>QOVD01001578.1:0-1352484 GCA_003521225.1 Tuber microsphaerosporum | reverse complement strand
AGAAATCTTCCTCTTTCGATGTTCGAATAAAAAACGCCGCTTCCGGAAACGGAGGCGGCGTTTTTTGTCTCGAGCTCTAGGTCGCTTGGGGTCTTGGGGATCGTCAAATCAGAAGGCTGATTCAAGGCTGCTTTTTAGGAGGCAGCCCGTGACGGATCAACGACGAGCACCGGAGCCGCATCTCAGGCCTCATCATCGGGCCCGCCAGCATCTCGAACACAGATCCGGCGGCAAGGTTCCTCGACAAGACGGTGATGCTCGGCCCGGCTTTGACGGTGGTCTGCGCCCGCAAAAGGCGATCGAATAAACTGCGTGCCTAACGACTCTGGGTCAAACTGCGATTTGGCGGGGAGGGCAGCTTTTGGCGCGCAAACCGGACCTAGTCAGGAATGGATCTCTTAGCTGCCTCCCAAGGATCAGGCCACGGATAGGGCTGCGATTGCACGATTGAGTTGAGGATCATCTAGACCCATGGAGCCCGGCTCGGCTTGGACCTCGATCGTGGGTGCGACACCAACGCCTTCCAGCCGCTCGCCGTCGACCTGCACGTCCCCGACCGCGAGCAACAGCAAGCCGCCATCAATGAGAAATGCCGTCGCAGAGAGGACAGCTCCCTCGGTCCGGCTACCGATGACCTCGCCAAGCCGATATTTCTTGAAGCCATAGGCAAGGATTTCCTTGCCGCTGCGGGTGCCACCGTTGACAAGCATGGCGACAGGCTTGCGCCACTTCACGTTCTCGAGTTCGCTGGCGCCATTGCGATCAGTGACCTGTATCGTCGGCGCTCGCGTGTTGAACAAATCAAGATATCCGGGGATCGCGCCGCCCCAGCCATCGCGCAAGTCCCAGATCAGTGCGTCGGCGCCGTTCAGGGGACTCTGCGATAGAAGATGCTCGAGCGTCCGCTGATACACGGAGCCGGCGTAGCACCAGACATGAACATAGCCGATGCTTCGGCCGTTGGCCGGTATTATACGGGCGCTGGCCTTCAAGCCGTCCAAGAACATTTTGTTGGGCTCAATTTCGACCGGAGTAACCGATATTTGCATAAACGCGCCGGCACGACGCAGCCCCAGCACAACTTCCTTGCCGACCTTGCCACGGAATGACTGTACCGGCTCAAACGGTGCACCATCGGCGAAGACGATCGCATCGCCAGCGAGCAGGCCGGCCTGTTGGGCTGGCGTGCCTTCTATAACACCGGTGATCATGTTGCGACCCTGCGTGTCGAGACGCGAGAGGATGCCAATGCCGGGATAGGAGATACGGCCATTCGGAAAAACACGTTCCAGTCCGCGCCGCCTTAACGCACCAGCAAAGATATCAGAAAGCTGGTAGAACTCTGGTTCGTACGGTGTGTAGTAGCGGGTGTGCGAAGCATGCAGCTCAGAGAGCATGCTATTAATGACGCCGGCCAGCGCCTCTTCGGAACTCGCCCGCGCGGCGTCCGGCAAGTAACGTTCCCGGACGGCCGACCAATCGAGCCCGTCTAGGTGCGGATCGTAAAAACGATCTCGCACGGTCCGCCATACCTCCTCGAACGTGGCGATGCGTGCGGGCACGGCCTGGGATGTGGCCGAATCCGCTGCTTGTTGCTGCTCGGCCCACAACACCGTTGGAGTCAGAGCTGATGCCGCGGCCACTGACGTGAGCCGCAAAAAGTGGCGGCGCGACAGTCCTGAGTTGATTACCTTCTTCATCGTGCAACCTTGCGATGGAGCTCGTCGCTGTCTCGATAATCGGACATTCTCAGAGCCAGGGGGAATGTCTCAAACGGGCCGAAAGCGGCCATTGAACCGGATTTGAGGCCGCGCACGCCAATCCGCGCTTTTCGTTGGTTACGATCCACTTAGTCCAGCACGCCGCTGCAGTTCTGAGCGTTACCTCAACGCGCGTTGAAGGTGAGGCCGGCGCGCTCCTTTAGACGCTTGCGCAACGCCGGACCCATCAGCGCGCCCGGCGTCCAGGTGCCGCCCTCGCCCTGCACGTCGCGCACGAGGCAGAGAGCGCTCTCGGCGATCATCTTGCTGGTCGAGCCGTAGCCTGGATCGCGGTCGCCCGTGACGACCGCCTCGACCCGTCGGCCATCCGGCAACTCGCCCAGGAAGAGGATGTCGTAGAAGCCCTTCGCGCGCTCTTCCCGAGTCGGGCCTGCACCGGGTTTGAGACCGCCGGTCCCGAGCAGGGAAAATATGGTGGCGAAGGTCTCCGTCGTCACGCGACCGATTTCCCCAAATCCGGGCGCGACCATCATCTCGTCGTAAACGAAGTCCGTGCCGTAGGGATGACCCAACAGGAAATTCGTGCGGTGTACGTTCTTGGTGTTGACCGGCGCCATGGGAAACGGCACGAGCCACACGTTCATGCTCGGGTCGTATTCGGGGATAAGGCCCGACGGCTGAGACGGCCCGGTGAACCCCGGTGTCAGCGCGAAGGGATCGGTCAGCAGCCGGATCAGGGCCGGGTCGCGCGCCGCGGCCGCCAACGTCGCCTGGGCGCTCGCTGCGGTGCCGCCCGACATGCCGCCTTTCACCTTGCGCAGGCGGGCTTTAACCCGCCGCGCCGGGCGTCCGAATTTCTCGCGCGCCTTCTCCTGCAACGTGAGCACGCCGAGATCGAACGGGATGGAATCGAAGCCGCAGGAGAAGACGATGCGCGCGCCGGTCCGTTTCGCCTCTTCGTGATGGGCGTCGATCATGCGCCGCATCCACGCCGGTTCGCCGCACAGATCGACATAGCCAGTGCCGGTGGCCGCGCAGGCCGCCACAAGCTCGGGGCCGTAAAGCTGATAAGGCCCGACCGTCGTGATAATCACGGCCGCACGCTCGCACATCGAACGTAGGCTGGCCGGTTCGCCGGCATCCGCTTTCACCAAAGTCAAATCGTCTGGTGCGCCGATGTCGGCACGCACTTTCTGGAGCTTGTCGGTCGAGCGTCCCGCGATCGCCCAGGACGGAGCATCGTCGCCGCGATAGGACGTCGTCAGATATTCGGCGACGAGACGGCCGGTGTAACCCGTCGCGCCATAGACGATGAGGTCGAAGTCCCGCTTCACGACGCTGGTCCTCCTCGAACCCGGGAGAGCGTTACCCCTTACTCGGACCGGTCTTCCGCCGGCAGGATCGCACCAGCTTGCCTAGCGCGCTCATTCGATCACCTCGTCGGCGCGGGCCGAGCGGGCGCCTAAGAGGTGGGGATGCCAGGCCATTTTGTGCTGTCCCGGAGCCCGGCGAGGACACGAGGACGCGCAGCAAGTGCCACTAGAGGGGGCAGCCGCTTTCGTTGAACCGTCCCATCGCATTTGACGGAGGATACCACAGTTCCTGTCTTGGGGTGCGCAACGTCCGGTTGGAGTCAATACGCCATTTTGACCGCGGGCGAGCCACTTCCCGTCTCCCCTCGACAAGCGGACAGTTTCCGGGCCGGTTGGCGTGCCCCAAACGGGCCAACACCGGAAGAACTCAGGGTGAGCAAATCTGGTCCGAGCGCTCGACAGGAGCCGATCGGTGTCGCAAAAGCGACGCAGCACTGACGGGTCGGATTGCAGGCGCCGAAGCCTCCTGTTGCCCCGGAAGCAGACCTGAAGGAGAAGGGGCGAACGCGACTCCGGCAGCAGCCGCAGGGTCCTCGTGATGCCGCTAGTCAAATCGCACATGTGCAGCAAATGCTGCCGCACGCGGCGGTCTCAGATACGAAACCTGTTGACAGGGATCGGCTTCATTCGTCCTTCCATTTGATCGAGCAGCCAATAGACGCCTTTTGGTCAGCCGGCGCCAGACCGGTGGTCACAATCGCGCGCATGGCCTCGACAAGCTCTCGGGGCGCCCCCGCGCGAGGCGGAGTTGTACGCCCTTCGTCGAGCCGGCCGCGATACTTGAGCTTGCGGTCGGCATTGTAACCGAAGAAGTCCGGCGTACAGACCGCCCCATACGCCCGAGCGACTGTCTGGGTCTCGTCGTGGAGATATGGAAACGGGAAATCATGAGCCTTCGCGAAACGCTTCATATTCTCAAATGAGTCGTCGGGATAGTTCGCCGCATCGTTCGAGCAAACCGCCGCAAAGCCTATGCTCTCCGACATCAGCACGCGGGCGTCCGAAACCATGCGGTCGATCACCGCTTTGACATAGGGACAATGGTTGCAGATGAAGACGACGACCGTGCCTTTTTCGCCCGCAACGTCGTCCAGTGCGTAAATCTTGCCGTCGGTGGCCGGAAGCTGGAACACCGGCGCCGGCGTATCAAGAACGACTTGGGTAGCTGCTGTCGCCATTTCGCACCTCCTTGTGCCCAAATATATGCTGACTACGGCCTGCTGGGGCACAGTTTCCAAAGCCTGCTCGCCAGTCGCGTTGTTTTGGCCATATGTTAGCCATTTCCGGTCGCCCCTTAACAGCCGTCATTGGGACGAGCGCGGGATTTCGTCGGTGTAGGCCACGAACGGACGTTAGCAGCTCCAATGTCCCGACGCGTGGGGCTGCGACCATGATAAACTGCTGTCTAAAGTCTGTTCGCCCGGCGGCTCTGAATGATCGTCTCGACACTCACCGCCGGCCGCGCTCCTGCGATTTTTTTTCGCCGATCAGACAGGGCACCCGGGGCTCTTTCTCGGCGGCTGGGACGATCCCGCTCTCTGGCGTGAGGCCCGCAACTTCGCGAACAAGCTTGGTCCGGATCGCTGCCTGGAATTTTTCGCGATCTTTGATCGTCATGATGAAGGCGCCCGGCCCTCCGATCACGCAGTCCTCGTAATAGAGATCGAGGTTCTCGATATCGGTCGTCGAGAGGGATGGCTCCTTCACCATGATCGGGAGGCCGTTGATGATGATGCCTTTCTCCAGGGCAGCGTCGCGCGCGCCGGTTACGGGGGCTCCGTCGTTGTTCGGCCCATCGCCGGAAATGTCGATGACGCGCCGCAACCCGCGATACGGATTCTCTTCGAACAGCTGCAGTGCGAAATTTATCGCACCGGAAATTGAGGTCGCGCGGCCGCGACCTCATGTGCTGCTAATGCTAGCCACCGCCCGCGCGGACTTGCGGGCTAGGCTTTCTGTTGGCGCTGGCGGCGTGCTGTTTACACCTCCAGAAATTCCTCGCCGACGAAAGGGCCCACGCCGATCTGGCCGATCGCCTGGACATGTTTTGCCCTGCGAGACCAGGACATTCGACCTACCGCAGGCTTCGCGACGATCTCTTCGGGCATGTAGCGTTTTTGCCGTTTGTAGTCCTCCTTGAGGCCCAACACATACCTCAAGTCGGATCACTTCCAGGAGGTGGATAAGTGTGGCATTCGCAAGGACCAGCAGGATATTATAAATTCCGACATTCGCGCTCAGGAATAATGGTTCGAACGGACAAAGCGGCGCGGCTCCTGGCGCGGTTCATTCTATTCAAGGGAGACCAGCGTGGGCACAGCGATTCGTAGCAGCGGAATGATCCGCGAGGCCTCTCGGCTCGCCGCAGCCGGCGAGCTCGGAAATTCGGATGTCATTCGACTCTTGCAGATTCCTCATAGCAAAGAGGACGTTCAAGAAGTCCTTCGCACCTTCGAGCAGCAACTGTCCCGAGAAGCGAAGAGCAAGTTGACTTTGGACGCGTTCGTGCCGCCACCGTCCGATGTCGATAATGAGCGGTACGAACCACTCTTCGACAAGTACATCATCACGGGCAAGACCTATACGACCGCCAGCGGCGCAGTCGTGCCGAATGAGCTTCAGTATTATAACGGTCAAATGGTGCACCTCTACGGCGAGTGCTCCAATGTACCTCTCGTGAATGCCGCATTGGCCGGCAGTGGCTACAGGCCGATAACCTTGAAGTACGCGGACGGCAGGCACGCGGCTGTCGCACAGCTCTGGTCGAATAAGTTCACCGACACCTCGATCGGGCCGTATGCCGCTATGTTCATAGTGGTTGCTGCCGTGGCGGACAACGCTCCCGAAAGCCAGGCGTCCCTGAGGGCGGCCTCCAACGGCGCATCGAGCGTGCTTGTGATGCTTGATGGATCGTTCGATCCCGCAGCAGCGGTGTATGAGAACAAAGCGCGGATGTACATGTTCCGACTGCTCGATACGACCCAGGTTGCGATCGACGTCGGCCGCGAGCGCATGGGTACCGACAAGCGGCCCGGGACCATCGACATGGCGTGCAACGGACGCCGGCTTCACTTATCGATCAAAGACCAGCACAGACGTGGCGTCGTCCAGGGAGACCTGGAGCTAACCGGGGATCCGACGGCATACGGGTCCGTGTTAGCACAGGCGGCCAAAACAGCCGGCGTCACGCTGCAGGCGCTTCCGCGCGGTACCGAATGCGTCTACCCGGCGGTCGCGCGCATCGGGCAGGAGCCGGTCGTTTGCTGGCAGTGGCGAAGCGATGTCGCCCCTCGGCTGCAGCCGGTGATGCCAGGATCTTTGCACTTCGACCGGAGCTCGGAAGAAGGTCGGACCCTTCTCGCATGGGGCTTCACGCCCAAAGTGCTGGGTTTTTTTCCCAAGGTGCGGGGGGTGATCACCGGCCTGGCGGATCAGACCCCGCGTTGCGCCCGCGACAGTTCGGCTGCATGCGAGGGAATGGCAAGCGCCGGCTCGCGCCTTCGTTGGGGGGCATCCGAAGAGGCCGCCTCTGCCCCATCCCGCTTGGCTTGGAATACGAGCTTCCTCGGATCATTGAAGGTGGTGCTCCGCAAAGAATTGGTCGGCCCAATGTCCGACGGCCTCCGGGTCAATTGGCACATCACGGAAGGGACCTTCGTTGGGCCGGGTCACGATGCCGTCGTGTTACCCGGCGCGGCGGACTGGATGCATATCCGCCCGGATGGAATTGCGATCGTCAACGTCCGGGCGTGTTTCGAGACGCGGGACCGTGTTCGCGTGTACGGCGCCTACGGTGGGGTCGCCGATTTTGGTCCCGACGGCTACGCTCGGGCGCTGCGCGGTGAGTATGACCAGCAAATCTCCGCCGTGGTCACACCGACATATGAGACTGCGGATCCGAGGCTCGAATGGCTCAACCGCGTCCAGTGCATCGGTGTGGGGAAGGTGGACATGAGCGCGCTTCGCGCGCAGTTCGACATGTACGTGGTGCGGGTGGGGGAGCGAGCACAAGAGGCGTCCAGCGCTGCAGCACAGTCACCGATACCGGAGCAGATCATCACCGCGGTTGAACGTTTTCGCGCCGCGATTCCTGCCAATTTCGATCCGATCTACGTCGAGAAAGTCGTCATACCGTTCTTCCTGACGAACGTTTACGAAGGGGAGCGGCCCCTGTTGCCAATGATTGACCTTAATTTCAGTAAGGAGAATGCACTCCCTCGTGATCGTTTTGGTCTCATCTATCGTGACTGGAAACCGACCCCTGAGGAGGGCGTGATGGTTTTCCTGCAAGGTCTCGAGAAGCGGGGTGAGAATAATCTTCGCAAGCGAATCTATTTTTCGGCGGTGACGCCCGATCTCTATAAGCCGATGTACCGCGCCAAAGTTACAGCTTTTTTTGACAAGCTCTTAGATCAGAAATTCGCTGACAGGCCATTCATGCAGCATTACCTCGACCACTATTTCGACCTCTATTGGGACCTTCACCTTGGACTTGTTGGCAGCGATATTCCCCGTGAGGTTCGTGAAATAGGAGAGGCGTTCAATACGGTCTTTGCCTATCGGGATCCGTTGCTGCCAGTTACCTACCAAAACTATATGAAGGTTCGTGAGTTTCAGGATTTTCTCAAATCGTGGATCGGCAAACGCATCGACGATATCCAATCGGGCAAAATCAAAAATCCCGAGAGAACCATGGCTTGGCATTGGCTGAAGAATGCCCAGGACGGCGGTCATTTCAGCAAGAAGGACATGGTCATTGAGTGCCTCCACGATTTCGTCGCGCTAAGCCAATGGGGCAATGCGATTTTCCGGGTCATGTCGCTCCTGTCGGAAGACCGCGGCGACCAGGCCGTGCGAGCATCATTTCAGAAGACAATGAGCGGAAATTTCGACACTGCCGGAGGTGCGTCTTTCTCGCCACTTGAGCTATTCGTAATGGAATTGTTTCGCGTGATTTCGCCGAACGGTGGCAGCGTCTCCGCCATCCATGATGCGAGATCAAGCGTCCGCGGGGAGGCTCCGCAGCAAAAGCTCGACATGCCGTTTGAAAGGGACAGCTATGTATCCACACCGCATGCCAGCACCAGCCTGGATCCGGTTCACTGGACGGATCCGAATACGTTCGATCCGCAACGATATCTCCGCGTCCCGACCAGCGCGCAGATCAACGATGACAAATGTCGGCAAATCGGCCTGGCACGGTGTCCCTTTGACATCACCAGTTTCAAGATCAAGGACGGACGAAACGCCCATATTACAAATAGCGGCTTCGGCACCTTATTTGTCGTTGCGGACGAACGAAGCTACCCGGTTTGTGACTATGCCGGCTTTGCTCCGTTCGGCTTTGGATACCGACGATGTGCAGGTGAACAACTGACAATTCTCGTATTTGAGGATTTTTTGCGAAAGGTCTGGCGCGACAAGATCGTGTTTCGGAAGCTTGATCTGGCAAATCCTGCTCGCGTACCAGTCGGACTGGACGCGGTGATCCAAGATGATATCGGGTTCAACAGATCCGCTTTGCGATAGGCCATCGCGCCGCTGGCAAGCGGCTTTTCGCCGTCGCAAGCGGGCTGGCGCCGGCGTGGGGAGATCCAGCAGGTCGCCAACTACCGGCAGCAGCCCCTGTCCTGTACACGCAATACAATATAGTCTATTAGACAGAACCTGAATGCGAAGTCGGTCGAGCAAATGCAAGGCAAATGCTATGGATCGAAAAGCGCGGTCGAGGACTCGGGGCTCTCTCCCCCGAGGGCGTCGCCGCTGACGCGTTTACCGGAACTTGCCGATGCGGTTGGCGTCCAAACCGGGGCGGCCCAAAAGCGCGGCCTTCTTCGACAACCTTTTGACGCGCTTCAATCAGCACGCCAAAACGCTGCGCGCTTTGGAGACTCCTCGGTGCGGCAGGCGGCGCCTTGCGCACCCCCCCTGGTGACCAATCCTGGCGATCTCATTGCGCGCGCACTCGAAATCCTCGCCGAGGAAGACGAAGCATGGCGGGTGCGCCGGGGCCTCAATCTCACGCCGCGGAGCGTCCGGTGAATTCCCCGTCGCGCGGATTCGTCAATAGACGGCCGTGCGTTTTTGCGGAAGCTGCGGCAAAGCCCTCACCTATTCCGGCGTGTGACCGGTTTCTTCCGGCGCCTTCCCTGACGCTGCAAACGGATGAAGCTCCAGCTAAGGCAGCATGCATGCCTTCGATGCAGCGCGCACGGGACGGCTCGGAGCTGCGATGGGGCGAGGCGGATACGCCCGTGCCCGCTGCAGTGATTTCTCCGGGAACCCCGGCATCGGTCACGGTAGCGGTCTCTCCAGTGCGGCCGGGTCAGGCTGTCACGGTGGAGTACCGGGTGAACGGAGGTTCGGTCCGCCAGGCAATCGGGCAATCCGCGCCGCGCGTCCACGGTGCGAACGGCCGGCTATTCCGGGCGCTCCTGCCGGGCCAATCCGGCGGAACGGTGGAGTTTCTGCCGGTGCTTGGCTTTGCCGGCCAGCCGATCTCTCCGCGCCTACGGGAGTCCGCCGAATGTCCCCGGTATCAGGTGGGCTGCGGAGCGGCACCGGTCGAGACCGCTGCTCTACCTGCAGGCGAGCCCCGCTGGGACTGGGATACCACGTTCCTCTGGGCCGGCACGGTGGCCATCCGTACGGAGGTAATAGGCGTTATGCCGGATGGACTGCGGATCAACTTGCACGTCACGGGAGGACGCTTCGTTGGGCCGCGCTTCGAGGGGATCGTCCGCCCCGGCGGGGTCAACTGGCTGCGCATCCGCAAGGATGGTGTTGGAATAGTCAACGTGACGGAGTGTCTGCAGACGCTGTCTGGCGCGCGGATCGACTGCTTGTATGATGGCATCCTTGACCTGGGTGCGGACGGCTACGCACGTGCCATCCGCGGAGATTTCGGTATACTGCCGCCGTTCGTTCTTGCTCCGACCTACGCGACCGCTGACAAAGAACTCGCTTGGCTCAACCGCGCCCAGTGTATTGGCGTTGGCAGAGTGGACATGAAGACGCTTCGCGCCTCGTACGACATATACGTCGTAACGGCGGGGGCAGCAAAACATGTAGACTGAAGACTAATTCGAAGCCGCACTCGTGGAGTGCGCGCCGACGGTGTTTTGAGCTCAAGATATTTGCGTTCGTGCGCAAGCACAAACGAAATCTCGTTCCCGATGTATCTAATTAGGGGGGCCTCTGAGATGACAACCGATAATCCGCAAGTGCCTTGGACCGACGAGCAGTGGGCTCGCGTCAACAAAGCCGTTCAAGAGGAAGCTAGCCGCGCACGGATTGCGGCGACGTTCCTTCCGTTGCTTGGACCGCTGCCGGGGGATACCGACTTCGTGAGGAAGGATCTTATCTCGCCGAATGCGATAACGATTCAGGACAGGGATGTCATCCAGTTGGCGACGTTACAGGTCAAAGTGCGCGTGCGCGGTGCGCAGATGGCCGATCCGGAGTTGACCAGCGCGCTGGCCTTATTCCGGCGCGCTGCCAACGTACTGGCTCGTCTTGAGGACGCCGTCGTCTTCAGGGGATTAGAGCAAGACCCGGCATTCCCGGGAAAGGATAGGTTTGCCCCTCCCATAGACGTCGGCCCAGCGCCCCCGCAAAGGGTCTGGGAAATCACCGGCGGGCAGGTCAGCCCTGGACTTTGGAGCAACCAGGCGGCGCAGCAGCTCGTTACTGCTCCATGGCTGTCGCCGCGCCTGGACCTGGTGGGCGCGGTGGCCGACGCCATTGGCCGCCTGGAAGCGCAAGGCCATTTCGGACCGTTCGCGGTGGTGCTTGACCAGAATCTGTTTCTTGTCGCTCAGACGCCAACGTCGGTTCTTGTATTGCCGCAAGATCGCATCCTCCCGTTTCTGGGCGGTGGTCCGCTGCTCCGCTCGTCCACGCTTGACGTCGCTATCGGCGTGGGGTCCGGCGTGGTTGTGGCACTTGGCGGCGAGCCGGTCGAGCTAGTCATCGCCACAGACGTATGCGTCCAGTTCCTGCAAGTCACAGACGAGCCGAATTTCGTCTTCCGTGTGTGCGAGAAGATGGCGCTCCGCATCAAGGAATCCGAAGCGATCATGCCGCTGAGGGCACTACCGTAGCGATTGACATTTCCGGCGATCGCGGCGTCTGCGGACGAATGTCTCGGGGCTAAGCTCACTTGATCCCTACTCACCTCGGGACAAAACCAGGCGGAGATACAAATGAAAATCCCGACAGACATTGAAGTTTGAAATCTGTCGGTTCGATGACGGAGGACGAGGCCCCGCAGATAACTGATGAAACCACAAAAGTGATAATCAAGGGCAAGACAATCACGTGAAACCGGAAAACCAAAGAATATCTTTGGAAGTGCCGACCGACCTCGGTGGCGGTCCATGGGTCATTGTCTTAGTGAACAAAGACGAGAATCTCGAAACCAATTGGAGGGATCTCAATGACTAACTTGCGCGAGCAGGTAGCGGCCCTGAGAGGGGATCTAGATGCGCTACAGGCCAAGGTGGAACGTATGCCTGGGTACGAAAAGTCGGAACTGGCAGTAGAGGCAAAAGGAAAGGGCGAAGTAGCGCCAATCGAAGTAGCGCAAATCAAAATAGGCGCTAAAGATTTGATATTTGTCCTTGCGACGATGACGGAGAAATACGCCCAGCAGATAATTGTGCAAACTAAAATCGTGAAGATCAATGTGGCCGGTAAGACCACGGAAGAGAAAGCGACACTGGAAAAAGAAAAAATAACTGTGCCGGTGCCGGTGCCGACCAACCTCGGTGAAGGTCAATTGGTTGTCATTGACTTAATTAACAAAGACGGGGGGAAATTCACCCTCGCATATATGAAAACCAACGCGGAGGGACTCAAACTGCGCGGTGCCGCTGAGCAAAAAAAATTCCGTCAGCAAGAAGGTCAGCAAGAAGATCAGCAAAAAGGATGACTCCTACGAAGAAAGCGTTAAGGCCAAATCGGCAAACTCACCGACGGCGTAATCAAAAAATGTGCATCGGCGGTTTCCGGCGTGATGCCGCAACGAGATTTAGGCACGAAAATCACGGCGAAGCGGCGCTTATGTGATAGTTGACCGCCGGAGTTCAGATCTGATCGCGCAGCTACGCCCAATTCCTATACGGGTCGCTTCGAGCTTTTCTACTAGTCAAATACAGATGGCTGCTGGCGTACGTTTGGCAACTTTGTGCAATGAAGCTCATGCTTGAAAGTGCTCGTGAGATCGTCGAGAGTGATCTGATGTATCGCGTCCCGCGCGCTCGGTGACGCCTCCAAAGCTGGCTAAAAGTCGGACTAAGTGGCCATGGCTCGGTGAAGCATGCCTACTAGGGTTATCGTCTTGGGTGGCGGTGTCGCCGGCATGAGTGCCGCGCACGAGTTGGTCGAGCGCGGCTTTGATGTCGTGGTGCTCGAGAGCGGCGATATTGCGGGAGGCAAGGCCCGCAGCATTCCCGTCTTCCACGAGGGCGAGGACACCAGCGGACATCAGGTCGCCGATGGCGCTGGGGCGTCGATCCAGCATCGGGTGCCCGGCGAGCATGGGTTTCGATTCTTCCCAGGTTTCTACAAGCACGTAATCGAGACCATGCGCCGCATACCGTCGTTTGACGGGAGCAAGGTGGCGGATCACCTGGTGCCGACCACGCGACTGGAGTTCACGCAATACGACGAGCCCCCGTTCGTCGTACCGGCGGGCTTTCCGCTCTCGCCCCGCGATGCCGGCACCACGTTGCGGGACATCCTGCTGTTGTTCGAACACTCCACCGGCCTCACACCCGACGATCTGGCATTCTTCGGTGCGCGCGTCTGGCAGATACTCACGTCGTGCCCCCAGCGCCGGCTCGCAGAATACGAACGCACGAGCTGGTGGGAGTTCGTCGGCGCCGAGCAGCGGTCGGAGTCATACCAGAAGTTCCTCGCCACCGGCATAACGCGCTCGCTGGTGGCGTCCAAAGCGCGCAAGGCCAGTGCGCGCACTATCGGCGACATCTTTGTGCAGCTGGTGCTCACGATCCTGAATCCGATCGCGGGATCGACTGATCGCGTGCTCGATGGGCCGACGAATCTCGTCTGGATCGACCCGTGGCTTGCGTATCTCGAATCGAGAGGGGTGCGGTACGTCAAGAACGCACGGGTCGAGGAGATCCTTTACGAGAGCGGACGGATCACCGGCGTCGTCGCTCGCCAGCACGGCCAGCGCATCATGGTGCATGGCGACCACTACGTGGCGGCGCTCCCGCTCGAGGACATCGCCCCCCTGGTGAGCGACCGCCTGGCGGCAGCCGACCCGACGCTCGCCAACCTGCACGCGCTGGCTCCGAACCTGGAGTGGATGAACGGCGTGCAGTTCTATCTGCACCGCGCGGTGCCGTCGGCGCACGGGCACGTGATTCACATCGACACCGAATGGGCGCTCACGAGCATCTCGCAGCTTCAGTTCTGGCGTGATGTGCCGTCTGAGCTGTTCCGAGACAGCGATGTGCACGGCATCCTCTCGGTCGATCTTTCTGATTGGACGGCGCCGGGATCGGACGGACGCCCAGCCATGCGGTGCTCGCGTGAAGAGGTGGTGCGCGAGACATGGAATCAACTCAAGCGCTCGCTCAATGATGCCGGTGATGAGGTGCTGCGCGATGAGGATTTGCATTCGTGGTTCCTCAGCGCAAACATTGAGAACGATCCCGCACGCCCGGGCTGGCTACGGAATTCCGAGCCGCTTCTGGTGAACCAAGTCGAAACCTGGGCCTTGCGTCCCGAGGCGACCACCGCCATTCCAAACCTTTTTCTGGCGTCGGACTACGTTCGCACGCATACCGACCTCGCGACGATGGAGGCAGCCAATGAGGCAGCTCGGCGCGCAGTGAATGGCCTGCTTGACGCCGTGAAATTCGACGGAAGCCGCTGTGAGCTGTGGCCGCTGCACGAACCTGAAATCCTCCTGCCATGGCGGCTGCACGATGCTGCGCGATACCAGGCCGGCCTGCCGTGGGACGCTTCACTCGCGCAGGTAGCTGCCCACGCCTTACGCGGTGCGTCGCCGCTGCTGGAGCAGGCGAGCTCCCTGCTCGAGCAGGTATCGCCGTTCACCCATGCCGTCGCCGACACGCTCGACTCGCACAGTGCCGCCGCGGATGATGTCGGCGCGCTTGATGCGGTCGACCCGGCGACGATGGCGCGCCGCTTGGTTGATGTGCCCACCCTGCAGGATGCGTTGATCAAGGTCGCGGATACTGTGCCATTGGCCGGCGAGATCGTAGGCCCGGCCGGCTTTCTGGACCGCCTGGTGTGGTATCGCGACATGCTGGCCGATATGCTCACAGAAGGTGTACCGACGTGGGAACCGCAGCGCCACCTGTATGGGCTCGTGACGGATTTCATGGGCCGGTCAGGCAAGGGCCTTCGTCCTGCCCTCTGCATCGCGACCGCGAGAGCGCTGGGCGGCCGCGCGGAGGATGCGTTTCCTGCCGCCGCCGGCCTGGAAATGCTGCACAATGCATTTCTCGTGCACGACGATATTGAAGACGGTAGCGACTGGCGGCGTGGCGTTGCGACAATGCATCGTCGCGCCGGGATTCCAATTGCCGTGAACACCGGCGATTCCATGAACGCACTCGCTATGCGCCTTTTCCGCAGGACCGGCGAGCGGCTCGGCCCGGTGACGGCGCTGCGCATCTTCGACGAAGTCGATCACATGGTCGTCGAGACCTTGGAGGGGCAGGCCAACGAACTAGGATGGGTACGAGACAATGATCTCACAGTTACGACAGACGATTATCTGCGGCTCGTGCTCAAGAAAACGGCCTGGTACAGCTTCATTCACCCCATGCGGATTGGTGCACTCGTTGCCAACGGCGAGGACCAGAATCTTGGTAGGTTTGATCGGTTTGGCTATCTGCTTGGACTGGCTTTCCAGATCACCGACGATGTTCTTAACCTGGTTGGCGACATTGGGCGTTACGGCAAGGAGATCGACGGAGATCTCTGGGAAGGCAAACGGACGCTTCTGCTCGCGCACGCCCTGGGTCGGGCGAATCCCACTGACCGTGCGTGGATTAGCACCTTTCTGGCGCGGCCCCGCGAGCGACGTTTGCCGCGCGAAGTGCTGAGGCTACATCAGATCATCGCGGACGGCGGGAGCATCCCATGGGCGCAGCGAGCGGCAGCCGAATTTGCAGAGGCTGCAGCGCGCGAATTCCACAACTCGGCGTTCGCCGGTGTGCCTGCAGGTCCAGACCTCGAATGGCTGCGCACTTGCATAAACTTCCTGACCCAGCGCGACGCGTAATCGGGTTCAGGTTGGAATGAATGGGGACATCGTAACCCGATTGCTCTTAGATCCCTTGATTGAGTCCCGCCAGGAAAGCTGCATCTGCGCGCGACCGCGGCACAGCCGTCCTACTGCAATTTTCCAGGGTTATAGTAGGTTGTCGCGGAACGTCTGCGCGACAACGTTCGGCAGCACCGGAGAATCGTATGGAGCGCCTCAGCAAGCCAATCGATGCGGACATCCCGTTGCTTGAGAAAAGCGCTGATCAGCTCGGCTATGTGGTGCCCGATCTTGAGCAAGCCATCAAGGGCTGGATAGACCAGGGTATCGGGCCCTGGCTCACGATTGGTCCGGTGGTGGTCACTGATAACAAGTATCTGGAGAGGCCCTCACGCCCGCTGATCATGTTCGGATTCTGCCAGGTCGGCGGGGTGCAGCTGGAGCTTATTCAGCCGCTCGACAATGAGCCGTCAAGCTGGCGCGCCTTCCTTGCGGCCGGAAGGAGCGGTCTTCAGCACTGCGGTTTTTGCGTCGAGCCGCACGATTACCAGCGGTCCGTCGCGCAGACCAAGGCGTGTGGCGCGACGATCCAGCAGATGATGTCTTTTTCGGGCGCCCGCTTCACCTATTTTTCCCTGCCTGCTCGCGCTGGTCCTCTGATGGAACGAATTCGTCTTGCAGAGGTGGCGCCTGAAAAAGCAAATGCAGTGCGCAATTCCATCGCGGGGGGTTGCGAGATCGTAGAACTGATCGAGCTCCAGCCCCGTATCCGCGAGATGTTCGCAAAAGTTTCGCAAGCAGCGGCCACTTGGGACGGCAAGGCCAGGCCCGTTCGTCACCTGATAGGGCCTGTCGCAAAGGCAGCAATCGGTTCGCACTTGCTCCGAACTATGCGATTCCGGTGATGTATTTTCGTGGCGGCGCGACGCACGGTATGTGGCGGCATACTCGCCTTTGACGGCGGCGCATTGGCCTTGATCGCGATCCGCTGCACCGGCATCACGCCGAACGAGCGCGGCCGGTTTGCGAGGCTTGGCGGCCAAGCTCGATCCGCCGACATCGCGCGGCGATCCTTTGAAATCGATGGTTGCGGTCATGGCGGCATCGATGCGCGCGCCTGTTCGAGCGATCAATTGCGCGACGTTTCGCTGCTCTCGCTCATGCCTTGAGCTGCTCCAGCAGCGATTTGGCCTCCTTCAAGTCCAGCGTGTCGAAACCCTCGGTGAACCAACCATAGACCGGGGCGAGAATATCGTGGGCCTGCTGTCGTTTGCCCTGATCGTACCACAGCCGCGCCATGCTCACAGCCGCACGCAGTTCCCAGGACTTTGCCTGCTGCTGACGAGCGACCGCCAGCGCATGTTCGAAATATTCTTCCGCTTTCGTTGTGTTTGGGTTGGGCGACGATAGCTCGATTTCGCCTGCCATGCGCTTGATCTCGGCCTCAAACCAACTTTCCTTGGTTGTTTCTACCTGGGTCATCGCTTCGCGAATGCAGTCCCGTGCATCATCGAAGTGGTCGAGTTCAGCATGAGCGCCCGCCAGATACGACAAGCAGAATGGCACTAGCGCTGTTGCCGCCGTTGACCGACGTGCGATGATACCCGAGTCGATCACATGGACCGCGTCTGAGGCCTTCCCAGTGAGGGCCAAGACGCAACCTTGGACCACCATTCCGAGCGACCCCCAAAACAATGAACCTCTCTCGTCTGCCAGGGGGACAAGTTCATTAGCTTCGGCGCTTGCTGCCGCATAGTTTCCGCAGCAGATATGGGTAAAGGATGTATGGAACAGGGCATACATCAAAGTGGCTGCTTGGCCGATCTCGCGCGCTTCCTTGAGCGCCTGTTCAGCGTCTCTGCCTGCAGCCTCGGGGAAGCCAAGAAGCCAAAGAGCCCAGGACCGATAGGATAGGGCTGCGACCCTAATGTCCTGGCCAAATCGAGCCGCCAGCGTACGATGCTCGGCGGGTTCGTAGATCGCGATCGCCTGATCGTAATGTGCCAGACTTTCTGCAAGGACGCCCGTACACGTCAGAGACGTAGCCATAATACGATGCCCAAGCATGAGCGGGACCATTGTTCCCTGCTTCTCGGCAAGCGCCAAGCACTCTGTCGCAAGGTCGAGGAGAGCGTCGCTTTTGAACTTTATATAATTCGTGACCCAGAACCCATAGAGGACTGAAAACAGGAGCAACGGGTCTTCAGGGGGCTCTCCGAGTGACTCCGCTTGCTCGATGAAGGCGCGGGCTCGATCGAGAGATGCGATAGTCTCAGGGGCCGCGTGGCCCTTGGTGTTCATCAAGGCATTCACAAGCGCGACCTCCAGTTTGATCTGGTCGCCACGCAGCGCTGGTGTGCCCGGCAGCGTCGCAATCTGTGAAAGAGCGCGGATTAGCTGAACCGTCGCCTCTACTAGCGCTGAACGCGCTAGCGACCGCTGTCCCGCCTTGCCCCATAAGGCCGCCGCCCTCTCGATCAGCCCGGCCTCAGTGCAGTGATGTGCTAGCCGTTCCGGCTGGCTCTCGGCTGTTTCGGCGAATTGGCTTTCAATTGCTTCGGCAATGCGTGCATGGAGCGCGCGGCGGGGCTGGCGCAGCAACGTGCTATAGGACGCGTCCCGCACCAAAGCATGCTTGAATAGGTAAGTTGCATTCGGCGGCGAGCCTAACCTGAAAAGCAAACCAGCCTTTATGAGACGGTTCAGCACTGATCCCAGTTCCGCCGCTGGCACGCGCACCACCGCCGCCAGGAGAGCATGCGAAAACTCCCGGCCGATCGCCGCGCCAATCTGTGCCACTTCTTTGGCGGGGCCGAGCCGGTCGAGCCGCGACATCAATGAGGCGTGCAAACTTGCGGGGACTGCCCAGGCCGGGGACGGAATGACGGCAATCGTGCGTTCGACTGCGCCGTGGCCCTCTGCCTCCAGCACTGCCTTCGTCATCTCCTCCACGAACAGGGGGACGCCATCGGTACGTTCGATGATGTCCTGCCTGATGCCCGCCGGCAGCAGCTTGCTGCCGACTACGCCGTCGATCATGGCGCCGACTTGGTGTTTCGTCAGCCGATTGATCGTCATCGCGGTCACGTGCTGCCGCCCGATCCAGGGCGGATCGAATTCCGGGCGGAATATCACAATCATTAGCGCGCGAAGGGTCTCAATCCTGGCCACGATCCGGCCGAAAGCTTCTAGGCTCGTAGGATCGGTCCAATGCGCATCCTCAAAGATTATCAAGACTGGGCTTTGCCGTGTAAGCGCTTCTAATTGTGAGATGAGCGCTTCGAATGTTCGCTGCCTGTGCTGCTGCGGGGTCAATTTGAGGGCGGGATAGCGTCCATCATTCGGAAGCGACAGCATCTCGGCAAAGAGCGAAGCGTCCCCGATCGAGGTCGAGGTCTGAGCGAGCAGGGTATCAAGCTTGTCGAGCCTCGCGTGCAGTGTATCGTCGTGCGCCAGCCCGGCGGCACGTTCCATCTGCCCGATGATCGGATATAGCGCGCTGTCGGTGTGCTGCGGCGAGCAGACATAGCGCAAACGCGTATGCGGCTCTCCGGCGAGTCGTTCCAGAAGCGCGGCAGTGAGACGCGACTTGCCGATTCCAGCCTCACCGGCGATCAGGACCGCCTGGCCTTCACCTGTCTTTGCCCTGGCCCAACGCTGTATAAGCAATTCGAGTTCTTCCTCCCGCCCGACGAGGGCAGTCAGGCCAGTTGCGTGTAGCGCCTCGAAGCGGCTCTCCACGGAGCTCGCCCGCAACGCCACCCAGGCCCGCGTTGGCGCGGCGATGCCCTTGAGGTCCTGCGGCCGGAGGTCTTGTAGCTCGAAGAGGTTTCCGAGCAGCCTTCGGGTGCCTTCGGCGATGACAACCGTGCTCGGCTCAGCGATCCCCTGCAGACGAGACGCCAGGTTCGGCGTCTCGCCCACCACCCCGCGTTCCTGGGCCTCGCCGGCACCAACGAGATCGCCAACCACGACCAAGCCTGTCGCGACCCCGATACGCACCCGGAGCGGCTCCTGGATACCCAGATTGCCGATCGCCTCGATGATCGCCAGTCCTGCGCGGACGGCACGCTCGGCATCATCCTCATGAGCGTGGGGATAGCCGAAATAGATGAGCACCCCATCGCCCATGTACCTGGCCACGAAGCCGTCGAACCGGGCGACCGTCTCCGCGACGCACTTATGATAAGCGCCGATTACCGAACGCAGATCCTCTGGGTCGAGCGTGGTCGAGAGCGCGGTCGAGCCAACGAGGTCGGTGAACATCACCGTCAGTTGGCGACGCTCGGCGTCGTCTCGCCGAGTTGGCTCAATATCCACGAGTGCAGAAGGTGCCGTTACGGCAGCCGAGACGTTGCTGAGATCGCGGATCGCATGCAGCATTTTCAACCGGTGGCCGAGCGAAACGCCAAGGTCTTTGAGATGTTGGTCGGTTAAGTCGGGGAGAACGGCCATATCAATGTCGTTCTCGGCGAACCTCTGCGCATACTCGGACATGCCGAGCTTTTTGAGCCAGTCCGCAATTTGTTGCACCGCGGTCACCGTGATCCGTGCGTCGCCCATCTAAGTGTTGGCCCGACGACTACAGAAAGAGATTACACAAGAAAGACCGCGAAAGCACGTCCTCACGGGCGCGGAATTCGCGATACCAATCGAGCCCTGAATGCCCGCCCTGTGCGCTAGCGATTGGTATAGAGGACCAACCAATCAATGCATGACGTACCGACGCTCGACATGGAGCAGGCCCGGGCGCTATTCCGGCAGTTTGCCGAATCCGTGCCCGCGCGGACCTCGGACCAGCGAATTGCTGATCGATGCGCTGGCGAAGATCGCCTGCCCGGGCCCCCCGGCAAAATTGATTTGCCGCTCGGGGCACCGGACCGTTCTCTGGAAGTCGACGACCTTGCTTCACGCAGTCGATGCAGATGAACACCGCATCGATCCAAGAGCGCAGCTGCGTCCGCCCACACCCGCCGCAGTAGCGAACATGTTGCCCGCTAGACTAGGCAAATCCGCCGAGGCGCTTGGCGATGCGGTGCGGATGGCAAGTGATTTTGCTCAGCGTGTCGACATTGTCGAGCGCTGGGTCGGGTCGATGCTCGAAAGCGGCACGCAGGACTGCGCGATCGGCCTCTCGTCCCGGATGATGGTCGCCGCCGGCGGCCGCGCGCGGATCAAGGACTGTGTTGCAAAATCCGGCCTTAGCGCCAGTCAATTCCAGCGCCGGGTTGCGACGCAAGTCGGAATGGCACCAAAGCTGTTCGCACGCACCATCCGGGTTCGACCGGGCGCTGGCGTCTCGTCGCAATACCCCGAGCCGTCGAGCCTCTGGTCCGTTATTTGCGCAATGATCTGAAGGCTGCGCGTACCTCATCTGAAAACAGCTTCGGCTCCTCCCAGGCGGCGAAATGTCCGCCACGTTCGACCTCGCTGAAGTAGGCGAGGCCGGGGTACATAATCTCGACCCAACTTCGGGGCGCAGCAAAGATTTCGCCGGGGAACGTCGAAAATCCCACGGGAACCGCGACCGCAGGAGGAGACTTGCCGGCCGCACGGGCTGCGGCCTGTCCGGCCTCCCAGTACCACCGTGCGGCCGAGGCCGCAGTGCCCGTCAGCCAGTACAGCGTGATGTTGTCGAGGATGCTGTCCCGGGTGAGATTGCCCGCGGGCTTACCCTCCACGAACGCTTGGGAAATCTTGTAGTAGCTGTCCGTGTCATGGTCGAGCATCCAGCTCGCGAGCCCGAGGGGTGAATTCAGCAGGGAGTAGCCGATCGTCTGTGGCCGCGTCGACTGCTCTAGGAAGTAGCCAAAGCCACTCGCCCTAAACGTCGCGGCCGCCTTCTGCGCCGCGCGTTCCTTCTCGGATTCTGCGGGCAGCTTGTCGGACATTGCCGCCACACCCGCGAGCAAGTTGACGTGGATGCCGAGAAGTCCCTTGGGTGCCTGGCGCCCCATCGCATCCGTTACTGCCGCTCCTACGTCGCCACCCTGGGCGACGTAGCGCGTGTAGCCGAGGCGATCCATTAGCCCCGCCCACGCACGCGCGATGCGCGCGGCGTCCCATCCGAGTTCGGTCGGCTCACCCGAGAAGCCGTAGCCTGGCAAGGACGGCAGCACCAGGTGGAATGCATCGTCGGGAGTGCCACCATACTTGGTCGGGTCAGTCAGGGGACCGACGGTATCGAGGAGTTCGATGACCGAGCCAGGCCAGCCGTGCGTCATGATCAGCGGCAGCGCGTTCTCATGCCGGGACTTGACGTGGATGAAATGGATCTTCACCCCGTCGATCACGGTCGTGAACTGTGGCAACGCGTTCAGCCGTGCCTCGCACTTGCGCCAGTCGTACTCAGTCGACCAGTAGCGGGCGAGCGCCCGCAGCGTCGCCAGTTGCACACCCTGCGACCGATCCTCAACGAGCTCTTTGGTGGGCCAGCGCGTGGACGCGAGGCGCCGGCGGAGATTAGCGAGGTCTTCACCCCGGACATTGACGCGGAAGGGAAGAATTGCGTCGGCTTTGGTAGTACCAAACGGGGACCCTCCTTGCTTCGATTGCGCGCGTGCGGCGACGAAATGTATTGGAAGCAAGCCGACGGCACCAGTTGCGACTGACCCTGCGAGGAGGCTGCGCCGGGTGGGTGAAGAGGAGATTGCAGTCATGTTCGGCCTCCTTGTTTACAAGCCCGCTCCTAGACTAGTGAACTGCGATGCGTCGCTCTGACCCACAAAAAGTTGGCCGAGACATAGGCCCGGTAGGCTCGCACATACTCGCGGAACTCTCGAACCCACTCAGGCACAGGGCTCTAACGCCTGATGTTTGCCGCTCGCCTTGACGATTTTACTCTACTTGCGAACGGCACGCCGCCAAATTCAGCGATCCTTGCTCGGCGCAGCTTGTTGAACCAGGGCCCCAGCGCTCGGCCATCGAAGTGATCCGCGATTAGCGCGCGACCTCCCTGTGATGCCCCAGGTTCGTCGGCATGGTAGTCAGCGAAAGTGAACTCACTGTCGGTATTGGCCCGAACGCGAAGCCCTGGAATCGAATCGGACCCAATTTGGCGCGACAAAGCGAGCGAAGGCTGGTGGGCCCGGCAGGACTCGAACCTGCAACCAGACCGTTATGAGCGGCCGGCTCTAACCATTGAGCTACAGGCCCCGCCGCGGGACGGCCGCGGATGTGCGGCCAGCAACGGTGCGCGGTTCGTTTACAGGGATGGAGGCGGGGGTGCAATGCTGGCTCCGGCGGACGGAAACCCCTGGCGCAGCATTGCCGGTGATTTTTGAATTACCGAAATTGACGATGGTGCCCTTATGCTCCTGTTTTGCCCGACGAGTCAAATCGGCTCGCGAAGGCCCTTTTTTCGCTTCCGTAACCCATTGTGATTACGTGGCTTTTCTACTGTGCATGGGGTTGTTTTCGCACATTGTGATTCCGGAGGGGCCTGCAGGTCCCTCCGAATGCTTTGCTGGCGCGCTACGGGCGCCGCGCAGGGCCACCCCTAGTCGACCGATACCCCGGCGAACTCCACCACCTTCTTCCACTTCTCGGTCTCGTCAACGACCAGCTTGCCGAACTCGGCTGATGTCATCGGCTTCGGGATGCCGCCGTTCTCGGTCAGCCGGGCGATGACCTTCGGGTCCTTCAGGGCTTCGCCGACGGCCTTGTTGAGGATCTCGATCACTTCGGGCGGCGTGCCCTTCGGCGCGGAGATGCCGTAGAAGCCGACCGATTCGAAGCCCGGCACGGTCTCGGCGATCGCCGGCACGTCGGGCACGGTTGGCCAGCGCTGCGGCGAGGTGACGCCGATGGCGCGGACAGTGCCGCCGCGCGACTGCTCGAGCGCGGAGGGAAGGTTGTCGAAGATCAGCTGCACCTTGTTGGAGATGATGTCGGGGAAGGCGATGGCCGAGCCGCGATAGGGCACGTGCACCATGTCGCACTTGGTCATCACCTTGAAGAGCTCCGCCGACATGTGCACCGAGGTGCCGTTGCCGGACGAGGCAAAGGAGATCTTGCCGGGATTGGCCTTGCAGTAGTCGATGAACTCCTGAACCGTCTTCACCGGCATCGCATTGGAGACGACCAGCATGTTGGTGAGCTGCATGATGCTCGCGACCGGCACGGTGTCGCGCAGGAAGTCGTAAGGCAGCTTCTTGTAGAGCGAGGTCGAGATCGCGTTGTTGGGCGCGACGAACAAGAGCGTATAGCCGTCGGGGGCTGCGTTGATCGCGGCGGCGGCCGCGATGTTGCCGCCGGAGCCGGCGCGGTTCTCGACGATGAATTGCTGGCCGAGGCGATCCGAGAGCGCTTGCGCCATGATCCGCGCCACGATGTCGACCGGGCCGCCGGCGGCGAAGCCGATCATCCAGTGCACGGGGCGGTCGGGGTAGCCGGCGGCGGAGGCGGGAGGGGAGGCGTTGAGGAGAGTTGAAAGGAACAGCAGCCCAAAAACAGTGTTACGCAAAATTCGCAACATGACGTCTCCCATTGTTCTATTGTCGTTGGGCTGCATGCTTTCACAAAAACCGCCCGCTGCCTACATCGCCGCAAGTCGATGTTGACGCGGGGCGGCCGGGACTCATCATGAGATTCGCAATCGCAATTCTTCTCGGCGCGGCGCTGCTCGCAAATCCACTCGCAAGCCCCGCCGCTGCTCAAACCGGAGGCAACGCCATTCCGACCACGACACTCAGTCTGGGCACCGCGACGCCCGGCGGCGGCTTTCCGCTCTATGGCAACGCGTTTGCGGAGGCGATGAACGCGGCCGATCCGCAAATCACCATCGCACCCCGCAACACCAAGGGCAGCAACGAGAACATTCCGCTGCTGGAGAAAGGCGAGCTCGATCTCGCTTTGGTCGCGGGCGAGCCGGCCTACGAGGCCTTTGCCGGCATCGGCCGCGCGCCGGTTCGGTTGAAGATACTCACCGCGATCTATTCCAACCCCGGCATGTTCGTGGTGCGGGCGGACAGTCCGTACAAGACCATTCGCGATCTCGTCGGTCAGCCCGTTGCGTTCGGCGCCAAAGGCTCGGGCCTGCCGATCCTGGCGCGCTACGTGCTCGATGGTCTCGGCCTCAAGCAGGACGAGGATTTCAAGGCCGTCTATCTCGATCGCGCCGGCGATGGCCCCGCGATGGTCGAGGATGGCCGCGTCGCCGCGCTGTGGGGTGCCGGCATCGGCTGGCCCGGCTTTGCCGCGGTGGCATCGAGTGCGTCAGGCGCGCGCTTCATTGCGCCGACCGCTGAGGAGATCACGCGCATTCGCGCCAAGCATGCGTTCCTGAAGCCGCTCACCGTGCCGGCCGGCTCCTATCCGAAGCAGGCCGAGCCGATCGCCTCGCTCGGCTCGTGGAGTTTCGTCCTCACGCGCGAAGACCTGCCCGATGACGTCGCCTATCGTCTCGCGAAGACGCTGCACGGCGCCGAGGCGACGTTCTGCAAGCAGCTCGCGCAGGCCTGCGAGACCACGGCGTCGAACACGGTCGCGGCAGCACCGAAGCCGGAGCTGATCCATCCGGGTGTGATGAAGTATTTTCGCGAGATCGGGGTGGTGAAGTAGCAAACCCCCGGCGCACGCTCTTCCTTCCTTCTCCCCTTGCGGGAGAAGGTGGCGCGTAGCGCCGGATGAGGGGTATCTATCCGCGAACTCGAAGCTGAAAGACGACTCGAGGAGAGATACCCCTCACCCGTCTCGCCGCCATGCGGCGAGCCACCCTCTCCCGCAAGGGGAGAGGGTGCACCGTCATCGCGGCCTCATACTCGCCAAATCTATTTCTTCACCAGCGGACACGCCGGGTCCGGTGGGCCAAACGCCTTGTCGCCCGAGATCGTCGTGAGGATCTTGTAATAGTCCCACGGATATTTGCTCTCCTCCGGCGTCTTCACCTGCACCAGCCAGAGGTCGTGCACCATCAGATTGTCATCGCGCAGCTTGCCGTTGCGGGCGAAGAAATCCTCGATTGGCTTTTCCCGCATCTTCGCCGCGACCTTGAGCGGGTCGTCGGTGCCGGTCTCCTTGATGGCGTTGAGATAGTGCATCACGCTCGAATAGACGCCGGCCTGCCACATCGACGGCATCTTGTTCATCTTGGCGAAATAGCGCTTCGACCATTCGCGGGTCTTGTCGTCCATGTCCCAATAGAACGACGTCGTCAGCAACAGCCCTTGGGCGGCCTGCAGGCCGAGGCCGTGGATGTCGGTGATCAGCGCCAGCAGCGCCGCCATCTGCTGGCCGCCCTTGAACACGCCGAACTCCGAGCCGGTCTTGATCTCGTTCATGTTGTTCGGGGGACCTGCGGCAATGCCGATGATCTTGGCCTTGGAGGCCTGCGCCTGGAGCACGAAGGACGAGAGATCGGGCGTTGCCAGCGGCGGCCGCACCGAGCCCAGCACCTTGCCGCCATTGGCGGTGACGACGCTGGAAGCGTCGCGCTCCAGCGAATGGCCGAAGGCGTAGTCGTCGGTGATGAAGAACCAGCTGTCGCCGCCGCGCTTGACCACCGCATCCGCAGTGCCGACCGCGAGCGCGCGAGTGTCGAACACCCACTGGATCGCGTAGGGCGAGCAGAACTTGCCGTGGAAATCCGCGGTGCCGGTCGAGTGGGTGATGAACAGCCGCTTCTTCTCGTTGGCGACGTTCTGCACCGCGAGCCCGACCGCGGAGACCGGCACGTCGACGATCAGGTCGACCTGATCAACGTCGTACCAGCGCCGCGCGATGCCGCCGCCGATATCGGCCTTGAGCTGATGGTCGCCGATCACGATGCTGATCGGCTTGCCGAGCACCTTGCCGCCGAAATCGTCGATCGCCATCTGCGCCGCCGTCACCGATCCCTGGCCGGTCGGCGCGGAGGCGGGGCCGTTCATGTCGGTGAGCACGCCGATCTTGACGATGTCGTCGGAAACCTGCGCCGACGCCGCACCCGGCAGCAGCGCCGCCGCCAGGAACGTCGCTGCAAAGCCGGCCGCGACCGGCAGTCCAAATCTCGTTGGCTTCACGCTTGTCCTCCCCTGATCCGGCTCGTTGGCCGGTGTTGCCCGGGTATGGCCCGGCTGAATTGGTTTCTTTTGCAACTATTTGGGGGCGGGCGTCAACGTCAGGCCGCGAAGCGGATCTGCCCCGCCGGCGAGGGATCGTAGCCGGTCAGCTCCTCCGCGCGCTGCCGCAGCCGTCTTTCGCTGAGGAACCGGATCAGGGCCTGCATCGGCGGGCGGAAATAGCTGCGTTGCCGCATTGCGAGATCAAAATTCTCCCAGACCAGCGGCACGAAATCGAGCCCGGCCGAGCGCGCCGCCGCACGCGTCGCGATTCCGCAATCGGCTTGTCCCGCGCGGACGATCTCGGCGAGATCCGGCCCGGTGAGGGCCGGCGTCTCGATCCGGCGCAGATCGCGGGTCGAGGCGCCGGCGCGCTTCAGCAGCACGTCGAGCAGCATCTGCGCGCCTGTGCCCTGTTGTCGCATCGCCATCCTGACACCGAGCGCAAGCACGTCGGAGAGGCCACGCAGCCGTTTCGGATTGCCCTGCGGCAGCACGAGACCCTGCTCGCGGCGCACGAATGCGACGAGCACCGCATCATGCAGGTCCGGAGCGTCACGCAGCGCCGTCGCACTGGCGTCGGAGGCAAGATTGCCGTCGGCCTCCAGGCCGTGGAAGTGCACCGCCACCGCCATCACCTCGTCGCGCTGCAAGCGCTCGAGCCCGCGCGCGGTGCCCTCGCTCATCGATCCCAAGCCCGAGCCGGATTCACGCAGGCTCCAGTCCAAAAGCTCGTCCTGGCTGCCGCCCACGACCGGCGGCGGCTCCGCAGTCAGCATGCCGGCCGGACGCGCCAGCCCCGACAGGACCCAGAGGTCGAGCTCGTGCCGCGGGAAGAGCCACTTCCCGGTCACCTTGGTGCAGGGGATCGCGCCGGTGGTGACGAGTTCGTAGAGCTTGCGTTCGCCGAGCCGAAGGTAGTCGGCGGCTTCGCTGGTCGTCAGGAATTCCATCCTGCATTCCTATGCAAATTCTTGCTTCTTTTTGGCGTTCGACGCAGGTGGAATTCTGCATTTCAATTTACGTCCGGCAGGACCATGCCCGATCATCTCGCTGCTTTGCAACACATCCTCACGCGCGATCTCTGCTTTGGTGAACGATCCTGAAGCACCCGCGTGGCGCGGGCCTTGCGGCCGTCGCGCTCGCAATTGCAATGGGCGCACCGCGCGAGCCGCATTGCCGAAATGTCCCGAGTGGGGAGCGCAACGCGCAAACGCGTCACGAGTGTGGCGCAATCGATCATCATCATGATTGCGTCATAGCCAATGGGAACCCGATCATGGTCGTCCGCCGCCTGTCCGTTGCTCTCGCGCTTCTCTGCGGCCTCGCCGCGGGCGTGGCGGCGTCATTTGCGGAGGACCGCGCGATCGTGCTGGCCTCGACCACGGCGACACAGGAGTCCGGCCTGCTCGATCATCTGCTGCCGATCTTCCGCGAGAAGACCGGCATCGAGGTGACGGTGATCGCGCGGCGCGCCGATGAAGTGCTCGACGGCGCGCGGAGGGGCGAAGTCGACGTCGTGCTGATGCACGCACGGCCGCAGGAGGAGAAGTTCGTCGCCGACGGTTTTGGCGTGAAGCGTTTTGACGTGATGTACAACGACTATGTGCTGATCGGGCCGAAGAGCGATCCCGCCGCCGTGAAGGGCAAGGACATCGCCACCGCGCTGAAGGCGATCGAGGCCAAGGGCGCGCCGTTCGTGACGCGCGGCGATCGGTCGGGCACCCATGCCGCGGAGCTCGCGCTCTGGATCGTTGCCGGCATCGATATCTCCGCTGCCAAGGGCGCATGGTATCGCGAAGTCAAGCAAGGGATGGAGGCAGCCCTCGATGCAGCGCGCACGGCGAACGCCTATGTGCTGTCCGACCGCGGCAGCTGGATCGCCTTCAAGGATCGCGGCGATCTCGACATCGTCGTCGAAGGCGACAAGCGGCTGCTTAATCAGTACGGCGCGATGCTGGTGAATCCGGAAAAGTTTCCGGACGTGAAAAAGGAGCTGGGGCAGACCTTCATCGACTGGCTGATTTCGCCGGAGGGGCAGGCGGCGATCGCCGGCTACAAGGTCGACGGACAGCAGCTGTTCTTCCCCAATGCGGCCAAGTCCGGCGGCTGAGCTTCGCGTTGCCAGCGGTTGCCAAACCGGGCGATGCATGGTCCATCATGGCGCATGACCCAGCGCCTGCCGCCAGCACTGACGCCGCTCGATACTACGCTCGCCGCGTTGCTGCGAGGCGTTGATCCGATCGCGACGATCGAGTTGCCCCTGACGGAGGCCGCCGGCTGCATCGCGGCAGGGACGCCGCTGCTTGCGGCCTGTCCGTCGTGCGACATCGCCGCTGCGGATGGCTGGGCGCTCTGCGCCAACGATATTGTCGGCGCGTCCGCCTATTCGCCGCTGCCTCTGACGACGGCGCCCGTTTGGGTCGATGCCGGCGACGCGATGCCGCCGGGATGTGATTGTGTGCTCGATGCCGACGCAGTCGAGGTGTCGGGTCCACTCGCCCAGGTGCTGGCGGAGGGCGTGCCCGGACAGGGCGTCAGGCGCGGCGGAAGCGACATCGCCGGGCTGGCGCCTGCCGTGGCAGAAGGGCATTTGATCCATCCTGCCGCCTTGCTGCTCGCGCGCACCGCCGGTGTTGAAAAGCTGAGCGTACGGCAGCCGCGGCTGTGCATCGTCAACGTGCCGGGTGCGGCCGTGACGGCGCACATGATTGCCGAGATCGCGCGCGCAGCAGGGCTGCAGGTGCAAGCGCGCGAAGCTGCCGCGCGAGATGCGGCATCGATCGCGGAAGCGCTCGGCGATCTCACTTGCGATCTCACTTGCGATCTCGTCGTGACGATCGGCGGCAGCGGCGCCGGCCGCCGGGATGCCGCGGTCAGCGCGCTGGCCCGGCATGGTGACGTGCTCGCCCATGGCCTCGCGCTCCAGCCCGGACGCACCGCCGCGGTCGGGCGGCTCGGACAGGTTCCCGTCGTCGCCTTGCCCGGCTCGCCCGATCATGCGCTTGCCGCCTGGCTCGCGCTCGTGCTGCCGCTCGTCGATCGGCTGTCGGCGCGGCAGTTGCGCCGACGCATGACCTTGCCGCTTGCGCAAAAAATCGCATCCGGTGTCGGCATCGCCGAAATCGCCCTGCTGGCCGAGGAACATCATGCGTGGCTCCCGCTTGCGGTGGGGGAATGGCCGCTTCAGGCCATTGCCCGGGCCGATGCATGGCTGCTCGTTCCCGCCAGCCACGAGGGATTTGCGGCAGGAACGCCGGTCGATGCCTATCTGATGCGGGAGTGATATGAGTTTGGCATGACGATGATCCCGCAATCGCAAGACCGTAGCGCGCTCGAACAGGAGCAGTTCCTCAAGATCCTCTCGCGTGAGGACGCGCTGGCGCGCTTTGAAGCTGCGTTGTTCCCGCGCGCGGTCCCGAGCGAGGCGAGCAAGCTTGCCGATGCGCTCGGCGCGGCGCTCGCCGAAGACATCACGGCGCCGATCGATGTTCCGCCGTTCGACCGTTCCAACGTTGACGGCTTTGCCGTGCGCTCGGCCGATCTCGCCGCGGCCGGCGAAGGCGCGCCCGTTCGCCTTGCGCTGAACGGCGAGACCATTCACTGCGGCACCGCGCCGAAGCTGCAAGTGGCGACAGGAACCGCAACGCCGATCGCAACCGGCGGGCCGCTGCCGCGCGGCGCCGACGCCGTCGTCATGGTCGAGCATACCCAGCCAGCCGGATCCGATGCGATCGACGTCCGGCGAGCCGTTTCGCCGGGGCAGTTCGTGTCCTACGCAGGCTCCGACATCGCGCGCGGCGAGGCGCTGCTGCGTGCCGGCACGATCATCGGCTCGCGCGAGATCGGCATGCTGGCGGCGTGCGGCATCGCCGAGGTGACCGTCGCGCGTAAGCCGCGTGTTGCCGTGATCTCCACCGGCGACGAATTGGTCCAGCCCGGCGAGGCGCTCGCGCCGGCTGAGATCTACGACACCAACGGCGCCATCGTCGCCGCCGCGATCGACGAGAACGGCGGCGAGGCGGTGTTCCTCGGCGCCATTCCCGACGATGAGGCCAAACTCGAAGCCGCCATGCGCCGCGCGCTGGCGGACGCCGACATGCTGGTGCTCTCGGGCGGCACCTCGAAGGGCGCGGGTGACGTGTCCCATCGCATCATCGGCCGGCTCGGCCAGCCCGGCATCCTCGCGCATGGCGTCGCACTTAAACCCGGCAAGCCGCTGTGCCTTGCGGTGTGCGACGGCAAGCCGGTGGTGATCCTGCCGGGCTTCCCGACCTCGGCGATGTTCACCTTCCACGACATGATCGTGCCGGTGCTGCGCAGGATGGCCGGGCTGCCGCCGCGCTCCGATGCCAAGGTAAGCGCGACCGTGCCGGTGCGCATCGCCTCCGAGCTCGGCCGCACCGAGTTCGTCATGGTCTCGCTGGTCGGCGGCAAGGACGGCCTGATCGCCTATCCCTCCGGCAAGGGGTCCGGTGCGATCACGTCGTTCGCGCAGGCCGACGGTTTTCTGCGCATCGACGCGCTCGCCGACCAGATGCCGGCAGGGACCGACGCCGAGGTGACGCTGTTCACGCCGCATGTGCGGGTGCCCGATCTCGTCATCGTCGGCAGCCATTGTACCGGCCTCGATCTCGTCACGGCGCAACTCGCGCATGCGGGGCTGACCGTGCGCTCGATTGCGGTCGGCAGTCTCGGTGGACTTGCGGCGGCGAAGCGCGGCGAATGCGATCTCGCGCCGATCCATCTGTTCGACGACAAGAGCGAGACTTACAACACGCCTTACCTCGTTGAGGGGCTCGAGCTCGTGCCGGGCTGGCGGCGGATGCAGGGCATCGTGTTCCGGAAGGGCGACAAGCGCTTTGAGGGGCTCGGTGCGAAGGAGGCCGTCGCCGCCGCGCTCGCGGACCCCGCCTGCATCATGGTCAACCGTAACCAGGGCGCCGGCACGCGCATCCTGATCGACCGGCTGCTCGGCGGTGCGCGCCCGGAAGGTTACTGGAACCAGCCGCGCTCGCACAATGCCGTGGCTGCGGCTGTCGCGCAGCACCGTGCCGACTGGGGCATGACCATTGCGCCGGTCGCCCATGCGGTCGGTCTCGGTTTCATTCCGTTCGCGGAAGAGCATTATGATTTCGCGCTGGTGACGGCGCGCAAGCAGCGGCCGGCGGTGCAGGCCTTTCTCGACGCACTCGGCTCGGATGAAGCGCGTACGGCGCTGGAGCGGGCGGGCTTCCGGCCTGCGTAGAGGCGATGACGCGGCGTTCAAGCCGTGCGACAGGGTGGGGGACGAGATGGCGAGGCCGCTTTCGGTTGCGATCGTCGGTGCCGGCATGGGCGGGCTTGCGACGGCCGCGGCGCTTCGGCGCGTCGGTATCGATGTGATGGTCTACGAGCAGGCCTCCCGGTTCGCCCGCATCGGCGCCGGCATCCAGATCGGCTGCAACGCAATGAAGGTGCTGCGCGCGCTGGGGCTGGAGGCGCGGATGCGCGAGCACTCGTTCTATCCACGCTCCTGGAACAACCGCGACTGGAAGAGCGGCGACATCAAGTTCGACATGATTTTTGGCGAGAGCGCGGAAGAGAAGTTCGGCGCGCCCTATCTGCTGGCCCATCGCGGCGATCTCCATGCGGCGCTGGCGAGCGTGGTGCCGAACGAATTTGTGCGGCTCAATCACAAGCTCGTTGGCCTCGACGAGACCGGCGATGGTGTCCGGCTGAGCTTTGCCGATGGCACGCGTGCCATCGCCGATGCCGTGGTCGGCGCGGACGGCGTCCATTCGACGGTCCGCGATCTCCTGTTCGACACCGCGCCGGCCAAATTCACCGGCCGCATCGCCTATCGCACCACCTATCCCGCCGCGCTGCTCGGCGGCGCAGGGATCGACGACTGCACCAAATGGTGGGGCGAGGACCGCCACATCGTGATCTATTACGTCAAGCCTGACCGCAGCGAGGTCTATCTCGTCACCAGCCAGCCCGAGCCGGACTTTCGCATCGAGTCCTGGTCGGCGAAGGGCGACGTGCGCGATCTGCGCGCATCATTCGAAGGCTTTCATCCGCAGGTCACTCAGGTGCTCGCCGCCTGTCCCGACGTGCACAAATGGGCGATCATGGACCGTGACGCGCTGGAGCACTGGGCCGACGGCAAGGTGACGCTGCTCGGCGATGCCTGCCATCCGATGACGCCCTACATGGCGCAGGGTGCGGCCATGGCAATCGAGGACGCCGCCGTGCTGTCGCGCTGCCTCGACGGTGTCGGCCGCGACGTCGTCGCCAGTGCGTTCCGCCGCTTCGAGGCAACCCGCAAGGTGCGCACGACGCGGGTGCAGGAGACCTCGCGCGCCAACATCTGGCTCAAGGAGAGGATCGATACGAGCTGGGTTTACGGCTACGACGCCTGGTCGGTGCCGCTGGCTGCTTGAACCGCCTGCTTGCGCTTGCGCCGACGCTTCTTGTCAGGAGGCCGCATCCAGCGCGGCCAGCCGTTCGGCTTCGGCGATGTCCTCGACCGTGTTGGCGTTGAAGAACGGATCGAGCGGCTCGGCCGGCCATGTCACCGTTGCGAGCGGATAGCGCGCGGTCCAGCGGTCGATCTTGCGGAGGTCTTCGACGACCAGCGCGTGACGCAGCTCGTCGCGCAAGGCGACGCGCCACAAGCCGATCACCGGATGTGACTGATCGCCTGATGCGGCGACCGCGAGCTGTGCGTTCTCGCGTTCTCGCGCCTCGTGCAACTGCGCCACGAGATCGCGCGGCAGGAACGGGCAGTCGCCTGCGGCGCTCAGCACCCATTCGACGTCAGGCCGGTTCGCCGCCGTCCAGTCGAGCGCGGCGAGAATGCCGGCGAGGGGCCCAGGAAAGCCGGGGACGTCATCGGCGACAACGGCCAGGCCGAATGCCGCGAAGCGTGCGGGATCGCCATTCGCGTTGAGGATCAATCCGCTGCATTGCGGCGTCAATCGCGCGATCACGCGCTCAAGGATGGTGCGGCCGCCGATTGTCCGCATCGGCTTGTCGCCGCCGCCCATGCGCCGCGCGAGGCCGCCTGCGAGCAGCACGCCCTGCGTTGCCGGAAAGTCAGTCGTCACCACCTTCACCCTTGCGTTTGTGCTTCGCCGATTCCTCCTCGACGTAAGCAAGGTTCTGGTCGTAGACGATCCGCTCTTCGCCCGCGAGCGCGATGAAGCGCTTACCGCGCGTGCGGCCGATCAGCGTCAGTCCGACCTGGCGGGCGAGATCGACGCCCCAGGCGGTGAAGCCGGAGCGCGACACCAGGATCGGAATGCCCATGCGCACGGTCTTGATCACCATTTCTGAGGTCAGCCGTCCCGTGGTGTAGAGGATCTTGTCGGAGGCATCGACGCCGTGGCGGTACATCCAGCCCGCGATCTTGTCGACCGCGTTGTGACGGCCGACGTCCTCGGTGTAGCAGAGCGGCTCGCCCTCCTTGCACAGCACGCAGCCGTGGATCGCGCCGGCCTCCAGATAGAGCGAGGGCATGGTGTTGATGGTCTGCGTCATCTGGTAGAGCCAGGAGGTGCGCAGCTCTGCCTTCGGCAGCGCGACGCTCTCGACCGCCTCTAACAGGTCGCCGAACGCGGTGCCCTGCGCGCAGCCCGAGGTCTGGGTGCGCTTCTTCAGCTTGGCTTCGAAATTGGTGTGATGTGAGGTGCGCACCACCACCACCTGGAGGTCGTCGTCGTATTCGACCTCGGTGACCTCGTCATTATATTTCAGCATGTTCTGGTTGAGCAGATAGCCCAGCGCCAGATATTCCGGGTAGTCGCCGATCGTCATCATGGTGACGATCTCCTGCGAATTCAGGTAGAGCGTCAGCGGCCGTTCCATCGGCACCTTGATCTCGACCTTGGCGCCGGCCTGGTCGGTGCCGGTCACGCGCTCCGTCAGGCGCGGGTCGTCAGGGTTCGGAACGATCAGGGGCACCGGGGCTTTGTCGATCTTCATCATGGCCGCGACGTTAGCATGACATTCGGGTCAAGCCGATATAAGCATGCTCACGACGATGGAGAAGGCGGTTCCGGCCGCATGACACGGCCGGCGGAGATCGAGTTACGATGAAAGTCATCGGCCTTGCGGGCTGGAGCGGTGCGGGCAAGACCACGCTGTTGACGCGGCTGATCCCGCATTTCAACGCGCAAGGCCTGCGCGTCTCCGTCATCAAGCATGCCCATCACCAGTTCGACGTCGACGTGCCCGGCAAGGATTCCTGGCGCCACCGCGAGGCCGGCGCGGCCGAGGTGCTGGTTGCGTCGTCGAACCGCTGGGCCCTGATGCATGAGTTGCGCGGCGCCGAGGAACCGCGGCTGCCGGAACTCCTGAGCAAGCTATCAGCCGTCGATCTCGTCGTGGTCGAGGGCTTCAAGCGCGAGCCGCACCGCAAGATCGAGGTGCATCGCGCCGCCAACGGCAAGCCGCTGCTGTTTCCCGATGATCCCGGGATTGCCGGGATTGCGACCGACATCGCCATTGAAACCCGGCTGCCGACCGTCCATCTCGATGATATCGAGGCTGCCGCGGCATTGCTGCTGCGTGCGGCGATGCCGGTCGAGGAAGCGGTGGCAAAAAGCGCCGCGATACGCTGACGAGGCACCATGGCGCAACTGTCGGACGATTGCTTTGCCTTCGGCGGACCGATGATGTCGGTCGACGAGGCCGTTGGTCTGATCACCACGCGCGTCAATGCGATCGCCGATATCGAGACCGTGGCACTCGTTGACGCCGATGGGCGCGTGCTCGCGCGCGATATCGCGGCGCCCCTGCCGCTGCCGCCCTTCACCAACTCCGCCGTCGACGGTTACGCCGTGCGCAACGCCGACCTTCCGGAAGGCGCGGAACGGGCATTCCCGCTCGATGGCCGCATCCAGGCCGGCGGCCTTGCGCAGGCGCCGATCAAGGCCGGCCACACTGCGCGCATCTTCACGGGCGCGCCGATGCCGCCTGACGCTGAGACCGTCTTCATGCAGGAAGACGTCCGCCTCGATGAGGCCGGCAGAATCGTGCTGCCGCCGGGGCTGAAGCGCGGCGCGAATGTCCGCCCGGCGGGCGAGGACATTCCGCAAGGACACGTCGCACTGCGGGCCGGCCAGCGGCTGCGGCCGCAGCATGTCGCGCTTGCTGCAGCATTCGGCCTTGTCAGGCTCGACGTCGTCAGGCGCATCCGCGTCGCCGTGTTCTCGACCGGTGACGAGCTGGCTTCGCCCGGCGAGCCGCGCGCGGCCTCACAGCTGTTCGATTCCAACCGCTTCATGCTGATGGCGATGCTGCGCCGGCTCGGCTGCGAGGTCTCCGACCTCGGCATCTTGCGCGACGAACGCAATGCGCTCGCGGATGGATTGAAGCAGGTTGCAGGCAGCCACGATCTGATCCTCACCACCGGCGGCGTCTCGACCGGCGAGGAGGACCACGTCAAGGCGGCTGTCGAGAGCATCGGCTCGCTGGTGCTGTGGCGGATGGCGATCAAGCCCGGCCGTCCCGTGGCGATGGGCATCATCGGCGGCACGCCGCTGATCGGCTTGCCCGGCAATCCCGTTGCCAGTTTTGTCACCTTCGTCCATGTGGTGCGGCCGACGGTGCTGGCGCTTGCGGGCAGTCTGCCGGAGCCGCTGTTGCCGATCCCGGTGCGTGCCGCGTTCACCTACAAGAAGAAGATCGGCCGCCGCGAATATGTTCGCAGCTCGTTGCGACGCGGAGAGGACGGCGCGTTGGAAGCGGTCAAGTTTCCGCGCGAAGGCGCAGGCCTGTTGTCGTCGCTGGTCGAGACCGATGGCCTCATCGAACTCGGCGACGACATCACGCGTGTCGAGCCGGGACAGAGCGTAGGTTTCTTGTCCTACGCGGATTTGCTCTGAGCCGCGCGTTGACGCCATCGCCTCACCCCGCCATGTTGCGCCCATGACCAGAACCACGCTCGATCTCACCGGGTTGAAATGCCCGCTACCTGCCCTGAAGACGCGCAAGGCGCTTAAGCCGTTACAGCCGGGCGATCAGCTCGAAGTGCACTGCACCGACCCCTTGTCGGTGATTGACATTCCGAACCTGATCCGCGAGACGGGCGACACGGTGGAGATCACCGAGCGCAACGAGGCGCGCATCGTGTTCTTGATAGAAAAGATCAATGGATCGATAGAGAAAACCAATGGTGCGCTGCGTTCGTAGTGCACGGTCACTCTGCTGATACCTACCTTTTGTCTATCGACATCAATCGTGGCTTCTGCCCCAATTGACAACCTCCGTGCAGGCGCGGAGGTTGAGTCTTGTCTGCGATACGCGGATGAACGGGCCAAGCTCACGAAGCCTGCACGGTGTATCGGCATAGAGCCCCGCTCGAGGGGTTAACGACTCGGATGCGCGTGACGATCCTGGCGCGCGTCGAATGATTGTGCGGAGCAGCAGGGACCGTTGGCTGCGCCGCGAGGGCTGAGGACCAGGATTGCAGCGGCAGGCTTGCTCAGAAGGGCAACTGCAGGGGAGGACTACATGGCAACAATCGAGAGCGCTGGAACACTTTCGGGTGCCGGCGCAGGTTTTCTGGATCGCGAGCGAACCATCGCGACCGCCGGCTTCAATCGCTGGCTGGTGCCGCCGGCTGCGCTGTGCATCCATCTCTGCATCGGCATGGCCTACGGCTTCTCGGTGTTCTGGCTGCCGCTGTCGCGCGCGATCGGGGTGACCGCGCCGAAGGCGTGCGCAGACATGTCGCTGTTTCAGGAGCTGTTCACGACCAGCTGCGACTGGAAGGTCGCCAGCATGGGGTGGATGTACACGCTGTTCTTCGTGTTGCTCGGTATCGCGGCTGCAGTCTGGGGCGGCTGGCTGGAGCGCGTCGGCCCGCGCAAGGCCGGCTTCGTCTCGGCGCTGTGCTGGTGCGGCGGTCTCTTCCTCGGTGCGATCGGAGTTTACACCCATCAGCTCTGGCTGTTGTGGCTGGGTTCGGGCGTGATCGGCGGCATCGGTCTCGGCCTTGGCTATATCTCGCCGGTGTCGACGCTGGTGAAGTGGTTTCCGGACCGCCGCGGCATGGCGACCGGCATGGCCATCATGGGCTTCGGCGGCGGCGCCATGATCGGCGCGCCACTGGCGAACCTGTTGATGAACTACTTCAAGACCCCGACCTCGGTCGGCGTCTGGGAGACCTTCGTCGCGATGGGCGTCATCTACTTCGTGTTCATGATGATCGGCGCCTTCCGCTATCGCTTGCCGCCGCCCGGCTGGCAGCCGGAGGGCTGGACCCCGCCGTCCAAGGCCAACGCGATGATCTCGAAGAGCAACGTCCATCTCAACGACGCGCACAAGACGCCGCAGTTCTGGCTGATCTGGTGGGTGCTGTGCCTGAACGTATCGGCCGGCATCGGCGTGATCGGCATGGCCTCGCCGATGCTCCAGGAAATCTTCGCCGGCAAGCTGATCGGCCTGCCTGACGTCGGCTTCAACGCGCTCGACGCCGGGCAGAAGGCGCAGATCGCCGCGATCGCCGCGGGCTTCGCCGGATTGCTGTCGCTGTTCAACATCGGCGGCCGCTTCTTCTGGGCATCGCTGTCGGACAAGATCGGGCGCAAGAACACCTACTACACGTTCTTCATCCTCGGCATCGTGCTCTACGCGCTGGCGCCGACGTTTGCAGCGATGGGCTCGAAGCTCCTGTTCGTGCTCGGCTTCGGCATCATCCTGTCGATGTATGGCGGCGGGTTCGCCACCGTGCCGGCCTACCTTGCCGACATGTTCGGGACCCAGTTCGTGGGCGCCATCCACGGCCGGCTGCTGACGGCGTGGTCCACCGCGGGCATCATCGGTCCCGTCGTGGTGAACTATATCCGCGAGTTCCAGCTCGCGGCGGGCGTGCCGCGCGATCAGCTCTACAACACGACCATGTACATCCTGTGCGCGATGCTGATCGCGGGCCTGATCTGCAACTACCTGATCAAGCCGGTCGATTCGAAGTGGCACATGAAGGACGCCGACGTCGCCAAGCTGCAAGCGGCGAGCGCCAGCGCCGCTGCCGCGGGGCCGCACGGCTCCTACGGCATCGGATTCGGCGGGCTTGACGTCAAGGCGGCGCTGTTCTGGGCCTTCGTCGGCGTGCCCCTGCTTTGGGGTGTCTGGAAGACACTGGAGAGCGCGGTCAAGATCTTCTGATCGCCGTCGAGACTGCCGCGGGATGCTGATCATCGGCGTCCCGCGGCGTTCGCCTTTTAGACATCATCGAGAGTCGGACTTAATCAAGAGTGGGACTTAGGGGGATTGAAATGCTTCGCACCCGAATTTGCCTTCTGGCCGTGTTGCTTGTCGCTGGCCTTCATGCCGCATCCGCGCAGACGACGCCGCCGGCGGCGCCTGCCGCAACGACCGAAGCCAAGCCGGGCAAGATCAAGCTCACCATGCAGAAGCTGAAGGACATGAAGGCGAAGTGGGCGGCCAACAAGCCGAAGCTCAAAGCCTGCCGCGCCGACGTGAAGTCCAAGGGCCTCGCTGGCGACGACCGCTGGTTCTACATCGAAGAGTGCATGAGCAAGACGTGAGGCCGCGCCACAAATCGGGTCGATGAAGGGGCATGGAGCCGGGCGGCTGCATGCCCCTTAAATGCTTATCGGAACGCATGAATTCTCTTGGCATCTGGTATGCCACAGGCTAGAGTTGGACTCGTTCTAAAGAAGAGATACGAGACGCATCGATGAGTCACGACGTGCACGAGGTCCGCTCGTTCGAACACCCGGGCGAGGGACGGAAGCGAGCCAAGGCCACGCCCAAGGGGCGGCAGGTCGATCCCACCGCCGCGCACGAGATCGAGCAGCTGCTCGGCGACAAGCCGCGGCGGCGCGATCTGCTGATCGAATATCTGCACCTGATCCAGGACAAATATCACCAGATCTCGGCCGCGCATCTCGCCGCGCTTGCCGACGAGATGAAGCTTGCCTTCGCCGAGGTGTTCGAGACCGCGACCTTCTACGCGCATTTCGACATCGTGAAGGAAGGCGAGCCTGATATCGCGCCGCTGACGATCCGCGTTTGCGATTCACTGACCTGCGCAATGCTCGGCGGCGAAAAGCTGCTCGCCGACCTGCAGAGCACATCGGGTCCGGGCATCCGCGTCGTGCGCGCGCCCTGCGTCGGCCGCTGCGATACCGCGCCGGCGGCTGAGGTCGGTCACAACTTCCTTGATCACGCGACCGTGGCCAACGTGATGGCCGCCGCGAAGGCTGGCGACACCCACGCGCATCTGCCTGAGTACGTTGACTACGACGCCTATATCGCCGGCGGCGGCTACAAGCTGCTCAATCGCGTGCGCTCGGGCGAATTGCCGAAGGACGACCTGCTGAAGGCGCTCGACGACGCCTCGCTGCGCGGCCTCGGCGGCGCCGGCTTCCCCACGGGCCGGAAATGGCGCGCGGTGCTGGGCGAACCCGGCCCGCGGCTGATGGCGATCAATGGCGACGAGGGCGAGCCTGGCACGTTCAAGGACCGCGTCTATCTCGAAAGCGATCCGCATCGCTTCATCGAAGGCATGCTGCTCGGCGCGCATGTCGTGCAGGCCTCCGACGTCTACATCTATCTGCGCGACGAATATCCGGCTTCGCGCGAGATCCTCGAGCGCGAGATCGCAAAGCTTCCGCCGGGCGGTCCGACGCTGCACATGCGCCGCGGCGCCGGCGCCTATATCTGCGGCGAGGAATCCTCGCTGCTCGAGAGCATCGAGGGCAAGCGCGGGCTGCCCCGGCACAAGCCGCCTTATCCGTTCCAGGTCGGCCTGTTCGGCCTGCCGACGTTGATCAACAACATCGAGACGCTGTGGTGGGTGCGCGACATCGTCGAGAAGGGCGCGGACTGGTGGAAGGGCAACGGCCGCCATGAGCGTCACGGCCTGCGCAGCTTCTCGGTCTCGGGCCGCGTCAAGAACCCCGGCATGAAGCTGGCACCCGCCGGCATCACTGTGCGCGAGCTGATCGACGAATATTGCGGCGGCATGGCCGACGGGCACCAGTTCTACGCGTACCTGCCGGGCGGCGCGTCGGGCGGCATCCTGCCGGCGTCCATGGACGACATCCCGCTCGATTTCGGCACGCTGGAGAAATACGGCTGCTTCATCGGCTCGGCCGCGATCGTGATCCTGTCGCAAAAGGACAGCGTGCGCGCGGCCGCGCTGAACCTGATGAAGTTCTTCGAGGACGAGAGCTGCGGCCAGTGCACGCCGTGCCGTGTTGGAACCCAGAAGGCGGCGCAGCTGATGCAGAAGCCGGTCTGGAACCGCGCACTTCTGGAAGAATTGAGCCAGGCGATGCGCGATGCCTCGATCTGCGGGCTCGGACAGGCGGCATCGAATCCGCTGTCTACCGTGATCAAATATTTCCCTGACGAGTTCAAGGAAGCGGCCGAATGACCAAGATTACGTTCGAACTCGACGGCAAGCAGGTCGAGGCCAAACCCGGCGAAACGATCTGGCAAGTTGCAAAACGCCAGGGCCGCGAGATTCCGCATCTGTGCTATTCGCCGGCGCCCGACTACCGCCCCGACGGCAATTGCCGCGCCTGCATGGTCGAGATCGAGGGCGAGCGCGTGCTCGCCGCGTCCTGCAAGCGCACCCCGTCGGTCGGCATGAAGGTGAAGACCGAGTCCGCGCGTGCGGTGTCCGCGCAGAAGATGGTGATGGAGCTGCTCGTCGCCGACCAGCCGGCGCGCGAGACCTCGCACGATCCGGATTCGAAGTTCTGGCACTGGGCCGAGACCACAGGCGTCACCGAGAGCCGCTTCCCCGCCGCCGAGCGCTGGGCGACCGACGACAGCCATCCGGCGATGCGCGTCAATCTCGATGCCTGCATCCAGTGCGGCCTCTGCGTGCGCGCCTGCCGCGAGGTCCAGGTCAACGACGTCATCGGCATGGCGTATCGCAGCCATGGTTCGAAGATCGTCTTCGACTTCGACGATCCCATGGGCGAGTCCACCTGTGTCGCCTGCGGCGAGTGCGTGCAGGCCTGCCCGACCGGCGCGCTGATGCCGGCCGTCATGCTGGATGAGAAGCAGACCCGTGTCGTCTACGCCGACAAGAAGGTGGATTCGCTCTGCCCGTTCTGCGGCGTCGGCTGCCAGGTGACCTACGAGGTCAAGGACGAGAAGGTGATCTACGCCGAGGGTCGCGACGGCCCGGCCAATCACAACCGTCTCTGCGTCAAGGGCCGCTTCGGCTTCGACTATATCCACCATCCGCATCGTCTGACCAAGCCGCTGGTGCGGCTGCCGAATGCGAAGAAGGATTCCAACGACCAGGTCGACCCGGCCAATCCCTTCACGCATTTCCGCGAAGCGAGCTGGGAAGAAGCGCTCGACATCGCAGCCAAGGGCCTCGTCAAGATCCGCGACGAGAAGGGCGTGAAGGCGCTGGCCGGCTTCGGCTCGGCCAAGGGGTCGAACGAAGAGGCCTATCTGTTCCAGAAGCTGGTGCGCACCGGGTTCGGCTCGAACAATGTCGACCACTGTACGCGGCTCTGCCACGCCTCGTCGGTGGCGGCGCTGTTCGAAGGCCTGAGCTCGGGCGCGGTGTCGGCGCCGTTCTCGGCTGCGATGGATGCCGAAGTCATCATCGTGATCGGTGCCAATCCGACCGTGAACCATCCGGTCGCCGCGACCTTCATCAAGAACGCGGTCAAGCAGAATGGCGCCAAGCTGTTCGTGATGGATCCGCGCCGGCAGACGCTGTCGCGCCACGCGACCAAGCATCTGCAATTCAAGCCGGGCTCCGACGTCGCCATGCTGAATGCGATGATCAACACGATCATCACCGAGGGCCTGACCGACGACCAGTATATCGCCGGCTACACCGAAGGTTTTGAGGACCTCAAGGAGAAGATCAAGGAGTTCACGCCGGAGAAGATGGAGGCGATCTGCGGCATCCCGGCGCAAACGCTGCGCGAGGTTGCGCGCACCTATGCGCGGGCAAAGTCGTCGATCATCTTCTGGGGCATGGGCATCAGCCAGCATGTCCACGGCACCGACAATGCGCGCTGCCTGATCGCGCTGGCGCTGATCACCGGCCAGGTCGGCCGTCCCGGTACAGGTCTGCATCCGCTGCGCGGCCAGAACAACGTGCAGGGCGCCTCCGACGCCGGCCTGATCCCGATGTTCCTGCCGGATTATCAGCCGGTCAGCCGCGACGATCTGCGCGGCAATTTCGAAAAACTGTGGCACCAGGATCTCGATCCCGTCCGCGGTTTGACCGTGGTCGAGATCATGAACGCGATCCATGCCGGCGAAATCACGGGCATGTATATCGAGGGCGAGAATCCCGCGATGTCCGATCCCGATCTCCAGCATGCGCGCAAGGCGCTCGCCATGCTCGATCATCTCGTCGTGCAGGATCTCTTCGTCACCGAGACCGCGTTCCATGCCGACGTCATCCTGCCGGCCTCGGCCTTTGCGGAAAAGGACGGCTCCTTCACCAACACCGATCGCCGCGTGCAGCTCGCGCGCCAGGTGATCAAGCCGCCGGGCGATGCGCGGCAGGATCTCTGGATCATCCAGGAGATCGGCAAGCGGATGGGCCTGCCCTGGAATTATTCCGGCCCCGGCGACGTCTACACCGAGATGGCGGAGTTGATGCCCTCGCTCAAGAACATCAGCTGGGAGCGGCTGGTGCGCGAAGGTGCTGTCACCTATCCGGCCGATGATCCGAACAAGCCCGGCAACGAGATCATCTTCACCACGGGCTTCCCGACCGCGAGCGGCCGCGGCAAGATCGTGCCGGCCAAGGTCATCCCGCCGGATGAGTTGCCCGACGCCGAATATCCGATGGTGCTCTCGACCGGCCGCGTGCTCGAGCATTGGCACACCGGCTCGATGACCCGCCGCGCGCAGGTGCTCGACCAGATCGAGCCGGAAGCGGTCGCGTTCATGTCGCCGAAGGACATGCACCGGAAGAAGCTTGCGCCCGGCGATTTCATCCGGCTGGAGACCCGCCGCGGTGCGGTCGAGGTCAAGGTCCGCTCCGATCGCGACGTGCCGGAGAACATGGTGTTCATGCCGTTCTGCTACGCGGAGGCGGCGGCCAACCTGTTGACCAATCCGGCGCTTGATCCATTCGGCAAGATCCCGGAGTTCAAGTTCTGCGCGGCCAGGGCCGAGCGCGCCGAGATGCGGGACGCGGCGGAGTAGGCGATTCGCCGTTTGGCAGCACGGTCTCGCCAACCCACCGCTGTCGTCCCCGCGAACGCGGGGATCCATACCGCGTGATCTATCGATTGCGGACGGTCGCGATCCCGGACCATGAGCCTCCGCCAAACTTCTCCCTGTGGTTATGGGTCCCCGCGTTCGCGGGGACGACACCGAATGTGTGGCGGGTATATACCCGACATCGCCACGGCTTCGCTCCGGTGGTAAACTTGGCGCATGTCCAAAGTCACTCCAGCCACCCGCGCGCTTGCAGCCGCCGGCGTTGCCTTCACCGTCCACACCTACGACTACGATCCTGACGCCGAGAGCATCGGGCTCCAGGCGGCGTCGGCCCTCGGTGAAGATCCGGCGCGCGTGCTGAAGACGCTGATGGCGCTGGTGGACGGCAAGCCGATCTGCGTCGTCGTCCCGTCGGACCAGGAAGTCTCGATGAAAAAGCTCGCCGCTGCCGCGAGCGGCAAGTCGGCGCAGATGATGAAGCCGCCGGAGGCCGAGCGCGTCACCGGCTACAAGGTCGGTGGCATCAGCCCGTTCGGGCAGCGCAAACTGGTGCGTACCGTGATCGAGCAGAGCGCGCTCGCGCATGATCAGGTCTATCTCAACGGCGGCCAGCGCGGCTTGCAGGTTCGACTGAAGCCGGGCGACGTGCGGGATGTCCTGAAGGCGGTCGTCGCGGATGTGCTCGCGTGAGCGCGGCGCGCTACTGCTTCTGCAGCAGCTTGAGCCGGCAGCGCAGTGCCTCGCGGATATGCGCCCGCGCAAGCTGCTCGGCCTTGTCGCCGTCGCGTGCGGCGATGGCGTCGATGATGGCCTGGTGCTCGCCGTGGCTGGTCGAGGGACGGCCCGTCACCGTGAAGGTGGTCGGGCCCAGCAGCGCGATCCAGTCCTGCAATTCGCGCGAGGCGTTGTCGAGATAGCGGTTGCGCGCGGCGCGGCAGATGGCTTCGTGGAAGGCGCGGTTGAGCCGCGCCATCTCGGCAGCGTCTGACGCCGACGCCTCGACAAAGGCCTGCTCGATATCCCTGAGCGCGTGGACTTCGGGAGTGGAGGCGTGCTCGGCGGCCAGGCGCGCTGCAGCACCTTCCATGATCTCCCGCATGGCGTAGAGCTCGAGCACCTCGGAAATATCGAGGTCGCGCACGATCAGCCCGCGGCCGCCGGCGGGCTCGACGAAGCCGCGGGCCGCGAGACGGCCAAGCGCCTCCCGGACCGGCGTGCGGCTGACCTTGAGCCGCTGCGCGACCTCTTCCTCGCGCAGCCGGTCGCCGGCGCGGTAACTGCCGGCCTGAAGCGCCTCGCACAGCGAGCGGAACACGGCTTCGCCCAGTGCCACGCCGCCGCCGCGTGTGATCGATCCGCCTGACTTTGCCACGCGCTTGGCCATGTTCCCTCACGGCGCATCCTGCCCATGCAGAGATGGCACTTGCAGCGCCGATGTATATCTTTGTATACAAAGGTACGCAATGGCTGCCCTTGGGTCGATCGGGGTCCTCGGCGGCAGAATGTCTCTAACTTCGTCGCATCGGGCAGACGGGATGAGCAGCAAATACGACGTGCTGGTGATCGGCGGCGGCAATGCGGCACTGTGCGCGGCGATCTCGGCGCGCCGCGGCGGTGCCTCGGTGCTGGTGCTGGAGGGCGCGCCAAAATTCTATCGCGGCGGCAACACCCGCCACACCCGCAACATGCGCTGCGCCCATGATGCGGCGACTGAGATCCTGACCGGTCCCTACACCGAAGAGGAATTCTGGCAAGATCTGCTGCTGGTGACGGGCGGCCAGACCGACGAGGTGCTCGCCCGGCACATGATCCGGGAGTCCAAGGATATCCTGAACTGGATCGTGGAGCAGGGCGTGCGCTGGCAACCCTCGCTCGGCGGCACGCTGAGCCTCGGCCGTACCAACTCCTTCTTTCTCGGCGGCGGCCGCGCGATGCTGAACGCGCTCTATCTGACCGCCGAGCGGCTCGGCGTCGATGTCGAGTACGACGCCGAGGTCACCGATCTCGTGATCGAGGACGGCATGTTCCTCGCCGCGCGCCTCAAGCGGCCGATCAAGGGCGAGACCGAGATCCGCGCGACGTCGCTGGTCGCCGCTGCCGGCGGGTTCGAGGCCAACATCGAATGGCTGAAGCAATATTGGGGCGAAGCCGCGGACAATTTCCTGATCCGCGGCACGCCCTATAATCGCGGATCGATCCTGAAGATGCTGCTCGACAAGGGCGTGCAGGAGGTCGGCGATCCCACCCAGTGCCATGCGGTCGCAATCGACGCCCGTGCGCCGAAATTCGACGGCGGCATCATCACCCGCCACGACTCCGTCGTGTTCGGCATCGTCGTCAACAAGCATGCCCAGCGATTCTACGACGAGGGTGAGGACATCTGGCCGAAGCGCTATGCGATCTGGGGCCGGCTGGTCGCGGCGCAGCCCGACCAGATCGCCTACATCATCTTCGATTCCACCGTCGTCACCAGCTTCATGCCGACGCTGTTCCCGCCGATCGCCGGGCAGACCGTCGCCGAGCTGGCCGGCAAGCTCGAGCTCGATCCGGCTGCGCTGGAGAGGACCGTCACCGAGTTCAACGCGGCCGTGCGGCCCGGCACCTTCGATCACACCATTCTGGACGACTGCGTGACTGAAGGCATCACGCCGCCGAAGACGCATTGGGCGCGCAAAATCGAGACGCCGCCTTATCTCGCCTATCCGGTGCGGCCCGGCATCACCTTCACCTATCTCGGCACGCGCGTGAACAAGGAGGCGAGGATGCTGATGGCTGACGGCAAGCCGTCCGCCAACATGTTCGCGGCCGGCGAGATCATGGCGGGCAACGTGCTCGGCAAGGGCTACGCGGCCGGCATGGGCATGACCATCGGCAGCGTGTTCGGGCGGATCGCGGGACGGGAAGCGGCGAAACATGCACGGAACTAGAATTCTGGACGAAGCCGACCGTCTGATGACGGTCTGTAATTCCTGCCGCTACTGCGAGGGTCTTTGCGCGGTATTTCCTGCCATGGAGATGCGGCGCGCCTTCTCCGACGGAGATCTCAACTATCTCGCAAACCTCTGCCATTCCTGCGGCGCCTGCTACGTCGACTGTCAGTTCTCGCCGCCGCACGAGTTCAACGTCAACGTTCCGAAGACGCTTGCGGTCGCGCGTGCCGAGTCCTATGCGGCCTATGCCTGGCCGCAGGCGCTGTCCGGTGCCTTCGCCCGCAACGGGCTCGTCATCAGTGTCATCGCCGCGCTCAGCATGGCCGCCTTCATTCTCGGCTTTGCCGCCCTCAACGACCATAGCGTGTTGTTCGGTGTGCACACCGGGCCGGGCGCGTTCTACAAGCTGATGCCGCACAACGCGATGGCCGCATTGTTCAGCGCCGCCTTCCTCTACGCGATCCTCGCGCTGGTCATGAGCGTGCGTGCCTTCTGGCGCGACATCGGAGCCCCAATTGGCGGTCGCGCCGACGGCGGCTCGATTTTCCAGGCGATCCGCGATGCCGGCGAGCTGCGCTATCTCCACGGCGGCGGCGTCGGCTGCTACAACGAGGACGACAAGCCGACCGACCGGCGCAAGCTCTTTCATCATCTGACGTTCTACGGCTTCCTGCTGTGCTTTGCCGCGACCTCAGTGGCCACGCTGTATCATTATCTCCTGTCCCGCGAGGCGCCGTATCCCTGGTGGGACCTGCCTGTCGTGCTCGGCACGCTCGGCGGCATCGGCCTCATCGTCGGTCCGATCGGGCTCTTCGCCGCGAAGATGCGCCGTGATCCGGCGCTGCTCGACGAGAAGCGCTATGGCATGGACGTCGGCTTCATCGCCATGCTGTTTCTGACCGGCTTCACCGGCATGGCACTGCTTGTCCTGCGCGAGACCGCGGCCATGGGGCCGTTGCTGGCCCTGCATCTCGGCGCGGTGTTCGCGCTGTTCATCACAATGCCCTATGGCAAGTTCGTGCACGGCATCTATCGCTTCGCGGCGCTGGTGCGTTATGCGCAGGAGCGGCGCAGCGAAGCCGGCTCTTGAGAGGCATGCGCGGCTGACGTATCTCTTGGGCCCGTTCGCGCAGAGAGCGAATCGCTTTGGGAGCTCGCGCTCATGTACATGTTTCTGCCTTTTCTGCTGGCGCTCGCGGGCTGGGCGAGTGTCTGGCGTTCGCGCGCGGGACTAAGCTATGCGCTCTGGAGCGCAACAGTCGTGGTCACGGTCGCATGGTTCTTCCACCACGCGACCGATCCGCTCAAACTCTCGTTCTGACGGTGTCGAGATGGGCACTGCAGAGATGAGCGAGCAACGGCCGGTCGGCGCGATCCTGAACATGCTTGGGCTGCTCGGGATCTCATTGATCCTGACGGTGGCGTTTGCCTATCAGCTTGCGCTCGGCGAGCTTCCCTGTCCGCTTTGCCTGTTGCAAAGGGCCGGGTTCATCGCGGTCGGCATGGGGTTCCTGTTCAACCTGCGCCTCGGCGAACGTGGGTCTCACTACGCGATGATCCTCGTGGCCAGCCTCGTCACCGGCTTCATCTCGATGCGGCAGGTATCGCTGCATCTTGCGCCCGGCGACCCCGGATACGGCTCGGCGCTGTTCGGGCTGCATTTCTACACCTGGGCGCTGATCGCGGCGATCGGGATCGTGTGTTATGTCGCGCTCGTCTTCGTCCTGACGGATCTGACCGGCAAGCGAGACGGGGACGCGCCTTTGAACGGCGCGGCATCGAACACGGTGTTCGCGATCTTTGCGTTGCTGGTCGCCGCCAATCTCTTGTCCACCGTGCTGGAGTGCGGCGCGGGGCAATGCGACGACAACCCGGTTCGCTATCTCCTGCTCAAGTGATCGGATTGAAGCGGCCGTCGTGCAGGAACGCGATCGTCTGCTCGATCGCGACGGTGTTTCGTGGAAGTCCGGTGTGCGATGCCTTGACGACGATGTGGTCGGCCATGTCGGCCAGTTTCGCGCTTGCGACTGAAACCCGTCCGTCATTGGGCCGCGGCAGGACAAAGGCCGAGGCGATTGGCGCGATGGTGCGGCATCCCGCGATGACGCCGATCGCATAATCGGGCGGCGGCAGGGCGGCGAGCACAGGGGGCTGGGCCGTCGAAAGCTGCAAGCCGGCCGGCCCGAAAACAGCGCGGTAGAGCGAGAGGTCCTTCAGGAGATCGGCGACTTCGCTGCCGCCGTTGGGCGTGCCCAGCATCACGACGCGGCCGAGCCGCACCGGACGATATCGCGCGATGTAAACCCTCGTGAGCAACCCGCCCATGGAATGGGCGACGAAGTGGATCGCGCCGTCGCATTGCGCTGCAAACGCGGCGACCGGCGCGTGGATGTCTTCCGCAAGCTCCTCGAGCGGCTTCTTGCGGCTGGGGTAGCCGAGATTGAGCGTGGCGAAGCCGTGACGCTGCAACGCTCGATCCAGCCTCTTCAGCGTCCAGGCACCGACGCCGATGCCGTGAAGCAGGACCACGCCGTCGCACCGGGCTTCCGCCGGAGCGACGGCCGTGGACTTGTCGTCTTTACGCAACCTCGCGCTCCGGCGAGGACGCCTGCTCACGGGCCATCGTCGTTGCCGTGACATAGTCGGTCTTGCCGGTGCCGAGCAACGGCACCTTGTCGACCACCATGATCGCCGCGGGCACGGTCAGCTCGGACGCGCCGATCGCCTTGGCCTGGCCCTGCATCGCACTGCGCTCGGCGGTCTTCTCCGTCGTCAGCAGCACGATGCGCTCGCCCTTGCGCTGGTCGGGGATCGACACGGCGACCGAGGCGGCTTGCGGCCACAGCGTCGTCGCGATGCTCTCGACCGCCGACAGCGAGACCATTTCGCCCGCGATCTTGGCGAAGCGCTTGGCGCGGCCCTTGATGGTGATGAAGCCGGCCGCGTCGATCGCCACGATGTCGCCGGTGTCGTGCCAGCCCTCGGCGAGCGGTTCGAGCACGCCGGGGTTTTCGGCCCTGAGGTAACCGAGCATCACGTTCGGTCCGCGCACCGAGAGGCGTCCGCCTTCCTCGATGCCGGGGACCGGATCGAGGCGGCTTTCCATCAGCGGTGAGAGGCGGCCGACGGTGCCGGGACGGTTGGCCATCGGCGTGTTCATCGCCAGCACCGGCGCGGTCTCGGTGACGCCGTAGCCTTCCAGGATGCGGATGCCGTAGCGCTCCATGAACACCTGACGTGTGCGATCCTTCACCGCCTCCGCGCCGGCGATCACCAGGCGCAGCGTGCGGAAGTCGTAGGCATGCGCCGAACGGGCGTAGCCGGTGAGGAACGTGTCGGTGCCGAACAGGATGGTGGCGCCGGTCTGGTAGATCAGCTCCGGCACGATGCGGTAGTGCAGCGGCGAGGGGTACATGTAGATCGGAATGCCCGCGAGCAGCGGCATCATCATTCCGCCGGTGAGCCCGAAGGAGTGGAACACCGGCAGCACGTTGAACACCTTGTCATTGGCATTGGCATCGACCCGGGCCAGCGCCTGTGCGGCGTTGGCGAGGATATTGCGGTGGGACAGCACCACGCCCTTGGGCGTGCCTTCCGAGCCCGAGGTGAACAGCACGACGGCCGGATCGTTGGCCTGGCGGGCGACGCGCGGCGCAGTGCCTGCGAGCAACCCCTTGATCTTGTCGGCAGTGCCGATCGAGGCGCGGACATCCTCGAGGTAGACGACGCGGGCTTCCGCGGAGATCGCGGCCATCAGCTTGTCGAGCTTGCCCTTCTCGATAAAGGCCTTCGAGGTCAGCACCGTCTTGACCTGTGCGGCCTTCATGGCGGCGAGGACGTTGACCGGGCCGGCGGAGAAGTTGAGCATCGCCGGGACGCGGCCGATGTTTTGCAGCGCCATGAAGACGACGGCGACGCCCGCGGAATTCGGCAGCAGCACGCCGACATTCTCGCCGGCTACCGTGCCGGCTTCGAGCTTGCGGCTCAAGACCTGCGCGCCGAGGATCAGCTTGCGATAGGTCAGCTTGGTGCCGAGCGCGTCCTCGACGATGACCTTGCCGGTGTCGCGGTCGCGATAGGCATGTCCGAGCGCTTCGAACAGCGTGTGATCGAGCATGGCGTTCTTGACCATCGCATCGATCATCACGTCCTGGAGTGCGGCGCCCGCGGCATTGCGGCGTGCCTTGCCCTTCAGCGTCGGATCGACCGGAAGCTTGACAGGCGGCAGGATCGTGACCGTCACCCGCGGGAACCACGAGCGCTTGATCTGGCTGCCGTTGAGATAGCTGAGATGCGAGCGCTGCGCGCCCTCGATGCGAATGGGCACGACCACCGCATCGGCCTTGTCCGCGATCATCGCGGTGCCGTCGTAGACCTTCATCAGCGAGCCGGAGACGGTGATGCGTCCCTCCGGGAAGATGACCACCGGCTCGCCGGCGGCGACGAGCTTGATCAGGTCGCGGGCGGCCAGCGGCTTGGTCGGGTCCATGGTGTAGTGCTTGACGACGCGCAGGAACGGCTTGGCCCACCAGGCCTTGGAGATGCCGGTATCGACCGCGAAGCTCGCATCGATCGGCAGCACGGCGTGCAGCAGCGGGCCGTCGATCAGGCTGACATGGTTGGGCGCGATCAGCATGCGCGTGCCCGGAGGCGGCAGGTTCTCGAGCCCGCGAACCTCGGTGCGGAACAGCGCGCGGAACAGCAGCCCGCCGAAATCGCGGACGCCTTCCTTGCCCCACTTGGTCAGCACGAACCACACTGCGCCGAAGCTGGCGACGCCGAGGCCGAAGAAGATCCAGCCGACATGCAATCCGCCCGCCTGCAACAGCGCGACGAACAGCGAGCCTGCTACCATGAAGGCGGCTTGCAGTACGTTGCCGGCGGCGATGATGCGGGCGCGCTCGGACGGTGCCGACCAGGCTTGCACGGCAGCGAAGGAGGGAACGACGAACAGGCCGCCGCCGAACGCGAAGGCGACGAAGTCGATCAGCATGCGCAGCCCGGCGAACGAGGTTGCGAAGTCGACCGCGGCGATGTCCTGCCCCTTGGTGGTCACGGCGATGGCCCAGGCGAGATCGAGGCCGGCAAACCCCATGATGATGGCGCCGATCGGCACCAGAGCGAGGTTCGGGCGAACGTGGCTCAGGCTGGCCGCGAACAGCGAGCCGATGACGATGCCGATCGCGAAGGTCGCAAGACACAGCGTCACCACGCCTTCGGTGCCGCCGACGACCTCCTTGACCAGCGCCGGCAGCAGCGACAGCACGATGGCGCCGACCAGCCAGAACCACGAGACGATCACGGTGCCGTCCCACAGCCGCTTGTCCGCGTAGAGCGTCTTCAACAGGCCGAGCGTCGAGGTCCAGGGATTGGCGTTGACGGGCAGGTCGGGGGCGGATGGCGTCGTCTGCGGAATGCGGGAGGCGAAGGCCCAGGACAGCAAGGCCAGCACGACCACGGCCGATGCGACCCAGCCCATATGCGCGGAGCCGGCCACGAACTGGCCGCCGGCGACGGTGCCGAGCAGGATGGCCATGAAGGTGGCGCCTTCGACCAGCGCGTTGCCGGTCGCGAGTTCTCCGAGCTCGAGCTGGTCCGGCAGCATGGCGTATTTCACGGGACCGAACAGGGCGGCGATGACGCCGAACAGCGCGAGCGCCGTGAACAGCAGCGGCACCGAGTGCAGGAAGAAGCCGGCGGCGGCAAAGGCCGCCGCAAAGATCTCCGCGAATTTGAGCCGCCGAGCAACGACGGATTTGACGTATTTGTCGGCGAGCTGGCCGCCGAGCCCCGACAGGATGAAATAGGGGAAGATGAAGACGGCGCCGGCGACCGTCACCAGCGCGTCGCCGTGACCGGTTGCGGCACTGTAAAGCAGAATGATGACGAGTGCGTTCTTGAGCACGTTGTCATTGAGCGCCGAGAAAAATTGCGCCCAGAACAGCGGCGCGAAGCGGCGTGACGACATCAATTCCCTGATCATGACAAGTCCTGTTTTGGGAAGGCAGCCTGAGATTGTTACGTTGTCGCTGAGGCGTCACGACCGGAAGCTTACGGAACGAACGATGGCTGGATGACGACGGTCGCCGGCCTGCTCTGTCCCCTCGATCCTTCCGATCCTGTTGGTCTCCAAATGGTCTCGTTAGGTTCGCAAATATCTGGTCGCAGCCGTGGTTGGGACGGACCGGCCGCGCTTTTTCGGATACCGCGCGGAGCGATGAGGAAATGTTGAACCGCATCGCCAAAGGCCGCGACATCGGCTGCGAATGTCGGGACATGGTAAGTCCTTCCTTGCAATCGGGTCTTGCATTCGAGCCGACCGGAACGTCCCGGGTGCGCCCGCCTCACGTGAGATGAGCGAGGTGGCGAAAGGGCGAGAGGCGGCCGAGCAGGCTGAACCGGCGGCCCGCGTGACGGCTACGGGCGCGGCTCGCCCGCCACATCCGGAAGGTCGCGCGGCGCTCGGTGAGCACGCCGGCAATGTCGCAGGCATTTGCGATGCGATCGACCGGTTGCATCACGAACTTGAGGACGGCCCGGCCAAGTCCGGTCACGAGAGCCGCGGCGTCGTCGACGAAGGTGGAGGCGATATCAACAGCGAGGGTTTGCATTTTGCAGATCTCCGGGTTAATTTGAACAATGTTCACATGAGTAGCTTGAAAATGAACAATGTTCAAGAAGAATCACCACGCGACCAGAAAAAAAATCGGCGGAGGCTTCAGATCCTGGAGATCGCCCGCGGCATTATTTCAGCTAAGGGACTGAGATCATTGAAAGTTCGTGACGTTGCGGAGGCCGCCAATTGCTCGGTGGGCAGCGTCTATAACGAATTCGGCGACTTCGACGGGGTGATCCTGACGGTCAATCGGGAGACGGTTCAGGCGCTCACGGTGCGGCTTGGCGAGGTCCCGGGGGAAGATCCCGTTCGCCAACTCTACGGACTGGCCGCGACCTATCTCGAATTTTTCGCCGAGCACGCAAACCTGCTGCGCTCGTTGTTCGAGCATCGGATGGAGGACGACCGTCCTTATCCCGACGACATCCTTCAGATGGTGATGGACGCTTTCGCGCTGATGCATCCACCGCTGGTGCGGCTGCTACCGGATGCGGACGACGTGCGGATCGCGCTGCTGTCGCGCACGCTGTTTTCCGCTGTGCATGGAATCATCTCGCTCGGCCTCGAGGAGCGCATGGTGGCGGTGCCGTCCCAGATGCTGCGCCAGCAGGTCGAGCAATTCGTCGATACCCATCTCGCCGGCCTCGGGATCGTGCCGATCGGCGCACGGTCGCCTTGAAGAGACCAAGCGGCTACCACGCGTATCGCAGGCTCGCGGTGCCGGAATAAGTGGTGCTGCGCGCCGCGAACTCGCCGTCGAACTTCGCCGACAGGGCAACGCCGTTCGAAAACTTCAGCTCGGCACCGGCAGATGCGAGCGCGGCGTCCTTTGCCGGCGTTGCGCCATTGACGATGAAGCTCGCGCCGGGCAGCGCCTGGAATGCGGCGACGAGCGTCGGGTCGCTCATCCAATCATGGGCCCAGGCCGCGCGGCCGCGCAACGTGAGGACCGAGTTCGGCGTGACCAGCGTCGCGCGATCGAAGCGCGCGCCGAGCTCGCTCCGTGTGTCGGAGGCCGTGCGTCCCTGATAGGTCAGGCCAAAGCCGCTGCCGGCCAGATCGGCCTCGGTATAGGTCGGTGTGCGGAAAGCCTGCGCCTGCGCCGCCACATATGGCGTGAAGCCGCCGATCGGCGTGGCGAAGCGATAGCCGCCCTCGATGCGGCCTCCGACGGTTTGCGCGTCGAATTTGGCGGTGAGCTGGTTGCCGAACGGTGCGAGCCGGTCTGTCGACATCCAATGATTGGCCACGGCGAGAGAGGCGGCGAAATAGGCCGGCCCCGTACGCACGGCGGTGTAGACGCCGGCCTGGATTGCATCGCTCTTGCCGCCGCCGATCGCCTGAGCGAGGTCCCATTTGGTGCCGCCGCCCGACAGTGCGAAACCGACCAGCGCATCGCGGCCGAAATGATAATCGGCACCGGCCGCGACGCCGCCGGCGCGCGCGCTCAGGTCGTGACTGCCGATCATGACGGGGTCGCCGCTGGTGCGGTTGGTACCGCCGAACGCCGTGCCCCAAGCCGTCCAGCGCTCCGCAAAGGCTGGAGCCTTCATCGCCGGCGTCCCCAGCACCTTGTTGTAGGCGAGGGCGATATCGTCCGGCAGCGCGGCGCGTTCGGGGCTGAAGCCGAGCGCCGTGCGACCCGCGTCGACGATGCCACTGCCGCGGCCATCGACGAATGGATCTAGCATCAGGCCGAGGAACTGGCCCGTGAACTGGAAGGCGCCTTGCCGCGCGCCGGTCGCAGCTTCGCCCGAGAGCTGATCGAGATTGTAACGGAGCTGGGCGTCGCTCTGGCCTGCGAAGGAGGAGAGGAAAGGCAGGTTGGGACCGAACGCGCTCAAGGCGCCGGCCACGGCCTTCTGGTTTTGCGTTTGGGCGATCGAGAGGAATGCAGCGTTGTTGTAGTTGAGCGTCAGGAAGACGCTGAACCCGTCATAGCTGAGGAAGGAAGCGAAGAGCTGCGGATTGTATCCGCTGACAGTGACGCCCGAGAAGCTGCCGGTGACGCCAGTCGTCGTGCTGAGGATCGTATATTGCGTCGAGGGGTTATAGGCGCCGGCGATCGTGTTGACTGCGACGGTGCCGCCGTTCAACGCTGCGCTGACCGCGAGGATCTTCTCGGATTGTCCGGTAGCGGTGACGGAGATCGCGTAGGTCGAGCCGGCGTTGAATGTGACATTGCCGGAGCTCGTCAGCGTACCGAGATTGCCGGGCAAGACCGTGCCGCCCGATAGCACCGTGATATTGCCGACGGCGCCGTTACCGCTGAGGATGCCCGCGCTGACGGTCGTCGCGATGTTGGGCATCGAGCCGTTCACCTCGACGGTGCCGGCCAGGACATTCATGGTCGCGATCTCCGTCGTCGAGCCGTTCATCGTCCAGGTGGAGCTGCCGGTCTTTTCCAGCACCTCGAATTCCCGGAACTGACCGGCCGCGCCGAATATGCTGAGATTGAACGCTGCGTTGGTGGCCCCGCCCAGGCGCAGCGTGTCCGTTCCGTTGCCGCCGAGGACCCATCCCGTGATGCTCGATCCCGCTCGCAACTCGAAGACGTCGTTGCCGCCCTTGAGGTCGGCAGCCGTGCTGACGCCACCGCTGATGATCGTGCCTGAGTTGATGATGGTGTCCTGATTGGCCGAGCCGATAATTGCCGTGCCCGAGGCACTCGATATCGTGCCGGCGTTGTTGACGACGTTGCCGTCTGCCGCGCCGCTTAGATCGACGGCCGCGACATTGATGGCATGGACAAAGCCGCTCGACAGGATGTTCGCCTGATTGTTCGCCGACCCGCCGCCGATGCTGATGCTGATGGCTCCGGTAACGCCGTTTCCGACCGTACCTCCGATCACGACGATGTTGTTGCTCGAATTGGCCAGTGCGAGCCCCGACGTGCCGAGGCTCGATGACCCAACCATGGCGCCGGCATCCACGGTGATGGTGTTACCGCCGCCGCCGATCACTGCAATGCCGTCGCTGTTGGCGGACGTGACCGTTGCGTTGCCGAAGACCTTGGCCGCGCTATTGGATGCCGCCTCGAGGACAACGCTGGCAAAGGTCGGGTCGTTCACGGAGGTCGCGGTGCCGTCGCCAATGTTGACGGTGACGCCGCTGACCACAGGCGCCGTCTTGACCTGGGTGTTGCCCGCTCCGGTGCAGATGATGGAATCGCCTGACTGCAGCGCTGCCTGCGCGCCGCTTCCGGTCACCACACAGGCCGCCTCTGCCGGCGTCGCGAGCCACGGCAGCGCACTACCTGCGGCAACGGCGCCGATCGCGGTGCTCAAGAGAAACGCATGCCGCCGACACGTCTTCGCGCGACGGATCTGGGGCGGGGGCAACAAACCATTCCAGGGCACCTGCAAACTCCTCTTTCGGCACGGTCCGGGCGGAATTCGGACCGCAACGTTGGCTGGTGCCATGCTTAGCGGGGGAGGTTCCGGCCATCGTGGATCAGCGCGCAAGGCGGTGTGGCGGAAAGCGAAAGACGCAGTTTTTTCGGGAGCAATGTGGCCGCGGCGTCACACAGCTTCGCCGTCGCGACGCCGTTGGACGATGTCTGCAATCGGATGCCGGGGTTGAGAGGGCGCCGGCGCCTATCAGCCTCGCGCCGCGACGGCTTCGCGCGGACGGGTTGCAACGACGACGACGTCCGGTCTGCCGTTGTCGACCTGTACCCGGTTGCGCCCCTTTTCCTTGGCACGGTAGCAGGCGGCATCCGCGCGCCGCATGGCGTCCTCGAGCGTGGTGTTGCCGTCCGCGATACAGGCGACGCCGATGCTGGCGGTCACCGCAAAGCAACGATCATCCCAGGCGAAGGTGAACAGCTCGAGCGATCTGCGCAGGCGTTCGGCGATATCGACGGTGGTCGAGGGCGAGCATTGCGGCAGGATCAGGCCGAATTCGTCGCCGCCGAGCCGGGCCACCAGATCATGCGGCCCCCGGTCCTGTTGCAGCAGGCGCGAGACCTGGCAGAGCAGGCGGTCGCCGGCGAGGTGGCCGCAGGTGTCGTTGACGCTCTTGAACTGGTCGAGGTCGAGCAGGATCAGGCCCAGCGAGCCCGCCGCGGTGGTGTCCAGCACGTTTTGCAGGCGCGCCTCGAAGGCGCGGCGGTTGGACAGGCCGGTCAACCAGTCGTGCGATGCCTGCCATGCCAGGCGCTCCTTCTCGGCATGCAACGCATCCTCGAACGCCTGTCGTTGCAGCATCAAGCGCCGCGTGTGCCAGATCAGGAGCAGGATCAGCGTCGCGGCCGCCACGATGTTGATGCACGTCAGCGTTACCTTGATGGCGCGCGAGCCTTCGCCGAGGACGGTCGAGAACCGCTTTGCATGCACCGTGAACTGCGTGTTGAGCTCCGAGAGCCGCGACGACAGCAGCCGCAGGCGGTCGCGGTCCTCAATGGGGCCGTGCGCCAGCTCGGACCGGATCACCTCGCCGAACACGCTGAGCTCCAGCAGCATGGGATCGGTGGCCGCCCACTCGTGGATCGCTTCCTGGAGGAAGCTGACGCGGTTGAAATAGCGGAACAGCCAGATCAATCCCGGAACGTCATCGGGATGGTTGCCGCCTTGCAGAAACCCGACGCGGGCGGCCTCGACGTCGACCGGATCGCGCTCGAGTGCCCAGCGCGCGAACTCATCGCCGATGGGAACGGCAAGGGACGCCTGGTAGTGGGTGAACTGGCTCGGTTCGCCTGAATGCAGATAGAGATTGAGGAAATAGACAGCGTTCTTCTGTGACCGCGACCACATCGCTTCGCCCGCGACATAGGCACGGACCGATGACATCACCTCGAGGCTGAATCCCGCGATCGTTGCCTGGAGCACGACGACCATCACGAATGGCGAGACAAGTTTGATGACGTGAAGGAAACTACGCCCCTTCGTCGACGTCGCTGTTCTGCGAAACACCCTGCATTCCCCAAATCGATCAACGACCCCACCGGAGCGTCGCGCCTGCAACGCCAAGTAGAGGGGAAAGTTGCTTAACTCGACCCCAAAGACGCAGGCGACTGCGCTGCAGGGTGAAAGCGTCGTGAAGCGGATGCCTGCAGATCGTTGCAAATGCCGACGAACCGGAACCGATGCGGTCTTGGCGAACCAATGCCTCGCATTCGTCCTGCGCGGTTTACCTGATCGAGAGAGTTTGGTCCGGCGCTAGACCAGCACCGGCTTGCGCACCCGGCCAGCGTCGCCGAACACGCGCAAATAGCGTTCGATCTCGGAGGGCATGCCGGTCGCCTTCTCCGGATTGTCCGAGAGCTTGACGGCCGGGTGGCCGTCAACCGACGACACCTTGCAGACCAGCGAGATGGGATCGAGATTGAACGAGCCGTCCGGCGGGCAGCCGACGAAATCATTGGTGAGGTTGGTGCCCCAGCCGAACGAGAGCCGCGAGCGACCGGAGAAGTGGTGATAGGTCTCCTCGATCGAGCCGACATCCATCGCATCGGAGAAGACGAGCAGCTTGTCCTTGGGGTTGCGGCCCTTCTTTTCCCACCAGGCGATGATCTCCTCGCCGGCCTGGATCGGTGGCGCGCTGTCGGGGCGGAAGCCGGTCCAGTCGGCGACCCATTCCGGCGCATCGCGCAGGAAGGATTTGGTGCCGAAGGCGTCGGGCAGCGCGATCAGGAGATTGCCGCCATAGGTCTGGCGCCATTGGTCGAGAATGCGATAGGGCGCCCAGCGCAACTCCTCGTCGTCCTTGGCAAGCGCAGCCGCGACCATCGGCAGCTCATGCGCATTGGTGCCGATGGCTTCGAGATCATTGTCCATCGCCAGCAGCACGTTGGAGGTGCCGATGAAGGACGGGCCCAGGCCTTCCTTCACCGCCTCGACGCACCAGCGCTGCCAGAGGAAGCCGTGGCGACGGCGGGTGCCGAAGTCGGAGAGCCGCAAATTCTCGAGCTGGCGCAGCCGCTCGACCTTGGTCCACAGCTTGGCCTTGGCGCGGGCATAGAGCACGTCGAGCTCGAAGCGGCCGCGGCCCTTCATCGCGGCGCGCGACCGCAACTCGTTGAGGATGGCGAGCGCCGGAATTTCCCACATCGTGGTGTGGGTCCAGGGGCCGTGGAAATGCAGCTCGTACTGGCCCTCGACCTTGCGCAGCTCGTATTCGGGTAGCCGGAATTCGGCCAGCCAGCGGATGAAGTCCGCCGAGAACATGTGGGTCTTGCCGTAGAAGGTGTTACCGGCAAGCCAGATCAGCTCTTTCTTGGCGAAGCGGATGGTGCGGGCGTGGTCGAGCTGGGCGCGCAGCTCGCCCTCGTCGATGATCTCGGCCAGCCGCACATGGCGCGAGCGGTTGATGACCGAGAAGGTCACCTGCTGATCCGGATAATCCTCCCGAATCATCTGCAACATCAATAGCTTGTAGAAGTCGGTATCCAGCAGGCTGCGGATGATGGGGTCCAGCCGCCAGCTATGATTGTAGGTCCGGCTCGCAATATCGGTCACTGTCATGGGACAATTCTAGCGTGGCGGCCCTCGCGCAACCAGTGGGTTTGGCGAAGGGCAGACTTCCCTGAAACCGTAACCGAGGCTCAGTCTCCGGCCGCCGTTGCCGCCACGGTTTCGAGCTGGCCGCGGATCCAGCGATGGGCCGGGTCTTTCTGATAGCGCTGGTGCCAGACCATGAACATCGGCAGCTCGGCCAGCGTCTTTGTCCGCGACGCTAGCGGAATCGGTACATGCGCGAAACCGCGCATCACACCGGAGGCGAGCAGGCTCGGCATGCTCGCCAACATCTGCGAGCCGCGCAGGAAGGGCGGCACGCCGGAAAAGCTCGGCACGGAGATGGCGATGTCACGAAGAAAGCCGTTCGCCGCCAGCCGGCGGTCGAAGTCGAGCCGCTCGTTGTCGGTATAGACCACCGTGATGTGGCGTGCCGCGAGATAGGCGCTGCGGCCGGCCGGCGCGGCGCGCGCCCTGGGATCGAAGTAGCAGACGTAATGGTCGCTGAGCAGTCGCTTCTGCACGATGTCCACGCCGGATGGCGGCAGCGGCGTGACCAGGAGATCGCAGCGGTTTTCGCGCAGCATCGCGGGCGACGGCGACTGCGAGGGGATCACGCGCAGGTTCAGGCTCCTGACCTGTCCCGCGACATGATCGAAGAACCGCGGCAACAGCAGATCGCGCTGGAAGTCGTTGGCGGCGATCGTCAGCGATAGCTGCGCGCGCGCCGGCTCGAAGGTGACGCCGCCGGCAAAGCTGCGCATCTCGTCGATCAGCGCCCGCGCTTTCGCAGCCAATGCCTGGGCGTGGGCGGTGGCGACGATGCCGCGGCCGGATTTGGCAAACAGCGGGTCGCCCGCGATCCGCCGCAGCTTGTTCAGCCCGTGACTGACCGCCGATTGCGTCAGACCGAGCCGCGTCGCTGCCGCCGTGACCGAACCTTCCTCCAGCACGGCAAGGAACAGTTCGAGGGCGTGGCCGTCGAGCGCCAAATGATCGATTTCCTTCATGTAATTCATTATAATCGATCTATTTATCTTGAGAATAGATCGTCCCATGATCTCCCGATAAGCCGCGCCCCCCGGACCCGGGCGCCACAGGGAGAGACAACGCCGATGAACGTCCAGGCGCCAGCCTTGCAGGATCCCCGCCTCAACCGACCCGAGCCGTTCAGCCTTCGCGACGGCGGCTTCTTCCAGCGCGACCACTCGATCCATCCGCCGGCGCATGCGCCCGGCTACAAATCCTCGGTGCTGCGCTCGCCGCGCCAGCCGCTGCTGTCGATCGAGAACTCGGTCTCGGAGATCACGGGTCCGGTGTTCGGCCACAACGATCTCGGCCCGCTCGACAATGATTTGATCCGCAACTACGCCAAGGATGGCGATCCCGTCGGCGAGCGCATCACCGTCCATGGCCGCGTGCTGGACGAGACCGGCCGCGGCGTGCCGAACACGCTGGTCGAGTTCTGGCAGGCCAATGCCGGCGGTCGCTACCGGCACAAGAAGGACACCTATCTCGCCCCGATCGATCCGAATTTCGGCGGCTGCGGCCGCGCGCTGAGCGACGACACCGGCTACTATTATTTCCGCACCGTGAAGCCGGGCCCCTATCCCTGGCGCAACTTCGTCAACAGCTGGCGTCCCGCCCACATCCACTTCTCGGTGTTTGGCTCGGGCTTTGCGCAGCGGCTGATCACCCAGATGTACTTCGAGGGCGATCCCCTGATCCCGGTCTGTCCGATCCTGACGACGATCCCGGACAAGGACGCGCTCGACCGCCTCGTGGCGCCGCTCGACCTCAACGCCTCGACGCCGTTCGACTCGCTCGCCTACCGCTTCGACATCGTGCTGCGCGGCCAGCGTTCCACCTATTTCGAAAATCGCACCGCGGGGAATTGAGCCAATGCCGCAGCCGCTCGACTATCTCAAGGAAACCGCCTCGCAGACCGCCGGGCCCTACGTCCATATCGGCCTGATCCCGGCCATGGCCGGCTTCGACATTTTTGAGAAGAACTTTTCTAACGTGCTGGTGACGCCGAACACGCCAGGCGAGCGCATCACGCTGGAGGGCAAGGTGTTCGACGGCAGCGGCACGCCGCTGCGCGATGTGCTGCTCGAAATCTGGCAGGCCAACGCAACCGGCCGCTATAACCATCCGGCCGATCGCCCGGCCAGCCCGGTGGACGAGGAGTTTCGCGGCTGGGGCCGCGCCGGCTCCGATTTCGAGAGCGGGTTGGTGACGTTCGAGACCATCAAGCCAGGTGCCATCATCGACAAAGCGGGCCGCAAATGCGCGCCGTACGTCAATATCTGGATCGTCGCGCGCGGCATCAACATCGGTCTCAATACGCGACTCTATTTCTCCGACGAAGAAGCCGCGAATGCCGCCGACCCCGTGCTCAACCTGGTCGAGCCGCCGGTGCGGCGCGCGACGCTGATCGCCACGCGCGGTGAGCGCGCCGGCAAGGTCGTGTACTCCTTCACGATCAATCTGCAGGGGGCGGAGGAGACAGTGTTCTTCGACGTCTGACAATCCGGCGGTCGTCCCGCAGGATCATTCCACCTGGTCGCCTCGATTGATCGATCCGCGCGTGGTGGCTTGCGGTGGTTGCTGGCGCATCTCGCGCGATCCCGGCCGCTCGACCGGGGCGCGCCCCACTCTTGGCTTCAGCTCCGTCAAATCGATGAAGACGTCAGCCTGCCGGCGCAGTTCGTCGGCCACCATGGGAGGCTGGCTCGCAAGCGTGGAGACGACCGTCACGCGGACGCCGCGGCGTTGCACGGCTTCCACCAGTGAACGAAAATCCCCATCGCCCGAGAACAGCACGATCTGATTGACGTGCTCGGCGAGTTCCATGGCATTCACGGCGAGTTCCACATCCATGCTGCCCCTCATCTTGCGGCGGCCGGTCGTGGCGTCAACGAACTCCTTGGCGAGCTTGGTGACGACGGTGTACCCGTTATAGTCGAGCCAATCGATCAATGGGCGGATTGACGAGTATTCCTGATCCTCGCTCACGGTCGTGTAGTAGAAGGCTCGCAGCAGCGTACCTCGGCCGTGAAATTCGCCGAGCAGGCGCCTGTAGTCGATATCGAAACCGAGCGCCTTGGTGGCGGCATAGAGATTGGGGCCATCGATGAAGACCGCAATCTTCTCAAGCGAAGACATTATGCACTAATCCCCAGTTCCGCATTGAAGCCGGCAGGTTCAGCCGCCAGGGCTGTGTGCCGGCCGGAAAACACCGAAGTCGCCGATGGCCCGCGGAAAAAGGCGGCGCAGACGGCCGGAGGGGGGGCCGTCCCGCGCCAGTTAAGGGAGGTTGCTGCTATCAGCGCCAGGATTCCGAATGCAGTCACGTTAAGGCGTGCGCATGCCACGCTCAATTGTACGGAGGTAAACGGCGCGTATCCAAAGGGTTGGATGCTCTATACGAAGGTAAGTGGCGCGCTGGTTCGGATCTCGACAGCCCGGCGCGATCACGAATGGCCTCAAGCTTCGCCGCCATGGAGCTGGGCGCGAAAGGCGCGCGGCGACAGGCCCGTGGCTGCGGCATAGACGCGGCTGAAATAGGCGGGATCCTCGAAGCCGAGCGCGTAGGCGATCGTCGAGACCGGCAAATTGGTGTAGACGAGGTTGCGACGCGCCTCGCGGATCAGCCGGTTGAGGATCAGGTGCGAGGCGGTGTCGCCGGTCGCCGCCCGCGTCAGCCGGTTGAGATGGGTCGGCGTGATCGACAGCGCGCCTGCATAGTCCGCAACGCTCCAGCGTTCCAGATGATGCTGTTCCAACAGCGCCTCGAAGCGGCGGAACAGCCCGCTTTCCGCCGTGCCGTTGCCGCCGCTCTCGCTGGTGAGCGCGCGGGCCACCAGCCCGATCATGGCCGCCGACAGTGCACGCAGCACGTGCGCGCGGCCGAAATCGCGCGCGGCGTGCTCGGCGAAGATCTGCTTCATGGTGGTGCGGATCTGCGGCGTGCCGCGCACCACGGCCGATCGGGACAGGGCGCCGCGCAGTCCTTCCGAGGCAAGCAGTGCCTCGTCCAGAATTTCCGCAGCGATGGTCAGCACCCAGCCCTGGGTATCGGGCTCGAAGCGGAAGCCGTGGACATGGCCGACCGGCACATTGACGACCTGCATTGGCCGGAGCGGCACCACGCGCCCGTCGAGCGTCGCCTCGCCACCACCGCGCTCGATCAGCAGCACCTGGTGCAGCCGGGCATGGCGGTGCACGGCCAGCGTCCAGTCGTGCAGCACCGAGCGTGACGCGATCGTCTCGCAATGCACGACGTCGGGCAGATCGCCGGACTCGCCGAAGAGGTTGTAGACCCGGATTGCCGGGGCTGAGGCTGCGGTTCTCATGTTCGAATAGTACAAGACAAAGACGAAACCCTCCATCGGTTTGCGGCGCTGCATCTGCAAAAAACGCAGCGACGGGAGGACGTAAAAATGAAAGTTCAGGTCTGCATCATCGGCGGTGGGCCGTCCGGGCTGTTGTTGTCCCAGCTTCTGCACCTGAAGGGCATCGATACGGTCGTGCTGGAGAAATACAGCCGCGACCACGTGCTCGCCCGCATCCGTGCCGGCGTGCTCGAGCACGGCTTCGCCAGGTTGATGCGCGAGGCGCAGTGCGGCGAGCGGATGGACCGCGAGGGCGAGATCCACGACGGTTTCGAGATCGCGCATGACGGCGTGCTCTCCCATATCGACCTGCACAAGCATTCCGGCGGCAATTCGGTGCTGGTCTACGGCCAGACCGAACTGACGCGCGACCTCTACGAGGCGCGCGATCGCCTCGGCGGCAAGGTCGTGCACAACGCCGAAGACGTGACGCCACACGATCTGACGTCCGACCGGCCCTACGTGACCTATCGATCGAACGACGAGATCGTCCGCATCGATTGCGATTACGTCGTTGGCGCCGACGGCTTTCACGGCGTCAGCCGCAGGTCCATCCCGAAGGACGTGCTGCGCGAATACGAGAAGGTCTATCCGTTCGGCTGGCTCGGCGTGCTGTCGCGCACGAAACCGGTGTCGCCAGAGCTGATCTATGTGAAGCATGAACGCGGCTTTGCGCTCTGCTCGCTGCGCTCACAAGTGCTGAGCCGCTACTACGTCCAGGTGCCGTTGACCGACAAGGTGGAGGACTGGAGCGACGATGCATTCTGGACGGAGCTGAAGCGCCGCCTGCCGGAAGAGGTCGCCGGCCGCCTGATTACCGGGCCCTCGATCGAGAAGAGCATCGCGCCCCTGCGCAGCTTCGTCGCCGAGCCGATGAGCTACGGCCGCCTGTTCCTCGCCGGCGATGCCGCCCACATCGTGCCGCCGACCGGCGCGCGCGGGCTCAACAGCGCGGCGTCCGACATCTACTATCTCTACCACGCCATGCTTGCGCATTATCAGCACGGCGACGATTCCGGCCTTGCGGGCTATTCCGCCAAGGCGCTTGCGCGGATATGGAAAGCGCAGCGTTTTTCGTGGTGGATGACGACGCTGCTGCATCGTTTTCCCGACCGTTCCGAATACGAGGACCGGCTTCAGCAGACGGAGCTCGAGTACCTGCTCTCGTCCGAGACGGCGCAGCGGCTGCTCGCGGAGAATTACGTGGGATTGCCGTTTTAGCGACGGTTTGTGACCGCTCAGCTGACGTTGCCGCTCCAAAGGGGAGCTCTTCTCGCGGCACGAGGCGAGTTCGCCCGTCAGGCCGGTTCCCTTTCAATAAGTGGTGACGGACGCCGAAATGCTCTGTTGCCTCGTGCGATCGTTCCTACCTCCTCAACCGAACAGGAGGGCGCAGCGATGACGAACACAGCGCTTGTGGTCGGCGCCAGCGGTATTGTCGGCAGCAATCTCGCCCGCTATCTCAGCGATCGCGGCTGGCAGGTGCTTGGGCTCGCAAGGCGCCCACCAAGCGGCCTCGATGGTGTTCGTCCCATCGCGGCCGATCTGCAGGATCCGGCCTCGCTTCGCGACATCCTGGCGAGCCTTCGTCCCACTCACGTGTTTCTCGCCACATGGCTACGTCAGCCGACCGAGGCGGAAAATATCCGCGTTAACGCTGCGATGGTGCGCAACGTGCTGGGGGCACTTTCCGGCGCAGATACGCTTTCTCATGTCGCGCTGGTCACCGGGCTAAAGCATTACCTGGGACCGTTCGAGTCCTACGGTAAAGGCAGGCTGCCCGCGACGCCATTCCGCGAGGAGCAACCGCGGCTCGATGTCGAAAACTTCTACTACGCTCAGGAGGACGAACTATTCGATGCGGCCAGGCGCGGTGGTTTCAGCTGGAGCATTCACCGCCCGCACACGATCATCGGTTATGCGATAGGCAACGCCATGAACATGGGAACGACGCTTGCCGTCTACGCGACGATCTGTCGAGAAACGGGGCGGCCATTTCTCTTTCCAGGCTCGGCGATGCAATGGACCGGCCTGACGGATATGACGGATGCCAGATTGCTGGCGCGGCACCTGGAATGGGCCGCGACGACGACGGTCGCGCGAGACCAGGCATTCAACGTCGTAAATGGCGATGTCTTCCGATGGAGCTGGATGTGGGCGCGACTGGCCGGCTGGTTCGGGTTGCAGCCTGCGCCCTTTCCAGAGGAAATTTCGCCGCTTGAGCGTCAGCTTGCCGATTCAGGTCGTATATGGGCTGATATCGCGCTCAAGTATGATCTCGTCGAAAGAGACCTCTCCGTCCTTTCGTCGGCATGGCACACCGATGCCGACTTGGGCCGACCTATCGAAGTCGTCACCGATATGAGCAAGAGCCGTAAGCTCGGTTTCCTTGAATATCAGGCGACGGACGACAGTTTTTTCGATCTCTTCAGCAGGTTGCGTGCCGCGAACGTCATTCCTTGAGCCTTCTGACGAACAGTAAACAACCGCTACTTTCCTTCCAGCGTATTGACCGGCGTCCACTCTGGCGATGGTGGATTTGCGGCGAGGGCTTTTGCGCGCTTGGCGAACAGCGCCGACGCCGGGTCGATCTTCGCGACGCCGTCGAACGCCTCGGCCGCCTTCGCAAACTCCCTCGCCCGCCAGGAGGCGAGCCCCTCCGCATACGCCGCGGCCATCTTTGTTTGCGCCGCGCTCTCCGCGCCCTTGTCCGCCAGCGGCTCGAACACCTGGATCGCCTCGCCGCGGCCGAGCACCCTGATCGCATCGAGCTCACGCCAGGCGAAAGTGTCGCCGGTCTGCGCCATCGTCGTTTCCGAGGCCATGATGGCGGTGCCGTAATATTTGTTGGCGCCCTCGAGGCGCGAGGCGACGTTCACGGTGTCGCTCATCACGGTGTAGTTGAAGCGGCGGCGCGAGCCGATATTGCCGACCACGGCTTCGCCGCTGTTGAGCCCGATGCGGTGCGACAGGCCGTGGCCTGCGAAGGCGGGATTGCTGGCGTTCAATTCCGCGAGCTTCTCGTGGCACTTCAGCGCGGCGTGAACCGCGTTGCGCGCGTGGGCTGGATCGTCGGCCGGCGCGCCGAACATCGCGACGATGGAATCGCCGATATATTTGTCGACATAGCCGCCATGGCTCTCGATGATGTCGGTCATGGCGGAGAGATATTCGTTCATCAGGGTCACCAGCTCGCCCGGCGTCATCGTTTCCGCGATCGAGGAGAAGCCGCTGAGGTCGGAGAAGAACATGGTGACGTTGCGCATCTCGCCGCCGAGCGCCGGCATCTTGCCGGAGGCGACCATGGTGTTGATCACTTCGGGCGCGAGATAGAAGGCAAAGCTCTGGCGCAGGAAGCGCTCGTCGCGATCGGCCAGCACGAAGCGGTAGCCGATCATCATCGCGAGCGCGGCAAGACCTGCGAGCGCAGGCTCGGTCAGCGGCAGTGCCAGCGCGTGCACGAACGCGGTGATTGAAACGGCTGAGTAAGCGGCAGTGAGGCCGAGCCAGGCGATCATCGCGCCGCCCGGCGCGAGCATGGAGGCCGCGCAGGCGATGATCGCCGCGAACACGATCGTGAGAACGGTCCGCATGGGAAAGCCGAGCTCGGTCACGGCGTCGCGCTCGATCAGGTTTCGCACGACGGTGGCATGCACAAACACGCCGGCGATATCGCTGCGGGCCTTCTGTGCGGTGCTTGCCGGGGCGGGCAGGGCGCAACGCGGTGCGGGCGAGCCGTCATATCCGCCGGAAAGCCGCATCGAGGTGAGCTTGCGGTCCTCGAAATTGAGGACGGTGCCGAGCAGCACAACCTTGCCGTCGAAGGCGCGGCGGAAGAAATCGCGGTCGCCTTTCTCGACGCAGGCACGCAGGTCGGCGAAAGAATAGGCCGGGACGTCGCGGCCCATGCCACGGTAGTTGAGCGTCAACGTGTTGGGGACCGCGCTCGGGATCGTGTAGCCGGGCAGCTGCATCGCGCCGGATGGTCCGTTCCCGGGCGTCGTGCCGAGCGCACGCGCGGCGAGCTCGACCGCCATCGCAGGGACAGGCTTGCCGTCGATGGCAAAGCTCAGCGGCATCCGCCGGATCACATCATCGGTGTCGGTATGCACGTTGAGGGCGCGGACATTGTTTTTCACCGCAAGTCGTTGTGCGGGGTAGGGTACGTCCGGATGGTCATTGCTGAGGATCTCGCCAAGCACCAGCTTGCCGCCGTCGGAGAGTTGCCGGAGTGCGATGAGGTAGTCCCGGTCAAAGCCCTTCAAGCGGCTGCCGAACGACGCATCGCCGAACGGAATCTCTGATTGCTCGATCGAGCTTGGAAAGATCACGTCGAAGCCGATGACCTTGGCGCCGCCTTCGGTGATGCTTCCGAGCACCCGGCCGATCTCGCGCGTCCAGGTCTGGGTCGGCGATCCCTTGAAAGGGGGAGTGTCGTAGGTCTCCCCGTCGATCGCAACCACGACGACCGGCGATGTTGCGGGATCACGGTGGTCGCCGACCAGCTTGCCGCGCATCGCGGTGAGGATGTCGAGCGACAGGCCTTGCAGCGTCTGAAGCGGCGGGGACGTGAAGACTGCGCCCGCAACGAGCGCAATCAGGATCGCCGCAACGATGTCCCGTCCCCCGATCCGCCGCATCGCCCCGTCGCAGACCGCCTATTCGAGCCGCAGCAGCCGGCCGACGATCGGCGTCGGCGATGACGTGGCGCTGGCATCGACCTGGAAGGCGTAGCGCTTGGCGCCGAGGATGGCGAGATAGCTGCCGCCCGGGGTCAGTGTCTTTCCGGCCTTGGCAAAGTCGTAGAACTTGCCGCCGACCATCATCTCGCTCTTGAGCGGCACGCTGATCGTGGGCTCCTTGCCGTCGGTGCGTTCGATCACCAGCGTGCTGCCGCTCTTGGCCTGCACGAGCGGCGCGACGCCATAGAGCGTCGGCAGCTTGGCCGGCGGCGCTCCCTTCGCGTCCGATCGCATGGTGCGGAAGGTCGTCGCGGCGCTCTGGTTCGCCTCGCGCTCAGACAGTTTTGCTGCATTGGTATCGCAGGGCACCTTCTCGCGCTTGACCTCGCCGAGTTGCACGGTGCTCTGCTCGGCGCCGACCAGGACGACGCCTTCGCTGATGGTCTCGCGCTGGCAGGATTTGAGGTAGCTGAGCGTGACGCTGGCCTTGGGCCCGAGCTTGATGATCTTGCCGGGCGCCACATAGTCCATGAACGCGATGCCGTCGACCTTGCCCTGCACATCCTCGACGATCGCGGCCGGGGTCTCCGCCAAAGCGGGGGCCGCAAGACAGAACGCGCCGACACCAGCGCCGATCAGGCTTCTCATGGGAATTCTCATCCAATTCGACCGACAAATCGCCGGTCCCCGTCCTGGTTCGATGCTTAGCATCGGCGCGTCCAGGTAAGTGTGACCGGAATCACTCTTGGTTATTGGTGCACTCTAGCAGGAACTGGTTCAAACCGGCGACCGGAGAAAAGCGAAGCCGCGGCAAGCGGTTGGCCGCATGGATCATGTCAGGCGGCCGGGACGGGCCCAGCCAACTGGTCCTCGGCCGCACCCTCTATAATAGGCGCGAGCGGCACTTCGGTCTTCTGATACGGCGTCGCCTGTTGACCGGCGGCGATTTCCACGACCTCGTCCCAGCGCGACAGGAAGGCCTCGACGCAGGCCGGGTCGAACTGCCGGCCCTGGTTCTCGACCAGATAGTCGCGCGCCACGTCGAGCGGCATCGGCTCTTTATATGGCCGGCGCGTCGTCAGGGCGTCGAAGACGTCGGCGACCGCGACAACGCGCGCGGCGACCGGGATCTCGTCGGCCTGAAGGCCGTTCGGATAGCCCGCGCCGTCCCAGCGCTCGTGATGGCCTGCGGCAATTTGCGCACCGAGCTGGATCAGCTCGCAGCTGGAGTCCGCCAGGATCTTTTCGCCGATCGTCGCATGGGTGCGGATCACCGCCATCTCATCGTCGGTGAGCCTGCCGGGCTTGAGGAGAATATGGTCGGGGATGGCGACCTTGCCGACGTCGTGCAGGGGCGCGGCCAGATAGATGTCGCGGCAGAGCCGGGCCGGCAGGCCGAGCTGTTCGGCGATGATGCGGCTGTAGCGGGCGACCCGCAGCGTGTGCTCGCCGGTGTCGTTGTCGCGGTATTCGACCGCGAGCGCGAGCCGCAGGATGATCTCCTCCTCGCGCTCGCCGAGTTTCTGGGTCGCGGCTGCGACCGCGCTCGCCAGATCGGCGGCACGGTCGTTCTGCTTGCGCACGGCTGCACCAAGGCGCACCAAATTGCGCAGGCGCACCGTCATCTCGACGCTCTGTGGCTGTTTCGGTAAGAAATCGGTTGCACCAACCTGCAGCGCTTCCATCTTGACGTCATCGGTCTGTCGCGACGTGATCATCGCGATCGGGATGTCGGCGCCGCCGGGCAGGGTGCGGAAGGCGCGGATGAAGCTGATGCCGTCCATATGCGGCATCTCATAGTCGACCAGCACGAGGTCGAAGACGCGCTCGCGTGCGCAAGCCAGCGCCTCGACGGGATCGAGGAAAGTCGTGGCCTCGACCAGGCCTTCGGCTTCGATATGACGTTTCAGGAAATTGAGGACAGAGCGGCTGTCATCAACGAGAAGCGCTTGGGTCAGCATCGGCGGCCGGTCTCGTTCGGATGCGAGGCGTGACCTCCACGAATAGTCTTTGCGATTTAACGCGGAGCAAACGCCCGGGCTGCGGCGAACTGACTCAAGACTGCGCACAACGCATGCGAATTGAGCGAACCATGCACACCTGCATGCATGCGCGAAGTTCTTCGGTTTGTGACCCGTAGTTGTACGGTGATGCCCATTAGGGGTTTGCACACTCTCCCAAGCGAATAGTCGTCGCGCGAGATTCGCGTCATGCGTGCAGCGAATCCCGAGGAAATCTGGGGGACGAATGCCGTCTGACGTCACTGAGCCGAAGTGGTCCCTACGGCTGCCTGCAGATTGCAGCATCGCTGCGATCCGCAGTGTCTATGACCTGATCCGCGAAGCTTTCGGCCGGCAGGACCGGCTCGAGATCGATTGTTCGAGCGTCGACAAGGCCGACGTAACCTCGATCCAGCTTCTGCTGTCGACCGCCAGGACGGGCGAGGCCCAGGGCCGCCCGGTGGTGCTCACATCATTCTCCCAGTCTCTGCGCAACACCCTTCGCCGCGCCGGCTTCGCCAGCGATGCGATGATCGATCAGCACTTCCCGCAAAAGAAAGATGGCACCTGATGGCCACGATTCTCACGGTCGACGATTCCCCCAGCATCCGTCAGATGATCAAGGTCGTGCTCGAGCCGGCCGGTCACAACGTGATCGAGGCCGGCGACGGCGCGCAAGGGCTCGCCAAGGCGCAGGCCGGCAAGCTCGACCTCGTCATCACCGACCTTAATATGCCCGTCATGAACGGGCTGGAGCTGATCCGGGCGCTGCGCAAGCTGCCGAGCGCGGTTGGCATGCCCATCGTGTTCCTGACCACCGAATCCAACGACACGGTGAAGCAGGAAGCCAAGAGTGCCGGCGCCACCGGCTGGATCACCAAGCCGTTCAAGCCGGAGCAGCTGCTCGCCGTGGTCGGCAAGCTGGTGCGTGCATGAACGCGATGGACCCGACCGAGGTCTTTCGCCAGGAAGCCAGCGAGTTGTTCGAGGTCCTGGAGGGGGCCCTGCTCGACCTCGGCCAGCGTCCCGACGACCGCGAGCTGGTCGATTCCGCCTTCCGCGCCCTGCATACGATCAAGGGCTCGGGCGCCATGTTCGGCTTCGACAAGGTCGCCTCCTTCACCCACGAATTCGAGACCGCGTTCGACCGCGTCCGCAAGGGCGAGATCAAGCCGACGCAGGAGCTGATCTCGGTCGCGCTTGCGGCCAAGGACTATATCCGCGCGCTGATCGAGGATCCGCAGTCGACCGACGACATCATCGGCGAGGCCATCCTCGACGACCTCAAGCGCTTCGTGTTTCCCGACCGGCCTGCTGCTCCCGTTGCCGAAATCGCAGAAGCACCGCCGCTGGCTCCCAGTGAAAGCAAGCAGGCCGGCTGGCACCTGTATCTGGAATTTGAATCCCACATCCTGCGCAACGGCTCGAACCCGCTCGATCTGCTGGAAGACCTTTGCAAGCTCGGCCCGTGCTTCGTCGTGCCCGTGACCGATGGCATCCCGTTCCTCGACGAGATGGAGCCGGAAGACTGCTATCTGAAGTGGGACGTCAAGCTGCACGCCGCCTGCGACAGGGACGCGATCGACGACGTCTTCATGTTCGTCCAGGACGAGATGAAGCTGACGCTCTCGCCGCTTGAGCAGGTCGAAGCGCCCGCGCCGCTGCCGTTGTTCCAGCTTCTCGACGAGGAGCCGGCTCCCGTGGCCGAGATGGCCGCGTCGGCGGTCGAGGTCGCTGCCGCGGCCGTCGCCGCACAGCCCGCCGCCAAGGCAGAGTCGAAGCCGGAAGCCAAGCTTGAATCGAAGTCTGAACCGAAACCCGAGGCCAAGCGTGACGATCGCGGCATCGCCACCGTCCGCGTCCAGGCCGAGCGTCTCGACGAGTTGATGGACCGGGTCGGCGAGCTCGTCATCGCCCAGGCGCGGCTGACGCAGCTCGCCTCGTCCGGCTCGGATCTCTCGATCAAGATGATCGCAGAGGAAATCGAGCGCCTCGCCTCCTCCCTGCGCGACACCACGATGGGCGCGCGCATGGTACCGATCGGCTCGCTGTTCGGCCGCTTCCGCCGCCTGGTGCATGATTTGTCGCGCGACCTGTCGAAGCCGGTCGAATTCGTCACCACGGGCGAGGACACCGAGCTCGACAAGACCATGATCGAGTGCCTGGCCGATCCGCTGGTTCACCTGATCCGCAACGCCATCGACCATGGCATCGAAGACACCGCGACCCGCTCCGCCAACGGCAAGACGGAGCAGGGCCGGATCGAACTCGCCGCCGTTCATTCCGGTGCGCAGGTGCTCGTCACCGTGAAGGACAATGGTGGCGGCCTCAACACCGCGCGCATCCGCGCGAAAGCGGAAGAGCAGGGGCTGATCGCCTCCGGCGCCGTGCTGACCGATCACGAGATCCACCAGTTCCTGTTCCACCCGGGCTTCTCGACCGCGCAGACCATCTCGGCGCTGTCGGGCCGTGGCGTCGGCATGGACGTGGTCAAGCGCACTATCGAGAACATGCGCGGCACGATCGACCTGTCGACCCGGCCGGGCCAGGGCACCACGGTGACGCTGCGCCTGCCGCTGACGCTTGCGATCATCGAGGGTCTTTTGATCCGTGTCGGCGAGGGCCGCTACATCATTCCGTTGTCGGCGGTGGAGGAGTGCGTCGAGCTGACGGCCGAGGACGAGCGCTCCCGCGGCCGCAACTTCCTCAACGTGCGCGGCAACCTCGTGCCGTTCCTGCGCTTGCGCGAGATCATGACCGCATCGGGCGCGCCCGACCGGCACCAGAAGACGATCATCATCTCGACCGGCGAGACCCGCGTCGGCCTGGTCGCCGACCAGATCATCGGCAACCACCAGACCGTGATCAAGTCGCTGTCCAAGCTGCACTCCGACGTCACGATCTTCTCCGGCGCGACCATTCTGGGCGACGGTACGGCAGCGCTGATCCTCGATGTCGCACAGCTCGTCGCGATGGCGCAGTCGAAGGTCGAAAAGCAGCACATCAGCGAGGCGGCGTGATGAACGAGGCGCATACGGGCGAACATCAGGTCGACGCGATGCAGGTCGTGATGATCGGCCTTGGCGAGGAGAAGTTCGCGCTCGATGCCGGCCTCGTGCGCGAGATCATCGATCCAGTGCCGGTGACCAAGGTGGCCGGCGCGCGCGCCTTCGTTCCGAGCGTCATCAACGTGCGCGGCAACGTCATTCCGCTCGCCGACCTATGCATTCGCTTCGGCATGCGGCAGCTCGACGACTCCGCCGACACCCGCATCGTCGTCATCGAGATCGAGCTCGACGGCGAGCCGGTGCTGGTCGGCGTCACCGCCGACAAGGTCTATGAGGTCACGGAGATATCGCAGACCGACGTGCAGCAGACGCCGCGCGTCGGCATGCACTGGAAGCCGGAATTCATCCGTTTCATCGCCAAGTGGCGTGAAGAGTTTGTCATCGTTCCCAACATGGAACGCATCCTGAATTGAGATGAGGTCTCGGGCGAGACTGGGGTAGGGGCTGGAAATGAGATTTACGGTCAAGGCAAAGCTTGCCATCGCGTTCGGTGTGGTCCTGTCGCTGTCGATGGCGGCGGGCGGCCTCGCTTATGTGAAACTGAGCGAGATGATCGACACCGCCGACAGTCTGGTGTCGCGTGCCAACCGGATGGACCGTGCGGCGGAGATCGAGAAGGGTATCCTGCTTCAGGTTCGCGCCGAGAAGAACCTCATTCTCGCGCCTGAAGGCGAGGCGGATCGTTTTATCGCCGAAATTGCCAAGCAGCGCGAGACGCTCTCGAAGTTGAAAGAAGAGATCCAGGCCGCGGCTTCCCCCGAAGGCAAGAAACTCATGGAGAATTTCGGCGTCGCGTATGCGCGGATGAACGCCGTTCAGGACGACGCCCTCAAGACCGCCCGGACCGACAAGGCGAAAGCCGCCGAGCGCTCCATGACCGAGGTCCGCAAGGCGGTCGCCGAGGCCATGGAAGCCGCCAACGTCTACGTCACCAACGTCAAGAAGAACATGGCCGCTCAGGCGGCCCAGGCTCACGAGGACGGCAACCGGGCCCAGCTCCTGCTGATCTCGGCCGTGCTGGCTTCGCTTGTCATCGGCCTGATCGCCGCGATCTGGATTTCCTTGAGCATCTCCCGCGGTCTCGGCCGCGCCGTCGGGCTCGCCGGCGCGGTTGCCGATGGCGATCTCAGCCAGTCGATCAAGGTCACAAGCAACGACGAGATCGGCGATCTTGTTACCTCGCTGAACTCCATGGTCGAGAAGCTCAAGCAGATCGTCGCCGAAGCACTCACCGCGGCGCAGAACGTTTCCGCGGGCAGCCAGGAGCTCTCGGCCAGTGCCGAGCAGCTGTCGCAGGGCGCGACCGAACAGGCTTCGTCGGCCGAGGAAGCCTCGTCCTCGATGGAAGAGATGGCCTCGAACGTGAAGCAGAATGCCGACAACGCCAACCAGACCGAGAAGATCGCCGCGCAGTCGGCCAAGGACGCGGAAGCCAGCGGCGTCGCCGTGGGGCGTGCCGTCAATGCGATGCAGACCATCGCTGAGAAGATCACGATCGTGCAGGAGATCGCGCGCCAGACCGACCTGCTTGCCCTCAACGCCGCGGTCGAGGCCGCGCGCGCCGGTGAGCATGGCAAGGGCTTTGCGGTGGTCGCGTCCGAAGTGCGCAAGCTCGCCGAACGCAGCCAGGCGGCAGCGGCGGACATCGGCACGCTGTCGACGGAAACCGTGAAGGTCGCGCGGGAAGCCGGCGACATGCTGTCCAAGCTTGTGCCCGACATCAAGAAGACTGCCGAGCTGGTCCAGGAGATCACGGCGGCCTGCCGCGAGCAGGACGTCGGCTCGGCCCAGATCAACCAGGCGATCCAGCAGCTCGACAAGGTCGGCCAGCAGAACGCCAGCGCCTCCGAGCAGGTGTCCTCGACCTCCGAGGAGCTCGCCTCGCAGGCCGAGCAGCTTCAGTCCACCATCTCGTTCTTCCGCATCGAGCATGCCGGTCGCGGCGAGGCTGCCGCGCCCGCGCCGATCGACCGTGCGGTCACCCAGCTCCGCGCCAAGGCCGCGCACATGGCGGCAGCGGACCGCGGCGTCAAGAAGCCCGCGCCCGCCCGCAAGCCGGCGCGCGCGCTGAAGGTCGCCAATGGCGGCGGCTTCGCCTTCGACATGCATGACGGCGAAGACGACCGCGACGCCGAGTTTCAGCGCTGACCGCAACTTGAAAACAATCTGACTCTGGACCGTACCATGGCCGCAACCTCGCAATATCTGACGCTCGGGCTCGCCGGCGAGACGTTCGGCATCAGCATCCGCAATGTCCGGGAAATTCTCGACATGCGGCCGATCTCACGGCTGCCGCATGCGCCGAATTTCCTGCTCGGCATGATCGACGTGCGCGGCAGCGGCTATCCCATCGTCGACCTCCGCACCAAGCTCGGCCTGCCGGCCGTGGAAGCGACTGAAGCGACCCGCATCATCATCCTCGACGTGCCGATGAAGGATCGCCTGGTCGGCGTCGGCTTCGTCGCCGATTGCGTGTTCGAGGTCACCGATATCGACGAGGAGGCGATCGAGCCCATCCCCGAGGTCGGCGGCAAATGGCAATCCGACTATGCCGCCGGCATCGGCCGCAAGGGCGAGAAATTCGTCGTCATCTTCGATCTCGCCAAGCTGATGGCGAACGACGAGATCCCGGAAGGGCGCGATACCTCTCGCGCCGCCTGAAGTTGCAAGCGTGAAGCGTGGTCAAGCGTAAGCACCCCAATTCGAACCAACGAGACTGACATGAGATTCACCGTCAAAGCCAAGCTTGCCAGCGCCTTCGGCGTCGTCATCCTGCTGTCCATGATCGCCGGTGCGGTCGGCTATATGAAGCTGGCGGACATGGTCAGCACCACCGAGCTTCTGGTCAGCCGTGCGGGCCGGATGGAAAAGGCGGCGGAGCTGAAGGAAGGCATCCTGTTCCTCGTGCGCGCGGAGAAGAACGCGATTCTCGCAGCGTCCGATGCAGAGCACGAGCAATTCCAGGCCGACCTCATCAAGAACCGCGACGCGATCACCAAGTCGAAGGACGAGATCTACGCGGCTGCCAGCGAAAGCGGCAAGAAGCTGATGGAGAATTTCAACGTCGCCTTCGCCAAGCTCAACGCCTATCAGGACGAGACGGTCCGGCTCGCGAAGACCGACAAGCCGAAGGCCCTGGATCGCTCCATGCATGATGGCCGCAAGGTCGTTGCGGACGCGATCGAAGCGGCCGACGTCTACATCAAGAACGTCAAGAAGAACATGGCTGAGCAGGCCGAGCAGTCAAAGCAGGACGGTGCGCGCGCCGAGATGCTGCTGATGAGCCTGGTCATTGCCTCGCTGCTGATCGCCGCGGTCGCGGCGACCTGGATTGCGCTGAACATCAGCCGTGCGCTGGCGCAGGCGGTGGGCCTCGCTGATGCGGTAGCGATCGGCGATCTCAGCCACAAGATCGAGTCCTCAAGCAATGACGAGATCGGAGATCTCATCAAGTCGCTGAACGCGATGACGGTCAACCTCAATGCGACGGCGGCGCTCGCCAACCAGATCGCACAGGGCGATCTCATGGTCGAGGCCAAACCGCTGTCGGACAAGGATACGCTCGGCCTCGCGCTCGAGCGCATGGTGGAGAAGCTCCGTCAGATCGTGTCGGAAGCCCTGACCGCGGCGCAGAACGTCTCCGCCGGCAGCCAGGAGCTCTCGGCCAGTGCCGAGCAGCTCTCGCAGGGCGCGACCGAGCAGGCCTCGTCCGCCGAGGAAGCCTCCTCTTCGATGGAAGAGATGGCCTCGAACGTGAAGCAGAACGCCGACAACGCCAACCAGACCGAGAAGATCGCCGCGCAGTCCGCCAAGGACGCGGAAGCCAGCGGCGCCGCCGTCGGCCGCGCCGTCAACGCGATGCAGACCATCGCCGAGAAGATCACGATCGTGCAGGAGATCGCGCGCCAGACCGACCTGCTCGCGCTCAACGCCGCGGTCGAGGCCGCGCGCGCCGGCGAGCACGGCAAGGGCTTTGCCGTGGTTGCGTCCGAAGTGCGCAAGCTCGCCGAACGCAGCCAGGCCGCCGCCGCCGAGATCGGCACGCTCTCGACTGAAACCGTCAAGGTCGCGCAGGAAGCCGGCAATATGCTCTCCAAGCTCGTCCCTGATATCAAGAGGACGGCTGAGCTCGTCGAGGAAATCACCGCCGCCTGCCGCGAGCAGGACGTCGGCTCGGCCCAGATCAACCAGGCGATCCAGCAGCTCGACAAGGTCGGCCAGCAGAACGCCAGCGCCTCCGAACAGGTCTCCTCGACCTCGGAGGAGCTCGCCTCGCAGGCCGAGCAGCTTCAGTCGACGATCGCCTATTTCCGCATCGAGCAGGGACGCGCCCAAGCCGCCGCGCCGATCGACCGGGCGGTGAACCAGCTCCGCGCCAAGGCGGCGACAATGGCGGCCGTCGAGCGTCCGGCCAAGAAACCGCAGGCGAGGCCGGCGCGCGCCGTGAAGGCGGCCGGTGGCGGCGGCTTCGCCTTCGACATGAACGGCGGCGAGGACGATCGGGACGCCGATTTCCAGCGCTGAGAGCCGTCAAGAGGTCGGCCCATCCTTCACCGGTAGGCCGATCCGCCGTCAGTGATCGAGTAAACGCGTGGGATTCAAGATGGCCCGTTCGGCCCGACATTCAGTGCAGGCGGCCATCGCGGATCGGGGCATTCAGCCATGATGCCCGCCGTGCAGGATACGGTCGTCCATCTGTCCGACCGCCACTTCCGGACCATCGCCGAACTGATCGAGGGCCAGGTCGGCATCAAGCTGCCGCAGGGCAAGCGGCTGATGCTGGAGGGGCGGCTGCACAAGCGCGTGCGCGCGCTGAACTTCTCCGACCTTAACGAGTATGTCGACAACCTGTTCGAGGCCGATCATTTCGACACCGAGCTGACCCATCTCATCGATGTGGTGACGACCAACAAGACCGACTTCTTCCGGGAGCCCCAGCACTTCACCTTCATGAGGGACGTCGCGATCCCGGCCCTGCTCAAGTCGCACGGGCGGAAGAACGCGAACCTGAAGATCTGGAGCTCGGCGAGCTCCACCGGCATGGAAGCCTACACCACCGCCATGGTGCTGGACGACATGACGCGGAATGGCTCGCGGTTTCAGTACCGCATCCTCGGGACCGACATCTCGACCGCGGTGCTGCGCCTCGCCAAGTCCGCGATCTACACCCGCGACGTGCTCGCCCCGGTGCCGGAGCCCTTCGTGAAGCGTTATTTCCTGTCGTCGCGGGACAAGTTGCGCGGCGAAGTGCGGGTGGTGCCGGAATTGCGGCGCATGACGCATTTCATGAGGATGAACCTCATGGATAAGTCCTACCCCGTCGACCGGGACGTCGACATCATCTTCTGCCGCAACGTCCTGATCTATTTCGAGCGCGAGACCCAGCGCAAGGTGATCGAGCAATTGTGCAGCCATTTGCGGCCCGGCGGCTATCTTCTGGTCGGTCATTCGGAATCGATGATTCACAGTGCAGTGCCGGGTCTGAAGCAAGTTCAGCCAACCATTTTCAAGGTCTAGCCGGAGCGCAACCAGAATGCCGAGGGAGAAAGTTCGCGTACTGATCGTGGACGATTCGGCGTCGGTACGCCAAATCCTGCAAACGATCCTCAACGACGACCCCGACATCGAGGTGATGGGGGCGGCCTCCGATCCGTTCGCGGCCGCGCGCCGCCTCCAGAACGAAATCCCGGATGTCATGATCCTCGACCTGGAAATGCCGCGCATGGACGGCATGACCTTCCTGCGCAAGATCATGGCGCAGCGTCCGATCCCGGTGATCATCTGCTCCTCACTCACCGAGGAAGGCTCCAACGTGATGTTCGAGGCGTTCGAGGCGGGCGCGGTCGACATCGTGCCGAAGCCGAAGATCGACACCCGGCAGGCGCTGTTCGAATGCTCGACGCGGCTGCGCGAGGCCGTCAAATCGGCAGCGCGCGCCCGGGTGCGCCCGCGGGCGGAGCGCCGTACGATCGAGAGGAAGCTGACCGCCGACGCCATCATCCCGCCGCCGGTGCAGGGCAAGGTCCGGCCGACGACTGAACGCATCGTGTGCATCGGCGCATCGACCGGCGGGACCGAAGCGCTCAACGACGTCCTCGAGATGCTGCCGCCGCACTGTCCTCCCATCGTCATCGTCCAGCACATGCCGGCAGGGTTCACCGCGGCCTTTGCCAGACGTCTCGACAGCGTCTGCCAGGTCCGCGTCAAGGAAGCCGAGGACGGCGAGCCGGTGCTGCCGGGCTGCGCCTATATCGCGCCGGGCGCCCGTCACATGCTGCTCCAGCGCATCGGACTGCGCTACCAGATCGCAATCAAGGACGGCCCGCCGGTGTCGCGGCATCGCCCCTCGGTCGACGTGCTGTTTCGCTCCGCGGCCCAGCATGCCGGCGCCAATGCGCTCGGCGTGATCATGACGGGCATGGGCGACGACGGCGCGCGCGGCATGCTGGAGATGCGCAAGCTCGGCGCCTCGACGCGCGCGCAGGACGAGGAGAGCTGCGTGGTGTTCGGCATGCCCAAGGAAGCCATCGCGCATGGCGGTGTCGAGAAGGTCGTCTCGCTGCATCATATCCCGCGCGAGATCATGCTCTGGTATCAGGCTGGACACGTTGCGGTGGCAGGTTGATTGCGATGTCCGCCATTCCGGCCAACACGCTCACCGAGGCGATCGTCGCGATCGAGGATGTCTCGTCGCGGATCGAGGACGTCTTCGCGCGGGTCGGTCACGAGCTCGGTCGCGGCCACCTCATCTTCAAGGAGCTGAACCAGGGCCTCGCGACGCTCTCGGAGGAACTCTCCGGCGCCGAGATCGAGGGCGCCGCCACTGCGCTACAGGAGATCGCCGCGCGGCTCAGCGAGCTGGCAGAGGCGCTGCCGGCCGAGAGCGCGCTGCTTGCGACCATCGGCACGAGCACGGCGGAGGCGTCCTCGCTGCTCAAGCCGCTGTTCAAGCACATCCAGATGATCACCATCATCGCGCGCAGCGCGCGGATCGAGGCGGCTTCGCTCGACGGTGATCGCGAGGGCTTTCTCGCCTTCACGCAGGAAGCCTACGATCTCGGCAAGGCGGTACAAGGTTCGATCGAGGGCTGCGCACGGGACCAGCAGCGCCTGTCGGAAGCCGTTGCGACCGCGTCCGGCCGGCAGAGGGAATTCGAGACCCGTTACCGGAATCAATTGGTGTCGGAGAGCGCCGAGCTCGGCGCAGCCTATTCCGGATTGCGCGGCCAGCGCCGCGACAGCAGCCAGCTCGCCGACCTCGCGAGCACCAGCACCAGGAAGATCGCCGAGGCGGTCGGCGGCGCAATCATTTCCTTGCAGGCCGGCGACAGCACGCGCCAGCGCCTCGAACATGTCTGTCATGGCCTGGGCCAGGCGTCGGAAGCTGCGCCGAGCCTCGTTCCCGAACGGGGCGCGAGCGAGGACGGCGCGCGCGCGATCTGCCAGTTGCAGGCGGCCTTGCTCAGGGACGCCCAGCGCGAATTCGGCGGCGACATCGGCCAGATCGTTCGCGCGCTCACCGCCATCCTGCACGATGCGGGCAACGTCGTCGGCCATGGCCGCACGCTGTTCGGCGGCGAGGACGGCGGCTCGTCATCGTTCCTGGCGCGCATCAAGCAGGCACTGGCACATGCCTCGACCCTGATCGCCACCTGCGAAAGCGCCGGCCGCTCGGTCGACGAGGCGCTCGCCATCGTCGAGGACACGCTGGCAAAGTTTCGCCAGGCCATCGCCGGGCTCGCCGAGGCGACGGTCGACATCACCCTGATCGGAATGAATGCCGGCCTCAAGGCAAGCCATCTGGGCAGCCGCGGCAGCGCGTTCGTCGTGATCGCCAACGAGCTCAAGGCGACCGCTGACCAGGTTTCGGCGGGCGCGGGGCGCTTGCGGCCCGTGCTCGACGGCATCGAGCGCTCTGCGAACGAGCTGAAGGAGCTCCGCGTCCGGGGCGATCCCACGCAGCTCGCCAAGTTCGAGCCACAGATCCTCCAGGCGCTGCGCGAGGTCGAGGTCGGCAACGAACGGCTCGGCAAGCTGATGAGCCGGCTCGTCGATGAAGGCGCGGAATTCGAGGGCCTGATGAATTCGGCGCAAGGTCTGATGAGCTCGCTGGGCGAGAGCTCCGCGGCCTTGCCTGCGGTTGCCGCGCGCCTCGAGACCGCGAGCGCGGGCGCGCAGCGGCCACAGCCGAAGGCGCAGGATCAGGCGATGCTCGACGAGCTCTTTGCGCGCTACACGATGGAGCGCGAGCGGGACGTTCACCGGGAATTCCTGCAAACGCTTGGCCTTGCGTCGATCGCCGCCACGCGCCGCGTCGAAGCGGTCGAGACCGCGGATGACGGCATAGAGTTGTTCTGACGTTCGCCGCCGGCGTCGCGCGTCGGCGGCAATTCGACGGATTGGGTTTTCGGGGCATTAACCTTGCCCGAAGGGCTGGCCGTTAGGTCATTGTCGCGCCCCAGAGTTGGTCGCAAATACAGGGCGATCTTCACCTCGGAAAATTCCCCATGCTGAGAGACGGTAAATACGCTGCCTGGTTCAGGACCTCACGAGGTCAGGGCACCGGCATCGTGGATCTGGCCGAGGGCCGGATCTCGGGCCGCGACAGCTTCTTTACTTATGGTGGTTCCTACCGGGTCGATGAGCAGCACTTCTCGGCCGTCCTGACCGTGAACCGGCATGCTGACGGCCCGCTGAGCGTGTTTGGGCCTGATGAGGTCGAGGTCAAACTCTCGGGTGTGTGCAATGGCCTGGTGGCGAGCTGTTCGGGAACGGCCAAGGAAGCGCCCGACGTGAAGTTCGAGGCGACGCTGATCTACAGCCAGGAGGATGCGCCGGCAGTCGACGCCAAATGCGCGGTCGTGAAGCTCAACGCCGACAAGCTGCCCAAGGGCCTCGACAACCGTTCCCGGCCGCGTCATCCGTTCACGCCGCCCAAGGCGCCTGTGTCGTAGGGTGCGGGTTTTTAGCTTTGCATTGACGCTGTTGTCGCGAAATCACGGCGCGACTGGACCGCGGCAACACTAGTTTTAGAGGTGAAATCTAGGTTGAGGCCCATAACAAAAGGCGGACAGGGACATGCCTCAGATCTGGATGACATATGACGAACTCGCGACCCTCAGCGGCTGCAGCGCTGCCGAGGCCAGGATGCAGGCGATGCATCTGTCGCTCGATCGCCGCAAGAGCCGCGACGGGAACACCCGCGTCAAGCTGAACCTCGCCTTGATGGCCCGGTTCTTCGAGACCGTTCGCGAAGCCGAATTCGACCTCGACGACGCGATCACGGCGCTGCGCGATGCTCACCGGCAGATGTCCGGGGTTCTTTCGACCAGTCAGCCGAGCTTGCGACGCGGAGTGGCGTAAGTTCTCGCGGCGCCGGCGGCCGCCTCAGGACGGCGGCCTCGGCAGGAAAGCCAGGATGGTCTGGGCTAGAAGGACGCCGACGGTGCCGCCGGCGGCCTTTTGCAGCACATCGATGAATCGTGGATCACGATCCGGCGTCACCGCCTGCAAGACCTCTAACCCGACTGCGACGGCGACCACGAACGCGCAAGCCAGCTTGACGCGCCCCGGTAGCAGGAAGGACAGCAGGAAGCCCAGCAGGCCGTAGGCGCTGAAGCGCTCGATCACGACAACCCAGTAGGCCTCCGCGTGGCCCATGAGTGCCGGCCGGCCCGCGAGCTTGGCCAGCGTCGCATAGACGATGAGCACGAGACAGATAACCGCGGCTGCGATGAGATGATTGCGGCGCATTGCGCCAACATAGCCGGTCGACCGGCTGGCCGCTTTCGAAAGCCAAGAACATCGTTAAGGTTCACAAACCCTCGAGGGCATGAACCGAGGTTCACGGGCGAGCCGCGGAGCCGTGGCCACGGCTCAATCCGCATGCATGCAGTTGACGTCAAACGTGGCGGTGTAGTCGCGATGTCACACGGACGGCGCTGAGTTGGCGAGGGCAGGCATTCATCTGCCAGTTCTTCGGCCTGGTGACCCAAAGCCGGACTGCCAAGAACAGGATGTTGATGCCGAACCAGATCGACATCACGATAAGGAAAGAGCTTGCCATGACGGCTCCGCCTCCCGCTTTCTTTCGAAAGCAATGCGGAGCGCGGCTGAGAGTTCCGCCTTCCGGGGAACGGGCAGGCGATCGTCCCTGCCCAAATTCTCGTCATCGACAAACCAAGCCACAGGTCAAGCGCAAGGCAACGCACCTGACCGCATGACCAAGCTGTTCGCAGGGACCGACGTTCAACGCCGATTGTAGGACCAGCCCTTGTCGACATTAGTCGGGTAGTGGGCTGCGAAGTACGGATTCTTGAGGCAGTTGCGCGCGGGATCGAAAATCCAGTCGGCGCATTCCCGGTAATTCAGGAATCGGCAATCGAAACCGAAGGCGCACCACGGCGCGCCGTTTGGAAATCCGAACCCCACGGGGACTTGCGCCGACGCTACTGAGGGCAGAGCCAGGAGCAGAGCTACGGCGAGCGCGCGGGACAACATGGTGCATTCCTCCAACAATCCATCAAACTGAGACCGAAGCCGGTCCGGCGACCGTTCTGCGCCGAAAAGGGACGATGTTCAATCTTCGTCGTTGGATAGTCTAGCAGCCGGGCGCGGAGAGATCGAGAGCGCTGAAAGCGATCGGCCCATGTCGATTGGCGGCTGCCATTCATCGATTGATGAGGCGGACGCGCCCGTCCATGACGTGTCGCGCGCGGCCGACGCTAGCCCTTCTTGGGGCCCTTGGATTTCAGCGACAGGCCGAGGCGCAAGGCCATACGCTTGATCGCATCGGGCGAGCGCCCGAGAAGTTTTGCTGCCTCTTCCAGCGAAGTCGAAGACTTGGCCAATTCCATCAGCCGGCGGTCTTCCTTGAACGACCAGGGCCTGCGCGCCATAACCGAAATCATCCTCTCGTCGACACAAAGACAAAGCCGCCAAGCGGACCCACGTTCGCTCGACGGCTTTGCTTGGGTGGGGCCGGGCCTGGGGGAGCCCGGTGAGAAGATGGATATGCGATCCACTAAGGTTCGCAACAAACAACGCGGATTAAGCTAACTGCTCAACCTTACCGCGATGAAATCGGCGCGTTGCGCTCCGTATAACCACGGAGTTTTGCTAACCAAGATCGATCTGCACGCTGTGATGGTGGGGATTGAGGATGTTCTGCCACGACGTCTGGTTGTCGCAGAACCGGCGCACGGTCTTCGCAAGTCCGCGCTCGAAATCCTCGCGGGAGCGCATGCCGATATCGGAAGATCACGACCCCGCGTCTCGGCGCTGCGGCGAGACGCGGCAGCTCCACCAATCCGCGCGGACTGTTCTGACGAGCATGGAAGAAGTGTCGGCCGATCGTCGAGCCGTCGCCGAGCAGCCGTCGAAACAGTGACCGGTCCTTCGACGTGGTGGCGATGAAGATGTTCCTGATGCCTGCGAGCGTCAGGATGAATCGCAGGCACGGGATCATCGGCTTGCCGAAGACAGGCAGGAGCTGCTCGGACGCCATGCTGGCGATGGAGGCGAGCAGGGAACTTGTTCCCTGCGCCCTCAATGTCCTCCAAGCTCGCCGGCAACCGTCCCTTGATAATGGATGGTACAGCATTTCGGCGTCAGCACTTGTGCGCGATTAGGAATTAAGTGCTTCGAGATCACGACATTGTTTGCTTCGAAATCACGACGTCGATTCGAGCGATCAACTTGAATTGAATCGGCGCCGGTTGGTCGCAACGGCTTCGAACGAGAAAAAAATCCAATCGCGATGCATGCGGCAGCGGTTTGATGAGCAGTATTGTGCTTCTCTCGGTTGAGTCGTCACGAGATCGTCGAATTCGTTCGGCTATGGTGCGCGCGCACGAACAAATCAAAATCAACAAAATCAAGAAGACCGAGATGCTTCAAAAGGCGCGAGCGGCACTTCCTCTCACCAAGCTCAGAGAGCGGGCGTTTGAAGGCGCGTTTTTCAGCGTTGCGCTAATCGCGATGGCGGGCTGGGTGTATTTCATCACGCTGTTGCTGGTGCGATTGTTCCTCTGGTTTTTCGGTTGACGCACGAGCCGATCACTTCGCATGCAGGGTGCTGCCCAAAAAATCCCTGGCATGACGAGAAAATCAGCGGCGGTGATCATGATCTCGACACAACTCGAGGATGAGACTGCCAGTATCACTGGAACGAATTGCGAATGATGCTGCTCGCGATCCTGGTCTCGCTCCTCGCTGGCTTTGGCGCAGGCTATGCGACACGCGCGCTGCGGCCCCGCGAGCGCGCGGAGCGTCATCCGTTCCACCGTCCCTACAGTCCCACCGCGTTCCGGCAGAACAGTTCATTGGCGAGGGCGCGGCGTGCATTCTGAGGATTTACAACCGGCGTGCGGTTCTCGCGTTGCGGCTCGCATGGCGGTGGAGGGGAGTGAATCATGACGGGATTTCGGGGAGACGCCATGACGAGCCCGACGTACAACGCACCACGGCGGTATTTCGTCGACGGGGGAGGTCGCCGCGTCCTGATCGGCCTGACGCCCGAGGAGACGTTCGAGTTCGAACGGCTCGACAGCGAGCAGGCGCAGGTCGCGCCCGATGCCGGCGAGCAGCGCAGGCTCGAGCTCTATGAGAAGCATGAGGGGGCCTGGAGGGCCTGGATGGCGCAAAGCCGCACCGAGCGGCGCGAAGGATTCAACCTTTATTAACCATCGCGGGCCCATTTTCTGGTCTGGCGCCTCGAACCGGAAAATGCACGCATGTTTCAGCTCTTCCTGCGGGCCCGCACCCATAACTTCCTGAAAGACCGTTTCGGCGGAGAGCAGGTGTTCCGCGCGCGCTCGCCCGAGCGCGACGCCGAAACCGATCGCACCCGCATCGAAGCCATCATGGTTGCGATCGATGACGCCCTGCATGCGGCGGAGCGCGAGCAGTCAGGTCTCAACCGTCGGGTCGAGGACGTGCTGGCGCGCGCCGCCGTGACGATCGGGAACGGCGACGACGAATATCTCGAGCGCGAGGCGCTCGATAATCACCACCAGGATCTGTTCGACAAGGAAATCCTGAACGGCCAGCGCCGGCTCAAGGAGCTCGGCGCCTCGATCGCCCATTTCAAGTTCCTGAAGGCGGCGATGCTGAGCCGTTTCCCGGACTACCGGCCTCCGGCGAGCCCCACCAACTGACGCCTGATACGGCGCGCGAGCGAGACCGCTAGATCGCGAGCATGCTGTTGCCCTGAATGGACAGCAGCGTCAGGTTTCCGGTGGCATAGGCCCCGGTATCGATGTTGGCCCGGTTCTCGAGCAGCTCGGCCTGCTTCACCGGCGTATGGCCGTGCACGACGTATTTGCCGAAGCGCCTATTGCTTTGCAGGAACTCGTCCCTGATCCACAACAGGTCCTGCTCGCGCTGCTCGGAGAGCGGAATTCCCGGACGCACCCCTGCATGGACGAAGAAGAAGTCGCCGCATGTGAAGGTCGGCCGCAACTGGCGCAGGAACGCGATGTGCTCCGGCGGCATCACGGATGTGAGCTCGCGCACCAGATCGGGCAACTCGTCCTTGCCAAGGCCGGGCGCGGCCGACACGCCGTACGACATCAGGGTCTGGAGCCCGCCGAACTGAAACCATTCGGCGGCGCGGGCGGGATCTTCCAGCACCGAGGTGAAATAGGCCTCGTGATTGCCCTTGAGAAAGACGGTGTTGCGGCGGCGGCTGCGGTTGATCAGGAGATCGAGGGTATGACGCGAGTCCGGTCCGCGATCGATGTAGTCGCCGAGGAAGACCTCGATCGCGCGAAACGGCCGGCTGTTCGCCATGTCCGCATCGATCACGGCGAACATCTGCTCGAGCAGATGCGCGCAGCCGTGGATATCGCTGATCGCATAGATGCGCACGCCGTTCGGTAGCTTCGGCCGGGGCGAACTTCGGGGCGCAATCATGGACATGGGGTGCAACTCTTTCAAAGAGCTTCGCCCGGGATGTCAATATGCTATCGGAGAATTTGGGTGTCCGAGCAGGTTTTTTTCTACCCCTGCCGGCAAGCCTGCGCCTGCCCGATCATTCACCCGCGCTGCGAATCACCTGTCCACAAGCTTGCGCGAGGCTAGCCGAAGCTGCGGCTGTCGAACGAGGGTGCGGCCTTGCCGCGATAGGCCCGCCGCTCGCGTGCGGACCAGAACCGCGCCGCAGAAATAGCCAAGCTGGAGCACCGACGCGAAGACGAGAATCGTCACAACGATGTGAGCTGAATCATGTCCCTGCCAGGCGGAGCCCACACCGAGAATCGTGGCGCCGAGAACGATGGCGGGCGGCAGGATGAAGATGCGGAATCGGCCTCCCAGCAACGATCCGATCAGCAGACTGAAAATGGCAACCGTACTCACGACGCAACTCCTCGAATTGGTCACGAGTGTTAATGGCCGCGGCCTAATAACGGCTTAAGCGGCATGGTTGAACAGCCGTTCAAATGCGCGCGACAATGCTGTGCGAAAATGACGCGATTTGGTGCGAAACGCGGCGTGATGCCCGCTTAATTGTCACGCGTGTGACAGTAGTTTGAGCATTGTTTTGCTGCGACGCTGCATTGCATGAAAATCGATTTGATTTTTTCGGTGCACTGCCGCAATGTCGCTTTGTTTAGTTAAGATATACTTCGGCGCACATCGAAAAAATTAGATCGATTTGCTCGCAATTCTGATTGCGAGTGGTGACGAGGCAGCGAGGTTCGGATGGCTGTAGCAACTTACGGTTCGGAAAACTATTATTCGGTTATCTCGAACCGACGCGGTGCCCTCCAAAGACCCCTGCAAGTGGCTTTGATCGCCGGAGACTTCGTCGCCGTACTGCTCAGCTATTTCGTGGCGAGCGGCCTGTATCGCGTGCTCGTGATCGAGCAGGACTCATCCGTCGGAGCAGGCCTGGTCGTCGGCGCGGTGTTCGTGACCATCGCTTACTTCCAGGGCGTCTACGATCACCATCGTCTGCTGAACACGGTCTGGCAGCTGCGCAAGGCCCTGGCGGTCTGGCTGATCTCGCTCACCATTCTCGCCGTCGAGGCGTTCCTGCTCAAATCGTCCGCGGACCTGTCGCGCGGAACCACGCTGCTGTTCGCCGCGACCGGCGGCGTCGCCTTGGGCGGTCTGCGCGTGCTGTGGCGCCTGGCGTTGACCTCGAGCTACGCCAAGGGCCGTCTGGTGGACCGCAAGGTCGTGCTGCTCAGCCTCAAGCCTCTCGATTTCACCTCGACCCGGTTCAAGGATCTGCGCAAGCACGGCTTCAACGTCGTGCGACATTTCGTGCTCGATCCGTCTGAAGAGGGCGCGGGCTGGGATCACGAGATTCGCGACATCACGCGTCAGGCGCGCACGGCGGATGTGGAAGAATATCTCCTGGTCATCGACTGGGACGAGATGCCGCTTCTCCAGAAGCTGAGCCAGCATCTGCGCGTTGTCCCCCAGCCGATCCGCCTTCTGCCAGATTTCCCGATCGCCGATCTGGTCTCGCGTCCGTTCCAGCCCGTCAGCGGCACGGTCGCGATCGAGATCCAGCGCGCGCCGCTCAGCGTGTTCGAGCAGGCGCAGAAGCGCTGCCTCGACATCGGCCTTGCCTCGTTCGCGCTTCTGCTGCTGGCGCCGCTGCTGATCACGGCTGCGATCATGATCAAGCTCGATTCCAAGGGAAAAGTGATCTTCAAGCAGGCCCGGCGCGGCTTCAACGGCAAGCAATTCGATATCTGGAAGTTCCGCTCGATGACGGTGGCGGAGAACGGTCATGTGGTCACGCAGGCGACGAAGAGCGACGCGCGGGTGACCCGTGTCGGCCGTGCGCTGCGGCGGACCAGCATCGACGAACTGCCGCAGCTCTGGAACGTTCTGCGCGGCGAGATGTCGCTGGTCGGGCCGCGCCCGCATGCGCTCGCGCACGACAATTACTACGATCCGATCATCAGCAACTACGTGTACCGGCATCACATGAAGCCGGGCCTGACCGGTTGGGCCCAGGTCAACGGCTTCCGCGGCGAGACGCCGACCATCGATCTGATGGAAAAGCGGGTCGAGTACGACATCTGGTACGTCAGCAATTGGAGCATCTGGCTCGACATCAGGATCATCCTGAAGACCGCGCTGGCGCTGATCCATCAGGAAGCCTACTGAGCCAGGCTGACGTCGGGCGCGCGTTGCCGCGCCCGACCCGCACGCCGCCCGTGCAGAGGGGAAACGGCCTGCATTTTGCAGCATGTGATTCGTTGCTGCCCCTTTGACGATTTGCCCCCCCCCCCAAAAAACGCCGAGCCTTGCAGATTGAGCCATCGCCTCGCCAAGTTCGTCGCCTTGCCGTTGCTCGTCACCTGGGCGATCGCTGCCGCCTGTTCTCATGCGAACGCGTTGGAGTGGGGGGTCGGCGGACCGCCGCAAAAGCGCAGGGATCTCGCGCCGATCTTTCAGCTCATGAGGGAGCGCGGGCTCACGCAATACAGGACCGGTCTCAATCTGACGCAAGATGCCGAGCCGGGCGAAGCCGCGATGTTCCGGCAAACCATTGCGCTTGCCAGAAAATACTCGATCACGCTTCACCCTTTGGTCAACTTCCCTTTCCGCTACGGTGACCGCACCGACAAGGGGCGGTACCCCAAAGGAGACCGGGACGCGCTCTACAGGCAGGGCTACGACCGCACCTACGCGTTCGTCCGGCAATTCAAGGACGATGTGTCCGACTGGGAGCTTGAGAACGAGATCAACCTGTTCGCGGTCGATTCCGACGGGAAGAAGCTGTTCGGGCGCGGCATGACCGCGGCAGACTTCGAAATGCCGCTGATGGAAGACTGGGCCCAGGTGTTGCACGGCGCGTCCGATGCCATCGACCAGATAAACCGCGAGACCGGAAGTCGTCTGCGCAAGGTGCTGAACACGACGTCGACGATGCTGGGTTTCCTCGACTTCATGGAGTCCCGGGGCGTGAAATACGACGTGATCTCCTACCACTATTACGAGGTGGCGGGGCAGAATCCGCATCGGCACTGGAATGGACGCAATCCGCCCTTCGACCTCTTCAAGAAGCTGGCGTCCTATCACCGCCCGGTGACGTTCAACGAGGTCAATTGCGCCGAGATCTACAAGCCGGCCTATGGAAATCGGCCTGGCGATCCCCTGACGGAGCAATGCCTCCGGTCACTGCGGGACACCTTCCAATATCTGAAGAACCAGAAAGACGTCGAGATCGAGAGCGTGATGGTCTACGAGCTGTTCGACGAGCCGCAGAAGAAGCCGCCGGAGAACAGGTTTGGGCTGATGTACGAGATCGACAGGCCCAAGGTTGCGCTCTTCCTTCTTTCGGAATTTGCCGGCGGCCGCCTGTCGGCTGAAGAATCGACTGAGTTGAGAACCAGGGGACTGTAGCTTTCGGTCTCCGTGCGAAGAAAAGAACCTGCAATGCCTTTACCTGGATCTGAGCGCGTCAACACCGAGAAGTCGGGCAGCATCTTGGGATTCAACGGGCTGCGCGGTCTCTCGGTCGTCCTGGTCTATCTCAATCACAAGTGCGGACTGCAGTTCTACTCGGGCAGCGTCGGCGTCTGGATATTCTTCATCCTGAGCGGCTTCCTGATCATCGGCGAGCTCAACAGGCAGCGAGGCAAGGTCGGGACGGCCGCATCCCGGCCCGCGGCGGAAATCGTCACCTTCTGGGTCAAGCGGGCGACGCGCATCTTTCCCGCATATTATGCGCTTCTCGCCATCCTGTTCCTGACCCGGTCCTATTTTCAGCACGCGGGGCCCGATCTCGGCTTCCGCTATCACGTCGTGTACCTGTCCAACTACTGGATCGGCAGCGTCATCGGCGGGACCGCTGGTCCCTTCGGCGTGCTCTGGACGCTCTCGGTCGAGCAGCAGTTCTACGTGATCGCGCCCTTCCTGTTCATCCTGCTTCCTCTGGAGCGCCATTTCGTCACCTGCATGAGCGTCGTCGTTCTCGGTGTGATCAGCCATTTCCTGATGTATTCGTCGGGCTTCAATCACACGGCCATCCATACCCTGTCGCCGTGGAATTTCAGCCTCATCGCGTTCGGCGGCGCGCTGACGATCTTGCATCTCCAGAGACGGGAATGGGCTCCGAACGGCAACGGCACGTTCGTCTGCCTTCTCATCGTCGGGTTCATGCTGTGCTCGAACGGCGTGATTTACGACGCCCCTTCGTATCTTTCCCCCGCGATCGACATTGCGATCGGGCTGTGCCTGGTCGCGCTGATCTGGTGGGTTCGCGCCAACCAGGACAGTATCTTTGTTCAAGCGCTGGAGTGGAAGCCGCTCGAGCATCTCGGGAAGATCAGCTACGGCTTCTATCTCGTTCACAACTTCATCCCGAACCCGCTCGGCAAGGCGCTCACGCTCTATGGCGGGATGTCGGTGCCCGACAGCGTGAAGATTACCGCGGGCGCAGCCATCGGCTTCGTCATCTCGTACGCTGTCGCGCATGTGTCCTGGAAGTACTTCGAATCGCCGATCCTGCGCAGCCGTCGCGGCCTGACCAAATTCTTCCTGCAATACCTGCCCGAAAATCCCTCGCAGGGCGTGCCGCGAACCGAGCTGAAATAGCCTAGCGGCTCATCCGAAAGCCATCGCCATCGACTGGATAACAGCGATGGCGAATTCGCAGGCCCTTCTCCGCGACGAAATGCGAGAACAATTCCCGATCGGCTTCGGGCGCGGTGCAGGTACGTTCGAGCAGAGCGACGCGCGCCTCGGCGCCGGCCGCCTGATAGAACGTAGCTGCGCTTGGGAACAGGCGGGCCTGGAAGATATCGGCGAAGTCCTGGGTGGCGTAATCCCTGAGCTCGGGCGAGGCCGCATTGAAGGCGCGAAGCGCCAGTGGCGCGCGGATGAGTTGGAGCCAGGCCTCGTGTGGCGCGAAGCGATAGGAAAGACTCAGCAGTTCCGCTGTTCGCGGCCCAAAGCCGGCCTGGCGAATTTCGGCCCAGTAGCTGCCGAACCAGCCCAGTGCTTCAGTCGGCGCGCATGCCAGCAAGGCACGGCTCGTCGACGCGACGGCGTCTGCATCGAGATCGATCTGCTTCAGGTCGCCTGCGCGTGTCGATTCGTCGGCGATTGCGAGCTGGAGCAGCAGGAGCTCGCGCAGCGTCTTGGCGCTGCATAGGCGACGGGCGGATGGCAAATTGTCCGATACGATCCGTCTCAGGCGATCGACTTCATATCGCTCGCCGCGCGCGACGCGTCCTGCAATCTGCGGAACCGCGGGATTGGTCACATCCGGGGCGATAGCCGCGATCCACGCTAGCGCGGCTGCGGCAAGCGCGATGGTCGAGCCGCGCAGAAGCCAGCGATAGGCGATCCCCGTTGCCTGTGCCGCCGGCTCGGTGGCGCTAGGCTCCCTCGACATAGTAGCTGTTGTAGTGCGAGCCCTTATACGCCTCGATCCTCTTGAGCATCTTCGGATTGGCGCGATTGAGCACGGCGCCCAGAAGCTTCTTCTGAATGCCTTCGGAGCTCGCCATCGACTCCTGGAGCGCGTTGCGGGTCGTACGGCCCCACTCGATGACGTAAACCATCGCATCGACGAGATGGCTGACAGCCTTGGCGTCGGTGACCGGCATCACCGGCGCCAGATCGATGACGATGTATTCGTATTCCTCTCGCACCACTGCAAGCAGGTCAGCCATCGCCTTGGAGGCGATGACATCTGCCGAGTTCACCATGCGCGATGCGACGACGGAGGGCAGGAAGTCGAGCCCGCTCTCCTTGCTGCGCTGGATATGATAGCCGAACGAGCGCGGATCCTTGAGGGCTTCGACCAGGCCGGTCTTGGAATGGGGGGCCAGCGCCCTGGTCAGCGAGCGGGTATGGAGGTCGCCGTCGATCAGTAGCGTGCGATGTCCGGTCAACGCGGTCAGATGACCGAAATTGGCGGCAACCGTCGTTTTTCCCTCTTTCGGCAAGGACGACAGGATTCCAATGATCTTGACCTCGCGCGACAGGCGCGCGACGTCGATTGACACCTTGATGTTCCGCAGCGTCTCCGCGAACCGCGAGAACGGGTGCTCGACGACGTAGCTGGATATGTTTCCTTCCGGATGATCTGCCGAAGCCCTCGCCGCGCGGATGTCGGGAAGAACGCCGAGGCATTTCACCCCGAGCTGATCCTCGACGTCGCTCGGAGATCGCAGCACGTCGCTCATCAGTTCCTTCGTGAAGGCCGCCCCGAAGCCGAAACAGAGACCGCCGAGCAGGCCGCCGACCAGCGCCAGCAGCGTCTTGGGCGAGCTCTTCTTGTCGGGTTTGACCGCCGTGCCGATGATGCGCGCTTCGCTGATCGGGAAGCTCTGGTTCTGCGTCGCGTTCTGCAGCTTCTCGAGGAAGTTGTTGTAGAGGTTACGATAAGTATCCGCCGCGCTTTCGAGGTCGCGCAGCTTGACCTGCGCCTGACTCGTGCTGCCGGCCTGGGATACGAGATTCTTGAGATTCTCCTCAAGCGCCGTCTCGCGGCTCTTGGCGATCTCGTACTCGCTGCGATATGCGTCCGCGATACGACGGACCTCGTCCGCGATCGCCTTGCGCAGCTCTTCCATGCGGTTGGCGAGGTTGACGGCCGCCTGGTGGGTCTTGCCGTAACGGCTCGACCAGTCGGCATATTGCGCCGCCAGGTCGAGATATTGGGCGCGCAGGCGCGTGATCACCGTGTTGTTGAGTGCGTCCGTCACGGTCGGCTGGACGAGATCCTTGTCGAGCAGCGCCTCGATCCGATCAAGGCGGGCCTTGGCCTCGGCGGTCGCGGCATGAGCGGCAATAAGCTGAGAGTTGACGTCCGCAAGCTGTTGCTCGCTCATCAGACCCCGGCTGGTGCCCACGATGTTGTTTTGCGCCTTGAACGTCTGCACGGCGCGGTCGCTCGCCGTCGCCTGTTCACGCAGCTCGGCGCTGCGTTGCTGGAGCCACTCGCCGGCGCGCTTGGTCGACTGGTATTTCGCCTCCAGTGCGCCGACGATGTATGCGTCCGCAATCGCGTTGGCGATCTGCGCAGCCTTGTTCGGATCGATCGAGCGGTAGTTCATCGAGAGGACATAGGTCGTCAGCACGCGCTCGACCTTCAGGTTCTTCTGGAGAAGCTCGACCGCGCCGCGCTCGACCCGCTCCTTGCTCGGAGGACCGTCCGACCCGAACATCGAGATGACCTTGCCGATGACCAGCGGAATCAACCCGGGATCCGAGCCGTTGAACTCCGGATCCTCGGTGAGCTTCAGCTTACGGACGATCGACAGGAGCAGGTCGTCAGACTGGAGAATCTCGACCTGGCTGTCGACGAAGCCCGGGTCGATCAGCGCGTTGGCGGTTCCGCTGTCCTTGTCCAGTACCTGGGTTTGGCGCGTGTCCATCAGGATGCGCGCATTTGCCGTGTACATCGGCGTTGCCACGATCAGGTAGACGAGAACGATCGCGAGCGTACCGGCCACGATGGCGACGATCAGCGGCCATTGGCGGCGTACGATGTCCAGAGCGCGCTCGGCGCTGAGCGTCGTGCCACCGACCTCGATGGCATATCTCGGGCGTTGCGGAAACTGATCTCGTGGCTGAAACATCTCTGGGAATCTTGAGGTTGTCACTCGGGAAGGGGAACGGGTTTGAACGGGTCGGCGAGTTCGGTCTTCCACTCACCCGACATCAGACCGGCGCTCGCACCCGGACCCGCCGGTGCATTGCTGGCCGTGGCCGGGCTTCCCGGAACGGGGGCAGCCGCCGCGTCCTGATCCGTGAGATATCCTTTGAGGACGGACCCGTCGTGCAGCTTGGCAACGAATTCGCTGATCCGGCGCGCGACGTCGGGCTTGGTCGCGATGCAGCGCTCTTCGGCACGGTGAAGCCCGGCGCCGATTGCGACACGGTCGGCCTGGCTCGCCTGGCGCAGCATGTCCCGAACCGGATCGAGCGCGGCTATGTCGGTCACCAGCAATCCGGTGAGCCGGCCCGAAAGCTTGTCCCTGTCGTTCTTCGACTGTCGCAACAAAACCGAGGGGTCCGAGACGAATGCGCTGACCGCGGACGACGGCGCTCGTTCGGCGCGATCGACGCATTGAGCCTGTGCCGGCGCCGACAGCGTCGCAGACACGGCAACGGCGATCATTGCCGCGATCCGTAAAACCGGCAGGGAGCGACGCAACAAGCTATCGAGTTTGATTAGGATCGCGCTCATATCTCGTTGCAAACTAGCGATGACGTATGGATTTAGGCCCTAGGTCCTTGATGACCCAAAACTATGTCAAATTCTTGTGCGGCGCAAAATATAAACCAGTACGGACCAAATTGCCATCCTTGCCCGCTCTGCATCCCTGTTTCGCATGAACGAAATTCTTGCTGCGATCAGGCGCGGATTCGGCGAATGGTTGCGCGCGCTCGTATGCGATAAGCACGAATTTTAGGCAAGCACCATGCCAAGGCAAAGGCGCGAGGGACGGTCTGGCAGACCATCGCCTCGCGCCTGTCGCAACCTGCGATTGAGGGCGGTAGAGCGAAACTTCGCGCGGTCTATTCGGAGGTCCGCAACATCGCGAGACGCGTGGCGCGCAGGCGCTCGCCATGCTCGCCGATCGCGACCCAGAAGCGCGGATTTCCGCCGGACTGCATCGAGATCCACTCGTAATCCGCGGCGTTCCAGGGGCGCACCGAAGCGGAAAGATTGTCCAGGACGAAGTCGCCGTCGGCAAGTCGCGCCACCAGCACGAGATGGCCCTGGCCGCCATTTGTCAGGACCACTGCGAGGCGCAGTGCCGACTTGGGCCAGCCCATCTCGATCAGTTGATGACGCTTGGTGACCGCGTAGTCGTTGCAATCGCCGGCGGACGGCGAAAGGCTCCAGCGCGCCACCATCGGATTGGTCGATTTCTGCATCGGTGTGATCGACGCGTTGACCGAGCTGTTCACCTCGCGCAGCATGCTCATCGCCCGGTCGCCCGAAGGCAGTGTCCGGTCGGCGGCGTCGCTCGCGCATTCGCCGTCGTTGTTCATGCAGAACTTGACGAATTGCAGCGGCGCGAGCGCATTGTCGTACTCGCGGATGAACGCGCTCTTCGCCTGATTGAGCGAACTGTCGTTCAACATCTCGGCCTTGGCGGCGGTGCCGGTCGACGCGATCCCGATCGCGACCAGCGATTTGATAATCCAGCTCATGACATCCCCGTCTCGCGTTTTCTTTTTTGACGCTACGGGTATCTCACAAACGATTTGAGCTTTGGTTCCGCGGAAATTTACAATTGTAGCTAAAAAGGCCGGTCACGGGACCGGCCTGGGAGGGGTGGTTAACGGTTCCAGCCGTCAGCGCGACGGGCTTACCGAGGTCAGAACGGCGGTCGACGTCGCCGCAAACAGCGTCTGCGTCTGTGACGCCGCACCGGGCCCGCTCTGGTTCACGACCGTGGGTGCGGTCGAGCTTGCTCCGCCACCGCGTGCCTCCGCCGCGGTCGAACCAGGTCCGCCGCCGGCTGTGGTCTCGCCCGTCGGATCGGCGCCGTTGGTCGCTTCGGTCGGGATATCGCCGGTGATGCTGGTGAACGATTGGATCAGGTCGGGATTCTCGGTCTTGAGAACCGCCTCCTGGATCAGCTGGGCAACGCCGGGCTGCGACAGAACGCAAACCGATGCGGCGGTGCCGAGACCAGCGCCAATGGCGCGGCTTTGATCGGTGCTGCTGGCCTTCGCCAGCGAGACAATGCCATCGACTGTCTCGGGACGCGCGGTCAGAAGGTCGCGCACAGCCGAGGCGAGGCCGCCTTGTCCGTCCTTGAACTGGTCGAGCAGCCCGCCGGGATTGGCCAGAAAGTCGGTGGCGCGCTCGGCTGAAACAACGCCGGTGTTGGCAACGCAGCCCGAGCTGACGCCCGTTGCGCCGAATGCTGCCGGCATTCCGGCGAAAATTGCCAGCGCTCCGACGATCACGGTGAAGCGCCTACCAGAATTCCAGCTCATTGCCCTGCCCACTTCAATCAATTTGGCTTTAAACTTCAATTAATTTGACTTTAGCTCGACTTGCACGGATTTGCCACGTTCTTTTCGCATCTGTGATGGTAGCGATTGCGCGAGGCCGCACCCGACGATGGCTGCGAAAAACACGCCGTAACCGGGTATCTGCAACGAGAAATCGATGCAGCTATGTGCAACTCCCAATACAGCGACGCTGGCGCCGATCACGGGTATGTAGCGGTCGCGCTTTCGGCGCAAGCTTCCGGTAAACAGATGGTAAAGATACCAGAGGCAGGCCAGCGCGATGACGGCGAAGGCGGGGATGCCTAATTCGACGGCAATTTCCAGCGGCGTGCTGTGAGCGCGGTCCCAGATGCCGAGACTGCCGAGCGTTGCAGGTCTGATGGCGGGAAAAACAGCTTCGAAATTGCCCAGCCCGACACCGAGCAGCCGATGATCAGCGATGATCCCCAATGATGCCTGGTACGCAGCAAGCCGCTGCGGATCGATCAGCCCGTGTTCGACGATTCGCCCCGCCACGAGGCCGCCTACGAGCTGCAAGAGCACGAGCCCTGCTGCCGCTGAGCCGCCGAGGACCAGCCACTTCCGCGATCTGCCGAGCTCGAGCGGCACGAGATAAAGGATGATGGCCAGCACGAACGTGCCAACCGACAGCAGCAGACCCGCCCGCGATCCGGTCATGGCAAGCGCGATCGTGCAGATCGCGAATCCCGCACCGAGCGCCACCGGCGCGGAGAGGATTTGCTCGAGCTGCGATCGCCAATCCGGTTGTTCCGGCGGCCCGCCTTCCTGGCGGTGCATGGTGCGCAGAAGCGGCACCAGAAACAGCAGGGCGCAGCTGCCCCAGAACGTCGCCGCCGTGTTTCGATTGACGAAGGTGCCCGTGGCAAAGCCCAGATAGGCTTCCTTCTGCCTGAACAGCACCATGTCCGGTGCGATCAGCTCCGCCAGAATTCCGTACAATGCATACAGGCAACCCGCCCATGCCAGTATGCGTAGCAGCGAACGTGCGGCTCCCGCATCGCTTGCAAGAATCACGGCGCGCGTGAAGGCGAGCGACAGCAGCAAGACCGATCCGAACGCTAGCCACGTTCCGCGCGCGGTGACCGAGAGACGGTCAGGCAGTACGAGGCCGAAAAAACGCCGCGGCAGTTCCCAGACCGCTGCTGATTCACTGGACGGATCGCTCCACGTTTGCAACGCCACGATGACAACCACCGCTGCGATCGCCACTGCCAATGGAATGAGCAACATGGCATTGCGACGGCTCACGGCCGAAAGATCGGCGGTCAGCAGGCTGCAGACCAGCAGAAAATTCCAGAAGCAAATCCACGCGAGGTCGAGGGATCCGAGCGGAAGTGGCGCCAGCACAAACACGGCTGTGGCGAAAAATCGCGATATCGCGCCCAAAGGCCCCTCTGTGGTTCAGCTCAGCCACGATGGAGCTATCAGAACTTCGCGCGAGATCAAGTTAATGCGAGGCTGGGTCGTTGATGGCCATTCGCAACATTGCAAACAAGGCCGCAGCTCGCGCGTGCAGCCCTGATCTGTTCCAAACGCAATGCCCGTTGCCTCACGAAAGCTGAATTGAAGTTTATGAGCATGTCGTCGGAGCAAAGATGCCGGCCGGCGTCTTGCTGCCGCATCTGTCGTGCACTGTCCTGGTCGAGATCGGCGCTTCGCGGCTCTTTTCAGTTGAATAAACCACCCGGTGGAGGCATTATATTGCACCGCAGCATTTCGCTTTGGTCGAATCGTAGAGCCTCTATCAAGTGCTAGCTCATCAAACAAAGGCGCACTACGTTCCGCTGGACAGCGTTCGTGGCCTCGCCGCCCTCTGCGTGGTCGTCCATCACTTCGTCGGATCGGATCCGCTCGCCGCTGCGCTGCCTCATCGCGCCTGGATCGACGTCGCGTTTTTTCACAATTCCTGGCTCTTCGTCGACTTGTTCTTCGTGTTGAGCGGCATCGTGATCTCGATGAGCTACGTGCAGTCGGAGTTCAGCGGGTTCGACTTCCGAACGTTCACCTTGCGTCGTATCGCGCGCATCTATCCGCTGCACATCGTCATGCTGTTCGCCTTTCTGGCGTTTCGGCTGATGCGGCTCACGCTCACCGAACTGGACCTGCTGCACTTCTCGACCAACGAGACGGCGGATCTCCAGGTTAACAATGTGTACTCGTTTGTCGCGAATGTGTTCTTGCTCCATGCTATGGGCGTGCTCGATTATCTGAGCTGGAACGGCCCGAGTTGGAGCATCAGCGCGGAGTTCTACACCTATCTCGTGTTTGGCGCCGTCGTCGTCCTGTCGCAGCGCCTTGGCTACATCAAGCTCGTCTATGTTTTCAGCGCCGTGCTGGCCGTGATGGGTGCAGCTCTCATTATCTTCGTGCTCAAGAATGAAACGCTCGATTTCCAGACCAACGCCTTCACCCGATGCTTCCTGGGCTTCTTCGTCGGCGTGCTCACGCTTCGTTTCGTCTCGGGAAAAGGTCGTTCAGTGAGCCCCTTCGTTCAGTCGGCCTGCCAGATCGGCGCAGCCGTCGTCGCCATTGTGCTGGTTTCAGTCGTCGGCTTCGACGAACGGCTCAGCTTCGTGGCGCCGATCGTTTTCGGCGCCCTGCTGGGCTCGCTGATGGCGTTTCCGGAGCGGCTCCTGCCGAAGTTGCTCTCCGTTCGTCCGCTGGTCTGGCTGGGCAAACGCTCCTATTCGATCTACATGACGCATGCGCTGATACTTGTCCTCATCCAGTACTTCGCGCGTGGCGTGGGCACCGGGCGCCTGCAAATCGTGGACAACATTCTTCCCGGACTGGCAGCCTCGCTGCTGCTCGCCGTCTTCGTGGCCGCCGTGCTCGTGCTCTCCAACCTCACCTACCTCTGGGTCGAGATGCCGGGCTCGCGGTTCGTGCTTCGGCTTTTCAATCGCCGCGCCGTTCCCGCTGTGGTCGCGGCGGAGTGACGGGCATGTCCAGCAACTCTTCGGCTCTACCGAAGTCGGACTGGCGCATGGTCGATCCGGTGGCCTTGCCCCGGCATCACCAGCAGGAGGGCAGTGCATTCTTCAGTCTCGAGGCAATCGCGCTCTTGCTTTATTTCTACCGCGATGCGCTCGCAGGCGCGCTGCGCTATTATCTGGCCGTTCTCAAGATCAGTCCGCTGTGGTTCCTGCCCGACATTTTCGCGCTGGTCTGTATTTTTGCCTTCGTGCAGCGCTACGTCCTGATGGGACGTAACCTCGTCGCGATCCTCACGCTGTTCTACATCTGCTTTGCGCTTTACCTCGGATACGTGTTCCTGGGCTATTTCAGCGGCATGATGTCGTCGTTCAAGATGATCGCGCCGGTGTTCGTCGGCTTCTGCTTCTGCGGGCGCAATTTCGGCGACTACGATCGACTGTTGCGATGGCTTCACCCGATCTTCTACCTGACGATCGTCGGGATCATATTGTCGTCCCGCATGCAGTTGCCTTGGGTGGGATATGCCTACGAGACTTTCGGCACGACGCGGCAGGCGACGCGGCTGTGGTGGTCGGCGTCCGAGACGCGCCTCGCCGGACTTGCCGCCGACAGCACGATGGCCGCATTCTTCGTGTTCATTTCGTTCACGATCAGCTCGGTGCGCCGGAGCCTGCTGTGGTGCCTGTTTTGGGCCCCCATCGGTCTCTACGCCATCAAATTGACCACGAACAAGACGTCGCTCGGCGTGATGGTGATCTACATCGCTTGCCTGATCATCGTTCGCCTCGTTCCCGAGCGTGAGAAGTTTCCCATGCTCCGGCGCATGGCGCTGCTGTCGTTCCTGTCGATCCTCGTGCCTGCGGTGCTGATCGCCCTGTTCTCCGGCAACGGGCTTGTCAGCATGTCGCGCGGTCTGTTCAGCCTGCAGGACCGCGTCAACAACAGCTGGCAGTTGCCGTTCGTCTACATGGCTGAGCTTATGCCGGTCGGCTTCTTCACCGGCTGCGGCCTCGGTTGCTTCAACTATCCGCAGCTGCTGTTCTCGAACAAGCTCAGCTATTACGTTCCGGTGGATAATTTCTACCTCGGCACCTACCTGATGTTCGGGCCGATCTTCGTGTTGTTCATGGTCATGGTCATCCTCGCGGTCGCAAGGACCAGGGACATCTACAAGCTGTCTTTCGCGGTCGCCATGAACCTCTTCACCATCACGGTTCTGGCCTATGGTCCCGCAAGCGGCCTGATCATGCTCGGCGTCGCCTTCAGCGAAGTCTTCGCCCGAGAGAGACGTGACGAGACCGTCGCGGACGCGGTGCCACTCGCGCCTGACGTCGACGATCTGGTCTCTCGGCCGGCATGATTGCGATGTTGCCGTACGCAATGAGCTGCAATGCGCAGCACGGGCTCTGGTCCGCAACTTTCCTTCGTCTTGATATCGGATCGCGGCGGTGAGCGCAGACAGCAAGAATTTCGTGGAGGCGATCCAGGGGCTGCGCGGCGTCGCCGCGCTCACCGTGCTGATCGTCCATCTTCAGGACATGCCGCTTCTGGCGGGCTTCCTGCCTCCGATCTGGCCGTGGCTGGAAGCGACGGTCAACATGGGCGGGCACGGGGTCGAGCTGTTCTTCATGATCAGCGGCTTCCTGATTCCGGCGAGCCTGATGCGTCACCGCAGCGTCGGGAAGTTCTTTCTCGATCGCGCCCTGCGAATCCTGCCCGTGTTCGTGATCCTGCACCTGATCCTGTTCACGGCAGGCCCCCTGGTTGGCTACAAGTTCTTCAAGGGGATCGATCTGCCGACCTATCTCAAGCTGTTCTTCGTCAATCTGGCGTTCCTGCCGGACGCGCTGGGATTGCCGATCGGCCAGCAGAATGCGTGGACGCTGAGCTACGAATGGGCGTTCTACATTCTGTTCGCTGTGATCTTCGTGATGTTGGTGCGGCGGAGGAACTGGCTGCTGGCGGCGCCGTTCATCCTGCTCGGTCTCGCGGGAATCGCCTTTCGGCCGATCGCCGCGTTCTTTCTGGTCGGGCTGTTGTTCAGCCTGATCGATTTGCGGATCCGCGTCGTCGGCTGGCCCGGATTGCTGGCGGGCATCCTTTGCGGGATCGCGATGTACGTGTCGATCGAATATGTGCATCCGCTGGTCGGGCTGCTGCCGGGCGCGCTGCTGTTTGGAATGGTCCTTGCTCCGGACTCCGGTATTGCCGCCGCTTTGAGCGGCAAATTCCTGCAGTTCCTCGGAAAGATCAGCTATAGCCTCTATTTGGTCCATCCTTTTGCGCTATTTCCGTTGCAGGTCATCGGAGTGAAGCTGGCCGCGCATGGCGTCAATATCTGGCTCCTCTGGGCCGGGTTCGCGGGCCTCGGCCTGATTGCCGCACTGATAGCGGGGACGGTCAGTTACGAGCTGATCGAAGTGAGACTCCGCCGCTTGCTCGATCCGGCGCTGCGGGGCCTGTTGTTCGGAGTGCACCGTGAAGCTCGCTATGTCGCCTGAGCGCATCCCTTCGCAATCGTTTCAGCCGGATCACTTACGAGAGACGTCATGATCATCAAGAATCTGCTCTCGATGTCGAGCGTGAACGTCGTGAAGTCGGCCGTTCAGTTCCTCATCACGCTGCTGATCACCTATTTCGTGACGCCCACGGAATTCGGGCTCGTGGCGTTCTCGCTGCCGTTCATCGCCTTCATCTCCATGCTGACCGACCTTGGGCTGTCGAGCGCGATGATCCAGCGGACGTCGCTCACCAGGGAGGAAGCCGGCGCGGCGACGACTCTGATGGTCGCGATCGGGATTGGTTGTGCCCTGGTGCTGGCCGCCGCCTCGAAACCGCTGGGGGCTGCCGTCGACATGCAGGGGCTGCCGTCCGTGCTGGCTGCTCTTTCCGGTTCGGTCGTCTTGTCCATTTCCGCGATGGGGCCGCGCGCGGTCCTGGAGCGCTCCCTGCAATATAAGACCATCGCCTTGATCGAAGCCGGCGCGGCTCTGGCTTCCGCGACGGTGGGCGTGGCCGGAGCCCTGCTCGGATGGGGGATCTGGGCGCTGATCGCATACTATGTCCTGATGCAGGCGGTGCGCGCCGTCGCCTTCTATGTGAACACCAGGCGCCATATCCATCTGTCCTTCAAATGGCGCGGCGTCGCGCTGATGCTGTCGTTCGGCGGTTGGGTGCTGGCCTCGAACGTCCTCAACTTCACTGCGAGAAACGTCGGCAATCTCATGATCGGCGCCAAGCTGGGCGCGGCGGCGGTCGGCCTGTTCGGTCTCGCCTTCCAGTTCATGACGCTTCCGCTGATGATCCTGTCGTGGCCGGGCGGCGGAGTTCTGATGGCCACCCTGAGCCGGATGAACGGCGAGCGGGAACAGGAACGCCGCCGGTCGGCGATCTGCGCGGTGCTCGGCATGACCGCGATGATCACATTCCCGGCGATGATCTATCTGACATTCGGACTGAAATATCCCGTTGCGACGTTCCTCTCACCGCATTGGCAGGAAGTCCTGCCGCTGATTGCTATCCTCGCGCCCGCAGGCGCGGCACAGTCGATTGCGGCCTATGCCGGGCCGATTCTGCTCGCTCACAACAAGGCCCGGCTCCAGTTCTGGGTGAGCACCGCCAATAGTGCCAGCATGATCCTTGCCTTTGTCGTGGCGTTGCCGTTCGGGCTCACGGCCGTGGCGGTCGTGTACCTGATCGTATCGATCCTCGTTTGCGTCCTGATGCTGATGATTGGCGCCCGCAACTGCGCGATCTCCTATGCCTCTTTGTTGGGCGCCCTGATGCCGGCCACCGTCGCCACCGCGCTCGGCGCATTGTGTGCGGTCGTCGCCACGAAGGGAGACGTCGCAAGCCTGTCACATTGGCTGTTGGCGACGGCCGTCTATGCGCTGATCGTGCTCGGCAGCTACGTGATATTCAGGCGTCGTATCTGGAACAGCATGCAGTCGCTGCTCGGCGGCTCGGTTCCGTCGATCCAGGCGAATGTTTCCTCGGCAGGTTAGTAGAGAACGTTTGATGTCATCAGTTGAGGGAATGAGCGGCAAGTCCCAGGCGGGATTTCCGTGGCGCGAGGACCTGATGGCAAACACCGGCAGGTCCGGTGTTGGTGCCGCTTTCGTCGCCATGCTGACGAGCCCGGGCTTCGCCGTGATCACGACCTGGCGCATCGCCAGGATGCTGCGATTCCAGACCCGCTGGGGACACCAGATCACCTGGCTGCTCGTGCGGTCGCTGATGCGACGCGGCTGCTACATCTCGGTTCTCGCGGAGATCGGTCCAGGGCTGATCTTGCCGCATCCGACCGGCGTCGTGATCGGCGAGGGGGCGCGGATCGGTCGTTCCGTGATGCTTTATCACAACGTCACGCTCGGCCGGCGTGCCTGGGATGAACCGGGTTGCCCGACCATCGGCGACGGCGCCGTCATCTACACCGGTGCCGTGATCGTTGGCCCGACTTCGATTGGTGCGGGAGCAAACGTTGCCGCCAACGCGGTCGTGACGCGTGACGTCCCGCCGCATTCCGTCGCCGCGGGAGCACCTGCGCGGATCGTGCGCTCGGAAGCACCAGGTCGCCTGCGCGCCTGACGGACCGCGAACCGACAGCGAGGTTCCGGCGATCCGCGGTTGGTCCGCCGGTTCAGCCCGGTCACAATTCTGATTGCTTGCCATGTATAGTTGTGTCCGGAAACGTCTCGGACACAGGAAGCAAGCCCATGTCGTCGATCATTACCGATTTTTCGCAGGTCTATCCCTATCTCGACGGCTCGAAGTTCAAAGACACCATCGTCGTGCAGTATCGGGGCGACGGCGACGTCAGATACAGATGCGACGTCCTCGTGGACATCTGTCGGGGCAAGCGAGTCCTGCATGTCGGATGCTGTGATCATCTGCCGCTCATCAAACGAAAGATCGACAACCGGGACTGGCTGCACGGCCTGATCACCGAGTGTTCCGAATACACCGTCGGCGTCGACATCGATGCGGATGCGGTGCGGGAGGCGTCGCGGATTTCCGGGCTCGACAACATGGTCGCGGGCGACGTGACGTCCGGCCAGAAGATCGAGGCAATATCCGGCCGGAAGTTCGACATCGCCGTGTTTGGCGAAGTCGTCGAGCACATTCCGAATCCGGTCTCGTTCCTGTCGCGCTTCAGGGAGAATTACGGCGACGTCGTCGATCAGATCGTGATCACCGTTCCGAACGCCTTCAGGGGTGGCAACATCAAGGGCATCTTGAAGAACGTCGAGACGATCAACAGCGATCACCGTTTCTTCTTCACGCCCTATACGATCGCCAAGGTCGCAATCGACGCCGGCTATGCGCCGGTCGAGGTGAAGATGGCCACCTTCATGCGCGCCGGAAAGCTGAAGTCGATGCTGCTGCGGCGGCTTCCGCTGCTGGCCGAGGATATCATCTTCATCGGTGCGGCCACACCCGCGCGGCCGCACTGACCTTGCTTCCCCCGTCGTCCCGTTCAGCTGGCAGGGGGACCTGCCAGCTGGTTCGGCGTCAGACGAACAGGAAGTTGCCGTGATCCAGGTTGGCCGAATTCACATTCTTCAACAGGATGGAATCGGCCGAGGTGAGCTGGATCAGCGTGTCGGAACCTGATTGCGAAATCTGCAGGTGGCTGTAGTCGGCCACCAGTGATTTCAGGATTTCGATCGTGTCGTGGTTCGCCGCGGCTCCGGCGTGGAAGCTCTTGATCTGGTCGTTGCCGCCGTCGAACATGACGGTGGTCGTGCCCGGCGCCGCGGAGAAGACGTCGTTGCCGCTGCCGCCGGCCAGTGTCAGTCCCGCAGTCACCGCCGTGACAGCGTGGGTGCCATCGGTGTTGAGGACGTCGATCGAGAGCAGCGAGCCGCTGGTATTGTAGCTGTCGTGCTCGACGGCGCCCGGCAGGCCGGCGACCTTGAACTTGAAGACGTCGGACGTTCCATCGGCGTTGTTGATGGTTTCGGTCGTCTTGACCCCGGTGCTGTCGTAGACGTCGGAGACCTTGCTGCCGTCCGACTTGACGACCTGCGTGTAATCGAGCGTACCGTCCGCGTGCGACCGGGTGATCGAGGTCATCTTGCCCGCGGCGTCGATGTGCTGCTGCTCCGTGACGTAGCTCTTGCCGGTGATGTTGTAGATCGTGTTGTCGTGCGAGCCGTCGGCGTTATTGGCGTAGACCGCGGTCTTGACGCCCGACGTGAACACGGTGGTCGAGTTGGAGCCGTCCTTGTTCAGCACGTAGTCGCTGGTGAGGCTGCCGCTGCCGTCGAACAGCTTCGTTTCCTTGGTGCCGTCGGCGTTGACGACGTAGATCGACGAGTTCAATCCGTTCGCGTAGTTCGTCGTCGTCACGTCGCCGCCCGCCGTCTTGTGAACGTCCTGGACCAGAGCTCCCGACGAGTTGTACGTGTCCGTCGTGGTCGATCCATCGGCGGCATTCAGGATCTCGCTCGTCTTGTGGCCGGTGCTGTCGTAGAGGTCGGTGACCTTGCTGCCGTCGCTGTTGATCACCTGCTTGTAGGCAAGCGTATCATCGGCATGAAGGCGGGTCAGGGCCGTAAGCGCGCCGGCGGCGGTGAGGTGTTGGATCTCGGTCGTATAGCTCTGGCCCGTGATGTTGTAGAAGGTGTTGTCATGGCTGCCGTCGGCATGGGTGACATAGAGCTTCGTCTTGACGCCGGCGGAGTAGACCGTGTTCGAGGACGAACCGTCCTTGTTCTGGATGAGGTCGCTGGCGATGATCCCGCTGGAATCGTACAGCTTGGTGTCCTTTGACCCGTCGGCGTTGACCACGTAGACCGACGCCAGCTTTGCGCCGTTGTAGTTCGTCGTCGTGGTGTCGCCGGAGCTCGTCTTGGAGACCTCCTGCTTCAATGCGCCGGTCGATGCATCGTAGATGTCGGTCGTCGTGCCCGACGACGTGACGGTGATGACCGAGATCTTGTGGCCTGTGGAATCGTACTGGGTCGTGACCTTGCTGCCGTCGCTGTTGACCACCTGGCTATAGGCCATCGAGCCGTCGGCATGGGTACGGCTGACCAGAAGCAGCTTTCCGCTCGGATCGATGTGGTCGTGCTCGTTGGTATAGGACTGGCCGGTGATGTTGTAATAGTAGTTGTCGTGGCTGCCGTCGGCATTGGTGCCATAGACCTTGGTCTTGACGCCGGCCGTGTAGAGCGTGTTCGAGGACGAGCCGTCCTTGTTCTGGATCAGGTCGCTCGCGATGAGGCCGTTGGAATCGTACAGCTTCGACTCCTTCGACCCGTCGGCGTTGACCACGTAGACCGACGCCAGCAGCGAGCCGTTGTAGTTGGTCGTGGTCACGTTGCCGGAGGTCGTCTGCACGACCTGCTGCTTGAGCGCGCCCGCGGTGGTATAGAAATTGGTCGTGGTGGCCGTCGACGTTATGGTGACGGCCGAGGTCTTGTGGCCGGTCGAGTCGTACTGGGTCGTGACCTTGCTGCCGTCGCTGTTGAACACCTGGCTGTAGGCCATGGTGCCGTCCGCATGGGTGCGGCTGACCGACAGCAGCTTGCCGCTCGCGTCGAGGTGATCGTGCTCGCCGGTATAGGACTGGCCGGTGATGTTGAAATAATAGTTATCGCGGCTGCCGTCCGCGTTGGTGACGTAGGCCTTGGTCTTGACGCCTGCCGTATAGAGCGTGGTCGACGACGAGCCGTCCGCGTTCTGGACCACGTCGCTCGCGATGACGCCCTTGGCGTCGTACAGCTTGGAGTCCTTCGAGCCGTCGGCGTTGACGACGTAGACGGACACCAGCAGCGAACCATTGTAGTTCGTGGTGGTCACGTTGCCGGAGGTCGTCTGCACGACGGTCTGCTTGAGAACGCCGGCTGTGGTGTAGAAATCGGTGCTGGTCGCCGTCGATGTCACGGTGACGACAGAGGTCTTGTGGCCCGTGGCGTCGTACTGGGTCGTGACCTTGCTGCCGTCGCTGTTGTAGACTTGGCTGTAGGCCATCGAGCCGTCGGCATGCATCCGGACGACTGATAGAAGCCTCCCGCCTGCGTCGAGCTGGTCGTGCTCGCTGGTATAGGACTGGCCGGTGATGTTGTAATAGTAGTTGTCGTGGGTGCGGTCGGCATTGGTGACGTAGACCTTGGTCTTGATGCCGTTCGAATAGAGCGTGTTCGAGGACGAGCCGTCCTTGTTCTGAACGAGGTCCGCGGTGAGATTGCCGCTCGTATCGTAGGTCTTGGTGTCCTTGTCGCCGATCGCCGAGACGGTGACGTCACGCACCATCTTGCCGCCGGTATAGGCGATGTTCTCCGACGAGCCGTCGGTATTGAGCGTCACCTTGCTGGTGATGACGCCGTCGGTGAAGTTGGACGTGCTGGTCGACAGAAGCTTTGCGGAGGAGTCGTAGACCCTGGTGACGCTCCAGGTGTCGGTCGAGTTGGTGACGGAGAACTGGTAGCCGCCCTGGATGGCTGCGAGCGCCTTCCCGTAATGCGAGATCATGTACGCCATGGTGGCATCGGAGGCGACCGGAAGCACGTGGGTGTCGGTGAGCGTGATGGTCTTAAGCGAATCCGAGGCGTTCAGGTCGGACATCTGCGACACGATGTCGGCGGCGGTTCCGCTGACGTCGGTCACGGCGGGCGGTGCAGAGCCGCCTCCTGCGGGAGCGTCGATCTCGATGATGAGCGGGTGGTCCGTGATCGGAACCACGATCTGGCTGACATCGGTGTAGGTCGCGATCGGCGAGCTGCCCTTTAGCGGGTCATAGACGTTGATCAGGTGGTGGACGCTGCCCAGGTTGACGGTAACCGATATCGTCGGATTCGCGATCTCGGTGTCGGTGGCGTCGTTCCAGACCTTGGGTTCCGCCCAGACCACGAGCTCATAGGCGCCGTTGCTCTTGCCGAGAACCATGCTGTTCCCGCTCGCCGGCATGTTGTCGAGCGTATAGTTCAGCGAGGCAGTCGGCGTGTGGCCGCCCTTGCCGTCGTCGGCCAGGATCGTCGTCAGATTGTGGACCGCGGTCGCCGCGAGCTTCGGGGTTCCGTCGGCGTTGAACAGGCCCCAGTGCGATTCGGGATCCGTAGGGTCGTTGCTCGCCGAGGCGTCGAGCAATTGATAGAGATAGGTGGTGCTGACGCCGTCCTTGTAGGCATCGACCAGCGTGTTCAGGATCGATTTCGCCTGTACGTTCTCGCTGGCGCCGACATACGGGGTATCGCTCTTGGTCGTATATCCGGTCTCGGTGATCACGACCGGTTTGCCGCCGGTGACCGACGTGGCGTTACCGAGCAATTGCTCGAGGGCGGTTTCGGGTGTCAGGCCGGTGCTGACATAGGCGTGAGAGTTGGCGTAGTCGGTCGACCCCGACATGTTTCCGAGATTGGCGTAGTCGGCCGAGTCATTATAGCCGATCGACAAATTGTAGACGGGGATATCCTTGAGCGCGGCGTCCGCCTTGATGGCGCTGTAATAGACAGCCTGGAACTGCGCTGCGGCCGAGACGCTCGAGCTCCCATTATAGCTGAAGCCCTGGATGTTGACCTCGTTGAGGCCTTCCAGCGCGATGACGCTGCCGGGATGGCTGGCCGCGAACTCCTTGACGGATTCCAGATAAGACTGGAGCGCAGCCGCGCCGCCGGCCGGAACGCCCGACGGAACCACGAGGTCGAATTTGTAACCGTCCTTCGCAAGTCCCTCGACGATCGGTTGCGCTTCCGGGCTCGTGGCGAGTCCGCCCCGCAGTTTCGTCACCCCGAGATATCTAAGATTGTCCTCGACGAGGGCGAGGTTGTCGTAGGCGCCCCAGGAATATCCAACGTGAACATTGACGCCGATGGAACTGACAAAGGTGCTCGCCGACAGGATCGTCTGATCTGGTGATGCGGTAGTCATCGGTATTTCGGAGCCTTTTCTGAAACGCGAGAGTTCGGTGCCGCCTGCGTCTGTCGTATCGGCCAATCTCTGTTTTTCGAGTTGGTGAGATCGGTAAAAATGGAAGCACCCGGAGATTTTCTCACCGACGCTTCCTGCGCGACGCCCACAGCGCACGAATCTGCGTGGACTGAGATTGATCGATGAAGACCACGGCAATGTGCTTGCAGCGTGACGTTCGAATGGCGATGCAACGACGATGTTCGATCGATGTTGTGCCGGTGCCTAATCGAAACGCATTTGCTTGTCGCGCGAGCAGCCTTGCTTCGAATCTATTGTGTTAAGCGCCGTTAAGCTTGTGGCGTGGGCGGATCGAGTTGCCTGAGAGTCACGACCGCAAAAAATATCGATCGAATTTCGAATGTGACAGTTGTTCGGGCGTTGAAGTCTTGCAGCACGCTTCCGAATTTTCCCGCGTGCAGTCGGGAAGCGAGAAAGTAAATCTATGGAACTCGCTACCAGAGTTTTGTTTTCTCTCCTGGTCGCTGCGACATCGTGTCGACGTCAATGCAGAAGGATATCGAGTCTGTCTTTGGCCGATGAAGAAACGCCTCGTTGATGTGCAGGGCCAGTCGAACGAACGACGCCGACCAGATGAGAGGTCTGTGTGCACGAGGTGCGGCGATCGGTGCGTTGACGGCGGGACAATCGGTCGCGGACCCGGCGGGCAAGGGGCCGGGGGACGTTTCAACCGGGCGTTGCTTGCGGAATTTGAAGGGAACGCCGACTTCCGGCGGAAGGCGCGAACCCGAGAAGCGGACTTCGGACGTCGTCTGCAGTGCCGGGGCGGAGTGTCGCAGATCCGCAACGTCAATATGTTAGGCGCGCAACGCTGTTGCGGGCAAACCGCTGGCACGGCATGGAATTTGCCGCTAAGCACTGACCGAAATGTCGTCGATTGAACGGAGTAAGGCCATTCCCATGCAAGATCCCGCCCCGAATGTCATGTTTCTGGTTGAGGTCGTGAATTGCAATGACGGGATTGCATCCTATTGCGAGACCCTGGCCACGGGATTGCATGGCCGGGGCGTGCAGATCCACCTGGTCTCCGGTGCCGTGCGCTCGGACGAGAAGTCCGAATACAAGCGTCAGAAGCTGGCGGCGGCCGTCAAGGAATGGCACGTCATTCCGGGACTTCGGAAGTTGCCCTCGCTATCGATCTTCATGCAGCTGTTGAAATTGATCCGGAAGAACAACATCACCGTGATCAACGTCCACGGGCTGGGCATGCTGATGTGGGGCCGGCTGCTCGCGCTGCTCACCGGCGCGCGCTGCGTTGCGACCTATCATCCCTCGGTGCTCGGGAACATCGAGAAGGTGCAGAATGCGCCGCAATCGACCTTCAGCCCGGTCCAGGTCCTGTTCTTCAACCTCTTCTTTCCCCACACCCTCATTCTGATGTCGGAGGAATCGCTCCGGCATCTGCGCCGCTACGTGCTGTTCGGCAAGAACCGGATCGCCAAGGTCTATGGCGGCGTCGACACGGTTCATTTCCGGCCGCCCTCGGATGCCGAGCGCCGCGATGCGCGCGCGAAATTCGGCGTTGCCGACGGTGAGTTCATGTGCCTGCTGGCGGCCCGTCTCGCCTGGGTGAAGGGCCACGACCTCCTCATCAAGGCGGCGCGCAGGATCCGCGACGGCGCCAGTTCTCCGCCGATCGACATCAAATGCTACTTTGTCGGCAGCGGCGGAGCCGAGCGCGAGAAGGAAATCAAGTCGTTCGCTTATGCCGGCGAGAAGGACAAGGACACCTTCAAGTTCCTCGGGTTCATGGGCGACGTCCGCGAAATCCTCTGGGCCGCCGACGTGTTCGCGCTGCCGAGCCGGTTCGAGGGATTTCCGCTCGGCGTTGCCGAAGCCATGGCGACGGGCCTCGTTCCGGTCCGGACCCCGGCGGGCGGCGCGACTGATCAGATCATCCAGGGCCAGACCGGCTTCATCGTCCCGTTCGAGGACGTCGACGCGCTCGTCGGTGCGCTCGAGAAGGTGGCCGACCCCGCGATGCGCGCCGCGCTGTCGCGCAATGCTCTTGCGCGCGCCCAGCAATATTTCGGTGTCGGGCCGATGGTCGACGAGACCCTCAGGATCTACGGTTTGACCGGCGATACCAGCGGCAATCCGCTGGCTCACGCGGTGAAGGCCTGATCTTAACTGCGTGCCGATGCCAGCAGATCGCCTCGCCACGTCACCAGAACGACGGCGAGGCCGGCAAAGACGATCTTTCCCGCGAGCCAGGTCAGGGAGTCCGACGGAGCTGCCGCGAGCATCGCGATCGCGGCGGCCGCGACGGTCGCTTCCAGGATCAGCAGCGCCCTTGGCGCCGCCCTGAACCGGATCAGCGGACCGCTGGCGAAGAGGATGATGAGCGCGGTGGCCAATGCCGCGCTCGCGATCTGTCCCGCCACCGATATGTGCAGCAACGCGCCGATCGAGGACGCCGCCGACACGAGCAGCAGCTGGCACGCCGCGACGACGACAAGTCTCGTCGCCGATTTGGTCAGATGCGGCACGATCGCGAGCGTGGCCTGAAGGTGGGTGTGGAGGAAGTAGAAGATCGCCGCGACCGGCGCCGCGTTGAGAAAATCGACCAGCAGATCGGCGGGCACGAACAGATGCGCCGCGTCGGGCAGGAGGCCGATCAACCCGCCCAGCATCACGATCGTCGCGCAGAGGATGAATTCGAGCATGCGGGCGGTTGCCCTGCGCGCTTCGCCGTCGACGCCGCGCTCGAACTGGACCACGACATTGGGATAGCAGACGGTGTGAATGGCGGCCACCAGGACCGAGAACGGTCGTTGCAGAAGGTCGATCGCCATCGAGAAGCCGGCCGCTCCGGTCGACGCCCGGCCGAGCGTGGCGATCACGATCAGGCGCAAGGTGACGGGTACGGAGAGATGAATGACGGAGGCGGCCGCAGCCATGATGCCGTAGCGGCAGAAATTGCCCCAGTCGGTCAGCATGGCGCGTCGCGACGCGCGCCGCAGCGAGGTGCGATGCACGACCAGGCTCAGGAGAAGCACCGCGCCGTAGCTCGCGGCCATGCCGCACAGCGTCGCTGCAGCCGTGCCGTGGAGCAGCGCGCCCGCGATGGCGCCGGCCAGAAGCACGCTGGCACGCAGGATCAGGAGGACGGACGCGGTCCCCAGCCGGTCGGACACGCGGACGATCATGAAATAGAGGTCGGTGGCGCCTTGCAGCACGGCCATCGCCAGCGCGAGGGCGACGACGCTCGTCTCGAGCGTGCCCAGCAGTCCCGCCACGCCGCCGACGAGCAGCAGCACCAGCGCGCTGAGCAGCCCGGCGCTGAACAGCGAGAACCGCAGGCGCGCGGCCTCTTCTCCGGAAGCTGCGGCGAGGAAACGAACGCCGGCCAGTTGCAGCCATTCGAACACGAAGACGCAGAACAACTGGCTCGTCGCCAGCGCCAGCGAGAACGAGGTGTACTGGGCCGGCGAGAGGATATGGCTGACGGCGAAGATCAGAATGATCGCGGACGCACTCTGGTAGATATAGCTGCCGAATGCGAGCAGGCTGATCATGTCTGGCAATGCGTGAGAAAGAACATGGCGGGATGGTTGAGGGCCATTGGCGGCATCTGCGTCAGACTCAGCTATGTGCGAGGCGTGCCGCGGCCGCGCGTGAGCTCATCGTAGACGTTGCGATAGCCGGCGACGACGTCGTCAAAAACCCATTTGTCGATGCCGGACTTCAATCGCTCGCTCATCTCCACGATCTGCTGCGGCGCTTCGATGATCGCCGAAATGCTCTTGGCGATCGAGGCGGGATCGGGCGACGTCAGCCAGCCGGTCACGCCGGGCTTGATCGCTTCCTGAATGCCGCCGAACGGCGTGCCGAGCAGGGGTTTGCAGGCGGCCTGCGCGTCGGCGACGACGAGCGGGCAGGGATCTTCCCACACCGAGGGTACGACCACGACGTTCACCTGTTCGTAAAACTGCTTCGGCTGTACGAAGCCGAGAAATTCGATCCGTGCATTCGGAGCGAGCGCCTTGAGCTGCTTCTGCTGGCTCTCGGTTGTGTGGCCTGCGATGACGAGCCGAAACCGGTCAGGCGGAATCGTCGCGATGGCGCGGACGAGATTGTAGATGCCCTTCTCTTCGGTCAGGCGTCCGATGAAGCCGAACGTGACGGTGCCGTCGACCATCGCGGCGTCTGCGTTGCCGACGTCGGCGGTCGAGGCGTTTCGAATGACGATCTTCAGCGGTGTCTGCGTGAACAGGCCGAGCTGCGTATGGATGTCGAGAATGCGCTGGCTGACGCCGACGACGGCGTCCAGATGTCGCGTCGCCCCGCGACGGCGAAGGGTCAGGAGCTGACAGCTCATGCAGCTCGACTCGCAGGCATGTCCGTCCGAGAAGCGCGAGCAGCGCGGGCAGGTGAGATAATAGTCGTGAAGCGTGTGCAGGACCGGAATGCCGAGCTCGGCGGCGGTCCGCCACACCGCGGTCGTCAGGCCGGAGAGATTGTTCGAGTGCAGGATGTCAGGCTTGAAGGCCTTGATGCGCGCTGCAACGAGCTCCGACATTGTCTGCCAGTCCTCGATCGCGTGCCAGATGCCGCGCACCGGCGAGCTGTGCTGCTTGGCGAAAGGGAAATAGATGTTGTGTACGGGCGCCGAATACACGTCGATGCCGTTGCAGGTCTCCATCTGCTGGTTCGATGCGGACGCGGCCCGTATCACTTCCACGCCGTCGTTCTGCCCGACCAGGGTCTCGGCGAGGCGGCGGACGAACGTTTCCGCGCCCCCGACCACCTTCGGTGCCAATGGCGTTGGATAGAGGGATGACGTGATAAGGATCTTCATCGAAAAGGTCTGTCCAGCTATCCTGCCAAATGGCTTTGCTGAAATCTCCGTTTCGGCTCAATGCCGGTTGGTTCGATTGTTGTTCAAATAGACGTCCAAATATTGTCCTGTCACTGAATCCGCCGAAAACCTCTGGGCAAATCCTGGCTGCGGAGGCCGGGAGACTTTCCAGTGTGACCTTTCGTTGACGGCCTTCAGCATCAATTCTCCCAGTCGCTTATGATCGCTGGGCTCGTAGGACCCAACCATATTGGAAAACCCCGCGATCTCGGGAATCCCGCCGGCCGTCGAGCAAATCGTCGCCCGGCCGGCGTTGATGCTTTCGATCAACGTGCGCGGCAGCGGCTCCGGCCAGACCGAACTCACCAGGCAGACGTCGATGCTGGCATAGAATTCAGCTGCCTTGGCAAAGCCAAGCCATTCGACCTTCTTTCCGCTGCGGCTTTTTAGCCCCCGCACGTAATCCTCAAGCCCCTTTCCGGCGATTTTCAGTTGCCAGCCCTCGTCGGGAAGCTGCTCGGCCGCCTTGAGGACTACCTCGATACCTTTTTCGGCCTCGAGCCGCCCGATAAACCCGAATATCAGGTCATCCGAGCCCGAAGCTGGTGACGGCACCACGGAGCTCGGATCGGCGATGTTGAAGATGACGCGGCCATCGGTGCCGGGGAAATATTTCAGCCTGGTGTGCTGGTCGAGCACGAATTGGCTGTTCGAGACCACCGCATCGACCATACGCGAGGCCAGCAGATAAGGCGACGTCATGGCGGCGCAGACGGTGCAGCGCTGCGCGCATGTCGCATCGCCCCGAAACAGCGTCGAGCGTTTGCAGAGCAGGGAATAGTCGCGCAGGGTGTGCACGATCCTGATGTTGCGCCGCCTGGCTTCCGACCACAGCGAGACCGAGAAGCCCGTGAGGTTGTTGGTGTGGACGACGTCGGGCTTCTCAATGTCGAGAATTTCGGCGAACCGCGCCGCGGATTTGCGATTCCATGTGTCCTTGAGATGCCACTTCAGGCGCTGGACCGAGGAGGGCTTCCTGTCGTTGCCGAACGGCCAGTAATCGTTGTCCATCGGCACGCGGTATACGCGCACGCCCTTGAGTTCGTCGATCGTGCGTTCCTGCTTGTTCTGAAGGCAGACCACCGACACCTGATGGCCGCGCTGGACGAACGCCTCCGCGAGCAGCGACACAGACACTTCGGCGCCCCCGATGATCTCGGGCGGATAGAGCGTGTTAACGATCAGTATTTTCAAGGATAGCCTCGGATTAGCAGCCCGCCGCAGCGTCAGTTCGATGGCCGGATCTCGAAATCCGGCACGGCCGTGCCCTTGACGCTGACAAGCAACGGCGTTGTCGATAACGCCGTCCAGGCGCCGGCGGCAGGGCCCGGCGCTTGCTGACATACATATCTGATCTCGGCATTAGGTTCCGCATTTTTTAATCGAACTTCGAAGCGCTTCGACGCAGTCTCCGACCAAAGCGCGAGTTTCGTTTCCGATCCACCGTCACTGCGAATCTGCACGACGCCGGGCGCCGGCGTGGTTCGCGTTGCCTTCAGGCTGGTGCGGATGAAGGCCCAGCTTTCGCGAATGGAACACACGGCAGGCTTCGGCGAATTGTCGAAATGATAAATGCCGAAATTGTCCTCCAGTTCACCAGGCTTCGTCCCACTGTCCTTCAGCTCGTAGAGCCATATCCCCTTGAGCCAGGGACCGGCGGTCGAGGCCCAGAGGATGATCTGCGCCATGTTGTCGGCCGCAAGCTGCTCGGTCACGCCGCATTTCGCGCTTGGTGTCGGCCAACCCGTTTCGGTCAGATAGATCGGATAGTCGGGATTGCCGGTCGCCTGTGCGACGCGTTGATGAAGATTTTGCAGCCGTTCGATCGCCTCGGCTGCGGTCCGCCCGGCCGGTGGTAAGCAATGGTTGTAGATGTGAATGGACATCCCGTCCGCGATACGAAGCAGGTCGGTCTTCAGCAGGGCGTCGGTCCATTTCCAGCCGGGATCGTCGCCCAGCGCTCCGACCACGAAGGGCGCGGACGGCACCGCCTGCTTGACCGCGGGCTGCACCGATCGGGCGAGCGTCACATAATTTTCGACGGTGAACAGCGGCTCCGCGCGCGCTCTGAGATTGTACTCGTTCCACAATTCGAAGATCGGCTGCCGTGATGCGACCGCTTGCGCGGCTGTCGCGGCATAGGTGACGAATCTTTGGCGCGCTTCGTCGGTCGTCGGCGGATCGGAATTCGGGACGAGATGATGGCCGGTCCCGAGAATGAGCAGCGGGATTCCGACGCCGGACCTGATCTGGGTCTCGAGGCGGCCGTTCAGGGCATTGAAGCCGAGCCGCTTGCCGGGCAGCTCGAAATCCGACCAGGGGAAGTCGTCGCGGAACGAGGTGACCCCCAGCTCCTTCATCTGCTTGACGGCGGTCGCGGGCACATAGCCGCGGGCGCTGGTGACGCCGCCGAGGCCCTGGTGCGTGCCGACGCCCAGCAGGAAGCGCTGATCGAGCGGCTGCGCATTCTGTGCGTCTGCAGAATATGAGAGGCCGGCCGCGACGCAGAGCCCGCACATCAACATCCGGAAACGACGCAGGGCGCGTTTCCTGTTTTGCTCGGTCACGCTCGTGTCCACTCCTGCTCGCGTCAACCCGACAAGGCTAATACTCTTCTGTGGCCCCAATGGGGTAGGGCCGCCTTGTCTGCACGCTCGTCATTGAGCGCGCTGAGTTGGGCTATTTGGAGTTCACGACCACCGAGCTGATGTTGTCCGCGTTGGCGGTTGCCGCGTTCAGCGGGGCCATGAGCTTGATGAATTCGATCGACGGCGATTCCGCCACCGAGATCACGTCGTGATCGCGCATCCTGAACGTATCCGCCTGGAACCAGCCGTCCGGCTTGCTCATGTCGAACTTGTAGACGGCAGGGACCGACTTGGTCGGGAACTGGGATACGGCGATGCCGATCCTCTCCAGCAGCGGCTTGGGCTCGAAACGGTAGACGTAGATCGACTTGGAGTCCGCACGGGCGCCGTCGAGACCGCCTGCCTTCGCGATGGCTTCAGCCAGCGACATGTTGTCGTTCTCGAACGTGAAACGACGGTTGTTGGTGCCGCCGATCGATCCCGGAGACGGCGTCGAACCGAACACCATGTAGACGCGCGGAATGCGGGTCAAGAAGACGACGTCGCCTGGAGCGAGCAGCGCGTCCTCGTTGGGGTTGTGCACGACCGAGGACATCGTCTCGCTGTAGGTGCGGCCCTCGCGCTTGATCGTGATCGTGCTCTCGTAGGACGGATATTTCGGGCCGCCGGCGCGCGCGATCGCGCCCATCAGGCGAATCCCGCCCGGATCGACCGGGAAGCGGAGCGGCGAGTTGACTTCGCCGAGCACGCTGATCTGGTTGCCGCGCTGTTCCGCCACGCTCACGACGGCCTGCGGGTCGATGGCGCGGTCCTTAAGACGCTCGCGGATGATGTTCGACACGGCGCGCGGCGTCAGCCCTGCGACCTTGATCGATCCAGCGTAGGGGATGTTGATGTTGCCGGACTGGTCGACCTGCTGGCGCGGAATGTCGACGAAGTTGCCCGGTCGCACGCCTGCTTCGCGCGGAATGAACAGGCCGCCTGCCTGCGCTTCATATACGGTCACGGTGACGATGTCGCCGATGCCGATGGTGACGTCGCGGTAGTTGCCGCCGGGGAGGCGGGAGAACACCATTCCGGCGGAGTCCGTGAACGCGTTGGTCGCCTGCAGGATCGCCGGATTGACCGGCATCAGGGCATAGGCGAGCGGCGCGGTCGGCTCGGTGATCAGCGCTGCATTTGTTTGCGTCGCGACGGCATCAGGAGCGTCTAACGGAATGAAGCTACCGCAACCCGTCAAGGAGAAGCTGATCGCAGCAGCGGCCAGGATTCGGCTAATACCGAAATCAAAATCAAAACGTTCGGTCTTAGCCACCACTATTCCCTCGCACTCATCTAAAATCGGAATCACCGTACAAATCCCGTGCTGCGGAGTCACTGCTACGTCTTCGACTTTATGGTAAAGCACTTGTGGCTGTGACCTTATTGCCACTTGTGAACGTGGATACACGCCGAAATCTCTGTCCAAAATTTGTGCGGAACATCCTCTTAAATAAGCAGTTCGCAAACCATACATACACGTGTCAGATCGATGTCACGATTGAGACTGCGATCGAACCAATGAGCAGCGCGCGGCGACGGACTGCAGATGCGACGGCATTGTCGCGAGATGACATCGCCATAAACTTCAAGTGTTGGATCCCGTCCTGAGTGAGCCTGCGTTGTGTTTTGGTCGTCCTGCGGCGGGCATGGCGCCCGAGCGGACGTTCTCGCCGGGTCATCGGACCAATGTTTCTGCGACGGGATTCCACCTCCGTTAACGCTTAGATTTGGAAGCTGGCGTCACGCTGGCGTCCGTAAGGTCTTCCTAATCCTGATCCGGCTAGTGGTCGGCCAAACAAAAGGAAGGCGAAGACGATGTTGCACACCGGATCACTGCTGTTCGCGGCCGGCTTTCTCACCTGCGCGATGATCGTCGCATCGGCCATTGCGTGGTCGTTCTCCGATAACCGCGTGAATGATGGCGAGTTCGCGCAGGGCGATGCCCGCCGGCTGGCCTGATCAGCCGGTTGCTACGATCGCAGATTGTTCGGGAAATCGGACTGCAACTTCGCCTGCTGCCCGGATTCGCTCATCCGCACATGCACGACGTCGGCATAAACCTGACTGAGCGTGCGGTGGGTCTGTTCGATGTCGTAGAGGCGGGTGAAACGCTCATATCCGGCACGGCCGACCGCAGCCAGGTCGAGCCTGGTTGCGCGTTGAAAACCTTCAACCAGCTTTTCGGCCGAGACTTCGTCGCACAGCACGCCCGTCGCATTGTCTTCGACGATTTCCGGCAGGGCGCCGATGCGGAAGGCAATGATCGGCTTGGCCGCCCGCATCGCCTCGATGGCGACCAGGCCAAACGCCTCCCAGCGCGAGGGAATCGCGACCATGTCGGCCTGGTCGAGCTCGGCTTCGATCTGGTTGCGGTTCATCCAGCCCAGAAACGAGACGTTGGCGGGCAGATCGCTTCTGCGGAATTTGCTGACGACCGAGGCGCCGATCAGGCGCACGTCGAGCTTGTCTCCGAGTGTGCGCGCCGCCTCGATCAGGAGATCGTAGCCCTTCTGACGGTCGAGGCGCCCGATGAAGAGGACCTTGATCTTCTCCGATCGCCATTGCGCTGCGCCCTTGTCGAGTGCAGGACGCTGCTTGGAAATCCCGTTGTGCACAAGAACCAGGCGATTGGCCGCGATTCCGACCTGCTTGGCGTCGGCCTGCTCGCTTTCCGAGATGCAGACGATGCGATGGGTGAATTTCGACAGCACGAGCTCGGTGAACTTCGTCACCTCGCGGCTGAGGCGGCCGGTTTCGCGGCCGAAGGCCCAGCCGTGCGGGCAATAGACGATGCGCGAGCGCCGATAGGTGAGCCAGAGCACCGGGCGCACCACGAGCCCGGCGAACGACGAGTGCAGGTGGATGACGTCAGGACGAAGCTGCCGGACCGCGCGCATGGTTGCAAACAGCATGCGAAACAGGCCGACCGCGTTGCGTCCGTCGCGCGGAAACGTGGTGACCGCGTCGTCCTCGATGTTCACCAGGTCGCTGCGATGGTCGGAGGGAACGACATAGTTGACGTTGCCGGGGCCGAAGCTCGCGCTCTGGTGCGGATGCAGCTCGTTGAGGTAGGTCGCGATGCCGCCACGGACCGTTTCGGCGACATGCAGAATCTTCAGGCCGCTGGACAACGGTCATTCCTTCCTTGTCTTGAAGGCGCCAGATACTGGAGACGCCGGATCTTGCAGACGCACGTCTAACCTCGCTAAGCAGCAATAATCGGGCCGCGTCATTGTTTCGCACGGTCGGATGTGGATCGGGGTGCCGGTTTGGCGAGGAATTCGAGCATCGCTGCGGCGGACTTGGCCCAGGAATATGTCATAAGGCGCTGCCGCTGCTTCTCCTGTTCCACCGGCGAGATCCTGCCGAGTTCAATTCTTTCGCGCATTCGTGCCGACAGCTGATCCGCGTTGAGCGGATCGAAATAGACGGCGGCATCGTTGCAGGTCTCGCGCACGGCATCGGCGGAACTCGCTATCACCGGACAGGCGAAGAACATCGCCTCCAGGGGAGGCACGCCGAATCCCTCATAAAGGCTCGGAAACACGAATGCGGCGGCCCGGGAGAACAGCGCGGCAATCTCCTCGTCCTTCAGGCGCCCGGCGATGACGACGCCGGCCCTCGATTCCGCGGCCGCGCCCCCGAACACCTTGTTGTTATCGCCGCCGACCACGACCAGCGGAAAATCGGCGCGGCTAAGCTGCTCGGCGGCGCGAATGGCCGTATCGACATTCTTGTTCTTCGTCATCGAGCCGACGAAGAGGAAGAATTGATGGGGCGCAAGACGTAGCTTGTCGATGATCGAGAAGTCGGGCGCGACGGTCGCAAAATGTTCCGCGCTGTTCGCAATGACGGGGATCGAAGCCGGATCCAGCGACAGCACCTCGGCAAGTTCGTTGCGTGAAAACGCCGAAACTGTTGCGATCGTTGCCGTGCGCGCCAGCAGATGGCCGAGCGTCCGGTGCAGGGCGAGGTAGCGCCAGCTGAAGAAGTCCGGCCGCCGGAAAACCTGCGCGTCGTGAATCACGACGAGATGGTCGCGGTGGAGTACGGGGCCGGAATTGGCGAGACTGACGAGACGGGTGCCGGCCGCGGCGCGCGCCAGATCGATCTGGTCCCACGCGTGCCCCTGCAAAGATCCGATCTGCTTGATGGCGATGCGGCGAAGACCTGGAAGCGTCTGCGCATTCGGCGGCGCAAGGATTTGCCACTCTGCATCCAGCAGTTGCTGCGGAGCCTCTCCGCTCGCGAGCAAGCGGTCCATCGCCTTGACGATCTCGGCGGCGTAGCGCTGCACGCCCGTGAGCGATTGTGACAGGAACCTGCCGTTGATGGAGAGTTTCAAAGTCGATCTTTTTCTTTGCGGGTTCTTGCGCGAACAATGCCCGAAGACTGAGCATCAGGCGCCGAATATACGTCCTATGACGTCTAGCACATGTGGCGCTATCGTCCGAGCATCCTTGCAGGCGGATAGCATGCGATGGTGCATGACGCCATCATGTTTCCTACACATTTCGATGCGCTTACATGGGCCGACTGATTTGATGATTGTCGTGACTGACCAAACCTTGCCTCTCATGTCCTGGTCTGGCAATGCATTCGCGGAATGAACGAGATGACAACTTTGCGGCCAGTGATCGTTACCGGCGCTGCCGGCTTTATCGGAATGCACGTTTGTGAACGGCTGTTGGCACGTGGCGAGCAGGTCGTCGGCATCGATGCAATCACTCCGTATTACGATCCCGCGCTGAAGCGTGCGCGTCTCGCAACGCTCGAACACCATCCAGGGTTCAAATTCCACAAGATCGATCTCGCAGACTTCGCCGCCGTGACGCGCGTCTTCGACGAGGTCTCGCCCGATCGCGTCGTGCATCTGGCGGCGCAGCCCGGCGTGCGCGCGTCGATCGACGATCCCATCACCAGCATCCGGGCCAATTGTGACGGCTTTGTCACCGTGCTCGAAGCCGGCCGGCGCCATGGTCTGGCGCATCTCGTCTACGCCTCGTCGAGTTCGGTGTATGGCGCCAACCGCACCTTGCCTTATTCGACCGAGCATTCGGTGAACCATCCGGTCAGCCTTTACGCCGCAAGCAAGAAAGCCAACGAACTGATGGCGCATACGTTTGCGCATGTTCACAAGCTGCCGGTGACCGGGCTTCGCTTCTTCACCGTCTACGGCCCATGGGGCCGGCCTGACATGGCCGCCTATCTGTTCACGCGCGCGATCTTCGCGAATGAGCCGATCAGGATTTTCAATAAAGGCGACATGTGGCGCGACTTCACCTATGTCGACGACATCGTCGAAGGGGTGATCCGCACCCTCGATCGGCCCGCGGCGCCGAATCCCGCGTGGAATGCCGAGCGGCCGGAAAATTCGTCGAGCTATGCGCCGTATCGCGTCTACAACATCGGCAACAACAGGTCGGTCAACCTGATGGAGTTTGTCGAGACGCTCGAGAAGATCATCGGCAAGCCGGCGATCCGCCAGCTGTTGCCGATGCAGGCCGGCGACGTCCTGGAGACGCGCGCCGACATTTCCGCGCTCCAGCGCGACGTCGGCTTCTCGCCGTCCACGACGATCGCGGATGGCCTCGGCCGCTTCGTCGAATGGTACCGGAAGTACCACGGCGTCTGATCCCGCGGGCCGCGGCACCTGCGTGTCGCCCGGGAATGCCGGCTCTTAAGCCGGTTCTTGCGCTGGTTCTTGCGCTTTTGACCGCCGGCGGCCTTGTCAGCGGGCGCGAACGGTGGTTATCCCGTCCCTCTGAACCTCTTTGACCCCGAACCAGGCGCGGGCCCATGGCTGAGCGGATCGCTCTCATCACCGGCGTGACCGGTCAGGACGGCGCCTATCTCGCCGAATATTTGCTGTCGCTCGGCTATGTCGTGCACGGCATCAAGCGGCGCTCGTCCTCGTTCAACACGGCGCGCGTCGATCACCTCTACCAGGACCCGCATGTCGGCAACGTGCCGTTCCTGATGCACTATGGCGACATGACGGATTCGACCAATTTGATCCGCCTGGTGCAGCAGATCCGGCCGACCGAGATCTACAATCTCGCAGCTCAAAGCCACGTCGCCGTCAGCTTCGAGAGCCCGGAATACACCGCGAATGCCGACGCCATCGGCGTGCTGCGCCTCCTGGAAGCGATCCGCATCCTCGGCATGGAGAAGGAGACGCGGTTCTACCAGGCCTCGACCTCCGAGCTCTACGGCCTGGTGCAGGAGATCCCGCAGAAGGAGACCACGCCGTTCTATCCGCGCTCGCCCTACGGCGTTGCAAAACTCTACGGCTACTGGATCACGGTGAACTACCGCGAAGCCTACGGCATGTTCGCCAGCAACGGCATCCTGTTCAACCATGAGAGCCCGATCCGCGGCGAGACCTTTGTGACCCGCAAGATCACCCGCGGCGTCGCGCGTATCGAGGTCGGGCTGGAACAGACGCTCTATCTCGGCAATCTCGAAGCCAAGCGCGACTGGGGCCATGCCAGGGACTATGTCGAGGGCATGCACAGGATCCTGCAGGCCGACAAGCCCGATGACTTTGTGCTCGCGACCGGCGAGATGCGCTCGGTGCGCGAGATGGTCGAACTGTCCTTTGCCCATGTCGGCCGCCGCATCGCATGGCGCGGCAAGGGCGTCGAGGAGACCGGCGTCGATGAGACGAGCGGCAAGACCGTGGTGAAGATCGATCCGACCTATTTCCGTCCGACCGAGGTCGATCTCCTCGTCGGCGACGCCAGCAAGGCGCGCGAGGTGCTCGGCTGGACGCCGAAGCGCAGCTTTGCCCAGCTCGTCGAGGAGATGATGGCGAGCGACCTGGCGGAGGCAAAACGGGATGCGGCCAGTGGCAAACGCACCGTTTGAGCTGAAGGGCAAGAGCGTCTATGTCGCCGGCCATCGCGGCATGGTCGGAGCCGCGCTGGTGCGCCGGCTGGCGCGGGAGGGCGTCAACCTCGTCACGGTCGACCGGCGCGAGGTCGATCTCTGCAACCAGGCCGCCGTGTTCGACTGGTTCGCGAAAGCGCGGCCGCAAGTGATCTTCCTCGCCGCGGCCAAGGTCGGCGGCATCGTCGCCAACGACACGCTGCGCGCCGAGTTCATCTACGACAACATCGCGATTGCGGCGAACGTGATCCAGGCCGCGCATCTCAGCGGCGCCGAGAAGCTGATGTTCCTGGGCTCGTCCTGCATCTATCCGAAGCTGGCGCCGCAGCCGCTGCGCGAGGACTCGGTGCTATCAGGTCCGCTGGAGCCGACCAACGAGCCCTATGCGATTGCCAAGATCGCCGGCATCAAGATGGCGGAGGCCTATCGCAGCCAGTATGGCAGCGACTTCATCAGCGTGATGCCGACCAATCTCTACGGCCCCGGCGATAACTATCACCCCGAGCTGAGCCACGTCGTCGCCGCGCTGATCCGCCGCTTCCACGAGGCGAAGGTTTCGGGAGCGAAGAGCGTCATCGTGTGGGGCACCGGCACGCCGCGGCGCGAGTTCCTCTATGTCGACGACATGGCGGATGCCTGCGTGCACCTGATGAAGACCTATTCGAGCGCGGAGCTGGTCAACATCGGCACCGGCGAGGACATCACCATCGCCGAGTTCGCGCGGGTCGTAGCCGACATCGTCGGTTACGGCGGCGAGATCAGCTTCGACACCTCGCGTCCCGACGGCACACCGCGCAAGCTGCTCGACGTCAGCCGTCTCGCCAAGCTCGGCTGGCGCGCGACGACCTCGCTCGAGGACGGCGTGAGACGCGCTTACGAGGCGTATCTCTCGCATACGTAGAATGCAACCAATGCATGTCGTGTATTTCAGGAGATGACCGCAACGCCTGTCACGCGCGGCGGTTAAGGTTTATTCGGTTCGCGAAGCAACCTGCCCTAATGTTGGGCGTGCGGCCGGATACAGAAATGGTCTAGGGTGTTCAGTGGAACATCCGTCTTCAACGGAAAGAGTTTTTCATGCGAATCGCGATGATCGGAACGGGCTATGTGGGACTGGTGTCCGGAGCCTGCTTTGCGGATTTCGGTCACGACGTCACCTGCGTCGACAAGGACGAGAAGAAGATCGCGGCGCTTCATCGCGGCGAGATTCCGATCTACGAGCCCGGCCTCGACGAACTGGTCGCGACCAATGTGAAGGCCAAGCGGCTCGACTTCACCACCGACCTGTCGAAGCCGGTCGCGGACGCCGACGCCGTCTTCATCGCGGTCGGCACGCCCTCGCGGCGCGGCGACGGTCACGCTGATTTGTCCTATGTCTACGCCGCCGCGCGCGAGATCGCGCAGTCGCTGTCGGGCTTCACCGTCGTCGTGACCAAGTCGACCGTCCCGGTCGGCACCGGCGACGAGGTCGAGCGCATCATCCGCGAGACCAACCCCGCGGCCGACGTCGTCGTCGCCTCCAACCCCGAATTCCTGCGCGAGGGCGCGGCGATCCGCGACTTCAAGTATCCCGATCGCGTCGTCGTCGGCACCTCCGACGAGCGCGGCCGCAAGGTGATGGGCGACGTCTATCGCCCGCTGTCGCTGAACCAGGCCCCGCTGATGTTCACGGCGCGCCGCACCGCCGAGATGATCAAATACGCCGCGAACGCGTTCCTCGCGACCAAGATCACCTTCATCAACGAGATCGCCGATCTCTCGGAAAAGGTCGGCGCCAACGTGCAGGAAGTCGCGCGCGGCATCGGCCTCGACAACCGCATCGGCACCAAGTTCCTGCACGCGGGTCCCGGCTTCGGCGGCTCCTGCTTCCCGAAGGACACCAAGGCGCTGATCAAGATCGCGCAGGACTATGACGTGAGCTTGCGCATCGTCGAAGCCGTGCTGGCCGTCAACGAGAACCGCAAGCGCGCGATGGCGCGCAAGGTCAGCCAGGCGCTCGGCGGTAGCTTGCGCGGCAAGACCATCGCCGTGCTCGGCCTCACCTTCAAGCCCGACACCGACGACATGCGCGATGCGCCGTCGATCCCGCTCATCACCGGCCTGATCGACATGGGCGCGACGGTCAAGGCGTTCGATCCCGTCGGCATGGGGCAGGCCAAGGGCGAGCTGCCGAACATCACCTATTGCGAGGACGCCTATTCGTGCGCGCAAGGCGCCGATGCGCTCGTCATCGTCACCGAATGGGTGCAGTTCCGCGCGCTCGATCTCCACCGGCTGAAGGCGGCCATGACCCAGCCCGTCGTCGTCGATCTCCGCAACATCTACCCGCCCGAAGAGATGCAAGCCGCCGGCTTCACCTACGAGAGCATCGGGCGATCGTCCCAGGCCTAAGCTGGTCGTTTGAAGTTCGGGTTCGCCCGCCTCATCCTGGGGCGGGCGAAATCGTTTCTGATGCGATATGATCCGGTCGCATCAGGTCGCCGCGTTTGGCCTCGTTGCCGCGATGGAGATTGTCATGACCGACGACACGCACACGATCCGCAGTGGCGGGCTCACCGCGACCATCAAGGCACACGGCGCCGAGCTGTGCTCGTTGAAGGACGGCAGCGGTGTCGAATTTGTCTGGCAGGCGGGGCCGGCCTGGCCACGCCACGCGCCGCTGCTGTTTCCGATCGTCGGGCGTCTCGCCAATGACGAAATGCGGCACCGGGGCAAGACCTACCGGATGACCCAGCACGGTTTTGCGCGCGACAGCCGGTTCGCGTGGGTAGAGCGCGGCGAGAACCGTTGCACGCTGGCGCTCGAAGACAGCGAGACAACGCGCGCGCTCTATCCGTTCGCATTTCGCCTGACGGCCACCTATGCGATCGACGACGCCGGTCTCGATCTCTCGCTCACGGTCGTGAACACTGGCAAGGAGACATTGCCGGTGTCGCTCGGTGGCCATCCCGCCTTCAACTGGCCGCTTCAGCCTGGAATGTCGAAGGAGAGCTACGCGCTGACGTTCACGAACGAGGAGCCGTCTCCGGTTCGCCGTGTCGAGGGCGGACTCCTGCTCGCGGCAACGGATCCGAGCCCCGTCAGAGGCACCGTGCTTCCTTTGTCGGAATCCCTGTTCACCAATGACGCCGTCATCCTCGACCCCGTCAACAGCCATGCGGTCCGCTATGCGGCCGGGCAGGGGGGCGGGCCCTGGCTCAAAATGTCATGGCGCGGCTTTCGCGAACTCGGCGTCTGGTCGAAACCGACAGGCGCGCCGTTCCTCTGCATCGAGCCCTGGCGCGGCTATGCCAGTCCCGTCGGTTTCGATGGTGAGTTCAGCGAGAAGCCGGGTCTGATGCACATCGCGGCCGGCGCAAACGAAGAACTGTCTTACCGGATCGAGGTCGGGTCGTCCTGAGGCCTTGGCGTGCCTGTGGCTCTCAGACCTCGATCCGCGTGAGGTCCTCGCCGAGCACGACGGGACCTGCGTAGTCTCGGCGAACGTCCGCGAGCAACGCATCCAGCATGGCATCGTCGGTGCGCGGACGGTGATGGGTCAGCGCAAGCTTCTTGACGCCGGCCTTGGCTGCGATCTTACCGACCGTATCGCCGCAGGCGATCGTGTATTTCGCGAGCCGGCGGAGATGGTCGTTGTTGATTTCAGGCGTCGCGAGAAAGCAGCACTGCACCAGTAGGTCGGCTCCTTCAGCCAGCCGCTCGAGACCGGGGCAGGGCACCGTGTCGCCGGAGATCGCTATGATCTTGCCCTCGGCTTCGAAGCGAAAGCCGAGACACATCCAGCGCGCGAGAAACGCCGGCGACATGTCGAGGCCGTCGCCATGTGAGACGAGCTCGGCGCTGATCTTCCAGCGACCGGTGTCGAGGACGGGGCCGGGAATGATGTCCGTCGCGACGACCGGCTTCCAGCCGCCAAAGGTCGGCTCGCCCTGATCCCGCCAGGCGATGTCCTTGTCGTAGACCTGTGTGATCAGCGTGTTGACGAGCCGTTCGGTATCGGGCGGACCGTAGATGCGCAGATCGTCCTTGCGCCCATGCATCCACGAATTCAACATCACGTCGTAGAGGTCGCCGATGTGGTCGAAGTGGTGATGGGTGAGAAAGACCGTGTCGATGGCGCCGAGCGGCACGCCGGCTTTGTGGAGCTGCACCATGACGCCGCGGCCCGCGTCGAACAGGATATTCTCCTCGCCGAGCCTGATCAGCGTGGTCGTCGCCATGCGGCGCGGGTCCGGGCGTGGGCCGCCGGTGCCGAGCAGTATGACTTCCATGGCGCCTACTCCAGCGTGAAGCCGGTCGATCCGATCACGCCGCCCCAGCGTGCCTGAAGATCGTTCGTGGCGTACTTTAGATTCGAAGGCGTCAGCTAGACAAGTCGCGCGTCAGTGCAGACCGGCCACAGTGGCAGCAATGGTTGGCCGGATCGTCGAGCGGCCCGATCCCGCGGACGTCAGGCGATGCGCAAGATCCTGCGCGCGCCGTTCGACCAGATGCCAGGTCGCGCGTGCGACGAGATAGCTGAGCGCGGCGGTGACGGCATAGGCGATCAGCAGCGAGACCGGTCCGTCCGTAAGCGGCCAGATCTGGCGCAGGCCGTAGATCACCGCGAAGTGCGACAGGTACATCGAATAGGAGTTGCGGCCGAGCGCCTCGATCGGCCGGCAGCGGATCGCGAGGCGGATGCAACCTGCAACCAGCGCGCCGAGCACGAGGTTGATCATCAGATAGTTGAATTCATGCGAGCCGGTCGCGCGGTCGGCGATGAAGGACAGCGCGATGAAGGCGGCAAAGATCGCGGCATCCGACTTCGCAAAGCCGTCGCGCAGCGAGAAGAACAGCGCGCAGCCGGTGAGGAAGACCGGAAGCTGGTTCAGGAAGCTGATGTGCAATGCGTTCCACACGAACGCTTCGTGGCCGGGACCATAATAGGCCGAGAACAGTGCGAAGGCCCATGGCTTGAACAGGCAGACATTGACGAGATACAGCGCGATCGCGAGCGCAAGATAGAGGTGGCGGCGCGATCCGAAGGCCGTGATCACGAAGGGGAAGACGAGATAGAACGTCATTTCCGCCGCGATCGACCAGTCGCCCGGCACGACGCTGTTGACGCTGTCCGGCCAGAAGCCGTGCAGGAAGGTCGCGGTCAGGATCACCTGGAGCGGCCCGATGCCGTTGGGCGCGTTGTAGCTGGGACCCGTGCCGTTGACGGCGAGGTAAACCGGGATCGCGAGCCAGAACAGCGGCGCGATGCGCAGGAAGCGCCGGATGTAGAATTTGCGCGTCGGGTCGGTTTCGGTGCGCTGCGTCCACATCAGGCACATCGTCATGGCGCTGACGAAGTAGAACACGTTGACGCCGGTCCAGCCGCACATGAAGGCGAAGTCGACGGCGTGGATCTTTGAAGGAAAAGATTGTGAAACGTGGATCGCCATCACGCCGACGATGGCGAGGCCGCGCAGGACGTCGAGCGTGTGCGAACGACCGAAAGGCGTTGCACCTTGCTCGGTTCGTTCGGCGGCCAACCGGGCCTGCCCCTGCATCACGCCTGCTCCGTGGTTTCGCATCTGCAAGCGGAGACCATAGAGGCGCGGCCGGCTGTTTCGAAGCCGAAGCCTTTCTTTACGTTAACCAGCGGTTGAGTCCGATGCCGAATGTACGGGATCGGCGGTGTCGAGGGCCTCGGTCGGCGCTCGCGCGCGCCACGCCGGCATGATGATGCGCGCGATGAGAATTGTGGGGCAATTCATACTTAATACGCCAATACCATGACCAATATTGTTCGGGCAGCACAACACGCCTAGTATTCCAGCAGGCAATTTCGGGGGCTCGAATAAGTCGTGAATGTTCGTTCACAGGACAGTGCGCTGCGCGACGACTTGAACTTTCAAGCCGCGCCACAAGCACACAGGACATCCAACAACGTGGTTGATTCCGCACGTCAGGAATTAAGGCCTGCCGGCCGCGAGCGGCTGATCGTCGTCGAAGACGATCCAGTGACGCGGACGATGCTGGTCGGCTATTTCAGCGAGAACAATTTCGACGTGGTCGGCGCCGGCTCTTGCGCGGAATGCCGCCAGGCGCTGCGCTCGCGCACCGATCTCGTCTTCCTCGACGTGCAGTTGCCCGATGGCGACGGCTTCGAGCTCGCCAAGGAGATCCAGGCGATCAGCAACGCCGGCATCATCTTCGTGACGCGCCGCGACACCGACGTCGATCGCATCCTCGGGCTCGAGATCGCCGGCGACCATTACGTCACCAAGCCGATCAATCTGCGCGATCTGCTCGCGCGTGCGCGCAGCGTGCTGCGGCGGCGCTCGATCGACCGCAAGGCGGCGCGCAACCACAATTCGATCGCCTTCGGCGACTGGATCATCGACCTGACCCGGCGCGAGCTGCTCGGCAGCGACGGCAAGCCGGTGGCGTTGACGCGCGCCGAGTTCGACCTGCTTGCGGCGCTGGTCGGCGCCGATGGCCGGCCGCTCAGCCGCGACTATCTGATCGAGGTCGTCAGCAACCGCCAGGCCGAGGTCGATATCCGCACGGTCGATGCGCTGGTTGCGCGGCTGCGCCGCAAGCTCGTCGGCAGCGGCACGCCCGTGATCGCGACCGTCACCGGCGTCGGCTACAAGCTCGCGCTCAGCGAGCGGCTCTAGCCTCAATCGTCGAAAGATCCGATCACCCTCGCGCCTATCGCGCGCGGGCGCTCTGATCCGTCGATGTCCTTTGCGCCGCCCCGGCCAGCTGGTCATCGACCGCATACAGCGTGCAGGTCGGCGACCATTTCATGCAGGCGCTAAGCGAATCGCGCCGGGCGTCGTCGGCGGTGGTGCGTCCCGAGCGCCAGCCGTAACCGCCGTTCGGCGACACCGCAAAAGCCTTGTGCGGCATGGTGCTGGCGAGATAGCGCGAGAATTCGGCGCGCGCGGCCTCGTTGAGCTGGCCCGGCGGCGGCAGCGGATCGGGAAGGCTCAGGATGTCATGGCCGAGCCCGCGCTCGCGCAGGAAGGCGTCGAGATAGGGCGTCCATTGCGGCCGGCCCACCACCGAATAGAGATAGTGGCCGTCATCGCCGTAAGGCGGCGCCGCAATGAATTTCGCGTGACCGCCGTTGCCGCGAAATCCGTCATAGAGGCGGCGCGCGAGATCGGGACGGAAGAACGAATCGTTGGCCGCATAGACCCACAGCATCGGCACGCGCGAGGTCTTGCCGAACATGGCGAAGGCCCGCGCCAGCCCATCCTCGTTGCAGACGTCGTCGTCATCGCGCGAGCCGCGGCCGCCGGCAAAGCTGATCGCGGCGACGAGACCCGGCGGTGCCTGCGCGGTCAGCGCGACGGTGGCGAGCCCGCCGGCGGAATGGCCGGCTGCGATCATGCCCGATGTCGTGACGTCGGCTCTGCGCCCCATCGCGTCGATCGCGGCGCGCAAATCCGCGACCGCAACCGCCGCCGCCGGCAGATAGGCGGCATTCGCGCAACCGCCGACGCTGTCGACGCGCCCGCCGGGCGAGGTGCCGTAGCCGCGCCGCATCACGATCAGCGCGGCAAAGCCGCGCCGGGCATATTCGAGCGCGATCCCGTAATATTTGTGCGCCGACATCGTCGCGCGGTCGTCGAAACTGCGCGGCGAGCCGTGGCTGAGCAGCGCGAGCGGATAGCGCTTCGTTCCGGCCGGCCGGACCAGAAAGGCCTCCAGCCCCTGCGGCCCGGCCTCCGCCATCGGAATGCGCAGGTCTTCCGTGTAGAACTCCGCGGCCATCGCATTGCGCGCGATGCCAGCCGTCGCAAGCCAGGCCATCAGAACAACCAAGAGCCTGTGAAACAGCGTCATGCCCCGACTCGAAAAAGCCCCGATCTGAAGACCATAGCATGATCTCAGGAACGGCCAGCCAACCGCGCGTGTTGTGCCCTTGGCGGGGGCCCGGCCGATGCTATGGTATTCCATAAACGCTGCACGACAGGACGAGGATATTTCAGTGGCTGATGTTCATCCCGCGGCGGGCAAGCTGGTCTCGCCGGACGCGCTCACCAACGTTCCGCGGCTGGTGACGGCCTATTTCGCCGGCAAGCCCGATGTCGGCGATCCCGCGCAGCGGGTGGCGTTCGGAACCTCCGGCCATCGCGGCACGTCGTTCAAGAACAGCTTCAACGAGGGCCACATCCTCGCGACCACGCAGGCGATTTGTGACTACAGGACAGAAAAGGGCCTGACCGGTCCGCTCTTCATCGGCATCGACACCCATGCGCTGGCCGAGCCCGCGCTGGTCAGCGCCGTCGAGGTGTTCGCCGCCAACGGCGTCGACATCATGATCGACAAGGACGGCGGCTACAGCCCGACGCCTGTCATCTCGCATGCGATCCTGACCTACAACAAGGGCCGCACCAGCGGCCTTGCCGACGGCGTCGTCGTTACCCCCTCGCACAATCCCCCCGAGGACGGCGGCTACAAATACAATCCGCCGCATGGCGGCCCGGCCGACACCGACGCGACCGCCGTCGTCGAGAAGCGCGCCAACGCCTATCTCGCCGACGGCCTGAAGGGTGTGAAGCGCATCGACTACGACAAGGCGCGCAAATCCGCGAACGTGCACGCCTACGACTTCATCACGCCCTACGTCGCCGATCTCGGCAAGGTCGTCGATCTCGATCTCGTCAAATCCGCCGGCATCAATATCGGTATCGATCCGCTCGGCGGCGCTGCCGTGCATTACTGGCATCCGATCATCGAGCGCTACGGCCTGAAGGCCACCGTCGTGAACGAGGCGATCGATCCGACCTTCCGCTTCATGACCGTCGACTGGGACGGCAAGATCCGCATGGATTGCTCCTCGCCTTACGCGATGGCGAGCCTGATCGCGATGCGCGACCGCTTCGACGTCGCCTTTGCCAACGACACCGATGCCGACCGCCACGGCATCGTGACGCGCACCGGCGGCCTGATGAATCCGAACCATTATCTGGCGACCGCGATCTCGTATCTGTTCGCGAACCGCCCGAACTGGGGCAAGGATGCCGCGATCGGCAAGACCGTGGTGTCGAGCTCGATCATCGACCGCGTCGCCAAGAAGCTCGGCCGCAGGCTGGTCGAAACGCCGGTCGGCTTCAAATGGTTCGTCGACGGCCTCCTCACGGGCGGCTTCGGCTTCGGCGGCGAGGAGAGTGCAGGAGCCTCGTTCCTGCGCCGCGACGGCGGGGTGTGGACCACCGACAAGGACGGCATCATCCTCGGCCTGCTCGCAGCCGAGATCATGGCCAAGACCGGCCGCGATCCGAGCCAGCTCTTCGGCGATCTCACTGCCGAACTTGGCGTGCCCCATTACGCGCGTATCGACGTCGCCGCCACCGCGCCCCAGAAGAACATCCTCAAGTCCGTCACGCCCGAGCAGCTCGGTCTCAAGGACCTCGCCGGCGATCCCGTCCGCGCCACGCTGAGCAAGGCGCCAGGCAACGGCCAGCCGTTCGGCGGCATCAAGGTCGAAACCGATTTCGGCTGGTTCGCCGCAAGGCCGTCGGGGACCGAAGACGTCTACAAGATCTACGCGGAAAGCTTCCGCAGCACCGAGCACCTGAAGCGGATTCAGGAAGAGGCCCAGGCGGGGTTGAAGAAGGTGTTCGGGGCGTAGGGCACTGAGCCCAGGACGACTCTTCGGTTGCTGCTCCGAGGAAATGCTTTCCGCATTCTCCGCTGTCATCACCCGCGAAAGCGGGTGATCCAGTACGCCGCGGCCGTGCCGTGATGCGGAGGAGCCGCGGCGTACTGGATTCCCCGCCTTCGCGGGGAATAACCTGTGGGTAGAATTGTATACACCATCAGGGTAATAGGTATCTAAATACGCCAAATTTAGCCTTGAACGATTCTATCCCTCCGATATTGTATACATAACGTATTCACAAGCCTTGGGAGAGCGACCCGTGACAAAACCCTTCCCCATGAACGCCTGGTACGCGGCCGCCTGGGACGCTGACGTCAAGCCGGCGCTGTTGCCGCGGACGATCTGCGGCAAGCATGTCGTGATGTACCGCAAGGCCGACGGCTCGGTGGCCGCGCTGGAGGATGCCTGCTGGCACCGCCTGGTGCCGCTGTCCAAGGGCCGGCTGGAAGGCGACACCGTCGTCTGCGGCTATCACGGCCTGAAATACAATGCGCAGGGGCGCTGCACCTTTATGCCCTCGCAGGAGACCATCAATCCGTCGGCCTGCGTCCGCGCCTATCCCGTGGTCGAGCGTCATCGTTACATCTGGCTCTGGATGGGCGATCCCGCGCTGGCCGATCCCGCGCTGGTGCCGGACATGCACTGGAATCACGATCCGGCCTGGGCGGGCGATGGCAAGACCATCCACGTCAATTGCGATTACCGCCTCGTGCTCGACAATCTCATGGACCTCACCCACGAGACATTCGTGCACGGCTCCTCGATCGGCAACGATGCGGTCGCCGAGGCGCCGTTCGACGTCACCCATGGCGAGAAGACGGTGACGGTGACGCGCTGGATGCGCGGCATCGAGGCGCCGCCGTTCTGGGCCAAGCAGCTCGGCAAGCCCGGCCTCGTCGACCGCTGGCAGATCATCCGCTTCGAAGCCCCGTGCACGATCGCGATCGATGTCGGCGTGGCGCCGACAGGCACCGGCGCGCCCGAAGGCGACCGCTCGCAGGGCGTCAACGGTTTCGTGCTCAACACCATTACGCCTGAGACCGAGAAGACCTGCCACTATTTCTGGGCGTTCGTCCGCAACTATCAGATCGGCGAGCAGCGCATCACCACCGAGATCCGCGAAGGCGTCTCCGGCATCTTCCACGAAGACGAGCTGATCCTGGAAGCGCAGCAGCGCGCCATGGACGAGAACCCCGACCGCATCTTCTACAACCTCAACATCGACGCCGGTGCGATGTGGACGCGCAAGCTGATCGACAGGATGGTGGCGAAGGAAAACCCGCCGCAGCAGCTCCAGGCCGCGGAGTAGGCCAGGTGAAAGCAGCGCCCGAGCGAGAGGTCGACCGTTCCGTCTCGCAGACCGTGAAGGCGCAGCTCGCGCTGCGCGACCAGATCCTGTCGGGCAGCTTACGGCCCGGCGAGCGCATCTCCGAGCTCCAGGCGGTGGAGACGACCGGCGCCTCGCGCACGCCGGTGCGCATGGCGCTGGTGCGGCTGGAGGAGGAAGGCCTGCTGGAGGCGATTCCCTCCGGCGGCTTCATGGTGAAGGCGTTTTCCGAGCGTGACATCTCCGATTCCATCGAGCTGCGTGGCACGCTCGAAGGGCTCGCCGCGCGCTTCGCCGCCGAGCGCGGCGTTTCCGCGCGCGAGCTCGAACCGCTCAAGGAATGTCTTGGCGCGATCGACGAGTTGCTGCGCCAGGTGCCGATCTCGGTCGACGCGTTCTCATCCTATGTCACGCTGAACGCGCGCTTCCACGCACTGCTCACGGAATTGTCGCGCAGCCCGCCGCTGATCCGGCAGATCGACCGCGCTTCGGCGCTGCCGTTCGCCTCGCCCAGCGGTTTCGTGATGGCGCAATCGGCGCTACCCGAGGCGCAGCAGATTCTGATCATCGGGCAGGAGCACCATCGCGTCGTGATCGACGCCATCGAGAACCGCGAAGGCGCCCGCGCCGAAGCCGTGATGCGCGAGCACGCGCGCCTCGCGGTGCGAAACTTGCGGCTTGCGCTGCGCAACCGCACCCATCTCGACCTCTTGCCGGCGCTCGCGCTGATCAGGACCGCAACCGACTAGGGCTGTCACCATGCGCTTCATCGAAACCTGGATTCCGGCAACGCTCGTCGCGACGCGCGATCTTGCGCCGGGCATCCGCGAATTCCTGATCCTGCCGGATCAGTTCGACGGCACGGCCTATCCGGTCGGCAGCCACATCAATATCAGCGTGACCATCGACGGCCTGCCGGAGACGCGATCCTATTCGCTGGTCGGCGAGGCGTCCTCGCGCGGTTTCAGGATCGCGGTGCGTCGCGCCGAGGATTCCCGCGGCGGCTCGCGCTATATGTGGCAGCTCGCACCCGGCGCTCGGCTCGACATCACCCGGCCGGCTTCGCTGCTCGCGGTCGACTGGACGCGCGAAAACTATTGCCTGATCGCCGGCGGCATCGGCATCACGCCGATCCTTGGTGCCGCACAGGCGCTGGCGCGTCGCGGCGCTGACGTCACGCTGCATTATGCCGTGCGCTCGCGCACTGATGCCGCCTATCTCGACGATCTCGCCAAAATGCTCGGTGAGCGCCTGGTCGTTCACGCGAGCGAGGAGGGCCGGCGGCTCAACCTCGATGCGCTGTTCGGATCATTGCCGCAAGGTGCGCTGGCGCTGTTCTGCGGCCCGATGCGGATGTTGGATGCCGCGCGCCACGCCTGGATCGGCGCCGGCCATCCGCTTCCCGATCTCCGCTACGAGACCTTCGGCTCCAGCGGCACGCTGCCGACCGAGACGTTTCGCGTGCGCCTGAAGGGGACCGATGTCGAGCTCGAAATCCCGCGCGAGCGCTCGATGCTTGATGTGCTCAATGCCAGCGGACACGACGTGATGTACGATTGCAAGCGCGGCGAATGCGGCCTGTGCGCGATCGACGTGGTCGAGGTCGACGGCGAGATCGATCATCGCGACGTCTTCTTCAGCGATCACCAGAAGCAAAGCAACCAGAAGATCTGCGCCTGCGTCTCCCGCGCCCGCGGTACCATCACCGTGGACACGCTGCTCCGGGAAGATGCGGTCTGACCGGGGCTGGAGGGAAAGCGCGATCAGCCTGAAGGCGTGCGCATCCGCTCTCCTCTCGGGAGCAGACGGGTGCAATTCGTCCTGGCGAGGCAGCTAAGGGCGGTGACGAAGCGGGCTTCGTTTGCAGCGTCAACGAGCCGGTAAGAGCGCTTCGTGCGGTCCACCAATCATGATAGGTTTGCTCTCGTAGTAAAAGTGTTCAGCCGGTCTTGGACAGCAAGGGTGGAGGTTCTGCCATGAAATCCAATTCTGTCTCGCTGGCAGTCGATGCGTTCGCCACAGGGCGAGCCGACGCGCTGATTTTAATCGGCCGCATTCTCCTCGCGTGGGTATTCGTCGGAAGCGCGTATGGAGCAATATCCAACTTCAGCGGCTCTGTGGGTTATTTCAGGTCCCTGAACCTTCCGGCACCTGAGCTGTTCACGATGACGAACATCGTACTGGAGGTATTGATATCCGTCGGTTTGATATTGGGCGTCGGTACGCGCTACTGGGCAATTCTGACGTTTGTGTTCGTATTGGCGGCAACGGCTATTGCGCACCGCTACTGGGAGTATCCCGCGGGTGCGCAGCAGATCGGTCAATACAACCACTTCTTGAAGAATGTCTCGATCATGGGAGGCGCGATGTTGATCTTCGTCACTGGGGCGGGCCGGTTCAGTTTCGATCGGGCATCGTAGCCGAGATCACTTCAAGTCGGGCTTGAAAGCTTCCTCTATCGCGCGGCGGATGCTCTTTGAGAGCTGCTTCAGGGTCTTGCTCACGAGGGCGAAGAGGAGCATCAACCATGTCGCAAGCGCGGCACACCACAGCACGACTTCAAATATCTCAGGCATGATGATGCCCCTCAAAAATAATTACTTTGAAATGAGGCAAGTGTTGCTTAATGGGGCCGACACGGCAAGCCGTCTTTAGAGTGGTAGCGCGCCGAAACACTCGGAAACGCTCTCAAAACAGCGGACAGCCTTAGGTCAGGGATGCAGACCAACCCTATGACCGCGAAGACTGGCGCGGGATGCAGAACTGCCTGGCAGTGATTCATTTGCAAAGGGCGGCTTGAAGAAATTCTGCCCTGCGCGAGTCTGCTTCACCCCTGGAAGCGGACCGCCTCACGTTTGCGAGTATTTCTCTACGCCGCGTAAGTCGCCCGCAGCTTTTTCGTGTTCAGTAGCGCCAGAACGCCATCGGCCGACACCGGCCGGCTGATCAGATAGCCCTGCGCTTCGTCGCAACCGAACTGGCGCAGAAATTCGAGCTGGTCGGCGGTCTCGACGCCTTCGGCAACCACGCCGATGCGGAGGTCGCGCGCCAGCGAGATCACAGACTTCACGATCGCGGCGCAGTCGGGCTGCACCAGCATGTCGCGGATGAAGGACTGGTCGATCTTGATACGGCTGAACGGCAGCTTGCGCAGATAGGTGAGCGAGGAGAAGCCGGTGCCGAAATCGTCCAGCGCCACCGTGATGCCGAGCTCGAGCAGCGCGTTCAGGATCGACGCCGCGGAGCCGTATTTCGACAGCAGCATCGATTCCGTGATCTCGACCTCGAGCCGGTGCGGGGCGACCTTCGCGTCCGCGAGCGCCTGCACGATGGTCTGGAGGATGCCGGTGCTGTGAAACTGCGCGGCGGAGAAGTTCACGGCGACCCTGATGTCCTCCGGCCAGTCCGAAAGCGTCGCGCAGGCACGCCGGATCACCCATTCGCCGATCTCGTGGATCAGCCCGGTCTCCTCGGCGATCGGGATGAATTCGCTCGGCGGCACCAGTCCGCGCCGGGGATGCTGCCAGCGCAGCAACGCCTCGAAGCCGGTGATGCGGTTCTCGCCGAGATCGAGGAACGGCTGGAACACCAGGAACAGCTCGTCCCTGGCGATGGCGCCTTCGAGGTCCGCTTGCAGCGCCTTGCGATCGCGTGACACCCTGTCATCTGCTTCCTCGAAGAAGCAGACCGTGCCGGGACCTGCCTTCTTGGCGCGATACAGCGCGGCGTCGGCATTCTTCATGATGTCGAGCTGCGTGGTGCCGTCGCGCGGCGCCAGCACGATGCCGACGCTGGTCGCGCCGACGATCTGGCGGCCCTCGAACTGGAACGGTTCGTCGAAGGCCGCGACGAAGCGTTCGGCGATCTCGAGCGCATCCTCCGGCCGCGCCAGATTGGCCATCACCAGCGCGAACTCGTCGCCGCCGATTCGCGCGACGTGCTCGGCGGCGCGCGTGCAGCGTTGCAGCCGGCTTGCGACCTGCACCAGGAATTCGTCGCCCGCGGGGTGGCCGAATTTGTCGTTGACCTCCTTGAAGCGGTCGAGGTCGAGCAGGAGCACCGCGAATTCCTCGCCGGACAGGGCCATCCGCCGCAGCGCGGCTTCGAGCGTTTCGTTGAAGGCGAAGCGGTTGGGCAACAGCGTGAGGGGATCCTGCCGGACCGTGCGCTCGGCCTCGATCTGCCGGATCACGCGCCGCGCGAAAGCGAATGAATTGACGAACACCGCGCGCAGCAGCACGCTGCCGTAGACCACCACCAGGATGGCCATCAGCACATAGGCGGGATCGCCGTCGCGACCGAGGCAGATGGCGATGCCGACGAAGATGGGGCTCGTGAAGGCGATGGCCGCAATCGGGATCGTGGCGAAGGCCAGTGCGCCGCCGGCCAGCATTCCCGAGCAAAGGCAGGTGATGACGAGCTGGCCGCCGGTCGCGGCATTCGCGAAGAAGGCGACCGGGACGATGCCCCAGGCAACGCCGAGCACGAAGGCGTTGCGCACCAGCCGATGCATGGCCCGGCGCGAAACGAATTGCGGTTTTGTGATCCGGCGCGAGGCGTGGGATTGCAGGCCGAATGCAATCGCGGCGCCGGCCACGATCGCGGCCCAGGCCAACGCAAACTTCCAGTCCGGCGAATGCCAGAGCGCGATGGCGAGCACGGCCGCATTGCAGGCATTGGCAAGCATGATGCCGACGGAGTAGCCGAGCACCAGTGACATCTGGTCGGCGCGGATATGTCCGGCGACGGCTTCGTCGGTTGCAGGACCGCCAAAGGCCGACAGATCGCCGGCGAACAGCCGCGCGAAATAGCTGGTCGTTTGAGTCCGCATTCCAGGGCCTAGCAGCATGGGCCGTTTGTCCGGCTCGATCAGGAGGATTCGCTGCAAACCTTTGACGAAATATGAATTATCCCCGCTGGCCACGATCGCCATGGCCACTTCTGCGTGTTCAAGCGAGGGTATCGATAACAAATCGATACAAATGCGGCGCCCCGCGTTACGGTTGTAACAGTGGGCCGATCGCAGAACGCGCTCGGCCTTCATGGTTCGAGACGCGCCGCAAGGCGGCGCTCCTCACCATGAGGGTCTAAGATGTTGCCGCGGAGCAGACCTCATCCTGAGGAGCCCGCTGAAGGCGGGCGTCTCGAAGGATGGCCGCGAGGAGGCTGCCAGCCCGATCTGTTGCCAATGTGCCGGACGTCACCGCCCGAGCTGCTTCGGATCATAATAGAACCGTTCTTCGATCAGCTGATCGCCCCGCCAGGTCTGCCACGCGATCTCATCCAGCGTTCGGACGACGCCTTCGGCATTCGTGAAGCTGAAGCTCCAGCGGGTCGCGACGTGGTCGCCCTCGATCAGGCTCGGCCCGATGCGGACGGCCTTCACCTCCCTGGAGGCCGCGAGCACGCCGCGCTCCTTGGCGACGAGCTTGTCGCGGCCGACAGTCGGGGCGGCGTTGTTCTCATAGGTCGCGGCATCGGACGTGTAGTACTGCTCGATCGCTTCGACAAACTCCCCATCCTCCAACCGCTTCGCAAAAGCTTCGACGACGTCACGGCTCGGCATGGCGCACCTCACGATTAAAACCGACTGATAGTCGGTAAATACCGACCGGTAGTCGAAAAGTCAACTGGCCGGGTGCGACGAATTGGACTAGACGGGAGCCATGGCAAAGCAGGCGGAGCGGCGGGCGGCGACATCGGAGGCGATCCTGACGGCGGCGCGCCGCCTGTTCGGGACGCAGGGCTTTGCCGCGACCACCATGGACGACATCGCGGCGGCCGCGGGCGTCGCCAAGGGCGCGGTCTATCATCACTTCAAGACCAAGGAGGCGGTGTTCGAAGCGGTGTTCGATTCTGTCTCGCGCGATCTCGTCGCCGAGATCGACCGGACCGCGCGCGCCGAGAAGGACGTGCTCGCCGCGATGGTCGCCGGCACCCAGCATTACTTTGCGGCGACCGCCAAGGGCCCGACAGGCCAGATCATCCTGCGCGACGGCCCGGCCGTGCTCGGCTGGGAGCGCTGGCGCGAGATCGACGCGCAGCATTTTGGCGGCAAGATGCCGCGCGCGCTGTCCGTGGCGATGGAGTCCGGCCTGATCGCCAAGCAGCCGGTCGAGCCGCTGGCGCGGCTGCTGCTCGGCGCGGTGACGGAGGCCGCGGTCGCCTGCGCCGGGCGCGCCGATATCGCAAGGGCAGGGGCGGAATATGCCCGTGCGTTCAAGTCGCTGGTGGAAGCGCTGCGGGTGCGGGCATGATTGTGCTAGTGACGAACCGGAAACGCCAACAAGAAGAACAGTAGCGCATGAACGCAAATTCCTCCCTGACGCCGTCCGATCCTGAGTTCGACTACATCATCGTCGGCGCCGGCTCCGCCGGCTGCGTGCTCGCCAACAGGCTGTCTGCGAACGGCAAGCACAGCGTGCTGCTGCTCGAGGCGGGACCTAAGGATTCCAACATCTGGATCCACGTGCCGCTCGGCTACGGAAAACTGTTCAAGGAGAAGACCGTCAACTGGATGTACCAGACCGAGCCGGAGCCCGAATTGAAGGGGCGCCAGGTGTTCCAGCCGCGCGGCAAGACGCTGGGCGGATCGAGCTCGATCAACGGCCTGCTTTATGTCCGCGGCCAGCACGAGGATTACGATCGCTGGCGCCAGCACGGCAACGCCGGCTGGGGCTATGACGACGTGCTGCCCTATTTCAAGAAAGCCGAGAACCAGGCGCGTGGCGCCGATCAATATCACGGCAGCGGCGGCCCGCTGCCGGTGTCCAACATGGTCGTGACCGATCCGCTGTCGAAGGCCTTCATGGATGCCGCGGTCGAGACCGGTCTGCCCTACAATCCCGATTTCAACGGCGCCACGCAGGAGGGCGTCGGCCTGTTCCAGACCACGACGCGCAACGGCCGCCGTGCCTCGACGGCGGTGGCCTATCTTGGACCCGCGAAGACGCGCAGCAATCTCAAGGTCGAGACCGAGGCGCTCGGCCAGCGCGTGCTGTTCGAGGGACGCCGCGCGGTCGGCGTCGAATATCGGCAAGGCACAACCGTGCGCCGGGCCCGCGCGCGCAAGGAGGTCGTGCTGTCGAGCGGCGCCTACAACTCGCCGCAGCTCCTTCAGCTCTCCGGCGTCGGCCCTGCCGATCTCTTGCGCAAGCACGGCATCGATGTCGTGCTGGACGCGCCGGGCGTCGGCCACGATCTCCAGGACCACATGCAGGTCCGCATTGTGATGCGTTGCTCGCAGAAGATCACGCTCAACGACACCGTCAATAATCCGTTCCGCCGCACGTTGGCCGGCGCGCGCTATGCGCTGTTCCGGAAGGGCTGGCTGACCATCGCGGCCGGCACAGCCGGCGCGTTCTTCAAGACCAATCCGCGGCTTGCATCGCCCGACATCCAGGTGCACTTTCTGCCGTTCTCGACCGACAAGATGGGGGAGAAGCTGCATGATTTTTCCGGGTTCACGGCGTCGGTGTGCCAGCTCCGGCCCGAAAGCCGCGGGACCTTGCGCATCAAAAGTGCGGACCCGACCGTGCCGCCGGAGATCCGCATCAACTACATGTCCACCGAGACCGATCGCACCACCAACGTCGAAGGTCTCAAGATCCTGCGCAAGATCCTGAATGCGCCGGCGCTGAAGCCGTTCGTGGTCAGCGAGTACGATCCTGGCGCGAAGGTATCCACGGATGGAGAGCTGCTCGATTATTGCCGCGAGCGCGGCAGCACCATCTACCATCCGACCTCGACCTGTCGTATGGGCAATGACGCGCTGGCGGTGGTGGACCAGCGGCTGAAGGTGAGGGGGCTCGAAGGCCTTCGCATCGTCGACGGTTCGATCATGCCGGACCTCGTGTCGGGGAATACCAACGCGCCGATCATCATGATCGCCGAAAAGGCCTCCGACATGATATTGGAGGATGCGCGATAAACATTGCGCTGAAAGGACATTCGACTTGGCTACGCGACTGAAGATCGGCACACGCAAGAGCGCGATGGCGCTGGCACAGACGGAAGAGATTGCGCGCCGCCTGACCGCCGCCATGCCCGATCTCGATGTCGAGATCGTCAAGTTCGACACCACGGGCGATCTCGACCAGACCAGCAAGCTGCTGCCGCATGGCGGCAAGGGCGGCGCCTTCGTGGCGCAGATCCGCGCTGCCGTGCTCTCCGGCGAATTGCAGGCCGCGATGCATTCGCTGAAGGACATGCCCGGCAATGAGGACACGCCCGGCCTCGTCATCGGCGCCACGCTATCGCGCGATCCCCCGAGTGACGCACTGGTGCTGCGCGATGGCGTGACGCTGGACGCGCTGCGCCAGTCCCGTGGCAAGGGTTTCAAGATCGGCACCAACGCCGTGCGTCGCGCCGCCTATGCGCGGCGGCTGTTTCCTGATGTCGAAGTGATCCACTTCCGCGGCGCCGCCGACACGCGCGTGCGCAAACTCGACAATGGCGAGAAGCAGAAGTTGCCGGATGGCGGCGCGGTTGGTCCCGCCGATGCGTTGATCATGGCGCGTTCCGGCCTCGACCGCGTCGGCCTCTCTCACCGTATCGCCTATGAATTCACCGCGGCGGAGATGCTGCCCGCAGCAGGCCAGGGCATCGTCGCCGTGGAATGCGCCGCTCAGGACTGGCAGACGCGGCAGATACTGTCATCGATCGACGATCCCTCCGCGCACGCTTCTGCCGATGCGGAGCGCGAGGTGCTGTGGGTGCTCAACGGCCATTGCAATTCGCCGGTGGCGGGTTTTTCGACCATCGCAGGCGATCAGATGTCGCTGACGGCGTCCGTGCTCGACCTCTCCGGCAACACCATCATCGAAGCCTCGCACACGGGCCCCGCCAACCGCCCGCGCGAGCTCGGCCGTGCGGTGGGACTGGATCTGCTGACGAAGGGCGCCGCCGAGATCATCGAGCGCAGCCGGCCGCGCTAAATTTTGAGAGCGCAGTACGTGCAGCACCCGTCATTGCGAGCGTAGCGAAGCAATCCAGGCTGTCACCGCGGAGAGATTCTGGATTGCTTCGCTGCGCTCGCAATGACGACGCGGAGCCTCAGCCCCGCACGCGCTTCAGCATCTGCTCGACATGGGCGATCGGCGTCTCCGGCTGGATGCCATGGCCGAGATTGAAGATGAAGCGCCCTTGCGCAAAGTTCGCCAGCACGTTGTCGACCGCGCGGTCGAGCGCGGCGCCGCCCGTGATCAGCACCAGCGGGTCGAGATTGCCCTGCACGGCGACGCGGCTCTGCACGCGCTCGCGGATGAAGGCGGGCTCGGCAGTCCAGTCGATGCTGACGCCGTTGACGCCGGTCGCTTCGACATAACCCGGCAATTGCGCGCCAGCGCCGCGCGGAAAACCGATGATCTTCGCATCGGGCACTTTTGCGCGCACGCCTTCTACGATGCGCCGGGTCGGCTCGACCGACCAGCGCGCGAACTCGGCCGGCGGCAGCACGCCGGCCCAGGTGTCGAAGATCTGCAACGCATCGGCACCGGCCGCGAGTTGCGCCAGCAGATATGCGATCGAGTTCTCCACGAGCACGTCGATGATTTTCGCAAAAGCCTCCGGATGCCGGTAGGCCATCATCCGCGCCGGCGCCTGGTCGGGCGTGCCCTGGCCGGCGACCATGTAGGTCGCCACCGTCCATGGCGCCCCGCAGAAGCCGATCAGTGCGGTCTTGGGATCGAGCGCACCGCGCACGAGCCTGAGCGCTTCGAACACCGGCTTGAGCTTGCTGAAGTCGGCGTGCGCGGCGAGCGTCGCGACTTTTGCGGGATCATCCAGCGGCTCCAGCCGCGGACCCTCGCCAACCTCGAACCGCACGGAACGGCCGAGCGCATAGGGGATCACCAGGATGTCCGAGAAGATGATCGCCGCATCGAAGCCGAACCTGCGGATCGGCTGCAGCGTCACTTCGGCGGCAAGCTCCGGGTTGAAGCAGAGATCGAGGAAGCCGCCGGCCTTGGCCCGCACCTCGCGATATTCCGGCAGATAACGCCCGGCCTGCCGCATCATCCAGATGGGCGGGGTAGCCTGGCGCTGGCCGGAGAGCACGTCGATGAAGGGCTTTGTTGCAGACTGGGGCACGGACGGTCCTATCAAGATTGAGGTTCCTGATACACTGCCGGAAGCCGGAGCGGAACAGTGGAACCAGCGCAAATGCGCCGCGTTGACCTCCCAATCGAGGAGGACTCCATGGCTGAGACATTCAATCCCGCGCCGCACGACAAGCACGCTGATGATCTTGGCAAGGCGCTGGCCGCCGATCGCCATACCAAGCTTGAAGCCGGGCTGGAGGACAGTTTCCCTGCGTCCGATCCGGTCAGCGCTGCGCAGCCGACACCGTCGAAGGCCGATGCGGACGCCGACAGTCCCTCGCTCTGGGACAAGGTTAAGTCGATCTTCAGCTAAGGCCGACGTTTAACGAGCGCCGCGGCGCCGGTTTCCGATAGCGTCGCTAACGCATTGTTAGCGATCCAGCGACGCTCCAGTCCGTAGGAGTACGGGAAAACCCGCATAACGCTGCGAATGTCGGCAAGCGTTTCAGGGTTCAATAACAGAAGCGGTGGAAGTTCGGGCGATCGGAGATTCCTGCCGCATGACCGTCGCCTCACAAAGAGCCGGATGGAGCCGCCTGCCGTTGCGCGCGGCGGCGTTCGTCGTGCTCACTTGCGCGACCATCCTCGGCGTAAGCGGCTGGCGTGAATGGGCCGCGCGCGATGCCGTGCTCAAGGGCGCCGAGACCGAGATGGCGAATGTTGCGCGCTCGCTGACGCAGCATGCGGAGGACAGCCTCGACCTGCTGGATTCCGGCGTCGTCGGCGTCGTCAGCCGGCTGGAGATGGACGGCGCCGAACCCGCCACGATCGCCAAGCTCAGGAACCTGCTGGAAGCACGCAAGAAGGCGATGGAGCGCGTCCACAGCCTCGCCATCATCGACGACCAGGGCAATTGGCTGACCTCGCCGGGCACGATCGGCTCGACGCTGAGCGACGACGCCTTCTTCCGTCATCACCAGCTCTCCCCGAAACGGGAGCCTCATGTCGGCCATCCGGTGCGGAGCCAGCTCGATGGCGAATGGGTCGTCACCCTGTCGCGCCGCTTCAACAAGCAGGACGGCAGCTTCGGCGGCGTCGTGCTTGCGACCATCAGCGCCAACTATCTCGCGCATTTCTACGAGCAGTTCGAGCTCGGCCGCAACAGCTCCGTGGCGCTCGTGCATGGCGACGGCATGATCATCGCGCGCAATCCAAGCAACGACAGGTTCGTCGGCCGCAGCGTCGCCGACACCCCGCTATTCCGCGACGCGAGCCTGCAACAGCCGGGGGGCGCATACCATTTCAGGTCGCCGCTGGACGGCGCCGAGCGCGTCAGCTTCTTCAAGCGTTCTGGCCGTTATCCGCTCGTCCTGCTTGCCATGGTCGACAAGGCCGAGCTGCTGGCGCCCTGGCGCGCCGCGGCGATCTCCCGCATGCTCTACGTGCTCGCGCTGGTCGTGCTGATCGCGGTCATCGGCGCGGTGCTGGTGCGGCAGTTGCAGCGGGGCCAGCGCATGGCCGCAGCCCTGGTCGAGAAAGAGGCGCATTTCCGCCTGCTCGCGGAAGGCTCCAGCGACATGGTGACCCGCATCGGGCTCGACGAGCGGCTGCGCTATGTCTCGCCCTCGTCGGTTCGCGTCGTCGGCTGGCGGCCCAATCAACTGATCGGAACGCCGGCGCTCGCCGGCATTCATGCGGATGATCGGCCGCAGGTCCAGGCGCTCGTCGATGCCATGAAGCGTGGCGAAAAGGACGAGGCGCGCGTCACCTATCGCAACGCGCACCGGCAAAACTCCGAAGTCTGGCTCGAATCGACCATGCGGGTGACGCGCAAGGAAAACGGCAACGTCGATGGGGTGGTCGCGATCTCGCGCGACATCACCGAGCAGAAGAAGCTGGAGACCAGGCTCGAGACGCTCGCGATCGAGGACAGCCTCACCGGGCTCGCCAACCGCCGCCGCTTCGACGAACGATTGAAGGAGGAATGGGCGCGCGCCTATCGCGACCGCTCCAGCCTCGCTTTGCTGATGATCGACGTCGATCACTTCAAGGCCTACAACGACGAATACGGCCACCCCGCAGGCGATGCCTGTCTGCGCGTGGTGGCGAAGGTCATCGCGGCCGAGATGCAGCGCGCCGGAGATCTGGCTGCGCGCTACGGCGGTGAGGAATTCGCCATGCTGCTGCCGAACACCGATGCCGCCGGCTGCGCGCGGATCGGCGAGCGGATCCGCCGGGCGATCCGCGAGGCGCACCTCGTCCACAGCACCAATCACGCGTCGGGTTGCGTCACCGCTTCGCTTGGCGGCGCGGCCTGCCGGCCCGCGCTGGAACGCACCGCCGGCGTGGGCTCGCTCGTCGAGGCTGCCGATCAGGCGCTCTATGCGGCGAAGCAGGGTGGGCGCGACCGCCTGATGATGTCGGTCGAGGTGGCGAGCCTGCTGCCGAAGGCGTCAGGGCTGTAGCTCATCATCCTCAATAATGCGGCGGGGGCTCGTTGGCGGGGCCCGGCGCATTCGTCTCGGCTTCCTGAAGTCGCTCGCCGAGCTCTGCGATCTTCCGCGTCAGCGCGTCGATCTGCTTCCACTGTGCGGTGATCGTCTGGTTGAGCGTCTCGATCGTATCGTCCTGATAGGCGATGCGTGTCTCCAGCGTGTCGATCCGTTCGCCCAGCGCCTTGATGTCACTCGTCACGGTCGTGCCCCAATTCCTGTTCGCGTAGGCCCCGTTCGCGCAAGCCATGACCGAGTGCGACGCGCTCGTCGAATACAAAACATTCACCGCGCCAGCGGCTCTGCGCCTCCGGCACTTCTTCGAGATATTTGAGGATACCGCCCTTGAGGTGATAGACCTCGGCAAAGCCGCGCGCGAGCAGATGCGCGCTCGCCTTCTCGCAGCGGATGCCGCCGGTGCAGAACATCGCGATCCTGCGGTGCTTTGCCGGATCGAGCTGCTTTGCAGTAAAATCCTTGAACTGCCCGAAACTCCTGATGCCAGGATCGATCGCGCCCTCGAACGTGCCCATCGCCACCTCGAAGGCGTTGCGGGTGTCGAGCACCAGCGTGTCGGGTGCTGCGATCAGCGCGTTCCATTCGGCGGCCGCGACGTACGTGCCGACCTGCCGCGTCGGATCGGCGGCCTCGTCGCCGAGCGTGACGATCTCCTTCTTCAGCCGCACCTTGAGCCGGCCGAACGGCATCGCTTCGGCGGTCGAGAATTTCAGCTCGAGATTGTTCAGCCGGCCGCCGAACAGGGCGCCGTGGGCGAGCTCGTGGACGAAGGCGTCGATCGCCTCGGGCGCACCCGCAATCGTGCCGTTGATGCCTTCCTGGGCGAGCAGCACGCTGCCCTTGAGCGCGAGGCCTGCGCAGAACGCGCGCAACGGCTCGCGCAGCGCGCGGTAATCGGGCAGGGCGGCGAATTGGTAAAAGGCGGCGACCTTGTGGATCATGGCGGCTCGTTTAGCAGGCGGCCGCCGCCCAGAAAACCCGCATGGCCCCGGACGGCAAAAGGTCTATACGCCCAGCGGATGGCAGCTATTTCGCTGGTATGCCAGCATTGCCCCGGCGGGCCGGAATGTGTCATGTAGGCCCGGTTTTTCCGAGACGGCGCGCCCTCCGCGCCGACGGCCCAAGAGAGCCCCCCAAGAGAGCCCTGAGAGAGCAAAACTTCGATGAGAAACTTCCATTTCCCCGGCAGGTCCACGGTCCACGCCACCAACGCGATGGTCGCGACCTCGCATCCGCAGGCCTCCCTGGCCGCGATCGAGGTGCTGCGCGAAGGCGGTACGGCGGTGGACGCGGCGGTGGCGGGTTCGGCGCTGCTCGGCGTGATCGAGCCGCAATCGACCGGCATCGGCGGCGACTGCTTTGCGCTGATCCAGCCGCGCGGCGAGGGCAAGATCATCGCCTATAACGGCTCCGGCCGGGCCCCGAAGGCGGCGAACGCCGACTGGTATCTCGAGCGCAAGATCAATTCCGTGCCGCTGACCTCGGCGCATGCGGTCTCGATCCCGGGCGTGATCGACGCCTTCGCGACCGTGCTGCGCGATCACGGCAAGTTCGGCTTCGACCGCCTGCTGCAGCCCGCGATCAAGGCGGCCGAGGAAGGTTACGTGGTTGCCCCCCGCATCGCCTTCGACTGGAAGAACCAGTTCGAGAAGCTGAAGGGTGGCACCAATACCGTGCGTTACCTGTTGCCGGGCGGCAAGCCGCCGGTCGCCGGCGACATCATCCGCCAGGCCGAACTCGGCAAGACGCTGCGCGCGATCGCCAAGGACGGCCGCGACGCCTTCTACAAGGGCGCGATCGCGGAGGACATGGTCGAGACCCTGCGCGGGATCGGCGGCCTGCACACGCTCGACGATTTCGCCGCCCACACCACCGAGACGACGACGCCGATCGGCACCAATTACAAGGGCTACGACGTCTGGCAGTGCCCGCCGAACGGCCCGGGCGTCACCGCGCTCTTGATGCTCAACATCCTGTCGCGGTTCGACCTGACCAAGTACGCGCCGCTCAGCATCGAGCGCTTCCATCTCGAAGCCGAAGCCGCGCGCATCGCCTACATGAATCGCGAGATGCATGTCGCCGATCCTGAGCATATGAAGATCGACGTCGCCGAAATGCTCGCGAAGGGCTTTGCCGACGAATACATCAGCAAGATCCGCATGGACGGCATGCTCGACCTGCCGAACGTCGCGCCGCCGATGAATCCCTCGACCATCTACATCACGGTCGTGGACAAGGATCGCAACGTCTGCTCGTTCATCAACTCGATCGCGCATTCCTTCGGCTCGGCGATCGTCTCGAACAAGACCGGCGTGCTGTTCCAGAACCGCGCCGGCGGCTTCCGCATCCAGCCCGGCCATCCCAATTGCATCGCCGGCGGCAAGCGCCCGCTGCACACGATCATGCCGAGCCTCCTCACCAAGGGCGGCCGCTCCGTGATGCCGTTCGCGGTGATGGGCGGACAGTACCAGCCGGTCGGCCAGACCCACGTCGTGACCAACATCCTCGACTATGGCTGCGACGTGCAGGAGGCGATCGACATGCCGCGCGGTCTGCACTACGAGGGCCAGTACCAGCTCGAGGACAGCGTGCCTGCCGATATCGTCGAAGGCCTGAAAAAGCTCGGCCACAAGACCACCAGCGTGGTCGGCCCGCTCGGCGGCGCCCAGGCGATCTGGATCGACTGGGACAAGGGCACGCTCACCGGCGGTTCCGATCCGCGCAAGGACGGCTGCGCGCTGGGCTATTAAGGGCCGAGGGCTGGAAACGATTGCTTCGTTGCGCTAGACACCTTCCGCCTCAAACGGAAGGTCTCTTATGCAGCGTTTCCAGCGCGCGCTCCTCGCCATCATGTCGGCACTCGCGATCACCGTGATCGGCAGCGTGTCGACATTCGTTTCCACCACGGCCTCGGCCCAGACCGCAGGAAAACCCATGACCACAGCTTCAGGCTTGCAGACCATTGATAGCGTTGTCGGCACCGGCGCTTCGCCGAAGCCCGGCCAGATCTGCGTGATGCACTACACCGGCTGGCTCTACGAGAACGGCCAGAAGGGCAAGAAATTCGACTCGTCGGTCGACCGCAACGAGCCGTTCGAGTTTCCGATCGGCAAGGGCCGTGTCATCGCCGGCTGGGACGAGGGCGTTGCCACGATGAAGGTCGGCGGCAAGCGCACGCTGATCATTCCGCCGCAGCTCGGCTACGGCGCCCGCGGCGCCGGCGGCGTGATCCCGCCGAACGCGACATTGATGTTCGACGTGGAATTGCTCGCGGTGAAGTGAACCGCACGTCCCCACGGAAACAAAAAGACCGGCCTCGCGGCCGGTCTTTTCGCTTTCAGATTGACGCGCGTCACTCCGCCGCGCGCTTTGCCGCAGCCGCGGCGCGATCGATTGCTTCCTTCGCGGCGTCCTTGGCGTCGCCCATGGCCTGCTGGCCCTTTCCCTTCACTTCCTGGACCACGCCTTCGCCCTTCAGGCGATCGGAACCGGTGGCTTCGCCGATGTCCTGCTTCGCCTTGCCGATGGCCTCGTTGGCGGTGCCCTTGATCTTGTCGCTCGTGCTACCCATGAAACTCTCCTTCCAGTTGGCTCGCGAAAACAACGCCTGCCGACTACGAGAGTTCCGATTTTGGGTATGGCTTGATAGGCCCGCTTTGGTTAGCTTGCCGCGCACGGAACCAACAGAAAGCAAGTCCCATGACCGGCCATGACCACACGCATTCCCACCATGACCACGATCATGACGATCGCTGGAAACATGACGGCGTGCGCGTCATTCCCGGCAATCAGCTCGATACCAACGTGCCGTCGACGGCGGGCATGGACCGCGCGGCCGCGATCAATTTCGCACGCGTCGGCGCGCAGAAATTGTGGGCGGGCACGGTCAGCATCAAGCCGGACGCCAAGACCGGTGCGCATCACCACGGCCATCTCGAAAGCGTCATCTACGTGGTGAAGGGCAAGGCGCGGATGCGCTGGGGCGAGAGCCTGCAATTCACGGCGGAGGCCGGCCCCGGCGATTTCATTTTCGTCCCGCCTTACGTGCCGCATCAGGAGATCAACGCCAGCCGGGACGAGGTGCTGGAATGCGTGCTGGTGCGCAGCGACGGCGAGGCGGTCGCGATCAACCTCGACATCGAGCCGGTCGAGAAGCCCGAGACCGTGCTGTGGATCGACCCCGTGCACCGGGATCCCAACGAGAAGAAGTAAGGGCCTGAAAGCCTGCTGGTTCTGTGCGACAGAACCACGCAGGCACAGCCTTCAAAAAATATTCGGAAGCCGTGTCGGATGGCCGTCGGGCCATCCGTCCTTGGGCAGAACCCCGCCCAAGGAGCCTCCGATGCCCAAAATGATCTTCGTCAATCTGCCGGTGACCGACCTCAAGCGCGCGACGGCCTTTTACGAGGCGGTCGGTGCGGTCAGGAACCCGCAATTCAGCGACGAGACGGCGAGCTGCATGGTCTTCTCCGAGACCATTTTCGCCATGCTTCTGACCCACGACAAATTCCGCAAGTTCACGCCGAAGCCGATCGCGGATGCCAAGACGTCGAACCAGGTGCTGCTCTGCCTGTCGGCCGACAGCCGCGGCGAGGTCGATGACGTCGTCGACAAAGCCGAGGCCGCGGGCGGGGTGGCCGATCCCAGCCCGAAGGACGAATACAGCTTCATGTACGGCCGCAGCTTCGAGGATCCGGATGGTCATATGTGGGGCGTGAACTGGATGGACATGGCAGCCTTCGCCGCGCAGTCCGACATGGCGAACGCCTGACCGAAGCCAACGAACATCGACCATCTCAAGAGGAGCATTCACGATGTCCAAGCTCGTGCCCTGCATGTGGTTCAACGGCGATGCCGAGGAAGCCGCGAAGTTCTACGTGTCGCTCGTTCCGAACTCGGAAATCACGCACGTCCAGCGCAACGTTTCGGACGGCCCGTCCGGCAAGACAGGCTCCGTGCTCGTCGTCGAGTTCACGGTGGCCGGGCAGCCCCTGGTCGCGCTCAACGGCGGCATGAAGGTGGAATATACCCACGCAATCTCCCTGATGATCCATTGCGACGACCAGGCTCAGGTCGATAGCGTCTGGAGCGCGTTCCTTGCTCATGGCGGCAAGGAGCAGCAGTGCGGCTGGATCAGCGATCGCTGGGGCGTATCCTGGCAGGTGGTGCCGAAGGTGATGTTCGAATTCCTGTCGAGCCCAGACAAGGCTGCGGCTGCGCGCGCGATGCAAGCCATGATGAAGATGGTCAAGCTTGATGTGGAAGTGCTGCGGCGGGCGTTCGAGGGCAAGTCGGCGGCGTGAGGTCAACACAGGTGCTGTAGGGTGGGCAAAGGCGCAAAGCGCCGTGCCCACCATTCATCGACGATTGAGAGAGTTGGTGGGCACGCTCCGCTTTGCCCACCCTACGAAACCTTGCCTAGAGGCCTCAGTAATTAATCCTTAGCCCCACGCCGCCATGGATGGTGTTCCCCACCGGCTGCGGGCCCAGCGTGCCGTTGGCGAACAGGTCGACGATCCAGCCCTTCTGCACGCGGAAGCCGAGGCGGCCGCCATATTCGAACCAGCCCTGGTTGCCCATCGTCGGCACCACCAGGCCGTCGCCGGTCACGGTGGCGACGATGCCGCCATGGCTGGCGAAGGACTGCACCCAGCCGCCATTGATGTTGGTCTCGATGTTGCTGCCGAAGAGGTGCGTCCACTGGCCGCCGATCTTGACCAGGCTGGTGCGGTCGGTGCCGGTCGCAATGGTGGCGTCGAACGGATTGAACGCCACGGCGTTGTCCGAATAGCCGGAGACGCGCTGCCAGAGCTGCCAGACTTCGATCGAGGCCGCGAATTCGTCGCGCGGGGATACGCGGCTCATCCAGCCGGCACGGCCATAGACGGCGTAGTTCGACGCGTTGGTTGAGCCCGTGACGCTCACCGGCCCGAGGCTGGTGTTGTAGTTGCGGGTGTAGCGCGCCTTCTCCCACGGCGTCAGGATGGTGCCGACGTCGAAGAACGGGCGCGACGAGCCCCAGTCGGTGAAATCATAGCGCAGAGCGAACGCGCCGATCGGCGCGCTGGTGATATTGTAGCCGCCCTCGCTGTATTGCGTGTAGGCGATGCCGGCGAGCAGCGACAGGTTGTTGGTCAGCTCCTTGCGGCCGTGAATGCCGGCCGAGAACGAGCCGGCGGAGCCGAATGCGCTGATGCAGTCGCTGCAATTGACCTGCTCGTTGACGCCGAGCAGCACCGTGCCGAGCACCCGGTTGGTGATCATCTGGTTGAAGCGCTGGTTGGCGAGGCCGCCGATCGAATGGCCGCTGGAGTCCGCGCCGGTCGGGCCCGAAGGTGGAGGCGGTGGATACGGGCTCGGCGAGGACGACGGATAGGGGCTCGGCGAAGGCGAGGGGGTCGGTGTGGGTGTCGGCGACGGCGACGGTGAATAGGTCGGTGACGGTGCGGGCGTCGGCCCACCGCATTCGGACTCGCAAGCCGCCTGCGCTGCCGCCGGTCGCGCATTGAACGCGAAGAACGCAAACGCAGCGGTTGCGGTCAGCGCGGCGGCGAGGACGAGGCGTCTGACGTCGAGTTTCGCCATCATCACCGCCCGCACAGCATGCCGTCGTCGTGGACGGCAGGCGTGATGGTCGGCGAGGCGTCCGCATACTGGTTGACCGAGCACAGCCCGGCGCTTGCGGCGCAGTTGGCGGCAAAGGTCCAGGGCGGCGTGTTGGTCTTGGTGATGCTGACCTTGCCGCCGGCAGAGGTGATGATTGCGGTGTCGCCGGGCTGGGTGAGCTGCACGCACTGGGAGCTCGTCGTGCAGACGCTGGCGGCGCCATCCTGAAGCACGACGACGGAGCGGCCGCGCTGGGAGAGGATGTCGAGCGTGGTGCCGCGCACGCCGATGGTCGCGAGCGGTGTCGTGATTTTGTAGGCGGTCTTTTCCGAATGTCCGGTAACGAAACGGAATGCGCCTGTGGTCATGCGGATCGCGACATCGCGATAGCTGTGCTCGTCGTTGAAGACGGTGCGGTCGAGCTTCAGCGTGGCGCTCGGGCCCAGCGAGAGGTTGGTGCTGTCGGCCATGACGAAGCGCGCGGCGCTGTCGGCACCGGTGCGCACGGTCTCGTCGCGCAACATGCTGTCGCCGACACTGATCGGCGTCGTGGTCGTGGCCACGCGCACCACGTCGTTCTGGATCACGACGGCTTCGCCGACGCGCGTCTGTGCCTGCGCGCAAGGCGCCGCGCAGACGAGTGCCGACAACAGAGTTGGGAAAAGCCAGAAACGCAAATTCATTTCGCAACCGATCGATATGTCCCTGATCGTACCGGATCGCGCGCGCTTCTGATGTGGCGAAATTATCACAAGCGGCGCTGGACGTGCGTTATGCTTAGTGACAGTTGCGGCAGAATGCGTTCAATGAAGAGTGCCGTCTTTGTTTTTCTCCGCGGTGAAGCAGATTTGCCACGCAAAATAGCCCCACAGCAGCCGTTCGAATTGCCCGCGGTTCCGAAGGTGTCGCAGAGCGCAGTGATCGCTGTCGCGATTTTCCTGGTCGCGCATCTTGCGTTGCTGATCGGCCTGACGGCGCCGGAGAAGTTCGTCTTCGACGAGGTGCACTACGTGCCGGCGGCACGGCAGATGCTGGCACCCACGCTATCGCAACCGATGCTCAACCCGATGCATCCGCCGCTGGCCAAGGAGCTGATCGCGGCATCGATCGCAGCCTTCGGCGACAATGCGCTGGGCTGGCGCTATCCGTCGACCTTGTTCGGCGCGCTCGCGATCGTCGCGATCTATCTGTGCGGGCTCGCGCTGTTCTCCGCGCAAGGCCCGGCGATCGCCGCCGCGGCGATCGCGGGCTTCAACCAGATGCTTTACGTGCAGGCGCGTATCGCCATGCTGGACATTTACGCGCTCGGATTCGGCCTGCTCGCGATTGCCGCCTTCATGCACGGCTTTCGAAGAGAGCGCCCGCATGCGTTGTTCGCGCTCGCGGGCGCCTTGTTTGGTCTCGCCGCGGTTTGCAAATGGAGCGGCCTGTTTCCGCTCGGCATCTGCATCGTTGTGGTTGCGGTGATCCGGCTTATGCAGGGCTGGCGCACGCTGTTCGCCGACGCGAAGCCGAGTGACTGGTATCGGCCCGATCTCTGGCCCGATCTTCGCGTGCAGCATGTCGCGCTCTGCTTCGCCGTGCTGCCGGCGCTGACATATCTTGCCGCCTTCGTGCCGCTCTACGGAGCGTCGCTGCCGGATCTGATCGAGGCGCAGCGCCGGATATTCGCCGACAACACCACGACCGCGATCGCCGGCCATACCTATATGAGCGCGTGGCCATCCTGGCCGCTGCTCGCGCGCCCGGTGTGGTTCCTGTTCGACAAGACCTCGGAGAACAATGTCTCCGCGATCGTCTTCCTCGGCAATCCGCTGGTCGCGTGGCCGGCGCTGCTCGCGCTCGCCGTCGTGCTGCGCGACTTCATCGTCGCGCGGCGCTGGGATGCGTTCCTGATCGCGGCGTTCTATTTCGGCTCCTGGCTCGCCTGGGCTTTGCTACCGCGCACGCTCGGCTTCCTCTACTATTATCTGCCGGCCGCAACGGTGGCGTCGCTTGCGCTGGTCTATGTGCTGCGACGGGAGGGGCTGCCGCGCTGGCTGCTGTGGGCCTATGTCGGGGGCGCGGCGATCGGCTTTGCGGTGATGCTGCCGATCTCGGCGGCCTTCATCGGCACGTCCATGCAGACGTTCAACCGGTTGATGCTGTTCCAGAGCTGGATATGAAATCGCCGCCTGTCACGATCGTGGCAGGCGGCGTGTTTCACGCGGCGATGACTTGAATTTCACTTGGACAATTTTACTTGGACGCCGTCGTCTTGGCTTCCATGTTCACGACCTGAACGCGGCGGTTGATCGGGTCGGCGCCGTTGGCGGTGTCCTTCAATTTGGTCTTGCCATAGCCGACGGTGACGAGATCGGTGCCGTTGAGACTATAGTTCTGCACTAGGTACTTCTTGATGGTGTCGGCGCGACGTTCGGAGAGCCCTTGATTGTACTCCTCGCCGCCGACCGCATCGGTGTGGCCGGCGACCACGAAGGTCGAGCCCTTCAGCGACGGATCGGACAGCGCCTTGCCGAGCGCCTGCACCGACGGCACCGACGTCTTGGCGATGTCGGCCGAGTTGTAGTCGAACTGGATCTCCAGATCGATCCTCGGCTTGGTGGCGGCGAGCTCGGCGATCTGCTCGCGCTCGCCCATCGAGAGCGACCGGGTCGAGCGGTTGCGCACCGTGTTAAGGAACGTCGCTTCCTTGGCCTGCGCGGTCGGATCGGCCTGCGGACCGACGGACAGGCCGCGGGTTGCCGGCTTCGGCTTCAGCGCATCCAGGATCTGGTTGGCGGAGACGTTATCGCCGGCGAAAGCCAGGCCCGCCGTCATCGACAGCGCGGCCGTGAGGGTAATCGCCTTCAGTCCAAAAAACCTATCAAAACGGGTCATTGTCGTATCCTCGCTGTTACGCCTGATGGCGATTTGATGTTGCGAGCGTAGGGAAGGTTCAACAGCCTCGATGTGATGCGGGTCACATTCCAGATGGCCGAAATGACCCGTGCATCCTGGCGCCGGCGCCGATCGGCATCCATGGCGTGTCGGGCCAGCGGCGGTGCCCTGCCACCGGGAAGAACCGTTGTCTCGTTCGGCGTCGACAGCGGATTGCTGAACCGGCTGGACTCGCCGACCGCGCAGGTACAATCTTTCGGTCATTGTTCGTCGCCAGCCGTATTGCCCGCTGCGTCAGCAGCCCAAAAAGCGACCGTCGCAGCGACTCTCAGCTCGGTTCGAGCAGCAGAAATCCCCGAGTGATCCAGATCACAGTGCGTCGTCGTGAACTGGATCAGATTGCTCTCATCGGATCGGCTCAGGCCGAACCGAGAGCAGCGAGGAAGTTTGGATCAGGGGAGAATGATCATGCGCTTCTTGATCGCAGCAATTTCAATCGCAGTATTTCTCGTCAGCGGCAACGCGGCCTTCGCGGACAAGCGCGTCGCCTTCGTGGTCGGCAATGCCGCCTACAAGAATGTCCCGCAGCTTCCCAACCCCGCGATCGACTCCAAGGCGATGGCCAGGGTGCTGCGCAATGTCGGCTTCGACGTCGTCGAGGGCGCCAACCTCACCCGCGACGCCATGACCGCGAAGCTTCTGGAGTTCGGCAAGAAGAGCGAAGGCGCCGACGTCGCTGTGTTCTTCTATGCCGGCCACGGGATCGCCGTGAACGGCGTCAACTATCTGCTGCCGGTCGACGCAGACCTGAAATCCGAGATGGACGTCAAGCTGGGCGCGGCGATCAATGTCGACCTCACGCTCGATCAGACCATGTCGGACGCGAAGGTGAAGCTCGTATTCCTGGACGCCTGCCGCGACAATCCGTTCGCGGCAAAGATCCGCTCGGCCAAGGCCACTCGCTCCGTCAACGTCCAGACCGGTCTTGCCGAGATGAAGTCGGGCGAGGGCACGCTGATTGCCTTTGCCACTGGCCCCGGCCAGACCGCGCTCGACGGCGAGGCCGGCACCAACAGCCCGTTCACCCGCGCGCTCGTCGCCAACATTGCCCAGCCCGGGATCGAGATCCAGCAGGCGATGACCAAGGTCCGTGCCCAGGTCAGTGACGAGACCAGCAAGGGGCAATTGCCCTGGGGGCACACCAACCTGACGGGCAACGTCTATCTCAATCCGGTTGGCGTGCCGGCTGCGGCCACGACCGATTCGTCGAACGCACCGGTGTTGGCCGCGAGCAAGCAAGGCTCCGACGTCGAGCTCGAGTTCTGGCGCTCGATCAGGGACTCCAACAAGGTCGAGGAGCTCAACGCCTATCTCACCAGCTATCCCAACGGCACGTTCAAATCGATCGCGCTCGCCCGCATCGCGGCGTTGCAGGATGGTCCATCCATCACCACCCGCAACCTCTCGGCCGGGATCGATCCTGCGACCTTTACGGAAGAAGCCAACCAGGTGTCTGAAGACCAGATCGGGCTGGACAAGAACCAGCGCCGCGACGTGCAGCGCCGCCTCACCGGGCTCGGCTTCGACGTCAAGGCAACGGGCAAGTTCGACGATGAGACCCGTTCCGTGATGAGACGGTGGCAGGCTGCCCGTGGCTATCCTGCGACCGGTTATCTCAACAAGCTCCAGCACAAGGCCCTGCTGTCGGAGATTGTCTCGACCCGCGCAGCCTCCTCCGAACAGGCAGACGACGAGCCGGCGCGTCGCCGGTCCTCCGGCGGTGGCGGCCGGCGCCATTACGGCGGTGGCGGTGCCGGTCCGCCAGGCGGCCCCGGCGGTCTGTTCGGCGGTATGATGGGCGGGTTGTTCGGCCGCCGCTGAGCCGGCAGGCAAGCAACAGGCGGCCCGGTTCGGGCCGCCAATTTTGTTCCGGAAACCCATGCTCACCGATCGTCGCAAAGCCGTCGCGTGATGGCCTGCGTGCGAACAAGAATTCGGCCAGTTGGGCGCCTAGCAGGACTCCGCGTCCAATAACCGCCGAGGAACGGAGCCGAGTTCAGTCCAGTGCCCAGGCCGAGTGATTACCAGTTCTATCGTGGCGGGCCGCCGGATCGGACAGTCTTTCTGAGCTCAATGCCCATCTATGTCGGTGCGGCGATGATCGCGGTGGCGATCCTGCTGTCCACGCTGATCACCGGGCTGACCAGCCGCTATGTCGGCCTCGACGGTCCGAACGACGAGAACATGTGGCTGGTCGACCGCCTCACCGGCAGCGTCTATCGTTGCCAGGCGGACGGGCGTGGCAAGGCGTCCTGCGAACCTGACGTTGCCACCGGCAGCCTCGGTGACCGGCCCAAGGTGCAAAAGAACGGCAATTGAGGCCTTGCACCTTCGCAGCGCAGCCATGGCCAACACCGTTATGAGCAACGGCAAGATGAAGAGCGCCTGCATGCATTAAATGAAGGCGCAGAAGGCCATGTCGATGAAGTAAGGCGCGAGGCGCGCACGGTTCGGCCGCGCTGTCAGCAGTTGGCAGCGCGGCTTTTTCTTGAGAAAGCTTCTTTGGCGTCTCTCTTTTTCCTGGCGCGAATCCGGCTACATTGCCTCCTGCAATGTCACGCGCGCCCAAACCCTTTCCGATCCCCACGACACAGGCCCGGCAGATCTGGCTGCATGCCCAGCGGCTGGACGAGCGCGCGCCGTTCGTGGAGGGGGCGCGCGCGGTGGCGGATGCGATCGACCATCTCGGTTATGTGCAGATCGACACCATCAACGTCATCGAGCGCAGCCACCACCACATCCTGTTCAGCCGCATTCCGTCCTACCGGCGTGCCGATTTGCGCCAGGCCCAGAGCGTCGACCGGAGCGTGTTCGAATACTGGACCCATGCGCTGTCCTATGTGCCGGCGAACGATTTTCGCTTCTTCCTGCCGGCGATGCGCGAGCACCGGCGCGAGGGGCACAAATGGTACGCCTCGGTCAAGCCGGCCGATACGCGCAAGGTGATGCGGCTCCTGCGCGCCGGTCCGCTGACGATCCGCGACATCGAGGACGACGTGCTCACCGAGAAGGAGCATCTCTGGCAGAGCCGAAAACCCTCGAAGCGGGCTTTGCAGCTCGCCTTCTACACCGGCGTCGCGACCGTCAGCGCGCGCCAGGGCATGCTCAAGACCTATGAGCTGATGACGCGGCACTTCGGCTGGGACAAGCTGCCGAAGCCGGCGTCGGCGAGAGACATCACGGCCTATCTGCTCGACCGCGCACTGCGGTCGCAGGGCGTGGTCAGTCTGGATTCGATCTGCCACCTCGATGCGCCGAGCAAGAAGGCGATCGCGCAGCTGGTCGCCTCGCGCGTCCGCCGCGGCGAGCTCGTGCCCGTTGCGATCGAGGGCGCGGGCAAGCAGGAGCATTGGGCCGCGCCTGCGGCGCTGGAGCCGGGTGAGGGCGCTGCGCCCGATCTCGTTCACATCCTCTCGCCGTTCGATCCCCTGATCATCCAGCGCAAGCGCACCAATCTGTTCTTCGGCTACAACCACCTGTTCGAAGCCTATGTGCCGAAGGCCAAGCGCAAGCTCGGCTATTTCGCGTTGCCCGTGCTGGTCGGCGACGAGATCGTCGCGGCGCTTGACCTCAAGACCGATAGGCAGGCGAAAAAGCTGCTGATGCAGAAATGGACCTGGGTTGGGCAGGGGAAGAAGACGGCGGGGCGCAAGGAGCTGAAGCGCGTGATCGAGGAGGAGCTCGATCGCTTCGAGCGGTTTCAATTGGCGGAGTGAGTGGCGCTCGCCGTGGCTTCGGTCTCGTAGGGTGGGCAAAGCGACTTGTCCGCCGTAGCTCGAAGAGCGAAGGCGGAAGCGTGCCCACCATCGTGGTCCGCGAAGGAGAATGGTGGGCACGGCGCTAACGCGCCTTTGCCCACCCTACAAGACCATCAATCCAAACGCCAAACGCAATCCCGACCGCATAAGCCACCAGATTCCACAGCGAGAAGATCCGGCCGAGCAGCAGCGCGCCCGCGGTGGTGAGCCGAAACGCATCGAGCCAGGGCGCATGCACCAGCCGGGAGAACTCGACGACGATCGCGATCGCCACGGCGATGGCTGCAAGTCGGCTCCGAGTCAGGCGCGGCAGCAAAACCCCGACCAGCAGAAACACCATCGTCGCCCACAGCAGCGAGCCGCCGTACTTCACGACGAAGGCGGGAAGGCCAAGTGGAAAGCCGTACCAGCGCAAGGACAGCCAGCAGGCGATCACGACCAGCGCGAGGGCGGCGCGGATCAATGATTTCTGTCGCAGCGCAACGGTGTTGACCGGTTGCGCCCCGTGCATTGCTCGCTCCATTGACTCTTTGCCCGCGATGCTCAAAACCGCAACCAGCCCATAAAAGCAACAACCCCGGGGGGAAGCCATGAGCCAGACCACGACCTATGCCGGTTCCGCCGGCTCAGCCAAGTCGGAAATCGAGACCTCGACGATCCGCGCCATCTCCTGGCGCCTGATTCCGTTCCTGGTGCTGGCCTACTTCTTCTCCTATCTCGACCGCGTCAATCTCGGCTTCGCCGCGCTGACCATGAACGCGGAGCTGAAGTTCACGCCGCTGATCTTCTCCTGGGGCGCCGGCATCTTCTTCATCGGCTATTTCATTTTCGAGGTGCCGAGCAATCTGGCGCTGGAGAAGTTCGGCGCGAGCCGCTGGATCGCCCGCATCATGGTGACCTGGGGCATCATCTCGGCGCTGATGGCGCTGGTCAGCGGGGTGACGAGCTTCTACGTCCTGCGCTTCCTGCTTGGCGTCGCCGAGGCCGGCTTCTTCCCCGGCATCATCCTCTATCTCACCTACTGGTACCCGGCCGAGTATCGCGCCCGCTTCCTCGCCGCCTTCGCCATCGCCGTGCCGGTCTCCACCGTGATCGGCGCGCCGGTCTCGGGCCTGCTGCTCGGGCTCGACGGCGCGATGGGGCTGAAGGGCTGGCAGTGGCTGTTCATCATCGAGGGCATCCCCTCGGTGCTGCTGGGCATCGTCACCTGGTTCTATCTCACCGACAAGCCGGAGAAGGCGGACTGGCTCTCGGCCGATCAGAAGGCCTGGCTCAAGTCCAGGCTCGATTCGGAAATCGCGGCCAAGCAGGCGGTGAAGCATCTTTCGCTCGGCGAAGCGCTGTCGTCGCCGAAGGTGATCATGCTGAGCCTGGTCTATTTCGGCTTCGTCGGCGCGCTCTATGGCATGCAGTTCTGGCTGCCGCAGATCGTCAAGGCGTTCGGCCTCACCAACGCCCAGACCGGCTTTGTCACAGCGATCCCGTATCTGTTCGGCACCATCGCCATGATCCTGTGGGCGCGGCATTCCGATGCGACGCGCGAGCGCGTGATGCATGTCGGCGCGCCGCTGCTGCTCACCGCCGTTGCGCTTGCCGTCTCCTCCTATCTCACCGATCCCACCATGACGATGGTGGTGCTCACCGTCGCGGCGATCGGCGTGTTCTGCTGCTTCGGCGTGTTCTGGACCCTGCCGACCGCCTGGCTCTCCGGCACGGCGGCGGCCGGCGCCATCGCGCTGATCAACTCGATCGGCAACCTCGCCGGCTTCGGCGGGCCCTACCTGATCGGCTGGGTCAAGGAAGCCACCGGCCAGACCTCGACCGGCTTGCTGGTGCTGGCCGTCCTGCCCCTGATCGCCGGCATTTTGGTTTTTGTCGGCGGCCACGAGAGCAAGCACGAGTTCGCCGGGCAGGGGCGGTAGGCCGCCAGCACCGCTGCGTAGCCCGGATGGAGCGAAGCGAAATCCGGGACTGCTCGAGCTACAACCTGCAGGCCCCGGATTGCGCTGCGCTCCATCCGGGCTACGGACTCTCGTAGGGTGGACAAAGGCGCGCTTTGCGCCGTGCCTACCATTTTCCTGATTCCGGCAGGCATGGTGGGCACGCTTCGCTTTGCCCACCCTACAATCGCACCCTCCCGGCAACCGCCATCCAAATCCTTACCACCCCTTAACGATCACGCTTTCCTGATTACTGACGATTATTGACTTTTATCAGTGATTAGTCGACATTCCTCTCATCGCAGTCGCGGGAGTGTCCTCCGATGTTCGTTCGGTCAGTTTTGTCCAGCTATTCCAAGCTCTTGGCGGGTGTCTCGCTGGCCCTGATGGCCGCTGCGCTGGCCGGGTGCAATGATACCGTTGCTGAAAAGGCCGAGCCGCCGCGGCCGGTTCTGGTCGCGACCGCCCATTATGATGCCGAGACGCCGGAGCGCAGCTTTGTCGGCACCGTCAGGCCCCGGATCGAGAGCGATCTCGGTTTCCGCGTGGCCGGCAAGGTTGCCAAGCGCCTGGTCGAGGTCGGCCAGACCGTCGAAATCGGCCAGCCGCTCGCGACGCTCGACGAGGTCGATCTGAAGCTCCAGGCTGAACAGTCCGTCGCCGAGCAGACCGCTGCGACCGGCGTGCTGGCCCAGGCCGCCGCGGCCGAGCAGCGCGCCAAGGATCTGAAGGCCAAGGGCTGGACTACGGATGCGGCGATGGATTCGAGCCGCGCCGCCGCCGATGAGGCCCGCGCGCGTCTGGACCGAGCCGTGCGCTCAGTCGAGCTGACCAAGAATTCTCTTTCCTACGCGACGCTCAACGCCGACGCCCGTGGCGTCGTCACCGCAACGCTGATCGAGCCCGGCCAGGTGGTTGCCGCAGGCCAGACTTCGATCCGTGTCGCCCGCTTTGCCGAGAAGGAAGCGGTCGTCGCGATCCCTGAGACGCTGGTCGGACGTGCCAAGTCGGGCGCCGCCAGCGTCACTCTTTGGTCGGAGCCGGACAAGAAATATGCGGCCAAGCTGCGCGAGATCGCGCCGACGGCCGATCCGTCGACGCGCACCTATCTTGCAAAGTTCTCGCTGCCCGAGGCCGACGACAAGGTTTCGCTCGGCATGACCGCGACGTTGACGCTGTCGGATGCCGCGACCGAGCGCGTCGCGCGGCTGCCGCTGTCGGCGCTGTTCAACGAAGGCGGCAAGCCCTCCTTCTACGTCGTCGACGACAATGGCGCCGTCACGCTCAAGCCGGTCGTGGTGAAGTCCTACGAGAGCAACGACGTCATCATCACCAGCGGTGTCGACGAGGGCGCCAAGATCGTGGCCCTCGGCGTGCAGAAGCTCGATCCAAGCCAGCGGGTGCGGATCGTCTCGTCGCTGTCCTTCTAGAGTTTACGAGTCACGTCGTGTGAGGTGAGTTTCGGCCCAAGCGCAAATGCCGGGGCTGAAGCGGCGAAGCGATCCAGAACCTGCCCAGCCCCCTGGATTGCTTCGCTGCCTCGCGACGACGGTTTGAACAGAGTGGCTGTGGTTTTTTTGCAATTGGACCATCTTTGGAGAGTGCGATGAAGCGCTTCAACCTTTCGGCCTGGGCCGTCAGCCATCCGACGCTGGTCCTGTTCCTGATGATCATACTCGGCGTCGCCGGCTTCTTCTCCTATCAGAAGCTCGGGCGGGCCGAGGATCCGTTCTTCACGGTGAAGGTGGTCAACGTCTCCGTGATCTGGCCGGGCGCGACTGCGCAGGAGATGCAGACGCAGGTCGCCGACCCCATCGAGAAGAAGATCCAGGAGCTGCCCTATTTCGAGAAGGTGCAGACCTATTCCAAGCCGGCCTTCACCGCGCTCCAGGTGACCTTCCGCGATTCCACGCCGCCAAAGGACGTGCCGTATCTCTTCTATCTCTTGCGCAAGAAGCTCGCCGACGTGCAGGGCCAGTTGCCTTCGGGCATTCTGGGACCCGTCGTCAACGACGAGTTCTCCGACGTCGATTCCATCCTCTACATGATGACCGGCGACGGCGCCGACTATGCCCAGCTCAAGAAGGTCTCGGAAGGCTTCCGCCAGCGCCTGTTGAAGGTGCCTGGTGTGACCAAGGTCGACGTCTACGGCAACCAGGACGAGCGCATCTTCGTCGAATTCTCGCACGCCAAGCTCGCCACCCTCGGCATCACGCCGCAGGCCCTGTTCGATTCGCTCGCCAAGCAGAACAACGTCGTGCCCGCCGGCACGGTCGAGACCTCGTCGCAGCGCGTGCCGCTGCGCGTCACCGGCGCGCTCGATGGCGCCAAGGCCGTCGCCGAGACGCCGGTCGAGAGCAACGGCCGCGTGTTCCGTTTAGGTGATATCGCCACCGTCACCCACGGCTATGTCGACCCGCCGAGCTTCATCGTGCGCCAGGAAGGCAAGGCCGCGATCGGCATCGGTGTCGTCACCGCCAAGGGCGCCAACATCCTCGATCTCGGCAAGGAGGTCGAGAAGGCCACCGCCGAGTTCATGAAGGCGGTGCCGCAGGGCATCGACGTCAAGCTCATCGCCGACCAGCCCAAGGTGGTCGAGCACGCCGTCGGCGAGTTCGTGCATTCCTTCATGGAAGCCCTCGTCATCGTGCTGTTCGTGTCGTTCCTGGCACTCGGCTGGCGCACCGGCATCGTGGTCGCGCTGTCGGTGCCGCTGGTGCTCGGCATCGTCTTCGTCGTCATGAACACGATGTCGCTCGATCTGCACCGCATCACGCTCGGTGCGCTGATCATCGCGCTCGGCCTGCTGGTGGATGACGCCATCATCGCGGTCGAGATGATGGTGGTGAAGATGGAGCAGGGCTGGGACCGTTTCCGCGCGGCCTCCTTTGCCTGGGAATCCACTGCGTTTCCGATGCTCACGGGGACGCTGGTCACGGCCGCTGGCTTCCTCCCCATCGGCTTTGCCAATTCCGCGGTCGGCGAATATGCCGGCAGCATCTTCTGGATCGTGGCGATCGCGCTGGTCGCCTCCTGGTTCGTGGCGGTGATCTTCACGCCCTATATCGGCGTCATGCTGCTGCCCAACATCAAGGTGCACCACAATCACGATCCGCACGCGGTGTACGAGACCCGCATGTACCGCGGCCTGCGCGCCATCGTGCAATGGTGCGTCAACCACCGCATCACCGTGGTGGCCGCGACCGTCGGCGTCTTCATCGCCTCGATCGTCGGCTTCGGTCATGTCCAGCAGCAGTTCTTCCCGCTGTCGGAGCGGCCCGAGCTGTTCCTCCAGCTCCGCCTGCCCGAGGGCACCGCCTTCAACGTCACCGAGAAGGCGGTGAAGAAGGCCGAGACGCTGCTCAAGGACGACAAGGACATCGAGACCTATACGTCCTATGTCGGCCAGGGCTCGCCGCGCTTCTGGCTCGGCCTCAATCCGCAGCTTCCGAACGAGGCCTTTGCCGAGATCGTCATCGTCGCCAAGGGCGTCGAGGCGCGCGAGCGCATCAAGGCCAAGATCGAGAACGCGGCTGCGGAGGGCATGCTGACCGAGGCGCGCGTGCGCGTCGATCGCTTCAACTTCGGTCCGCCGGTCGGCTTCCCAGTCCAGTTCCGCGTGATCGGCCCCGACGCCAACAAGGTGCGCGAGATCGCCTATCAGGTCCGCGACGTCATGCGGCAGAACAAGAGCGTCAAGGACGTCCAGCTCGACTGGAACGAGCAGTCGCCCTACCTCAAGCTCGTCGTCGACCAGGATCGTGCCCGCGCCATGGGCCTGACGCCGCAGGACGTCTCGCAGGCGCTGTCGATGCTGATCTCGGGTGCGCAGGTCACCACCATTCGCGACGGCATCGAGAAGGTGGCCGTGGTCGCTCGTGCGGTCCCGTCCGAACGTCTCGATCTCGGCGGAGTCGGCGATCTGACCATCACCTCGAAGAACGGCGTCGCCGTGCCGCTCCAGCAGATCGCCAAGATCGAGTATGCCCATGAGGAGCCGATCATGTGGCGGCGTAACCGCGACATGGCGATCACCGTGCGCTCCGACGTCGTCGACGGCGTGCAGGCGCCCGACGTCACCAGCCAGATCACGCCGAAGCTGAAGGCGATCAAGGACAATCTCGAGCCGGCCTACCGCATCGAGCCGGGCGGGGCGTTCGAGGAATCCGCCAAGGGCAACGCCTCGATCTTCATCCTCTTCCCGCTGATGGTCATGGTGATGCTGACGCTGCTGATGTTCCAGTTGCAGAGCTTCTCGCGCCTGATCCTGGTGTTCCTCACCGCGCCGCTCGGCATCGTCGGTGCCTCGTTCGGCCTCAACGTCGCCAATGCCCCGTTCGGCTTCGTGGCGCTGCTCGGCCTGATCGCGCTCGCCGGCATGATCATGCGCAACACCGTCATCCTGGTCGACCAGATCGAGACCGACGTCTCCCACGGCCTGACCCGCCGTGAGGCGATCGTGGAGGCAACCGTCCGCCGTGCCCGGCCGGTGGTGCTGACGGCGCTTGCCGCGATCCTGGCCATGATCCCGTTGTCGCGCTCGGCCTTCTGGGGCCCGATGGCGATCACGATCATGGGAGGCCTGTTCGTCGCGACCTTCCTGACGCTGCTGTACCTGCCGGGCCTCTACGCCCTGTGGTTCAGGAAGAGCCTGGACGAGGCGGGCACCCCCGAGCAGCCTGCCGCGCCGCAGCATGGGAGCGATGACCAGCACGCAATTCCGCTTGCTGAAGCGGCTGAATAAATGAGAAGACTGCTGATGGACGAGTCCTGACACATGACACTGGTTGCGGAACATATCGAAGGCGACACCCGGGATCGTATCCTCGAGGTGGCCGAGCGGCTGTTCCGCCAGATCGGCTACCAGAAGACCACGGTCGGGGACATCGCCAAGGAGCTCAGGATGAGCCCCGCCAATGTCTATCGCTTCTTCGAATCGAAGAAGGCGATCCACCAATCGGTGGCGCGAGCCTTGATGGGCGAGGTCGAGATCGAAGCGCTACGGATCGTGGCGCGGCCTGGTCCGGTGCTCCCGCGCTTCCGCGAGTTGCTCACCACCATCCACCGCATGAACACCGAGCGCTATGTCGGCGATAACAAGCTGCATGAGATGGTCGAGATCGCGATGCAGGAGGACTGGGATGTCTGCGTCGCCCATATGGAGTGCATTGCCGGCGTCATCGGCCAGGTGATCGCGCAGGGTACCGCGTCCGGCGAGTTCGAGGCGCCGGACCTGCAACTGGCCTCGATGTGCGCCTGCACCGCGATGATGCGCTTTTTCCACCCCCAGATGATCGCCCAGTGCGCCACCAAGCCGGGCCCGACCATCGACCAGATGATCGATTTCGTCATCGCGGGTCTGTCGCCGCGCCACTAACGGGCGCTGGAATTTCCCCTATAAGCAGGCCGACGTAGCCCGGATGGAGCGAAGCGCAATCCGGGATGGTTCAGCGTCGCGCTAGCGGACCCGGATTACGCTTCGCTCCATCCGGGCTACCAGGATCAGGGAAGACCTCGCCGTGACCGACAAAGACCTCTATTTCTACGAGCCCTCCAAGGGCCACGGCCTCAAGCACGATCCCTTCAACGCCATCATCGCGCCGCGGCCGATCGGCTGGATCTCCTCCCGCGACACCAAGGGCCACGTCAATCTCGCGCCCTACAGCTTCTTCAACGCCTTTTGCTACGTGCCGCCGATCATCGGGTTTTCCTCCACCAACTGGAAGGACACGGTGTCGAACATGGAGCAGACCCGGGAGTTCGTCTGGAATCTGACGACCATGGATCTCGCCAAGCACATGAACGCGACCGCCGCGCATGTCGGCCCCGAGGTCGACGAGTTCAAGCTCGCAGGGCTGACCGCCGTTCCCGGCAAGCTCGTCAACGTGCCGCGCGTGGCCGAGAGCCCGGTTGCCTTCGAGTGCAAGGTGTCCGACATCGTCCGCCTCAAGGGTGCCGACGGCAAGGAGGCCGATGCCTGGCTGACGCTGGGCGAGGTCGTCGCCGTCCATATCGACAAGGCCATGATCAAGGACGGCGTCTACCAGACCGCCGCCGCCCGCCCCATCGTCCGCGCCGGCCGTCGCGGCGACTACTTCGAGATCAAGCCGGAAAACATGTTCGAGATGGTGCGGCCGGACTGATCCGGGCTACCGCTCTCTCCACCGTCATTCCGGGGCGCGCCGTTAGGCGCGAGCCCGGAATCCATACTCCCGATGGTGGTTATGGATTCCGGGCTCGACGCTTGCGCGTCGCCCCGGAATGACGACGGGGCATTCAGCCCGATTCCCCTCCCCGGAACTGCCCCCACGCCCCGGCCGTTATGGCCGCCGGGGCGGCCGCCCGGCCGCGTCAATTCGCATCTTTTTGCTTGCGAAGTGTTCACTTACCCCGGCCACTTTCCGCTAAAATGCCGATAACCGCGCCGATGCATGAGGTCCGCCATGAGCTTCCGCCGCGACACCATCACAAAGCCGATCTTCTCCTGGGCGCGCGGCGTGCTGCCGGCGATGTCCGACACCGAGCGCGAGGCGCTGGAGGCCGGTGACGTCTGGTGGGATGCCGATCTCTTCACCGGCGACCCCGATTGGACGAAGCTGCTGAAGGTGCCTCAGGCGACGCTCACCCCCGAGGAGCAAGCCTTTCTCAACGGCCCGGTCGACGCGCTCTGCGCCATGCTCGACGAGTGGAAGATCTTCTGGGAATGGCGTGACCTGCCGCCAGACGTCTGGCACTTCGTCAAGCGCGAAAGATTCTTCGGCATGATCATTCCGAAGGAGTTTGGCGGCCTCGGCTTTTCGCCCTATGCCCATTCGGAAGTGGTGCGAAAGATCTCGACCCGCTCGATTGCGGCGGCCGTCACCGTGATGGTGCCGAACTCGCTCGGGCCGGGCGAGCTTCTGATGCGCTTCGGCACGAAAGAGCAGCAGGAGCGCTGGTTGCCGCGCCTCGCCGACGGCCGCGACATTCCCTGCTTCGGCCTGACCAGCCCCGAAGCCGGCTCCGACGCCGCCTCGATGGTCGACACCGGCATCATCTGCAAGGGCGAGTTCGAGGGCCGCGAGGTCATTGGCCTCAGGCTCAACTGGCACAAACGCTACATCACGCTCGGCCCGGTCGCGACGCTGCTCGGCCTCGCCTTCAAGGCCTACGATCCTGATCATCTCGTGGGCAGCCAGGAAGAGCTTGGCATCACCGTCGCGCTGATCCCGACCAATCTGCCCGGCGTCAAGATCGGCCATCGTCATCTGCCGTCGATGCAGGTGTTCCAGAATGGCCCGAACTGGGGCCACGACGTCTTCATCCCGCTCGACTATGTCATCGGCGGCAAGGAGAGACTCGGGCAGGGCTGGAAGATGCTGATGACGGCGCTCGCCGCCGGCCGCGGCATCTCGCTGCCGTCGCTGTCGGCGGCCGGTGCCGCCTATGCCGCCCGCACCACCGGCGCCTATGCCCGCATCCGCGAGCAGTTCGGTATCTCGATCTCCAAATTCGAGGGCGTCGAGGAGCCGCTCGCGCGCATCGTCGCGACCGCCTACCAGCTCGACGCGGCGCGCCGGCTGACCTGCGCGGCGCTGAATGCCGGCATCCATCCCGCCGTCATCTCCGGCATCATGAAGCTGCACGCGACCGAGCGGATGCGCACCGCGGTCGACGACGCCATGGACATCCATGGCGGCAAGGCCGTGATCGACGGTCCGCAAAACTATCTCGGCAATCTGCACCGCGCCGTGCCTGTCGGTATCACCGTCGAGGGCGCCAACATCCTGACCCGCAACCTCATCGTGTTCGGGCAGGGCGCGATACGCGCGCATCCCTATCTGCTCGACGAGATGAACGCGTTGGCCGACACCGACCGCGAGCGCGGGCTCACCGCGTTCGACAAGGCGTTCTGGAAACATGCCGGCCACAGCTTCCAGACGCTGTTGCGTGCGTTCGGCCGGAGCTGGAGCTTCGGCGCCTTTGCGCTTGCGCCGGATGCGGGCGATGCCACGCCATTCTACCGCCAGCTCGCGCGCTACTCCGCGGCCTTTGCGCTCTGCGCCGATATGGCGCTGCTCACGCTCGGCGGCGCGCTCAAGCGCAAGGAGATGCTGTCGGCGCGCTTTGGCGACATCCTCTCCGAGCTCTATCTGCTCTCGGCCGCGCTGAAGCGCTGGCAGGACGAGGGCCGGCAGAAGGAAGACTTCGCTGCGCTGGAATGGTGCATGGCGACCGGCTTCAAGACCATCGAGAACCGGCTTGCCGAAATCCTTGCCAATCTGCCAAATCGTTTTGTCGCTGTCATCCTCAAGCTCGTGGTCCAGCCGTTCGGTGCGCGCGTGCTCGGCCCGTCCGACCGTGTCGTGCACCAATGCGCCAGCCTCGTGCTGGAGCCGTCGGCGGCCCGCGAGCGCCTCACGCCGGATCTCGCCCATGTCGATGACGACGGCGGCTTTGCCCGGCTGGAGCGCGCGTTCAAGCTCGTTGCGGCCACCGATGCCATCGCCAAGCGCATGCGCGCCGCGCACATCCGCGACTGGAAGGACGCCGTCACCAATGGCGTGATCACGCAGGCCGAAGGCGAGCAGCTTGCGGCCGCTCATGAAGCCGTCACAAAAGTGATCGAGGTCGACGATTTTGCGCCCGAAGCGCTGTCGCCGATTTACAAGAAAACCGGAGATGTGCATCAGTTCTTCCAGGAACTCGGTGAACAGAGGGCGGCGAGCTGATGGCACGACCGGTTTTCATCGTCGACGGCAGCCGGACGCCGTTTCTCAAAGCGCGTTCGGGGCCGGGGCCGTTCACGCCGGTCGATCTCGCCGTCCAATGCGGCCGACCGTTGCTGGCGCGCCAACCGTTTTCACCCGATGATTTCGACCAGGTCATCCTCGGCTGCGTCAACGTGATCGCGGACGAGATGAATCCGGCCCGCGTCGCCGCGCTCCGGCTCGGCATGGGCGAGGACATGGTCGCCTTCACGGTGCAGATCAATTGCGGCTCCGGCATGCAGTCGATCGACACGGCCTACCGCTACATTCGCGAGGGCCATGCCGACATGGTCCTCGCCGGTGGCACCGAGGCGCTGAGCCACGCGCCGCTGGTCTGGCCGAATTCCGGGGTGCGCTGGTTCGCCGGCCTTGCCACCGCCAAGGGCGTCGCTGCGAAGCTCGCTGCCGCCTTCAGGCTGAGGCCGCGCTATCTCAAGCCGATTATTGGCCTGGAGCGCGGGCTCACCGATCCCATCACCGACTTGAACATGGGCCAGACCGCCGAGGTCGTCGGCCATCTCTTCGGTATCACGCGGGCACAGTCCGACGCCTATGCCGCCGAGAGTCATCGCCGGCTCGCGCATGCACAGGCCGAAGGTTTTCTCAAGGGCGAGGTCGAGACCGCGTTCTCCCGCGACGGAAAATTCTTCGACCATGACGACGGCGTGCGGCCGGACTCGACGGCCGAGACGCTCGCAAAGCTCCGGCCGGTGTTCGAACGCCCCTGGGGCCAGGTCACCGCCGGCAATTCTTCGCAGATCACCGACGGCGCGTCCTGGGTGATCCTCGCCTCCGACGCGGCGGTCGCAAAGCACAGACTGACGCCGAAGGCTGTCATCGTCGACAGCCACTGGGCGGCGCTCGATCCCAGCATCATGGGACTGGGACCCGTGATGTCGGCGACGCCGCTGCTTCAACGCAACGACCTCACCGTCAAGGACGTCGAAACCTGGGAGCTGAACGAGGCTTTTGCGACGCAGGTGCTCGGCTGTCTCGCCGCCTGGAACGACGACAAATTCTGTCGCGACATCTTGGGCCTCGACGGCGCGGCCGGCGAGATCGACCGTGACAGGCTCAACGTCGATGGCGGCGCCATCTCGCTCGGCCATCCCGTCGGCACCTCCGGCAACCGCATCGTGCTGCATCTCGTCAATGCGATGAAACGGCTCGGCACGCGCCGCGGCGTTGCGACCGAATGCATCGGCGGCGGGCTCGGCGGCGCCATGCTGATCGAGGCGGTGTGACCATGGATTCCAGGATCATGACCGCGCTCGGCGACCGCGTGCTGGAGCTTGGGCCTAGGCCCGCGACCGACAGCCCCTACAAGCACTTCAAGCTGACGCGCGATGCCGACGGCGTCGCCTGGCTGCTGTTCAACCGCGCAGATGCCAGCGCCAACACGCTGTCCGCGGACGTGATGGAGGAGTTCGATGCCGTGCTCGCGGCGATCGAGACCGAGCGTCCCGCGGGCCTCGTGATCCGCTCGGCAAAGCCGTCCGGCTTCATTGCCGGCGCCGACGTCAACGAATTCTGCGGCGCCAGCGATCCTGAAGTGGTGGAAACGCGCATTCGCGCCGCGCATGCCGTGGTCGATCACCTGGAAGCGCTGAAGCTGCCGACAGTCGCGGTCATCCATGGCTTCTGCCTCGGCGGCGGGCTCGAGGTCGCGCTGGCCTGCCAGTCGCGTATTGCGATCGATGGCGCGCGCTTCGGCTTCCCGGAGGTGATGCTCGGCCTGCATCCCGGCCTCGGCGGCACCGCGCGCTTCACCGCGCTGGTGAACCCGACCCAGTCGATGGCGCTGATGTTGACCGGCCGTACCATCGATGCGCGCCGCGCCAGATCGCTCGGCCTCGTCGATACCGTGACGCAGGAGCGGCACATCCGTAACGCGGTGAAGGATGCGCTGTTCGGCCGCTTGAAGCGGGCGCGTCCGGGCCTTCTGACTCACGCGGCCAATTTCGGTCCCGCGCGCGGGCTGCTGGCCAGGCGCATGCGCTCGGAGGCGGCAAAGGCCGCGCCCCGCGAGCATTATCCGGCGCCTTACGCGCTGATCGATCTCTGGGAGACCCATGGCGGCAGCAAGGCCGCGATGTTGAAGGCCGAGCAAGCCTCGTTCGCCAGGCTGATGGTGACGCCGACCGCGCAGAATTTGATCCGCGTGTTCTTCCTGCGCGAGCAGATGAAGAAGGCGGCCGGCAGCGGCGATACGATCAAGCACGTTCATGTCATCGGCGCCGGCGCCATGGGCGGTGATATCGCGGCCTGGTGTGCGGGGCAGGGGCTGCGCGTCTCGCTGGCGGACATGAAGGCGGAGCCGGTCGGCGGCGCGGTGAAGCGCGCCGCTGAGCTTTACGGCAAGATCATCCGCAAGCCGACCGACGTGCGCGACGCGCTGGATCGTCTGATCCCCGACATGGACGGCGAGGGCGTCCGCAATGCCGATCTGATCATCGAGGCGGTGCCGGAAAAGCTCGAGCTGAAGCAGAAGGTCTATGCGGGCCTCGAGCCGAGGATGAAGCCGGGCGCGATCCTCGCGACCAACACGTCGAGCATTCCGCTCCAGGATCTGCGCACCACGCTGGCGCGGCCCGAGCGCCTCGTCGGCCTGCACTTCTTCAACCCGGTCTCGCGGCTGCAGCTGGTCGAGGTCGTCAGCCATGACGGCAACGACGCGCAGGTGCTGAAGGAGGCGCTCGCCTTCGTCGGCGCGATCGACCGTCTGCCGCTCTCCGTGAAGAGCTCGCCCGGGTTCCTCGTCAACCGTGCGCTGACGCCCTACATGCTGGAGGCGATGGTGATGCTGGATGAGAGGATCGACCAGCGCCTGATCGACGCGGCGGCCGAGCAGTTCGGCATGCCGATGGGGCCGATCGAGCTCGCCGACCAGGTCGGGCTCGACATCTGCCTCGACGTCGGTGACATGCTGCGGACCAAGTTCGGCGATCTGCTCCCGCCGACGCCGGCCTGGCTGCGCGAGAAGGTCGCCAAGGGCGAGCTCGGCCGCAAGACGGGCAAGGGATTCTACACCTGGAAGGACGGCAAGGCGGAGAAGGCGCCGTTGCCCGAGACCGGCCCGCGCGTCACCGACGAGATGATCGACCGCCTGGTGCTGCCGATGTCCAATGTCTGCGTCGCGGCACTCCGCGAAGGTATCGTCGACGATGCCGATGCGGTCGACGGCGCCATGATCTTCGGCACTGGATATGCACCGTTCCGCGGCGGTCCGCTGAACTACTCGCGCACGCGCGGCGTGGAAAATGTCGTATCCACCCTGCGTGCGCTGGCCGAGCGATTCGGCGGGCGCTATGCGCCCGACCCGGGCTGGGACAGTTTCAAGTGAGACCGACATGACCGAAAAGTCCGACACCGAGCCGCGCGGCGATCTCTGCATTCGCACGCTGGCAATGCCCGCCGACACCAACGCCAACGGCGACATCTTCGGCGGTTGGCTGCTCAGCCAGATGGATGTCGGCGGCGGCGTGTTCGCATCGAAGCTGGCGAGGTCGCGTACGGTCACCGTGGCGATCGAGGCGATGAATTTTCGCAAGGCGGTCTATGTCGGCGATCTCGTTTCGGTCTATGCCAATCTCGTCCGCGTGGGCCGTACCTCGATGACCGTGCATCTCGAAGCCTGGGCGCTGCGACGCAGAGAGATTCAACCGATCCTCGTCACCGACGGTCATTTCACTTACGTCTCGATCGATGATGACGGCCGTCCGCAGGCGATCCAGCGCAACGATCCGCCGATCGCGACGTAATCGCGCGCGACGCTCTGCCCCATCTCACGAAAACTTGCGGCGCGCCAAACGCGGCGCGACTGAGTCATCGCGTCGCGGCTTCGCCAAGAACAAGTCATAAAACGGATGAGGTCCCGGCGTACTCAATTGCGTGTCGATTCGGGGTGGAAACGGCCTCAGATGCTCAGGAACCTTTGGGCAGCATTGCCGTTATTTGCCCGCACTGAGGAATCTACGGACCATGCCGGACAGCTACATTATCGAAGTCGACTCGCAAACCGCAGGTATCGTCGTTCGTTCTCAGGGAGGCTATTGTTTCTTCGCCTCGTCGCACCGCTTCAATCGCCTTGAAGGCCAGCTTTTCCGCAACGCACGCGAAGCCGAGCGTGCCGCGCGCAAGCTGGTTAACGGCGATGTGAAGGAAGCGGCGTAGGCGCCTTCCGCTGTTGATTTCTGACGCGCAAAGCGTGGTCGGAATTTTTTGCAGCCCTTGATGCCGCTGCCTTTTCCTTCTCCCTTCATGTCCGCCGAAGCCTTGGCGAAGGCGGATGTGGGAGAAGGTGGCGCGAAGCGCCGGATGAGGGGTTGTTTCCGCGAATTCAATCGTGAGAGGGTCGCCCGCGGGGGCACCCCCTCATCCGTCTCGCCGCTGTCGCCATAGCCGATGCAAAGCATCGGCGTTCTCAAGAACGGCGGCCGAAGGCCGCCTATGCCACCCTCTCCCACAGGGGGAGGGGGTAAGAGCGTCGATCACAACTTCGTCGCGGAGCGTGACAACAGCTTCCAATCGTCGCCCTGCTTCAGCCAGTTCATCAGGATATGAAGGCTGTTTGCCACTTTCTGTCCGCCGGTCATCATCTCGGCCAGCCAATGGAAGCGCACGATCGCGACGGGGCCGACGATCTTGATGGTCGGGTCCTTGTACGTAATCGACAGGAACTCCGTCTTGCCGTCGGTGGCGTTGGCGACGAAGGCCGCCCTGTCCTCGAGGAAGCCGTTGGAGTGGCTGTAGCTCAGATCGTCCGCGCACAGCGCGCCGAGGGCCTTCGGATCGGCCGCGATCTGGGCGAGGCGAAATGCCTCGACGTTCTTTGCCACCGCCTCGTGGTCCGTCGTGGCAGCATGGTCGCGATTGAGTGTCATCATATCCTCCGTCCTTGACCTTGCGCCCACTGTTGCAGCCGCACTTGATTGTGTCGAGCGCCAGGTCGCAATCGTCGTCGCAATACGCTGCATTGCGCCAGGCGGCGCGATTTCTGACGCGCAAAGCGTGGTCGGAATTTTTTGCAGCCCTTGATGCCGCTGCCTTTTCCTTCTCCCCTTGTGGGAGAAGGTGGCGCGAAGCGCCGGATGAGGGGTTCTATCGGCGCATTCGGAAGCGAGAGAGTTACTCGCGGAAGCATACCCCTCACCCGTCTCGCCGCTGCGCGGCGAGCCACCCTCTCCCACAGGGGGAGAGGGTAAGAGTCGCCATCACAACTTCGTTGCCGCCCGGGACAGCAGCTTCCAATCGTCGCCCTGCTTCTGCCAGTTCATCAGGATGTGAAGATTGGTCGATACTTTTTTCCCATCGGCCGCCATTTCCTGTTCGCCCATCCAGTGGAAGCGCACGATCGCGGCGGGGCCGACGACCTTGATGGTCGGGTCCTTGTACTCGATCGACAGGAATTTTGATTTGCCGTCGGTGGCGTTGGTGACGAAGGTCGCCTTGTCCTCGACCTTGCCGTTGGAATGGCTGTAGCTCACCTCGTCGGCGCAGAGCGCGCCGAGCGCCTTGGGATCGGCCGCGATCTGGGCAAGGCGGAAGGCCTCGACCTTTTTCGCCACGGCTTCCTCATCCGCCGCGGCCGCCAACGCCGGTGCTGTGAGAGCAAGCGCGGAGACGGCAAGGGTTGAGACGGCAAGAGTCGAGAGAGCCAGATCGCGTCGGTTGATCGTCATAGTTTCCTCCTTTTTGATCTTGCGCGGAGTGTTGCAGCCGCGCGCGACTTTGTCGAGTGTCGCTTGGCGGTCATGTCGATGCGTCATTGCGCGATCGGGGCTGCATTGATACGTGTTTCGCATTGATGCATCGTGCATTCGGGAAAGTACGGAAATGATCGAGGCCAAAGGGCAGGCGCAGGGGCAAGTGACGGGCAGGGCGCTGCTGTTCGATATCGACGGCACGCTGGCCAACACCGACCCGCTGCACCTCAAGGCGTTCAACCAGGTGCTTGGGCCGCGCGGCCATGTGTTCGATCACGCGCGCTTTTCCAGGGAGCTGCAAGGCTTCGCCAATGCGTCGATCGGCGAGCGCTTTCTGCCCGACGAAACCGTGGAACGGCGCGCCGTGATCCTCGGAGAGAAGGAGGTCGTCTTCCGCACACTTGTCGCCGGACAGATCGAGCCGCTTCCGGGTCTGATGGTGCTGCTCGACCGCGCGGATGCCGCCGGCATTCCCATGGTCGCCGTGACCAACGCGCCGCGTCTGAATGCCGAGCTGTTGCTCTCCGGTCTCGGCATCACGCACCGCTTCAGGGCACTTGTGATCGGCGACGAGCTGCCGCACGGCAAGCCGCACCCGCTGCCCTATCAGGAGGGGCTGCGTTTCGTCGGCGGCAGCGCGACGGCTTCGATCGCGTTCGAGGATTCCCGCTCCGGCGTGCAGTCGGCGACGGCCGCCGGCATTCCGACCATCGGCATCCGGACGAGCCTCAGCCATGCCGACCTTGTTGGCGCCGGCGCGGTTGCCTCCGCCAGCGCGTTCGACGATCCGGAACTGCTCGCGCGTCTCGCCGCCGCGATGGCATGGTGAGAGGCTTTGTCCGTTAACCGTGATCGCTGAGCGCATTGACCGAACGTGCGAACCGCCGCACCATGCGCTTTCCTGATTTGAGGCCATCGCCGTGACCGGATTGACCCATCGCCAAGCCGAAATCCTCAACATCGCGCGCGCCTCGGGGCGCGTCATGGTCGAGGAGCTCGCGCGCCGGTTCGAGGTCTCGGCGCAGACCATCCGCAAGGATCTCAACGATCTCTGCGAGCGCCGCTCGCTGACCCGTATCCACGGCGGCGCCATCATCGCCTCCGGCGTCGAAAACCTCGCCTACGAGGCGAGGCGGTTCGTCGCGGCCGACGAAAAGAAGGCGATCGGGGCCGCGGCCGCCTCACTGATCCCGAACGGCTGCTCGCTCTTCATCAACATCGGCACCACGACCGAGGAGGTGGCGAGCGCGCTGACCTCGCACGAGGACCTCCTCGTCATCACCAACAATCTTAACGTCGCGATGCTGCTCTACCGTCATCCCCGCATTGAGGTGGTGGTCGCCGGCGGCACGGTGCGGCGGGCCGACGGTGCCGTGGTCGGCTCGACCGCGACGCAGCTCATCGGCCAGTTCAAGGTCGACTATGCCATCATCGGGGCATCCGCGATCGACGAGGAGGGCGCGCTGCTCGACTTCGACTATCGCGAGGTGCAGGTGGCGCAAGCCATCATCGCCAATGCCCGCAGCGTCATGCTGGTTGCCGACTCCACCAAGCTGCGCCGCAGCGCGCCGGTGCGCATCGCCCATATCACCCAGATCCAGACCTTCGTGACCGACCAGGAGCTGCCCGAGCGCCTCGCCACCATCTGCCACAGCAAGGGCATCGAGGTGATGGCGGCGATGCCGAAGGGGGCGGATATCGATGATGCGACGGCCGATGCTCAGGATGCGGCACCGGAAGCCGCGCCGGTGGTGCGGCTGAGATAGCGGCTTACGCGTTGCTCCATGGGTTGAGCAGCGGAACGCCGAAGGCCGCAAAATCCTTCACATTGCGTGTGACGAGCGTGAGATTGTTGGCGAGCGCGGTGGCCGCAAAGAAGCCGTCCATCACGGACAACGCAACGCCATTGCGACGGCTCTGCGCCATCAGGTCGCCCCAGCGCTCGGCGACCACGTGGTCGATCGGCAGGATGCGCTGCGCGAACCGAGCCGGCAGGTCGTGGGCGAGCCAAGCGGCCAGCGCGGCGCGCCGACGGCCATCATCCAGCAGGGCGATACCGCAGCGAAGCTCGGCGATCGAGGCAACGCTGATGAACGCGCGATCCTCATCGACCGTATCGAGCCATGCCAGGACTTTCGCGGAAGGCGCCGGCCGCTGAACCTCCGACAGCACGTTGGTGTCGAGGAGCAGGTTCACGGCATCTCGTCGCGCGGTTCATCCTGCACCCGTTCAAGTTCGAGGTCGGCACCGCGCAGCGGCGAAGCCAGCAGGAATTCGGCCAGCGTGCCTTTGCGCGCCGTCTTTCGCGCCCATTCATCCGCGGAAACGACAACCGCATTGGGCCTGCCGTGTCGGGTGATGATCTGGGGGCCAGTTTGGGCGCGATCGACCACCTCGGACAGGCGTGCCTTGGCATTGGCGAGCGTCCACGTGTCAGTCGACGGCGAATCGGGGGTGGTGCTGCGGTCTGTCATGCCGAATATAACCAATATGACTATTATGACTATATAGGCTCTACGTGACTATTCAAGTTCGTATTGCGGTTTGGAATGGCACCAGATGTGCCCATTCCCATGGCGAATTGCCCACGAGAAAGTTCCTCTTTCACTTCCTTTCGCCTCTCTTTCATCTTGCTTTCGTTTTTCGGTGTGATCTAATCAAAAACGAAAGTAGTCGCTCGAAGGAACGAGCGGTCGCCGGGGGATGCGTCTGTTGGAGCGTATTTTCGACCTCGCCATTATCGGAGGCGGTGTTAACGGCTGCGGCATCGCGCGCGACGCGGTGGGCCGGGGCAACACGGTTTTCCTGTGCGAAATGAACGATCTGGCGAGCGGGACCTCGTCCTGGTCGACCAAGCTGGTGCATGGCGGCCTGCGCTATCTCGAATATTACGAGTTTCGCCTGGTCCGCGAGGCGCTGATCGAGCGCGAGATCCTTTGGGGCATCGCGCCCCATATCATCCGTCCCCTGCGTTTCGTTTTGCCGCATCACGCCGGCCTGCGTCCGGCCTGGCTGCTGCGCCTCGGCCTTTTTCTCTATGACCATATCGGCGGCCGCCATCTGCTGCCGGCGACGCGTTCGGTCGATCTTGGACGTGACGAGGTCGGCCGCCCGCTGATCCCGAACCGCTACAGCCGCGCGTTCGAATATTCCGACTGCTTCGTCGACGACGCCCGTCTCGTCGTGCTCAACGCGCGCGATGCCGCGGACAAGGGCGCCGAGATCCGCACCCGCACCCGCGCGACGGATATCAAGCAGTCCGGCGGCATCTGGACCGTCAGCATGGTCAACACGCTGACCGGCGAGCGTTCGCAGGTCCAGGCCCGCGCGGTGGTCAATGCCGGCGGCCCCTGGGTCGAGGATGTGCTCGGCCGCGGCGCCGGCGTGAACGCGAAGGCCAAGGTGCGCCTGGTGCAGGGGTCGCACATCGTAGTCAAAAAGCTCTACGACCACGACCGCGCCTACATGTTCCAGAACGCCGACGGCCGCATCATCTTCGTGATTCCGTACCAGGACGATTTCACGCTGATCGGCACCACCGATCGCGATTATGACGGCGATCCCGCCAAGGTGAAGGCGACGCCCGAAGAGATCGAGTACCTTTGCGCCGCCGCGAGCGAGTATCTGGCCAAGCCGGTGACTTCAGCGGACGTGGTCTGGACCTATTCCGGTGTGCGACCGCTTTATGACGACGGCGCCAGCGAAGCCAAGGCCGCGACGCGCGATTACGTGTTCGAGCTCGACACCCCCGGCGGCGTGCCGCTGCTCTCGATCTATGGCGGCAAGATTACGACCTACCGCCGACTCGCCGAAGAGGCGTTGGAACGGCTCGCACCCTATCTTCGCAGTGCGAAGGCGCGCGAGGGCTGGACCGGCAAATGGCCACTGCCCGGCGGCGACATGGGTGTGTCCGACGTCGACGGCCTGATCGCCGAGCTCCAGCGCGGCTATCCCTTCCTCAGCCATGAGCATGCCCGGCGCCTCGCGCGCGCCTATGGTACCCGCGCCATCAAGCTGCTTGGCGATGCCAAGTCGGCCGCCGATCTCGGCGAGGCCTTCGGCGCGACACTGACCGAACGCGAGGTCCGCTACCTCATGGCCAATGAATGGGCGGTCACGGCGGAAGACATCGTCTGGCGCCGCTCCAAGCTTGGCCTGCGACTATCTGCCGACGAGGTTGCTGCATTGAACGACTGGATTGCAACCCACGCTGTGCCGCAAAGTCCCCTGCTGGAAGCGGGAGGACGCTCATGACCGTGACGCTCGATCATGTGACCCGGACCGTCGAGGGGATACCGCATATCCGCGACGTCTCGCTGACGCTCGAGAGCGGCACGCTCAACGTGCTGCTTGGGCCGACGCTGTCAGGCAAGACCTCGATCATGCGGCTGCTCGCCGGCCTCGACAAGCCGACGACGGGCAAGGTGCTGGTCAACGGCAAGGACGTCACCGGCGTCGACGTGCGCAAGCGTTCGGTCGCAATGGTCTATCAGCAGTTCATCAACTACCCCTCGCTCACGGTCTACGAGAACATCGCTTCGCCCTTGCGCGTGCAGGGCAAGCCGCGCGAAGAGATCGAGAAGCGCGTGGCGGAAGCCGCGCGGCTGCTCCGGCTCGAGCCGTTCCTGAAACGCACGCCGCTCCAGCTCTCCGGCGGCCAGCAGCAGCGCACCGCGATGGCGCGCGCGCTGGTGAAGGGCGCCGATCTCGTGCTGCTCGACGAACCGCTCGCCAATCTCGACTACAAGCTGCGCGAGGAGCTGCGTACCGAGCTGCCGCGCATCTTCGAGGCGTCCGGCGCGATCTTCGTCTATGCCACCACCGAGCCGACCGAAGCACTGCTGCTTGGCGGCAACACGGTCTGCATGTGGGAGGGGCAGGCGCTCCAGATCGGCGAGACGCCGAACGTCTACCGCCGTCCGCAGACGCTGCGGGTCGCCCAGGTGTTCTCCGATCCGCCGCTCAACCTCGTCGGCATCGAGAAGAAGAACGGCTCTGTGCAATATGCGGGCGGCATCGCCGCGCCGGCCTCCGGGCTCTATTCATCGCTCGCCGACGGCGCCTATCGCGTCGGTTTCCGCGCCCATCAGCTAGCCCTCGCCAACGGCGAGACCGACCGCCACGCCTTCCACGCCACGGTGACGGTGACCGAGATCACCGGTTCGGAGAGTTTCGTGCACCTGACCCGCGACGGATCGAACTGGGTGGCAGTGCTGCACGGCGTGCACGAGTTTGAGCCCGGCCAGACCATCGATGCCGTGCTCGATCCCAATGATATCTTCGTCTTCGACGCGGCCGACCGTCTGGTCGCCGCGCCGAGCTCGTAAGGGGGAGATGCGACATGGCCCGCATTGACCTCGTCGATCTCGCCCACTCTTACGGCGGCAATGATGCGCCGCAGGACAGCTTTGCGCTGAAGCCGGTGACCATGACCTGGCGGCAGGGCGGTGCTTACGCGCTGCTCGGGCCGTCCGGCTGCGGCAAGACCACGCTGCTCAACGTCATCTCCGGCATCATCACGCCGTCGCGGGGGAAAATCCTGTTCGACGGCCAGGACATCACACCGCTGTCAACCCAGAAGCGCAACATCGCCCAGGTGTTCCAGTTTCCGGTGATCTACGACACCATGACGGTGGGGCAGAACCTGGCGTTTCCGCTGAAGAACCGCGGCGTGCCGAAGGCCGAGATCGACAAGCGCGTCGCCGAGATCGGCCGCCTGCTCGATCTTGAGCCCTATCTCAATCGCAAGGCGACGCGCCTCACGGCGGATGCCAAGCAAAAAATCTCGCTCGGCCGTGGCCTGGTCCGCTCCGACGTCGCCGCCGTGCTGTTCGACGAGCCGCTGACCGTGATCGATCCCGAGCTGAAATGGCAGCTCCGCTCCAAGCTGAAGGCGCTGCATCGCGAGCTCGACCTGACGATGATCTACGTCACCCACGACCAGACCGAGGCGCTCACCTTTGCCGACACCGTTGTTGTCATGCATGACGGCCGCGTGGTGCAGAGCGGCACGCCCGCCGAGCTGTTCGACAAGCCGGCGCACACCTTCGTGGGCTATTTCATCGGCTCGCCCGGCATGAACATCCTGCCGGCCGAGGTGAAGGGTCGCGAGGCGCGCATCGGCGGGAATGTCATCGCGCTCAACCGCAGCTATGACAACCTGCCTGCCGGCGCCAAGATCGAGATCGGCGTGCGTCCGGAGTTCGTCGATGCCGTCGCGCCCGCACCCGGATTGCTCAGTGCGAAGATCGACCGCATCGACGACCTCGGCCGCATCCGCTTCGCACGCGTCCGCATCGGCGAGGCCAAGATCGCGGCGCGCGCGCCGGCGGGCTTCACCAGCGCGGACGGTACCGCCGGGCTGAAATTCGATCCGGCGCACGTCCACGTCTATGCCGACAGCCTTCTGGTGGAGGGAGCCGCCTGATGGACAAGACCGTCAACCAAAAAGCCTGGTTCCTGGTGCTGCCGGTGTTCCTGGTCGTGGCCTTCTCGGCGGTGCTGCCGCTGATGACGGTCGTGAACTATTCGATGCAGGACACCTTCGGCAACAACCAGTTCTTCTGGAACGGCGTCGGCTGGTTCAAGGAACTGCTCGATCCCTCGACCGATCTCGGCGGCCGATTCCTCGCCTCGCTCGGCCGCAATCTGTTCTTCTCGATGGTGATCCTCGCGATCGAGGTGCCGCTCGGCATCGTCATCGCGCTGTCGATGCCGCGCCAGGGCTGGACGGTGGCGGCCTGCCTCGTCATCCTCGCGCTGCCGCTGCTGATTCCGTGGAACGTGGTCGGCACGATCTGGCAGATCTTCGGCCGGCCCGACATCGGTCTGATGGGCTATGTGCTCAATGCGATCGGCATCGACTACAACTACGTCTCCAACGCCGTCGATGCCTGGGTTACCGTCATCGTGATGGACGTCTGGCACTGGACCAGCCTGGTCGCGCTGCTGTGCTACGCCGGCCTGAAGTCGATCCCCGAGGCCTATTACCAGGCAGCTCAGATCGACGGCGCCTCGCGCTGGGCCGTGTTCAAGGCGATCCAGCTGCCGAAGATGAACCGCGTGCTCCTGATCGCCGTGCTGCTGCGCTTCATGGACTCGTTCATGATCTACACCGAGCCGTTCGTGGTGACGGGTGGCGGACCCGGCAACTCGACGACCTTCGTGTCGATCGAGCTCGTCAAGATCGCGCTCGGCCAGTTCGACCTCGGCAAGGCCGCGGCGCTCTCGCTGGTCTACAATCTGATCATCCTGATCGTCTGCTGGATATTCTATACCGTCATGACTAATGCCGGCGCCGAACGCAAAGTCCAGGCCGAGACCGAGCCGGCGACGGAGCCCAAGCCTTCGGCCGTGCTCAAGCCCGTGACTGCACTCAAGCCAAAGGAAGGAGTGGCCTGATGCACTCAATTCCCGGCCGCCGCGTCATCATGGCGCTGTTTCTGATCTTCCTGTTGTTGCCGATCTACTGGCTCGTCAACATGAGCTTCAAGACCAACGCAGAAATCGTCTCGACGATGACGCTGTGGCCGCATTCCCCGACGCTGCAGCATTACAAGCGCATCTTCACCGACGAGAGCTGGTACTCCGGCTACATCAACTCGCTCAAATACGTCGTCCTCAACACCATCATCTCGATCTCGGTGGCGCTGCCCGCGGCCTACGCGTTCTCGCGCTACCGCTTCCTCGGCGACAAGCACCTGTTCTTTTGGCTGCTGTCGAACCGCATGGCCCCGGCGGCGGTCTATGCGCTGCCGTTCTTCAACCTCTATTCGGCGATCGGCCTGTTCGATACGCCCTGGGCGGTCGCGCTCGCGCACTGCATCTTCAACGTTCCGCTGGCGGTGTGGATCCTCGAAGGCTTCGTCTCCGGCGTGCCGCGCGAGATCGACGAGACCGCCTTCCTCGACGGCTATTCCTTTCCGCGCTTCTTCATCAGGATCCTGGTGCCGCTGATCGCGAGCGGCATCGGCGTCGCCGCCTTCTTCTGCTTCATGTTCTCCTGGGTCGAGCTCCTTCTCGCGCGGACGCTGACCTCGGTGCAGGCAAAACCGATCGCGGCGATCATGACGCGTACGGTGTCGGCTGCGGGCATGGACTGGGGCCTGCTGGCCGCGGCCGGTGTGCTTACCATCATCCCGGGCGCCCTCGTGATCTGGTTCGTCCGCAATTACATCGCGAGCGGTTTCGCGCTCGGTCGGGTTTAGGGAGGCATCGATGGAATCTATTGCATGGATGGCCTGGACGCTGCCGACGGCGATCTTCTTCGTGGCGCTCGCCTCCACCCTCGCGGTCATGACTTACCTCGCCGCGGTCTATCCCGAAGCCGAGCGCGTCGGCGTGCTCAGCATTCCGACGACGCGGGGCGACCGCCTGTTCATCTCCCTGATCACGGCGGCCGTCATCCACCTTCTGTGGATCGCCTTCGCCGGCACCGACACACTCGCCACCCTGCCGATCGGCGAGGAAGGTTTTGAGATTTCGAGCCTCTGGCTCGCAAGTGGAATTTCGCTGGCCACGGCCGTGCTCATTTTTCGCACGGTCTGAAGCTCGCGAAGGGACGGCCAGATCCGGGGGCAACCCGGGCCTGTATAAAATTTTGTCGCTGCAACGGAGGAACAACATGCGACAGTTTAGGAGAAGGAAAGGTCCATTGACCAAGAATAGCTTTCTGACCATGTCCAGCGCCGCCGCCATCGTTGCGGTGTCGTTCGCCGTCTCGGCGCCGGTCCGCGCCGCCGACGACGCCGCGATCCAGAAGTGGATTGCGGAATTCCAGCCCTCGACGCTGTCGAAGGACGAGCAGAAGAAGGAGCTGGAGTGGTTCGCCAAGGCCGCCGAGCCCTTCAAGGGCATGGAGATCAACGTCGTCTCCGAGACCATCGCGACCCACGAATACGAGTCGCAGACGCTGGCAAAGGCGTTCTCCGAGCTCACCGGCATCAAGCTCAAGCACGACATCATCCAGGAAGGTGACGTCGTCGAGAAGCTGCAGACGCAGATGCAGTCCGGCAAGAACGTCTATGACGGCTGGATCAACGATTCCGATCTGATCGGCACGCACTTCCGCTACGGCCAGACCATCGCACTGTCGGATTACATGACCGGCGAGGGCAAGGACGTCACCGATCCCCAGCTCGACGTCAACGACTTCATCGGCAAGTCGTTCGGCACCGCGCCGGACGGCAAGCTCTATCAGCTGCCCGACCAGCAGTTCGCGAACCTCTATTGGTTCCGCTACGACTGGTTCACCAACCCGGACTACAAGGCCAAGTTCAAGGCCAAGTATGGCTACGAGCTCGGCGTGCCCGTGAACTGGTCCGCTTATGAAGACATCGCCGAGTTCTTCACCAACGACATCAAGGAGATCAACGGCGTCAAGGTCTACGGCCATATGGACTATGGCAAGAAGGATCCCTCGCTCGGATGGCGTTTCACCGACGCCTGGCTGTCGATGGCCGGCAACGGTGACAAGGGCATTCCGAACGGTCTGCCGGTCGACGAATGGGGCATCCGCATGGAAGGCTGCCGTCCGGTCGGCTCCTCGGTCGATCGCGGTGGCGACACCAACGGTCCGGCCGCGGTCTACTCGATCACGAAGTATCTGGAGTGGATGAAGAAGTATGCCCCGCCGCAGGCTCAGGGCATGACCTTCTCCGAATCCGGTCCCGTGCCGGCGCAGGGCAACATCGCCCAGCAGATGTTCTGGTACACCGCCTTCACCGCCGACATGGTGAAGCCCGGCATCGCCGTGATGAACGCGGACGGTACGCCGAAGTGGCGTATGGCTCCGTCGCCGCACGGCTCGTACTGGAAGGAAGGCATGAAGCTCGGCTACCAGGACGCCGGCTCGCTCACGCTGTTGAAGTCGACCCCGGCTGACCGCCGCAAGGCGGCCTGGCTCTATCTCCAGTTCATCGTTTCCAAGACGGTGTCGCTGAAGAAGAGCCATGTCGGTCTCACCTTCATTCGTGAATCCGACATCTGGGACAAGTCGTTCACCGAGCGTGCGCCGAAGCTCGGCGGCCTGATCGAGTTCTACCGCTCGCCCGCGCGCGTGCAGTGGACCCCGACCGGCAACAACGTGCCTGACTATCCGAAGCTCGCGCAGCTCTGGTGGCAGAACATCGGCGATGCGTCGTCCGGTGCGAAGACGCCGCAAGCCGCGATGGATGCACTCGCGGCTGCCCAGGACTCCGTCATGGAGCGCCTCGAGAAGTCCGGCGTGCAGGGCGCCTGCGGTCCGAAGCTGCACAAGAAGGAGACCGCCGAGTACTGGTACGCCAAGGCCCAGAAGGACGGCACCATCGCGCCGCAGCGCAAGCTCGCCAACGAGAAGCCGAAGGGTGAGACGGTGGACTACGACACGCTGATCAAGTCGTGGCCGGCGTCCCCGCCCAAGCGCGCGGAAGCGAAGTAAGCGGCGCGTAGCGTCATCAACACGAAAGGCCGGGAGCGATCCCGGCCTTTTTTCTGGCGGATGTCGAGAATGGCGATCGTGCCGACTACACACTCGCTGTCATCGCCCGACTTGATCGGGCGATCCAGTATTCCAGAGACGGTCGTGATTGAACCGAAGAGCCGCGGCGTACTGGATGCCCCGCCTTCGCGGGGCATGACAGCGTCATGTGTGGAGAGGAAATTACTCCGCCGGCTCGGCCGCGAGCGTCGGATAGTCCGTGTAGCCCTTCGCGCCGCCGCCGTAGAACGTGTTCTTGTCCCAATCGTTCAGCGCCGCGCCCGTCTTCAGCCGCTCGACCAGGTCGGGGTTGGAGATGAACGGCTTGCCGAAGGCGATGAGATCGGCTGCGTTTGCGTCCAGCACCTTGGTGGCGAGGTCGAAGTCGTAGCCGTTGTTGGCGATGTAGGCGCCGGTGAAGCGCTTGCGCAGGCCCGCATAGTCGAACGGGGCGACGTCGCGCGGGCCGCCGGTGGCGCCTTCGACCACGTGTAGATAGACCAGCTTGAGTGCGTTGAGACCGTCGACGATGTGATCGAACAAGGCCTGCGGATTGGAGTCGGAGAGGTCGTTGGCCGGCGTCACCGGCGAGATGCGGATGCCGGTGCGGTCGGCGCCGGCCTCGGCGGCAACGGCCCTGGAGACCTCGAGCATCAGCCGCGCGCGGTTTTCGATGGAGCCGCCGTAAGCATCAGTGCGCTTGTTGGCACCGTCCCTTGCGAACTGGTCGAGCAGATAGCCGTTGGCGCCGTGGATTTCGACGCCGTCGAATCCGGCCTCGAGCGCATTCTTGGTGGCGCGCTTGAAGTCGTCGATGATGCCGGGAAGTTCGGAGAGCTCGAGCGCGCGGGGTTCGGAGACGTCGGCGAAAGTGCCGTTGACGAAGGTCTTGCCCTTTGCGCGGATCGCGCTCGGCGCCACCGGGGCTGCGCCATTGGCCTGGAGATCGACATGCGAGATGCGGCCGACATGCCAGAGCTGGATGAAGATCTTGCCGCCGCGCTCATGCACGCGGTCGGTGACCTTGCGCCAGCCGGTGACCTGGTCCTTGCTGTAGATGCCGGGCGTGTCCTGGTAGCCCTGGCCCTGCTGTGAGATCTGGCTCGCTTCGGTGACCAGGAGACCTGCGGAGGCGCGCTGGCCGTAATAATCGGCAGCAAGCGGGCTCGGCACGAACGTGCCGGGCGCGGCGCGGTTGCGCGTCAGCGGCGCCATCACGAGGCGGTTTGCCAGCGTGATCGGGCCGAGCTTGTAGGTCTCTAGCAATTTGGTCGGGCGGCTCATGGGAATGCTTCCAGGCGGTGACAGATCACGAACACTTGTGCATCGCGACAATCAGCGCAAGGGAGGAGCCATACGGAAAGTGCAGGCGAGCTACGCGGCTTGGCCCGCGTAGCATGATTCATGTGCAATCCCGGCCATGACAGCGGATTTGCGCTGCCACGGCCTGCGATCCCTTAGTTCGCGCCGAGGAAATCGCGCTTGCCGATCTCGACGCCGTTGTGACGCATGATGCCGTGAGCGGTGGTGGCGTGGAAATAGAAGTTCGGCAGCGAGACCCCGCTGAAGAACTGCTGGCCCTTGAGCGTCATGGTCCGGTCCGGGCCCGCCGGGAAGGTCACGTCCTTGGTGTCGGCGCCTTCGAACTGCTCCGGCTTGTACGATTTCACGTAGTCGATCGTCTTGGCGAGCCGCTGCTTCAGCTCCTCAAACGTCTTTTCCGTGTCGGGCATCGAAGGCACCTCGCTATGGGTCAGCCTGGCGCAGCCCTTGGCGGCGAAATCGCTGGCGAGCTGGATCTGCTTCGACAGCGGCAGCATGTCCGGGAAGAGGCGCGAGCCGAGCAGGACGCCCGGGTCGATCTTTTTGGCCGCGCAATGCGCCTCGGCTTTCGTGAGCAGACCGGTCAGGCTGTTCAGCATTTGCAAGTACGCGGGGACGACGGCGTCGTGGAAGGACATGTGATGCTCGCTTGTGAATGGGAAATCTCAGGAGAAACCTGAGCCACTCACATGGGAGCATCACGGAAAATTACAATCGCGAGAGCGGCTTGTGCGGTGCGAAAATTCTACCGGATCATCCCCGCCGGCTGCGCCTGGGCCGTGCCGCCGCGCATCCGCACGAGCAGCTCGGCGGTCGGCCAGGAATCGGCGGGCAGGCCGTATTTGATCTGCATCGCCTTCACGGCGGCGCGGCTCTGCTGGCCCAGCACGCCATCGACCTTGCCGACATTGAAGCCGGCCTGGACCAGGAGCTGCTGCAATTGCTTGAGCTCGTTGAACGGCAGTTGCGCGACCGGTTGGGCCGGCTTGCGCATCGGAGCCGCGCCCGCGATGCGGGTGGCGAGATAACCCGCGGTGGTCGAATAGATCAGCGAATTATTCCACTCGGTGTAGGCCGCGAAATTCGCATACGCCATGAAGGCAGGTCCGTTGCGCCCCATCGGCAGCAGCACGGACGACGCGAGATTGTCGTTCGGCAGCGGACGGCCGTCGGGATAGGTGACTCCCAACTGCGACCATTTCGAGCGCGGCTGCTGCACCGTGAGGTCGGTCTGATCCCAGGGCAGGTTCTGCGGCACCTTGATCTCTTCGAGCCACGGCTCGCCGCGCCGCCACTTCAATCCGTTGGCGATGTAGTTCGCGGTCGAGCCGATCACGTCGTCCTCGCTGCGCAAGAGATCGCGCCGTCCGTCGCCGTCATAGTCGACGGCGTAGTTGACGTAATGCACGGGCAGGAATTGCGTCTGCCCGAGCTCGCCGGCCCAGGAGCCGACCATCTCGTCGGGTGTGAGATCGCCACGGTCGATGATCTTCAGCGCGGCGATGGTCTCGTTCACGAACATCTCCGAGCGCCGGCAGTCATAGGCCAGCGACACCAGCGATTTCAGCGTCGGCAGATTGCCCATGTTGACGCCGAAATCGCTTTCGAGGCCCCAGAACGCGGCGATCACCGCCGGCGGCACGCCGTATTCCTTTTCGGCGCGTGCGAACGCAGCCGCGTGGCTCTTGATGTGCTGCTGGCCGTTCTGCATGCGATAGGGCGCGGCCATGCGGCCGGCAAATTCGGTGAAGAGCTGGCCGAACACGCGCTGGCCGCGGTCGCGATTGACGATGCCCTGGTCGTAGACGAGGTAGGGCGAGGCTTCCGATATCGTCCGCTGCGACACGCCGGCGGTAACGGCCTGCTTTTTCACGTCGGCCAGGAAGCGATCGAAGCTCGCGCCATTGTGGCACGAGGCCGCGCGCGGCGACGGGGTTGTGGCTTTGGGCGCGATGGGCTTGGCGGGTGGTGGTGCGAACTGGGCGGAGGCGGGGAGGGCGAAGGCGAGCAGAGCGGCGGCCGCGATCGCAAATCGGGTCTGGAGCATGAGGTTTCCGGCGGGGAGAAGGGCGCGTGTGGAATCTTGCTAAAGCTTAAGTGAATTGAGCGCCTCAAACCATCCCTTCGTCATGGCCGGGCTTGTCCCGGCCATCCACGCCTTTCGGGCCTTGTGTAGAGGAAGAACGTGGATGCCCGGGCCTTCGCCGCGCCGAAGCGGCTTCGGCCGCGCAGGCGGGACAAGCCCGGGCATGACGGCAATGCAATGTTGGGCATAGCCGCGGCCCCGCGACGCACCTTGAAACCTTGCACCCGGGCCGGGGTCATCCCTACCTGAATAGCGCCGGCCGATGGCTCGCCTGCGGCCGCCCTGGGAGACGGCCATGAACTATCTGCGTACCGCAATGCTGCTCGCCGGCCTCACCGCCCTGTTCATGGGCGTCGGCTATCTGATCGGCGGCGCCACCGGCGCCATGATCGCGCTCGTCATTGCCGCTGCGACCAATCTCTTCACCTACTGGAACTCCGACCGCATGGTGCTCCGCATGTACGGCGCCCATGAGGTCGACCGCGCCAGCGCGCCGGAGCTGGTCGGGCTCGTCGCCGAGCTTGCGGGCCGCGCCTCGCTGCCGATGCCGCGTGTGTTCGTGATGGACGAGGCTCAGCCCAACGCGTTCGCGACCGGGCGCAACCCGCAGAATGCCGCGGTCGCCGTCACCACCGGCCTTGTGCATCAGCTTAGCCGCGAGGAACTTGCCGGCGTGATCGCGCACGAGCTCGCGCATATCAAGCATCACGACACGCTGCTGATGACTGTTACCGCGACCATTGCCGGTGCGATCTCGATGCTGGCGCAGTTCGGCATGTTCTTCGGCGGCCATCGCGACAACAACGGCCCCGGCATCGTCGGCTCGATCCTGATGATGATCCTCGCCCCGATTGGCGCCATGCTGGTGCAGATGGCGATCAGCCGTACCCGCGAATATGCCGCGGACAATCTCGGCGCGCGCATTGCGGGCCAGCCGATGTGGCTGGCGTCGGCGCTGCTGAAGATCGAAGGCGCCGCGCATCAGGTCCCGAACTACGATGCCGAGAGAAACCCCGCGACCGCGCACATGTTCATCGTCAACCCGCTGTCGGGCCATGGTGTGGACAATCTGTTCGCCACCCATCCTTCGACGCAGAACCGTATCGCGGCGCTCCAGCAGCTCGCGGCCGAGCTCGGCGCGCAAGCATCTCCGTCGGTCGGCGCCAACGAAAACTATCCGCCGCGGAGCCCGTGGGGGCAGTCGTCCTCACGCGGCCCTTCACCTGGTCCTTCCCGTGGCCCTTGGGGCTGATGCGGAATCGGCCGGAATCGCGCCCGGCTTTGTGACCAGCTTTTGTGACCTGGCGCACACAGGATGGTCCCGGCCGGTGTTAACACCATGGCGAGACTGTTCCTTCGAAAGGGGATGCGTGGCCGGTCCTCTGCCTGCCACGGTCGAAGATGACCAAAGCTGCGGTACCATTGTTGATCGTCCTGGGCGTGCTCATTGGCCTGTCCACGCACACGGTCGTCAATTGCGGGGACGAGGACGAGCCCGACATCTGCTCGGCGGTGATCGGATTCTCGCCGCTGCGGGGATCGCTGATCGCGTTCGCCTATGAAGGGCGCGGACGGATCGCGTTGCGCCACGGCGACTGGCGGCGGGCGATCGCGGATTTCGACGAGGCCATCCACCTCAATCCCAACCGCGCCTCGCTGTATCGCGACCGGGCGCAGGCGCGCCGGCAGAACGGCGACCTGGAGCTTGCCATCGAGGATTACGACGAGGCGATCGCGCATGATCCCAGGCACGCCGCGCCCTATCACCAGCGCGGTCTCGCGCTCGCCGCCACCGGCGATCTCGATCGCGCCATCCTGAGCTACAACACGGCGGTCCGTCTCGACCCGTCGGATGCGCAGGCCCGCCTCGACCGCGGCCTTGCATTCCTCGCCCGCGGCCAGGCCGACGACGCCCGCGCCGATTTCGAAGCGGCTCTCGCGCTGCCGGCCGGCAAGGACGGCCGCACCCGCGACGCAGCCCGCGCCAAGCTCGCCGAGCTCGCGAGCGCCGAGCCGAACCAGGCCCCCGCGCCGAGGCGGTAGAGATATCTAGAGCCGCATTCGCCGCTGCAACCCTCTCCCCTTGCGGGAGAGGGTGGCTCGCCGCGATAGCGGCGAGACGGGTGAGGGGTATCTATCCTCACGAACAGTGTTGCGCGCGGATAGATACCCCTCATCCGGCGCCATAGCCGAAGCTTCGCTTCGGCGTTCTTAAGAACGGCGGCCGAAGGCCGCCTATGCCACCTTCTCCCGCAAGGGGAGAAGGAAGAAAGCAGGGCGACTACTTCGCCTTCTTGGCTTTTGCCTTCTTCGCCTTTTTCGCCGGCTTCTCCTTCGCCTTTTTCTCCACCTTCGCCGGGATCGGCGTGCTGGCGACGAGGCGCATCGAGCGGGCGTAGCTGTCGGCGACGTTGTCGGCGGACATCTGGAGGCGCTTGGCGGCGGCGCTGGCCTGCTCCATCGTGGCCTTGGCCATCATCTTGAAGCGGTCGCCGGTCTCCTTGCCCTTGGCCTTGGCCGCAAGGCCGTTGAAGCGATCCCGGCGCTCCTTGGCGCGGGTCAAAAGGCCCGTATGCAGCTGTCTGGCCAGTTGCCGGATCACGACATCCAGGTCGGCGTCCGCCATGTTGTTCTATCCTCTTAAAACGGTATTGATGCGGGCGGGACTATGCAGATCGGGCCCCGCCTTGGCAATTGCCGGCGGTGCGTCATCCGCAGCTTCCGGTTACCAAACCAAAAAAGCCGCGCATTTTTGCGCGGCTTTCTGGGGTGGCTTGGCGCAGACGCCTTATTTCAGCGAGGCAACCGGTCCGCTCGCCGGTGCCGGATCGGGGTCGAAGCCGAACACGCCGACCAGATATTTGTAATAGTCCGGCATCTTCTCCTTGAGCGCCTCGCGCGACTTCGGGTCGTGGAATTCGCTCTTGCCGGCCAGGAAGATGCTGGCGGTCACGGCAAAGAATTCCATGGGATTCTTCATCGCATAGGATTCCTTGGGCAACAGGTCCTTGGACTTGGCAAGGGCGAAATAGCCGATCACGCCCTTGTTGGCGTAGCCGTCCGGCAGCAGCCGCGCGTGATAGGCGTGCAGCAGCTCGTGCAGCAGCACGGCTTCCTTCTCGTAGCGCATCATGTCCGGCCGCAGCATGATCACGCCGAGGCCCGAATCGACCGCGAGGTCGACGGCGTTCGGATTGGTCCAGCGCTGCTTGTCGGGGTCCCAGACCGTCAGCGTCCGGGGTGCGGTGCGCTGGATGTCCGGCGTGACCCGGCCGTAGCATGCGGTCGCGGCGCCTTCGTCGAGGCAGGCCAGCTCGCTCGCGACGATCGGAACGGTATGGAAGAAGCGCAGCACGCGCGGCGACAGGCCGGAAGCTTCGACGACGTCGATCTGCTGCTTCAGATTGTCGGTGAGCTTGTCGACGTCCTTGCGCTCGGAATTCTCCGTCAGGTCGAACATGTAGCCGCGGTAGCTCTGGAAGCCCGGCGGCAGCGCCTGCACTGCCGCGGCCGACGCGTCGAGCGATCCGGCATGGGATGGATTGGCGAAGAGCGCGCCCACAACGGTCGCGGTCAGCAGCAGCGCAACGCGCATAATGAACCCCCTGATGTCACTTCACCCGGCAGAATAGGCCGTCGCCGTTTGCGAAAAGTGAGTGGGGCGAGACTAAGGCACCGATGTTGAGGCGTGCTTAACCGTTGGTTGCAGATCGCGGAGATGGATTAGTGCCGGGTTAACCAAGCGTGGATTGGTCGCGCGCTTCGGCGTAGGATCGAAGCCGGGCACATGCCCGACAGCAATAGCCGGAGGAGGATGCCATGTATGCCGCCATCCGTCAGGCCAAGGCGAAAAGCGGGAGCGCCGAAGAGCTGGCGCGCCGCATCAAGGACGGCGCCGTTCCGATCATCAGCGACGTCGACGGTTTCCGTGCCTACTACGTCGTCTATGCCGGCGACGACACGGTCACCGCGATCTCCATTTTCGACAAGTTCGAGCAGGCGGAGGAGGCGAACCGGCGAGCGATCGCCTGGATCGAGAAGGATCTGGGGCCGCTGCTTGCAGGGCATGCGAGCGCCGCAGCCGGGCCGGTGATCGTGCATACGCTGGCGTAGGTGTTAGGCGGGTCAGTCGGGCCACATCTTCCGCTGTCATCGCCCGCGAAGGCGGGCGATCCAGTACTCCGTGACAGCAGTGATGGAGCCGATGGGCCGCGGCGTACTGGATGCCCCGCCTTCGCGGGGCATGACACCGGAGCCCCCTCACAACTCCCGTGCATTCGAGAACGCGAAACTCGACACCCGTCTTGTCGTCTCATCCAAAATCAGCGTGCGCGTGATCGGCGGCTCGGCGCGCTGGGCGCAGTTTTCGCGTTCGCAGAGGCGGCAGTTGACGCCGATCGGCGTGCCTTCTGTTTTCTCCAAATCCAGGCCGGAGGCGTAGACGAGGCGGGCGGCGTGACGGATCTCGCAGCCGAGGCCGATGGCGAAGCGCGGCTGCGGCAGCGGATGCGGCGCGACTGGGCGTCGCACCATCTGCGCGATCGAGAAATAGCGCGTGCCGTCGGACAGCTCGATCACCTGCTTCAACAGGCGATCCGGCGTGTCGAAAGTCGAGTGCACGTTCCACAACGGACAGGTGCCGCCGAATTTCGAGAACGGGAACGTGCCGGAGGAAAAGCGTTTCGACACGTTGCCGGCATTGTCGACGCGCAGCAGGAAGAACGGAATGCCGCGCGCGTTCGGCCGTTGCAGCGTAGTGAGGCGATGGCAGACCTGCTCGAAGCCGGAATTGAAGCGCTGCGCCAGCACGTGGATGTCGTAGTTCAAGGCCTCCGCCGCGGCGAGGAAGGCCGGGTAGGGCATCATCACGGCCGCCGCAAAATAGTTGGCGAGCGTGATGCGGAACAGGCGGCGTGGCGCGTCGTCGAGCGGGCCGGCGCGGCCGATGATGGTCTCCAGGGCTTGCGCGCATTCGCCCAGGCCCAGCTGGAAGGCGAGCTGGAACGCGCGGCCGGGCGGATCGACCAGCTCGGAGATCAAGAGCTGGCGGCGATGGCGGTCGAAACGCCTGAGCGTCTCGCGCATCACGTCGACCGGCATGATGCGGGTCTGGATCGAATGCTTTTCGCGCAGGCGTGCGGCGAGCGCGGCATAGAGCCCCTCGGCTGGCACGTTCAGTTCGTCGCGAAGAGTCTCTGCGGCCTGCTCCAGCTCCGGAAAATAGTTGCGGTTGGCCTCGATCAGCTCGCGCACGCGCTCGACGGGATTGGCCTCATAGCGCGTGCCGACGTCGCGGTCGGCCATCTGTGCCGCGGCCAAGGTCTCGCCCTGGCGGGCCTCGGCATAGGCGGCATAGAGCCGTTGCAGCGCATGGGTGACGCCGGGACAGAGCTCGGCAAGGTCGCGCAGTTCCTGCTTGGGAACGTCGATCTGGCGGAACAGCGGATCGGAGAAGATCTCGTTCAGCTCGGCGAAGAAGCGGTCCTCGTCGGCGGTCGCGAGGTCGCGCAGGTCGAGGTCATAGGTCTCGGCCAGCCGCAGCAGGATCTGCGCCGTCACCGGGCGCTGGTTGCGCTCGATCAGGTTGACATAGCTCGGCGAGATCCCGAGCCCCTCGGCGATCTGCGTCTGCGACAGCCCCAATTGCTGCCGGATCCGCCGGAAGCGCGGGCCGACGAACAGCTTTTTCCCCGAGACGGCGGGCATTTTCAGATCTCCCAAGGGTACGACAAGCGCATCAAGGACAGGCTGATTGACCTATATTATTTACAAGATTTACAAAATAACATCTATTACATGTTCTGATGTTACATGACATCACCATTCGAATACAAGGCCTCTGTACGAACTTCGCTTTCTGGCGTTTAGCTGATGACACGCATTTCGCAATGCACTGTCAAAAATGTCGATGACAAGTTGAGTTGTCATCAGCGAAAGGATCGAGCAGATGAATTACCAGCCCCGTGGCATCAACGCCCTGCAGAGCCCGGCCTCGTATCAGAGCGAGATCGAGGCAGCCCAGGCGCTCCTCAAGACCCAGCCGACCTGGAACGGGGTGTCCGCCGAGGCCGTCGCGCGCATGCGCCTGCAGAACCGCTTCAAGACCGGTCTGGACATCGCTCGCTACACCGCGGCGCTGATGCGGACCGACATGGCGGCCTATGACAACGATCCGACCAAATACACGCAGTCACTGGGCTGCTGGCACGGCTTCATCGCCCAGCAGAAGCTGATCTCGGTCAAGAAGCACTTCGGCGGCAAGACCGATCGCACCTATCTGTACCTGTCCGGCTGGATGATCGCGGCGCTGCGCTCCGAGTTCGGACCGCTGCCCGACCAGTCGATGCACGAGAAGACCTCGGTGCCCGCCCTGATCGAGGAGCTCTATACCTTCCTGCGCCAGGCCGACTCGCGTGAGCTGAACGACATCTTCCGCAGCCTCGATAAGGCGCGCAAGGAAGGCGACAAGACCAGGGAGAAGGAGCTGATCGAGAAGATCGACAACTTCCAGACCCATGTCGTGCCCGTCATCGCCGACATCGACGCGGGCTTCGGCAACGCGGAGGCGACCTATCTGCTCGCCAAGAAGATGATCGAGGCGGGCGCCTGCGCGCTCCAGATCGAGAACCAGGTCTCGGACGAGAAGCAGTGCGGCCACCAGGACGGCAAGGTCACCGTGCCGCACGAGGTGTTCCTGGCGAAGATCCGCGCCTGCCGCCATGCTTTCCTCGAGCTCGGCATCGAAGACGGCGTCGTCGTGACCCGTACCGACTCGCTCGGCGCCGGCCTGACGCAGCAGATTGCCGTCAGCCACAAGCCCGGCGACCTCGGCGATCAGTACAACAGCTTCCTCGATTGCGAGGAAATCACGCCGGAGAACGCCCGCAACGGTGACGTCATCATCAACCGTAACGGCAAGATGATGCGTCCGAAGCGGCTGCCCTCCAATCTCTACCAGTTCCGTCCCGGTACTGGCGAAGACCGCTGCGTGCTCGACAGCATCACCTCGCTGCAGAACGGCGCCGACCTGCTCTGGATCGAGACCGAGAAGCCGCATATCGAGCAGATCGCCAAGATGGTCGATCGCATCCGCAAGGTCGTCCCGAACGCGAAGCTGGCCTACAACAACTCGCCGTCGTTCAACTGGACGCTCAACTTCCGTTGGCAGGTCTACGACGCGATGAAGGAAGCCGGCCAGGACGTCAGCAAGTACAACCGCGCCGAGCTGATGAAGCCGGAATACGACGATACGCCGCTGGCGAAGGAAGCCGACGAGCGCATCCGCACCTTCCAGGCCGACTCAGCCAAGCGTGCCGGCATCTTCCATCACCTGATCACGTTGCCGACCTACCACACGGCAGCGCTCTCGACCGACAATCTGGCGAAGGAATATTTCGGCGACCAGGGCATGCTCGGCTACGTGAAGAATGTGCAGCGCGCCGAGATCCGCCAGGGTATCGCCTGCGCCAAGCATCAGAACATGGCCGGCTCCGACATCGGCGACGACCACAAGGAATACTTCGCCGGCGAGGCTGCCCTGAAGGCGGGCGGCGCCCACAATACGATGAACCAGTTCGGCTAACGTACCACGCTATTCGACAGGAGACTGACAATGACCAAAGGCAGCAATTTCTGGGTGATCGGCGGCGAGTTCGGTTCGATGAACTTCCACAAGCTCGTGGAAGGCTCGGCCCAGGTGCAGGGTCCGTTCAAGACCCGCAAGGAAGCCGAGGATGCCTGGCGCTCGGTCTCGGAAGAGAACCGCCACAAGGCCGGCGTCCGCTTCTCGATCGTGGAAGAGCCGTCGCGGGTTTCGGCCTGACAATCTGAACTAAGAAGACGTCCAAGGACGGAGGGTCCCATCCGGCGCAAGCCGGGTGGGATCGTCTGTTTTTGGTACAGGTCAATCGGCTGTGGGCGCCGTAAGTCTCTGGAATTGTGAGCCCTTTGCGGACCGTTTGGTTGCTGATAGGTTAATGGCGGAAAGTCGAGGACGAGGCCGACAATGTCAGAGCCTGAGACCAGCGGGACCCATCCCAGTCAGCCGCGCCCGGTACGGCTGCGCGACGCGCTGCTGCGCGCACGGATCGAGGCCGCCGACCGGACCGGTGTGGTCGTCGATTTGCGCGATGCCGAGGTGGCGCGGCTGGAGATCCTCAACGATGCGCTCGATCCCCTGTTCGCGCAGGTGCCCGACCAGATCGACCTGTTCGATCGCGGCATCAGCCAGGGCGATACGCCCAGACTCTGGATCGATGTCGTCGCACACATCATGATGGGGCGCGACAAGCGGATGTACCGCTTCGTCCAGGACACCCGCTTCGGCCGCATCGTGCTCGCCGAATCGCACGACACCGCAATGATCGTCGAAGCCGTGACGGACTACGTCGCCCGCCGCATGATCGAACGCGAGCACGCCATGGTGGTGCCATCAGAGCCGAAGCCCGCGGCCGCCGAGCCGCCGCGCCGCTCGCGCCTCTGGCCGTTCGTGTTCGGATTCATTTTCGGCGCGGCCGCCTTGTTCGGCCTCGCCGTGCTGGCGGCCCTGCGGAGCTGGTGAGACGCCCTCCGCCGTCATTGCGAGCGCAGCGAAGCAATCCAGGAATCTTTCCGCGGAGAGACTCTGGACTGCTTCGCGGAGCCTGTCATCGGGCCGCGCTTCGCGCGGACCCGTTGGCTCGCAATGACGGCGAACTAGATCAGCCTTGCCTGCTTGATCTGCCGGATCTGAAATCCGGATCCGATGCCCCGCACCGTCTGCTCGCAGCGCCAGCCGGCATTGTCTTTCTCGATCGTGAACAGGTTATACGCTGCCGCCGGGTAGCGCCCGTGGGCGAGCGCGGAGGCCGAGGGCACGCCGACCGCGGGGATGTTGCCATTGGGACCCTCGAACCACATCGTCGAATGAATGTGGTCGTGCCCGTGCAGGATCAGCTCGACGCCGTGGCGCTTGATCAGTGCCAGCAGCGCACCCGCATCGGTCATCCGTTTCTGGCGCGCGCCGGACTTCAGGGGATGATGCACCAGCAGCACGCGGAAGGCGTCCTCGGCGGCGAGGCGGTCGAGGACCGCTTCGAGGGACGCGAGCTGATCGCGGCCGAGCGTGCCCGTCGCCATCAGCGGCAGAGTCGGCACCGCCGTGGACAGGCTGATCAGCGCGAGCGGCCCGCGCCGGCGTACGCCCGGAAAGCCGACGCTGCCGTCATCACCAGTGAGATAAGGCGCAAACGTCTCGCCGAAGCGGTGAGAGGTGGCGCGGACATAGGCATCGTGATTGCCGGGAATAGTGGTGACGCGGTCGGGCGGACCGACGCTGTCGAGCCAGGCGCGCGCCGGCGCGAACTCCGCCTCCAGCGCCAGATTGACGAGATCGCCTGTGACCGCGATGTGGTCGGGCGTCTGCGCCTGGACGTCGGCGACGAGCGCGTCGAGCACCTCGCGGCGCTGGTACTTGTGGCGGTTGCGCGTCCAGTTGACGTAGCCGAGCGCGCGCTTGCCCGCGAGTTCGATCAGCCGTGGCTTCGGCAACGGCGGCAGATGCGGGTCGGACAGATGGGCGAGCGTGAAGGGGGCCATGGCGCGCGATTGCCTCGCTATTCGTCCGCTGTAATGGCAAGGTCGCGAGGACTGTGCAAGCGGGGCCCGGGCAGGGGCCTCTTGGCAGTTTTCTTGGGAGTTTTCTTGGAAGTTTCTTTGGGAGCCTGATGGGGGATCGTCTGAACAGCGTCCGACGGACATTCGAACCGCTGCTGCGGCGAATCTTCCACGCCTATTTCCTGCTTGTCCGCGGCATGACGCTCGGTGTCCGCGCCGTGGTGCTGGATTCCGAGAACCGGGTGTTCCTGGTCAGGCACAGCTACATCACCGGCTGGTATCTGCCCGGCGGCGGCGTCGATCTCGGCGAGACCATGGAGCAGGCGATGCGGCGCGAGCTCAAGGAGGAGGGGGACATCGATCTCACCGGTGACGCGGTGCTGCACGGCATCTTCCTCAACAGCCACGTCTCCCGCCGCGACCACGTCGCGGTCTACGTGGTCAGGCAGTTCAAGCAGGATCGCGTCCCTGAGCCTAACCACGAGATCGTCGAATGCGGGTTCTTCGCGATCAATGCGCTGCCCGAGGGCACCACACACGGCACGCGGCAAAGGCTCGCGGAAGTGCTGGACGGCAAGCCGCCGACCGCGACTTGGCGTTGAAGCGATCCGGCCGAATCCTCAAGTCCGAACCGGCTGCCCGATCCCCAGCAAGTTACCTTCGCTGTCGCGGAACCAGGCGCCCCGCTCACCTGTACCCTTGCTCGGATAGTTGCCCGTGATCTCCGCAATTCCATCGACGGTCTTCAAGCCGGGCAGGTCATAGTCCTCGAACGCGACGCCGCGTGTGCGAAGTTCGCGCACGGTTGCCTCGATATCCTCGACTTCCCACCCCATCTGCGTGTGCGTGCCGGATTGCGTGCCGGCCGAGACGAATATCGCAAACTCGCAGGCCGCACAGACGTAGCGGAGCCCACCCTCGCGCTGTTCGACCGGCTCGAGCCCGAGCTTTTCCGAATAGAACGCCCGCGCGCGGTCGAGGTCTTTGGCCGGAAGCCGGGTTGCCACCTTCGCGTTCTTCAGCATGCCCGCTCTCCCTGTCTTTGCCTCGCGACGACGCTGGATTTCCTCGGCTACGCGCTCATGACTCGGCGCCCTGACGGCCCTGCTTCGCCTGCAGCTCCAGCACCAGCAGGCTCTGCTCCTGGATCAGCGCGCAGTTCTGCCGCTCCAGCCTGTGCAGTCGCGCCGTCATGTTGTGCATGAACGCGAACACCACCAGGAACAGGGCGCCGAACATCACGACGAACGGAAACACGACGCCGGTCAGATGGCTGACCAGATAGGCCAGTGTCGGAAACAGCGTGAAGCCCGCGGGGATGATCGCCACCATGGACAGCATCAGGAAGTCATAGAGATCGAACTTGCCTTGCATCGTCTTGCGCAGCAGCACCAGCATGTAGATCAGCGCAAAGGCGGAGACGACGACGACCGTCTCCGGACTTGGAAGGGCATCTGTCACGGCTGCCTCCTCAGGATGTTCGACGAGATGATGAGACCACAAATCGGGGCGGGGACGCTCGGCGTCATGACGCCCTCACGAGGCGCGCGAGCAGGATATAACCGAGCACGCGGATCATGTAACTCGCCGACTTCAATCCGTCGATCGAGCTGACGCCGGTCTCCCGCGCCCGCATCTCGACCGGAACTTCGCTGACCGTGAGGCCTGCGCGCATGGCCCAGGCCAGCGAGATCGGCTCCGGAAAATCCGTCGGATACGCTTTTGCGAAGAAGGCGATGGCGGAACGGTCGAGCAAGCGCATGCCGCTGGTCGGATCGGTGATGCGGCCGCCGCTGAACAGGCCGTTGAGCGCAAGCACGATCAGCCTGATGCCGGCGCGCCGCATGCGCGTGGAGCAGAAACCGGCATGGTCGATGAAGCGGCTTCCGATGGTGATGTTGGTCGGGTCGTTGCGATAGGCCTCCAGAAGCGTCTCGATGGCGCGCGGATCATGCTGCCCGTCGCCGTCGATCTGGATGCAGAAATCAAAATCCTGACGCGCCGCGTATTTGATGCCGGTCTGCACGGCGCCGCCGATGCCGAGATTCTGCGCGAGGCGGGCGACCGGGGAGCGGCAGCTTGCCACCGCGGACGTCGCGTCCGACGAGCCGTCGTCGACGACCAGGGTGTGGTAGCCGCGGCCGGTCGCCGCGATCTCGCTCAGCAGGCCGCCGACCGAGGCCTCCTCGTTGAAGCAGGGAATGATGATGAGGACGCGCGACGTGCCCTGCTGCGGTGCGGCGGCACCGTTGCGGTACGTGTCAGTTGAACCCAAGCCCAGTCCCATATCGGCCACGTCTGCCTCACCTCCAGAATCCCCACTTTGCTATACTTGCCGGTGCTTTTCCTGTACAGGCGGCGGGCCATTTCAAGCTGCGGGGGCCGCCCGGCGAATGCCGATGAGAGCTGTCAAAGTATTTTTTTCAATTGTGTTTCTGGCAATTCTGGCCAGCAACATCAGGCTGATCTCGCATTGGAGCGAGAGCCGCGGCGTCTATGACGACATCTGCTATCTCAGGCAGGCGCATCTGTTCCAGCGCTTCGGCTGGCAAGGGCTCGACACCAGCCTCGCCCGTGAAACCGACGGCTATCTCGCGGCCAAGTTGCGCAGTATCGATTTTCCGAACTGGAACGAACCGACGCGGGCACCCTGCCACACCCAGACTGCCGACGGCAGCAAATGGGTGATGACGCCGCCGCCGGGCACGGGCTTCGTGCTGGCGCTGTTCCCGGAGGGGTTCCAGGTCGTTCCGCTCTATATGCTGGCCAATGCGATCGTCGCCGGCCTCGCGCTGTTCGGCTTGTGGCGGGCGCAGGAGAAGGTCGGCTTGACGCTCGCCGCATTGCTCGGCGCGGTCTCGATCTACTTCATGATCAATCCGACCAAGGCGAGCTATTCGATGGCGCCGACCATGGTCGTCTGCGCGCTGGCGGGTCTGTTCACCGCAAGACTGTTCGTCGATGAAGGCCGGCGGCGCCTGCTGATGGTCGCTGCCGTCGGCGTGCTGCTCGGCCTGTCCGCGAGCTTTCGGATCGCTAACGTGGTTCTGTCGGCCGGCTATTTCCTGTTCTTCGGATTGTCGTTCCTGATCTGGCGTACCCGCGAGACGTTCGTCTCAGGTCTCGCGCTCGGCCTTTCGTTCCTCGTCGGGCTGTTGCCGGTGTTTGCGGCGAACCTGGTCAATTCGGGCAATCCGCTGGTCTCGGCCTATGGCGGCCAGGATACGGCCCCGCGGAGCCTCGACCCGGCCGTGCTGCTGGCCTATCTCCGCGACACGCAATTCCCGTTGATCGTGATTGCCTGCGTCGGGACCGCGCTGTTGTGGCGCTTCGCCGGCCATGGCGGCGTCAGGAAACTCGCGTTGCTGGTGGCGGGCAATCTCGCGCTGAATCTGGCGTTCTTTGCCACGCATCCGGTCTTCACGCAGTACTACGTCATCCCGATCCTGATGCTGTCGCTCTGGACGCTGCTGTTCGCGGCCGTCCTCAGCCGCGGCCCGGCACAGGGTTTTATCGCCCACGAGGCCGATGGACCGCGGCCGTCTGAGATGTTATCCCGCATCTCGCATTGACGCGTTTTCCTGACGCGAACCTGAAACCACTTCGCTCGAAGACGCATGCCGACATGACCGATCTCTCGCTCACCATCCTTCCGGAAGCCGCCGGCGACGCCCAGGCGATCGAACGGCTGCACGAGCGCACCTTCGGCCCCGGCCGTTTCGTGCTCAGCGCTTACCGCATCCGTGAGCATGTCGACCATCTGCTCGAATTGTCCTTCACCGCCCGCATCGGCACGCTGCTGGTCGGCTCGGTCAGGCAATTGCCGGTGCTGGTCGGCGAGACGCAGGCCCTGCTGCTCGGACCGCTCACCGTCGAGCCACCGTTCCGCGACCGCGGCATCGGCCGTCTCCTGATGGAGCGCGCGCTGAAGGACGCCAAGGAGAAGGGTCACCGCCTGGTGCTGCTGGTCGGCGACGAGCCCTATTACAGCCGCGTCGGCTTCAAGCCGGTGCCGAAGGGCCGCGTCACCATGCCGGGCCCGGTCGACGCCGCGCGCGTGCTGGTGTTCGAGCTCGTCGACGGCGCTTTCGAGGGCGTGTCGGGGCAGGTAACGCCCGACTGGAGCAAGGCGCGAGGCTAGGGCTACGATACCTCTTGCGGAGTATCCATGATGCAGGTGCGGCCCGTTGATGCCGGTGAAGTCGATCATCTCGCTCAGCTGTGGCACGATGCCTGGCATGGGTCACATGCCTCGCTTGCGCCGCCAGAACTGGTCCGCCTTCGCACGCTCCCGAATTTTCGCGATCGGCTGGCGGTCATGCTTCCCGACATCCGCGTCGTCGGCCCGGCCGGCGCGCCGCTCGGCTTCTGCGCCGTCAGGGCTGACGAATTGTATCAGCTCTTCGTATCGCCGAAGGCGCACGGCGCGGGCGTGGCCGCGGCGCTGATCTCCGACGCAGAGGCCCGCCTTGCCGCGCGCGGCGTGGAGCTGGCGTGGCTGGCCTGCGCCGTCGGCAACGCGCGCGCTGCGCGGTTCTACGAGAAGAGCGGTTGGCGCAACGCCGGCACCTTCGTGATGATGACGGACACCTCGAACGGGCCGTTCCCCGTCGATCAATGGCGCTTCGAGAAGCGGCTGACGCGCAGCCCGTAGCCCGGAATTCGCTCCGCTCCATCCGGGCTACGGCTCACTCAACGCGCCTGTGCCGGGGCCCGCGGGCCCCGGCTGTCGCAAGGCTAGAACTTGAAAAGGCTAGAACTTGAAGTTGGCAAACGCCCGCACGCCGATGCCGGGCATCAGAACCTCGTCCTTGGTGTAGGACACCGAGTTGCGGATGTTTTCGTTGAGGAGATTGTTGCCGACGATGCCGGCCGTCATCTCGCGCGCGCCGAACAGACGCGGATCGAGCTTGGTCTTGTAGCTGACCTCGGCCTTCAGCAGATTGTAGCCCGGCGTCGGCGTCTCCGCGATCACGGCGACGTTGTTCTGCGCGAAAGCGTGCAACAGGTTGACGCGCATCAGCCAGTTGTCGTCGCGCCAGAACACGCCGCCGCCTATCCGCAGCGGCGGAATGCGCGGCACGTTGGTGCCGTCGGTGAAGGTGGCGCGCACCACGTCGAACTGGTTCTCGATGCCCCAGATGCCGCCCTGGAATGCGCCGACGTCGAGCTGCGACTGGAATTCGCCGCCGCGGAAATTGGCATTGCGTTGCGAATAGACGGCCTGGTTCAACTCGGCGCCCGGCGTGCCGCAGGACGCAAAACTGTCGTCGCACATCACGCCGGTGAGGCGGCGAAAGATGAAATTGTCGAAATGCGTGTAGTAGACGGTCGCCTCGAACCGGAACGGCCCCGTCGCCTTGCGCAGTCCAACCTCGACCGACTCAGCGGTCTCGATCGTGAGGTTCGGATTGCCGATGTCGAACGTCGCGGTCGCATCATGCGCACCGCGCGAGAACAGTTCGGCCGGCTTCGGCGCGCGCTCGACATATTGTGCGGTGATGCTGCCGACCATGCCGCCCGGCAGGTCCTGCAACAGGCCGATGCTGCCGCTCTTCGGCGTGAAGGACGGATTGCGTGCGATGCCCACCTGCGGCGTGCCGTCGGGTAGATAATCCGGCGGGAAGTTCGGCGTCGTGCCGTGCAGCTCGACATGCTCGATGCGGCCGGCGATCTGGGCTCGCGTCGCGTCCGTGAACTTGAACTCGTTGAAGGCGTAAGCGGCAACGCGGGTGTTGTTGTTGGGGTCCCACAGGCCGTTGAACAGCGTACCGGGATTGTCAGGGCTCGGCGCGGTCAATTCCTGATGGCCGACCTGAAAGCCCAGCGCCGTCGTCACCTCGGCGAAGCGCGCGTTGAACGGCATCAACTGCACCTCGGTGCGGATCTCCTGCTCCTTGTTGGTGAAGGTCTGCCGCACACCGTCGGTGTTGGGATCGGCGGGATCGGCAAGGCCGATCTCGTTGTGTCGATAATCCGTGGCGCCAGCCCAGAAGCGGATGGTGTCGATCGCGGCGGCATCGGGCCGGTACTCGCCCTTGACGTTGATCTTGGTCTGGTGCGCGTCGATCCGGGTGTTGTGGTCGGCGCCGTCGATGCCGGGGATATGGTAGAGCGAGTCGTTCTGCGTGATCGACGCGCCGATATAGCCGCCCTGGAAGAAGTAGGAGCCGCCGATCGAGGCGCCGTCCGTGCGCGACGCCGAATTGGGCTGGCGCCCGTTTGTGATGGTCCGGGTCTGGTCGGTCAAATAGGGGTAGCTCGGGATGCCGTAATCCGTCGTGTTGCGGCCGTAGACGTCGGCATGGAGCGCGAAATTGCCGGCGCCGGTGTCGAGCAGCACGCCGCTCTCGACACCGCGATCGACCGAGCTGAACGCGGAACGCGTCTCGGCCGTGACGCAGGGCGATGTCCCGGCGGTTGCGAGTGGCGCCTTCACCGGCATGCCATAACTCTGGAACGGCTGGGCACCGCAGGTTGGCAGCGCGTCCGGAATCCGGTTGTTGGTCGCGCTGACGACGCCGCCGATCGAGGTCGAGCCGTAGCGCAAGGCGGCCGGCCCGCGCACCACCTCGACCTGGTTGGTCGCGAGCGTATCGATCGGGACGAAGTGATCCTCGCCGAGATCGGATGCGCCGTTCGCATTGGTGCCGTTCTCGACGATGCCGACGCGGTTGACGTCGAGGCCCCGGATGATCGGCCGGCTGGAGGCGCCAGGTGCAAAGCTCGAGCCGGTGATGCCGGGCTTGGAGAACAGCAGATCGCCGAGCTGGCCGCCGCCCTCGCGGCGGATCTCCTCGTTCGGCACCACGGTGACGGTGGCGAACTGGTTGGTGACGATCGGCAGCACGCCCTGCTGGGGCGTGGCGGCCGTCGCTGGCGCCGCCGGCGCAGCTTCCGCCGCGCGTTGCTGGCCGCGCGACCGTCCGGTGCGCGCGACATGGACCGGGCTGCGGGTCGGCACCACCCTGCGCACGATCGGGCTCGGCGCCGTCACGGTGACGGCGGGGATCTCGGTCGATGATTTATCTTGCGCAGGCTGTTGTACCGGCTCTTGGGCGAGCGCCGATGTGGCGGCGGCGCCGAGCAGGAGCAGGCTTGCTCCACCCAGACGCTGCGCGCGTCGCAATTCAAATGACATAGTCCTGATTCCAGTCAGGCGCCGTCCGCAAGATTTGGTGCTGATCGGAGGCGGCCTGCCGTCGCAGCGCGACGGAATTCGACTTCAACTTCTCCCGTGCGTTCGCCTGAAAGCGGCGAGCCGGGCGTGATCAAGTGATGTCTGGAGTCAGGACGCGGGAGGGGCGCGGGGCTGGAACGCCGTGCCGGCCGATTTCAGATGGACGAATTCGGCATCGGTGGTGAGCTGAAGCAGCTCGATCGCCTGCGGCAGCAGGAGCACAGGCGGTGTCGCGGATACGACGGTGCCCGCCATCGCGACGACGGCGCAGATCGCGCAATTGTCCTCGCCCGGCTGCTCCCGGTCAGGGCCGGCGGGCGATTGCTTCTGGACCGCGGCGCGGTCACTCGAAGCGATACTCTTGCCGCTGTCGGTCTGCTGAAGCGAGGACTGGGCGAGGGGGGCGGCCTGGGCGAACCAATGGCTGTGGCCGAACGTCAACGCGAGCTGCACCAGCATCGCGAACAGCGCGAGCCGGGCGCCGTGCCTGATATTCGACCGGAACCACTTCATTTGGAAAAGCCACCCCACATCGCGAGGATCAATTCCCCTGATCTCGCGATGTTATAATGTAACATCGCAGCATCGATCAGCGGATGTCAACAGCGAGCGGACCAACGCGCGCAGGCAGCCGAACCGATGTGTCGTTCCGGCAACTAGAGCGCGATGGGTTGAAGTCGAATCGAGTTGGGCCAACTGCGGTGCTCTCTCCGTTCCCTCCCTCCTTGCGGGGGAGGGGCAGGGAGAGGGGTGCCACACGGGGACTCTTTCCGTCGCCTACCCGCACTCAAGGCATCGCTAACAACCGGTACCTTTTCCGGGGCCACCCCTCTCCCTAGCCCTCCCCCGCAAGGGGGGAGGGAATGCACCGCCGTCGCGGCGCTAGGCGAGTCTCATCCATCTCGCTTCGGGAGTTCAACGCCCTTCGCGGACCCAGGTCGCGGCAAACGCGCCGAGCAGCAGCAGCAGGCCGATCAGGCCGGCGAAGATCGGCAGCACGCCGACGCCCTTCACGACGCTGGCGTCGCGCATCCGCACGCCCATCCAGCCGTCGCCCGCGAAGACGCTCGCCGAACGCACCGGCACGATACGCGGCAGCTCGACGCTGGTGCCGTCGACCACGCGCACGGCATTGCCGCCGGTCGCCTGCGTCAGCGGCTTCAGGGTTTCGGTGGTCGAGGTGACTTCCGAAAACTCCTTCGGATTGGTCGGACCGACATTGATCAGCGCCTTCAGCGTGCCGTCGGTCGCCTGCCACAGGCCGAGCTCGCTGGCCGGCAGGCTGGCGCGCCACTCGCCGGGATCGGCAGGCGCGAGCGTCAGGTCCTGCGACACGCCCGACGGCGAGGTCACGCTGACCGGCTGGACGCTGTCCGACATGGTCTGGCGCACCACGACGAGGTCCTTGCCCTGCACCTGGAGGCGCAGTGCCTCTTCATCAAGGTCCGGCTGCTTCATCAGCCAGTGCGACATCCGCCGCAGCAGATCCAGATGCGGACCGCCGCCTTCATAGCCGCGCGCCCACAGCCAGATGTGGTCGGAGAGCAAGAGCGCGACGCGGCCCTCGCCGAAGCGCGACAGGAACAGGAGCGGCTTGCCGTCGACGCCCGTCATCACCGGCGGGTTGACCGCATTGCGGGTGTCGACGGTGCGGAAGAACCGGCTCCAGCGCGGCGGTTCGCTCGCGGAGCCTTCGAGGCCGCGCGTGACCGGATGGCGTTTGCCGATCTCCGACAGATGCGCATAGAATGGCTTTTCCGTCACGCCGACCGGCTCAGCCGGCAGCACCGAATCCAGCGGAGTGCGCCAGATGCTGGTGTTGGAAGCATAGTCCGGGCCGGCCGAGACCAGCACCGCACCGCCCGCGCGGACATAGCGCGCGATGTTGTCGAAATAGGCGATCGGCAGCACGCCCTGGCGGGCGTAGCGGTCGAAGATGATCAGCTGGAATTCGTTGATCTTCTGCTGGAACAGCTCGCGGGTCGGAAACGCGATCAGCGACAGCTCGTTGATCGGCGTGCCGTCCTGCTTCTCCGGCGGACGCAGAATGGTGAAGTGCACGAGGTCGACGCTGGCGTCGGACTTCAGCAGGTTGCGCCAGGTGCGCTCGCCGGAATGCGGCTCGCCCGAGACCAGCAGCACGCGCAGCTTGTCGCGCACGCCGTCGATGGCGACGACGGCGCGGTTGTTCACCGGCGTCAGCTCTTTCTCGAGCGGCGAGGCTTCGATCTCGACGATGTTGGGGCCGGCATGCTTGATGTCGACGTCGACACTCGCGCTCTGGCCGCTTCCCAGCGTGCGCTCGCCCAGGACCTCGCCGTCCCTGCGGATCGTGACCTTGGCGCGCTCGCCGGTGACGCCCTGGTCGTCGAGGCGGTAGGTAATGGTCTGGGTCTGTCCGACGATGCCGAAGCGCGGCGCGGCCGTGATCGCAATGCGGCGGTCGCGCTCGTCCTTCTGCCCGGTGATCAGCGCGTGCACCGGCGCCTGGAAGCCGAGCCCGGCGGTATTGGCCGGGATGTCGTGGACCCGGCCGTCGGTGATCAGGAACGCGCCGGCGACGCGGTCGACCGGCACGTCCGACAGCGCGGTGGCCAGCGCCCCGAACAGTTTTGTGCCGTCGGTCTCGCCATCGGCCTGTCCGGCGTCGACGACGCGGACCTCGAGGCCCTTGATCTTCTTCAGGCTGTCGACCAGCGCTTCCTGAGCTTGCGCGGCCTCGCGATTGCGGTTGCCGAAATTCTGGCTCGGGCTCTTGTCGACCACGACGGCGGCGACCGAGGTGAGGGGATCGCGGTCCTCGCGGGTGAAGGAGGGATTGGCGAGCGCCAGCAGGAACAGCGCCAGCGCGGCCACGCGCACGGCTGCACCGCGCGCACGCGCCACCAGCAGCACGAGCGCAACGACCACGATCGCGGCGAGCGCGAGCCACAGGACGATCGTGGGAACAAGCGGCGTGAACGCAATGCCGTAATTCATGTCGATCCTATTGCCCCAGCCGTTCGATCAGGGCCGGTGCGTGCACCTGGTCGGCCTTGTAGTTGCCGGTCAGGGTGTACATCACGATGTTGGCGCCGGCGCGGTAGGCGAATTCGCGCTGGCGGGCGTCGCCGCCGGACATCGGCAGCATGAACTGACCGTCGAGCCGCTGCGCCCAGGCGCCGGCCAGATCGTTCGAGGTGATGATGATGGGCGAGACGCCGTCGCCGCCGCGGGCCGGCCGCTGCGCGCTGTCGTCGTCCTCATCGCGCGGCAAGGCCTCGACCCAGGTCTGGCCGGTGCTGAAACGGCCCGGGAAGTCGCGCAACAGATAAAAAGTCTTGGTCAGCACGTGCTCGCGCGGCACCGGCTCGAGCTCGGGCACGTCGAGCGACGACAGGATCTCGCGCAGCGTCTGCATGCCCGGGGTCTGTGCGGCGCCGTTCTCGCCGGGCGGCGCCTCGATCGCGTCGCGGGTGTCGAACAGCACGGTGCCACCCTGCTTCATGTAGGCGTCGATCTTGTTGATGGCATCCTGCGGCGGCTTGGGCGCGCCCGGCACGATCGGCCAGTAGATCAGCGGGAAGAAGGCGAGCTCGTCGCGTCCGGGATCGATGCCGACGGGATCGCCGGCCTCCAGCGCGGTGCGCTGCGCCAGGAATTGCGTCAGACCGGACATGCCGGCCTTGACGATGGAATCGACGTCGGCATTGCCGGTGACGACATAGGCGAGGCGGGTTTGCGACACCGCCTTCATGGCGAACTCGTCGGAGGCGCCATCGGCGCGCGACGGCGCGGGCGCAAGCGACACCAGGCCTGCAAGCGCCAGCCCGACGACGATCATGGCTGTCGCGGCGCGCCGGCGCAGCAGCGCGGCGATGCCGCCGCCGAGCACCGCGACGATGATGGCGTCGATCAGGAACAGTGCGAGCGCCGTCGACAGCAGCCAGCCGCGCAGGTCGCGCGGCTCGGCATTGGTGTAGGTCGCGTGCCGGGCGCGCAGGCCCGCGGTGTTCAGCGCGGCGATGCGGTCGGAAGCGGCGAGCGTGTTCACGGCGAGCGGTCCTTCTGCCGGACCATAGAAGCCGGGCGGATGATCAGGCGTAGCGCGGTCGCGATAATCCGCAGGCAGCGGCTTTGCGGTGGCCGGCGGCGGACCGAACGCGCCGAAGCCGTCGAGGATGTGCAGCGGCGCCACCGTCTCGGTGCTCGCCTCGGCCGCGACCCCGGGCCCGGGCTTGGCGGTGTAGCCGGACATGTCGACGACCCGGCGCAGCATTTCGACGAAGGTGCCCGACATCGGCAGGTCAGACCAGCGCATGTCGGCGCTGACGTGGAATAGGCTGACCAGGCCCTTGCCGCGATGCTCGCCGGTGACGAGCGGCGTGCCGTCTTCCAGCGAGGCCCAGCTCTTGGTGGCGAGCACCGCGTCGGGCTCGGCCAGCACCTGGCGGTTCACGGTGACGTCCTTGGGGACTGCGACGCCGGCAAACGGGCCGTTCGCCGCGAAGGCGGCGAGATGCTGCGGCTTCTCCCAGGTCAGGCTGCCGCCGAGCGTGCGGCCGCCCTTGCGCAGCTTGACCGGCACGAGATCGTCCTCGGCCTGCGCGAGCCTTGGACCAGCGAAGCGCACCAGCACGCCGCCCTGGTCGATCCAGGCGTTGAGGCGCTCGCGGATTTCAGGAGCAACGGTGCCGACATCGGCGAGGATGATCATCGGCAGCTTCTGGTCGAGGAATTGGGTGATGCCCTGCTGCGGCGAGCCCCGGTCGGCGAGCCGCACGTCGGCGAACGGCGCCAGCGCACGGGTCAGGTAGAAGGTCGGCGCCAGCAACGGCTGCGCGGTCTCGCTGGTCGTGCCGGTGACGATGCCGATGGCGCGGCGGCGCCACCGCTTGTCGAGCAGTTGCACCGCGCCGGCCGAACGCTCGCCCGATATATCGAGCCGCGTGATGTCGTTGCGCAGCTCGACAGGCAGGTCGAACGAGGCTTCGGTTTCCTTGTCCTGCGGGCCGAACGAATAACGCGCTTCGCCGATCGGCGACGACTTCTGGTCCAGCGCGCGCACGGTGCCGACGGCGATGCCGCTGTCGGTGCGCAGCACCTTCACCGTCATCTTGGCGGCGGCGTTCTCGGCGGCGACGAGCGCCAGCGGGGAGGACGTGCCGCCTTCGAACACCGTCAAGCTGCGATCTCCGATGGTCTTGCCAAGGCCCTGCACGAAATCCTCGCCGCGGCCGGTATCGACGCCATCCGACAGCCAGGCGATCTCGCAGTCGCCGGTGGCCTTCAGGAAGCGGTCGATGGCGGTCAGGGTTTCAACGCGATCGATCGAGTAGGGCTTTGGCGCGAGCTGGCGCAATGCGACGCGCGCCGCACCCGCCGGCATCAGGGTGATGTCGCGGTTCGGCTCGGACAGCGGCACCAGCGCGATCGCGCGGCGGTCGTTGTCGGCGTTGGCGATCAGCTCGTCGGCGGCCCTGACCCTGACATCCCAGTGCGATGCGGCGCTCCAGCCGTCGTCGAACATGATCATCAGCGGCGCCTTGCTGCCGGCGGCGCCGGTCTGCGGATTCCAGATCGGGCCGGCGGCGGCGAAAATGACGAGGGCCGCAGCCAAAAGCCGCAGCGCGGTCAGCCACCACGGCGTCCGTGAGGGCGTCTCTTCGCGAGGTGCGATGTCGAACAGCAGGCGCGTCGGCGGAAACTCGATGCGGCGCGGCCGCGGCGGCATCACGCGCAGCAGCCACCACAGCACCGGCAGGCTGACGAGGCCGATCAGGAGCAGCGGTTCGGTGAAGGCGAGCGGCAATCCCATCATGCGGCCGGCCCCACCTTGATCGTCGTGGTGCGGGTGCCCGACTTGCTCACCTGCATGCCGGCATGCAGGAACAGCAAGAGCTCGGCGGCGGAGCGGTCGGTCGCATGGGTCGTGAACAGCCAGTTGAGTCTGCTGGTCTCGGCGCGGATCTGGTCGCGGTGCAGCGCGAGCCGCGCGGTGTAGTCCTGCGCCCAGGTCTCGGCGCGGCCCGCCGTGATCACGCCGAAGCCCTCGGGCTCGACGAACTCGACGCGGCCGGAATAAGGGAAGGACTCCTCGGCGGGATCGACCACCTGCACCATCGTGCCATGCGCGCCGGAGCCGGACAGGCCCGCGAGGGTGGATTTGATCTCCGCGATCGGCGACCAGAAATCCGACAGCACGATGATCTCGGCGAGCGCGGAAGGCACGAAGGACGGCGGCAGGCTCAGCCGGTCGGCATCGTCATGCAGCATCGCCTGCGCCATCTTGTCGATGACGCTGCGGCTCGCGGTCGGCGCCATCAGTCCGGGAATGCCGACGCGTTCGCCGCCCGAGACCAGCAGCTCGGCCAGCGCGAAGGCGACGATCAGCGTCCGCTCGAGCTTGGATTCGCGCGCCTGCTTTGAAGCGAACGCCATCGAGGGCGAGCGGTCGGGCCAGATCCACACCGTGTGCGAGGCTTCCCATTCGAGCTCGCGCACATACAGATGGTCGTCACGCGCCGAGCGCCGCCAGTCGACGTTCTGCGCCGGCTCGCCGGAGACGAAGCGGCGGTATTGCCAGAAATTTTCGCCGGAACCGGCGCGGCGCCTTCCGTGCAGGCCGTGGATGACGTTCGCGGCGATACGGCGGGCTTCGAGCACCAGGCGCGGCAGCGAAGCGGCGAGCGTACGGCTTTCGCCATCGGCACGTCGGATCGCGATGATCTCCTTCGCTGTGTGCCCGTTGTCTGCGGCCATCAACCGATCCGAGCCTTCAATTGTTTGATCACGTCCGGAATCGTGCGGCCTTCGGCGCGCGCCTGGAACGTCAGCGCCATGCGGTGCTTCAATATGGGCTCGGCGAGGTCGAGCACGTCGTCGATCGAGGGCGCAAGGCGTCCGTCGATCAGCGCGCGTGCGCGCACGGCGAGCATCAAGGATTGGCTGGCGCGCGGGCCGGGACCCCAGGCGATGAACTTGCCGGTCTCGCCGCTCTCCTCGCCCGGACGGGCCGAGCGGACCAGCGACAGGATCGCCTCCACCACGGAATCGCCGACCGGCAGACGGCGGATCAGCCGCTGCGCGGTGATCAGCGCATCTGCGTTCATCGATCCCTTCGCCAGCGTCTCCTCGGCACCCGTGGTCTCGAACAGGATGCGGCGCTCGGCGTCGCGATCGGGATAGTCGACGTCGATCTCCATCAGGAAGCGGTCGAGCTGGGCTTCCGGCAGCGGATAGGTGCCTTCCTGCTCGAGCGGGTTTTGCGTGGCGAGCACGTGGAACGGCTTCGGCAGGTCGTGCCGCGCGCCGGCGACGGTGATGTGCTGCTCCTGCATCGCCTGGAGCAGCGCCGACTGCGTGCGTGGGCTGGCGCGGTTGATCTCGTCGGCCATCAGCAGCTGCGCGAACACGGGACCGGAGATGAAGCGGAAGGAACGCTTGCCGGCGGTGCTCTCGTCGAGCACTTCGGCGCCGAGAATATCAGACGGCATCAAATCGGGCGTGAACTGGATGCGCTTGGCGTCGAGGCCCAGCGTGATGCCGAGCGTCTCGACCAGCTTGGTCTTGGCGAGGCCGGGCACGCCGATCAGCAGCGCATGGCCGCCGGAGAGGATGGTGACGAGCGTGTTCTCGATCACCCGATCCTGGCCGAAGATGACGGACGCGATTGCGTCTTTCGCCGCGCGAATCTGGCTCGACACCTGCTCGGCCGAACGGACGATTCCGTCTTCCAGTTTCTCGACACTTTCCGCCATCCGTCAGCTCCTTAAGTCCGCCACGCGGCCCGCTTGCGTCGTCAGATCATCACAAGTCGCACATGGGCCCTATGCTAGACTTGCAGGAAGGCCATGTATTCGTTGAATTAACCTATCCCCACCTTATCGGCTTAGGGATATGTAGGGCATCACGAAGTGGCGACCTCCACACCGGGTTAATCCGGTGTGGAACCGCGCACCCGGGTACAACGTAAAACCTGCACCAATCGTGCCAACAGACAAAGTCAGGGCAAACCATGGCGAACCAAGGGCAGAGCGCCGATCGAGGTCTTGAGGGGCTGACTGCCGCCGCCAAAAGTGCCGCCAATGCCGAAGGCGCCAAGAAGGGCCTGCCGCCGGTGCATCTGTGGAATCCGCCGTTTTGCGGCGATCTCGACATCCGAATCGCGTCCGACGGTACTTGGTTCTACATGGGCACGCCGATCGGCCGCCCTGCGCTGGTTCGCCTGTTCTCGACGGTCCTTAAGCGCGAAGGCGACAAGCATTTCCTCGTCACGCCTGTGGAGAAGGTCGGCATTCGCGTCGATGACGCGCCGTTCATGGCGGTCGAGATGCAGAAGGACGGCGAGGACAACCATCGCGTGCTCCGCTTCCGCACCAATGTCGACGACTGGGTCACCTGCGATGCCGCGCACCGGCTGCGCTTCGAACAAGCCAGGGAGGGCGGGCTGACGCCATATCTGCATGTCCGCGCCGATCTCTGGGCCAAGGTCACCCGCGCGCTCTACTACGATCTGGTTGACATGGGTGAGGAGCGGATGGTCGATGGCCAGCCGATGTTCGGCGTCGAGTCGGCCGGCGAATTCTTCGCCATGGCCGACGCGGAGCAGGTGAGGGCCGCACTTTGAACAAGCCTATCCTGAAGAGCGGTCCGGTCGTGATCGGCGCGGCCGATTTCTTCGCCCGATCCCGGGCGAGGCTCGGCTTCGACGTGCCGCCCGGCCTCTACGACCCGAACGTCATCCCCGCCTCGGGCGATCCCGGCACCGACAAGATGCTCGAGATCGTCGCGCGCGAGCAGCCGGTGCGGCCGGCTGCGGTCCTGATTGCCGTGGTCGACCGTCCCGAGCCGACCATCCTGTTGACGCAGCGCTCGGCGCATCTCAACGACCACGCCGGCCAGATCGCCTTCCCCGGCGGCAAGATCGACGCGATCGACGCCTCGCCGCTCGATGCGGCTTTGCGCGAGGCCGAGGAGGAGGTCGGCCTGTCCAGAGACTTCGTCGAGCCGATCGGCTATCTTGATCTCTACGGCACCGCTTTCGGCTTCCGCATCCTGCCGACGGTCGCCAAGGTGCGGCCCGGCTTCGAGCTCACCATCAACCATTCGGAGGTTGATGATGCCTTCGAGGTACCGCTATCCTTCCTGATGAACCCGGTGAACCACCAGGTGCACAGCAAGGAATTCCGCGGCATGGAGCGCTTTTACTACGCGATGCCGTTCGCGGAACGCTACATCTGGGGTGCGACGGCCGGAATGTTGCGTGTGCTGTATGAGCGGATCTACTCATCATGATCCGGCCGGTTCTGACCGAGATCGGAATTTTCCTCATCCCCTTTGCCGTCTATGCGCTGTTCCTGGCCGCCACCCGCTCCGGCCTGTTCGCGCGATCGTCCTGGCCGGTCACCGTCGTCGCGCGCCTTGTCCTGGCCGCGCTCGTGCTTGTCATCGCGGGGCTGATCGGCTTCGCGCATTTCTCCGGCGCCGCACCGGATTCGACCTACGTTCCCGCCCATATCGAGAACGGCAGGCTCGTGCCGGGCGTGGAAAAATAGGGGCTGGACCATGAGCGCAGAGCCGTTACTCGCCAATGCGCCCTGGCTGACCTCTGGCGGGACGGCGCGCGTCCTGACGCTGCTCAACGGCAACGGCGAGGAAGCGCGCGTGGTCGGCGGCGCCGTGCGCAATGCGTTGCTCGGTCTCGTGCCCGGCGACATCGACATCGCGACCACGGCGCGGCCCGACGAGGTGATGCGGCGCGCCAAGGCTGCCGGCATCAAGAGCGTGCCGACCGGCATCGACCACGGCACCATCACGCTGGTCATCGACGGGCAACCTTACGAAGTCACGACGCTGCGCGAGGACACCGAGACCTTCGGCCGCAAGGCCAAGGTCGCGTTCGGCCGCGACTGGGTGAAGGACGCCGAGCGCCGCGACTTCACCATGAATGGACTTTCGGCCGATGCGATGGGCGTCGTCTACGACTATGTCGGCGGGATCGCGGATGCGGCCGCGCGGCGCGTGCGCTTCATCGGCGATCCCGACCAGCGCATCGCCGAGGATTTCCTGCGCATCCTGCGCTTCTTCCGCATCCACGCCGCCTTCGGCGCCGGCGAGCCCGACCGCGACGGCTATCTCGCCTGCATCCGCGGCCGCGCGGGTCTTGCGAGCCTGTCGGCCGAGCGGGTGCGCATGGAGATGCTGAAGCTGCTGGTCGCTCACGGTGCCTCTGACGCCGCGGTCGCGATGGCGGATGGCGGGTTGCTGCAAGCGCTGAGCGGAGGCGTCGTCTATACCGGGCCGCTGTCGGCCATGATCGCGATCGAGGGCGCGCTTGGCTTGCCGGCAAGCAACACGCGGCGGCTCGCCGCGCTGACGGTCGCCGTGACCGAAGATGCCAAGCGCGTCGCCACGCGCTTGCGGCTCTCCAATGTAGAAAGCAAGGCGCTGGATTCGATGGGGCACCGCTGGTGGCGCTTCGCCACCAAGGACGAGGCCAATGCGCGGCGGTTGCTCTACCGGCTTGGCGCGGAGCGCTATCACGATCGCGTGTTGCTCGGCTGGGCGCGGGCCGGCGGCGACGTCGGATCGTCGCGCTGGCGTGCGCTCGCCGAGCTGCCGCAGCGCTGGATTGCGCCGAAATTTCCGCTTCGCGCCGCCGACTTCATCGCCCGCGGCATGGCCGAAGGACCCGCGCTCGGGCATGTGCTGACGCTTGCCGAGGACGCTTGGCTTGCGGCGGATTTTCCCCTAGAGGAAGCCGCGCTCGCTTCCATCGCCGATCAAGCAGCGGCACGCGTCAGCCGCGATGAGAGAACGTGACCATCGTCTCAGGCTTCGCCGACATCTCGATCCTTCAGCTCCTGCTGGTCGCGTTGATGGCGTTGTTTGCTTCGATCATCGGTGGTCTCGCCGGCTACGGCACCGGCGCGCTGATGCCGCTCGTGCTGGTGCCGCTGGTCGGCGCCGAGCCCGTGGTGCCGATCATCGCGATCTCCGCGATCTTCACCAATTCGAGCCGCGCGCTCGCCTATCTGCGCTATGCCGATCGCCGTCGCGCGCTGATCGTGCTGGCCTGTGCGGCGCTGACGACCGCGCTCGGCGCCTACGGCTACACCCGGCTGACCAATGCGGGCGCCGCGCTCGTGATCGGCTCCATGCTGATCCTCAGCGTGCCGCTGCGCCGCGTGCTCCGCCGCCGCCAGGTCAGGATCGGCGACACCGGCCTTGCCGCCGGCTCCGTTGGTTACGGCGTGCTGGTCGGCGGCACCTCCGGCTCCGGCGTGATCCTGCTCTCGCTCTTGATGGCCGCGGGCCTAGAAGGCGCCGCCGTGATCGCGACCGATGCGATGATCTCGCTCGGCACCGGCCTCATCAAGATCTCGGTGTTCGGGCTGGCCGGCGCCGTCACCGCACAGGTGCTCGCCTTCGCGCTGCTGATCGGCGGGATCGCGATCCCCGGCGCGTTTCTGGCAAAGGCTTTTGTCGAACGCATGCCGGTGCATATCCACACGGCGATCCTCGATGTCGCTGTCATCACCGGCGGGCTGGTGATGATCTCGGCGGCGGCAAGGTCGCTGATCGCATAGATGACTCCGGTCCGATTGGCGTTCGCGATGTCCTTTCAAGGACGGACATTCCGTCCCGATGCTTGCACGCCGCCAAATGCTAGTCGAAACGCCCGATCCCGACTGCCGAGGGTTGAAAGATTTCCGCCGATGACGGCCGTGGGCCGGTGGGCCAAGCAGGACGCTTTCTTACAACTGCAATCGGGCATGTCAGGACTGAAATCCTTCAGTAGCACCGTCGAGGCAGGTTTGAGACTTCATATCAACGGAAGCGGGCGCAGGCATGCGCACGCATCGTGGTCTCGACATGCACGGAGGAAGGTGAGGCATGGGACGATCCAACACAGAGTGCCAATGGCCTGAAAAAAAGTCGCGCAATCGGTCCAGGATTCAGATTGCCTTCCGTGAGATCAGTGCCGTTCTTGTTCTCTTTCCTGCTCTCCTGGGTCTTTCTCTCCCTTCCAGTGCATGGGCGCAGACCGGGACCGGCGCGAAGCCGGACCGCATCAAGGCGAATATCTCGAGAGTCGACCGCGACTTCATTGAAGCCAATACGAAGACATCCAGGGATTGGCCGACCGTCGGCCTCGACTACGCCGAAACGCGGTTCAGCAAGCTCAATCAGATCAACACCGACAACGTGAAGGAGCTCGGGCTCGTCTGGAGTTACAATCTTGAATCATCGCGCGGCATCGAGGCAACGCCCCTCGTCGTCGACGGCATCATGTATCAGTCGGCCCCCTGGAATGTGGTCCATGCCATTGACGCGCGGACCGGGATAAAAATCTGGTCGTTCGATCCGGGTGTTGACCGGTCAAAGACCTATCGCGGGTGCTGCGACGCTGTCAGCCGTGGCCTCGCACTCTACAAGGGCAAGGTCTTCGAAGCCGCCTATGACGGGCGCCTGATCGCGCTCGATGCCGCGACCGGGGCCAAGATCTGGGAAACGGACACGCTGATCGATCACGATCATTCCTACACGATCACCGGCGCGCCGCGCGTCTTCAACGGCAAGGTCGTGATCGGCCAGAGCGGTGCCGAATATGGTGTGCGCGGCTACGTCACGGCCTACGACAGCGAGACCGGTCATCAGCTCTGGCGCTGGTTCACCGTGCCCGGCGATCCATCGAAGCCATTTGAAGACGCCTCGATGGAAGCCGCTGCGAAGACCTGGGATCCCTCAGGGAAGTATTGGATCAACGGCGGCGGTGGCGCGCCATGGGACTCGATCACGTTCGATCCCGATCTGAACATGGTCTATGTCGGCACGGGAAACGGCGGTCCCTGGAATCGCAAGCTTCGCAGTCCGTCGGGCGGCGACAATCTCTATCTGGGCTCGATCGTCGCGCTCAACGCCGACACGGGCCGGTATGTCTGGCACTATCAGGAGACGCCCGGCGACAATTGGGACTATACATCGACCCAGCCGATGATCCTGGCCGACATCAAGATCGACGATGTGCCGCGCAAGGTGATCCTGCACGCGCCGAAAAACGGCTTCTTCTTCGTCATCGATCGCACCAACGGCAAGTTCATCTCGGCGAAGAATTTTGTCGATGTGAATTGGGCGACGGGATACGACGCCAACGGACGGCCGATCGAGCTGCCGGCGGCGCGCGACGCAGATCAATACGAGTCGATTCCGGGACCGGACGGGGCTCACAATTGGCAGCCGATGTCGTTCAATCCGCTGACCGGCCTCGTCTACCTTCCGGCGCAGCACATCCCGGTCAATCTGTCGCCGGAAAAGTCGTTCGTGCAGAATGCTGCTGCGCCGGGCAAGCTCGGCGGCTTGCTGGGCGGGAATATCGGTTTCGTTTTCAACCCTCCGAAGTCGGCCCCATTCGGACGTCTGCTCGCCTGGGATCCGGTGCATCAAAAGGAGGTCTGGCGCGTCGAGCACGTGTCGCCGTGGAACGGCGGGACGCTGACCACCGCCGGCAACCTGGTTTTCCAGGGGACGGCGGATGGCCGCTTCGTCGCTTATGATGCGGCAAACGGAACCAAGCTGTGGGAAATGCCGACCGGCACCGGCGCGGTGGCGGCCGCCGCAACCTACACGGTCGACGACAGGCAATACATCTCGATTGCTGTCGGCTGGGGCGGATCCTACGGCCTGACGCACCGCGCGACCGAGTACCAGAGCCCGGGAACGATCTACACATACGCACTCGGCGGCACGGCGAAGCTGCCAGCGTTCGTCAAATATCAGACCGAAGGTCTGCTGCAGGGCGTGAAGTATGATCCGAAGGACATCAGGGAAGGCGGCGAGATCTATGTCGCGGCAGCCTGCGTCGCCTGCCACGGCGTGCCTGGCGTCGGCCGCGGCGGCAACATCATCAATCTCGGCTACGCCAGCGCCGAAGAGATCACCAATCTGAGGCATATCCTCTTCCACGGTCCATTCCGCGACCAGGGCATGCCGGATTTCAGCGGCAAGTTGACGGAAGGGGACGTCGGGAAACTTCAGGCCTTCATACAGGGAACTGTTGATGCCATCAGACCGAAGAGCAGGTGATGAGCCAGCAGACGCTGCGGCAGCGAGCGGCCCGTTCGACCGTGGCCGCCCGTCACGCGCCTTTGTCGATCTTCACCCAGAGCGCACTGCCGAGCGTCGATGAGTTCCTGGCCGCGTAGGCCCATGCCGGCAAGCGTAATGGTGCAAGCGCAAGTGCGATCGCAGCCTGCCCAATCCGCTGCGCTTGGCTTCGCGGCAGGCCGCGCACGAACTCACTGACGCTGCCCGGCTTCTCGGCCCTGCGCAAAAAGCTGTCCACGATGTCTTCCCTGAGGAACTTCAGGAGATTGAATGGTTCCCGCTCGCAAATGCTCAATTGCAGGCCGTGTCGTCGACATACCGCGTCAAACGCGTCCTTCGTCCAGCGGCCAATGTGGTTCGGCGGCATGTCGATGAGCGATCCGTGGCCCTCCATGTAGTGCGTTCGGATATCATTCGGCACGGCGATGAAGACAGAGCCTTGCGCCTTGAGAAGGTATTTCAATCGCGCGAAGACGTCATCCACCCGGTCCATGTGCTCGAACACCTGAAACATGAAGATGATGTCGAAGGCCTCCTTCATCGGAGTGAAGCCATCCTCCCGAAGGTCGACCGAAAAGGTCTTGTAGCCTTTCGATCGCAATGCCTGTTGCGCTGCTTCGTTGTAGTCGACTGCGTAAATATCGGACGCGCGAAAGAGTTTGTCCTTGATGTGATCGAGAAAATAGCCAAACCCGGCCCCGACATCGATCGCCGTTTTTCCGGCAGTGCCGAGGCCGCTCAGTTCCTCGATCGTCCTCTCATACTCCCATTTCATGGTTGGATAGGAAGGGTGGGGCGCGGCCAGGTTATAGAACTCGGCGCCGCCCGCGACGAACGGATCTGCAAATCCAAATCCGCAATCCGCGCATTTGCGGATATCGCAGGTGTCGCGGCCCCAGAGCAGCGACAGGTGGCTTATTAACTTTCGAGAGCGATCCGGATACTGGCGCGGACTGACGAAGGATCGGGAGGCCTGATCTGCGGTCACTTCAAACAGTTTGGCAGTTGATCCACTGCCGCATGCTGGACAGGTGCTCATCTCTCCTGACCTCATTCAGGTCTTTCGGTGGAAAGTGGTTGCGACCAATTGTCTCGTCATCATTCAAATGAAGGTTGGCGGAGCGCGAGGTCCGGGGCAGTGGACAGGACAGGGGAGGCAGACCGCTCGCGGCGCGAAGGCGCCTTCGGCTGCGCCGATTTCCTATTGCCAGAATCTGTCACTGGCCTGCGCTAGGTCTTCTTTCAGGGCATTTTTACTGAAAGGAAGACGATGAAAACCCAGAGCAACGGCCAGGCGCTGCAGATCGCCAAGACCTACATCGAGGCCATCGCCAGCAGGAGCGTGGATACGATTACTTCCGTGTCGGCGGACGACGTTGTTTGCACGTCGCCACGCGGGCGGATCGCCGGCGTGCAGAAGTTTCGCGAATTCCACCAGGGTTTCGCCCGCATGATCAAGAAGGTCACGGTTCTCGCCGTCTACGGCGACGATGATCAGGCTGTCGTCGTTTACAGCGCGGACACCCATCCGGTTGCCAACGCCGTCGTCGCGGAACTCCTCAAGGTGAAGAACGGCAAGATCGCGTCGACCGAAGTGATCTACGACGCGACTCCGTTCGCCGCCTACACGGCGACCGTCCAACCGCACTAAGGCACGATCGACCATGAAACGGATTCAATATTACAGCTACGGCGGCCCCGAAACGATGAAGCTCGAAGCCTTCGAGCGAAGGCTCCGGGGACCGGCGAAGTCGCGCGCTTGAAGCCGGGCACAAGCTCGCCGGAAAGGCTCTGGTAGCGATGTAAATGCCGTCTGGGCCAGTAAAGCCCCGCCGCCCGTCGCCCACGATGCCTCACTGCCAATTTTTGGCAGGATTCGTGCTAGACTTGGTCTATGTCGAAGAGCCAACGATTATTCGACCTCATGCAGATCTTGCGGCGGCACCGCACCCCGGTGTCGGGCAACGACCTTGCGGCTGAGGCGGGTGTGTCGTTGCGAACGATTTATCGCGACATCGCCGACTTGCAGGGCTTGGGCGCACAAATCGACGGCGAGCCTGGCTTTGGCTATGTCTTGCAACCCGGCTTCCTGCTTCCTCCCCTGATGTTCTCGGAACAGGAAATCCAAGCCTTGGCGCTGGGCGCCCAATGGGTATCTCGCCAGACCGATGATGAGTTCGCGCTGGCGGCGCGTGACGCGCTCGCAAAAATTGGCGCGGTCCTCCCCTCGGAGTTGCAACACAAGCTGGACGATAGTGCCTTTCACGTGGGGCGCAGGCCGAAGCAGCCTGAAGTCGTCGATCTTCGCGTCGTGCGGCAAGCCATGCGCGACCAAAACAAGCTTTCCATTGTGTATCGCGACCCGCAAGGCGCGAAGACCACGCGGATCATCTGGCCAATTGGCGTCGGCTTTTTCGATTCCCGGCGCATCATTGCCGGCTGGTGCGAAATGAGAAAGGACTTCCGCTCATTCCGGGCGGATCGGTTAGAAAAGATCAAGCTCAGGACGGAACGCTATCCCGGTCGCCGGCGCGATCTCGTCAAGCAATGGCGGGCTCAAGTTGACGCGGAACGTCGCAAGACTCTCGGCTGACTCACCACCGGGTCCGACGCCGATGCTGGCGAGCTATCACCTGCTGGTGCGCTTCACCATCGCCGGCGTGAGGGCCGCCTGACGCCTTCCGGGCTTAGAGCGGGCGCCGAAAATGACCGCGCCCGCTAGGCTCGAACCTTAGTTCGTGACGGGCGCCGCCTTGCGGACCAACACTTCGTTGCCCGCCCGGCTGATTTCAAGCGCACGTGGCTGCTGGGACGTTGAGAGAACAACGCTTTGGCCTGGCGCAAGAACAGAGACTACGCGGATTGGCGTTCCCGTCTCGCCCTGAGCAAGGGTCGTCACGACATGGAACCCATCGCGCTCAACGGTGTAGTAGGCGACGCCAGACACCCCGCCGAGATCGATGCTCTTTGCCTGAATTGGCCTGAGGCTATCTGCATGAGCGGTTCCAAAAGCGGCTAAGGCTAGTGTGGCGGCTAAAAGGCTACTGCGGATTGACATGTTGATCTCCTTTAGCTGGGCGGTGGGCCACGCCCTCCGTTCCCTTGCCACATAAGATGGGCGGCCTATGCTCATTGATCAAACAGATTGGATCGATGATGGGTATCGATGCCGTCAATCTAAGCCATCTCGACCTAAACCTACTGGTTCACCTCGATGCCTTGCTTCGCGAACGTAGCGTCACGCGAGCTGCGGGCCGCGTAGGCATTGGTCAGTCGGCGATGAGCCACAACCTCGCCCGCCTGCGTGACCTGTTCGGCGACGAGCTTCTGACGCGAGGGCCCGACGGCTTGCGGCTCACTCCTCGTGCAGTGATGCTGGTAGAGCCGGTGCGGGCTACGCTGTCTCAAATCCAAACGATTGTCTCACGCGACGACGCATTCGATCCAGCGACGGCAGAGCGGACCTTCAGGTTCGGACTCCCAGACAGCATGGAAATCCTGGTCCTTCCCGCTCTCCTAGCTCGCCTGCGCGAGGTTGCGCCTGGCGTCCATCTGCGCCTCTACAACATCGACTCGTCGAGACTTCTGGATGATCTCGATGCCGACGAACTGGACCTCGCTATTGGCTATGACGTCTTTCCTCAGGGCCAGATCCACCACAAGCGGCGTCTGCTGTTCAACGAGAGCTATCTGTGCATGTTCAACGCGGAGATAACGGGCATCACCGACGCCCAAATCTCGCTCGAAGATTATGTGCGGTTACCTCATGTTCTCACGAGCCTGCGGCCGGGCCGGACTGTGCGCGGCGTGGTAGACGACGCCCTTGAGAAACTAGGATTGCGGCGGACGGTTGTCCTGACCACGCCTCGCTTCCTCACTGTCCCTGCCTTGGTGGCACGCGCACCTGTCGTCGTGACAATGCACGCGCGGCTGGCTCGGTTGTTCGCCACAGAACTCAAGCTTAGCCTGAGCCAGCCTCCGGTGGATTTGCAGGACGTAGCTGTTTCACTGCTCTGGCACGCTTCCTACGATCACGATCCATCTCATGCGTGGCTGCGTCAGATCTTGGTGGAATTGGTCTCCGAGCTTTGAGCTGGCCGCTACCCGGCGTGGAGCGGTGCTGACTCCACAGGCCGCATGTCGCCTTTTAGCCCCTTAGCAGACGTTCCAGCGCTCTGGGTCGATGCCGGCTTGTGACCCAAAGCAGAAATCGCCGTTGAAACCAATCATTGCCCGCAATCCATCGGCACCTCACGCTCATGTGTCCCCGGCGAGGCCACCATTTCTATTGAATTACGATCGTAATTTAATATTGTGACCGTAATGGCATCGAGCTGAGCCGCTGTTGGGCGGCGGCCGGGTGCCGCCCAACAGCTCCTAGCGAGGATTTCATGGACGACACGACCACGGCCTCACGCCACGTCGCATCGCGACAAACCACAGATGTCGACTCGCTTGGGCTCGCAACCGCTGCAGCAGCGATTCGCAATGGCGACATCACCTCGGAGGCCTACACCGCGGCGCTCTTACAGCGCGCCCGAGCGCTTGCCGAGCTGAACGCCTTCATCACCATCGACGAGGCCGGGGTGCTGGCGGCCGCGAGGGCCGCAGACAAATCGCGTGCGGCCGGATCGGCGGCCCCGCTCCTTGGCGTGCCGCTTGGGGTGAAGGACAGTTATTTGACGAAAGGGCTACCTACCAGCCTGGGCGTCGAAGGTCTCGCTCATTTCGTGCCGCGCGAAGATGCCGACGCTGTCCGGGCCATTAAGCGTGCGGGCGCCTTGGTCTTCGGCAAGAACAACCTCGTCGAGATGTCATACGGCTTGACCGGTCACAACGCACGTTATGGCCAGGTGAAGAATCCGCACGCACGAGATCGCGTGTCGGGCGGCTCCTCGAGCGGCTCCGCCGCATCCGTGGCCGCCGGCATCGTTCCCGCGTCCTTGGGCGGTGACACCGTTGGGTCCATCCGGGTACCCGCATCGTTCTGTGGGGTCGTGGGCTTCAAGCCAACCACTGGACGTTGGCCACGCGACGGCGTTGCGCCGATCGCCCATACGCTCGATACGACGGGCGTGTTCGCCCGAAACGTCGAGGACTGCATTTTGGTGGATCAGGTCGTGACCGGTGAACAAGCTGTGGAGTTCTCCAACGGCGGCTACGACCTGAAGGGAGTCCGGCTGGCCTTCGCGCCGCGACAGTTCCTGGATCTGGTGGACTCGGAAGTCGAGACCCGCTTCCGCGAGGTGGTTCGGCGCTTGCAGGACGCCGGCGCCGAGATCGTTGAAGTAGATCTTGGCGACGATTTCAATTCCCTCGTCCAAACCGCAACATGGGGCATCTTCGCTCATGAGACGATGGGCGAAATTTCGGAATTTCTTCGCCGCCATGACATTCCGACCACGTTCGAGGCCATTTATGAGGGCCTTAAGCCCCAACTTCGCCAGGCGTGGGGGCACATCGTGCTGCCGGGTGGCGCAGGTGCTACCTCGGCAGAGGCCTATCAGACTGCGCTCGACGTGAGCCGGCCGGAAATCCAGCGCCGACTCAACACGGCGTTCGTCTCTCATGGGGCGCTGGTCATTCTGCAACCGACCACGCCCTGCACGGCGCCTTTGATCGAGGAGCAGGCGACCGTCCATATCGGGGGGCAGGAAGTTAGCTACCTCGCTTTGGCGAACCACACCGTGTCGGCAAGCAGCGTGGGGTTGCCCGGTGTCAGCCTTCCTGTTGGCTTGTCTCGCGCGGGGCTGCCGATTGGGCTGGAGCTGGATGCCCCCTTAGGGAGCGACCGAGGGCTTCTAAACCTTGCCCGCGGCATCGAGGGCATCTTGGGCGCAGAGTCGAGTGCGATCTAACGTCGTGATCGACCAGCATCCGTTTTCAGTCGGTTTGGCCGCGATGATGTCGATCCAGTGGCCTAGCAACTTGATCGCGACCTCCAAGCTTTGCTGGAAGCGGCCGCAGCGTAAGGGCCGCGGGATATTGGTGGAGAGGAGAGAAGATGCGCTTCGAGAAAGGTCATAAGGCGGCGACGCGACGGCACATCATCGATGTGGCGTCGAAGTGCATGCGCCGGAACGGCATCTCCGCCACCGGGATCGCCGGGATCATGGACGAGGCCGGCCTGACCAAAGGCGCATTCTCTCCGCACTTCGAATCCAAAGATGCGCTCGTTCGCGAGGCGCTGGCGAGCGCGCTCGACGACCAGCAACATCGCCTCGATGAGGATCAGCGGAGCGGCCCGGACCTTGAGGGCGCGATCCGGAGATACCTGAACCGTGCTCACCTCGAAGACCCGACGGGCGGATGCCCCTCGGCGGCGTTGCTCCCCGAAATCGCCCGACAGCCCCTGTCCACAAGGAAAGATTACGAGAAGGGGCTGCGAAGCTACGTTGCGACATTGGCCGCACTGCTTCCTGACGCAGATGCATCAGCGAGCCGCCGCCGCGCGACCGCCATCTTCGGCCTCATGGTGGGCACCCTTCAGTTCGCGCGGGCCGTGCCCAACGCTGCGCAGGCGGAGCAGATCCTGGAAGGCGGCGTTGAGGCCGCCTTGCACTTGGCACGAGCTCCCTCTCGCTAGATTAGGAAGCCGGGAGAGGCAGTCCCTCGAGGTCCGCTTCACCAAACAGAGCAGGCACCGCGTCGCATTGTCCGCCGCGAGCAGCGAACGGCGTCGCCGGCTCCGAGCGCAACGATTGGGCGATCTAATTCGCGCATTCAATCGCGCTTTGATGCTGCTTTGGTTTTGCTTCATATGATTGGCAGGCCGCCAGGGCGGCTCAATAAGGGGGTTTTGAAATGAGGAAGTTTGCACTTGCATTGCTGTCGACAGTCGCTCTCGGCCCGATCACGGCCCAGGCTGCGGATCTGGCGCCGGTCCGTATGTCGTCGAAGGCTCCCGCTCAGGTGGGCAACTGGACGGGATTCTATATCGGCGGCAACGTTGGTTATGGCTGGGGCAGCTACGGTGCTTCGAACGCCACCGGGACAATCGTGAACTCGAATGGCGGTTCGGGCATCTATGGCTTCAACGCCGTATCCGGCGACGGCAATGGAGTCACCGCCGGTATCCAGGCCGGCTACAACTGGCAGATTGAGCAGACGGTGCTCGGCATCGAGGCTGATTGGCAGTATCTCAATTCAAAGGCCAGCACCGGCAACTCGGCTATTGCTGTTCCCGTCTCCATCGGCGGCAATTTCAGCGGCAGCACGTCCGTCAGCACCGATTGGTACGCGACCTTCCGTGGCCGAGTGGGTTATGCGTTTGGGCCGGCGTTGCTCTACGCGACCGGCGGTATTGCGTTGGCCGATACCAAGGTCAGTGCGAACGCTACGGGCAGTATCGTCACTGCCCTCTTCCCGCCAACCCTGGGACCGCTGGGCTCCATGAGCGCTTCTGACAGCGCCGTCCTGATCGGCTACGCGGTTGGCGGCGGTTTCGAATATGCTCTGGGGGCAGGGTGGTCGGTCAAGGGCGAGTATCTGCACATGGGTTTCGGCACGAAAGGCTACAACTTGACCGGCTCGCTTCAATCGCCGGCCGGGTTGACGGGCGTCATCGCGACTCACGTCGATATCAAGCCGAGCTTCGACATCGCCCGCGTTGGTGTGAACTATCGCTTCTGATCAGCGGATCTGAAGACGTGAAGAAAGGGAGACTTCAGGTCTCCCTTTCTCGCAATCGCAGGCCGCTTAGGCGTGCCTACTCGTCATCCTCGTCTTCGTCCTCATCCTCGTCGTGATCTTCCACTTCCAGGCGGTCGAGCGCGGCCAGCGGCAGTGTCTCGCGGAACAGATCGCCTTCCGAGCCCATCCAGAGGCAGAGGATGTCGTCGCCTTTCACCTCTGCGACGGTCAGCGGCTGGCCGCCGGATTTCAGCATCACGACGTCGCCGGTTTTCAGTTCCATGGATGGTCCTTTCGGGGTTGATCGACGAGAGGGGAGGCTAGCAAGCCGTCATGACAGGCCGATCACGGGCTATGGGACCCGTGAATTGGCTGCGGCTTGCACAGACTGCCGAAACGTCGATGGCAGAGGTTCGAGTGGGGGATCGCTCGAGGTCACCAGGGGCTATTCCGTCCCAGGCGCGGCGATGATGGCATCATGCGCCTGTTTTGCCCGACGCGTCAAATGATTTCGTAAAATCAGCAATACGTTGCGTTTGCGGCAAGCTGTTGAAATTGCTGCAGCCGGCTACTGTGCATGGGGTTGTTTTCGATGTTTTGTTTTCGCCTGGGTTACGGCTGGTCCGGCACGAGATCGGTCAGCGAGCGGATGATGCGGTCGGGCTTGACGGGCGAGCCTTCGGGCAGGCCGTCGCCATGCACGTCGATCCAGATCGAGTAGATGCCGAGGCGCTGCGGCGTCACGACTTCCCATTCCAGATTGTCGCCGATCATCCAGGTGTCTTTCGCGGTGACGCCGAGCGCCTCCATCGCGTGCAGATAGGCGCGCTCCTCGGGCTTGCCGAAACCGTGCTCGCCCTCGATCTGGATGTGATCGAAGCGATGCGTGAGCTCGAAGCGCTCGACCTTGGCGCGCTGCATGTCGGCGGCGCCGTTGGTGACCAGCGCGAGTTTGACGCCGCGTGCCTTGAACGCGTCGATCGCATCATGCGCACCGGGGAACACGAAGATCGCTTCTTCGCGATAGGTCGTGAAGCGGTTGGCGAGGCGATCGGCGAGATCGTCGGAGAGGGCGCGGTGGCCGTCGGCGGCGAGCGCGGCGAAGCCGCCCCGCACTGTGAGCCGCCGCGCCTCGCCAAGCTTCATCCGCCACGCGGCTTCCGCATTCGCCCAGAAGTTTCGTGCGAAGGCCAAAACTGCGGTCGCGACCTGCTGCGGCGGCAGCGGCGCGAGCTCGTCGGCAAATTCTTCTGCGATCGTATTCCAGGCGATCTCGGGCCGGCCGTAGGCCGACAGGATGGTGTCGTCCATGTCGATCAGCATGGCGCGCGGGAGCGGAGGCATCGCGGTGCTCATGGCCATTTCACCTCCGGCGGCAGCGACGACAGGATGGAGTCCACGTTGCCGCCGGTCTTGAGCCCGAAGATGGTGCCGCGGTCGTAGAGCAGGTTGAATTCGACATAGCGTCCGCGCCGGATCAATTGCTCCTCGCGATCCTCAGCGGTCCAGGCGCTCGCGAAATTGCGCCTGACGATGTCAGGGTAGATTTTCTGGAAGGCGCGGCCGACATCCTGCGTGAAAGCGAGGTCGGCGTCCCAGTCGCCGCTGTCGTGCCAGTCGTAGAAGATGCCGCCGATGCCGCGCGCCTCTTTGCGGTGTGGCAGGTAGAAATACTCGTCGCACCACTTCTTGTACTTGTCGTAGTCGGCAACGCCGTTCGGGCCCGTGCAGGCCTCTTTCATCGCGGCGTGGAAGGCGAGCGTGTCGGGATCGTCCTGGGTGCGCCGGCGGTCGAGCACCGGCGTGAGATCGGCGCCGCCGCCGAACCAGGCTTTTGTGGTGACGACGAAGCGGGTGTTCATGTGCACGGCGGGCACGTGCGGATTGCGCAGATGCGCGATCAGCGAGATGCCGGAGGCCCAGAACTTGGGGTCGTCTGCTGCGCCGGGGATCTGGGCGCGAAACTCGGGCGCGAATTCGCCGTGCACCGTCGAGCAATGCACGCCGACCTTCTCGAACAGGCGGCCGGACATCATCGACATCACGCCGCCACCGCCGGGCGCGCCGGTATGATCGGTGCGCTGCCAGGGCGTGCGTTTGAAGCGCCCGGCCTCGCCCGGATAAAGGCTTTGCGGGGCGTCATCCTCCAGCCGCTCGAAGCTCGTGCAGATGTCGTCGCGCAAAGCTTCGAACCAGGCGCGGGCACGCGTCTTGCGGTCTTCGATCGTTGAGGCGTCCATATCCAATTCCAAAAACCGATCTCGTAGGTGGGCAAAGGCGCTCTTGCGCCGTGCCCACCATCTTCACTGTCGTCCTGATTGGTGGGCGCGCTGCGCTTTGCCCACCCTGCGAATTTCACCCCTGCGGACCGTAGTAGGTGCAGCTCTCGTTGCAACTGTCGCGGTGGATGCTGACGCGGGTGAGCTTGCCGATATGCTGGAGCCGCTCCCAGACGAAGCGCGAGAGGTTTTCCAGCGTCGGCGTGCCCAGCGCCTCGATCTTGTTGAGGTATTTGTGGTCCAGCGTGAGCCGCACGTCCTCGATGGCGCGCTGGACGAGGCCGAGATCGACCACCATGCCGGTCGCAGGGTCCGGCGTGCCGCGCAACGTCACCTCGGCGCGGAAGGAGTGGCCGTGGATCTCCTCGCTCGCGGCGCCAAAGGTCGTCCCCGACAATGAGTGCGCCGCCTCGAAGCGGAACGATTTCGTCAATTCCCACATCTGTCCGAAAACCAATCCTATCTGATGCCGAGCGATTTATGCGTCTGTACGCTCAACCGCCATTGCGGATGGCGCAGGCAATAGTCGATCGCACGCACGGTGTTTTGGGCAACCTCGGGTCCGTCCATCGGCTGCAGCGAGAAGCGTTCGAAGGCGAGGTCCTCGAAGGTCTCGGGGGCGGCGAGGGCCTGCGGATAGACCAGCTTCAGCTCGTGGCCGCGGCGCTGGACGAGCTCGCTGCCGCCCTTGGGGCTGACGCAGATCCAGTCGAGCCCCTCAGGCGCCGCAATCGTGCCGTTGGTCTCGACGCCGATCTCGAAGCCGCGGGCGTGGAGGGCGTCGATCAGGGCGGCATCGACCTGGAGCAGCGGCTCGCCGCCGGTGAGCACCACGTAACGGTTGCTGTGGGTGATAGCCGTCCATTGCGCGGCGATGGTGTCGGCGAGTTCCGCGGCCGAGGCATAGCGGCCGCCGAGCGTGCCGTCGGTGCCGACGAAATCGGTGTCGCAGAATTTGCAGGTCGCGGCCTCGCGGTCGGCCTCGCGGCCGCTCCAGAGGTTGCAGCCGGCAAAACGGCAGAACACGGACGCGCGCCCGGCATGGGCGCCTTCGCCTTGCAGGGTCAGGAAGATTTCCTTGACCGCGTAACTCAATGATCTCTCCTCAACATATCAAACTTGCGGGTTCCGGAGCTGCCGCAGCGCCTCGCCTGCGGCCATCGCCGCGGTCATGGCGACATTGAGCGACCGCAGCCCCGCATTGATCGGGATCACCAGCCGCGCATCCGCAGCCTCGACCACCGCGTCGGTGACGCCGGCGCTCTCGCGCCCGAATAGCAGGATGTCCGCCGTCTGGTAATGAAAATCGCGGTAATCGGTGGCGGCCTTGGTGGTGAACAGCAGCAGGCGGTAGCCCTGTGTCGCACGCCAGTCCTCGAATTTCGACCAGGAGTCGTGGCGGGTCACGCTGACATGATCGAGATAGTCCATTCCCGCCCGGCGGAACAAGCGGTCGGAGAACGGGAAGCCCGCCGGCTCGATGATATGGGCAGCCATGCCCAGACAGGCGCAGAGCCTGAGAATCGTGCCGGTGTTCTGGGCGATGTCGGGTTGGAAAAGCGCGATCTGCATGGGCTGTATCGGGGTCGGCGCAGGCCGGAAATGTCTCAATAAAACATCGCTGGCTGCGGAATTCGTGCATTGCACGCCCCCACGCCGTTAGCGGGCTTGCGCTCGCCCGGCAAGGGTGCCAATAGAACGATTCTGGACTGCTGTTTTCGCCTTGTTTCGGTGGGGACAAGTGAAGTTCTGCCGCCGCGGGGGGCCGCGGGCGCCGGCACACTGTTTTGGGGACCTTGGGGGCTCCCGGAACGGTTCCGTCGGCAGCATAAGAAGAAAGGGTTGGAATCGTGACGACAGCGTCTTCGGCGGACCATCCGACACGCCGTGATTTCTTATTCGTTGCAACGGGGGCAGCTGCAGCAGTAGGGGGCGCAGCTGCGCTCTGGCCCTTCATCTCTCAAATGAATCCTGATGCGTCGACCATCGCCGCTGGTGCGCCGATCGAGGTCGATCTCAGCCCGGTCGCCGAGGGGCAGGACATCAAGGTGTTCTGGCGCGGCAAGCCGATCTACGTCAGCCACCGCACCAAGAAGCAGATCGACGAGGCGCGCGCCGTCAACGTGGCGAGCCTGCCCGATCCGCAGTCCGACGAGGCCCGGGTCAAGCCGGGCCACGAGCAGTGGCTGGTCGTGATCGGCATCTGCACCCATCTCGGCTGCATCCCGATCGCTCATGAGGGCAATTACGACGGGTTCTTCTGCCCCTGCCATGGTTCGCAGTACGATTCGTCCGGCCGCATCCGCCAGGGGCCCGCGCCCGCGAACCTGCCGGTGCCGCCGTACCAGTTCGTTTCCGACACCAAAATCCAGATCGGCTGAGCTTCGGGCCTTCGCCCGAAGCTTCGCGCCGTCTCGTCGTTATATTTCCTCAGGATCGCATCATGAGCGGACCATCCGACTACCAGCCGAGCAATCCGGCGCTGCAATGGATCGAGCGACGTCTGCCGATCATCGGTCTCGTCCATTCCTCCTTCGTCGTCTATCCCACCCCGCGCAACCTGAACTACTGGTGGACCTTCGGCGCCATCCTCTCCTTCATGCTGGGGATGCAGATCCTGACCGGCGTGGTCCTGGCGATGCACTACACGCCGCACGCCGATCTCGCCTTCAAGTCGGTCGAGCTGATCGTCCGTGACGTCAATTACGGCTGGCTGCTGCGCAACATGCATGCCTGCGGCGCGTCGATGTTCTTCTTCGCGGTCTACGTCCACATGCTGCGCGGTCTCTATTACGGCTCCTACAAGGAGCCGCGCGAGGTGTTGTGGATCCTCGGCGTCATCATCTACCTCCTGATGATGGCGACGGGCTTCATGGGCTACGTGCTGCCGTGGGGCCAGATGAGCTTCTGGGGCGCCACCGTCATCACCAATCTGTTCTCCGCCATTCCCTATGTCGGCGAGAGCATCGTGACGCTGTTGTGGGGCGGCTATTCGGTCGGCAACCCGACGCTGAACCGCTTCTTCTCGCTGCACTATCTGCTGCCGTTCCTGATCGCTGGCGTCGTCGTGCTCCACGTCTGGGCGCTGCATGTCGCCGGCCAGAACAATCCTGACGGCGTCGAGCCGAAGACGGAAAAGGACACGGTGCCGTTCACGCCGCACGCGACCATCAAGGACGGGTTCGGAGTCGCCTGCTTCCTGCTGCTCTACGCCTGGTTCATCTTCTACATGCCGAACTATCTCGGCGACGCCGACAACTACATCCCGGCGAACCCGGGCGTGACGCCGCCGCACATCGTGCCGGAATGGTATTACCTGCCGTTCTACGCGATCCTGCGTTCGATCCCGAACAAGCTCGCGGGCGTGATCGGGATGTTCTCGGCGATCATCATCCTGTGCTTCCTGCCCTGGCTCGATGCCGCCAAGACCAGGTCGTCGAAGTACCGGCCGCTGGCCAAGCAGTTCTTCTGGATCTTCGTCGCGGTCTGCATCCTGCTCGGCTATCTCGGCGCGCAGCCGCCGGAAGGCATCTACGTGATCGCCGGCCGGGTCCTGACGGTCTGCTACTTCGCCTACTTCCTGATCGTGCTGCCGCTGCTCTCGCGCATCGAGACGCCGCGGCCGGTGCCGAACTCGATCTCGGAGGCGATCCTGGCCAAGGGCGGCAAGGCGGTGGCTTCGGTCGCCATCGCGCTCGTTGCCGCCGGCGCGCTGTTCCTCGGCAGCCTTCAGGACGCTCGCGCCTCCGAAGGCAGCGACAGGCCGCCGGGCAACAAATGGTCGTTCTCCGGCCCTTTCGGTAAGTACGACCGCGGCGCGCTCCAGCGCGGCCTGCAGGTCTACAAGGAGGTCTGCTCGAGCTGCCATGGCCTGTCCTACATCGCCTTCCGCAACCTCGCGGAAGCCGGCGGCCCCGGCTATTCGGTGGCGCAGGCAGCGGCGTTTGCGTCCGACTACAAGGTCAAGGACGGCCCGAACGATGCGGGTGACATGTTCGAGCGCCCGGGCCGGCCGGCGGACTATTTCCCCTCGCCATTCCCGAACGAGCAGGCGGCCCGCGCGGCGAACGGCGGTGCGGCACCGCCCGATTTGTCGCTGATCACCAAAGCGCGCTCCTACGGCCGCGGCTTCCCCTGGTTCATCTTCGACTTCTTCACCCAGTACCAGGAGCAGGGCCCGGACTATGTCGCGGCGGTGCTCCAGGGCTTTGAGGACAAGGTGCCTGAAGGCGTGACCATCCCGGAAGGCTCCTACTACAACAAGTACTTCCCGGGCCACGCGATCAAGATGCCGAAGCCGCTCAGCGACGGCCAGGTAACCTATGGCGACGGCTCGCCGACCACGGTCGCGCAATATTCCAAGGACGTCACCACGTTCCTGATGTGGACCGCCGAGCCCCACATGGAAGCGCGCAAGCGTCTGGGCTTCCAGGTGTTCGTGTTCCTGATCATCTTCGCGGGCCTGATGTACTTCACGAAGAAAAAGGTCTGGGCCGACTCCCACTGAGCGGATCGAGACGAAAATGAAGAGGCCCCCGCAAGGGGGCTTTTTTGTTGGACACGAGCGTGTGTTGTTTGGCGCGATTGCCTATCGCGCTCCCAGCGGCCAAAATACTGCCAACCGCTCCCCCAGAAACTCGTCGGAGGACACCATGGGAACCGCCATCACCTTCAAGCGCCCGGACGGCAAGGACGCCTCAGGCTATCTCGCCAACGCCGCGCGCGGCAACGCGCCGGGCGTGGTCGTGATCCAGGAGTGGTGGGGCCTGTCGGACCAGATCAAGGGCCTGTGCGACCGCTTTGCGCTCGCCGGCTTTGATGCGCTGGCGCCCGATCTCTACAAGGGCAAGGTGGTGCCGTATCACGACACGGACGCCGCCGGCAAAGAGATGAACTCGCTCGATTTCATGGACGCCACCACGCAGACCGTGCGCGGCGCCACGCAATATCTGTCGCGCAACGGCGCCAAGGTCGGGCTAACAGGCTTCTGCCTCGGCGGCGCCGTCACCATCATCGGGGCGACCAAGATTCCGGAGCTCGCGGCCGGCGTCGTCTTCTACGGCATCCCGCCCGAGCAGGCGGCCAAGCCCGCCGACGTCAGGATCCCGCTCCAGGCCCATTTCGCCAACAAGGACGACTGGTGCACGCCGCAACTGGTCGATGCCTTTGAAAGCGGCATGAAGGCCGCCGGCAAGTCGCTCGAGCTGTTCCGCTATGACGCCGAACACGCCTTCGTCAACGAGCAGCGCCAGGCCGTGCACGACCGCGAAGCCGCCGAGCTCGCCTGGGGCAGGGCGACGGAGTTTTTCAGGAAGCATCTCGGCTGATCGCCTGGAGCTCGGACGGCGCCCGCCCACCCTTGACGCCGTCCCCGAGCCATGGTGAGTATCCGCTCCATGAGCACCGCCGTCCGCCCAGCCCGTCTTTGGTGGCGCACCTCCTAAAGAGGTGGCCGGTGCGATTTCATTTCTCAAAATCGTCGAAGGTCGCCACGCAGTGCGGCGGCCTGATCGTTTGTCCTGTGTGGCGTTTCCTCGGCAAGTTTCGTAAGAGGACGACATGAACAGGACAGTCTTTGCCCTCCCGGCTCGAAGTGACTACGTGACCCGCGGCGGTCTCGCGATCACGCGCGTGGCGGAGCAGTTCACCGGCGGCGCCAACAGGCTCGACGATCTCATCAACCTGCTCGACCGCCGCCGCGGTGTGGTGCTGTCCTCGGGCACGACCGTGCCCGGCCGCTACGAGAGCTTTGACCTCGGCTTCTCCGATCCGCCGCTCAAGCTCGAGACCACTGGCGTCAATTTCAAGCTGGAAGCGCTCAATGAACGCGGCCAGGTGCTGATCGCCTTCCTGGCAGACGTGCTGCGCGAGCCGTGCGTCGTGATCTCCGAGAAGAGCGCGACGCGGCTTGCCGGCCACATCATCCGCGGCGATGCGCCGGTCGAGGAAGACCAGCGCACGCGGCGCGCCAGCGTGATGTCGCTGGTGCGCGATCTCGTCGCCGCCTTCTCCGCCAACGATGACGGGCTGCTCGGCCTGTTCGGCGCCTTCGCCTACGACCTCGTCTTCCAGATCGAAGACCTCGTGCAGAAGCGCGCACGCGAGCAGGACCAGCGCGACATCGTGCTCTACGTCCCCGATCGCCTGCTCGCCTACGACCGCGCCACCGGCCGCGGCGTTGTGCTGAGTTACGATTTTGCGTGGAAGGGCAAGTCCACCGAAGGCCTGCCGCGCGAGACCGTCGAGAGCCCGTATCTGAAGACGCCGCGCCAGGGCTTTGCCGATCACGCGCCCGGCGAATATCAGGCCACCGTCGAAACCGCACGCGCGGCGTTTGCGCGCGGTGATCTGTTCGAGGCCGTGCCCGGACAGCTGTTCGCCGAGCCCTGCGATCGCTCGCCGGCGGAAGTGTTCCAGCGCCTCTGCGTCATCAACCCGTCGCCCTACGGCGCGCTGATGAATCTCGGCGAGGGCGAGTTCCTCGTCTCCGCCTCGCCGGAAATGTTCGTGCGCTCGGACGGCCGCCGCGTCGAGACCTGCCCGATATCAGGGACGATCGCGCGCGGCACCGATGCGATCGGCGATGCCGAGCAGATCCGCCAGCTCCTGAACTCGGAGAAGGACGAGTTCGAGCTCAACATGTGCACCGACGTCGACCGCAACGACAAGGCGCGCGTCTGCGTGCCCGGCACGATCAAGGTGCTGGCGCGCCGCCAGATCGAGACCTACTCAAAACTGTTCCACACCGTCGATCACGTCGAGGGCATGCTGCGTCCCGGCTTCGACGCGCTCGATGCCTTCCTTACCCATGCCTGGGCGGTGACGGTGACTGGCGCGCCCAAACTCTGGGCGATGCAGTTCGTCGAGGATCACGAGCGTTCGCCGCGGCGCTGGTATGCCGGTGCGATCGGCGCGGTGAATTTCGACGGCAGCATCAACACCGGCCTCACCATCCGCACCATCCGCATGAAAGATGGTCTCGCCGAGGTGCGCGTCGGCGCCACCTGCCTGTTCGATTCCGATCCCGCGGCCGAAGACCGCGAGTGCCAGGTCAAGGCTGCAGCCCTGTTCCAGGCGCTGCGCGGCGATCCGCCAAAGCCGCTCTCGGCCTTCGCGCCCGATGCGACCGGCTCGGGCAAGCAGGTGCTGCTGATCGATCACGACGACAGTTTCGTGCACATGCTGGCCGATTATTTCCGCCAGGTCGGCGCCGACGTCACCGTGGTCCGCCATGTGCATGCGCTCGACATGCTCAAGCGGAAGAGGTGGGATTTGCTGGTGCTGTCACCCGGACCAGGCAGGCCCGAAGATTTCGGGATCAAGAAGACCATCGATGCGGCGCTGGAGAAGAAGCTGCCGGTGTTCGGCGTCTGCCTCGGCGTGCAGGCGATCGGCGAATATTTCGGCGGCGAGCTCGGTCAACTCACGCATCCCGCGCACGGCCGGCCCTCGCGGGTGCAGGTGCGCGGCGGCCGCCTGATGCGCAATTTGCCGAACGAGATCGTCATCGGCCGCTATCACTCGCTCTATGTCGAGCGCGACAGCATGCCCGAGGTGCTTGATGTCACCGCCAGCACCGAGGACGGCGTCGCCATGGCGCTCGAGCACAAGACCCTGCCGGTTGCCGGCGTGCAGTTCCACCCGGAATCGCTGATGTCGCTCAGCGGCGAGGTGGGCCTGAGGATTGTCGAGAATGCGTTCCGGCTGGATGCGCGCGTTGATTGAGAGGCACCAATGACCTTTGACCACGATCTGAAGGCGAGCGTCCGCACCATCGTCGACTATCCCAAGCCGGGGATCATGTTCCGCGACATCACCACGCTGCTCGCGGATGCGCGCGCGTTCCGCCGCGCGGTCGACGAGCTCGTCAATCCCTGGGCCGGCAACAAGATCGACAAGGTCGCCGGCATGGAGGCGCGCGGCTTCATCATCGGCGGCGCGGTGGCGCATCAGCTCTCGGCCGGCTTCGTGCCGATCCGCAAGAAAGGCAAGCTGCCGCACACCACCGTGCGCATTGCCTACTCGCTCGAATACGGCATCGACGAGATGGAGATGCATGTCGACGCGATCCAGCCCGGCGAGCGCGTCATCCTGGTCGACGATCTCATCGCCACCGGCGGCACTGCGGAGGGCGCGGTGAAGCTGCTGCGTCAGATCGGCGCCAATGTGGTCGCCGCCTGCTTCATCGTCGATCTGCCCGATCTCGGCGGCGCCGCCAAGCTGCGCGCGATGGACGTGCCGGTGCGAACGCTGATGACGTTCGAGGGGCATTGAGCCGCGTCGGCGCCCCGGCGATCGTCAGATCGCCTCGGCCTTCAATGCGGAGCGCCAATGCAGCATGCGCTCCTTCAGGAGCGCGTTCCTGACGTAGTCAGTCTCCTCATCTTCCAGCCGCTCGCATTCGCCGAACGTCAGACCCGCCTCGCCATGCGCGTTCCACGCAGCCTGGAGGGTATGGCAGGTGTGGCTGCCCTGGCGGAGCGAGAACCAGATGCGGTTCTGGATGGTCTGCAGGTTCGGCGCCTGGCCGACCCAGGCCTCGCCCGATGCCGCGCAGCGGACGACGTAGATGCCCGCAATGGTCTTGCGCTCCTTGTAGGCGGCGATGGCTGCCTTCCGGTCGATGCTCACGGGGGTGGGACCTTGCTGAGAGGGATACCGATGTCCGCCTCTCAATAGATCCGGTCGGGCCTGTGGTCAATATTATCCGGGTAAAATAATCGCCTTAGGAGCTTTGCAGGATCAGGCTGAGCTCGAGCTCGCGGAAGGCGAGGTAGTTCCGCCGGGTCCACTGGTGCAGCTCGGTGGAGGCGTCCTTCTCCTGGCGCAGATAGCCGGTGAAGGAAAAGTTGAGCCGGTCGATATAGGTCTTGAGGAAGCCGGGTAGCGCGGGCAGGCGGAACAGCCGCCCGGTCGCCATCGCGGCCGGCAGCTCGCCGCGCACGATGTGCTCATTGTCCACCGTGATCAGGTTTATCCGGGGGATTTGTCCGCGCAGCATCTCGTGGGCGCGGGCCGAGACGCGGTCGGTGTCGGCGACGAACAGGATCATCGGCGCGACGTGCCGGCGCGCGGCCTCCTTCAACAGGCCGATCTCGTCGCTCATCTTGAAGAACTCGTCGAAGGCGTGGAAGCCGAGGTCGATCACCTTGGCTAGGCCGTCATCGACGATGACGCGGTCCATCAGCTGCATCTTGCCGTAGGTGTCGATCACATCAGCCGTTTCGGTGACCTTCGGCAGATAATCGAGCAGCGACGGCTCCTTCAGGTTGACGTCGAAGGCCGCGACGTCGCCGTTCTTGAGCAGCAAAAATTCGCTCAAAAGCCGCGCCAGCAGCGTCTTGCCGACCTGCGGGCGGGGCGAGCAGATGATGTAAAGGGGCGTCGCGGGCATCGACAGCTATATCAGGCGAACTCACCGCCCAATCCAGCCGTATCCGCCCGGGCTCTGCAACTATTTTTCGCTGTTGCGGGTGGCGGGCTTCGAACCGACGATGTCGGTCAGCCGGATCCGGTCGAACTCGCTCCAGACATTCGCCAGCCAGTGGCGGACATAGCCGCGCAGCACGAAGGAATAGTTCGCGGCTTCGTCGTTGATGCCCTTGTTGGCGACGAATTTCAGGAACGGGACGGAGGACACCTCGACCTGCTCATAGGCCATTTCGTTGAGCTTGGGGATGGTCAGCTCGGTCGCGTCCTTGATGCGGTGGAAGTAGGAATTGTAGGTCGCCTGGTCCCACTGGAAGAACTGGGTGTCGTTGATGAAGTTCTTCACCAGGAAATATTTTGCGCCCCCCATGAAGCCCGCGGTCTCGGCGATTTCGTCGAGCGACGCGATCGAGGGGCCCAGGATGTGGAACACCGCGAAGGTGATCTGGCCGGCCTTGGCGGCGTCGAGGAAGCCGATGTCGCGCAGCGAGGCCAGCGCCGGCGAGAGCAGGCCGGCGCGGACGTCAATCACGGTCACCGACGGGCTCGCCGCGTTGAGCGTGTCGAAGATCTTCATCTGGTCCGAGGTCGTCATCATGTCGACGATCTCGGTGATCTCGGGGTGAAAGCGCTTCAGGGTTCCGCGCGGCGACTCCGTGTCGAAGGCGCGCGTCGGTACGTTGTTGGCGGAAAAATAATCGAGCAAGGTGCGCGACACCGTGGTCTTGCCCACCCCGCCCTTGTCCGCGCCCACCACAACCACTGCCGGCTTTGCCATTGCTGTCCCCTAACGCGCCCTCCGATTGCGCCTTGCAATCGGTCGGGCCCCAAATCGATGTCCCAAGTCTGCTGTTGGGCGCGAACATGGCAGAAACAAGGGAGAATTCAAATCCTCGGCCTATGGTTGTGGCAATTTCCGAGGTTTTTCCCAATCGCAACGCAACTCTTCGCAAGTCGCTTAAAATCCCGCCCTTAACGACGGCCCCATGGACCGATCGGATTGCCGGCTGCAGTTCCGGAGGGTGCGGGCACGGGCGGCGGACTGGCCGAGCCGCCTGCATCGTCCCAAGGCCCCTGGCGCAACGGCGGCGGGCCGCCCTGCCGCTCAACCTGTGCCTCAGGCTCGTCCGCCTCGTCGGGCGGCGGCAGCGGGCCGGGATCATGGCCGCCGGCGAACTTGACCAGCGCGTCGACCCGGGACTGCACCGAGGGATGGGTCGCGAACAAATCGGCAAAGCCCTCGCGCGGATTGTCGACGCAGAGCTCCATCACCGCCGAGGTCGCGCCCGGCAGCTCGCCGCGGTTCTCGATCTTGCGCAGCGCCGAGATCATGGCGTCCGGATCTTTCGTCAGCTCGACGGAGCCTGCGTCGGCGAGATATTCGCGCGAACGCGACAGCGCGAGCTTCACCACCTGCGACAACAGCCACGCCACCACGATCAACACGACCGCGATGATGATCACGATCACCGCGCCGCCGCCGGAGCTCTTGCTGTCGCTCGATGACGAGGACGATCGCGACGATGAGGACGAGCCCGACGACCACGAGCCGCCGGAACCGGAGCTCCAGTTGAAGCTCGTGAACAGGCGGAAGAACAACTCGCCGAAGAAGCCGACCACGCCCGCGATGATGACGGCGACGACCATCAGCTGCACGTCGCCGTTCTTGATGTGGGTCAGCTCGTGGCCCAGCACCGCCTCGATTTCCTTGTCGTTCAGCGCATTGAGGAGACCCGTGGTCACCGTGATCGAATATTGCCGCGGATTGAGGCCGGTCGCGAACGCGTTCAGCGCCGGGCTCTCCATGATCTTCAGCTTCGGCATGGTGATGCCGCGCGAGATGCAGAGGTTCTCGAGCAGATTGTAGAGCCGCGGCTCTTCCTGCCGGGTGACGTCGTGGCCGCCGGTCACGGCATCGATCATCGACTGGTGGAAGAAATAGGCGATGACGATCCAGGCCGCCGCCGCGATCGTGGCGAACGGCGCGGCGACGATGAGGTCGTGGAAAGCGCGGCTCAGATAGTAGGCGACAGTGCCATTGCTGTTGATGACGACTTCCGCGACCAGCGCGCCGGCATAGACCAGCACGTAGACCAGCATGAACAGGCCGGCGAGCAGCAGCATCGAACGAAACTTGTTCGAGGCGATGTGCGTGTAGAGACCATACGCGGCCATGACGCGATGCCCTGCCGGCCTATCGGCTCAACTCAGAACTTCACCTGCGGAGTGGCTTCGACTTCGGTGCGGCTGGCGCCGAGATCGAAGAAGTCCTTCTTGGTGAAGCCGAACATGCCGGCGAACAGGGCGGCGGGCATCTGCTGGATGCCGGTGTTGTACTCCTGGACCGCGTTGTTGAAGAAGCGGCGGCTGGCCGCGATCTTGTTCTCGAGGTCGGAGAGCTCGCTGGCGAGCTGCTGGAAGTTGGCGTTGGCCTTGAGGTCCGGATAGGCCTCCGACAGCGCGATCAGCCGGCCGAGCGCGCCGGAGAGCTGGTTCTCGGCGGCGGATACCTGTGCCGGTCCCTGCGCCGACATCGCCGAGTTGCGCGCCTTGATGACGTCGTCGAGCGTGCCACGCTCATGCGAGGCATAGCCCTTCACCGTCTCGACCAGGTTCGGGATCAGATCGTGGCGCTGCTTGAGCTGCACATCGATGTCGGCAAAGGCCTGGCCGACGCGCTGGCCCAACGCCACCAGCCGGTTGTAGGCGCTGAACGCCAGGAACACGAGAACGACGATGACGCCGAGAACGATCCAGCCGGTCGACATGGAGAACTCCTGAAGGGGAAAGAAGGCGGGCGCAGCCTAGACCAAATTGGCACAGGACGAGAGCCCGGCGCAGAGGAAGGTAAGACTTGGTCGAATGGGGAACCATCCGAGTTCAAGGCAAAAGCGTCGGACGAAGTTAACTTTCGGCAATGACCGCGTCGCCCCAGCGCCAGCGCCGGGCGTTTGCATAGGCGGCCTTGTCGCGCCGCGGGACCTTGGTGATGGCGAGGCTGCCCTCCGTGCAGAGCTTTGCGGTGATCTCGGCCTTGCCGACATCCGGCGGCGCCAGCACGCGCGCGGCGCGTGTTGCGGGCGCTGTCCGGGTCAGGGCGATGTAGATGAAGCGCTCGTCCTCGAACGGCACGTCGGCGCCCTTGATCTGCCGGTGCGCCTGCGAGCGCGGCAGACGCTGGCTGAAATGGCACCAGTCGGGTGCCGTGAGCGGGCACGGCTTTTCGTGTGGGCAGGGCGCGGCGACATAGGCACCTAGCGCGATCAGCTGCTGGCGCAGCGCGAGGATGCGCGCGTAGCCGGCCGGTGTACCGGGCTCGATCACGACCAGCGCGTGGCGCGCTTTCGCCCACATCGTTTCCGCCAGCTTGCGCTGATCGGTCTCGCTGAGCTCGCCGATGACGTAGCTCGCGACGACGAGATCGGCTTGCGAGGCTTCGGCGAGGTTGGTGCCGGCGTCGCCCGGCAGATAGCGGCAATCGGCGAGACGCGTGCTGTCGCGCGCCAGTTCGAGCGCGAGACGGCTGAGGGTGGCGTTGGCGTCGAGCAGGGTAAAATCCTGCAGCGACGGAAAGGCCTCAGCAGCGGCCCAGCTTGCGGTGCCCGGGCCTGCGCCGACGTCGAGCAGGGTTTCCGGGGCGAGGTCCGGCGCCACCTCGGTCAGCGCATTCAGGCTGGCGGCCACGGCCGCATAGGTCGCCGGCATCCGCGCCAGCGCGTAGGCGAGCGCATCGGCCTCCGACTTGATGGTGCCGGAGGTGCCGCCTGCGCGATAGGCGGTCGAGATTTTTTGCGAGCGCTGTGCGGCGTCGGTGCGGGAGAAGCCCTGAAGCTTGCCGTCGAGGGCGGCTTTCAGTTCGGCGGGGAGGGTGGGTGAGATCATTTTCTCATCGTCATGCCCCGCGCAGGCGGGGCATCCAGTATTCCGAGACGGCGCCGTCAACCGAGAGGCCGCGGCGTACTGGATCATCCGCTCCAGTGCGCAATTTGCGCACAAGGCGGATGATGACGTCAATGGGTGTGGAACGACCGGAGGCTTAAGCCACGTTCTGGTCGAGAATGTCCACCGCCTCTGACAGGCTCACCGACACCAGTTGCGAGACGCCGCGCTCGGCCATGGTGACGCCGAACAGCCGGTTCATCCGCGCCATCGTGATCGGGTTGTGCGTGATGATGATGAAGCGGGTGTCGGTCGAGCTGGTCATCTCGTGCAGCAGGTTGCAGTAGCGCTCGACGTTGTGGTCGTCGAGCGGTGCGTCGACTTCGTCCAGCACGCAGATCGGCGAGGGGTTGGTGAGGAACACCGCGAAGATCAGCGCCATCGCGGTCAGCGCCTGCTCGCCGCCCGAAAGCAGCGACAGCGTCTGCGGCTTCTTGCCCGGCGGCTTTGCGATGATCTCGAGACCGGCTTCGAGCGGATCGTCGCTCTCGATCAAATGCAGCGCGGCTTCGCCGCCGCCGAACAGCTCGACGAACAGGCGCTTGAAGTGGTTGTTGACGACCTCGAACGAGGTCAGCAGCCGCTCGCGCGCTTCCTTGTTGAGGCTCTGGATGCCCTGGCGCAGCCGCTTGATGGCTTCGACGAGGTCATCGCGCTCGGTGACGAGGCCGGTGTGCTGGGTCTCGACCTCGCGCAGCTCTTCCTCGGCGCGCAGGTTGACGGCGCCGAGGCGCTCGCGGTCGCGGCGCATCTTTTCGAGGTCTTCCTCGATGTCGTGCAGCGGCGGCAGCTCGGCGCCGGGTTCGATCTCGGCGAGGCCGGCAACGGCCTGCGGCTCGACCTCCAGCATGTCGCGGATCTCGCGCTCGATGTCCTCGAGCCGGCGCCGTGCGCCTTCCATGCGTTCCTCGGCGCGGGCGGTGGCCTCGCGGGAGCTGGAGAGCGCCTCGAGGGTCAATTTCGCGACGCGATCGGTTTCGGCCATCGCGGTCTCAGCCGAGGCGAGCGCGTCGGCGGCCATGCGGCGGTCGTTTTCCGCGTATTCGATCTCGGTGATCAGCGCGCTGCGCTTCTCGGCGAACACGGCGGGCGCGTTTTCGAGATCGCTGCGCTCGATCGAGACCTCGGTGATGCGGGTCTGGATGGTGTCGATGTGAGAGGCCGCACTCTCCTTGCGGTTCTGCCACTCGGTGCGCTCGGCGAGGATTGCCTGCACGCGGCGGTCGGCGAGTTCCGCCTCGCGCGCCAGCGCCTGCGCCTCGGCGCGGACCTGGGCGGCCATGCGGCGATGGCCTTCGATGTCGCTGCGGACGGCGGCGAGACGGGTCTCGGTGTCCTCGCTCGACGGCAGCTCGGTGATGCCGGCCTCGGCATATTCGTACGCGGCCTCGGCCTCGGCGCGGTCGGCGGCGAGGCGGCTATGGGCTTCCGACAGCGTCGCCTTGCGCGCGGCGCGACGGCTGATCTCGCGTTCGGCCGTGGCATGGCGCTCGCGCGCGACGTTGAGCTCGCGCTGGGCGGCGCGCCAGGCCTCGCGGCTCGCACCTTCGGTGCTGGCAGCCATCTGCAGCTCGGACTCGGCGTTCTCCAGCGCCTGACGCTTGATCTGCGCGTCGATGCGGGCCTGCTCCAGCTCGTTCTCGATGTCGACGAGGCGGGCGCGCTCGGCGAGGCGCCGTGCCGCGCCGGTCGGAGCGTGGGCTGCGGCGACAAAGCCGTCCCAGCGCCAGACGTCGCCTTCGGGCGAGACCAGCCGCTGGCCGGTCTTGAGCTGCGAGACCAGCTCGGCGCCGCGCTCGCGCGGCACCACACCGATCTGCGCCAAGCGGCGCGCCAGCTCGGCGGGCGCCTGAACGTGGCTCGCGAGCGGCACGACGCCTTCGGGCAGCTCCGGATCGCCGTCGGTGACGCCGGCATTGGTCCAGCGCATCGGCGCGGACGGATCGACCGGCGCATCGAGATCGTCGCCGAGGGCTGCGCCGATCGCCTTCTCAAAGCCCTTGTCGACGGTGATGCCGTCGATGATCGGCGGCCACAGATTCTTGGTCTCGCCGTTGACGATCTTGGAGATCGTGCGCGCTTCGGTATCGAGACGCTGCACGCGCTTGTCGGCTTCGACGAGCGGCGAGCGTGAGGATTCCAGCGTCTGGCGCGCGGCAACATGCGCAGCTTCGCTGGCCTGGGCCGCGGCTTCCGAAGCGGCAAGGGTCTGCTCCGCGTTCTCGACCGTTGCGGTCAGCTCGTCGAGATCGCCGAAGCCGCCGGTCTCGTCGGCAAGCTTCTGCTCCTCGGCCGCGACGTTCGAAATCTCCTGGTCGAGGCGGGCGAGCTTGTCGCGGTGGGTGCGGACATTGGCTTCGAGCTGGTTGCGCTTGGCGGTGAGGTCGGCAAGCGCCGTGGTGAGCTCGGCGAACTGGTGCTCGGTTTCGGTCAGCACCGCCTCGGCTTCGCCGACGCGCTCGTCGACACCTGAGCGCTTCTCGACCCGCGACTTGATCTCTTCCTTCAGCTCGGCGTCTTCGGTGTCGAGCCGCTGGAGCGCGACGTCGGCGTCCATGGTCTGCTGCTGGGCGCGCGAGATGTCGCCCTCGAACTGGGCGAGGCGCCGCTCAAGCTCGGCGACACGCTCCTTGGCGCGCTCTTCCTCGCGGTCGAGCAGCTCGCGGGCATTGGTCAGGCGCTGCAGCCCGGCTGCGGCGCGCGCTTCGGCATCGCGCAGCGCCGGCATTTCGGTGGCGCGGATGGCCTGGATGCGGGCGGCTTCGGCCTGGTGCTGGGTGCGTTCGGCCATCTCGCGAACCGCGAGATCATGGGTCTGGCCGGATTCGTTGACGTCGGCATGCGCGCCGATCCAGCGCAGGTGGAACAGCGTGGCTTCCGCCTTGCGGACCTTGGCCGCGACCTCGCGATAGCGCACGGCCTGGCGGGCCTGCTTCTTCAGGCCTTCCATCTGGCCGGCGAGCTGGCCGATGACGTCCTCGACGCGGGTGAGGTTGGTTTCGGCGGCCTTCAGCCGCAACTCGGCCTCGTGGCGGCGGGCGTGCAGGCCGGCGACGCCGGCGGCGTCTTCCAGCACGCGGCGGCGCTGCTCGGGCTTGGCCTGGATGATCTCGCCGATCTTGCCTTGGTGGACGAGGGCGGGCGAGCGCGCACCGGTGGCGGCGTCCGCGAACAGGATCTGCACGTCGCGGGCGCGCACGTCGCGGCCGTTGATGCGATAGACCGAACCGGCCTCGCGCTCGATGCGGCGGGAGATTTCGAGCAGCTGGCTGTCGTTCATCGCCGCCGGCGCGGTGCGATCGGTGTTGTCGATCGTCATCGTCACTTCGGCGTGGTTGCGCGCAGGACGGTTGCCGGAGCCGGCGAAGATCACCGCGTCCATGTCGGCCGCGCGCAGTGACTTGTACGAGGTTTCGCCCATCGCCCAGCGCAGCGCTTCGACGAGATTCGACTTGCCGCAACCGTTGGGTCCGACCACGCCGGTCAGGCCGGGCTCGATGACGAAGTCGGTGGCCTCAACGAAGGACTTGAAGCCGTGAAGGCGCAGGCGGGTGATTTTCATAAGCACGCATCTCTGTTGGCAGGCGCGAATCCCCCTGCCGGGACAATACCATGGAAGGCAATGTCACTCTCTGGGTGAGTCGCGCGAGGCGCCTCATGCGGTCGGACAATGGCCGCGGTGCGCCGCGAGGGCAACCGGCGAAAACCGCTTTTCCCAAGGGATTTATGCCGGGAAAGATGCGGCTTTCGAGATGCGAATCAGGCGTTGAGCGGGGAAAATCAGCTCTTCAGCAGCGGATTGATCTTCTTGGCGAATTCATCGAACGAGGCTTCGCCCTTGATCTTCTCGCCGTTGATGAAGAAGGTCGGCGTCGAATCCACCTTCAGAACGTCGCTGGCGTATTTCTGGTCGGCGGCGATCTTGTCGAGCAGCGCCTGGTCCTTCAGGCAGGCCTCGACCTGCTGCTGGGTGAGGCCGGCCTGCTTGCCGATCCGCGTCAGGGTCTCGGTGGTGTTCTTCAGCACCCAATCGTTCTGCTGGCGGAACAGCATGTCGGTGACCGCGAAATATTTCGACGCGTCGTCCTTGGCGATGCAGCGCGACAGCATCGAGCCGGCGGCGGCTTTGATGTCGAGCGGGAACTCGCGGAAGATGTAACGCACCTTGCCGGTGTCGATGTATTCCGACTTGATCTTGGGGAACACCTGCTCGTTGAACGCCGCACAATGCGGGCAGGTCATCGAGGCATATTCGGTGATGGTGACGGGGGCATCCTTGGGACCGAGTGCCATGTCGGGCAGCGACACGGGCTTGGCCACATCGGCGGCCGACTGCGCCATGGCCTCGGAGATGAACCGCACCGGCGACAGCCCGGCGAGCGCGGCAAGTCCGGTCAGCGACAGCATCGTGTTGAAGGCGCGGCGGGTGATGATCAAGGTCGGCTCCCGGATTGGTGTGGTCTCGCCCCAAGGTTCTTATCAAAGTTCCCGTTCAGGCGGCCTGTCGCTAGCTTGAAACGTAGTTTGAGGCAATGGCGAGCGATAGGGAGGGGTCCAGATTACCGGCGGAATGAGGCTCAATTTCGCTTGATGGCGGCCCCGAGCCGCGCCAGCGCTGTCTTCAATTCTTCATCTTCGATGTCCCCCAGGCTCTCCGCCACCTTGGCCACCGATTTGGGATCCGGCGGACCGGGCCGGACCGGCGGCCGGGCGCGCGACAGGGGGGCCTGGCGGAAGGCGAGCTTGCCGACCGCGCTCCAGCCGAAGAAGCGATTGACCCGCTCCAGGATCACGTCGGCGGAGTGCTGGATCTCCAGCGCCATCGGCCCCTCGACCCGCAGCACCAGGGTCGCCGGCTCCTGCGGCTGGCCCTCGACCGGCCGCGGCCATTGCATCTTCAAAGGCTCGGCATGGGCCGCAATCTCCGGCCCGGCAATCTGCGCCCACCGGGTCACCAGCTCGCGCGCGGCAAAACCCTGCTTGGCATAGGCCTCGGCAAAGACGTCGTTGAGCAGCAGCGAAAGCGGCTTGGCGCTGATGGGACCGGGTCTGGGAGGGAATTTGGACATGGAGCCTTATAGCACTTCGGAGGACAGGCCTCACCATTGGAGAGCGGTCCGCGAAGAAAGACGTGGATGCCCGCGATGAGCGGGGGCATGACGTGGAGAGGCCGGCGCGTTGCCGCTACAGTGAGAGCATGAGCCCCAAATCGGCACTAATGGCCAAGTCGGAACCAATTCAGTCGGAGGCATCGGCTCGCCCAACGCTGTTGCTGGCCTGGTACGACCGCCATCGCCGCCGTCTGCCATGGCGCGCGATGCCCGGCGAGACCTCGGACCCTTACCGGGTCTGGCTGTCCGAGATCATGCTCCAGCAGACCACCGTGAAAGCCGTTGGCCCTTATTTCGAAAAGTTCGTCGCGCGCTGGCCGGATGTCACGGCGCTGGGGCGGGCGTCGCAGGATGACGTGCTGCGGATGTGGGCCGGGCTCGGCTATTACTCCCGCGCGCGCAATCTCCATGCCTGCGCGGTGGCCGTGACGCGCGAGCACGGCGGTGTGTTTCCGGACACGGAAGAGGGGCTGCGCGCGCTGCCGGGCATCGGGCCCTATACGGCGGCCGCGATCGCCGCGATCGCGTTCGATCGCCGCACCATGCCGGTCGACGGCAACATCGAGCGCGTGGTGTCGCGCCTGTTCGCGGTCGAGGAGGAGCTGCCGCAGGCCAAGCCGCTGATCCAGCAATTGGCGGCGACGCTGCTTGCCGACTCTCGCGCCGGCGACGAGACGTCTCACGCTGGCGACAGCGCGCAAGCGCTGATGGATCTGGGCGCCTCGATCTGCACGCCGAAGAAGCCGGCCTGCTCGCTCTGTCCGCTCAATGAGGATTGCACCGCGCGTGCGCTGGCGACGCAGGAAACGTTTCCGCGCAAGGCGCCGAAGAAGAGCGGAACGTTGCGGCGCGGTGCTGCCTTCGTCGTGACGCGCGGCGGCGAGCTGCTGGTCCGCTCGAGGCCCGAGAAAGGCCTCCTTGGTGGCATGACCGAGGTGCCGGGCTCGGACTGGCTGGCCGGCCAGGAAGACGCAACGGCGAAGCAGCAGGCGCCCGAGCTGAAGGGGCTGTCGCGCTGGCAGCGCAAGGTGGGCGTCGTCACCCACGTCTTCACCCATTTTCCGCTGGAGCTGGTGGTCTATACGGCGAAGGCCGAAGCGCGCACGCGCGCGCCCGAGGGCATGCGCTGGGTGCCGATCGCGACCCTCGCCGGTGAGGCGCTGCCCAACGTCATGCGCAAGGTGATCGCGCACGCGCTCGATCCTTCAACGGCCCCACCCTCCTGACAGCACGCTGGCAGCAGCGCTACGCTATCAGCGCCGATACGGAGGCTGCCAATGGTGAAGACCGCACTCGACAACTTCAAGAGGCCGCCCTGCGCCGAGCTGCTCGGATGGCGCCTGCTCGATGCCCGTCCGGAGGAGGGCTGGATCAGGCTCGCCTTCGAGGGCAAGCCCGAGTTCTGCAATCCGGCGGGCTTCATCCAGGGCGGCATGCTCTCTGCCATGCTCGACGACACGATGGGGCCGGCCGTGCTGGTGATGAGCGAGGGCCGGCTCTACACCACCACGATCAGCATGACCGTGAATTTCCTCAGCCCCGCAAGGCCCGGCCCGATCATCGGTGAGGCGACGGTGACGCAACTCGGCAAGACGATTGCGTTCGTCGAGGCGAAGCTGATGGCGGAAGACGGCACGGTGCTGGCGACGGCAACGGCGAGTGAACGGTTGTTGGAGGCGGCGAGGGTGGTGGGGAAATAGCTCTTTCTTCCTTCTCCCCTTGCGGGAGAAGGTGGCGCGAAGCGCCGGATGAGGGGTTTCTCTCCGTGAATTCAAATGCGAGTTGGACTCGCGGATACAAACCCCTCACCCAAGCGAGTGTGTGTTTACCAGCGGAGCTGCCCTCTCCCGCAAGGGGAGAGGGCGCATCAACGCGCATCTCGCTTCTTGCGCGAGCTCACGCTCCCATCCGCTTTGCACCAGCACTCACGATCGGCGGCTTCGCATTCAACGCCTCGACCTGGAAGCCGGCGACGCGCTTGTAGTTGGCGGCGATGTCTTCCAGCTCCTGCTGCGACAGCACGTCGGTGACGACGTCGTAGCCGTCAGGCGCGCGCTCCTCGACGAGCTGCATCACCTGCTCGGGGCCGTTCTTGCGGTTGAGCAGGACGAGGTCGGTGGTCGCGGGCCTGCGCTCGGCCTCATAGGCGAGCAGCGCCGCGGTCGTCGGGCCATGCGCCAGGATCTCGCGCGTGATGGTGCGGGCATCGAGGATCGCCTGCGAGGCGCCGTTCGAGCCGATCGGGTACATCGGATGCGCGGCGTCGCCCATCAGCGTGACGCGGCCAAAGGTCCATTGCGACACCGGATCGCGGTCGACCAGCGGGTATTCGTAGGCGTGCGGGCAGTTCTTGATCAGGCCGGGGACGTCGAGCCAGTCGAACTGCCAGCTCTCGAACCAGGGCAGAAACTCCTCGAGCCGCGCGGTGCGGTTATAATCCTCGCGCCGCCACTGATAGGTCGGCGGCATGTGGCGCTCGGCAACCCAGTTGATCAGATGGTTGCCCGCCGCATCCGGCGCCTTCGAAATCGGATAGCAGACGAATTTCAGGATCTCGTGCCCGGCCATGATCATGGTGCGGCCGGTGAGGAAGGCCTTTGACGGCGTGACGCCGCGCCAGAGGATGCGGCCGTTCCAGATCGGCGGTCCCTCCTGCGGATAGAGCTTTTCTCGCACGGCGGAATGGATGCCGTCGGCGGCGATCAGGATCGCGCCGTCGTAGCTGCCGGCAGCCTTGCCGGTCGCCCTGTCGATGAAATCGGCGCGCACGCCGCTGTCCGTCTCGGTCCAGCCCGTCAGATGGTGGCTGGTCAGGATATTCTCGCGGCCGAGCCGCTCGATCGCGGTGTCGAGCAGGAGCTGCTGGAGGGTGCCGCGATGGATCGAGAACTGCGGCCATTTGTAGCCGGCTTCCAGCCCGCGCGGCTCGCTCCAGATCGGCTTGCCGTGCTTGGAGAAATAGGCGAGCTCGCGGGTCCGCACGCCACTTTCGTCCAGCCGGTCCATCAGCCCGAGCTCGATCAGCTCGCGCACCGCATGCGGCAGCACGTTGATGCCGACGCCGAGCGGCTTCAGTTCCGTGACGCTCTCGAACACTTTTACGGGAACGCCGATTCCGTGCAGGCTGAGCGCAAGCGTCAGCCCGCCGATGCCGCCACCGGCGATGAGTACGGTCATGACAAAACCCCTCCGATTGCGGGCGTCTTGGCACAGGCGGGCGGCGGTGGGCAACTGCGAAGAGCAAAAGCACGGAGAACGTCGTGCTATGGACCTGGCGGCCCGCAGCCGTTAGTTTCCAATTTTCCCATGAGGTCCGACATGCTCAAGCTCTACTACGCCACCGGCACCTGCGCGCTCGCCACCTACATGACCCTGGAGGAGGCCGGCGCCGACTACACGGCTGAACGGCTGAGCTTCAAGGATAACCAGCAGAACAGCCCGGACTATCTCGCGATCAATCCGAAGGGCCGCGTGCCGGCGCTGGTGACCGATCGCGGCGTGCTGACCGAGACGCCTGCGATGCTGGCCTACATCGCGCAGACCTTCCCCAAGGCGAAGCTCGCGCCGCTCGACGATCCCTTCGACTTCGCCCAGGTGCAGTCGTTCAATTCCTATCTCTGCTCGACCGCGCACATCAACCATGCCCACAAGATGCGCGGCGCGCGCTGGGCGACGCAGGAGAGCTCGTTTGCCGACATGAAGGCGATGGTGCCGAAGAGCATGGGCGCCTGCTTCTCCTTGATCGAGCAGAAGATGTTCAAAGGTCCCTGGGTGATGGGCGACCAGTTCACGATCTGCGATCCCTACCTCCACACGCTCTCGCACTGGCTCGAAGGCGACAGCGTCGACATCAACGCGACGCCGAAGATCGCCGACCACTTCAAGCGCATGTCAGACCGCCCCGCCGTGCGCAAGGTGATGGACGCGCAGAAGGCGTAAGGAACGGCGGCCACATATTCCCCTGTCGTCCCGGGCAAGCGTCAGCGCAGACCCGGGACCCATAACCACAGGGAGAAGTTGTGACACGAGCTGACAACCACGAGTCTTCGCCAAACCGCGCCCTGTGATTATGGGTCCCGGATCGGCGCTCCGCTTCGCTGCGCTTGTCCGGGACGACACCATTTGTTTTGAAGCTGCGTCCTACCCAGCACGCCGTTCCTTCTTCTCCAATTCCCGTCCCGTCTCCAGCATCAGCCGCCTGAGCCAGATCGAGCCCGGGTCCATCTGTGCGCGGGTCGGATGGAACATGAACTGCTCGTCGATCCCGGGATCGAGCGGCGGTGTCACCGTGACGAGGCCGAGCTGCTTCGACAGCGCCGCGATCAGCCGGCGCGGCACGAAGGCGACGAGGTCGGTGCGCGCGGCGACGTGCAGCGCTTCGAGATAGCCTGACACCACCAGCGAAATGTGCCGCTCGATGCCCTTGGCTCGCAGCCAGGTGTCGATGAGATCCTCCGGCTGGCCGCGGATGATCACACCGACATGGCGTGCCGCCAGGAACGTCTCGCGCCGCTTCAGCTTCGCAGCCATGGGATGGCCGCGCCGCACCGCCAGTGCGTCGCTGTCGGTGTAGAGCAACTGGCGGTGAAAGCCCTTGAAGGCGTTGCCGATCGAGATCACGAGGTCGATGGTGCGGGCGAATTCGGCGTGAAAGATCGCAGGGCCCCGCCACGGTACGACGTCGATGCGGACGTTGGGCGCGGCCCGCGTCACCTTCTCCATCAAGGGCGGCATCAGCAGCTCGACCGCGAGATCCGGCATCATCAGGCGGAATTGTCGCTCGCTGCGCGCGGCGTCGAAGTCGTCGGATATGAACAGCCCGCGCACCTGGTCGAGCGCCTGGGCCAGCGGTGCGCGGAGCGCTTGCGCCCGCGGCGTCAGCTCCATGCGCGCGCCGGTGCGCACCAGCAGCGGATCGCCGAAGATGTCGCGCAGGCGTTGCAACGCGTGGCTCGCGGCCGGCTGCGACAGCCCGATCCGTAGCGCGGCCCGGCTGACATTGGCCTCGCGCAGCAGCGCGTCGAGCGCGGTCAGGAGATTGAGGTCAAGCGAATTCAAATTCATGAGGCGAATAGATATCATATCCACTATCGATTTGAAGAATTCTTATCCGGCAGGGATGATCTCCGTGTTGCCACCAAACGGAGATGCCGCAATGAGCGCGAGCGCCAACAAGAAACTGATGCAGGATATCTTTGCCGCCGCCGCCAATCCCGATCCGGCCGCGCGTGATCGGGCCCTGTTCGCCGCAAGCCTTGCCGACGATGCCAGATGGGTCGTGACCGGCCAGTATTCCTGGTCGCGCACCTTCACCGGCAAGGAGGCGATCCTCAACGATCTGCACGGCTATGTGCGCACCCGCTTGCGCGACCGGACCCGCACCGTGGCGCACCGTTTCATCGCTGATGGCGACGTGGTCGTGGTGGAAGCGAAGGGCGACAACGTCACGCCCGAGGGCGTTCGTTATGACAACGACTACTGCCTGGTGTTTCGTCTCGAGGACGGGAAGATCAAGGAGATCCGGGAATATTGCGACTCAACCCTGACCGAGAGGGCGCTTGGTCCGTTTCCGCAGACGCTCGGGAGGGCCGCGAGCTGACCGGATTGATGACCATCTCGTCCGCCGACCAGTGTCGTCGGCCCGGGTCGGCGATGGTCGTGTCGATCTGGCGCGGGCTTGCAGCGATCGTTCGTATCAGGCGCGAACGGTCCCGGGCCCGGTACCAGCTCGCCGCCATGAGCGACCGGGAGCTTCAGGACTGCGGCATGACCCGGGCGGAGATCGCGTACGAACTGAGGAGACCGGTGCGACGGAGTTAGACGAACGGACGAGATCCAGGCGCCGCCTGCCTCCCATTTTATCGTAGCCGGCGGAACCTTCGGGTTCCGCCGGGCGTTTGCTCGGTTCGGGGGCAATCGCGCCCCCGGCATTGCACGCGTTTGGGAAATTTCATGCTGGCTGGGGTTTCGGACGTTTCAACACAGGTGGGCCGCAGCTTTTCCGGACTCCGCGAACGATTGAGAGATGCGACTGCGAATGCGCACCGGGAGCTCGATGCGCAGCTTTCGTCGTTCGACCTCACACTCCTGTCCGGTTACCGCCGCTTCCTGCAAGCCAGCGCCGGTGCACTTCTTCCGCTCGAAGCTGCGCTTGTGCAGGCCGGCGTCGCCAGGATGTTTCCGGATTGGCTGGAGCGGGCGCGTAGCGCCGCGATCGGGGCCGATCTCGCGCAGCTCGGCAGCGCCGCACAATCCACCGTGTCCGTACCGCCGCTGACGCGCAGCGGCATGCTCGGCACGTTGTACGTTCTGGAGGGCTCCCGGCTCGGCGCAAAGTTTCTGCTGAAGGCGGTCGCGGATGCGGGCGATCCGCGCATCGGCGAGGCCACCGCCTATCTCAGCCATGGCGCGGGCAAACGGCTCTGGCAGAGCTTTCTGGCGAAACTTCAAAACGAAGAGGATTGCGACGCGGACGAGACGATCGAATCGGCACGTCTCGCCTTCGCGGCCTTCGAGCAGGCGGCGGACCGCGCATGAACGAGGCGGTCAATCTCACCAATTGCGATCGCGAGCCGATCCACATCCCCGGCAGCGTCCAGCCGTTCGGCTTCCTGCTCACGGTGCTGTCGGATTTCACGATCTGCATGGCCTCCGACAATGTCGACAGCTTTCTCGGGACTGACGTCGCCGACCTGCTCCAGCAGCCGCTGTCGCGCGTCATCTCGGAAGCCGCCGTCGAGACCATTCGCAGCCGCGTCGATCATCTCAGCGGCCCCGATACGACCGAGCGCATGTTCGGTGTCGAGCTCCAGCCCGGCAAACCGCCTTACGATCTCTCCATCCACTTCTCCGGCGCCTATCTGGTCATCGAGGCGGAGCCCAGCGTCAGCGAGCCCGGCGTCAATTCCGGCGAGCTCGTCCGCCTGATGCTGGAGCGAATCCGCAAGACGCGCGGCATGACCGAACTCGCCCGCGAGGCGGCGCGCCAGCTCAAGGTCCTGACCGGGTTCGACCGCGTCATGGTCTATCAATTTCATCCGGACGGATCGGGCGAGGTGATCGCTGAAGCTGCGGAAGCCGGCCTCGAACGGTTCCTCGGACTGCACTATCCGGCCTCCGACATCCCCAAGCAGGCCCGCATCCTTTATCAGCGCAACTGGCTGCGCATCATCGCCGATATCAATTCGAAACCAGCCGCGTTGTTTTCGACGGCCACGCACAATGCGGGGCTGCTCGATCTCTCCATGAGCGTGCTGCGCTCGGTCTCGCCGATCCACATCGAATATTTGCGCAACATGGGCGTCGGGGCCTCGATGTCGGTGTCGATCCTGCGCGACGGCAAGCTGTGGGGCCTGTTCGCCTGCCATCATTATTCGCCACGCTACATCTCGTTCGAGAAGCGCACCGCGTCCGAGCTGTTCGGGCAGATGTTCTCCTGGATCGTGGAGGGGCGCGAGCGTGAGGGCAATGTCGCCTATGAGATGCGCGCTCACCAGGTGCAGGAGCGGTTGATCGAGACCGCGGCCTCGCACGAGCACAGCCGGCGCGCGATCGTCGACTTCCTCGGCGACTATCGCGGGATGATCGATTGCGACGGCGTGGCGGTGTGGTCCGACAACAAGATCACGCTTCAGGGCCAAACGCCGACCGAGGACGAGGTGAAGGAGCTGGTCGCCTTCATCAACCGGACCTCGCCGGGACGGATTTTCGCCAGTGCCGAGATCGCCAAGGTCTATGCTGCCGGCCAGTCCTTTCGCGACCGCGCGGCCGGATTCCTCGCCATTCCGATCTCGCGGACTCCGCGCGATTGCCTGATCTTCTTCCGGCGCGAGGTCGTGCGCTCGGTGAACTGGGCCGGCGCGCCCGACAAGGTCTATGACGAGGGACCGAACGGACCGCGGCTGACGCCGCGCAAGAGCTTTGAGCTCTGGCAGGAAACGGTGGCGGGCCAGTCGAAACCGTGGTCCACGGCCGACATCCGCATCGCCGAGAGCCTGCGCGTCACGCTGCTTGAAGTGATCCTGCAACTGTCCGACCTTGCCGCCCGCGAGCGTCGCGGCGCGCAGGAGCGGCAGGAGCTGATGATCGCCGAGCTCAATCACCGCGTCCGCAACATTTTGAGCCTCGTCCGCGCGCTGGTGGCGCAGAGCAAGGACACCGCCACGTCGGTCGAGGAGTTCGCCGGCGTGCTCGGCGGCCGCATCCAGGCCTTGGCCCGCGCCCACGACCAGATCACCAATTTGAACTGGGCGCCGGTTGCGCTGCGCTCGCTGGTCGAGTCCGAGGCCGGCGCCTATCTCGGCGCGCGCGCCGGCCGCGTGAAGATGGGCGGGCCCGACGTCGCGCTCGATCCCAAGGCGTTCGCGACGCTGGCGCTGGTCGTGCACGAGATGATGACCAATTCCGCCAAATACGGCGCGCTCGCGGATTCCACCGGCCAGGTCGAGGTGGTCTGGCGGCTCGACCCGAATTCGAGCCTCGAGATCGAGTGGAAGGAGAGCGGCGGGCCGCCGGTGCAGCCGCCGTCGCGCCGCGGCTTCGGCACCACCATCATCGAGCGTTCGGTGCCGTTCGACCTCAAGGGCGAAGCCGAAATCCGCTTCGACCTGCTGGGCGTCCAGGCCAAATTCGTCATCCCGCCCAATTTCGTCGAACTGGTCCCATCAATCGCAGGAGCCGCCATGCGCGTCGAGGAGCAGCAACCCGCCCGTCCGCGAATTTCCGAGACGGCACTGATCGTCGAGGACAATCTGATCATCGCCATGGCGGCGGAAGTCATCCTGCTCGATCTCGGTGCCCGCCATGTCGATACTGCAGCGAGCGTCGACCAGGCGTTGCGCGCGATCGAGCGCACGCGTCCGGGTTTTGCGCTGCTCGATCTAAACCTCGGCAACGAGAGCAGCATCAAGGTGGCCGAGAAGCTGAAGGAGATCGGCGTGCCCTTCATGTTCGCGACCGGCTATGGCGAGCGCGCGCCGATCCCGGAAGAGCTGGCGTCCGCGCCGGTGGTCCAGAAGCCCTACACGCTGGAAGTCGTCGAGAACGCGCTCGGCAAGTTGCAGGGGATGGTCGCCCAATAAACATCCATCCCGGCGACGCGTGCAGCGCTCTGCAAGCGGCTGCGGGCTTTGCGCCGAAACCTGCGCAACTGCCGATAAAATCAGCAGGTCCTGTGCGGGCCGGCGCACACATGCGCGAAAAATCGGAAGGTTCAATTAACGAGTGTCCCTCATTGTACCGCGGTGCAGCGTGGGTGCCGAAAAGCGACTCGCGGCTGCCGGGGGTGGCCGTGACGATTGCCGGGGTCGTTCGTCCGCCCGAATTCACATGCACCTGGGTGGACAGTGGGAATGCCGAACTTTCGTTTGCGGATCAGGGGACGCCTTTACGCAGGCTTCATGGCCTTGGTGGCGGTTGGTCTCGTGATGGCGGTGGTCGCCATCTGGAATTTGCGGTCCGTTCAGGACCAGGTCGCAAAGGCTTCGGCGTTTTCGGACAGCACGGCGCGTGTCCTGGAGGTCTCGACCCATCTTCAGGCGATCCAGCGCGCCAATCTGCGCTACATCTACGACGCCAGCGAGCCCGCAATGAAGGAGGCCGCAGAGCGGGAGACCGCGGCGACCGAGCTGTTGAAGGTCGGGGCGCAGGGGACGCTCTCCGAGGAGCGGCGGAAGCTCTACAACGATCTGATCGCCGACATCGCGAAAATGCGAAGCCTGCGTGACAATCTCGGCGACGCCGTCAACGAGGCGCGGACCGGCAAGGCGACGCTGCTGCCGAGCGGTGACGAGCTGACTGTCAAGATGGGCAAGCTGGTCGATGTGGCGCGCGCAGCCGTCGACGAAGACACCGGGGCCCTCGTCGCGGACCTCGAATCCAGGCTCCTTCTCGTCCAGATCGCGAACTGGCGTTTCCTGGCCCTGCGCGACAGCAAGGGGCCCGCCAACTTCAGAACCAATGTGGACAGGGCGTCGCAGCGCCTCTCGGCGCTCGAAAAGAGCCCGCAGGCGGCGGAATTGCGAACCACGCTCGCGCCGGTGAAGACCTCGCTCGGAATCTACAAATCCGCGTTCGAGACGACGTCGGCCGCGATGCTCCAGGCCGACGAGATCTACCACAAGAGCCTCGCGCCCCTCATCGTCGACAGCATCGCCAAGCTCAAGGTCGCGGAAGCCGCCTTGAAGAAGGACTACAAGGAGTCGCGCAGCCAGGCCGAAGCCGTGATTGACGGCACGACCACCGTGCAGGCGATCGCGGGCGGCCTTGCCACCCTGTTCGGATTGATCGTCGCCTTCCTGATCGCCCGCAGCATCGTTGGTCCCCTGACCTCGATGACACGCGCGATGGGGTTGCTGGCCGGCGGCAATCTCGAGGTCGAGATTCCCGGGCGCGGCAAGGCCGACGAGATCGGCGACATGGCCAAGGCGATCGAGGTGTTCAAGACCAACATGATCGACACCGAACGGCTGCGCACGGAGCAGACCGAGACCGAGGCGCGGCAGGCGGAGAGCCGCAAGGCCGACATGGTCCGGCTCGCCGACCAGTTCGAGCAGGCGGTCGGCGAGATCGTCGACACCGTGTCGTCGGCATCGAACGAGTTGGAGGCGTCGGCGGGCACCCTGACGACGACCGCGACGCGCGCGCAGAATCTGTCGACCGAGGTGGCCTCGGCGTCACAGGAGGCCACGGCCAATGTGCAGGCGGTGGCGTCCGCGACCGAGCAGCTGTCCTCCTCGGTCACCGAGATCGCCCGCCAGGTGCAGGAATCCGCCCGGATCGCCAACGAGGCCGTCGGGCAGGCAAGCAGGACCAATGAGCGCGTCGGCGAGCTGTCCAAGGCGGCCGCCCGCATCGGCGACGTGGTCGAGCTGATCAGCACGATTGCCGGCCAGACCAACCTCCTGGCGCTGAACGCCACCATCGAGGCCGCGCGCGCCGGCGAGGCCGGCCGCGGCTTTGCGGTGGTCGCCTCCGAGGTCAAGGCGCTGGCCGAGCAGACCGCGAAGGCGACCGGCGAGATCGGGCAGCAGATTTCGAGCATCCAGGCCGCGACCGAGCAGTCGGTCGGCTCGATCCGGGAGATCAGCGGCACGATCGAGCGGCTGTCGGAAATCTCGTCGGCGGTAGCCGCCGCCGTGGAAGAGCAGGGCGCGGCGACGCAGGACATCTCCCGCAACGTTCAGCAGGCCGCCCATGGCACGCAGCGCGTCTCGATCAATATCGGCGACGTCCAGCGCGGCGCCTCCGAGACCGGCTCGGCCTCCTCGCAAGTGCTCTCGGCGGCGCGCTCGCTGTCTTCAGACAGCAACCGGCTGAAGCAGGAAGTCGCGAAGTTCCTGAACTCGGTCCACGCCGCCTGACCGGCGCGGACCCGCAAAAGCAAAGGTCCACGCGCATGCGCGTGGACCTGCCATGGCGGCGCGGTGGGATGAGGACATCGATCGCGCGCGCCGCCGCTTGATGTCTGGAATACGGTGGTGTCTTCGTCGGCTTCTCCGTATTCGACACCGGTAAAATACAGCCGCAATTAACAATTGTTCCGCATTGTACGGCAGCGCAGCGCGATTCTCGCAGGCGTGGTTGCAATGATCAGTCGTTGCAATCGCGCCAAGGTCGTCGGCTGCTTCTGCTTTTCTGCTGCAATGGGTGGACAGTGATGCCGAGCTTGCGTTTGAGAATTCGGGGGCGTCTCTACGCCGGATTTTCGGTTCTCGTGGTCGTTGGTTTGATCATGGCCGCGGTTGCGGTCTGGAATTTGTGGGCCGTCCAGGGCCAGATGGCGCGGCTCTCCGCGCTCTCGGACAACACCGCCCGCGTTCAGGAAATCTCGATCAACCTTCAGGCGTTGCGGCGTGCCAATCTGCGTTACATCTATGACGCCAACGAGCCGGCCTTCAAGGAGGCAGCGGAGCGGGAGGCGGCGACGGCGGAGCTGTTGAGGGCCGCGGCCAAGTCGACGGTCTCCGAGGAGCGGCTCAAGATCTACAATGGCCTCGTCGGCGACGTCGACAAGATGAAGTCCCTGCGCGAGCGCATGGGCGCTGCCGTCAACGAGACGACGAAAGGCAAGGCCACTTTGCTCGCCGGCGGCGACGAGCTCACCGCTAACACCGGCAAGCTGGTCGAGGCCGCGGGTGCAACCGGCGACACCAGCGTGACCGCCCCCGTCGCCGATCTCGAATCCAAGATACTCCTTGTTCGTGTCTCAAACTGGCGCTTCCTCGCCGTCCGGGACGCGAAGGGGCCGGCGACCTTCAGGACCAATGTCGATCGGGCGCAGCAAGCACTCAAGTCACTTGAGGGGGCCGGTCTGCCGGACGAGGTCAAGGCCGCGTTCGGGCCGATCAAGAGTTCACTTTCGACCTACAAGGGGGCTTTCGAGACGACATCCGCCGCAATCCTCCAGGCCGATGAAATCTACCGCAACGAGATCGCCCCCTTGATCAGCGATAGCGTCGACAGGCTCAAGGTGGCGGAGACCGGATTGAAGGCCGACTACCAGAAATCGCGCGCGGCCGCCGATGGCGTCATTGCCAGCACGACCTGGATTCAGGAAGTCGCCGGCGGCCTTGCGGTCCTGTTCGGCGGCCTCGTCGCCTTCCTGATCGCGCGCAGCATCGTCGGACCGCTGACCACGATGACCCGGGCGATGGGAGCCCTCGCCGGTGGCGATCTCAAGGTTGAGATCCCCGGCCGCGGAAATCGCGACGAGATCGGCGAGATGGCCAAGGCGATCCAGGTGTTCAAGGAGAGCATGGTCGAGACCGACCGCCTGCGCCACGAGCAGGTCGAGGTCGAGGCGCGGCAGGCGGAGAGCCGCAAGGCCGACATGCGAAACCTGGCCAATCAGTTCGAACGAGCGGTGGGCGAGATCGTCGACACCGTGTCGTCGGCATCAAACGAGCTCGAGGCTTCCGCGGGCACCCTGACCACGACGGCCAGCCGCGCCCAGGATCTGTCGACGGAAGTCGCCAGCGCCTCCCAGGAGGCCTCGGCCAATGTGCAGGCCGTTGCCTCGGCGACCGAGGAGCTGTCCTCCTCGGTCTCGGAGATCGCCCGTCAGGTGCAGGAATCCGCCCGCATCGCCAGCGAGGCTGTGGGTCAGGCAACGCGGACCAACGAACGGGTCGGTGAGCTGTCCAAGGCCGCCGCCCGCATCGGCGACGTGGTCGAGCTGATCAGCACGATTGCCGGCCAGACCAATCTCTTGGCACTGAACGCGACGATCGAGGCGGCGCGTGCGGGCGAGGCCGGTCGCGGCTTTGCCGTGGTCGCTTCCGAGGTCAAGGCGCTGGCCGAGCAGACCGCGAAGGCCACGGGCGAGATCGCCCAGCAGGTCTCCGGCATCCAGGCCGCGACGGAGGAGTCGGTCGGCTCGATCCGGGAGATCAGCGGCACCATCGAGCGGCTGTCGGAGATCTCGTCGACGGTCGCGGCGGCCGTGGAAGAGCAGGGCGCCGCCACACAGGAAATCTCCCGCAACGTCCAGCAGGCCGCCCATGGCACGCAGCGCGTGTCGACCAATATCGGCGACGTGCAGCGCGGCGCCTCCGAGACCGGCTCGGCCTCCTCGCAGGTGCTCTCAGCGGCGCGCTCGCTGTCTTCAGACAGCAACCGGCTGAAGCAGGAAGTCGCAAAATTCCTGAGCTCGGTCCACGCCGCCTGAGCCGCAAACGCAAAAGGCCACGCGCATGCGCGTGGCCTCCAAAAGCTGCGAAGTGCGATCAGGCGACCTTCGTCGTCATGTGCTTGAACATGTTGGCGCGCGCCTCGTCGTCCATCTCGGCCTTGAAGGTGAACTTGTCCTTCAGGGCGATCGCGCGCGCCGCCGCAGGCCGCGCCGAGATCTCGTCCACCAGCCGCTTCACGTTCGGGTAGCGCGCAAAGGCATCGTCGCCGAGCTTGAACGGCACCATCCGCGCCCAGCCCCACAGCGCCATGTCGACGATCGAATAGCTGTCGCCGACCATATAGCTGCGGCCTTTGAGGTGAGCGTCCAGGATCTTGTAGTGGCGATCAGTCTCGTACTGGTAGCGGTTATGGGCGTAGTCGTGGTTCTGGTCCTTCGGCGCAAAATGCTTGAAGTGTACGGCCTGACCCGAATACGGCCCGACGCCGGTGGCAATGAACATCAGCCATGACAGCGTCTCGCCGCGGACGTTGGCGGCGGGAAGGAACTTGCCGGTCTTCTCGGCGAGGTAGAGCAGGATGGCGTTCGAGTCGAACACAATGGTGCCGTTGTCGTCGATCGCCGGCACCTTGCCGTTCGGATTGATCTTCAGATAGTCCGGCGCGAACTGTTCGCCCGTGCGGGTGTCGATCTTGACCGGCTCGAAGGCCATGCCGGCCTCTTCGAGATAAAGCGCGACCTTGGTCGGGTTCGGCGATCCGTTGAAATAGAATTTGAGCATGTTTGTCTCCCCGATTCCCTTTTTAGAGAATGAATGCAGCGTCGTGGCTTTCTCTGCCTGAACATGGCCTGGGAGAGCAACCGGCGAGTTTGCCGGGCGGTGTCTGCGCGGTACGCAGATCAGCCGGCGTAACAAGGGCCGATCGCCGCCGTAATGGCGATTCAAGTCCGGCTGAGCCGTTCCCGCAGGAATTCGATGAAGCGCTGCGTCTTGGCTGGCAGCAGGCGCGTCTCGGTGACTGCGTAGACGGTGACGGGCGAGCCCTGCCATTGCGGCATGATGCGACGCAGCCGGCCATCCGCCACTTCGTCGGCCACGATCTCCTGCGGCAGAAAGGCGATGCCCATGTCGAGCGTTGCGAGGCGGCGGATCAGTCCCACGTTGTTGAGCCGAAAACGGCCGCCGACGTCGGTCTGCTCCATCTGCGTGCCGCTGTGTAACGTCCACGCACTCACCTTCGTCATGCACAGGCATTGATGATGGGTGAGGTCAGCAGGTTCATGCGGCTCGCCGTTGGTCTCGAGATAGCGCGGCGAGGCGTAGAGATATCCCGGCATGCGGGCGAGCGGCCGCGCGATCATGTGGGACGGCTCTGATTCTCCGACGCGGATCGCCAGATCGAACGGCTCCGATACGAGATCGACACGTCGCGGCGTCAGGTCGAATTCGAAATCGATGTCGGGATATTGCTGCGCGAATTCGGCGATCAACGGTGCGAGGTAGGTGTTCGCGAAATCCACCGGCAGCGAGACGCGGAGCATGCCGCTCGGCTGCGCCAGCATCCCGTCCAGTTGCTCATGCGCCAGGCGCGCCTCGTCCACGATGCGCTTGCAGCGCTCGAAGTAGATCTGGCCGGCTTCGGTCAATTCGATCTTGCGCGTCGTCCGGTTCAACAGGCGAAGCCCGATCTCCTTCTCCAAGAGATCGATCCTGCGCGACAGCGTCGAATTGGGCATGTCGAGGGTCTTGGCGGCGCGACGGAAGCTGCGGGCCTTCGCGACCTCCACGAACAGCGCCATGTCGTTCAACAACGCCATTTCATTATTCCAATAATGGATCAATCAGTTCCATTTTACGGTATTTATTCCACTGAATGGAAGGTCCATCTGCCCTTTGCTGACATTGCAGGGCAAGCCATCCATGAAACGCGTAGAACTCGACAAGAACCTGAAGGTGAATCCGCCGGCGCTCGAAGGCCTCAGGCTCGCTGGATTGAATGTGGCGGTGATCGGCGGCACCGGCGGCATCGGCCGGGCGTTCAGCCGCCAATTGGCGGCCAAGGGGGCGCGTGTCCTCGTCGTCGGCCAGACGTTCCGCGATCAGAACGTGCCGGGCATCGCATTCATGCAGGCCGATCTGAGCCTGATGCGGGAAGCCAGGCGGATCGGCCGTGAGCTTCCCGCCGAGACGCTCGACATCGTCGTCTTCACGACCGGCATCATGGCGGGGCCCAGGCGTGAGGTGACGGCGGAAGGCATCGAACGCGATCTTGCCGTCAGCTATCTGAGCCGCTTCGTCATCCTGAACGCGATCGCCTCTCGTCTTGGAAGGGACAGGGCCACGGCCACATTCAAGCCTCGGATATTCGTCATGGGATTCCCCGGGACGGAGCAGAGGGCCGATGTCGCCGATCTGAATTCGGAACGGAACTACAAGCGGTTCGCGGCCCACTCGAACACCGTGGCGGGCAACGAAGTGCTTGTCCTCGAGGCCGCCAGGCGCTTTGCGGATGTCGATGTGTTCGGCCTCAATCCCGGCTTCGTGAAGACCGATATTCGCGCCAATCTGCTCGGGTCGCGTGCGCTCGTCTCGCTGATCAATTGGCTGACCAGCTTCATGATGGTCGAGCCGGACGCCTATGCCGAGCGACTGGTGCCGCTCCTGGTGTCGCCTGATCTCAACGGCCGCAGCGGTGTCATGTTCAACAACAAGGCTGAGGCGATCTTGCCGAGCCCTTCGTCTGCGGAGCGATCCTACGCGACGGCGCTCATGGATGCCTCCGATCGATTGATCGCACGTCTGGCGCCGTGAGGCCGCGCCTCGACGCTCAACTGGAATAGAGCAGGCCGACGACGGCGATGACGATCATCCCGGCGCCGACAGCGTCCAGCCGCATCGCGAGCCGCGTTGCGGCGTGCATGCTGGAGGCCCGCGTCTTGCGCTCCGATCCGCGCGCGTAGCCGTGCACGATGACGTCGTGATTGAAATTGTCGTGGGCCTCGTTGCTGCTGGCGAGTCCGACGCAGACCACCAGCACGCCGAAGATGGCGAGGCCGAAAAAGCCGAGCAGGGCGATCAGGAACATCGGAAACATGCCGAGCAGGAAGATCGGCAGCAGTGGCACCAGCAGCAAAGTCTCGGACTGTCGTCGCATCGGAGTCGGACCGGTCAGGACGGGGCTGATCGGGAGAATGTAGTCCTGGCTGTTGCGGCGTTCAAGGAGCCGTAGGGTGGGCAAAGGCGCGAAGCGCCGTGCCCACCGCGTCGCTTGCGGCATATTCTAAGGTGGTGGGCACGCTTCGCTTTGCCCACCCTACGGGACCGCGGAGAAAACTACTCCGCCCCGATCCCCGCACGGATCTCGGCGCGGAACTCGTCGATCAGCTTGAGACCCTTCTTGGTCTCGACATGCCAGAAGGTCCAGCCGTTGCAGGCTTGCGCCCCTTGCGCCACGGCGCCGATGCGGTGGATCGAACCGACCTTGTCGCCCAGCATGATGGCGCCGTCGGCGCGCACCAGTGCGCCGAGCTTCTTCTTGGCGTCGAACAGCTTCGTGCCGGGCATGATCATGCCGCGCTCGATCAGCTCGGAGAACGCGACCCGCGGCGCTTCGCGCGCGGTCATGAACGGGGCGAGGCTTTCCTCCGGCAGCGGCTCGACCGCGGCGATGCGGGCTTCGGCGGCCTTCGCGTAGGTCTTGTCGCGCTCGAAGCCGATATAGGAGCGGCCGAGACGCTTGGCGACCGCGCCGGTGGTGCCGGTGCCGTTGAAGGGATCGATCACGAGATCGCCGGGTTTCGACGACGACAGCAGCACGCGCGCGAGCAGGCCTTCCGGCTTCTGCGTCGGATGCACTTTCTTGCCGTCGGCGCCCTTGAGGCGCTCCTCGCCGGTGCAGAGCGGGATCAGCCAGTCGGACCGTGCCTGCACGTCCTCGTTCGCCGCCTTCAGCGCCTCGTAGTTGAACGTGTAGCCCTTGGCTTTTTCGTCACGCGCGGCCCAGATCATCGTTTCGTGCGCGTTGGTGAAGCGGCGGCCGCGGAAGTTCGGCATCGGGTTCGACTTGCGCCAGACGATGTCGTTCAGGAGCCAGAAGCCGAGGTCCTGCATGATCGCGCCGACGCGGAAAATGTTGTGATAGGAGCCGATCACCCAGATCGTCGCCGACGGCTTCATCGCGCGGCGGGCGGCAAGCAGCCAGGCGCGGGTGAAATCGTCATAGGCGGAGAACGAATCGAACTTGTCCCAGTCGTCGTTGACGGCATCGACATGGGATTCGTCGGGGCGCTTCAGATCGCCCTTGAGCTGGAGATTGTAGGGCGGATCGGCGAACACGAGGTCGACCGAACCGGCCTGAAGCTTCGACATCTCGGCGACGCAATCACCGAGGATGATGCTGTGCGAAGCGGACTCAAAATTTGTGCGGGGCGCCCTTGCAGACGCCCCGCGACGCGACACTACCATGACTCAAGAACTCTGACTCAGGCGACGCTGTCGGCGACGCGGGACCAAACAACCGACTGACCGTTACAATGGAGCGGCAAAGTAAAAATCGACTTAACCCGCCGCTTTCGTGAGCATCCCTCGCATCGCGCATGGCGCGCGTTTCGCTCTGCGCATTCGTCGTGTTTTCCAGTGTATTTCGTATTTCTTCGCGTTGCGGGAGCAGTCAGGTCGCCAAATTTCTCTCGGAAAAAATTGCACGACCCCGGAAAAAATTGCTGGCATCGGCATGCTGTCGCACTAGGCAATAATTGCCGAGCGGGATATTGATTAACGCATTGGAAATTTTACGTGTGTGGCGCGTTGAGCTTTCGCGCTTCTGCGCCCAAATGACGCCAATTGAGGACTGAGGGAAACCCGCCATGCGTTATGATGATTTCCGCCGCAGCGACGACATTGAGGATCGCCGCGACGGCGGTGGCGGCATGGGCGGCGGCGGAGGCGGGTTCGGCCTGCCGATGGGCGGCGGCGGTCTAGGCATCGGCACCATCATCGTGCTCGGCCTGGTCGGTTATGCCTTCGGCATCGATCCGCGCATCCTGATCGGCGGCGCCGAGATCCTCACCGGCGGCGGCCAGGCGCCTTCCTACCAGACCGATCGTCAGTCGACCTCCGCCAAGCGCGGCGCGCCGACCGACGAGATGGGCAGCATGATCTCCGGCATCCTCGGCGAGATCGACGACCGCTGGAGCGAGATCTTCCAGGCCAGCGGCCAGTCCTACACCGGTCCGAAGGTGGTGCTGTTCCGCAACGTCACCAATGGCGGCCGCTGCGGCCGGGCAGAGTCGGCGATGGGGCCGTTCTACTGTCCGCCGGATCGTACCATCTTCCTCGACACCAGTTTCTTCCGCGAGGTCGAGACGCGCTTCCGCGGCTGCTCCGGCAAGTCCGCCTGCAACTTCACCACCGCCTACATCATCGCGCATGAGGCCGGCCATCACATCCAGAACCTGCTCGGCATCATTCCGCGCGTGACGCGGCTGCAGCAGCAGGCCGGCAGCAAGGCCGAGGCCAATGCGCTCCAGGTGAAGGTCGAATTGCAAGCCGATTGCCTGTCCGGCGTCTGGGTCAATCGCGAGTCGAAGAAGCGTCCGAACTTCCTCGAGCCCGGCGACATCGACGCCGCGTTGACCACGGCGAGCGCGATCGGTGACGACACGCTGCAACGCCAGGCCACGGGACGCGTCGTGCCCGATTCCTTCACGCACGGCTCGGCGGCGCAACGCAAGCAGTGGTTCATGACCGGCTACCAGCAAGGCACGGTGCAGGCCTGCAACACGTTCGGCAGCGGGTCGTAGTAGTCAGGACTTCGTGCCCCGGACGCAGCGCAGCGCTTCTTCAGCGGTGCGCTGCAGAGCCGGGGCCCACAATGCCGGTCTCTCAGCTCTGGGTCCCGGCTCTGCGACGCACCGCTGACGCGCTGCATCGCGTCCGGGACACGAGAGGAAGGACCAATGGCCTCGATCGACGAGTCAAAACAATTCATCCCGCTCAACATCGCGGTGCTCACCGTCTCTGACACGCGCGCGCTCGCCGACGACAAGTCCGGCCAGACGCTGGCCGACCGCCTCACCGCGGCGGGCCATCATCTCGCCGCACGCGAGATCGTCACCGACGACGTCGAGGCGATCCGCGCCGTCGTCCGCCGCTGGATTGCCGATGCCGGCGTCGACGTCGTCATTACCACCGGCGGCACCGGTTTTACCGGACGCGACGTCACGCCGGAGGCGATCGAGCCGCTGTTCGAGAAGCGCATGGACGGCTTCTCGATCGCCTTCCACATGCTGAGCCACGCCAAGATCGGGACGTCGACGATCCAGAGCCGCGCCACCGCCGGCGTCGCCGGCGCCACCTACATCTTCTGCCTGCCGGGCTCGCCCGGCGCCTGTCGCGATGGCTGGGATGGCATCCTCGCGGCCCAGCTCGACTACCGCACGCGTCCCTGCAATTTCGTCGAGATCATGCCGCGCCTGGACGAGCATCTGCGAAGGGCAAAGGCGCAGGGCGCGACGGTGTGAGTGCTCTTTCTTCCCTTCCCCCCTCACGTCCGCCGAAGCCTTGGCGAAGGCGGATGTGGGGGAAGGTGGCGCGAAGCGCCGGATGAGGGGTCTCCATCCGCACGGAGTACTCGGAGACATACCCCTCACCCAAGCGAGTTCGTGTCTACCAGCGTCGCTGCCCTCTCCCGCAAGGGGAGAGGGCACAGCAATGCGCATCGTGCTTCGCTGATCCGCTAGCTCTTCCGCCGCAGCGAGCTCCACACCACGCGCCACATAGTCCGGCGCGCCTCCACGTGCAGCCGTCGTGCGCGGCGCTTGTAGAGATCGACGAGCTCTCCCGTGATGAGTGCGTGCCGCCGCATCAGAGATCGCGCTCCCAGGTTTCGCCGGTGAGGTTCTGGCCAAAACTGCGATGCGGCTCGGTGGCGGTCAGCTTGAAGCCGGCATCCTGATAGATTTTTCGCGCGGCGACCAAATTGCTCTGCGTCCACAGCGTCATCCGCCGATAGCCGCAGGCGCGCGCGAAAGAGACGCATTCGGCGACCAGCCGTTGGCCTAGCCCCTGGCCTCGCGCGGCCGGATCGAGCAGCAACAGGCGCAGCTTGGCGACGTCGTCGCTGGCCTTGACCAGAAAAACCGAGCCGACCGGCCGGCCCTCGATGTCGGCGATCCAGCAGCGCTCGCGCGAGGCATCGTAGGAGGTCATGTATTTGGCAACGATCTCGGCCACCAGCGCCTCGAAGCCGGAGTCGAAACCGTATTCGCTGGCGTAGAGTGCGCCGTGGCTCTGCACCACCCAGCCCATGTCGCCCGGACGGGGCTCGCGCAGGGTCGCGCGCGGGGATGGCGTGCGCGGCATGGCGAGCAGCCGCTCGATCGTCTCCATCGCACCGGTGAGCTTGCTGCGCTCCTCATCCGGCAGCGGCCGCAGCATCGCGGCGACGTCGTCCTGGGACGACCGTTCGAGCCTGGCGAACGCCTGGCGGCCCTTCGCGGTCAGGCTCAACTGAACCTGCCGGCGGTCGCTCGGAAGCGGCTTGCGCGCGATCAGGCCGCTCTCGTCGAAGTTCTGCACGATGCGACTGAGATAGCCGGCGTCGAGCCCGAGCGCGATGCCGATCTCCTTGGCCGACTGCTCGCCACCATGGGCCAGCTCGTAGAGCACGCGCGCCTCGCTCAGCGAGAACGGGCTCTTCAGGAGCTGCTGGTCGAGCACGCCGAGCTTCTGGGTGTAGAAGCGGTTGAAGGCGCGAACCGCCTGGACCTGGTCGTCAGCGACCTGTTCGGTCGAAGCGGGGCCGGATGGCGAAGGGCTGGATGACGAAAGGGCTGATGGCATGGGTCACCTCGATACTTGCCATTGTCAAACAATTATTTGACTTTGGCAAGTATCGGATCGGTGACGTCAGCCGACCATGACGATCCGGCTGCGCAGCATGGTCCGGGACGAGCGGCCGAGCCGCCGGAGCAGCCGCGCCTCGGAACGGCGGGCCTGGGGCGGGTAGCCGCCGATCCGGTCGTAATGATCGCGGGCGATCAAAAGTCCCTGATCGCCGAGGGGGCCGACGAGCTTGCGCACCACGGCGCGGAGCATGTCGCGGAATCCGGTATCGGCGTAGGGCGAGCGCGCGTAGCGGAACACCGCCGCACGATCCCGGCCGCTGGTCGCGACGGCCTGGATGAACTGGGTGGTCTCCTCGATCCAGCCGGTTTCCAGCACCGCGCCTGCGGGGAGGAACATCAGCCAGGGCGAACGGGCCTGGAGCGCGCCGGCGGCAAGCGCGGCGCCCTGCGAGGATCCCTCGAAGCCGATGAAACGGCAGCCTGCAACGTCCGCAACGCGCTCGATGACGCCGTTGCGGGTGCCGTCGACCAGCAGCACTTCGCGGATGACGCCCGCGGCGGCACCCGGCACCAGCGCGGCGAGGGTTGCGACCGCCGTCTGCTCGACGCCGTCGGTCGGAATGATGACGCTCAGCATGATTGAGGCTTCGATGTCCGCACTTCGGGAGAAGCGTAGCTTGTTATGAATGTGTCATAAACACGCGGCGTCGCCGAGTGCAACTTTTCGCCGGTGTTCCGGCATGCGATGGTAGATCGCCGCCGGTCTATCGCAGCCGAATATGTCGTGCGCGGGGTGGCCCTGTTGCCGAATGTTTCCGCGACTGTCGTTTCCGTGAGCTTCAAACGGGGGCTTTCTCTGCCGATATGATCGGGGCGAGGACGGCACGTTCCGCAAGGCTGCACCGGCAGTCTGACACAAACCTTGCGACGGGAAAAACGTGCAACGCTCGCCGCGCAAAGTGAGATAGTCCAGTGAACGCCGATCAACTTCCCGTTGGCACCACGCCAACATCGCCGAAGCCGGAGGCCGCGCCGACCCTGCGGATCCGCGCCGTGATGCTGGGCGAACGCATCAATCCGTCCGGGCTCGAGCTTGGCGCACCTGTCTCCTCGACGCCTGCTGCCTTCCGCGTCCATGCCGGGCTCGTGGTCATCTTCCGCTACGGCGTCGTGGTGCTGATCGGCCTCCTCCCTTCGGAGGAGAAGGTGCTGATCGACAGCCTGAAACCGCGGGTGACCGGCGAATTCAGCCCTTTTGAAGAGGAGATCGCACAGGCGCAGCTCTGCAAGGATGAGAACGCCGAGGCGATCCAGCCCGGCGGGCCGATCTGCCTCGCCAAATTCTCCGACGATCGGCTGCTGATCGTTGCGGACGCGCTCGCCAAGAGCACCTCGCTCGCCCGCGACGAGCGCCGCGTCGCCGCGGTTTTCGACGTGATCGAGCCCTTTGCGCGGGCGCTCGCCGAGCAGGGCCGCACCCCGCCCCGGCGCAAGAACATCCTGCAACTGATCGGCAATGCGCTTCTGGTCCAGCAGCGCGTCGCCGGCCGTGTCGCGGTGGCCGAGAAACCGGACGTGCTCTGGGAGAAGCCCGAGCTCGACCGCCTCTATGCCCGTCTCGAAGACGAGTACGAATTGAAGGAGCGCCTCGATACGCTCGAGCGCAAGCTCACCGCGGTCTCGGAAACCGCCAACGCGCTGACCGACATCATCGACACCCAGCGCTCGCTGCGTCTGGAAATCGCAGTCGTGGTGCTGATCGTGATCGAGGTCGTGATCGGGTGCATCCAGATCCTGTCGGGCACGCATTAGATCGGCCTGAGATCGGCCTGCACGCCACTGTGCGGGCGGGGAACCGTCGTTCATGTAGATGAACGTTGATCCAAATCAAAGGCACGAAGCTCCAGCGCACGAGACTTCGATCGGACCCGCGGTCAACGCGATGTGCAGCTGTCCGCGGCTTCCTCCCTCGAAGAAGGAGTACGCTGATGTTGCGTCAAGCTCTCATCGCTTCGGCAGCCGCAGCTATGCTGCTTGTCGCCTTCACTCCCGATGACGCATCTGCCCGCGGCGGTCGCGGCGGCGCCATGCGCGCAGGAGGTTTCCACGGCGGTGCCGTGCGGGCAGGAGGCTACCGCGGGGGCGCGGTCGCGGCGCGTGGATATCGGGGCGGTGCTGTCGCCGTGCGCGGCGGGCGTTACGGCTATCGGGGCGCTTATGCAGGGTATCGCGGATACCGCTACGGCGTCGGTGCGGCGGCAGTGGGGGCCGCGGCGATCGGCGCAGCTGCGACGGGGGCCTACTACCGCAGCGGCTGCGGCTATGACGCTTACGGAAACTATGTTTGCCCGGGCGGGTACTCTCCGTACTGAGCGGAGCGACGTAGTTGGCCCATGGTGCTCGAAGCGCTGGCGAAATCGTTTGCTTTGCGCACCATGGTCCTTTCGACAGTGGCGCAGCAGCGCTGCGACAAGTCATGGCCCGACAAGTCATGGCCCGCTGAAATTCTCCCACGGGGGAGAAGGGAAAGATGCAGCGGTCGACCGGGCTTTCATTTCGCTCGCAGCACAGCCGCGCAATGCCGAGCGATCGTCAGCTCCTCATTCGTCGGAATGACGAACACATTGACGGTGCTGCCACTGCTGCTGATCCGCTCGCGTGCCGCGTCATTCGCACCCGCGTCAATATGCACGCCGAGCCACCCAAGCCGCTCACCAATCGCGGCGCGGATTTCCTTCGCATGCTCGCCGATGCCGCCGGTGAAGACCAGACAGTCCAGTCTGCCCAGTGTGGTCGCCATCACCGCGACCTGCTGCGCCGCACGGAAGACGAACAGGTCGACCGCTTCCCGCGCCGCAGCCTCGCCGCTTGCCAGAAGCGTGCGCATGTCGGCAGAGATGCCGGAGACGCCGAGCAGGCCTGACTGGTGATAGAGCAGGTGCTGGACATCCTCGACCGGCATCCTCTCGTGCTGTTGCAGATAGAGCAGCACGCCGGGATCGATGGTGCCGCTCCGGGTGCCCATCACGAGGCCATCGAGCGGCGTCAGCCCCATCGTGGTGTCGACGCTGCGGCCATCGCGCAAGGCGCACAGGCTAGCGCCATTGCCGAGATGCGCGATGACGGTGCGCTTGGCAATGAACTGCGGCGCGATTTTCGCGAGGCGCCCCGCGACATATTCGAACGAGAGGCCGTGAAAGCCGTAGCGCCGGATACCGCGCTCTTCATAGCGCCGCGGGAGCGCGAAGCGGCTCGCGGGCGACGCCATGCTGTGATGAAAGGCGGTGTCGAAACAAGCGATCTGCGCCAGGTCGGGCTTTATTGCCCTGATGGTGCGGACTGGTTCAAGGCACCGCGGCTGGTGCAGCGGCGCCAGTGGTGTCAGCGCTTCCAGCTTCGCATCGACCTCATCCGTCAGCGTAACCGGGCCCGAATAATCCGGCCCGCCATGGACGATGCGGTGACCGACGGCGCGCAGGCGATGGTCGGCAAAACGCTCCTCGATGAAGCCGAGCACGTCCGCGAACAGATGGCCGCTGTCCGCGTCTGACGCTTCTCGCCGCGTCTCGAACAAATCCTTGCCCGCGGGGCTTTTCACCACGAGCCGCGGCCTCGCCTCGTGCTCGTCGAGCAGGCCCTTGCAGAGCAGGGCAGGCTCGGCCGCCGCGATGTCGAACAGGCCGAACTTGATGCTCGACGAGCCCGAGTTGAGGACGAGGACCGACGCCGTCATGACGTCAACCCGCTTTGCCCGGCCAGACCCAGTCGCGGATCTCAGGCATGTCCTCGCCGTGTTCGCGCACATAGTGCGAATGCTCGATCAGCTTGTCGCGGAACTGCTGTTGCACCTGCGCGGCCCTTGTCGCCAGACCCGGCACGCGCGCGATCGCCTCGATCGCGAGGTGATAGCGGTCGAGCCCGTTGAGCACGACCATGTCGAACGGCGTCGTCGTGGTGCCTTCCTCGGCAAAGCCGCGCACATGCATTCCGGCGTGGTTGGTGCGGTTATAGGTGAGCCGGTGGATCAGGTAGGGATAGCCGTGATAGGCGAAGACCACGGGCTTGTCTGATGTGAACAGGCTGTCGAAGTCGCGATCGGACAGGCCGTGCGGGTGTTGGTCCTTCGGCTGCAGCGTCATGAGGTCGACGACGTTGACGACGCGGATCTTCAGGTCGGGCAGCGCCTTGCGCAGCAGATCGACGGCGGCGAGCGTCTCCAGTGTCGGCACGTCGCCGGCGCAGGCCATCACGACGTCGGGCTCGCCATCCGCATCCTCCGTGCCGGCCCAGGTCCAGATGCCGATGCCGGCGTCGCAATGCGTGGCGGCGTCCCGCATCGACAGCCATTGCGGGGCCGGCTGCTTGCCGGCGACGATGACGTTGATGCGGTCATAGGTGCGCAGGCAGTGATCGGCGATCCACAACAGCGTGTTGGCGTCGGGCGGGAAGTAGATGCGGACGATGTCGGCCTTCTTGTTGGCGACAAGATCGACGAAGCCGGGATCCTGATGGCTGAAGCCGTTATGGTCCTGCCGCCAGACATGCGAGGTCAGGAGATAGTTGAGCGAGGCGATCGGTCGCCGCCAGGGCAGATGCCGCGTCACCTTCAGCCATTTGGCGTGCTGGTTGAACATGGAATCGACGATGTGGATGAAGGCCTCGTAGCAGGAGAACAAGCCGTGGCGGCCGGTGAGCAGATAACCCTCGAGCCAGCCCTGGCAGAGATGCTCGCTCAAAACCTCCATCACGCGGCCGTCCTGGGCGAGATGCACGTCGTAAGGCTCCGTCGGCTCCATCCAGACCCGTTCCGTCGCCTCGAACACGGCATCGAGCCGGTTTGACGCGGTCTCGTCCGGGCCCATGATGCGGAAGTTGCGCGCCTCGGCGTTGAGGCGGATGACGTCGCGCAAAAATTTGCCGAGCTCACGCGTTGCTTCGCCGGTGACGCTGCCCGGCTGCGGCACGTCCAACGCAAAACTGCGGAAGTCCGGCAGCTTCAGCTCCTTCTTCAGCAGGCCGCCATTGGCGTGCGGATTGGCGCCCATGCGGCGGATGCCTTCGGGCGCCAGCGCCTGAAGCTCGGGAACAAGCGCGCCGCTGCCGTCGAACAGCTTTTCGGGCTCGTAGCTGCGCATCCAGTCTTCGAGGATTTTCAGATGCGCCGGGTTCTCGCGACAGTTCGCAACGGGAACCTGATGCGCGCGCCAAAAGCCCTCGACCTTCTTGCCGTCGACCTCCTTCGGGCCGGTCCAGCCCTTCGGGCTGCGCAGCACGATCATCGGCCAGCGCGGCCGCTCGACGCTGTTACGGCCGTCGCGGGCATGCTGCTGGATCGAGCGGATGCTGGCGAGCGCGACGTCGAGCGCATCCGCCATGGCCTGGTGCATCAATTCGGGATCGTCGCCCTCGACGAACAGCGGCTCGTGGCCGAACCCGCGGAACAGGTCGCGGATCTCCGCGTCGCGCATCCGTCCGAGCACGGTCGGGTTCGCGATCTTGTAGCCGTTGAGGTGCAGGATCGGCAGCACGGCGCCGTCATGGGCGGGATTGAGGAACTTGTTCGAGTGCCAGGATGCCGCAAGCGGGCCGGTTTCCGCCTCGCCATCGCCGACGACGCAGGCGACGATCAGGTCGGGATTGTCGAATGCGGCGCCATAGGCGTGCACCAGCGCGTAGCCGAGCTCGCCGCCTTCGTGGATCGAGCCCGGCGTTTCCGGCGCAGCGTGGCTCGGAATGCCGCCGGGGAAGGAGAACTGCCTGAAAAGTTTTCGCAATCCGTCCGTATCGCGCGCGACGTCAGGATAGATCTCGCTGTAGCTGCCTTCGAGATAGGTGTTGGCCACCATGCCCGGGCCGCCATGGCCGGGACCGCAGATATAGAGCACGCTGACATCGAACGCGCGGATGACGCGGTTGAGATGGGCATAAATGAAGTTCAAACCCGGCGTCGTGCCCCAATGGCCGAGCAAGCGCGGCTTGATGTGCTCCGGCCGCAACGGCTCGCGCAGCAGCGGATTGTCGAGCAGATAGATTTGCCCGACGGAGAGGTAGTTCGCGGCGCGCCAATAGCGATCGAGCAGATCGAGGTCGCTGCTCCCTGAGGCCGATTGTCGTTGATTTGTCATGTTCCTGCTGACCTTCACCCAGCGATCATCACCAACTTTGTTCCGGTGCGATTGATCCCTGTCCGGCATCGAACCGGATCGCCGCGACGGGTGTGTTGCGTGAGGTCAAGGGACCGCGCCCGAAATTTGGGCGGCTACTTGTGCATGGGGTTGTTTTTCAGTTTTTTGTTTGTGTTCTTGATTTGTTCCTTTGGCGTGCTATCTTGGCTTCATGAGTCCAGCATCCTCTCATGCTCTCAAGCACCCGCCGGTCACGGCGCCCTCCGAGCCGGCGGGTGCGGACTCTGATTTTCCCGAACTGGCGGTCGCCATCGACAAGCAGCGCAGGCGAGGGCGGGGCGCCCAGTCCAATACCAGTGGCCGCTTCGAGGCCGAGGCCCGCGTCGCCTTCGACGATGGCTGGCAGAGCCTGGAGGAGCTGCCGCCGTTCAAGACCACCGTTGGCGTCGACACCTCGCGCAAGGTGATCACCCGCAACGAATCCCCCGATATCGGCTTCGACCGCTCGATCAATCCCTATCGCGGCTGCGAGCATGGCTGTGTCTATTGCTTCGCGCGGCCGACGCACGCCTATCTCGGCCTGTCGCCGGGGCTCGATTTCGAGTCAAAGCTGTTTGCCAAGCCCGACGCGCCGGCGCTGCTCGAGAAGGAGCTGGCCGCGACCGGCTACGAGCCGCGGATGATCGCAATCGGGACCAACACCGATCCGTATCAGCCGATCGAGCGCGAGCGCAAAATCATGCGCGGCATTCTCGAAGTGCTGGAGCGCGCCGGCCATCCCGTCGGCATCGTCACCAAGTCGGCGCTGGTGGTGCGCGACATCGACATTCTCGCGCGGATGGCCAAGCGCAACCTCGCCAAGGTCGCGATATCAGTGACGTCGCTCGATCCGAAACTGGCGCGCACCATGGAGCCGCGCGCGGCGACGCCGCCGAAGCGGCTGGAGGCGCTGAAGCAGCTCTCGGAGGCCGGCATTCCGACCACCGTGATGGTCGCGCCCGTGATCCCCGCACTGAACGATTCCGAGATCGAGCGCATCCTCGATGCCGCCGCCCATGCCGGCGTCAAGGAAGCCTCCTATGTGCTGCTGCGGCTGCCGCTGGAGGTGCGTGATCTCTTCCGCGAATGGCTGATGGCCAATTATCCGGACCGCTACCGCCACGTCTTCACCCTGATCCGCGACATGCGCGGCGGCCGCGACTACGACGCGAAATGGGGCGAGCGGATGAAGGGCACCGGACCGATGGCCTGGACCATCGGCCGCCGCTTCGAGATCGCCTGCGACAGGCTTGGGCTGAACAAGCGGCGCTCCAAGCTGACGACGGATCACTTCGCGAGGCCGAAGCGGAACGGCGATCAGCTCAGCCTGTTCTGATCGGGAAGTGGAAGAGGCGTAGCATGAGTAAGCCACCCCCGGTGCCGCGGCTCACCGTCATCACACTGGGTGTGAGCGACATCCGCGCCAGCATCGCTTTTTATGACGCGCTGGGCTTCGCGCGTCGGCTGAAGGCGACCGGCGAGGCCGTCGCCTTCTACGATACCGGTGGTCCGGTGCTGGCCCTGTTTCACTGGGATAAACTCGCGGCCGACGCCAAGTTGCCGGACAATCCGAGGCCTGCGACCTTCCGCGGCATGACGCTCGCCTGGAACTGCGCCACGCGCGACGAGGTCGATGCGGTTCTGGCCTTCGCCGTCGGCAAGGGCGCGGCGCTGCTGAAAGCGGCGCATGAGACCGACTACGGCGGTTATTCCGGCTATTTCGCCGACCCCGACGGCCATCCCTGGGAGGTCGTGGTCGCGCCGGGCATAGAGGTCGGAGAGGACCGGCGGGTGCATCTGGCCGAGTAGGCGGCTGGTCTGAATAACGGGAATTGTCCGGGGTTCCCGGTTGCGCCGGCCGAGCCGCTTGCGCACGATCCCGGCCATGATTCGGGACAAGTCCACCAGGAAGCCGGCCAAAGACGCGCCAGAGAAGGGCGCGCCGAAGAAGGATGCCGCCAAGAAGGCGGCGCCTGCGAAGGCGGCCAAGGGGTCGGCCGCTAAGGCCCCGGCCGGCAGGCAGGGCGCCATCATCGCCGTCGCATCGCCGACCTTCCGCCGTGAGCGCGCGCTGATCAAGCGCGGCGTCTGGCCGGTTGCCGGCTGCGACGAGGCCGGCCGCGGGCCGCTGGCCGGACCCGTGGTGGCGGCCGCCGTGATTCTCGATCCCGACCGCATTCCCCGCGGCATCGACGATTCCAAGCGCCTGACCGCGGTGGAGCGGGAACGGCTGTTCGACAAGATCTGCGCCACCGCGCAGGTCTCGGTCGCCGTCGCCTCGCGCTCCCGGATCGACCGCGACAACATCCTGCGTGCCTCGCTGTGGGCGCTGAAGCGCGCCGTGGTGGCGTTGCCCGACGCGCCGCGTCATGTGTTTGTCGACGGCCGCGATCGGCTCGACACCGCCTGCGACTGCGAGGCCGTGATCGGCGGCGACGGCATCGTCCTGTCGATCGCCGCAGCCTCGATCATCGCCAAGGTGACGCGCGACCGGCTGATGTGCGCGCTGGCGCAGGACTGCCCCGGCTATGGCTTCGAGCAGCACAAGGGCTACGCCGTCCCGGAGCACCTCGACGCGCTCGACCGCCTCGGTCCCACCATCCACCACCGCAGCTTCTTCGCCCCCGTCGCCGCGGCGCGGGCCAAGCACATGCCCTGGACCGTCGAGCCGGTGCGGGACCTGTTTGCGGTGACCGAGGTCGAGGTGCAGGTGGAAGCAAGCGTTGAAATTGATGCGTCAGCGGGCCTCTAGGGCAGACGGTCGTTGCCACAACGCGCAGCGCCCTTTATCAAAACAGATGTGAGCGAATAGGGCCGGCTGGACGGGTTGGCTGCATCTTTCGGACGTTGAATGCGGTTTACCTCCCTGGTCATCGAGCTCATTCGCGCCCGGCCGCGGCTGATCGTGTGGATCGCCGTGCTGCTGCAGGCCGCGATGTGGCTGTTCGTGGCGCTGGTATTTTACCGCAGCCCGCCCGGCACGCTCGCGACCCTGCTGGCGTTCGGCCGCGAATACCAGGTCGGTACCGATCTGGGCCCGCCCTTGCCGGTCTGGCTCGCCGACATCGCCTACCGCGCCGCCGGCGGCCACATGTTCGGCGTCTATGTCCTCGCCCAGCTCTGCGAGGTCGCGACCTTCATCGCGCTCTATCATCTCTCCCGCGCCGTGGTCGGCTCACAGCAGGCGGTGCTCGCCGTGCTGCTGACCATGACGGTGCTGGCCTTCTCCTCGCCGGCGCTCGACTTTGGCCCGCTGGTGCTGGCACGGCCGCTCTGGGCGCTGCTTCTCTTGCATTCCTGGCAGATCATCGGCCAGCGCCGCGGCAATGCCTGGTTCGCCTGGTCGATCGAGGCGGGCCTCTTGCTGCTGACGACGCCCGCGGCGATCTTTCTTCTCCTCCTGCTCGTCGTGTTCGCGATCTCGACCGCCGGCGGACGCCGGACGCTACGCGCGCTCGATCCGCTGTTCGCGCTGATCGTCGTCGCCGTGCTGGCGCTGCCCTATGCGGTCTGGCTGATGCGCGCCGAGACGCTTGTCATGCCGACCCTGCCTGAAGTCGCCGCGCTGAACGCCCGCGCGCTGCACGCGGCCTGGCTGCTCGGCGGGCTCGTGCTCGGCGCGGCGGCGATCCCGGCGCTGACCTTTCTCAATAGCGGCCTGTTCGTCGCCAAGGGCGAGGAAGCGCCGATCATCTACCGGCCGCCGGTCGAGCCGCTCGCGCACAACTTCGTCTATTTCTTCGCTCTGGCGCCTGCGCTCGGCGCGGTCCTGATCTCCGGCGTGCTCGGGCTCGATGCCGTCGTCGGCGGTGCCGGCGTCGTACTGGTCATGTCGGGACTTGCCGTGGTCGTGACGGCCGGCGACCTCATCGCGATGCGCCGCGCGCGGGTGCTGCGGACGGTATGGGCTGCCGCCGTCCTGGCGCCCGCAGCCGGCGTCGTGCTCGCCGTGCTGTTTCTGCCCTTGACCGGCGCCAACGAGATTGCGACCTCGATGCCGGCGCGCGCGATCTCGGATTTCTTCGACGAGAGCTTTGCCCGCCGCACCAATCATCGCCTGCGCGCGGTCGCCGGCGACACCCAGCTTGCGAGCCTGATCACGCTGCATTCCGGCCGGCCGCATCTCTTCATTGATGCCCAGCCCGCGCGCACGCCGTGGATCAATCAAGCCAAGTTCAGCGAGACCGGCGGCGTCGTGGTCTGGCGCGCCTCCGACACCGCCGGCACCCCGCCACCGGAAATCCTCGCGCGCTTTCCCGACATCGTTCCGGAAGTGCCGCGCGCCTTCGAATGGTTGGTGACCGGCCGCCAGCAGCTCCTGCGCATCGGCTGGGCCATCGTGCGGCCGAAGGGGACGTAGCGACAAACGCAGAAATCGTAGGGTGGGCAAAGGCGCAAAGCGCCGTGCCTATCGTTAGGTCTTTCCGTCGTCGAGATATAAGGATGGTGGGCACGCTTCGCTTTGCCCACCCTACGAGAGCTCGCTATCACGCCAGCACCTTCGCGATCGCGCGCAGATCCTGCCAGGCCAGCCGCTTGTACGATGGCGAGCGCAAGAGATAGGCCGGGTGAAACGTCGGCAGCGCGCGGATGGTGCGCCCACCCGTCTCGTAGTCGAACCAGCGGCCGCGGGTGCGCATGATGCCCTCGCGCGTCGACAGCAACGTCTGCGTCGAGGGATTGCCGAGCGTCACCAGCACGTCGGGATTCACCAGCTCGATCTGGCGCTGGATGAACGGCAGGCAGATCTGCGTCTCCTGCGGCGTCGGCGTGCGGTTGCCGGGCGGCCGCCAGGGAATCACGTTGGCGATGTAGGCGGTGGTGCGGTTGAGCCCGATCGCGCCGATCATGAGGTCGAGCAGCTTGCCGCTGCGCCCGACGAAGGGCAGTCCCTCGATGTCCTCGTCGCGGCCCGGCGCCTCGCCGACGAACATGATGCGCGCCTGCGGATTGCCGTCGGCGAACACCAGCCGCGTCGCGGTGTGTTTCAGCGCGCAGCCTTCAAAATTCTGCATCAGCTCGCGCAGTGCCTCGAGCGTCGGCGCGGTACGCGCGGCCTCGCGCGCGGAGGCGATCGCAATGTCTGGCGCAGGTGCGGCCTCGCCGCGCATCACCGCGGGCGCGGCAACAGGGCGTGGTGCCTCGACCGGAGGTGCGGCGCGCGGGGCCGGCGGCGGAGCATCCAATTCCGCCAGGCGGTCGACAGGTTCCTCCGCGAGCGCGCAATCGACCCCGGCCTCCAGATAGAAGGCGAGAAGCTCTCGGACGGTGGGTGCGGGTTCGGGGATCATTTGGAAAGTCAGGCTTTTACTATATCAGTTTGGGGTGCCTTGCATCCCAGTGGAACGCATTTCCGTGGTTGTCCTACCCGGAAAAATCGGAAACAAGGGGGCGCAAATGACGAGGAACCGTCTCAAGGGCTGAGATCAGATGAGCACCGAAGAACTTCCCCCGCGCGAATCCATGGAATTCGACGTCGTCATCGTCGGCGCCGGCCCGTCTGGCCTGGCGGCTGCGATCCGGCTGAAGCAGCTCAATGCCGATCTCAACGTCGTCGTGGTGGAGAAGGGCTCCGAGGTCGGTGCGCACATTCTCTCCGGCGCCGTGATCGATCCGGCCGGGCTCGACAAGCTGATCCCGGACTGGCGCGAGGATTCCGACTGTCCGCTGAAGACGCAGGTGAAGGACGACCGCTTCTACTGGATGACTGGTGGCGGCGCGATCAAGCTGCCGAACTTCATCATGCCGCCGTTGATGGACAATCATCACTGCTATATCGGCTCGCTCGGCAATGTCTGCCGCTGGCTGGCGCGCAAGGCCGAGGCGCTCGGCGTCGAGATCTATCCGGGCTTTGCCGCAGCCGAGGTGCTCTATGACGAGCAGGGCGCGGTGAAGGGCATCGCCACCGGCGACATGGGCATCGGCCGCGATGGCAAGCCGAAGGACTCCTTTACCCGTGGCATGGAATTGCTCGGCAAGTACACCCTGTTCGCCGAAGGCGCGCGCGGCAGCCTGACCAAGCAGTTGATCGCGAAGTTCGCACTCGATTCGAAGAGCGAGCCGCCGAAGTTCGGCATCGGCCTCAAGGAAGTCTGGCAGATCGATCCCGCCAAGCACCAGAAGGGCATGATCCAGCATTCCTTCGGCTGGCCGCTCGACCTGAAGACCGGCGGCGGCTCGTTCCTCTATCACTACGACGACAATCTCGTCGCCGTCGGCTTCGTCGTGCATCTCAACTACGACGATCCGTATCTGTCGCCGTTCGACGAGTTCCAGCGCTTCAAGACCCATCCCTCGATCCGCGGCACCTTTGAAGGCGGCAAGCGGCTCGCCTATGGCGCGCGCGCCATCACCGAAGGCGGCTATCAGTCGGTGCCGAAGCTGAGCTTCCCCGGCGGCGCGCTGGTCGGCTGCGCTGCCGGCTTCGTCAACGTGCCCCGCATCAAGGGCGTGCACAATGCGATGGGCACCGGCATGCTCGCCGCAGAGCATGTCGCGGCGGCGCTCGCTGCCGATCGCGCCAATGACGAGATCGTCGACTACGAGAACGCCTGGCGGTCCTCGTCGGTCGGCAAGGATCTGTTCCTGGTCCGCAACGTCAAGCCGCTATGGTCGAAGTTCGGCACCGTGCTCGGCGTCGCGCTCGGTGGCTTCGACATGTGGTGCAACACGCTGTTCGGTGGCTCGCTGTTCGGCACGCAGTCGCATGCGAAGCCCGATCGCGCCACCCTCGATCCGGCCAAGAGCCACGCGCCGAAGAACTACCCGAAGCCGGACGGCAAGATCTCGTTCGACAAGCTCTCGTCGGTGTTCCTGTCCAACACCAATCATGAGGAGGATCAGCCGGTCCATCTCAAGGTCGCCGACATGAACCTGCAGAAGACCTCGGAGCACGACGTCTTCGCCGGTCCCTCGAATCGCTATTGCCCGGCCGGGGTCTATGAATGGGTCGAGGAAGGCGCGAGCCCGCGCTTCCAGATCAATGCCCAGAACTGCGTCCACTGCAAAACTTGCGACGTGAAGGACCCCAACGGCAACATCACCTGGGTTCCCCCGGAGGGCGGCGGCGGTCCGAACTACGAGGCCATGTAAGCTAGGCCATGTAAGCCGGGATCATTGGACCAAAGCGATCAAGCAGGGGCCAATGTGACGTGCCCCCGGCATTGTGACGCACGTTCGCGTGAGAACCGGCCCGGGGTAGCGGTCCGCGGCCACGATAAGGCCATACTGGCAGCGTCTTGGGGCGTAGTCGGCCGATTTGGGGCGTGCGGAGGGGATCGCATGCCCGAATCCTTGCGGTGAAGCGCCAAAAGCGGCATTGTCGGCCCGACGGTTCCGGGTCCCCATGCCACCGGCCGCGTTCGCATGCGATACGGCCTACTGCTGCAAACCCAGGCACTACAACTCAAGGCGAGCCCCTGATGTTCTCAAATCGTTTCAACCGCTGGACTGTTGCCGCCATCGCCCTCATGGGCACCGCGATTGCGACGGTCCCCGGCGCGGTCCTGGCGCAGACGCCGGACCATCCGTCCGACACGGCGGCGCAATTTCCGACCCGGAACGATCTGAAGTCGCTGACGACCTCCGGCAGCTATCTCGCTGCCCGCCACGCCAGCGTCGAGCGCGATGCGGCCTCGGCCGCCGCCTTCTACCGCTCGGCGCTCCGCACCGATCCCAAGAACAACGAGCTGCTCGACCGTGCCTTCATCTCATCGGTCGCCGACGGTGACATCGACGAGGCGGTCAAGCTCGCCGAGCGCGTCCTGACCATCGACAAGACCAACCGCGTCGCACGTCTTGTCGTCGGGGTGCACGATCTCAAGATGAAGAAATACGCGACCGCGCAAACCAACATCAACCAGTCGATCCGCGGTCCGATCACCGATCTCGTCGCCACGCTGCTGTCGGGCTGGGCCGCCTATGGTGCGGGCGATGCCAAGGGCGGCGTCGCCACCATCGACAAGCTCGCCGGTCCGGAATGGTATCCGCTGTTCAAGGACCTCCATGCCGGCATGATCCTCGAGCTCTCCGGCAAGGAGAAGGACGCCGGCGTCCGCTTCGAGCGCGCCTACAAGCTCGATGATTCCATGCTGCGCGTCACCGAGGCCTATGCGCGCTGGCTGTCGCGCAACAAGGATTCCGCGGCCGCGACCACCGTCTACCTGGCTTTCGACAAGAAGCTCGCCCGCCATCCGCTGATCGTGGAAGGCCTGCGCGACACCAAGGCCGGCAAGAAGATGCCGCCGCTGGCCGACTCCGCGCAAGCTGGTGCCGCCGAAGCGCTGTACGGCATCGGCGCCACGCTGACCCGCCGCGGCGGCGAGGATCTGGCGCTGGTCTATCTCCAGCTCGCGCTCTATCTCCAGCCGACCCATCCGCTGGCGCTGCTCTCGCTCGCCGATCTCTATGAATCGGTGAAGCGGCCGCAGATGGCGATCAAGGTTTATGAGCGGGTGCCCGCGACCTCGCCGTTGAAGCGCAACGCGCAGATCCAACTCGCCATCGATCTGGATTCCGCCGACCGCACCGACGAGGCGATCAAGATCCTCAAGGGCGTCACATCGGACGATTCCAAGGATCTCGAAGCCATCATGGCGCTCGGCAACATCGAGCGCGGTCGCAAGAAGTTCGGCGATTGCGGCGCGACCTATTCGCGGGGCATCGACGTGCTGCCGGCCGGCAACGACAAGGCCAACAGCGTCTGGTATTATTATCGCGGCATTTGCGAGGAGCGCTCCAAGGAGTGGAGCAAGGCCGAAGCCGACATGAAGAAGGCGCTCGAGCTCCAGCCCGACCAGCCGCATGTCCTCAACTATCTCGGCTATTCCTGGATCGACCAGGGCGTGAATCTCGACGAAGGCATGAAGATGATCAAGCGTGCCGTCGAGCAGCGTCCCGACGACGGCTACATCGTCGACTCCCTCGGCTGGGCCTATTACCGCATCGGCAATTACGAAGAGGCGGTGAAAAACCTCGAGCGCGCGATCGACCTCAAGCCCGAGGATCCCACCATCAACGATCACCTCGGCGATGCCTATTGGCGCGTCGGCCGTACGCTGGAAGCGAAATTCCAGTGGGCCCATGCCCGCGATCTCAAGCCCGAGCCGGAGGAGCTTCCGAAGATCGAGGCCAAGATCGCCAACGGTATGACCGACGATTCGAACTCTTCGGCCGCGCAGGCGGACAAGAAGAAGGACGACGGCAAGGGCGGCTAAGAGTGCGTTTGGGGGCTGATCGCCAATGTCGGCGTTGATTGAAGAAGGGCGCGCGAAGGTCAATCTGAGCCTTCGCGTGGTCGGCCGTCGTGCCGACGGCTATCATGATCTCGAAAGCGTGGTCGCGTTTGCCGACTGCGCGGACCAGCTGACGCTGGAGCCGGGCGGCGAGCTGAAGCTCGTCACCACCGGGCCGCTGGCCGCGGCCTGCGGCGACACCGCGGACAATCTCGTGGTCAAGGCGGCCAGGCTTCTGGCCGAGGCCGTGCCGAACCTGAAGCTCGGGGCCTTCGCGCTCGACAAGGTGCTTCCCGTCGCGGCCGGCATCGGCGGCGGTTCGGCCGATGCCGCGGCGGCACTGCGGCTGCTCGCACGTCTCAACAATCTCTCGCTCGACGATCCGCGCCTGCAGAAGGTTGCGCTCGCCACCGGCGCCGACGTGCCGGTGTGCCTGTTCTCGCGCGCCTGCGACATGACCGGCGTCGGCGAGCAGCTCCTGCCGCTGGCGCTGCCGAGCATGCCCTGCGTGATGGTCAATCCGCGCGTGCCTGTTGCCACCAAGGACGTGTTCCAGGCGCTGGGCCTGCGCAACGGCGAACTCTTGGTCGGCGCAACGTCCGTTCTCGACGCTCCGGCGTGGCCCGAAGAGGGTGAGTCGATCGCCGATTGGGTCGACGTTCTCGAAACCGTGGCCAACGATCTCGAAGCCCCTGCGTTGCGGATCGAGCCCGTGATCGGCGAGGTGCTGGAAGCCTTGCGTGACTCCGCCGGCGTCAAGCTTGCCCGCATGTCCGGCTCCGGCGCGACGTGCTTTGCGATCTATGGCGCAGCGAACGAGGCGCATGCCGCCGCGGAAAAGATCCGGCGCGACCACCCCGGCTGGTGGGTGCATGCGGGGACGTTGAGCTAGGTTTTTCCTCGGCCGCGATACGTAGCCCGGATGGAGCGAAGCGCAATCCGGGATTCTTCCGCCGCGGCGTCCCGGATTGCACTACGATCGCTACCTTGCCAGCGCCAGATAGCCACTGATGGTCACGATCGACGTGATCGTCGATGCCAGAATGACATCGGACGTCATCGCCGCCTCGCGCTTGTAAAACTCCGCCAGCATGAACGGGCCCGTACCGGTCGGGAGCGCGGCCAGCAGCACGGCTGCATGCGTGAGTAGCGGGGAGAGGCCGAACACGGCGGTCGCCATCACCCAGGTGATAGCCGGCTGAAGCACGAGCTTGAAGCTCACGAGCAGCGCCGCCGATCCGACGTTCGTTTCCGAACTCTCGCGCCTGGTCGCAAGGAACAACCCGAGTGCAACAAGGGCGCAGGGTGAGGCCGCACCCCCCAGGAGTTTCAGGAAGCTTTCGGCGGCATCGGGCACGCTGAGACCGGTGACCGGAACGATCGCAGCCACGGCGGGAGCGACGAGCAGCGGATTGCGCAGCAGGGAGCCGCCGACCTTGGTGACGAGGTGCCTGCGCCGCTTCTCGGTCTGCAGCCCGGTCTCGATCAGCACGATCGCGATCGCAAAGAGCACGCAGACCGTGATGATCGTGGCAATCAGCGTCGGCGCCAGCGCCTCGCGGCCGAGCGCCGCGAGCGCAAGCGGGAAACCGACGAAACCGGTGTTGGCGTAGCCGGCATTGAGCGCGTCGATGGCAGCGTCGGCGAGATGGCGCGGGCGGCGCAGCCGAACGGCGATGGTCAGGCAGAACACCAGCGCCGCGCCGATGCCGAAGGCGGCGATGAAGCGCGGTTGCCAGACCTCGGCCCATTGCGCGTGGGCGACGATGTCGAACAGCAGAGCGGGAAGGGCGAGATAGACGACGAAGCGGTTCAGCTCGCCGGTGGCATGCGGGCCGAGGACGCCGATCCGCCGGGCCAGCCAGCCGGCGAAGATGAGCGCGAAAATGGGGAGGACGGCCGCGAGGGTGGAGAGCATCGGGAAACCAGGCATTGGAGGGACGAATTAGCCCTATCCAATCCAATCGATATCATCCAATACTGATTGCTGCACTGCATCATACCTTTTCGGTATAAAATGATCGACATCAGACAGATGCGCTACTTCGTGGCCGTCGCCGAGACGTTGCATTTCGGCCGTGCTGCCGAGCGCCTCCACATCAGCCAGCCGCCGCTCAGCCGGCAGATCGCGGCCCTGGAGAAGGAACTCGGGGTTCGCCTGTTCGACCGCCAGTCGCGGCGTGCGACGCTGACGCCAGCGGGCCGGCGCTTCCTGGAGGACGCGCGGGCGGTGCTGATCGGTTTCGATCAGGCCTGCCAGAACGTGCGCATGGCCGAGCGGGGCGAAATCGGCGAACTCTCGGTCGGCTTCATGATGCACGCGGCCTACACGGTTCTGCCGGGTCTGACGCGGCGCTACATGGCGAGCCATCCCGGCGTGCGCGTCGAGCTGCGCGAGGTGATTCCGGGAATCCTCGGCGACGCGGTGCTGACCGGGCGCTTCGATGCCGCGATCCTGTTCGATCCCGGTCCCGTGCGCGGTCTTGCGACGCAAGTCATCTTTCGTGAGCCGCTCAGCCTTGCGGTGCACGTCAGTCATCCGCTCGCCGCGCGGAAGGCGGTATCTGCGGGGCAGCTCAATGGTGAAGCCTTCATCGCCGCGCCGGCCGAAGTCGCGCCGAGGCTGCGCCAGTCGATCGCCGGCTATTGTCGCTCGGGCGGGTTCGAGCCGACGTTCAGGCTCGAAGTCGAACTGCAGCAGACCATCGTCAGTCTCGTGGCGGAGAATCTCGGCATTGCGCTGGTACCGCGGTCGATGGCGAAGCTCGGAATTGCAAACCTGGCCTTCCGCGATCTCGAAGATGCGCCGATCATCGAGCACGTCGTCGCATGGCGGCCGGGCAATCTCAATCCGGCGCTGGCGCCATTTCTGGCGGAAGCGCACAGCGATGTCGCGGCTGGTCTGGATTAGCCCTCGGCCAGCCCAAGAAACCGCAGGATCTCACTCAAGACCTCTTCCGGTTTGTCATGCTGTAGCCAGTGCCCCGCGCCGGCGATGGTCTCGATGCGTGCCTGCGGGAAATAGCGCTCCAGGCCTGCGGCCCTGGCGCCCGCGAGAAAACTTTCTCCGGCATTCAGCAGCAGCGTCGGACTTGTGATGCGCGACCACAGCGCGACGTGATCGTCCGGCCAGAGCCGGTGCGGCGCAGAGGCGCGCTGGTAGGGATCGAACTTCCAGCTATAGGTGCCGTCCTCATTCCGCCGCGAGCCATGCGTTGCAAGATGCAGCGCGAGGTCGCGGGCGAGGCGCTTGTTGTGAAGCACCATCTGCGCGGCCGCGTCTTCGAGGGTCGAATAGCGGCGCGGCGTGCGGTCGTGCAGCCTGTCGAGCTGGCTGACCCATTTGCTGATGCGCTCATGCGTCGGCGCTTTGGGGGTGTCCGGCAACATGGTGACGCCGTCGAGGACGACGAGCTTCGTGATCAGCTCGGGGAACGACCCTGAAAAGATCAGGCTCACCATGCCGCCCATGGAATGGCCGATCAGAGTCACCTGAGGCGCTGCGATGCTGCGAATGAGCTGCGCGAGGTCGTAGACATACTCGGTCAGCGCGTAGCTGCCGCCCTTGGTCCAGTCGGAATCGCCATGACCGCGCAGATCGGGCGCGAGCACGTGAAAATGCAGCTGAAGCGAGCGGGCGATGGCGTCCCAGCTCCGGCAATGATCGCGGCCGCCATGGACCAGGATGGCGACGGGCGCGCCGTCATTGCCCCAATCGGCATAGTGCAGCCGCAGGCCGTGTGACTCGTAAGTGCGACTTTGCGGGGCAAGCATCGGGCGCCGATCCTTCGAAATGCCGGACGAGATAACAGCACGACTGGAGTAGCCTGCTGGCGGCCATTCCACAAGCAAGCCGCAGGTCACGGGCGCTTCGGCGGCGAGCTCGTGCCGGCTAGGCGGCGCATGGCGCGTCGGCGCTGCCGGGTCTTGCGCATCTTCGCGTCGTGACAGCGACGCGCGGTGCGCGACAACGACCTTGTCAGGAGGCGATAACGCGACCAGGACATCATCCTCATCGAACTCTCCATCGCAACAACCATGGGTGAGCCGCGAGCGATGGGTCGTTCGAATTCCACGCGTTACATCTTGGTCATTACGGGTTGGAAAGTCTTTCGGGGCGATGGCGACAATGTCGCGCGCACGCCGTCATCGCGAGCGGATCGCCTCATCGAAATCGTTCATCGGTATTAAACCTGCGTAAGGCGCCGAACGCAGGACGCACTCGTCGCCTCCAACGGATGTTAGGAGGTGAACATCATGAAACTTGTATCTGCGTTTGTCGGCCTTGCCGCGCTTGGCGGGGTCACGCTGTCGAGCGGGGCTGCGTCAGCAGCACCGATCGAGGTGCCGACCGGCTATGTCTGCAATGAATGGGGCCATTGCTGGCAACGCCACTACCATGGAGGCTACTACCATCCGCACTACTGGGGTGGTTACGGCTGGCACCATCATTGGGGTGACGGCTGGCGCTGGCATCATTGGGCCCGCTGGCACCGCTGGCATCATTGGCACCACTGGTGAAATCTGAGAAAGGGGCTTCGGCCCCTTTCTTTTTTCGGCGGATGCCCGTCGGGAATGACGTGAGCTAGCTCTGCACCGGCCGCCGCGCCAGCGCGAGCGAGAGGCCAAGGCCGGCGATGAAGACACCGGAGCCCTGCGTGAGACGCCGCATCAGATGCGGCCTGCCAATCAGCTGCGTGCGCGTTGCAGTTGCCATCAGCACCACAACGACATCGGCGAGCGTGTTCAAGATCACCGAGATCGCGCCGAGCACGATGAATTGCAGCGTGGGGCTCGACCCCGCGGGATCGAGGAACTGCGGAATGAAGGCGAGGAAGAATGCAGCGGTCTTCGGGTTCAGCGCCTCGACCAGCACGCCATCGCGGAACGCGCGCCTGTCGCCGACGGGCTCGCTCTTCAGCGAGAGCGCGCGGCCGGCGCTGCGGAAGGTCTTGATGCCGAGCCAGACCAGATAGAGCGCGCCGATGAATTTTACGACGGCAAACAGTTCCGCACTGGCAAGGATGATCGCGGAGATGCCGAGGCTGCCTGCGACGACATGAACCAGCCCGCCCAGCGCCGTGCCCGCGGTTGATGCAAAGCCGCTGGCGCGCCCCCCCGACAAGGTCCGTGCCGCGACGTAGAAGATGCCGGGGCCGGGAACGGCGGCAATGAGACACGCTGCGGCCAGGAACAGCCAGAAATTCGTTTCGATCATCCCGTTTTGGTAACGTAGCGTGCTGCGATTGCAAGGCCTCTCGCTCAGCCCATCCGGCGGAAGATCACGCTGGCATTCACCCCGCCGAAGCCAAATCCGTTGGAGATGGCGTTGAGCATCGGCATCGGCCGCGCGCTGCCTGCGATGATGTCGATGCCATCAGCGCCGGGATCTGCGTTTTCGAAATTGCGCGTCGGCGGCGCGACCTGGTCGCGCAAGGCGAGGACGGTGAAGATCGCCTCGAGCCCGCCGGCGGCGCCGAGCAGATGGCCGGTGGCCGATTTGGTCGCGCTCACCGCGATGTTCCGGTTGCGACCGAACAGCGCGGCGATCGCGCCGAGCTCGCTCTCGTCGCCGGCGGGCGTCGACGTCGCATGCGCGTTCAGATGCTGCAAATCCGCGGGCGCAAGCTTCGCCTGGCGCAGCGCGATCTCCATCGCACGGCGGGCGCCGTCGCCGTCGGGCGGGCCCGACGTCATGTGATAGGCGTCGGCCGTCGTGCCGTAGCCCACGATCTCCGCAATCGGCGAGGCGCCGCGCGCCAGCGCATGCTCCAGCTCCTCGATCACCAGGATGCCCGCGCCTTCGCCCATGACAAAGCCGTCGCGGTCGCGATCGAACGGGCGCGAGGCGCGCGCGGGCTCGTTGTTGAATCCGCTCGACAGCGCGCGGGCCGCGGCAAAGCCGCCGATGCTGACGATATCGATGCAGGCCTCCGCGCCGCCGCAGATCGCGACATCGGCTTCGCCTGCGCGGATCATGCGTGCGGCATCGCCGATCGCCTGGACGCCGGCGGCACAGGCCGTGACCGGTGTGCCCAGCGCGCCCTTGTAGCCGTATTTGATCGAGACGTGGCCGGCGGCGAGATTGGCGAGAAATGAGGGAATGGTGAAGGGCGAGAGCCGGCGCGCGCCGCGCTGCTCGGTAATGCGCACCGCCTCCGCCATTGCCGGGAAGCCGCCGACGCCGGACGCGATGATCGTCGCGGTTCTCTCCAATGCCGCTGCGTCCTGCGGTGTCCATTTGGCCTGCGCGACCGCCTCTGCGGTCGCGAGCAGGGCGAACAGGATGAAGCGGTCCATCTTGCGCTGGTCTTTTGGCGCGGCGGCTTGCGCGGGATCGAAGCCGCCTTCGGCATCGTCGGCCTTGTCGGGCACGAGACCGGCAATACGCGCGGGCAGTGCCTGCGACCATTCCGGCAGAGGGCGCAGCCCGCTCTGGCCGGCGAGCAGCCGGCGCCAGGACAGTTCAACACCGCAGCCGAGCGGCGACACCGCTCCCATTCCCGTCACGACGATACGACGCATGTCAGTCTCCAGCCGGCGCAACGGCCGGGTTCATGGCTTTGAGCGAGCCGAGCCGCTTGCGCATCCCGCGGCTGGCGCGGGGACCCGGGACGACGACCGCATTGGCGAGGGTGATCGGGCGCATGTCGGCGGCATCGACCACGATCGGATCGAACGGGCGAGCGTCACTCCGATTCGCCAGCACGATGGATTCGCCCCTGGGCGCGAGATGCCTGTTGCCCCAGGCCAGCAGCGCCACGACCACAGGGAAGAAATCCCGCGCCTTCTGCGTCAGCACGTATTCGTACCGCGGCGGCCGTTCATGATAGCGGCGGCGGACGAACATGCCGCTCTCGGTGAGATGGGCAAGGCGCCGCGACAGGATGTTCGGCGCGATGCCGAGGCTTTGCGAGAATTCGTCGAATTTTGTCGCGCCCTGGAAGGCATCCCGCAAGATCAGGATGCTCCACCATTCGCCGACCGTCTCTACGGCGCGGCCGACCGGGCATTCCAGGATGGAGGGGGATTTCGGCTGCATGGCTGGAGCGTAGGTCAGTGGCTTGCAAAATGCAAGTTACCGGCTGAGCAGCAGCGGGTGTGGACGAGTGTTTGGCGAGAACGCCGTGGTCGGGTTCGTGGTGGGATGTGCGGCAGGGACCTGCGCAAATGCTCTCGTGCCCCGGACGCAGCGCAGCAGCGTTTCACGCTGCGGCGCGTCCGGGACAAGAGAGGGAATGCGCCGCTGCCTGGCTCTCCGTCATTGCGAGCGCAGCGAAGCAATTCAGAGTCTTGCCGTGGTGACGGACTGGATTGCTTCGCTGCGCTCGCAATGATGATGTTGATGCAGCGTGCGCATATCCATCACCGTCACCCTGAGGCGCCGGAGCGTAGCGGAGGCCTCGAAGGGCGGCGGCCCGGCTGCATCCGGGCCGTTCATCCTTCGAGGCTCGCTACGCGAGCGCCTCAGGATGACGGGGCCAATAGTGGTGCGGAAGCGGAGCGCTAAGCCGTTTCGCTCAGTGCGACCGTGCCAGGCAGAACGCGACCACCTGCTCCAGCGCGCTCTTCATCGGTGAGGACGGGAACAGCGCCAGCGCGTCGACGGCCATGGCGCCGTAGTGCTGGGCGCGGCTGAGCGTATCTTCCAGCGCGCGGTGCTTGTTCATCAGGCCGAGGGCGTGGTCGAGGTCGGTGTCGCCGATCTCGCCGCGCTCCAGCGCGCGGATCCAGAAGGCGCGCTCGGTGTCGTTGCCGCGGCGGAAGGCGAGCACGACCGGCAGCGTGATCTTGCCCTCGCGGAAATCGTCGCCGGTGTTCTTGCCGAGCTTGGCGCTCTTGCCGCCATAGTCGAGCACGTCGTCGACGAGCTGGAAGGCGATGCCGAGATTCATGCCGACCGAGCGGCACGCGGTCTGCTCCGCCTTCGGGCGGTTGGCGATCACGGGGCCGACCTCGCAGGCGGCCGCGAACAGCTCGGCGGTCTTGCCGCGGATCACGGCGAGATATTCGTCCTCGGTGGTCGCGGTGTTCTTGGCGGCGGCGAGTTGCATCACCTCGCCCTCGGCGATGGTGGCGGCGGCCGCGGAGAGGATGTCGAGCGCGCGGAGCGAGCCGACCTCGACCATCATGCGGAACGCCTGGCCGAGCAGAAAGTCGCCGACCAGAACGCTCGCCTCGTTGCCCCAGAGCATGCGCGCCGACAGCTTGCCGCGGCGCATCTCGCTCTCGTCGACGACGTCGTCGTGAAGGAGCGTCGCGGTATGCATGAATTCGACGGAGGCAGCGAGCTTGATGTGGCCGTCGCCGGTGTAGCCGGCGAGGTTGGCCATGGCGAGCGTCAGCATCGGCCGCAGGCGCTTGCCGCCGGAGGAGATCAGGTGGTTGGCGACCTCCGGGATCATGGTCACGTCCGACCCGGTCCGCGACAGGATCGTGGCGTTGACGCGCTCCATGTCACCGGCGACAAGGGCAACCAGCTCTTCGATCGACGCGCCGGGAGTTTCGAAAGGTACGATGACGGCCACGCCGGTCTCCAATTTTTGCCCCGGAAGGGCTATTCTGATGGAAAGACAATAGAAACTGGCAGCGGATGCGGCAAGTGCCGCGGAACCATTGACATTTGCCGCTTTAGCCCCTTTCAGGCAGGAGACCTGCGTTTTGCGTGAACTGGTTCGGACCAACGACATGGTGCTGGTGTCGGCGATCGGCGCGCTGCTCGACGGCGCCAACATCCATCATCTGGTGCTGGACCAGAACATGAGCATTATCGAGGGCTCGCTGGGCATCCTGCCGCGGCGGATCCTGGTCCATGAGGACGACGCCCAGGAGGCCAGGGAGCTCCTCACCGAGGCCGGCCTCAGCCATGAACTGCGCGGCGATGATTGACGTCGTCACAGACTTCACCGAGGACGCCTTTCTCGGCGGGCAATTGCGCTTGAGGCAGAAGCGGTCCGGCCACCGCGCCGGGCATGACGCCATCCTGCTCGCGGCGGCGACGGAAGCGCGGGCGGGCGACCGCGTCGTCGATCTCGGTGCCGGCATCGGCATCGCCGGGCTGGCGCTTGGCCGGCGCGTCGCGGGAATCAGCCTCAGCCTGGTCGAGATCGATCCGGAACTGGCGGAACTCGCGCGCGCCAACGCGGCGGCGAATGGAATTACCGCGGCGACGATCGTGCTCGACGTCACGGCCGACGCGCAGGCGTTTGCGGCAAATGGCCTCGTGCCCGACAGCGTCGACGTGGTGCTGATGAACCCGCCCTTCAACGATCCCGCACGCCATCGCGGTTCGCCCGATCAGGCGCGCCGGACCGCGCATGTTGCGAGCGAGGAGACGCTGAATGCATGGGTGCATGCGGCGCGGCGCATCCTCCGATCGGATGGCGCGCTGACCTTGATCTGGCGCGCCGATGGAATCGCGGAGGTTTTGGCAGCGCTGTCACGTGGCTTCGGCAGCCTGTCGATCCTGCCGGTTCATGGCGAGGCGGGACGGCCCGCGATCCGCGTGCTGGTGCGCGCAGTCAAAGGTGGCCGGGCTCCGACGCGACTGCTGCCGGGCCTCATGCTCAACGACGAGTCAGGCGTGCCTAAAAATCAGGTAACGGAGATTCTTGAGGGGAGGGCGCCCTTGCCGCTGGCGGAGCCGCGACGACTTACTGCGGAAGCGATTCCGACTGCTGCTCTTGCGGGGTCGTCAGACGGATCGCCATGAACAGCGCACCGACCAGCAGCAACAGCAGATAGATTTTCATGGTGTTCTCCGCTGCCTCATTGCAGCTTCCCAACGGGGAATCTGCAAAACACGTTCCGGGCACTTCCAATGACAGTCGCGTGATAAGAAATGGTTAAGCAGAGGTAACGGCATGGCCGAACAATTGAACGATCGTGAGGGTTCCGGCCTGGCCGACAAGCTCATGCAATATCTGCCGGCGCGCTTCCGTCCCGGCACGGCGGTGGTGCCGGTGGTGCGGCTGTCCGGTGTGATCGGTGCGGTGACGCCGCTGCGCCCGGGCATGACGCTTGCGGGCGTCGCGCGGGTGCTGGAGCGGGCATTTTCGTACCGGAACGCCAAGGCGGTGGCGCTGGTGATCAATTCGCCCGGCGGCTCGCCGGTGCAGTCGCGCCAGATCTATCTGCGCATCAAGCAGCTCGCGGCGGAGAAGAAGCTGCCCGTGCTGGTGTTCGTCGAGGACGTCGCGGCGTCCGGCGGCTACATGATCGCCTGCGCCGGCGACGAGATCATCTGCGATCCGTCCTCCATCCTCGGCTCGATCGGCGTGGTCGGCGGCAGTTTTGGTTTCCAGGAGGCGATCAGGCGGCTCGGGATCGAGCGGCGGCTCTACACGGCCGGCGCGCACAAGGCGATGCTCGATCCGTTCCTCCCGGAAAACCCCGACGACGTGGCGCGGCTGAAGGCGCTCCAGCGCGAGATCCACCAGATCTTCATCGCGCTGGTGAAGGAGAGCCGCGGCGCGCGGCTGAAGGGCGCCGACGACACCCTGTTCACCGGCGAATACTGGGCCGGCGAGAGTTCGATCGCGCTGGGGCTTGCCGACGGCATCGGCGATCTCCGCTCAACTCTTCGTGCCCGCTATGGCGAGAAGGTTCTCACCCCTGTGATTGCGCAGCCGACCGGTCTGCTCTCGGGCCTTTTGGGGCGGAAATCGCCCGGTGCGGGCCAGCTTTCGGCCATGGAATCAATGGCCGGCCTGCCGGACGAGTTGATCTCGGCGGTCGAGACGCGGGCGATTTGGGCGAAATTCGGGTTCTAGGCGACGCCCTGCCGCGCCATTTGGTCCGGGCCGAGCCAATTGCGGCGCGGCCCGGTCTGCGCAAGAATGTGCGTGGGGGCTGAGCACTAGACAAGGATCGACCGATGCCGCCGTTTGTCGCTTTCGCGGGCGTCCTGGGCGGGCTTGCTGTGGTCCGCTGGGCCTACAAGACCGCTGTCCGGATCAACCATGAGCTGGAGGAGATGCGCCTGTCGCGCGTCGCTGAAGCCGCCCATGCCGGGGATATTCAGAAGCTGAAACGTGACCCCGTGACCGGAGCGTATCGGCCCGGCTAGGTAGCGCCACTCGCGTCATGCCCGGGCTTGTCCCGGGCATCGTACCGCGACCAAGGTCGTGGATGGCCGGGACATAGGCGAGCGGAAGCGACGCCGTCCTTCGGACGGCTAAGCCCGGCCATGACGGAGCACAGGGCCGCTTTCCAGGCCCCCTTTGCCTTGATTCCCATCCCCGCCGTCGATACGGTCCCGCGCGATTCAAAACCCCCCGCGAGAGCCTGATCTGACGATGGACGCCTCATTGCCCGCCCATATGCGCCCGGAACGCTCGTTCCAGGGCTTTATCCTCGCGCTCCAGCGGTTCTGGGCCGAGCAGGGCTGCGTGATCCTGCAGCCCTACGACATGGAGATGGGCGCGGGCACCTTCCATCCGGCGACCACGCTGCGCGCGCTTGGGCCGAAGCCCTGGAACGCCGCCTATGTGCAGCCCTCGCGCCGGCCCAAGGACGGCCGCTATGGCGAGAATCCGAACCGGATGCAGCACTACTACCAGTTCCAGGTGATCATGAAGCCGTCGCCGCCGAACCTTCAGGAGCTGTACCTGAAGTCGCTCGCCGCGATCGGCATCGATTCCGCCGTGCACGACATCCGCTTCGTCGAGGACGATTGGGAAAGCCCGACGCTGGGCGCCTGGGGCTTGGGGTGGGAATGCTGGTGCGACGGTATGGAAGTCAGCCAGTTCACCTACTTCCAGCAGGTCGCGGGTTTCGAGTGCGCGCCTGTTGCCGGCGAGCTCACCTACGGGCTCGAGCGCCTCGCGATGTATGTGCAGGGCGTCGACCGCGTCTACGACCTCAACTTCAACGGCCGCGAGGGCGACGCCAAGGTGACCTATGGCGACGTGTTCTTGCAGGCCGAGCGTGAATATTCGAAGCACAATTTCGAAGTCGCCGACACCGCGATGCTGTTCGAGCAGTTCAAGATGGCGGAAGCCGCGTGCCGGAAGTATCTCGACGCCGGCTGGCAAAAAAACTCAGAGTCCGGCAAGCGCGAGGCGCACCTGATGGCGCTGCCGGCCTATGACCAGTGCATCAAGGCGAGCCACGTCTTCAACCTGCTTGATGCGCGCGGCGTGATCTCCGTGACCGAGCGGCAGAGCTACATTCTTCGCGTGCGCGAGCTGGCCAAGGCCTGCGGCGAGGCCTGGATCCATACTGAAGCGGGCGGAGCGGCCTGATGCCCGATCTTTTGCTTGAACTGTTCTCGGAAGAAATCCCCGCGCGCATGCAGGCCAAGGCGGCCGACGATCTGCGCCGCATGGTCACCGACAAGCTGGTCGCCGAAGGCCTGGTCTATGAGGGCGCGAAAGCGTTCGCGACGCCGCGCCGCCTTGCACTGACCGTGCATGGCATCCCCGCGCGCCAGCCCGATCTGAAGACCGAACGCCGCGGTCCGAAAATGGGCGCGCCCGATGCGGCCGTGCAGGGTTTTCTGAAAGCGACGGGTTTGAATTCGCTCGACGAAGCCAAGATCCAGCGCGACCCGAAGGGCGACTTCTACATCGCGCTGATCGAAAAGCCCGGCCGCGACGCGATCGACGTGCTCGCCGAGATTCTGCCGGTCATCATCCGCACCTTCCCCTGGCCGAAATCGATGCGCTGGGGCGCGCGCTCCGGCAAGCCCGGCTCGCTGAGCTGGGTGCGTCCGCTGCACGCGATCACCGCGACGTTCGGGCCTGAAACTGAAGAGCCCGATATCGTCAAATTCTCGGTCGACGGCATCGAGACCGGCCAGACCACCTACGGCCATCGCTTCATGGCGCCAGCGGCGATCAACGTGCGCCGCTTCGAGGACTACGAGGCGAAGCTGAAGGCTGCAAAAGTCATTCTCGATCCGCAGGCGCGCAAGGACATCATCTTCGCCGACGCCAAGGAGCTGACGTTCGCGCAAGGGTTTGATCTGGTCGAAGATCAGGTGCTGCTGGACGAGGTTTCGGGCCTCGTCGAATGGCCTGTCGTCATGATGGGGTCGTTCGAACCGGAATATCTCGCGATCCCGGAAGAGGTGATTCGCGCCACCATCCGCAATAACCAGAAGTGCTTTGTCGTCAGGGATTCCAAGACGGGCAAGCTGACCAACAAGTTCGTCCTCACCGCCAATATCGAGGCGGCCGACGGCGGCAAGACCATCGTATCAGGCAATGAGCGCGTGATCCGCCCGCGCCTGTCGGATGCGAAATTCTTCTACGAGACGGATCTCAAGACGAAGCTTGAAGACCGCCTGCCGAAGTTCGAGCAGATCGTGTTCCACGAGAAGCTCGGAACTCAGGCGGAACGCATCAAGCGCATCGAGCGTCTCGCTGCCGAAATCGCGCCGCTTGTCGGCGCCGATGTCACGAAGGCCACGCGTGCCGCGCACCTTGCGAAGGCGGATTTGCTGACCGAAGTCGTCGGCGAATTCCCGGAGGTGCAGGGCCTGATGGGCAAGTACTACGCGCTGGCGCAGGGCGAGGATGCGTCTGTCGCCGCCGCCTGCGAGGAACACTACAAGCCGCAAGGTCCGGCTGATCGCGTGCCGACCGATCCGGTCAGTGTTGCGGTCGCGCTTGCAGACAAGATCGACACGCTCGTCGGCTTCTGGGCGATCGACGAGAAGCCGACCGGCAGCAAGGACCCGTATGCGCTGCGGCGCGCGGCGCTCGGTGTGATCAGGCTGATCGCTGAGAACAACCTGCGTCTGTCGCTCATGAAGGTAGCGGCATCTGCACTCGCCGGCTTGTCGGTGAAGTCGGCCGATGCGGAGAAGCTGCCAAGCGATTTGCTCGCCTTCTTCGCCGACCGCCTGAAGGTTCAGCTCCGCGAACAGGGCGCGCGTCACGATCTCGTCGACGCCGTGTTTGCGCTCGGCGGTCAGGACGATCTCCTGATGATCGTCCGCCGCGTCGAGGCGCTCGGAAAGTTCCTCGAGAGCGATGACGGCAAGAACCTGCTCGCCGGCATCAAACGCGCCAGCAACATCCTCGGCATCGAGGAGAAGAAGGACAAGCGCGCGTTCGACGGTGCACCCGATGCTGCGCTCTATGGCCTCGCTGAGGAGAAGGCGCTGGCGAAGGCGATCGGCGAGGTGCAGGCGGAAGCAAGCGCCGCCGTCGCCAGGGAAGACTTTGCTGCCGCGATGAGCGCGATGGCAAAGCTGCGTCCGCCGGTCGATGCGTTCTTCGAGAAGGTGCGCGTCAACGACGACGATCCGAAGGTGCGTGAGAACAGGCTGAAGCTGCTCAACGAGATCCGCAGTGCCACGCGTGCGGTGGCGGATTTCTCGAAGATCCAGGATTGAGGCTCTCGTGCCCCGGACGCAGCGCAGCGCTGCTTCAGCGGTGCGCTGCAGGGCCGGGGCCCATGTCGCCGCGTGCTCGTAGCTTCTGGGTCCCGGGTCGCGCTGCGCTTGCCCGGGACACGAGAGCGTGCATAGACGACGCCCAAAAAAGCCCCGCCCGGCGGGGGGAGAACCGGGCGGGGCCTGATGTCCGTACTACGCGATGCGCGCCAGCCTGATTGAAGTGACACGCCGGACATCGAGTTGATCGGAAGCGTTTTCAAGCGAAGGGGATACCGGTTCGCGTGAAGAAAACGCGTTCAGACGAGAATCTAATCCATCACCTCGACGATGCGCCGCGAGCGCGGCTCGACCAGCACGGTTGCGCCGTTCACGACGGTGTAGCGGTAGGTGGTGGCGCCGAAACGTTGCGGCACGTCATAATAAGTGACGCCGGTTTCGGGTAAGGTGGCGCCGACCACCACGCGATCCGGAATGCTGAAGGCCGGCACACGTTGCTCGACGACATAGTCGCGGAAAGCCGGCCGCTGCTCCACCGCGATGCTCGCGCTGCTATCGACCACGACGGGAGCGCGTCCCACCGTGACAACGCTTTGCGCCTGCGCCGCGAGGGGCGAACCGATCGCAACGCCGAGCGCTGCAAGGGCAAGAATCCTGTTCCGCATGAAGAACTCCTTCGATAGTGATTTTCGGGAAGCGCCAGTGGCGCGACCGGTTGCCAATGCTGCCCCGCGCGCGATGTTCCGAAAAAGCCCTGCCGCATACGGGGCAATTTCGCGCGGTTTTCGCGAAGACGGGAACTCGTGCGGCGCTGGTGCGTCTCTACCCGCGGAACCCGGTCCGCTATGATCCGGCCGCGATTCGCCTCACCTTACGGAAAGACCATCCATGCACATCACCGTCGCCCACATTTCGCCGATCCTGTCGTTGCTTGCGGGCGTGCTGATCCTGATCATGCCGCGCCTTCTCAACCTGATCGTTGCGATCTTTCTCATCATAAATGGTGCGATAGGGCTCGGATTGTTGAAGTGGCTCCATCTCTAGGCCTTCATTTTCCGGAACTCTTCGACTTGCGCGACCCTGCCCAAAGTGGTGTAAGGCGCGCGATTTCCCATTCCTCTCGCAGGTTGTGTGCAAGCTATGGCCAAAGCCGCCTCGAAGCCCAATAAAACTCCAGCGAAAACGCCAGCGAAATCAAAGTCCTCCGCCACGGCGAAAGCCGCGCCGGCGGCTCGCAAGGCGCTGGCCAAGAGCGCCCCGAAGCCGGTCGCCAAGACGGCTGCAAAGCCGGCCGCGAAGCCCGCTCCGAAGCCCGCGGCGAAGGCTGCGACCAAGTCGGCTGCGCCGAAGGTTGCCGTGAAGCCCGCCCCCAAAAAGGCCGCGCCCGCCAAGGCGGCGCCAGCCGCGGCCAAGGCCGGCAAATGGGTGTTCACGTTCGGCGACGGCAAGGCCGAGGGCCGGACGGAGATGCGCGACCTGCTTGGCGGCAAGGGCGCCAACCTCGCCGAGATGGCCAATCTCGGCCTTCCCGTGCCTCCCGGCTTCACCCTCCCGACCTCGGTCTGCACCTACTTCTACGCACACGACAAATCCTATCCGAAGGAATTGCAGTCGCAGGTTGAGAAGGCGCTCGACCATGTCGGCAAGTTGACCGGCAAGGTGTTCGGTGACGTCAAAAACCCGCTGCTCGTCTCCGTGCGCTCCGGCGCGCGTGCCTCGATGCCGGGCATGATGGACACCGTGCTCAATCTCGGCCTCAACGACGAGACCGTGGAAGCGCTGTCGGAACTGTCGGGCGACCGTCGCTTTGCCTATGACAGCTATCGCCGCTTCATCACCATGTATTCGGACGTGGTGCTCGGCTTCGAGCATCATCACTTCGAGGAAATCCTCGACACCTTCAAGGACAGCCAGGGCTATACGCTCGACACGGACCTCAGCGCCGAGGACTGGGTCGGACTGGTCGGCAAGTACAAGGACGCGGTCGCGCGCGAGACCGGCAAGGATTTCCCGCAGGATCCGCACGACCAGCTCTGGGGCGCGATCGGCGCGGTGTTCTCATCCTGGATGAACGCGCGCGCGGTGACCTATCGCAGGCTGCACGACATTCCGGAATCCTGGGGCACCGCGGTCAACGTGCAGGCCATGGTGTTCGGCAACATGGGCGAGACGTCGGCGACCGGCGTCGCCTTCACCCGCAACCCCTCGACCGGCGAGAGCAAGCTCTACGGCGAGTTCCTGATCAACGCGCAAGGCGAGGACGTGGTGGCGGGCATCCGCACGCCGCAGGACATCACCGAGGAAGCGCGCAAGGAATCCGGTTCCGACAAGGCGTCGATGGAAGCGGCGATGCCGGAAGCCTTCAAGGAGCTGACGCGGATCTACACGCTGCTCGAGAAGCACTACCGCGACATGCAGGACATGGAGTTCACGGTCGAGCAGGGCAAGCTGTGGATGCTCCAGACCCGCGGCGGCAAGCGCACTGCTAAGGCGGCGCTGCGCATCGCGGTCGAGCTCGCCAATGAAGGGCTGATCTCGAAGAAGGAAGCGGTGACGCGGATCGATCCCGCCTCGCTCGACCAGCTGCTGCATCCGACCATCGATCCCGACGCCAAGCGCGACGTGATCGCGACCGGCCTGCCGGCCTCGCCCGGCGCGGCCTCCGGCGAGATCGTGTTCTCCTCGGACGAGGCGGCCAAGCTCCAGGCCGACGGGCGCAAGGTGATCCTGGTCCGCATCGAGACCAGCCCGGAAGACATCCACGGCATGCACGCCGCCGAAGGCATTTTGACCACCCGCGGCGGCATGACCTCGCACGCGGCGGTGGTCGCGCGCGGCATGGGCAAGCCCTGCGTCTCCGGCTGCGGCACCATCCGCGTCGATTACGGCCGCGGCACCATGAGCATCGGCTCCCGCACCTTCAAGACTGGCGACGTCATCACCATCGACGGCTCGCTCGGCCAGGTGCTCGCCGGCCGCATGCCGATGATCGAGCCGGAGCTGTCCGGCGAGTTCGGCACGCTGATGAAATGGGCCGACCAGGTCCGCAAGATCGGCGTGCGCGTCAACGGCGACACGCCGGAGGATGCGCGCACCGCGATCAAGTTCGGCGCGGAAGGCATCGGCCTTTGCCGCACCGAGCACATGTTCTTCGAGGAGACGCGCATCCGCACGGTGCGCGAGATGATCCTCTCCGAGGACGAGCAGTCGCGCCGCGCCGCGCTCGCCAAGCTGTTGCCGATGCAGCGCGCCGACTTCGTCGAGCTGTTCGAGATCATGAAGGGCCTGCCCGTCACGATCCGACTTCTGGATCCTCCCCTCCATGAATTCCTGCCGCACACCCATGCCGAGGTCGAGGAAGTGGCGCGCGCCATGAACACCGATCCGCGGCGCCTGGCCGACCGCGCGCGCGAGCTCTCGGAGTTCAATCCGATGCTCGGCTTCCGCGGCTGCCGCATCGCAATCGCCTATCCTGAAATCGCCGAGATGCAGGCGCGTGCGATCTTCGAAGCCGCCGTCGAGGCCGAGAAGCGCACCGGCAAGGCCGTCGGCCTCGAGGTGATGGTGCCGCTGATCGCCACCAAGACGGAGCTCGACCTCGTCAAGGCGCGCATCGATGCCACCGCGAAAGCCGTGATGCGCGACACCAACACCAAGATCGCCTACCAGGTCGGCACCATGATCGAGCTGCCGCGCGCCTGCCTGCTCGCGGCTGAGATCGCCGAGAGCGCGGAGTTCTTCTCGTTCGGCACCAACGACCTCACGCAGACCACCTACGGCATCAGCCGCGACGACGCGGCGAGCTTCCTCGGAACCTACGTGTCCAAGGGCATCCTCCCGGTCGATCCCTTCGTCGCGCTCGACCAGGAAGGCGTCGGTGAGCTCGTCAAGATCGGCGTCGCGCGCGGCCGCAAGACGCGCCCGAAGCTCAAGGTCGGCATCTGCGGCGAGCACGGCGGCGATCCCGCCTCCGTCGCCTTCTGCCACGACATCGGCCTCGACTACGTCTCCTGCTCGCCCTACCGCGTGCCGATCGCCCGTCTCGCCGCGGCGCAGGCGGCGCTCGGCAAGGCGATCGCGAGCCAGGCGTAGGTGCCAAGATCAGGATTGAGTTGAGAGAGGCGGGGCAAAGCCCCGCCTCTCTTCATTTCAGACGACACTCCATCCACGCGTCTTTGCAAGCGCCACACACTCGGTGTCATCGCCCGGCTTGACCGGGCGATCCAGTACGCCGAGGCCGTTGTGGTTGAGCGGACAGGCCGCGGCGTACTGGATGCCCCGGTCAAGCCGGGGCATGACACCGATGGAGCGGACTCACTGCGCAAAAACAACGGAACCCGTCGCACGTCCCGTAATGGCACGCCTGCGCAAGAGTTCCTTCACCATTCGCGTTGACCGAATGTTTACCGCTTTACGAGAGGCGGTGTTTACCAACGCGCATCATTGCCCGTGAAACCACCTGCAATCGCTTGAGTGTGCCGCACACGCAACGCCGATTAACGCCCCGGCAACCTAAATTAGATACTTACGATAAAGATCGAATTGTACGGACGTACTGCGGTTCGATTTTTCTGGCGTAAGCGTAGCGTGAGCGTGTCGATGTCAGTGTTGCGTAACCATCCGAAGGGCGCGCGGTTCGCGTCCTTCGGAATCGGTCTCTGCATCTTCGCATTGATGCCGAGAGAGACCGGCTATCAGGATATCGCGTCGTTGTTGGCGCGTCAGCCCGGCGTCGCCGAGCGCTGGCAGAAGCAGGTGTTTTCCGCCGCGTCCTCGATCCAGCTCGCCACCTACAGCTTTTCCCGTCCGATCGGCACGTCGCTTCCGCAGAGCGCGATGGTTCGCCTCGCGAGCCTCGATGGTCGCGACGTCACCGGCGCGATCAGCCGCAATCCTGCGCTTCAGGCGCCGCCGCGCTACCAGGCCGCCGATTTTCCCAAGGTCGATCGCTCCATGAAGGGTGATCGTCTTGCAAGCGTCACACCCACACAGGCTCCCGAGACGACCGCACCGTCGGCCGCGCCGGCACAGCAAGATCCCGCGACATCGAACAGCTCGGTGTTCGGCGCCAAGACCGCCGCGTTGCCGCAAATCATGTCGCCGGAGTCCGCAGCAGCGCTCGATCCCGAGCTTCAGGAAGCACTGCGCGCGCCGCCGTTGCCGCAATATGCCAATCCGCCACAGGCCAGTGACGCAGCGCGCGCGTTCGCGGTCCAGCCGCTCGAGGCGCTGAAGCAGGCGACCCTTCCGGATGCAGCGCCGCGCGATCCCTTCCGCATCAAGACCTCGAACCTGTTTTTCGGGAGCTCCTCGCTCGGCGGCAATCTCGAGAGCATCGAGAGCTGGCAGCCCGGCGCCGAGCCGCTGATCGTGATGCCCGATCCTGATATGAAGGTCACGGCCGCGCTGTCGCCGCCGTCGGCCGAGATCGCCAGGGACATCGAAAGCGGCGAGAGCGTCGCGCCGAAGGGCGAGGTCAACGCCGACAACCAGCGCGCCAGATCGCCGGCGGAGCGGCTCGCGCTCGACGACAAGTCGCGCGCAAAGGCCGAGAAGTGTCTCGCCGAAGCCGTCTATTTCGAATCGCGCGGCGAGGCCGTGCGTGGCCAGATGGCGGTTGCGCAAGTCGTGATGAACCGCGTCTTCTCCGGCAAATATCCGGACACCGTGTGCGGCGCGGTCTATCAGAACAAGCACCGCCATTTGGCGTGTCAGTTCACCTTCGCCTGCGACAACAATGCCGACGTGATCCGCGAGCCCGAGATGTGGGAGCGCGCGAAAAAGATTTCGAAGGCGATGCTCGACGGCCAGATCTGGCTGCCCGAAGTGGGCAAGTCCACGCACTACCACGCCTACTGGGTGCGTCCGTCTTGGGTCGCCGAGATGAAGAAGATGTACAAGACCGGCGTCCACACCTTCTATCGCCCGCGCGCCTGGGGCGACGGCAGCGAAGAACCGAGCTGGGGCACCCCGGCCCAGACCGCCGCGCTCTCCGCCGAGCTCGCCCAGGAAGCCAAGAGCTCCGCCGAGATGGGTGTGAGCGAGCGAAGATAATCATTCACGGAAGTTCGTCATGCCCGGGCTTGTCCCGGGCATCCACGTTCTTTGTGTTGCGAGGCGAGGCGTGGATGGCCGGGACAAGCCCGGCCATGGCGGTGTGGCTCACGCCTCGATATCCAGCGCGCAGTCGAAGTTCGGCGCCGAATGCGTCAGCGCGCCGGATGAGACGTAGTCGACGCCGGTCGCCGCGATGGCCGCGATCGAGTTCAGCGTGACGCCGCCGGATGCCTCCAGCTGGAGGCGCCCCTCGTTGATCCGCACCGCCTCGCGCAGCGTCGCAAGGTCCATGTTGTCGAGCAGCACGGCGTCGGCGAGCTCGGTGCCGAGCACCTCGCGGAGTTGCGCGAGCGTATCGACCTCGATCTCGATCTTGACGAGATGACCGGCATGCGCGCGGGCGCGCTCCAGCACCGCACCGATGCCGCCGGCGACCGCGATGTGGTTGTCCTTGATCAGGATCGCATCGTCGAGCCCGAAGCGGTGGTTGAAGCCGCCGCCGCAGCGCACGGCGTATTTCTCCAGCGCGCGCAATCCCGGCGTGGTCTTGCGCGTGCAGCAGATGCGCATTGTCGTGCCTTCGGTCCGCGCGACATAGTCCGCCGTGAGCGTCGCAACGCCCGAGAGGCGGCCGACGAAATTCAGCGCGGTCCGCTCCGCCGTTAGGATGGCGCGCGCCGGACCCGTGATCGTCAGCACGTGCTGGCCGCGGGTAACCCGTGCGGCGTCGCGGACATGCGCGCGCACCTCGATGTCGGGTGAGAGCTTTTGCAGCGTCGTCAGCGCTAGCGGCAAGCCGGCGATCACGCCAGACTGGCGGGCGACCAGGACGGCCTGCGCCTTGGTCGCCTCCGGGATGGTTGCAAGCGAGGTGATGTCGCCGGCGCGGCCGAGATCCTCGTCGAGCGCGCGATGCACGGCCTCGTCGATCGCAAGCGGCGACAGGAAGGCGTCGGGATAGAGCAGTGACGTCGGGGTGATCATGGGGAACTCCATCAGGCGATCATCGGTCGGGCGGTGCGTGGCAGCGGACGCTCGCTCAGGCTCTCCGCGATCTCACGTGCCTCCGTGAGCGTCGTCATCGTTCTCTGTGCCAGCGTGGGGACATCCGCCGGATGGTCGGAGCGGAAATGCGCGCCGCGGCTCTCGCGCCGGCTCCAGGCGGAAGCCGCGACGAGCAGGGCTGACGCCGCCATGTTGCGGAGCGCGATGCTTGCGGGCCCGCGTTCGACTGCGGCGAAGCTGCGTACGGCCTCCGCAAGCCCGTCACTGTTGCGGATCACGCCGACATGCGCGCTCATCATCGTTCGCAACCGCTTCACGGCGGCAGCGTCCGTCATGCCGCCACGCGACGTCACCAACGCATCGGGAAGGCGGGCAGGCGAGGGGATGGCGCGGCCGGCGATGTCGTCGGCGATGCGGGCGGCGTAGACCACCGCCTCCAGGAGCGAATTCGACGCCAGCCGGTTGGCGCCATGCGCGCCGGTGGACGACACTTCGCCGCCGGCCCAGAGCCCGTCGATCGAGCTGCGGCCGCGCTCATCCACCGCGATGCCGCCCATGTGGTAATGCGCGGCCGGCGCGATCGGGATGGCCTGCGTGGCGGGATCGATGCCGGCCGCGATGCAGCTTGCATGAACGGTCGGAAATTTGTCGGCGAAGCGCGCACCCAGCGCCTGCCGGGCATCGAGGAAGGCACCCCGCCCGGCCGCGATCTCGGCGAACACGCCGCGCGCCACGATGTCGCGCGGCGCGAGCTCTGCGAGCGGATGGAGCGTCGTCATGAAACGTTCGCCATCGCCGTTGATCAGCGTCGCCCCTTCGCCGCGCAGCGCCTCCGTTGCGAGCGGCGCCGGATCGCGGCCGACCATGATGGCGGTCGGATGGAACTGCACGAATTCAGGATCGGCGATCACGGCGCCGGCGCGTGCTGCGATCGCAAGGCCGGAGCCGCTGGCCTCAGTCGGGTTGGTGGTGACGGCATAGAGATGGCCGAGGCCGCCGGTCGCCAGCACCACCGCGCGAGAGGCCAGCAGGAGCGGACGTGCCGCGGGATTGCCGGCCTCGCGCAATTGAAGACCGGTGACCGCGCCGTCCTCGGTCAACAGCGCTTCGGCAACGAGACCTTCGATCAGTCGGATCGACGGCGTGCGGCGCACAGCTTCGCTAAGTGCCGCGATGATCGCGGCTCCGGCCCCGTCGCCGCGCACATGCACGATGCGCCGCGCCGAATGCGCGGCCTCGCGGCCGACCGCGAGCTTGCCTTCGAGGTCGCGGTCGAACGGCACGCCATAGGCGAGCAAATCGTGAATCCGCGGCGCGGCCTCGCGCGCGATGCCGAGTGCGACCGCTTCATCGACAAGACCGCCGCCGACCGCGATGGTGTCGGCGGCGTGCGCCTCCGGCGTATCGCCTTCGGCCACGGCCGCAGCGATGCCGCCTTGCGCCCATGCGGACGACGCGCCCTGTCCGAGCGGGGCGGCCGAGATCAGCGTTACCGGCCGCGGCGCGAGCTTCAGTGCACAAAAGAGTCCGGCGAGGCCACCGCCCACGATGACGACGTCATCGGTGCTGCGGGTGAGATTGTGGATGTTGTTTTGCATGCTTCACTCTCAATTCTTCAGATTGATCATCCGCTCGACCGAGCGCCGCGCGCGTTCCGCGAGCGCGGGATCGATCGTGACCTGCTCGCCAAGCGTGAGCAGGCTGTCCAGAATGTTGGCGAGCGTGATGCGCTTCATGTGCGGGCAGAGATTGCAGGGGCGCAGCATCTCCACATCGGGCAGCTCGGCGCGGACATTGTCGGCCATCGAGCATTCCGTGATCATGACGAGTCGCCGCGGCCGCCGCTCGCGCACCCAGTTGATCATGTGCGCGGTCGAGCCGGTGAAGTCGGCTTCCGCCAGGACATCCGGCGGACATTCGGGATGCGCGATGATCTGCACGGACGGGTCGGCCTCGCGATAGGCGCGCAGCTCCTCGCCGGTAAAGCGCTCGTGCACCTCGCAGGCGCCCTTCCAGGCGATGATTTTTACGTCGGTCTTCGAGGCGACATACGTTGCAAGGTAGCGGTCGGGCAGGAAGATCACGCTCGGCGCGTTCAGGCTCTCGACCACTTGTACCGCGTTCGACGAGGTGCAGCAGATGTCGACCTCCGCCTTCACCTCCGCCGACGTGTTGACATAGGCGACGACCGGCACGCCCGGAAATTTTTCGCGGAGCAGGCGAACGTCCGCGCCCGTGATGCTGTCCGCGAGCGAGCAGCCGGCGCGCGCGTCCGGGATCAACACCATCTTGTCCGGGTTGAGCAGCTTTGACGTCTCCGCCATGAAGTGCACGCCGCATTGCACGATGATGTCGGCCTTCACCTTGGTTGCTTCGACCGCGAGCTGCAGCGAGTCGCCGCCGATGTCGGCGACGCAATGAAAGATCTCCGGCGCCTGGTAGTTGTGCGCGAGGATGACGGCGCCCCGGGCCTGCTTCAGCTCGTTGATCGCCTTGATCGTCGGCGCCATCAGGGGCCACTCGATCGGGGGGATCACGTGCTTCACGCGCTCATACAGCGGCGCGGTGGCCCGCTCGACGTCCGCAGTCCATTCTAGTGAGGGCACCGGCAGCGTGGGGCCGGTTCGCGCCGGTATGGCGCGCGGAGGAGCGGGGACTTGGCCCTGCGGCCGGTTGGCAAAGTCGTCGGGGCCGTAAATTCCAGTGATGGGCATCGAAGCCTCCCGTGAATGCTAATTATGCTCCATGTGAGTATATATAGGGTCTGAGAAATCCGGCCGAGAGGGCCGGTGGGTTTCGCTAGAGCTCACATATACTCAATCTGAGTAAATCTAAGATAACACGCGCCCGAGCAGGCCGCTAGCCCCAGCCGCACACATTCCCGTCAAATCGCGCCCGGCGCGTCGGGAAGGGCCGCGACGAAACGCAATGCTCCGGCGGCAGCCCTTCGTGGAACGCAATCATTTTTGACTTGGGATCTTCATGCATCTGCATTATTCATGCATCTGCATTAAACGCGTGACTCGCGGTTGCCTATCCCGGATCCGCCAGCGACTGATGAGGAACCCATGTCCACTCAAGCGGGCGAGCTCGGTCCGGTCACGCGTTCCTCCACCTGGCGTACCCCGGCCATCATCATTCTCTGCGGCTGCGCCATCGGCATGCTCGGCTTCGGCCCGCGCTCGGCGCTCGGCTTCTTCGTGCAGCCGATGAGCCACGAATTCGCCTGGGGCCGCGACGTGTTCGGCCTCGCGATCGCTTTCCAGAATTTGCTGTGGGGATTGGGCCAGCCCCTTGCCGGCGCCGTCGCCGATCGCTTCGGCCTGTTTCGGGTGATGTGCGTCGGCGCGCTGCTCTACGCCGGCGGCCTGCTGCTGATGCGCTATTCCTCGACGCCGCTGTCGCTGAATCTCGGCGCGGGCGTGATGGTGGGATTCGGTCTCGCTGGCTGCTCGTTCAACCTGGTGCTGTCGGCGTTCAGCAAGCTGTTGCCGGCCGAGAAGCGCGGCCTCGCGCTCGGTGCCGGCACTGCGGCAGGCTCGTTCGGGCAATTCCTGTTCGCGCCCATTGGTGTGGCGCTGATCGACAATTTCGGCTGGCAGCAGGCGCTCACCGTGTTCGGCTTCCTGATGCTGCTGATCATCCCGCTGTCGCTGGCGCTCTCGACGCCGCCGGTCGCAACCACGGCCAATGCGACGCCAGCGGATGAGCAGACCTTTACGAAAGCGCTCGCCGAAGCCTTCGGCCATCGCTCCTATGTGTTGCTGGTGCTCGGCTTCTTCACCTGCGGCTTCCAGCTCGCCTTCATCACCGTGCATCTGCCGGCGTTTCTGGTCGATCGCGGCATCTCGACGCAAACCGGCGGCTGGGTGATCGCGGCGATCGGCCTGTTCAACATCATGGGATCGCTGAGCGTCGGCTATCTTCAGAACTCGCTGCCCAAGCGCTACATCCTCTCCGCGATCTATTTCACGCGCGCGCTCGCGACGCTCGCCTTCATCTCGTTCCCGATCACGCCGTTCTCGGCGATCGCATTCGGTGCGGTCTCCGGTCTGACCTGGCTGTCGACGGTGCCGCCGACCTCGGCGCTGGTGGCGCTGATGTTCGGCACGCGCTGGCTCGCCACGCTCTATGGCTTCGCCTTTGTCAGCCATCAGGTCGGCGGCTTCCTCGGCGTCTGGCTCGGTGGCATCGTGTTCGAAAAGTTCGGTTCCTATACGCCGATCTGGTGGCTCTCGATCCTGTTCGGCGTGCTGTCCGCGCTGATCAATCTTCCGATCGTCGAGAAACCGGTTCAGCGAGCGGTTGCGCAGCCTGCCTGATCGGCTAAACATCCCCAGAAACAAGTCCAGGGAGTTCAGTCGTGGCCACATTCAAGGCGATCCGGATCGACAAGGCGGACAAGGGCACCACCGCCGCACTCACGCAGTTCGACGATTCCGAGCTGATGGACGGTGATGTCACGGTCCGCGTGGAATGGTCGACGCTGAACTACAAGGACGGCCTCGCGCTCACCGGCAAGGCGCCGGTGGTGCGTCGCTTCCCGATGATCGCCGGCATCGATTTCGCCGGCACGGTTGAAACCTCCGCCCATCCGCAATGGAAGGCGGGCGACAAGGTCGTCTGCACCGGTTGGGGCATGGGCGAGACCCATCTCGGCGCCTATGCCGAGAAGGCGCGGGTCAAGGGCGACTGGCTGGTCGCCTTGCCGCAGGGCCTGTCGGCGCGTGACGCCATGGCGATCGGCACCGCCGGTTTCACCGCGATGCTGTCTGTGCTGGCGCTGGAGAAGCACGGCCTGTCGCCGAAGAGCGGCCCTGTGGTGGTGACGGGCGCGGCCGGCGGCGTCGGCTCGGTCGCCACCGCCGTGCTCTCGAAGCTCGGTTATCACGTCATCGCCTCGACCGGCCGCGCCTCGGAAGCAGGCTATTTGAAAGAGATCGGTGCGGCCGAGATCATCGACCGCAATGAATTGTCGGCGGCGGCCAAGCCCCTCGCCAAGGAGCGCTGGGCCGGCGGCGTGGACAGCGTCGGCTCGACCACGCTCGCGAATCTCCTGTCGATGACGAAGTATGGCGGGGCGATCGCGGCGTGCGGTCTGGCGGCCGGCATGGACCTGCCGTCTTCTGTCGCACCCTTCATTTTGCGCGGGGTGTGCCTTCTCGGCATCGATTCCGTGATGTGCCCGATCGAGCCGCGGAAAGCCGCCTGGCAGCGTCTGGCCTCGGATCTGGACCGGACAAAACTATCTGAAATTACTCATGAAATTCCGATCGAGGAAGTTTCGGAATGGGGCGCGAAAATCCTCGCCGGCCAGGTCCGCGGCCGCATCGTGGTAAAAATTGTCTAACGGCGTTCAGACTTTACCAACCAAGCTGCTTCAATGTCGCCATGGTTAGTATGGTAAGCAGCGGGTAAAGAGATAAGGCATCGCCCGCGCTGGGGTTGGTTCGGAGTTGAGCATGCTTGCGCGTATTGTGTTGGGGGCTGTCACGGCGGCAGCGACGTTTGCGCCGGCCATTGCAGGAAGCATGAACGCCGACGAGGCGCGCCGCTTCGTTGCCGGTAAGGTGTTCGCCTTCACCTGTTTCGACGGTACCCGCGGCGCAGGCCGCATCCTGGACGATCTCGGCGCCGCCGGCGCGGTGCAGTTCTCCGGCGCAGGCCCGGTGAAGCATCTCCGCCTGCCCGGGAACACACTCCAGATCCGCGGGCAGAACGTCTGCGCCTCGATCAAGGGCATTCCGTTCGAGCCCTGCTTCAACCTGGAAAAGACCGACGATCGCAGCTTCCGCGGCTCGGTGTCGGGCATGGGCTTCGCCTATTGCGACTTCCACCACCAGGGTGGCAATCAGATGCTGATGGCCCGCGCCGTGGCGCGTCCGCGTTCGCTGCGCTCTTCGGAGCGCACCGGTTCGGTCGCTGCGTCCAACACTGAAGTCGCCGCGCGCGTCGAGACGCCGCGTGTCGAGAGCAGCCGGCTCGAGCCGGTGAAGTCCGAAGCCAAATCGGAGCCCGCCAGGAACGACGCTCCGCTGGAATTGCGCCGCTCGACCCAGTGAGCTGGCTGCGCGGGGCCGCCCGCGCATTTTGTCGTTGAAAATATTCATCGGTCACCAAGCCGCCGTGCCGTAGTCATACGGACGGCGGCTTTCATGCCTTGGTAGCGACTCGCGTCCCAGTTTGCCCAGGGCCGGGGGGCAAGGGTTCTACGATGTCGCTGTATTTCTTTCGCATCAGCACCGGTCGTTATTCCGGCGCCGCCGACCAGCCGTACGAGTTCGAGGATCGCGCCGCCGCCTGGGCCGAGATGAGCGAGGTCTGCGCCAACCTGCTCGGCAGCATCGCGCGCAACCTGAAGCCGAACGCGAAGTGGAGCATGGAGCTGCTCGACGAGAACAAGAAGCCGGTCTTCCGCGTCAGCCTGGTCGGTGAGACCGTGTGTTGATGACCGCGAACGGGCAACCGTTAACGGACGCCAGCGCGTGCAAATCCGCGAGTTCCATTTCATTGCACGTGAAAAGTGCGCAACTGCAGTAGTTTAAGCACGATTTCAGTATTTCTACCCAGGCTGCCGCGGCCACCCTTAACGTTAATGAGTAACCTCGCGGTTAGCCTTCCCGGACTGTTCACGCGCGTCGGCGCGGCAATGCGTATCCGGGGATTATGTCGATGATGTTCATTCAGAACCTGCGAATTGGCACCAAGCTCGCTGTGACCTCGGCACTCACCATCGCGCTCGTCGCGCTGATGATCGTCCTCCAGATGAACGGCGACGCTGCGGTTCAGAAGCTCAGCAATGGGGCATCGGGGCAGCAGTCGATCGCGCAAAGCGCCGCGGAAGCCAAAGCGTCGGTCCGCGGGATGCAGATCGGCATTCGTGACATCCTGAGCTCCACGTCGCCGGCCGAGTTGCAGAAGGCCGTCACCTATTTCAACGATCGGCAGACCGCGGCCCTGAAATTCGCGGACGAGATGGCGAAGCTGTCGCGCTCGCCGGAGAATCACAAGCGGATCGACCGCCTGGTCGTGTTGGTCGGCAATTTCAGCAAGGGGCAACAGCAGATCGAAGCGATCCGCAAGCAGGAGCTCGCCCTGAGCGCGAAGAAGGACGGCGAGGCGGCAGCACCGCTCGCAAAGCTCGTGGCCGAGGTCGACCGCATCCGCAAGGAGATGCTGGCGCCGATCAACGAAGAGATATCGGAGCTGACCAACGAGATCATCAACTTTGCCAAGCAGAAGAGTTCCGAAGCCCGCGCCGAAGCCGAAGCTGAGGCCGCGTCCGTCGCGCGGACCTCGTTCGTCGCCGGCGTGCTGGTCGCGCTGGTTCTGATCGGGGCGTGCATCTTCTCCGTCTTCAGCATTGCGCGGCCCATGCGCGCATTGACGGCGGCGATGGAGAAGCTCGCCGGCGGCGATTTCTCCGTGGTGCTGCCGGGCCTCGGCCGCAAGGACGAGGTCGGCGAAGTCGCCGGTGCCGTCGAAAAATTCAAGATCGTGTCCGAACAGAAGGCGCGGGAGGACGCGGAAGCCAAGTCGCGGCAGGATCAGCTCGCGGCCGAGCAGCGCAAGTCCGAGATGCGCAAGCTCGCCGACAGCTTCGAAGGCGCCGTCGGCGAGATCGTCGGTACGGTGTCGTCGGCTTCCACGGAGCTTGAAGCATCCGCCACCACGCTCACCTCGACCGCGGAGCGCACGCAGCAGCTCACCACCGTGGTCGCGGCGGCTTCCGAAGAGGCCTCCACCAACGTGCAGTCGGTGGCGTCGGCAACGGAGGAGCTGTCGTCGTCGATCACCGAGATCAGCCGCCAGGTGCAGGAATCTGCGCGCGTCGCCAGCGAGGCGGTCGGCCAGGCCCGTACCACGACCGACCGTGTCAGCGAACTGTCGAAGGCGGCGACGCGGATCGGCGACGTCGTCGAACTGATCAACACCATCGCCGGCCAGACCAATCTGCTGGCGCTCAACGCCACGATCGAGGCCGCGCGCGCCGGCGAAGCGGGCCGCGGATTTGCCGTGGTCGCCTCCGAAGTCAAGGCGCTCGCCGAGCAGACCGCGAAGGCGACCGGCGAGATCGGCCAGCAGATCGCCAGCATTCAGGCCGCGACCGAGCATTCGGTCGGCGCCATCAGGGACATCAGCGACACCATCGAGAAGTTGTCGGAGATCTCCTCGGCGATCGCCGCTGCAGTGGAAGAGCAGGGTGCCGCGACGCAGGAAATCTCCCGCAACGTGCAGCAGGCGGCGGAAGGCACCCATCAAGTGTCGTCCAACATCACCGACGTGCAGCGCGGCGCGAGCGAGACCGGCTCGGCGTCCTCGCAGGTGTTGGCGGCGGCGCAGTCGCTGTCCGGCGACAGCAATCGCCTCAAGCTCGAGGTCGGCAAGTTCCTGGGTACCGTTCGCGCGGCCTGACCAAAACCGCAGGGAGAGCCTTGCTCCCTGCGCAACTCTCGGAATGCAAGAGCGGCGTCGATCGCCGTGAAAACTCCGTGTTTCTACGGCAAACGTGGTTAAGGGAAGCGGAATGGTTTTGGACGAAGTTCATGGGAATTCAGCCGCTTGAGCGGCAACGTCCATGAAGGGTTCCAGTCATGCATTTTCTCGGCCGCTTCCGCATCCTGAGCAAGATCCTCGGGATCGTTCTCCTGCTGTGCGGGATCGGTGCCGCGATCGCCTGGATTGGCGTCTCCGCCCTCAGCGATCTCAGCGAAAAGGCCGACGTGATGTCGACCGCGGCCAAGCGGGCCTTGCTCGCCGCGCGCGCCAACCAGAACGTCATCGCGCTGAACCGCGCTGAATTCCGCAGTGCGCTCGATCCGCGTGACGACAATCGCCTCGCCGCGCGCGATGTCATCAACGCCCAGCTCAAGCAGTATCAGGAGCGTTTCGACGAGGTCAGCCAGACCCCGGACGAGAAGGCCAAGACGCTTCTCCCGGGCGTGCGCGAGGCGTTCTCGGCCTACAAGAGCCAGATGGACACGACGCTCGCGGCCGTCGATGCCGAGAAGTCGGCGAAGCTCAGCGATAGCGCAGACAAGCTGCGCGACATCGCGATGAAGAGCAGGACCGCTGCGGAGAACCTTCAAGGCAAGATCCGCGAACTCGCCGATCGGCTGAATGCGCGCGTCGAGGAGAAGAGCAAGGAAGCCCGCGAGCAGTATGAATCGACGTCGCGTTTCCTGATCATCCTCGCAGGCCTCGGTGTCATCATCGGCGGCGCGTTGGGCTTCATCATCGGTCAGTACGGCATCGCGCGGCCGATCCGCATGATCGTCGGTGTGCTCCAGGAGCTTGCCTCCGGCCGCTATCAGGTCGAGATCGCCGGCCTTGATCGCAAGGACGAGGTCGGCGAAGTCGCCAAGACCGCGGAAGTGTTCCGGGAGAACGGCCTTGCCAAGATCCGGATGGAAGCCGAGCAGAAGGAGATGGAGCAACGCAGCGCGGCGCAGCGTCGCCAGGACATGCTCCGGCTTGCCGACCAGTTTGAAACCGCCGTCGGCGAGGTGATCGAGACCGTGAGCTCGGCCTCGACCGAGCTCGAGGCTTCCGCGACGACGCTGACCTCGACCGCGGAGCACGCGCAGCAACTCGCGACCGTGGTCGCTTCGGCCTCTGAGGAAGCCTCCACCAACGTGCAGTCGGTGGCCTCGGCGACCGAGGAGCTGTCGTCCTCGATCACCGAGATCAGCCGCCAGGTGCAGGAATCCGCGCGCGTGGCGAGCGAAGCCGTCGGCCAGGCCCGCACCACCACCGAACGTGTCAGCGAACTGTCGAAGGCGGCGACGCGGATCGGCGACGTCGTGGAGCTGATCAACACCATCGCCGGCCAGACCAACCTGCTGGCGCTCAACGCCACGATCGAGGCTGCGCGTGCCGGTGAAGCTGGCCGTGGCTTCGCCGTCGTCGCTTCCGAAGTGAAGGCGCTTGCCGAGCAGACCGCGAAGGCGACCGGCGAGATCGGCCAGCAGATTTCCGGCATCCAGTCTGCTACCCAGGAATCGGTCGGCGCCATCAAGGACATCAGCGACACCATCGAACGGCTGTCGGAGATCTCTTCGGCGATCGCGGCGGCGGTGGAGGAGCAGGGCGCAGCGACGCAGGAGATCTCCCGCAACGTGCAGCAGGCGGCGGAAGGCACCCATCAAGTGTCGTCCAACATCACCGACGTCCAGCGCGGTGCGAGCGAGACCGGCTCGGCGTCGTCGCAGGTGCTTTCGGCTGCGCAGTCGCTGTCCGGCGACAGCAACCGCCTCAAGCTCGAGGTCGGCAAGTTCCTCACCACGGTACGCGCCGCCTGAGGGCGGCCGTCCTCACCCCATCATCCGCCGATTGCAACCGCCGCGCGAGGACGCGTGGCGGTTCGCATGCGTCCGCAGCCGATGCCGCGGTGAGAAGGTCTGCACGGTTAACCTTCCGGAAAACCGATGCAGTCATGATCTCGCAATATTCGGGTGCCGAGTCGCCCTCCCTGTATTGCGTATCGAACGTATCGGAGCACATTCAATGAGCGGCTTCTCCATTCGCCTCACCCACAAGGTCATGGCGATCGGACTCTTCGGCCTTGTCGGTCTCGTCGTCTTCGGCGCGATCTACGAGATCGGCAGCCTCTCTCAGGACGCCTCCCGCACCGTTGCCAACCGCGCCCGCGCGATCGCTGACCTCAACAAGCAGCTCACGATCGAGATGCTGGAGGCGCGCCGCAACGAGAAGAATTTTCAGCAGCGCCGCAACGAAAGCTACGCCAAGGCCCATGCCGAGCTGATGGGACCGATCAACCGCGATTTCGACGAGGTCGAGCGGTTGATGGCGGCCGGCGGCATGAGCGCGCTGTCCGACAAGACCAGGCAGGCGCATGACGGCTTCAAACGTTATGCCGAGGATTTCAAGGCGCTCGTCGTGGCCGAGACCAGACTCGGGCTGAACGAGACGCTTGGCCTGTCCGGCTCGCTCCGCGCCGCCGTGCACGACATCGAGGTGAAACTCAAGGAGATCGACGATCCCAGGACGACGAGCTGGATGCTGATGATGCGCCGGCACGAGAAGGACTTCATGCTGCGGCGCGACCCCAAATACATCGCCGAAGTGAAGAAGGCCGCCATCGAATTCTCCAAGGCGATCGAGGTGGTCGCAGTCCCGACGGCGGTGATGAACGACATCACGGCCAAGCTCCAGAAATACCAGTCCGAGTTCGCGGCCTGGGCCGAGACCGCGCAGCAGAGCGCCGCGCTGGACGCCAGCATGATGAAGACATTCCGCGAGCTCGAGCCCTCCATGGTCGAGGTGCGGGCCGCGGTCGACGCCATGTACAGGCAGGCGGACGCCGCGGAAGCCGCAACGCGCGATGCCGTACGCCTGTGGATGATGATCGCCTTCGCGCTCACCGTCGTCGTGCTCGCCGTGGTCGGCTTCTTCCTCGGGCGCTCGATCTCGAAGGCGCTGTCCGGCATGGTCGGCGCGATGACGCGGCTGGCGCGCGGCGAGCTTTCGATCACCGTCCCCGGCGTCGGGCGCAAGGACGAGATCGGCGAGATGGCCGGTGCGGTCGAGGTGTTCAGGACCAACATGGCGGAGGCCGAGCGGCTGCGTGCGGAGCAGGCCGAGGCTGACGCGCGCGGGCGCGAACGGCGCAAGGCGGACATGCACCGCCTCGCCGACGGGTTTGAAGGCGCGGTCGGCGAGATCATCGACACGGTGTCGTCGGCGGCAACCGAGCTCGAGGCGTCCTCCAATACGCTGACCCAGGCCGCCGAGCGCGGCAACGGGCTCGCCACGGCGGTGGCGGCGGCCTCGGAGGAGGCGTCCGCGAACGTGCAGTCGGTGTCGTCCGCGAGCGAGGAGATGACCACATCGATCTCGGAGATCAGCCGCCAGGTGCAGGAATCGGCCCGCGTCGCCGACGTCGCGGTGGAGCAGGCCCAGCGCACCAACGCGCGCGTCGCGGAGCTGACCAAGGCGGCAGGCCGCATCGGCGACGTGGTCGAGCTGATCAACACGATCGCCAGCCAGACTAATCTGCTGGCGCTGAATGCCACGATCGAAGCGGCACGTGCGGGCGAGGCCGGCAAGGGCTTTGCGGTGGTCGCGACCGAAGTGAAGGCGCTCGCCGAGCAGACCGCGAAGGCCACCGGCGAGATCAGCCAGCACATCGGCGCGATCCAGACCGCGACGCAGGATTCGGTCGGCGCGATCAAGGAGATCGGCGACACCATCGCGCGGATGTCGGAAATATCCTCGGCCATCGCCGCGGCGGTGGAGGAGCAGGGCGCCGCGACGCAGGAGATCTCCCGCAACATCCAGCATGCCGCGCACGGCACCTCGGAAGTCTCCGCCAATATCGGCAACGTCCAGCGCGGCGCAGGCGAGACCGGGGCTGCGTCGGCCCAGGTGCATTCGGCAGCACAATCGCTCTCTCAGGAGAGCAACCGGCTTAAGAGCGAGGTCGCGCGCTTCCTGGAGTCGGTGCGGGCGGCGTGAGGTCGTCAGTTGCTCCGTTCGAGCCGCGCATCGCGGTGCGCCGGTGTGCCGTCGCGCGATGTCTGCTGCGCTGCAACCAATAATTGCGGAACATATAACGGCGGCGACAGCGAATTCCGTAGTTTCACGTAGGTTCCTGTTAACGCCTGTTTGCAACTATGAGCGCAATCTTACGGGATAAAAATCAGCCAGCATTGTTGAACTGACTTCCGCCCTGTCGTCCGTCGTGACGATGGCGGCGCAGGTGATTTGCGCGTTGCTAGGTCTCATCGGGATTTGCTGTGATGTCGAAGTTGTCGATCGTGTTCAAGCTTCTGACCGTGTTGTCGGTCCTCGTGCTGTCGCTCGCCGGCGTCGGCGTGATGGCGATCGGCACCATGCAGAGTATCAATTCCCACACCGTCGAGATCGCGGAGAGCTGGCTGCCGAGCGTGCGTGCGCTCGGCTCGCTTCGCGCCGATATCAACGAGCTGCGCGTCGCGCTGCGCCTGCACCTGATGCAGGACACCGCCGAGGGCAAGGAAGCCGCCGAGAAGCGCCTCGCCTCGCTGCAGGCGCGCATCGACCAGACCCGCAAGGTCTACGAGCCGCTGATCACCTCAGCCGAGGAGCGTTCGCTCTATGAGCAGTGGAGCAAGGCGTGGGCCGAGTACCTGAACGGGGTGCAGGACGTCATGGCGCTGTCGCGCAAGGGCGTCGGTCGCTTCCCGACGGATGCCAACGAGCTGCTGCAGACCAAGGTCGCGAAGATGGCCCAGGCCGCCGACCCGCTGCTCCAGAAGGGCATCGAGATGAACAACCGGGGCGCCGAGCTGGAGACGAAGCAGGCGGCCGACAGCTACGCCACGATCTTCCGCGTGCTGGTCGGCATCATCGTGTTCTCGGTCGTGATCGCGATCGGTGCCGCCTATTATCTCGTGCGTGACGTTTCTCGCGGGATTGCCTCGATCATCCATCCGATGCAGTCGCTTGGCGAAGGCGACCTCTCCGCCGAGGTGCCGCATCGCGGCGAGAAGACCGAGATCGGCTCGATGGCGGATGCGCTCCAGATCTTCAAGGAGGCGTTGATCGCCAAGAAGGCCGCCGACGAAGTCGCTGCGGCCGACGCCGAGGCCAAGATCGAACGCGGCCGCCGCGTCGACGCCATCACCCGCAAGTTCGAGGCCATGATCGGCGAGGTCGTCGGCACCGTGTCGTCGGCCTCGACCGAGCTCGAGGCATCCGCGACCACGCTGAGCAGCACCGCGCAGCGCGGGCAGGAGCTTGCGACCGTGGTCGCCGCGGCGTCCGAGGAGGCCTCGACCAACGTCCAGGCGGTTGCGTCCGCATCGGAGGAGTTGTCGTCCTCTATCACCGAGATCAGCCGCCGCGTGCAGGATTCGGCGCGGATGGCCGCGGAGGCCGTCGAGCAGGCGACGCGGACCAACGACCGCGTCAACGCGCTGTCGCAGGCGGCATCCCGCATCGGCGACGTGGTCGAGCTGATCAACACCATCGCCGGTCAGACCAACCTGCTGGCGCTCAACGCCACCATCGAGGCGGCGCGTGCCGGTGAAGCCGGCCGCGGCTTCGCGGTCGTCGCCTCCGAGGTCAAGGCGCTGGCCGAGCAGACCGCGAAAGCGACCGGCGAGATCGGGGCGCAGGTCTCCGGGATCCAGTCCGCGACGCAGGAATCCGTCAGCGCCATCCAGGAGATCGGCGGCACCATCGAGCGGCTGTCCGAGGTGGCGGCGGCCATCGCAGCCGCCGTCGAGGAACAGGGCGCGGCCACGCAGGAGATCTCGCGCAACGTGCAGCAGGCTTCGGTCGGCACGCAGGAGGTCTCGATGAACATCACGGACGTGCAGCGTGGTGCGATCGAGACCGGCTCGGCGTCGACGGAGGTGCTGTCGGCGGCGAAATCGCTGGCGACCGACAGCACGCGGCTCAAAGTCGAGGTCGCGCAGTTCCTGGAGTCGGTCCGCGCGGCCTGATCCTCAAGTGCTCGCCTGCGGAGCCGGCGGCGGTGCGACCTGCCGCCGGAACAGAATGCGCTGGTAGAGCCAGCCGATCGCGACCAGCACGATGCCGAGGCACATGAACGACAGCGCGCGGTAGACGCCTGTCAGCGTCGACATGTCGATCACGAAGGCCTTCAGGATCGTCAGCGCGATCACCGCGGCCGACGCCAGCCGTGCCCGCTCGGAGTTGACGAGAATGCCGACGCCGAGCAGCACCACACCGAAGCCGAGCCAGCCGATCGAATAGGTGTATTGCTCCGCGCCCGTGGTGGCGCCGTAGAGCAGGACCGGGCCGTGATAGAAGCGGCGGATCTCCAGCGTCAAATAGGTGAGCGCGAACACCAGCGCACCGCCGGCAATCGTGTTCGCATAGGCGACGGGGCGATGTCCGGCCACCGCATAGGACAGCAGCAGCATCAGCACCGCCGGGAGGGCGTAGCCGAGCAGCAGCAGGTTGAAGACGAGACCGCCGACATCGACGCTGGAGAGCAGCCACGGATTCTCCAGGATCAGCAGGCCGAACACGCTGATGAGCCCGGCGATCGCGGTGAGCACGACCGCACCGACATTGTGAACGATGCTGTGGCTCCTCAGCCGCAGCCGCTCCAGCCCGATCGCCATCGCGAGCGCGACGCAGACTTGCAGTCCAAATTCGAGCAGCGAGGGCGGTGACGTCATGCGGCCGCCGGTGGCGAGATGCCGGATCTCCATGAAGGCGAGCAGCGCGGTGAACAGGATCGCGGCGGCCTCCACGATGCGCAGCGGCGGATCGTCACCGCGGCGGCGCAGGAAGATGCTCGCGCCCCAGAACGAGGCCGCCGGCAGGCCGTAGCCCCACAACAGCCAGTTGAAGATCGGCGTGGTGCCGACGGCGTCGCCGACGATGCGCGGATCATAGCCGATGCGCGCGGCAACGATCGCGGCGAAGATGGCGGCGAGCCGGCGCAGGACCGGGATCGGCCGCTGCAGCGAGATCCAGGCCGTGCCGAGCGACATCAGCGCCAGCGCGATGGTGAGCCAGCCCTTTTCGAGGGCGAAGGTCAGCGCCAGCGCCAGCGCGCCGAGCGTGCCGGTCGCGAACAGCGCGACGGAGGTCGCAGTGCCCGGCCGATCTTCGCGGCGCGCCAGCGCTTCGGTCGCAGCGCCAAAAGCGGCGGCGAGCAGCACCGCGAGGATCGCGAACGGGATCGAGCGGTCGAGATGGGCGATGCGCGCGTAGAGCGCAACGAGGATCGCGATCGGCGTCGCAACGGCTGCCGCCGACCACACCACCGGGATAACCGCCGAGTTCGAGCGGCCCTGCGCGAGAAAGCCTGCGATGCCGAAGCCGGCAGCGAAGATTGCGGCCATCACCAGATGCAGCGTCACCGCGCTGTCGGTGGCGACCGGTCCAACGCCGGGCATCGGACCGCCCGGCAGCACCAGCATGTCGGGATTGGCGCGCACCGCCCATTCGGCGAACACGATGAAGACGGTCGCTGCGGCCGCGCCCAGCGCGCCCGTTGCCGCCGGCGCGCGCCAGGCGACGAGCAGCGTCGCACCAACGAGAAGCGTGAAGGCGATCAGCGCAAGGTCCGCATGCGCGCTCGACAGCACGATCAGCATCGCGCCGAACAGATAGGCGCCAAGCGAGCTCGACGACACCGGCTCGATCTCGCCGTCCTCGATGGTCGGGCCGAACATGAAGCCGCAGACCACGAGCAGAGCGGCGAGCACGAAGCCCGCGATCGCATGGAAGGTGTGCGGCGCGACCTGCAGCTCGCTGGTATCGAGACCCGGGAAGATCCAGAGCACGGCGAAGGCGATGGTGGTCACCGCGAGCCAGCGCCACAGCCGGATGCGCGCGAGGCCGAAGCTCGCGGCGGTGACGATCGCAAGATAAATATAGAGCGCCCAATAATCCGGCTTGCCGCTGGAGACGAGGATTGGCGTCACGAACGCGCCGACCACGCCGAGGCCCGCGAGTGCGGGCCCATGCAACAGTGCCGCGGCGAGCGTGCCCATCGCGACGATGCCGAGCAGCACGAAAGCGGTGGCGGGCACGAGGAAGCCATAGAGCGCATAGGCCGCGTAGATGGTCGCGAACGCCACGGCCGTTCCTGCCGCGGTGAGGATCGCGGGGATGTTGGCGATCGGCAGCGCCGCGATGTTGGAGATGCTCTCCTTGCGCCGCGACCATTCGCCGGCGCCCAGCAGCGCGGCTGCGAACAGCCCGCCGAGGAACACGCGCACGCCGGGGCCGACGAGACCTGCCTCGATCGAATAGCGCACCATGAAGAAGCCGCCGAGCGCGAGCGCAAGGCCGCCGATCCAGACCACCCAGCGCGTGCCGAGCCGCTCCTCGAAGCCAGGCTCTCTAATATCAGGTGCCGGCGCGGGCAAAGGCGGCGGTGCGTAGGCCTCGGTGCTCGCCGCAAGCGGCGGCGGTGCATCGGCTTCGGTGCTCGCTGCGAGCGGCCGCGGTGAAACCTCTTCGGTGACGAGCGGCGGCGGCTGCACCTGCCGCTGCGCGTAAAACATCTCTTCGAGCGAGGCCAGCCGGCGGCGCAGCTCGGTCGCCTGGCTGGAGGCCTTGATCGCGATCAGGACAGCGATGATCGCAATGATCAGCGCAAAGACGTCAAACGGGCCGTCGAACATGAAGCCTCCAGGCAACCGGCGGGCAGGGGCCGGTCACGCAAATCCTAGGATCTAGCGCCGGGAGCGTACGCGCAAGCCCGGCGCGGGTCGTTCCTGGAGCACGTCGCGGCGGAAGCGGTAGAGCGCCGCCGGCCGTCCGCCGGTCTGTGTCGACATCACCCCGGTCGGTTCGACCAGGGCCTCGGTTTCGACCAGGCGGCGGAAATTTTGCTTGTGCAGGTGCCGGCCGGAGATCGCCTCCACCGTGTACTGCAGTTCAGTGAGTGTGAACTCCGCGGTCAAAAGTTCAAACACCACAGGACGATACTTCAGTTTTGCACGCAGCCGCGCGATCGCTGTCGCGAGAATCCGGCGGTGATCGAATCGCATGGAGGTGCCGAGCGCGGGAAGCTCCTTGCGCGCCAATGCCGCAGGACGGCCGTCGCGCCGCGCCTCCTCGATCAGCCCGGCCTCGTACAAGAGCTCGTAGCGGTCGAGCACGCGCTCCTCGTCCCAGGGCGCGCCGTCGAGACCGAAATAGAACCGCACGCGATCCCGGCGCGGCAGCGCGCGTGTGGTCTCTGGCGTCTCCTCCTCGGCCCATAGCGTCAGCGCCGGGATGATGTCACGGGCGATGATCGCGGGCGGCTCCTCGCGCCAGTCTTCCCAGGGGAGGAAGCGATACCACGGTTCGAAGCTCGCGCCGGTCGCTGCGAGCTCGCCGCCCACCGCGCGCGTCAGCGCGAGATAGCCGATCGACACCATATGCGCACCGGTGTCGCCGGCCTCGGCGTGACGGCCACGATCGCCGAACGTGTAGAGCTGTTCGACATAGCCGAGCCGCAAGCCCGCCTGCGCCTCGACCCAGGCGCGCAGGCCGATCTCGAACGTGCGATGGCTCGGCGCATCGAACGGCCCGAACGGCAGGCCCGCCAGCCCATCACTGCTGTGCGCGGTGAGGATCAGCGGCTCATGATCCTCGATCGCGACGATCGCCGCGGTCAGGCCGATCTCGATCGGCGTCAGCTGCGTGTCGCTCATGCGGCTGATGTCGCAGTTGTCATTCGAGCTCGATCACGAAGGGGCGGCCTTCCACCATCATGGCGCCCGGGCCCATCTCGTCGAGCGCGCGCAGCATGCGGCCGTTGCGCCCAAGCGCGCGGTCGGCAAGGCCGACGATGCGGCGGTTCGGCGAGGCTATCGGCGAGGCCGCGCGGATCTTCTTGGCGATCTCGATCTCGTCGCGATCCGGATTGAGGGCGCAGACGGCCGCGAACGCGCTCGCAGTGGAGCGGCTGATGCCGGCATAGCAATGCACCACCAGCGGTGCGCTGCGGTCCCAGCCGCGCACGAAATTCAGTACCTGGTCGATATGAGCTTCGGATGGTGCGGTGAAGCCGTCCATCTCCTCGGTGATGTCGTCCATCGACACCTTGAGATGGTTGGCCGGCAGCACCGACACCGGACGTGCCACCTGCTCGACATTGGCCATGACGGTCAGCACATGGCTGGCCCTGGTGAGGCGGACGGTTTCGGGAAGGGCGGCGAGGGAACAGACGTGGATCATGGCGGACCTTTTTGCCGCTGATTATAGCGAGCGCTCGTAGGGTGGGCAAAGGCGCATCGCGCCGTGCCCACGGTTTCGCACCGCGCACATTGCGGCTAGTTTGGTGGGCGCGCTTCGCTTTGCCCACCCTACGAAGGGATGATGCTAGGCGAACACCGCGTTGAACCGCTCCAGAAACTGCTTCTCGGCCCGCGCCGCGGTCCAGGGCGTGAGGTAGTCGCGGCGGACGCTATCGGAGAGGCCGGGGTCCCTGCCGAACAGGCGCTTCGCCTCGCCTTCGCTGAAGCCGGCAAGCTCGGTTGCCTCCAGATAGGCCGCACCGCGATCGGCGGCCTTGATGGCTTGCGTGATCTCCTCGGGCAGCGCCGGCGGCAGGCCGAAGCGGATGTGGATGGCGCCGAGCAGGCGCTTCTCCACCGCCTTGTAGTGGCCGTCGAGCACGGCCTTGAACGGCGAGATCATGTCGCCGATCACGTATTCGGGCGCATCGTGCAGCAGGGCGGCGAGCCGCATGCGCTCGTCGACGCGCGGCATCTCGTGCCGCATCACGGTCTCCACCAGAAGCGTATGCTGCGCGACCGAGAAGATGTGCGCGCCGGTGGTCTGCCCGTTCCAGCGCGCCACGCGCGCCAGCCCATGCGCGATGTCGGCGATCTCGACATCGAGCGGAGAGGGATCGAGCAGATCGAGCCGCCGGCCCGACAACATGCGTTGCCAGGCGCGGGATGCCACGTCGCGTGCCGTTTTCTTCGCGGTCATTTGGCCTTGAGGCGCGGCTTGCGCTGCGTCTTGCCGCAGCTCGCGTGACAATGGCAGTCGACGAGATGGTCGTTGACCATGCCGGTCGCCTCCATGAAGGCGTAGACGATGGTCGGACCGACGAATTTGAAACCGCGCGAGGACAGTTCCTTGGAGATCTGCATCGACAGCGGCGTCGAGGCCGGCACGCTCGCAGTGGTCTTGAAATTGTTGACCTTGGGCCGGCCGTCCATGAAGTCCCACAACAGCTTCGAGAAGCCCGGGCCCTTCTCCATGATGTCGAGATACGACTTCGCGCTCAGGATCGCGCCGTCGATCTTGGCGCGGTTGCGCACGATGCCGGCATCGTTCATCAGCGCGTGCACCTTCTTGTCGTTGTAGCGCGCGATCTTCTCCGGCTGAAAATCATCGAAGGCTTTGCGGAAATTGTCCCGCTTGCGCAGGATCGTGATCCAGGAGAGGCCGGCTTGGAAGCCGTCGAGGATCAGCTTTTCATAGAGCGCACGGTCGTCATATTCCGGCACGCCCCATTCGGTGTCGTGATAGGCGACATAGAGCGGGTCTTCGCCGGGCCAGGGGCAGCGGGTCTTTCCGTCGGGATGCAGGCGGGGGGCTCGGCTCATGCGATGGGCTGCTTCAGGGGAATGCGGACGACGTCGGGTTCGGCGAGCCTCACGGCGAGGCCGCCGGCGGTGAGCGGCTGGCCGGCATCGAGCGCGTCCGCAACGCGGTCGATACGCACGAGCGCGATGCCCTTGCCCTGCGCGGACGAGCCCATCGTGCCGACCGGCTTGTCGCCGGCCATAACACTGACGCCGGCCTCCGGCGAGAGGTCATCGAGCAGCACCTTGACGCTGCGGGTGCGCGCGGTGCCGCGATGCTGCATGCGCGAGACGACCTCCTGGCCGACATAGCAGCCCTTGTCGAAATCGACGCCGGCAAGACGGTCCATGTTGGTCTCGTGCGGGAACGCTTCGCTGTACATGAAATCGAGCCCGCCGCGCGGCACGCCGAGCGCAATACGATGCGCCTCATAGGCGGAGGCGTCGACCAGCTCGGCGCCGATGAGATCGGACAGCTTCTGCTTGAGATCTTCGGGGATCAGGATGCGAGTGCCGAGCGCATCATTGCGCGGATCGGCGAACGCGAGGTCCGGCTGCGCCGCAGGCTGGCCGTCCCAGGCCGCGAGCACACCGAGATCGAGGTTTTCCACCGTGACCTTGGCGCGCAGCTTGTAGAATTTCAGTTTGGTGGCGAGGCCCTCGGCCAGCGCCTTCGGACAGTCGATCAGGAACCCGCCGCCATGGCCTGCCGGCACCTCGGTGATCAGGAAATCCACGATGATCTTGCCCTGCGGCGTCAGCAGCGCACCGAATCGCCCCAGGCCCGGCTTCAGCCTGTCGAGATCGGTCGTGATCAGGCCGTTGAGGAAGTTGCGCGCGTCCTCGCCCGCGACCTTGACCACGCTCCGGTCGGGAAGAAACGCTGATTTCATGTGAAAATCTCTTGCGACATGTTGCTCCGGAACGTAAGCCCGCAAGGCATAAACGACAAGACCTCAAGCCCCGCGCTTGGGGATGAGAGAGGCCTTCAGCCATGACCCAGCGCTTCGATGTGATCCTCAAAGGCGGCACCGTCGTCAACCAGGACGGCGAGGGTATTCGCGATATCGGCATCACCAACGGCCGCATCGCGGAGCTGGGCCCGCTCTCGCAGGCCTCCGCCGCTGAAATGATCGACTGCAAGGGCCTCCACATCCTGCCCGGCGTGATGGACACCCAGGTGCATTTCCGCGAGCCTGGGCTGGAGCAGAAGGAAGACCTCGAGACAGGGTCGCGCAGCGCCGTGATGGGCGGCGTCACCGCCGTGTTCGAGATGCCGAACACGTCTCCATTGACCGTGACGGAGGCCACCTTCACCGACAAGGTGAAGCGTGCCCATCATCGCATGCATTGCGATTTCGCCTTCTTCATCGGCGGCACCCGCGAGAACGTGCAGGATCTGCCGGTGCTGGAGCGCGCGCCCGGCTGCGCGGGCGTCAAGGTGTTCATCGGCTCGTCGACCGGCGCGCTGCTGGTGGAGGACGACGAGAGCCTGCGCCGCATCTTCCAGGTGATCCGCCGCCGCGCCGCCTTCCACGCCGAAGACGAATACCGCCTCAACGACCGCAAGTCGCTGCGCATCGAGGGCGATCCGCGTTCGCATCCGGTCTGGCGCGACGAGACCGCGGCGTTGATGGCGACGCAGCGATTGGTCAAGCTCGCGCACGAGACCGGCAAGCGCATCCACGTGCTGCACATCTCGACCAAGGAAGAGATCGAATTCCTGCGCGACCACAAGGATGTCGCTTCCTGCGAGGCGACGCCGCATCATCTGACGCTGGTCGCGCCCGAATGCTACGAGCGGCTCGGCACGCTGGCGCAGATGAACCCGCCGGTGCGCGGGGCCGATCACCGCGCCGGCATCTGGCGTGGCATCGAGCAGGGCATCATCGACGTGCTCGGCTCCGACCATGCCCCGCATACACTGGAAGAGAAGTCGAAGACCTATCCAGCATCGCCCTCCGGCATGACCGGGGTGCAAACGCTGGTGCCGCTCATGCTCGACCACGTCAACGCCGGCCGCCTGTCGCTGGCGCGCTTCGTCGATCTCACCAGCGCCGGCCCCGCGCGCCTCTACAACATGGCCTGCAAGGGCCGCATTGCCGCGGGCTACGACGCCGATTTCACGGTCGTCGACTTGAAGCGCAGCGAGACGATCACCAACAAATGGGTGGCCTCGAAGGCCGGCTGGACCCCCTATGACGGCGTTCGCGTCACGGGCTGGCCCGTCGGCACCTTCATCCGCGGCCGCCGCGTGATGTGGCAGGGCGAACTGGTGACGGCCTCGCAGGGCGAGCCGGTGCGGTTTCTGGAGACGCTGAAGCAGTAGAGGGCGAGGTCCGCTTCTCGCTCCGCTGTCATGCCCCGCGGAGGCGGGGCATCCAGTACGCCGCGGCTTCTCGGTTCGATCACCGCCGCCTCTGGAATACTGGATTGCCCGCCTTCGCGGGCAATGACAGAGTGCCAGGAAGCGCAAGCTCAAATTGGGAGAGAGCAATGTCCCAACCGACACCCCTCATCACCACCGCGCAACTCGCCGCGATACTCGGTGATCCCAACCTCCGCCTCTACGATTGCACGACCTACAACGAGCCGGTGCCATCAGGCAGCGATGTGCCCTATCGCGCGGTGCCCGGCGACAAGACGTTCGCGGCCGGCCACATCCCCGGCGCGGATTTCCTCGACCTGCAGGGCGAGTTCTCCGACACCTCCGCGCAACAGCTCTTCATGATGGCTGGCGTGCCCCAGCTAGAGGCCGCCTTCGGTCGCCACGGCGCTGACGCATCCAAGACCATCGTGCTCTACAGCATCGGCACCATGATGTGGTCGACGCGATTCTGGTGGATGCTGCGCTCGCTCGGTGTCGATGCACAGGTGCTCGACGGCGGCTTTGACAAATGGAAGGACGAGGGGCGGCCGGTCGAGACGGGCGCGCCGAAGGGCTATCCCGCCACCACCTTCAAGGCCGTGCCGCGCGCGGGCTTCTTCGTCGACAAGACCACCGTGAAGGCGCGGATCGGCGATCCCTCGACCGTGATCGTCAACGCGCTCGGGCCGCAATTTCATCAAGGCCTCGAGCCGAGTCGCTACGGCCGGCCCGGCCGCGTGCCCGGCAGCGTCAACGTGCCCGCGGCCACGCTCGCCCAGGCCGACAAGACACTGACGACGCTTGCCGATGCCGAAGCGAAATTCGCGGCCCAGGGCGTTACGCGCGACAAGAATGTGATCTGCTATTGCGGCGGCGGCATCTCGGCGACGATCGACCTCTTGATGCTGACGCGGCTCGGCTACGACAAGCTGACGCTGTACGATGCCTCCATGGGCGAATGGGCGAGGGATCCGGCACTGCCGATCGAGACGGACTAGGGGCTCTCTTACCGTGTCCCTCCGGGGGAGGATAAGGAAGAAAGTCGGGAACCTTTATCGCTGGCCTGCATCCAATGTCCGGAACGAATGGAAACAGGTGACCATCATGCAGCGGACCGCAGCCGGCCTGTCCACCGGCGCCAGAGCATCGGAAGCCGAACTGGTCGATCGCGCGCGGGGCCGTGACGAGGCCGCGTTGCGCGAGATCATGCAGGCCAACAACCGCAGGCTCTACCGTCTAGCGCGCGGTATCCTGCGCAGCGACAGCGAAGCCGAGGACGTGGTGCAGGAAACCTATGTCCGGGCCTTTACCCATCTGGACGACTTTCGCGGCGAGTCCGGGCTGTCGACCTGGCTGTCGCGCATTGCCATCAACGAGGCGCTTGGCCGGGCGCGAAGCCGCAAGCCGCATGTCGAGCTCAGCGCGCTGCCGGAAGAGGCGCTCGACGCGCAGATCATAAAATTTCCCGTTTCTCCCGCAGGCGATCCGGAAAGGACCATGGCCCAACGTGAAATCCAGCGCGTCGTCGAACGCGCAATCGACGAACTGCCGGATGTCTTCCGCATGGTCTTCGTCGCGCGCGTCATGGAGGGGATGAACATCGAGGAGACCGCCGATCTGCTCGGCGTCAAGCCCGAGACCGTGAAGACGCGGCTGCACCGTGCGCGCACCATGCTGCGCGAGAACGTCGAGAAGGAGATCGGTCCGGTGGTGATGGATGCCTTCCCGTTCGCCGGGTGGCGCTGCGAGCGGCTGACCGTATCGGTGCTTAAGCGGCTCGGCAGCGGCGGCTGAAGTTTTTCGGGAACGTTTGCGCGAAAATCCCATCCAATGCCTGTGAAGCAACGCCGGCAAACCGTCCGGCAGCACAGGAGTTTCAGACATGTTCACCCGATGGAGCGCGGCGATCGCCGCGGCAATTCTGTTGTCGAGCCCGGCGCTGCTGCAAGGCGCGAGCGCGGCCGACAAGCCCACCGATCCGCAGATCGCTCACATCGCCTACACAGCGGGCGTGATCGACATCAACGCGGCCAAGCAGGCGCAGAAAAAGGCCAAGAACAAGGACGTCAAGGCGTTTGCCGAGGACATGCTGCGCGACCACGAGGCGGTCAACAAGCAGGCGCTGGCGCTGGTCAAGAAGCTGAACGTTACGCCTGAAGACAACGATACCAGCAAGACGCTGTCGAAGCAGGCGAGCGACAAGCTGGCTGAGCTCGACAAGCTGAGCGGCGCGGCCTTCGACAAGGCCTATGTCGCGAACGAGGTCGCCTACCACAAGGCGGTCAACGGCGCGCTGGAAACCCAGCTCATCCCGTCCGCCGGTAATGCCGAGCTCAAGAGCCTGTTGCAGACCGGCCTGAAGATTTTTCAGGGCCATCAGCAGCACGCCGAGCATGTCGCGGCCGAGCTGAAATAGAGGGTGTGGGATGAAGCCGCGACGCCTCGCTTCGATCGCGCTTGCGGTCGTCTTGCTGTCGATCGTCGTCCCGGCGCGCGCCGCGACCATTCAGATCATAATGGACAATCTCGTGGTCTCACCGGCCGAAACGTCCGCGAAGGTCGGTGATACCATCGAATGGATCAACAAGGACGTGTTCGCGCACACCGCCACGGCGAAGAGCGGCGATTTCGACGTGATTCTGCCACCGAAGAAGTCGGCAACGCTTGTTCTGAAGAAGGCGGGAACAGTCGATTATTACTGCCGTTATCATCCCAACATGAAAGCGACGCTCAAGGTCGCGCCGTGAGGGAGGAGGGAGTGCATTCCCGATCGTAGTGGGAATATCTCCCGGTCATCGCGAGACTAATGCTTGTCCAGGGGAGGCGGCTTCCGTGCGATAAATGCAGCAGACTTCGCGAACCTGTTCGCCAGATCCCGTTCGCCAGGTCATTCATCCGTAGACTGGCCCCGCCCGTGTGGCGGGGTCATTTTTCGCAAGCAGCTTACTGCCTTGCGAGAGTGACCGAGAATTCGCCGTTGCGGATGCGGCCCGGAAAGCCCTCGACGAATTTCGCCACCGCATCCTCGCCGTAGGTGCCGACGAGCTCGGCGAATGCCGCAAACAGGCTCGCCTGCGCCAGGCAGTCGCCGTCGACGCCATCATGGCGCGCTTCGGCCCAGGCCTCGTTGAGATAGCTCAGCGCGGCCTGTTTCTGCTCGTGATCGGGCAGCGGCGCGCGGGCGGGGGCGTAGGACACTGAATGGCTCATGAAACTCGATCAGGGCTGGGGCGCGATCCACGGCGATGCGCTGTACGAAAGGTGTAGCACGCGTATTAACGCCCGCTAGGCCACATCTTTAGGAACGGTTAACGGCTGTGAACAAAGTCGATGACAGGGTTCCAGATGCGCGTTCGCGTTCATCTCTCTCGTCATTCCGGGACGCGCCGACAGGCGCGGGCCCGGAATCCATCGTGCGTCAGAGTTGGTGGCCCGATGGATTCTCAGATGCGCAATTGCGCATCGTAGCTCGCGCTTCGCGCGCCCCGGAATGACGGAGAGCTAGTTCGCGTAACGCGCCGTGAGATCGCGCGAGATCTTCGAGCCTTCCTCGATATAGCGGCGGATCGCCACCGTCGCGGCCGGCGTGCAGCTCCGATAGGTCTGCTGGAAGCCGTTATAGCCGCGGTTGAAGCCGGCGATCATGCGCGTGCGGCGCTCGCCCGAGGGGGTTTCGGCATCGATCAGCGCCTGCATCTCGCTGCGCCATTTGTTGCCCTCGTTGGACCCGCAGATGCCGCGCAGATAGTGCAGGCCGCCCAAAATCTCCGCCAGCCGCTGCAAATCGGCGTCAAACGGCGCCGCCACGTCCTGGGCCCTCGTGGGCACGGAGGCGCAGGCGAGAATCAGGGCAAAAATGGCCAGAGATCGCGTGGACATCGGCGGGGTGTATGCCCCCTTGGGGCGGATGACGCAAGACGGGGCAGTCAGGGCCCGATCAGCCGGGCGGCCGACTGGATGACCTCCTCCAGCCCTCCGGTCAGCTTGAGGTCGCCGAGGCTCGCCAGGGCGTCGGGGGCGATCCAGCGGTAATCGTCGAGCTCCTCGTTGAGAGCCGGCTCCTTGGCCACCCAGCGGGCGGCAAAGGACATGATCAGGTAGTGGCCGGCGCCGGGGGCGGTCGGCAGCACCTCGCGCCAGCCGGCGAGGCCGATGATCTCGATGGCGAGCCCGGTCTCCTCGTCGACCTCGCGCGCCAGCGCCTGGTGCAGCGATTCGCCGAACTCGACCCGGCCGCCCGGCAGCGAATAGAACCCCTTGGCGGGCGAGCGGGCGCGGCGGGTCAGAAGCACCTTGCCGTCGCGGAAGATGGCGGCGCTGACCGCGATCTGGGGGTGGGTGGGCTGGTTGACCGCAGACATATCTTCAACAACCCTTCAACAGCCCTTGGCTCAATTCGCCATGATGGTGTCGACGTCGGCTTCCGCGCCGCCATTGATGATGCCGCCGCAGGCCGCGATCAGCGGCTTGACCCAGAGCGTGGCCTGCTCGGCGAGGCGGACGCGGGTCGTGTCCTTCTCGACCTCGCGCATGGCCGAGCCGACCGCTGTCAGGATCGAGGTCATGGTATCAGTGATGTGGTCGAACTGGGCGCGCACGTTCGGATCGGCCTTCTCATAGGCTTCGATGGCCAGATCCCGTGCCTTGAAATTCGACGCGGTGAAATGCTCGGCATAGGACAGCGGCGACCAGGTCAAAAAATCTTCGGCGCATTCCGGCATGTCCGGGACCATTTCCAGGAGCATCACGGCTTCATTGAAATGGTTGAGATAGTCGGTGGCAAGCCCGGTTCGCGGGTTGATGTTGGCCACGCGCAGCCGCTCGGCCCAGGCGGCGGCCTCGGGGCCCGTCTGTACATGCGTCCGCGCGGGTTGGGAGGCCTTTGAGCTCATCTGCCGCAGTGTTAGCGTTCGGGGTTAAAACGACCTGAACGGACCCTACATAGATAGCCAAGGATGTGTGGACGCTTCGTCATAACTTCGGCCCCCGCGGCTTTGCGGCAACTGTTCGGCTATGTCGAGCAGCCGAATTTCCCGCCACGGTACAACGTCGCGCCGACACAACCGATTCCGGTCGTGCTGCTCGAGAACGGCGCGCGCCATTTCCGCTTGATGCGCTGGGGATTGTTGCCGAGCTGGGTCAAGGATCCCAAGGGATTTACGCTCCTGATCAACGCGCGCTCCGAGACGGTGCTGGAAAAGCCCGCCTTCAAGAACGCGATTCGGAGGCGCCGCGGCCTGATCCCGGCCGACGGCTATTATGAATGGAAGACGGAGGGCGGCCGCAAGCAGCCCTTCTTCATCCACCGCGCCGATGGCGAGCCGCTCGGCTTTGCTGCGGTATTCGAGACCTGGGTCGGGCCGAACGGTGAGGAGCTCGACACCGTCGCGATCGTCACGGCGGCGGCGGGCGAGGATCTCGCCGCGCTGCATGACCGCGTGCCCGTCACCATCAGCCCGCGCGAATTCGAGCGCTGGCTCGACAGCCGCGGCGACGATGTCGATGCCGTGTTGCCGCTGATGGCCGCCCCGCGCATCGGCGAATTCGCCTGGCACCCGGTCTCCACCCGCGTCAACCGCGTCGCCAATGACGACGATCAGCTCGTGTTGCCGATCAGTGCGGAGGAGATGGAGGCCGAGGCAGAGGCTGCGAAGCCGAAGAAGGCGGCCCGGAAGGTTGCTGCTAGCTCGTCAGATGACGGGCAGGGGTCGTTGTTCTAAGCGGCGGTGCCGTAGGGTGGGCAAAGCGAAGCGTGCCCACCATCGTGTTTCAAGCAAGTGGATAGATGGTGAGCACGGAGCGTTGCGCCTTTGCCCACCCTACGAAATCTACACGATCTCTTTCGCCCTGAGCGCCGCGATCTCCGCTGGATCAAATCCCAGCTCGCCCAGCACCGCATCCGTATCCGCACCCAATTCCGGCGCCATCCGGTCCAGCCGGCCGCCGCCATGGGCGAGCTTGAAGCCGCTGCCGGCAAAGCGCAGGCGGCCGTAGGGCGTATCCAGCTCCTGGATCGCGCCGCGGGCCTTGATTTGCGGATGATCGATGACCTCCTCGACCTTCCAGATGCTGGCGCAGGGCGCGCCGGCATCTTCCAGGATTGTCTCCCACTCGCGCGCAGGCCTGGCCGCCAGCGCCTCCTCGATGATGGCGCGCAATGCGCTCTCGTTCTCGTTGCGCGCGAACCAGTCGGCGAAGCGCGGGTCCGAGAGCGTGTCCTCGCGGCCGAGCGCGGACATCAGCGCGCGGTACTGCTTCTCGTTGTTGACGGCGAGCAGGATGTGGCCGTCGCCGCATTTGAACAGGTTCGCCGTGGTCCTGCGGCTGACGGCCTGGTTGCCCGACAGCTGCTGGCGATGGCCGGCGACCGACCAGTCCGCGATCTGCCCCGAGAGAAACGCCATCGTCGCCTCCAGCATCGAGACGTCAATGAGTTGTCCCTTGCCGGTGCGGTCGCGCTGATACAGCGCGCTCGACACGCCGAATGCGGCCGTGGCGCCCGAGAGCACGTCGCACACCGCAAAGCCCGCGCGCGTCGGCCCCGTCTCGGGATGTCCCGTGATCGCCATGATGCCCGACAGCGCCTGCATCTTGCCGTCATAGCCGGGCCGCAGGCGGTCCGGGCCAGTCTGGCCGAAGCCGGACACGGCGCAATAGATCAGTTTTGGATTGATCGCGGAGAGCGCCTCGTAGCCAATCCCGAGCTTGTCCATCACGCCCGGGCGAAAATTCTCCATGACGACGTCGACTTGCGCCACGAGCTTCTTCACGATCGCGATGGCGTCGGGCTTTTGCAAATCGAGCGTCAGGCTGCGCTTGTTGCCGTTGATGGCCTGGAACGCCGGCGCGAGTCCGCGCTCGGCCCATTCGCGCGAGAGCGGCGTGCGGCGCATGTCCTCGCCCCCGCGCCGCTCGACCTTGATCACGTCGGCCCCCAGAAGCGCGAGCTGGTAGCTCGCATAGGGGCCGGCCAGCACTTGCGTGAAGTCCAGGATCTTCACGCCCTCGAACGGTCGCGTCACGTCGCTCTCCCCATTGTTTGTTGTTGTCGGAGGACGTCAGGCGGCGCGGTTGCCGCGCGCGATCTCCTTCTGCTTGTCGAATTCGGCGCGGCGGCGCGCCAGCTCCTCAGGGGAGAGCTGTGCGACGTTGTTGTAATCGAGCTTCCAGGAGGCGTCCTCGCTCCAGCGCAACGGCGACTGCATCGTGGTCTGCGGCCCGCTCGCGGTCTCCAGCAGTCTCAGCGCGAGCTCCAGCGTCTGCGCCTGTGAGGCGACGTCGTGCGGCTTGCCGGCGGAATTGCCGAGCGGGAAGTCCGAGAACAAGAAGCGCGGCACGGCGGCATGCTCGATGATGTCCTTGGCGCAGCCCATCACCACGGTCGGAATGCCGTTGGCTTCGAGATGCCGCGCCACCAGCGCCGTGGTCTGGTGGCAGACCGGGCAGTTCGGAACCAGCACGGCGACATCGACCTTGTCGGCGAGGCAGCGCGCCAGGATTTCCGGCGCGTCGGTGTCGAGCGTGACGCGATGGCTCCGATTGGTCGGCGCGCCGAAGAAACGCTGGCTCACCTCGCCGATGCGGCCTACGGCAGATGCCTTCAAGAGCTGCGGCAGCGGAAACCAGGTGCCGTTGTCGGTCGCCGTGGTGTGCTTGCGGTCGTAGCCGATATGCGAGATACGCAGGTCGTGCTGCTTCGAGGTGTCGCCGTCATAGACCTGGTAGAATTTGGCGCCGCCATTATACGCCGCGCCCGGCCCCTGGTCGCCCTTGGTGGGATCGTAAGGCGCAGCCGTGGTGATGATCGTCACGCGCGATTTTGCCAACGGTTTCTTCAGCGGCTGGAATGGCGCCTCGGTGTAATGCGCCCAGCGATACGGCGTGGTGTAGCCGATCGCGGTGTAATATTCGCGCGTGCGCTGCATATAGGGGACGGGGGAGTCGTAGTCGGGCGCAAAGCCGAATTCATCGTCGCGCGAAGCGGACATGGGGCGCGTCTCCTGGTTCTTGGTTGGCGCCAGACTAGAGATAGTTTTGGTGTTGCTCAACCGGGGCGGGGCGGCGCAGGGCAGAATTGCAGATGAGGATGGTGCGGCGCGGACGGTGCTGACCCTCTCCCCTTGTGGGAGAGGGTGTGGCTTCGCGGTAGCGAAGCCGGGTGAGGGGTCTCTATCCTCACGAGCACTCTTACAAGTGGAGAGAACCCCTCATCCGGCGCTTCGCGCCACCTTCTCCCACAGGGGGAGAAGGAAGAAAGCGTAACTCACCTGAAAATATGCAGCGCCGCGTATTGCAGCAGCATGATCGCCTTGGCGTCGATGATGCGGCCGTCCGCGATCATTGCCAAGGCCTTGTCGATCGAGAGCTCCAGCACCTCGATGTCCTCGCCTTCGTGCTCGAGGCCGCCGCCGTCGCTGACCCGCATCTCCGGCTCGTACTCGGCGACGAAGAAATGCAGCTTCTCGGTGATGGCGCCGGGGCTCATGAAGGCCTCGAACACCTTCTGGACGTGGTGCAGGCGATAGCCGGTCTCTTCCTCGGCCTCAGCGCGGATGCGCACCTCGGGGGAGGCGTCGTCGAGCACGCCGGCGGCTGCTTCGATCAGGAGATCGTCGTAGCCGCGGATAAAGGCCGGCAGGCGGAACTGGCGCACCAGGATCACCGTACGCCGTGCGCGGTTATACGGCAGCACGGCGGCGGCGTTGTCGCGCTCATAGGTTTCCCGGTGCTGCGTCTGCCACTCGCCGTTGGCGCGTCGGTACTCGAACGTCGTGGTCTTCAGCGTGGTCCAGCCGTCCGAGAGCACGCGGACGTCCTTGATACGGACGCGGTCGGAAATGGTCATTGCTGTTTTCCAGCTACGTTGTGGAAGCGCGGCCGTCGAGCCACTTCTGGAACATCACCGAGGTGGATTCTTCGAAACCCAGCGACTGATAGAACGCATTCGCCTGCGCGTTCTCGCGGCGGACCAGCAGCTGGAGTTTTGTGATGCCGGCGCTGTGCAGCCAGTCCTCGGCTGCCGCCATGATCACCCGGCCATAGCCGCGTTTGCGGATGTCAGGATCGACCGCGACGTAATAGACCCAGCCGCGATGGCCGTCATGGCCGACCATGGCGGTGGCGACGATCGCGCCGCCGTCGCGGCCGATCAGCACGGTGGAATTGTCGCGACGCCGCGCCAGCGCGATGTCGGCATGCGGGTCGTTCCAGGGGCGCGTCAGGCCGCAGCGCTGCCACAGCACGACGACGGGCTCGACATCGGCGTCGGTGATCGCATCGATCGTAAGTGAGACGCTCACAGCACCTTCCCCGGATTCATGATGCCCTGCGGATCCAGCATCGCCTTGATCGCCCGCATCAGCTCGATCGCGGTCTTGTCCTTCACCTCGGGCAACTCGTCGCGCTTGAGCACGCCGATGCCGTGCTCGGCCGAGATCGAGCCGCCCATGCGCAGCACGATCTCGAACACGACCGCGTTCATCTCGTGCCAGCGCGCCAGGTAATCCGCGGTGTTGGCACCGATGGGCTCACTGACATTGTAGTGCAGATTGCCGTCGCCGAGATGGCCGAACGGCACCGGCCGAGCGCCGGGGATCAGTTTCACCACGGCGGCATTGGCCTCGTCGATGAAGGCGGGCACGGCGGCGACCGGCACGGAGATGTCATGCTTGATCGAGCCGCCCTCCGGCTTCTGCGCCGACGACATCTCCTCGCGCAGCTTCCAGAAGCCGTTGCGCTGGGTGAGGTTGGCCGCGATCACGGCGTCGTCGACGATCTCGTCTTCCATGGCGCGCGTCAGGATCGTCTCCAGCGGCGTGCGGGCATCGTCGCCGGGCGAGGACAATTCCATCAGCACGTACCAGGGATGTTTTGCTTCGAGCGGATCGCGCACGTCGATGCCGTGGCGGACCGAGAAGTCGACCGCCATCTCCGACAGCAGCTCGAAGCTCGTCAGCGCGTTCGCGGCTTCGCCTTGCGCGATGGTCAGCAGCTTCAGCGCCGCCGCCGGCGATTTCAACCCGACGAAGGCGGTCTCGATCGCCCGCGGCTTCGGAAACAGCTTGAGCGTGGCCGCGGTGATGATGCCAAGCGTGCCTTCCGCGCCGATGAAGAGGTTGTGCAGATTGTAGCCGGTGTTGTCCTTCTTCAGCTTCGACAACACGTTGAGCACGCGACCGTCGGCGAGCACCACCTCGAGCCCCAGCGCCATCTCGCGCGCGACACCATAGGCGAGCGCGGCGGTGCCGCCGGCATTGGTCGAGAGATTGCCGCCGATGGTGCAGCTTCCTTCGGCGCCGAGCGAGAGCGGAAACAGCCGGTCCACGTCGGCTGCCTTCTGCTGCGCGACCTGGAGCACGACGCCGGCCTCGCAGGTCATGGTGTTGGAGGCGGTGTCGACCTCGCGGATCTTGTCGAGCCGGCGCAGCGACACCACCACTTCGCCGTTGTGCGGCGTCTGGCCGCCGACGAGCCCGGTGTTGCCGCCCTGCGGCACCAGCGCGATTCTGTGCGCCGAGGCGAGCTTGCAGATCGCCGAGACTTCCGCCGTCGAGCCCGGGCGCAGCACCAGCGGCGAGCGGCCGTGAAACAGGTTGCGCTCCTCGGTGACGTAAGCCTCGATGTCGGCCGCGTCGGTGATCGCGTGGCGGTCGCCGACGATCTTGCGGAATTGTTCGATCAGCTCAGGCGCAAGCGGCGGGGTGGCAGATTTATTGACGTTCATGCTCTTGTCTCTTCTTCGCTCTTATCTCTTGCGCATGATCTTATCGGAAAACCGCTGGACACTTTTCCGGATCATGCGCTATCGGGCGACCGCCGCCCGGCGCAGCCGGTCGTTGATGGCCTCGCCAAGTCCTTCTTCCGGCACCGCCATCACTGCGATCGCTCGCGGGCTCTTCGCATCGAGGGCGCGAAGATAGCCGAACAGATTGGTGGCGGCTTCATCGAGATCAGCCGCGGGCGACAAATTCATGACAGCGGCGGCGGCCTCCAGGCCCGGCAGGCGATCGGGGCCGAACGCCAGCAGTGCTTCGCCCGCGGCCACATCGCGCGCATTGAGCCGCACGCCGGCGCGCGGCGCGTAATGCGAGGCCAGCATGCCCGGCGCCAGCGGCTGGCTGTCGTCGCTCTCGGCCTCTACAGGTGGCCGCGCCAGCGGCGCGCCGAGCACGGCCTCGATCCGCTCGCGTGACAGCCCGCCAGGGCGCAGTAGCATCGGGGCGTCGAAACAGCCGACGATGGTCGATTCGACGCCGACCGTAACAGGTCCACCGTCCACGATCAGGTCGATCCGCCCGGCAAGGTCGCTCTCGACATGGGCTGCCAGCGTCGGCGAGACATGGCCGGAGATGTTGGCGGACGGCGCCACCACGGCCCCGCCGAAGGCGCGCAGGATCGCCTCCGCCACCGGATGGGCGGGAATGCGGATCGCGACCGTGTCGAGCCCGGCGGTGGCCAACTCAGCCACCGGACAGTCGTCCGTCTTCGGCACCACCAGCGTCAGGGGCCCCGGCCAGAACGCTTCCGCAAGCCTCAACGCACGCGCGTCGAACCGCCCGATCCGGCGCGCGGCTGAGAGGTCGGCGACATGGGCGATCAGCGGGTTGAAGGCCGGCCGCCCCTTGGCGGCGTAAAGATGGGCGATCGCGGTGGCATTGGCGGCGTCCGCCCCGAGCCCGTAGACCGTCTCGGTCGGAAACGCGACCAGCCCGCCGGCGGCCAAAATCCGGGCGGCAGCTTCCTCGCCGGCCCCGCCGGCCGGTAAAATCAGCGTTTCAAGACCCGTTTTCACAGGGACAAAATTCCTCATGCCGGCCGCTTGCGGTGCGTCAAACCCGACGCTATAAGCCGCCTTCTTGTCGGAGTGTGGCTCAGCCCGGTAGAGCACTGCGTTCGGGACGCAGGGGTCGCAGGTTCGAATCCTGCCACTCCGACCATTCTTCCAAAAGTCGACGTTTTCCAGAGGCTTGGCGGACCGGCCGCCAGCGCCTCGGGAGCGCCTTTTTGCAACGATTTTCGGGGCGGGTCCACGGCCGATTTGGCCGGGCAGGGGCATCTGCCGCGGCGGCATGGCTCTACATTCGCCGGCCGATGGTCCGATGCTGGACAGTAGGTCAGTAGACTACCGCCGCGCCACCAGCACGCCCACCAGGAACGCCACCATCAGTGCCGGCAGTGGCGCCTCGCGCACCATGCCGCGAACGATGTCCGGCCAGTGCTGGTCCGGGACGAGGCTTGGAGACCTGACTTCAGCCATCGGTGTCATGCCCCAGTCCGAGGCAAGTTCGGCGATCTCGCTCGAGGCCAAACGCACGCCGTCGCGGACGCGGAAGATGGCGGCGTCGGATCGCTCGCGCGGCGCGAGCGCCATCAGCGTCGCGACAGCAGTGCGCAACGTCATCTCGCCAAAACCTTGCAGCCTCACCGACTCCTCGGGATCGGACGTCATGCAAGATCCCTCACAGCGCGAAGTGGTGTGCGATGGTGAATGCCGCCGTCGCGCACAGGACCAGCGTGGACACCGCGCCGGCCACCCCGCGCGCGAGATGGGCTCGCGTCAGGTGCCTGGTCATGATCTTGCTCCATGCTCTGCATGGCAATAGCGGCGAGGAAGGTTGGTTCCTCGCGCGTCGCTCGAATCGCCCGACGCTCTACTTCCGCAAGAGCTCGCTCAAGGCCGCCGTCGCCTCGGCGCAGCGGATGTCGTCGATCTCGCGCGACAGGCTGAGCGCGCTGGATCTCAGTTCTTCGAGCCTCCAGCTCGCCGGATGCTGGCTTTCGAGCTGACCGAGACGCTTGTTCAGGTCATCCAGTCTCGATTGGAGCTGCCCGATGCTGGCGGCCCCATTCACTTTCCAAACGCGCTGTGCACGCATCGTAGTTCCCCTGCTAGTCTCACGGCGTTGTGAGCGGGGTTCGTGGCTGGAATGGGAGTTTCTCTTGTCCGGCTTCAGACGGTGGGGAACCGTTGCAAAAGGGCAACGCGGGTTCCCGCGCGTTGACCGGCGCGGACAGAGCTATCGCCCATCGCCCGCGCCCTTCTGCATATGCCGTCGCGTTGCCTGGTCGGGCCCGGCACGATCCGCGTCAGGCGGCGCTCGGCCACCTGGTTGATCGCTTTTCGATGCGGCTTTCCAGGATCGCGATGCTCACTTGGAGATTGTCGCGCCGGGCTCTCAGGTTCTGCGCGAGCATCGGGTAGGCGAGATTGTTTGGATCGGAGATTCCGGCCCTCCGCTCTTCCTCCAGAATGTCGGCGTCGAGCATTTGCGTGCGCCAACGCAGATCGGAGATCAGGACGTGGAGCTGTGTCGGGATGGTCGCTTCGAAACGGGACGTCGATTGCATGGGATCGCCTCACTATGAAACAGACCCACTGCGGGTCTGAGGGATTGGCGGACGAGCAGCAAGGAGAGTGCCAGCGCGCCGGCTAAGGGCGAAGGCCTGCCGGGCGGCCGAAGGGGTGACACTCTCCCCTTCGTCATTCCGGGGCGATGCGCAGCATTGAGCCCGGAATCCATCGGGCCGCAGTTGCGCGGCGACATGGAATCTCAGATGCGCAATTGCGCATCATAGCTCGCCGCTTCGCCGCGCTCCGGAATGACGGTGGCATGCCCGGGTGTTTCGCTTTGCTGTCAACCCAATCGCGCCAAATATTCCACTTTACCGAAATTCGGAAATGGCGTATGTGTAGCCCATCCCGGCTCATTCGGCTCGTAATGTTTGGCTGGCTATTCCCGAACGAAAATGTGGGACTTAACATTCCATTCGCCGTTGGACTGGTGTTCGTAAAGCTTAACGGTGCTTCCGGACAGCTTGGTCGTTTCCTCGCCTTTGACCAAGGAAGCTTTGAAGCGGGAGGTCACGTATGCGTAGTTCCCCATTGGCAAAACCTCAACAAGTTCAAGCTTGTGATTTCTGACGCTCGTTCCCCTTTTGGCAAAGAAGTCGCGTATCGCAGTCGCACCCGAAACGGGCGGTGCGCCGGGCGGGATTAGACTGGCATCGGTGGCATACATTGGCAGCAAGGCATCGAAATTTGGATCGTTGATCGCTGCATCCCATTGCGCATTGAGTTTCGTCATGTCCTCAGTGAGCGGGTCCGCCCGCGCATGGCCGATAGTGACGAACAACAGCACCAGCAGCAGCGATAAGCTTTTGCTCATGACTTTGCCCTCTTTGATCTGATCGTGTCCGCCAGTCGGGCGCGCCTATGCGACGCGCACGCTGGTGATCTGTGAATGGCTGGTTCTGAAGATCGCGCCTGCCAATGGCACCAAGGCTGCAATTTGAAGAGAAGCGGAGAGTTCGGCGTTTCTCCGTTTCGTGGGCAGCAGCTTCCGGCAAGCAAAGAGCGTGACGGTGCGGGGAGGCTACACGGCTCTCGGAATCATGCCTACGGTTGTTTTGGGTCAGAAAGCCAGCGAATGTCGGCCCCGAACGCGGCATCGTCGATGGCTCGCACCGTGTCGTGGTGATGACGTGATGTCCGCAATGACTGGCGGCGACCGTCGAAGGATGGGCGGTCCCTCCGCAATCGGTCGTCAGGGTTCTTCAGAGGGCAAAAAGAAACGCGGGGACCGCGCCACCGCACCTATTGAGAATATCTGGTGCGAGAAAATGCGTGGTTGCAGTTGCAGGGGACGCCGGAACGTTCGCTATGCGCCGATAGCGAGCAGCGAGCGCTTTGCAGCGAAATGACGCGATGGGCCCAAAGGCGACACTCAAGAAAAGCCGCCAAGCGAGGCGGACTTAGACCGGCGTCTCCCGGCGGACTGGCGGTAAGAGTGCCAACGCAATGTAGGGGAGTGGATAAAACAATCCGCCCCAGATGAACCAGGCGGCCCTAGAGCGTCCCCTCTGTTCGGCATAGTTCGCAGTATAGTGCCCGCACGCAGAGATGAGGCTGAGATAAAGGATTGCAGCAACAATTAACGGAAACATGGGCCGGCTCCGATCACTGCTACGAATAAACATAAGGGATTTGGGTCACGGGGCAATACACGCCCTCGTCAACGAATGAGTTCAAGACCGCATGGCAAGGTCCGGTTAGGCGCAATCGCGCCCAAGGTCGACCAGCAGCAAATCTGGATATGGTCCGCTCTGCCGCCGGAAGCGAAAGTGAGCTATCCCGCCGCGATGCAGCAGGAATGACGCTGATGACCGAAACCGTCGCGCCCGTCGCCAAGCCTGTTCCTCGACCGCGATCCAGAAGCGCCGAGACCGTCAGCGCGTCGGCGCTGGCGCAGCACCTCGATTGCAGCCGGACCTACATCGGCAAGCTCGAAGCCGAAGGCGTAATCCAGCGGCAAGGTGACGGCTTCCCGCTCGATCAGAGCCGCGTCGCTTATCTGCGATACCTGCGGCGCGAGCGGCGGCAATCGTCGCGCAGTGAAGCCGATGCTGCGCACGGCGCGGCAATGACAGCGTGTTTTCGAGAACGCTGCAATCTCCTCATGCTGTTGCCGAAAGGCAACTGATTTATTGTTTCTTCGTTGAACTGTTCCATTTTGCGTTTACGCCGCAACAAACAGCTTTAGATTTGCGGTCTCCGGGCTGGGGCGTGTTTTACGACAGCGAATTTTCGAACCCGGAGGCTTTTCGAAATGATTTTGGAATTCCTCGCAATTTTTTCTCTCGTTCAGTTCGCCAACATAATTTCGCGACTGATCGGTCAGCGGAATGACGTACTCTCCTACGTTTCAAGATCAGGTCCTCACCGGTAAGTGTGGCTAAAGCGGCATTGCTGGCACCGTTTTGATGGCATCTATCCTGCACGGTGCGCGACGTAGCGATCTTGCGACCCGGCGCGCCATCGAGCGTGTGTGTTCGAGGTGCGCACAGAGATTGCCAAGGTCTAACAGGAGATGGCCGACAAGTGAGGTGAGCCGCCACTAGATGACGACACATGATGACCGCCGCTCAAGTCGCGACACAGGTCCTACGTCGCCTCCGTTGTGCCGGCGTGCCGGCACGCCATCCACCGCAATCTGTAGCGGCGTGCTTGTCCATCGTAGGCCGGGCGGAGTTGTTTGCTATTTCTGCTCCCCGCGATACTCTGACAATCGGCTGGGGGCCTTAGAATGTTCGATGTGTATCTTAACACCAGGCGAGATCTGTTGGTTGTGCGAAATGGTTTGCCAATTCCGCTTCCCGACGCGTCAGGCAGATGGCATAAGAAGAAAAAAGTAGCGAGCGTCAGTGAGAACATTAAGCTCGCCGTTCAGCGACAAGGCTACTACCTGCGCAAGCTAACGGACTTTAAAAAGCGTTAGCCCGCGAACCGCATGTGCAACCTCTACAGCATCGCGACGAACCAAGCTGCGTCGCCGCACTGTTTCGCGTCGCCAACCGATACGTCGGTAACCTCGCACCGATGCCCGGCGTGTTTCCCGACTATCCTGCGCCGGTCGTCCGCAACACAGACGCAGGATGGTGTTGATGCGGTGGGGCATGCCGCCGCCACTTCGCACAGGCGTGCTGCCAGTCACGCCCCGCTGACCCCGGCCGTCGGGCAAAACACCGGGTCATTCCGATCTGCGCCGGTGTCAAGCTGCGCTTGCAAGAATATTCCACTTTACCGAAATTCGGAATTGGCGTATGTGCTGCCCATCCCGGCTCACCAAGAGGGGCGATCTTGTGTCGTCACTGTCGCGAGCCGGGCTTGCGGTGGACGCGGCAGCGTCGGGCGCGAGAGGTCGAGGGCAGGGCGGATTGCTCTCCGTGAGCCCAAGACTTCGTGCCGGATGAGCGGCGCTGTCAGGTTCGTCTCGTCTGCAAGTTTCCGGCTCCGTCGACAGGGCTGGAAAAACTGCGGCGAAATGGCGGGCCGTGCGTACGGCAAAACCGTGTGGTCCTGGCCGTCGTTGCTACGGTCAAGTGCTTTGCGAATGCGGCAGTCGCGTCAACCGGCGCGGTGTCGGTGACTTTCGCAGGCGTGAGGGAGGCCAGAAGGAATTCGGCTCCCGGGAGAGCACGGCATAAGCCGTCCAACCACTGCGCAGGGAAGGCCGAGTGATTGGCACCACCTGTATGCTGCTGTGCGGTTTCCTTGCGCTACCTTTCGCGCAGCAGACCGCGGGTGCGAGGTCAGCACCCGGCCTTCCCTGCGCCCTCTTGGCTTCGAGGGTGGAACGTCAAAGCAAAGCTCGGGCGAATTGGGCCGCGAGGATGCGAAGACGTGTCTGCGACCAGGCACTCGCTGTCATCGCCCGGCTTGACCGGGCGATCCAGCATTCCAGGGACGGCTGTGATTGAGCCGAGAGGCCGCGGCGTGCTGGATTCCCCGCTTGCCGCCTACGCTAAAGCTTCGGCGGCCCTGGACCTCAGCCCCGGCGAAGCCTTGGCGTAGCCGGGTCGCGCGCGGGGAATGACAGGGGTACTTGGAGGACGACGCCAATGCCTCACGTTCCGTCATTGCGAGCGCAGCGAAGCAATCCAGAGCCTTTCCGCGGAGGGATTCTGGATTGCTTCCGCCTTCGCTGAAGCTTCGGCGGGCAAGTCGCTACGCTCGCAATGACGATGCGGAGAGAGCGTGCCTTCCATCCACCCCCCATTCACAACTCCGTGCCTTGATTCGGGAACAATCATTCCCTATTATCCCGTAATGCAAAAAGCCGCGCGCCGTCCCCAGCCTGCTGCCCGTCCACCCGGCCGTCCCCGGGAATTCGACATGGACACCGCGCTCGACCGCGCCGTACGCGTATTTTGCGAGCGGGGCTATCATGCGACCTCGATCGGCGACCTGACAGCCGCGATGCGGCTTGCCACCGGCAGTGTCTACAAGGCGTTTCGCGACAAGCAGGCCGTGTTCCTGGCCGCTTTCGAGCGCTATGCCGCGGTGCGCCGGGAGCAGACCCGCAGCGCGGCCGCGCGCGGCGCCAACGGTCGCGAGCGACTGCGCTATATGTTGCTGTCCTATGTCGAGCACTCCCAGGGGATCGAGGGCCGTCGCGGCTGCATCGTGGTCGGCGGCGCGGTCGAGCTCGCCGGGCTCGATCCGGACGTCCGCGCCCGCGTCAACGCCCAGCTCGAAACCAACGAGGCCTTCATCGCCGGCCTCATTCGCGAGGGCCAGGCCGATGGCTCGATTCCCGCCCATGTTGCGACCGACGACACTGCGCGGCTGATGATCTGCATCACGCAGGGGATGCGCGTCGTCGGCAAGGCGCGCCTGCCGCTCGACGGCGAGCGCCTGGTCGGCGTCGCGATGAAACTGCTCGCCTGAATTTGTGTCTTATTAGGGAATGATCATTCCCGATATCTGGAGTTTGCTGGAATGACGATGAATGCCACGATCGAGACCGCACCCGGGCCGGATGCGGTGTCGCAACGACTGACCTTCGTGCTTGCCGCGGCCTGTGGCATGGTCGCCGCCAACATCTACTACGCCCAGCCGCTGATCGCCCCGATCAGCGCCGCGCTCGGCCTCTCGCATGCGGCGGCGGGGCTGATCGTCACCATGACGCAGATCGGCTACGGCGTGGGGCTTCTCTTCATCGTGCCGCTCGGCGACCTCGTCGAGAATCGCGCGCTGATCTGCTCTGTCATCACGCTCGGCGCCGCGGCGCTGCTGGCCGCCGCGTTCGCTACCCACGCGCTGCCGTTCCTGATCGCCGCGCTGTTCATCGGCCTCGGCTCGGTCGCCGTGCAGATCATCATTCCCTACGCGGCACACCTTGCGCCGGAAGCCATTCGCGGCCGCGTCGTCGGCAATGTCTCGACCGGATTGATGCTGGGCATCATGCTGGCGCGACCGGTGTCGAGCTTCGTCACGGCAGCGCTGTCATGGCACGCGGTGTTCTTCATGTCCGCCGCGCTGATGATCGTGCTCGCGGCGGTGTTGTGGACGACGTTGCCCAAGCGCAAGCCGGTCGCGCGCATGCATTACGGCACGCTGCTGCTGTCGATGCCGCATCTGGCCCGGACCACGCCGCTGCTCCGGCGCCGCGCGCTCTATCAGGCGAGCCTGTTCGGTGCCTTCACCCTGTTCTGGACGGTGGCGCCACTCCAGCTCGCCAGCGAATTCGGCTTCTCCCAGCGCGGCATCGCGCTGTTCGCGCTCGCCGGCGTCGCCGGCGTGTTCGCCGCCCCGATCGCGGGACGGCTCGCCGATCGCGGCCATAGCCGCATCGCGACACTGGTCGCCATGCTGCTGGCGGCCGCCGGCTTCCTGGTGACCTATATCGGCGCGGCCGGCTCGATGCTGAACCTCGCCTGCCTGGTCGTGGCCGCGATCGCCATCGATATCGGCGTCCAGGGGAACGTCGTGCTCGGCTTCCGCGCCATTTTCGTGCTTGGGCATGAGCACCGCAGCCGCCTCAACGGCCTCTACATGGCGACGTTCTTCGCCGCCGGCGCTGCCGGCTCTGCGGTCGGCGCCTGGGCCTTCGCGCAAGGCGGCTGGACCCTGGCGTCGGCCATTGGCCTTGCTCTGCCGGTCGCCGGCTTGCTCTATGCGGCGACAGAGTAGCGGTACGATCGTGCCCGCGGCCGTTTACCAAGCCCTGGATACGCAGCCCAGCATCGTGCGATTTCCGTCTCGCGGTTTCCCTGCGGCTGTAGTACTTTGGTCGCAAGCGAGCCCGGTTAACGGGCGGCAGGGGGAGGCTGATGAGGCGTGCGGGACTGGTTGGCGTACCGCGAGTACGGCCATGGTCGTGGCAGGCGTTTCTGCTCGGATTTATCGTCGTCGCCGTGTCGGCCGCACTTCAAGGCGTCTGCGTCGCGCTCGGCGCAAAGCTCTATTTCGCGGCGTTCCTGCCCAGCCTGTTCGTGCTCGGAATCGTCGCGGGCGCGCCGGCGGCGGTGTTCGCCGCGCTGCTCACCGTTCCGCTGGTGTGGTGGGCGTTCATCCCGCCGTTCTTCCAGTTCATGCCGCTCTCCAGCGCGGGCGCGGATTCCATCAACCTGTTCTGCCTGCTCGCGGTGCTCTTGATCGGCCTTGCCGATCTCTGCCGCGAGACGATGGCAATGATCAGCCGCGGCGGGCTGAAGCCCTCGGGCGAGAGCACGGCAACGAATTCGCAATAAATCCGCTTCGTGCGGAAGCGGCGCGTTGCGCCGGCGCAACAGTCCGGCAACCATCCGCGAGCTTGGTGCGCGCCGCTAACTTTTCGAAAAAGATTTGGCCGCAATTTCTCCCCCGGGAATGACGAGGGAGTTTTTGAACATGAACGGTCACGCCATCTTTGAGAACGTGCGCCGCTATCGCGGCATCGCATCGCTCTATCGCCAGACCGCTGCATTCCGCCCGGGCCAGAGCTGGTCGCTTCTGGAGCAGGCGAGCGAGTGGGAAGCGCGGGCGCTGTCGGAGCTGGAAGCCTATTTCGCCGCGCGCGCGGATTACGCCGCCGTCCTGCGCGCTGCCTGATCGTTAACCATCACAGGTATTCGTATCGATGACGAACGGCGCGAACGACACGCGATGGGACGCAGACGTTCGCGCCATAGCCGTCAGAACCGGTAGCTCGCCTGAACCCTCACGGTGCGGCCCTGGCCGGGCGAGATGTTGTTGTTGCCGTCGGCGGACGCCCAATAGCCGCGGTTGAAGATGTTCTCGACCGTGAGCTGCGCCCGCCAGTTGGCATCGATCGTGGCGTAGACGCCGGCATCGAAGCGCACGAAGCTCGGCAGTCTCACCGTGTCATCCGACGATGCAAAGGAATCGCCGAAATAGATGATGCCGAGCGCGGCGGCCCACATCGGCGTGAACTGGTACTTGTTCCACCAGGCGAACTGATTGTACGGCACGAGCTGCACGCGATTGCCCGGCACCACGGTCGCCGACGTCGCGCTGGTGATCTTCGCGTCGGTATAGGCATAACCGAGCGTGGACTGCCATTGCTCGGTGACGTAGCCGACGAGGCTTGCTTCGAAGCCGCGCGTCAGCGTGCTGCCGGAGGGCAGGAAGAAGCCGGGATTGTTGCCGTCGGCGATCGGCTGGTTGGTCCGGTTGAGATTGTAGATCGCGGTCGAGAACAATAGCTTCGGATTGATGTTCCACTTCATCCCGACCTCGGTGTTCTCGAACTTCTGCGGCTGCAGGATCAGCGTGCCATCGTTCAGCGAGGAGAACTGGTCGCCGGAGGCTGGCAAATAGGAGATGCTGTAGGCGGTGTAGACCGACATCGTCTCCATCGGCTTGAGGAGCACGGCCGCTTGCGGCGAGACCAGATTGTCGGTGCGATTGCGGTTGAGGTTGGTGTTCATGTCCAGCGCCGACATCTCGAAGCGGTCGAACCGCGTGCCCACGATGAGCTGGAGCGCGCGCGAGAACTCGATGGTGTCGCGCAGGTAACCGGACTCGACGTTGAGCGCATATTTACTGTTCGAATCCGGTGTCGTGACGCCGTCGGTGTTGGTGCCGGTGAAGTGGTGGACGAAGTTGACCGGCCCGAAATAGGTCGGCGCGAACGGGTTCTGCACGATGGTATTGGTGCCGTTCGGGAAGACGCCGGTGTTGCGGATGTCGACACCGGTCTGGCGGCCGAACTCGGTGCCGAAGCCCACCGTGTGCGCGATCGGCCCGGTCCAGCCCTTGTAGGTGAAGTCGGTCTGGTTGAAGACGTTGTCGCGGTTGGTGGTGTGCTGATAGGCGCCAAGGTTGACCGCGGTGTCGGCTGCGTTGACGGCACCGGCGAGCGGCCCGCCGGTGGGATAGACGTTCTGGTAGAACTTCTGGTAGTCGGCCGCCATCGTGCCGTTGCGCACCGACAGTCCGTTCTGGAAGTCGTGCTCGATGATCGCCATGCCGGTCTGCACGGTCGCCTGCGCGGTGTTGAGGCTGGGGCTGCCGAAGAACGTCTGGAGATTGCCGTTCGGCGCGAACGGCGTCGTCGGATTGAAGCGCGTGACGCCGCCGGGAAGGCCCTGCGAGGGATTGCCGCGATCGGCGGTGCGGCCGTCGTGGTAATATTCGTAGGACAGCTTGATCTTGGTGAAGTCGTCGGGCTTCAGCGTAACGGTCGGGTTGATGCCGTAGCGTTCGAGATGGTTGAAGTCGCGGAACGCATCGCTGCCCTCGTAGAACACGTTCAGCCGGGCGGCGACGTTCTCATTGATGGCTTGTCCTGCATCGAGCGTGACGCGCCGGTCGCCCCACGAGCCCGTTTGCCCCGTCGCCTGGTAGATGCGGGTGCCATCGGCCTCCTTGAGGGTGCGGTTGAGCACGCCGCCGCCGGCGCCGCGGCCGAAGGTCAGGGCGCTCGGGCCCTTCAGCACCTCGATGCTTTGCGCGTTGTACAGGTCGCGGAAATATTGCACGTCGTCACGAAAGCCGTTGACGAAGAAGTTGGCGCTGGAATCGACGCCGCGGATGACGAGCTCGTCGCGATTGCCTTCGCCCTGGTGGACGGCGACGCTCGGGACGTAGCGCGTGACATCGGTCAAGCCCTGATAATTCTGGTCGCGGATCTGCTGCTGGGTGATGACGGAAAGCGATTGCGGGATGTTGACGATGGGCGTGTTCGACTTGGTGGCGACGGAGGTGCTGTTGGCGAAATAGCCGACGGTGCTGGTGCGCGCGTCCTGCGATGGCATGAAGGGTTGTGGCGCGGCGGTCGTCCCCGGCCGCCGTGCCGTTTGCGTCCGGCGGCTCCGCGTGCCGCTCGACCGGCGTACGGCCGAAGCGGGATTGGTTCGGCGCTGTGCTTCCGGCGCGGTCACGGTGACGGATGGAATCGCCACGCCTTGCGCGGGCGTGGATTGCGCAAAGGCCTGCGGACTGGCGAAGAACGCAGCTGACGTCATCAGCGCGGTCAACACGCCTCCGATACCCGAAAAATTGCGCTTGGACATGTAGCTTGCGGCAGACAAAAGCTCTCCCGCGGCGGCGATGTGGCTCATCGCGCCCTCCCTGACTCTTTCAAAACTCGCCCGGATTCCCCATTGCACGGCCGGATGCGGGGCAAGGAGCATCCGTGCACGCGAAGTCACTGTGTGCATCAACAAAGTGACCGTGCGGCCATTCCGCGCAGGATGATTTGAATCGTTCGAAACTTGTCGGGTTCCAGGCGATCACATGTTTCGGCGCGCCGGCAGGATCCGTGGCGACTACGGAGTTATCTCGGCGCCCGCGTGTGCTAGCACCAGACCGATCGAGATCTCCTACGTCGGCCGGGACCAGCGATGACCACCTTCAACCGTGTCTTCACGACGGAGCGTCTGCTCCAGATCATCGTCATCCTGGCGGCAACAGTTGCGATGAAGCTGATGGGCTGAATTTCGGTGGGCTATTGCCCGCCGAACTCGGGCACGTCGGGCAAATAGTTCGAGCCCTCGGAGCCCAGGAAATCGAACATCGCCTGCGCCGGTGGCAGCAGCACCTTGTCGCTGCGGCGGATCACGTACCATTGCCGGACGATCGGAAGGCCCGCGACATCGAGCACGATGAGACGACCTTCGGCGAGCTCATGCGCCACCGTGTGGGCCGAGATGAAGGCGATGCCGAGCCCGGCGATGACGGCCTGCTTGATGGTCTCGTTGCTGCTCATCTCCATGCCGATGATCGGCTCGAGATCCGATCTCTGGAACATGCCTTCCATCAGCGTGCGCGTCCCTGATCCCGGCTCGCGGGTGAGGAAGGTCTCGTGCACGAGGTCGGTCAGGTTGAGGCCGGAATCCTTCCCCAGCCAGTGTCCCTTGCGCGCGACGATGATGTGCGGATTGCGCCCGAGCTGACGCACGTCGACGCTGACGTCGGCCGGTGGCCGACCCATCACGGCGAAATCGAGATCGTAGCCGTGCATGGCCTCGCGGATCTCCTCGCGATTGCCGATCGTGAGCTTGATCTCGATCTTCGGATGCCGCTTCGAGAACGCCGCGATCGCATGCGGCACGAAATATTTCGCGGTCGAGACCGCGCCGAGATGCACCGTGCCACCGGTCCGTCCAGCGAGCAGATCGAGCGCGCCCTGGCAGTCCATGATCGCGGCCTCGACGCGTTCAGCGAGCGCCAGCACCTCCTTGCCAGCCTCCGTCAGCAGCATGCCGTCGCCGGTCCGCTGCACCAGCGGCAGGCCGGCGAGGTCCTGGAGCTGCCGGAGCTGCTGGGTGACGGCTGGCTGGGTCAGGCCGAGCTGGCTCGAGGCCGCGGTGACGCTGCCCTTCGCCGAGAGCGCCGCAAGCGAGCGGAGCTGCCGGATCGTCAGATGCCGGAGCTGGGCCGCCGCGTGGCCCGGGCCATTATAAGAAAATTCTTTGGCACTCATTATGAATAGAAATTTTCCTTATTAAGCCGCCCCTGTCAATCTCCTCGTGTTGGGACCGACCGCACCGACCTCCAGCGGGGAGGGAACTGGAAGCGGCGCCCGCAAGGGGATGGACGCAGATGACCGGGCAACTCAGGTTGGACGACCACCTTCAACGGTATTCCGAGACGGCGCCGCATGCGCTGGCCGTGGCAGCCGCAGTCGATGCCATCGCGGCGGCGGCGATCGAGATCGCCGACCTCATCGCCACCGGCGATTCCGCGGACGCATCGGGCCTGACCACCGGCCGCAACAGCGACGGCGATCTCCAGCGCGACCTCGACCTCCAGGCCGATGCGATCCTGCGCCGCTGTCTCAGCAGACTGCCGATCGCGGCGCTCGCGTCGGAGGAGATGCGCGAGCCGCAAATCGGCGACCGCGAGGCAAAAATCTGCGTCGCGATCGATCCGCTCGACGGCTCCTCCAACATCGACATCAACATGACCGTCGGCACGATCTTCTCGATCCTGCCTGCCCCGGATGACCTGGCTCTCGCCTTCCATCAGCGCGGCTCGGCGCAGCTTGCCGCGGGGTTCGTCACCTATGGGCCGCAGACCTCACTGGTGCTGACGCTCGGCGACGGCGTCGACATCTTCACGCTCGACCGCAGGGCGGGCTGCTTCCGCCTCGCGCGCAGCGCCGTGCAGATCTCCGAGACGTGCGAAGAATTCGCGATCAATGCGTCGAACCGCCGCCACTGGGATACGCCGGTCCGCGCCTTCGTCGACGAATGTCTTGCCGGCGTCGAAGGGCCCGCCAACCACAATTTCAACATGCGCTGGATCGGCTCGCTGGTTGCGGAGGCCTACCGAATACTCACCCGCGGCGGCGTGTTCCTCTATCCCTCGGACGCGCGCCCCGGCTATGGCGACGGCCGCTTGCGCCTCACCTACGAGGCGCACCCGATGGCCATGATCATCGAACAGGCCGGCGGCTCCGCCACGACCGGGCGCGAGCGCATCCTCGAGCTATCGGCGCAGAGCCTGCACCAGCGCGTGCCGCTGATCATGGGCTCGAGCAACGAGGTGCAGCGCGTCGAGGAACTGCATTGCGATCCGCTGCTGGTCGCCAGCATCTCCGCACCGCTGTTCGCGCGGCGCGGCTTCTTCCGGCTGTGAGCGAGGCGACCCATGTCCAGGAAGCATCCGATCATCTCCATCACCGGCTCCTCCGGCGCCGGCACCACCTCGGTCAAGAAGACGTTCGAGCAGATCTTCTTCCGCGAGAAGGTCAACGCCGTCTACATCGAGGGCGACGCCTTCCATCGCTATGATCGTGCCGAGATGCGCACGCAGATGGCGCAGGAGGCCGAACGCGGCAACAAGCATTTCAGCCATTTCAGCCCCGAGACCAACCTGTTCGAGGAGCTGGAGCGTGCCTTCCGCGACTATGGCGAGACCGGCACCGCGACGACGCGGCACTATGTCCATGATGCCGAGGAGTCCGCACTGCATGGTACGGCGCCCGGGACCTTCACCGAGTGGGAGCGGCTGCCGGAAAATTCGGACCTGTTGTTCTACGAGGGCCTGCACGGCGCCGTCGTCACCGACAAGGTCAATGTCGCGCGCTACGCCGATCTCAAGATCGGCGTCGTGCCGGTCATCAATCTCGAATGGATCCAGAAGCTGCACCGCGACCGCAGCGCCCGCGGCTATTCGACCGAGGCCGTCACCGACACCATCCTGCGGCGGATGCCCGACTACATCCACTACATCTGCCCGCAATTCACCGAGACCGACATCAACTTCCAGCGCGTGCCGACGGTGGACACCTCCAATCCGTTCATCGCGCGCTGGATCCCGACGCCGGACGAATCGATGGTCGTGATCCGCTTCAAGAATCCGCGCGGCATCGACTTCCCCTATCTGCTGTCGATGCTTCCCCACAGCTGGATGTCCCGCGCGAACTCCATCGTGTGTCCAGGCGCGAAGCTCGATCTGGCGATGCAGCTGATCCTGACGCCGCTGATCATGCAGCTGATCGAGCGCAAGCGAAATCTGAAGTGAACAGGGAGAGAATCCGATGAACATCTCCGTCCACGCTGAAGCCGACATCACGGCAGTCGCGCACAACGATCTCGCCAATGCCGTCCGCTTCCTCGCGGTCGATGCGATCGAGACCTCGCAGTCCGGCCATCCCGGCCTGCCCATGGGCATGGCCGACGTCGCAACCGTGCTGTTCTCGCGGTTCCTGAAATTCGACTCGGCTCACCCGAATTGGCCGGATCGCGACCGCTTCGTGCTGTCGGCGGGCCACGGTTCGATGCTGCTCTATGCGCTGCTGCATCTCACCGGCGGCGACGTCAGCCTGGACGACATCAAGGCGTTCCGGCAGTGGGGCTCGAAGACGCCGGGGCATCCGGAATACGGCCACACGCCGGGTGTCGAGACCACGACCGGGCCGCTGGGGCAGGGGATTGCGACCGCTGTCGGCATGGCGCTCGCCGAGCGCATGGCCAATGCACGGCACGGCGACGGCCTGGTCGATCACTTCACCTATGTGATCGCGGGCGACGGCTGCCTGATGGAAGGCATCAGCCAGGAGGCGATCTCGCTCGCCGGTCATCTCCAGCTCGGCCGTTTGATTGTGCTGTTCGACGACAACGGCATCTCCATCGACGGGCCGACCTCGCTGGCCACTTCCGATGATCAGCTCGCGCGCTTTGCGGCGTCCGGCTGGTCGGTCCGCCGTGTCGACGGCCATGACCCCGAAGCGGTTGCGCAGGCGATTGCCGAAGAGCGTGAGAGCACAAGACCGTCGCTGATCGCCTGCCGTACCATCATCGGCTATGGCGCGCCGGACCGTCAGGGCACCGAGAAGGCGCATGGTGCGCCGCTCGGCACCGAGCAAACAGCGGCGGCGCGGCGGACGCTCGGCTGGGACTATCAGCCTTTCGTGGTCCCGATCCCGATCCTCAAGGCATGGCGGATGATCGGACAGCGCGGGCAGGTCGAGCGTCTTGCCTGGCTCGACCGCTACGAATGCGCGACGGCCGCGCAGCGCGAGCTGTTCATCGAGGGCAAGGCCGTTGCCCTGCCGGAGGCCTATGCCCAGGCCTCGGCGAAATTGCGCGAGCGCTTTGCCAGCGAGCGTCCGAAGCTGGCGACGCGGCAAGCCTCGCAACAGGTGCTCGACGGCATTGCCGGGACAATTCCCGGACTGGTCGGCGGCTCGGCGGACCTGACGCATTCGAACCTCACGCACGCCAAAGCGCAGACTCCGGTGACGCGTGGGGCGTTCGCCGGCGGCTACATCCACTACGGCATCCGCGAGCACGGCATGGCCGCCGCGATGAATGGCCTCGCGTTGCATGGCGGATTCATCCCCTATGGCGGCACCTTTCTCGCCTTCTCCGACTACAGCCGGCCGGCGATCCGTCTTGCGGCCCTGATGCGGCTGCGCGTCATCCATGTGATGACCCACGACTCCATCGGTCTTGGCGAGGACGGTCCCACGCATCAGCCCGTCGAGCATCTCGCGGCGCTGCGCGTCATCCCGAATCTTCTGGTGTTCCGCCCCGCCGACGCGGTCGAGACGCTGGAAGCCTGGGACTGCGCGCTCGAGGCGGAAGATCGCCCCTCCGTGCTGTGTCTGTCGCGTCAGGCGCTGCCGACATTCCGCAGCGACGTGCGCGGCAGGAACCGTGTCGCGCGCGGCGCCTACCTCATCGTCTCGCCGGACGGCGGTCGCGACGTCACGTTGATGGCGACCGGCTCCGAAGTCTCGATCGCGCTGGAAGCCGCTCGCCTGCTCGCGACGGAACATATCCGCGCCGCCGTGGTCTCCGCGCCATGCTTCGCGCTGTTCGAGGAGCAGCCGGAGGACTACCGCGCCTGTGTGCTCGGCACTGCCCCGCGCGTCGGCATCGAGGCCGCAGTCGCCGGCGATTGGCATCGCTGGATCGGCACTGACGGCGAGTTCGTCGGCATGCGCGGCTTCGGCGCCTCTGCGCCGGCGCCCGTGCTCTACCGCGAATTCGGCATCACGCCGCAAAGCGTTGCCGAAGCCGCCCGGCGGACGATCACCCGCGCCGGCAAGCCATAACAGGAGGAACTTTCGTGGCCCGTATCACCCTTCGTCAGCTGCTCGATCACGCCGCCAACCACGGCTACGCGGTGCCGGCGTTCAACATCAACAACATGGAGCAGGGTATTGCGATCATGCAGGCCGCGGCCGAGGTCGATGCGCCCGTGATCATCCAGGCCTCGCGCGGCGCGCGCAGCTATGCCGGCGATCTCATGCTCTCGCACATGATCGACGCGCTGGAGCGGACCTATCCGGACATTCCGCTCTGCATGCACCAGGACCACGGCAATGACGAGGCGACCTGCGCCTCCGCCATCGCCCACGGCTTCACCTCCGTCATGATGGACGGCTCGCTCAAGGCCGACGCCAAGACCGCCGCCGATTACGACTACAATGTCGACATCACCCGCCGCGTCGTCGATCTCGCGCATTGGGTGGGCGCCTCCGTCGAAGGCGAGCTCGGCGTGCTCGGCTCGCTCGAGCATGGCGGCGGCGAGCAGGAGGACGGCCACGGCGTCGAGGGCAAGGTCAGCCACGACCAGCTCCTCACCGATCCCGACCAAGCCGTCGACTTCGTCCGCGCCACCAAGGTCGATGCGCTCGCGATCGCGATGGGCACGTCCCACGGCGCCTACAAGTTCAGCCGCAAGCCTGATGGCGACATCCTGGCGATGCGGGTGGTCGAGGAGATTCACCGCCGCCTGCCGAATACGCATCTCGTGATGCACGGCTCCTCCTCGGTGCCGCAGCCGCTCCAGGACATGTTCAATCAGTTCGGCGGCGAGATGCCGCAGACCTGGGGCGTGCCGGTGGAGGAGATCGTCCGCGGCATCAAGAGCGGTGTGCGAAAGGTCAACATCGACACCGACTGTCGCCTCGCGATGACCGCGGTGTTCCGCAAGGTCGCCGCGCAAACGCGCTCGGAGTTCGATCCGCGCAAATTCCTCAAGCCTGCGATGGATGCGATGCGCGAGCTCTGCCGCGATCGCTTCGAGCAGTTCGGCACCGCGGGCCACGCCAGCAAGATCAAGGTCATTCCCTTGAGCGAGATGGCGCGGCGCTATCGCGCCGGCGAGCTCGACCCGCGCATCGGCGCCCGCGAGTCGGTCGCCGCCTAATCATTCAGAGAGAGAAGAGCAGGAGAGAGCCATGAATGCACACGCAGGAACCGTCCGGGGCAAAGAGCGCTATCGATCGGGCACGATGGAATACGCGCGCATGGGCTATTGGGAGCCCGACTACACGCCGAAGGACACCGATGTCATCGCGCTGTTCCGCGTGACGCCGCAGGAGGGCGTGGACCCCATCGAGGCGTCAGCGGCGGTTGCCGGCGAATCCTCGACCGCGACCTGGACGGTGGTGTGGACCGATCGCCTGACCGCTGCGGAGAAGTATCGCGCAAAGTGCTACCGTGTCGATCCGGTGCCCGGCACGCCGGGCTCGTACTTCGCCTACATCGCCTACGACCTCGACCTGTTCGAGCCGGGTTCGATCGCCAACCTGTCGGCCTCGATCATCGGCAACGTGTTCGGCTTCAAGCCGCTGAAGGCGCTGCGTCTGGAGGACATGCGCTTCCCGGTCGCCTATGTGAAGACGTTCCAGGGGCCGGCGACCGGCATCGTGGTCGAGCGTGAGCGGCTCGACAAGTTCGGCCGGCCGCTGCTGGGCGCGACGGTGAAGCCGAAGCTCGGCTTGTCCGGGCGCAACTATGGCCGCGTGGTCTACGAGGCGCTCAAGGGCGGGCTCGACTTCACCAAGGACGACGAGAACATCAACTCGCAGCCCTTCATGCATTGGCGTGACCGCTTCCTCTATTGCATGGAGGCCGTGAATCGCGCGCAGGCGGCGTCCGGCGAGGTCAAGGGCACGTACCTAAACATCACCGCGGGGACGATGGAGGACATGTACGAGCGCGCAGAGTTCGCCAAAGAGCTCGGGTCGTGCATCGTCATGATCGATCTCGTGATCGGCTACACCGCGATCCAGTCCATGGCGAAATGGGCACGGCGCAACGACATGATCCTGCATCTGCATCGCGCCGGTCACTCGACCTATACGCGGCAGAAGAGCCACGGCGTGTCGTTCCGCGTCATCGCGAAGTGGATGCGGCTCGCCGGCGTCGACCACATCCACGCCGGCACGGTGGTCGGCAAGCTCGAAGGCGATCCCAACACCACGCGCGGCTATTACGATGTCTGCCGCGAAGACTTCAACCCGACCAAGCTCGAGCATGGCCTGTTCTTCGACCAGTCCTGGGCGAGCCTGAACAAGATGATGCCGGTCGCCTCCGGCGGCATCCATGCCGGCCAGATGCACCAGCTGCTCGATCTCCTAGGCGAGGACGTCGTGCTGCAATTCGGCGGCGGCACCATCGGCCATCCCATGGGCATTGCGGCTGGCGCGATCGCCAACCGCGTGGCGCTCGAGGCGATGATCCTCGCCCGCAACGAGGGGCGCGACTACGTCCATGAAGGTCCCGAGATCCTGGCGAGGGCGGCCGAGACCTGCACCCCGCTAAAGGCCGCGCTCGAGGTCTGGAAGGACGTCAGCTTCAACTATCAATCCACTGATACGCCGGACTTCGTGCCGACCGCGCTCGAAACCGTTTGAGGAGTTTTGACATGAAACTGACCCAGGGCTGCTTCTCGTTCCTGCCTGATCTGACCGACGACCAGATCACCAAGCAGGTGCAGTATTGCCTGGCCAATGGCTGGGCGGTGAATGTCGAGTTCACCGACGATCCGCATCCCCGCAACACCTATTGGGAGATGTGGGGCCTGCCGATGTTCGACCTCCAGGACGCCGCCGGCGTGATGATGGAGCTCGCCGAATGCCGCAGGGTTTACGGCGACCGCTACATCCGCATCAGTGGATTCGACTCCAGCCATGGCTGGGAATCGGTGCGGATCTCGTTCCTCGTCAACCGCCCGCCGCAGGAAGCCGAGTTCGACCTGGTGCGGCAGGAGGTGGGCGGACGTGCGATCCGCTACACCACCGTGCGCCGGCCGGCCGCGCACGCGTCGACCTAGTTACTCCTCTCCGCGCGGAGCACTCCCTGCTCCGTTTCCTTGGCGGACCACTGCTTCGCCGCTCCCCCCGCGGCGAAGCTCTTTTCTTCGAGGTGCCGATGCTTGATGTCCCTCATGCGACGACCGCTGAAACCAGCGAGACCAGTTTCGATCTCCGCAAGGAGGCCGAGGCGGCCGGGATCACCGACACGCTGCAACAGCTCGAGCAGGAGCTGATCGGCCTCCGGCCGGTCAAGAACCGCGTGCGCCAGATCGCGTCACTGCTGCTGATCGAGCGCATCCGCCAGCGTGCGGGACTGGCATCGTCGCCACCGACACTGCACATGTCGTTCACCGGTAATCCGGGCACGGGCAAGACCACGGTGGCGCTGCGCATGGCAAAGATCCTGCACGGCCTCGGTTTCGTGCGGCGCGGGCAGGTGATCTCGGTGACGCGCGACGATCTCGTCGGCCAGTATATCGGCCATACCGCGCCGAAGACGAAGGAGATTCTGAAGAAGGCGATGGGCGGCGTGTTGTTCATCGATGAAGCCTACTATCTGCATCGGCCGGACAACGAGCGCGATTACGGCCAGGAGGCGATCGAGATCCTGCTCCAGGTGATGGAGAACCAGCGCGAGGATCTCGTCGTGATCCTCGCCGGCTATGGCGAGCGGATGACGAGCTTCTTCGCCTCCAACCCGGGCTTCCGATCGCGCATCGCCCATCACATCGACTTCCCGGACTATGCGGAAGCCGAGCTTCTCGTCATCGCCGAGCTGATGCTGAAGGAGCGTGGATACCGCTTCTCAGCTGCGGCACGCGAGGCGTTCGAGACATACATCGAACTGCGCCGGACCCAGCCGTTCTTCTCCAATGCGCGCTCGATCCGCAATGCGGTCGATCGCATCCGCCTGCGGCAGGCCGATCGCCTCGTCTCCGATCTCGACCGCATGCTCGATGTCGCCGATCTCGAAACGATCGATCCGATGGATGTCCTTGCGAGCCGCGTTTTCAGCGGTGGTGCGGACGCGCAGAGGAGTGCGAAGCCATGACGAGAGAAATCCTCATCGCGCCTTCGATCCTGGCCGCCGATTTCGCGCGTCTCGGCGAGGAGATCAGGGCTATTGACGCTGCCGGCGCCGACTGGATCCACTGCGACGTCATGGACGGACACTTCGTGCCGAACATCAGCTATGGCGCCGACGTCATCAAGGCGATCCGACCGGCGACGGCGAAGATCTTTGACGTGCATCTGATGATCGCGCCTGTCGATCCCTATCTGGAGGCATTCGCAAAAGCAGGCGCCGACGTCATCACGGTCCATGCCGAAGCCGGCCCGCATCTGGACCGCTCGCTCCAGGCCATCCGTGCGCTCGGCAAGAAGGCTGGCGTCAGCCTGTGTCCGACGACGCCAGAAGCTGCGATCGAATACGTCCTTGATCGTCTCGACCTCGTGCTGGTGATGACGGTCAATCCCGGCTTCGGCGGCCAGTCCTTCCTCGACTCCCAGATCGAGAAGATCAGGCGCATTCGAAGCATGATCGGCGACCGGCCGATCCGGCTCGAGGTCGATGGCGGCATCACGCGCGACAATGCCGCCGCCGTGGCTGCCGCGGGCGCCGACACCCTCGTGGCAGGATCGGCCGTGTTCCGCGGCAAGAGCAGCGCCGATTATGCGGGCAACATCGCCGCCATCCGCGCTGCTGCGGAGGCCGGCAGGGTTCCGAAGCTGCAACATGGTTCGGCGCAGACGATCCGGGCCGGCGAGACCGCGCTCACGTAGAATACGGCATACAGGCGTGGCCGAGCCGGGGTCGCACTGGTTGTGCCATGGCGTGCCATTCCGTCCGAGGTTCTACAGGGCATGCCGCACAGCGCAGCGGGCCTTCCTCGCGCGAGAGTTCTGCGCGGAAATGCAGGGCAATCTCATCGGGTGGCCGGAATCGATCGAACGGTATCTTGATCTGATCGGCATCTCCGTCGCGCGCCGGCGCTACGCCTGGCCAATGAGTTCCACGTGGAGTTCTCCGATAGGAACCAATGGGGGCCTGCGCGTTTCCCAGACGTTAACCCAGCTTGCGCGGGGCGCCTCGCACGCAGTAAATGTTTTGCATAACCGCCATCGGCCTGACGTAAATCAGGGCAATAAGCTCAGTGAATGCGAGGGAGGGTCTCATGGAGAACGTACGTCGCTACCGGGCGCTGGCGTCTCTCTGTCGTCAGCAGGCGGCCTATCGGCCGCTCCAGAACTGGCAACTCCTTGGCCAAGCCGAACATTTCGAATATCTCGCCGAGATTGCGCTGAAGGCGCATTTCGATGCGTGCAATGCGCAGCCCGAGGACGACGCCATCGCCACCGCGCCATTTGAGACCCCCGCCGCGGCGTGAGCGCGTCGGTCCGTTGCGGATCATCTCTCGATCAATGCGACATCAGCGTCGGGACCGTCATGGCTTCCAGCATGGCGCGGGTGACGCCGCCGAGGAAGCGTTCCTGTAGCCTTGAGTGGCCGTAGCCGCCCATGACCAGGAGATCGAGGCTCTCGTCGGCGGCCAGCGACAGGATGGTCGGCTGGATGTCGGCGCGCGCCGCCGACAGGCTGACCGTGCGGGTCGACAACCCGCGCCGGCCGAGGTGTCTTGCCAGATGGCTTGCCGAGACTTCGTCGGGAACCGCGTCGGCTTCGTTGATCGTGATGATCACGATCTCCTCGGCGCGGGCCAGGAAGGGAGCGGCGTCGCGCATCGCGCGGGCGGCGAGGCGGCTGCCATCCCAGCAGATGCCGATCCGGTTCGCCCTGAATGACCCACGAAAGGTGTAGGGCAGGAACAGCACCGGTCCGCCCGCCTGGAACAGGATCTCGCCGGGCATATCATTGTCGAATGAGCCTTGCGCCGGATCGGGCTGCAGCACGATGCTGAGATCGTGGAGCCGCGCCATCTCGCCGAGCGAGCCGGCTGCGTCCGCCGGGATTGCGCCGAGCGGGTGGCAGGTGCAGGAGATGCCGGCGTTCGTGGCTTCGCTCCGAAATATCGCCAACACGGCCTCGGCACGCTCCACCGCGCGCTCGCGCTCCATCTCGAACACGGCCGCTACGGCGGCACCGCCATCCAGGACGTAGGCAGTGCTGCTCGCGACGTACCCGACGGCGACCGCGTCGACGTGTGCGTTGAGTCTCGCCGCGAGCGAGATCGAGCCGTCGATCACCGCGCTCATCGGGCGCTCGGTCGGGATGTGGACGAGAATGTCTTTGTACATGGCGCGCCTCCGGTGGACATCATCCAGTGGCCGCAGTCTATCACGGCGCAGGTGGCCTGCGTTGAGCCGCATCAAATGTGCAGCCCTGATTTTCGCGGCACCTTTGCCAAGATTTAATCGGACGGACGGGACGCCGTAAGGTGACGATGTCCATGTTGGGTGCAAGGCGACTTACCCAACATGGACATTTCGACATGAACGATCGCGTCAATTCCGACACCACCACGTCCCGCAAGATCTTGAAGCCGCGCCGGCTTGCGCTGCTGGGCACCGTGGCCGCGCTTGGCGTGGCCGTGCTCGCTGCCTCTCCCGCCTCTTCGCAGTTCGGTCTGAATTCCTTCATCGGGCCGGCCCAGGCGGCGGAAGCCGCCACGACCCCGCCGGGCTTCGGCGATCTCGTCAGCAAGGTCAAACCCGCCGTCATCTCGGTGCGGGTCAGGATCGACCAGGACAATGACAAGAGCGCGATGCTGCAACAGAACCGGATGGATTCGGACGAGGATTCGCCGTTCGACCAGTTTTCGCGGCAGTTCGGCTTCCGCGGCCAGGGTGGCATGAACGGCATGCCGCGCCAGCGCCACCAGATGATCACGGGCGAGGGTTCCGGCTTCTTCATCTCCGCCGACGGCTATGCCGTGACCAACAACCACGTCGTCGATCACGCCGAGTCGGTACAGGTGACCATGGATGACGGCACGAGCTACACCGCGAAGGTGGTCGGCACCGATCCGAAGACCGATCTCGCGCTGATCAAGGTCGATGGCAAGAGGGACTTCCCGTTCGTTAAATTCTCCGACCAGAAGCCGCGGATCGGTGACTGGGTGGTCGCGGTCGGCAATCCCTTCGGCCTCGGTGGCACCGTGACCGCCGGCATCGTCTCGGCCAACGGTCGCGACATCGGCAACGGTCCCTATGACGACTTCATCCAGATCGACGCGCCGATCAACAAGGGCAATTCCGGCGGTCCGGCCTTCGACATGAACGGCAATGTGATCGGCGTGAACACCGCGATCTTCTCACCCTCCGGCGGTTCGGTCGGTATCGGCTTCGACATTCCGGCTTCGACCGCGAAGCTGGTCGTCGCGCAGCTGAAGGACAAGGGCTCGGTCACCCGCGGCTGGCTCGGCGTGCAGGTGCAGCCGGTGAGCGCCGAGATCGCCGACAGCCTCGGCCTCAAGGAGGCGCGCGGCGCGATCGTGGACAATCCGCAGGACGGCAGCCCCGCGGCGAAGGCCGGCATCGAGGCGGGCGACGTCATCACCGCCGTCAACGGTACCGCGATCAAGGACTCCCGCGATCTCGCCCGCACCATTGCCACCCTGGCGCCGGGCACCTCCGTGAAGCTCGACGTCTTCCACAAAGGCGCGAGCAAGACGGTGACACTCGCCCTCGGCGAGTTGCCGAACGAGCGGCAGGCCAAGGCCGGCGAGGGCAAGGCGCAGCCGAACACCGGCACGCCGCGCCTCGGTCTCAGCCTGGCGCCGGCAGGCGACGTCCAGGGCGCGGGCCAAAAGGGCGTGGTCGTGACCGAGGTCGATCCGCAGGGACCCGCCGCGCAGCGCGGCATCCAGACCGGCGACGTCATTCTCAACGTCGGCGGCAAGGCCGTTGCCAATGTCGGTGACGTCCGCTCCGAGCTGGCGCAGGCCAAATCATCCGGCAAGAACAGCGTGCTGTTGCAGGTGAAGAGCCAGGAAGCGACACGGTTCGTCGCGGTGCCGCTGGCCTAAGCCTCGCGCTTCCGGCGGCAAACTCAAAAGGCGGCCTGCGGGCCGCCTTTTTCGTGCGCGTCTGGAAGATTCCCACAGGTGCCGATAACATTCTCGTTAACGGCAGCGTTGATGACGGGTTCGTCCGAAAAAGCCGCGTTCGCTCGTCACAGTTGGGAATCACGTGTTGGGCTTTGGCGTCAATGAAGACGCCCAGGCGAATTGCAGGAGTGGAACTTCGAACGCCCGGCCTTCTTGTGGAACCGGTGGTTCGCATTTGATCGGTGCCGACATGGATCGATTGAAGCTCTCGCTGAGGTGTGCGCTGCTTGTGGCGCCGCTTGTCCTGACGACCGGAAGCGCCTTGGGGCGCGACGATGGCCGCTACGCCAACTCGCCGCTAAAACCCTGGTTCGACAGTTTGCGCAGCCATCTCGGGCCCTGCTGCTCGGATGCAGATGGCTTTGCTGTATCCGACCCCGATTGGGAATCGCACGATGGGCACTATCGCGTGCGGCTCGACGGGCAGTGGGTGGACGTGCCTGATGAGGCCGTCATCACCGAGCCAAACCGGGCTGGCCACACCATGGTGTGGCCGGTGAAGACTGCGTTCGGGATTTCGATCCGCTGCTTCATGCCGGGCAGCATGATCTGACGCGGGTCGGCGTTACCGCTTGCTGGATTTGCGCTTCGCGGTCTTCTTCGTTTTTTTGGTTGTCTTCCTGGCCGTCGTCTTCTTGGAGGTCTTTCGCTTCGACGCCTTCTTCGGGACCTTCTTGCCCTTCGCGCGCGCCTCCGACAGGCCGATTGCGATCGCCTGCTTGCGACTCTTCACGCGTCCGCCACGACCGCCGGGGCCGCTTTTCGCGGTGCCCTTCTTATAACGGCGCATCTCGCGCTCGACATCACTGCTGGCGCTGCGTGAGTAGCGGCGTTTCTTTGCCTTGCGTGCCATCAACTCTCTCCCTTGGCCCGGGAAAGAACCGCATCACTGACCCTACGTTCCAAATGCGCTGGCCGCGCTCCTCAGAAGGAGTTCGCCAACTCGATCTCGTCTTCCAGCGCTCGAATGCGGCGCGCAGCCTCAGTCGAGGACAGAGCCCGATCGTATTGAGTGGGCTGATAGGCCTCCTCGCTCAGACGCTTCAGCCTCAGCCCCTGCGCTCTCGTCATCTGCTCCGTGAGGAAAACCCTGGCGTCGTATTTACCCTGAACCTGCATCTGGCCTCTCCGTTCTCAAATCGTCACTTGACTATATGTTCTTATTTTGTTCTAACAAGCCATGGACAACAGAATTAATGAAATTCGACGCAAAATCAGCGCCTTGAGGCTCGAGATGGCCGACATCGAGGTGTCTGTGCGCGACCTCGTCGATCGCGACCGCGACTGCACAGAAAAGGCCCTGGCGCAGATGGATCTGCGCCGGAAAATCAACCTGCTGATCGGCGAATGGAAGGCGGCCGGTGGCGGCGATGTCTTGCCTGACGTCCGCGAGCGGGTCCGCCTTCGTCCTGCAACGACATCCGGTAGTCCGCTGCGCGTGATCGCGCGCCGCTGAGAATTTTGGGAGCGTGCGGTGGAGGAAGACCCGGAGACGTACCGGATTCTAAAACTGCGCGCCGAAATTCTCGAACTCGGCTCCGCCATCCGGCAATTGCAGCGCGAGTGTCTCGACGATGCCGCAGCCCAGCTCCTGATCGCACGCAAGCGTGCACGGCTCGAGCATCTCGTGAAGGCGAATGCCATGGGACGGCCGCTTTAGCGATCTGACGCTGGAAGGATTCCCAATCCAGCTCCAAACTCCAGCTCCAAAGCGAACGGGCCCCGCGTCGCCGCGAGGCCTTGATTGTCGGCTGGAGTTACTTGGTGTTGCTCATGCCGCCCTTGTTGTTGGTCATGGTGCCGCCTTGATCGGAGCCGGGGCCTGAACCACCTTGACCGGAGGGATCAGCTCCCTTGGTGGACTTGGTGTTGGCGCCTGTGGTCTGCGACGACGACATCGAGGATCCAGGCTTGGCCTTATGCGACTTGGCCTGCGCGGCGAACGGAGCGGCGGCGAGGCCGGTTGCCAACATCACGGTGAGAGCGAGTTTGGTGGTTTTCATGCGCGGGAACTTCCTGAGTTAAATTGACGCAGGCAGCCAACCGCCATTTACCGCAGGAGTTCCGAACGAAACCGCGAGGTGCGCGTCACGCGCGCTTCAAAATTCCTTGTCCTCGGTGAGGATGAATACGAGGCCCGTGAGCGTCGCGCCGATCGCGAATGTCGTCACCAGTGTGATGATGAAGACGGCCGTGGCCGAATGTCCGCCGTGGTTCAGCAAACTTGCGACCGCAGGATTGAACAGGATGAGGGCGAGACTGAAGACAAGGCCGAGGGCTGCGCCCATCATCGCATGCGTCATCAGCTTGATGACGCCGGTCGGAGAGATGAGGCTCGGCGACTTTTTCGCGCGCATGGAACCGCCTCGCGGTGTAGCCTAAAACGCACGCGACAATAGCCGGTTCCATTCTCATGACGATTTTGTCATTCCCCGCTTCATCCGACGTTCATGGCGGTCTTGCCAGGATGAATGCCATCAACACGGGAACATCCGATATGGGTAAGGTCGTCTTTCTCTATCGCTCGCTGGCCTATCGCAACGCGGCCGCGGACATGCTGCGCAAGGCGCGCAAGCTGCCGCGCGGCGCCGAGCGGAGCGCAGCCCGCCGTTACGCGCGGGCGCTACGCGAGCTTTCGCAAACGGAAGCCTGGCTGGAAGGACGTGTCGCTGACGAACCGCAGGCGATGCAGCGCTTGAGGGTCGCCGCGGCGCGCTAAAGCGTTATCGGTTTTGAGTGAATCAGAACCGAAGCTCCAGATTATTGCTTTTGCGCGCTTTCTTTACGCGAACCGGAGTTCAGTTCGTTCGCAAACGCTCTAGCCTGAGGCCCGCTGGAGGGCTTCGGAAGGAGCCGCGTCGAACTTGCTCGCGGCCGACGGCGCTACGGTCTTCCGCGTCAGCGGCACCTCGAGGCGGCACAACAGGCCTTCGGCACGCCAGTTGAATTCCGCCTGTCCGCCGAGTTGCGATTCCACACTGGCAAGCAGGCTCCGCGTGCCGAAGCCACGGGATTTCGGCGTCCTCACCAGCGGACCGCCGGTTTCGTCCCAGGTCAGTGTCAGGTGGTCGTCCTCGACCTGCCAGCCGATCGCGAGCCGCCCCGACCGCGTCGAGAGCGCGCCGTATTTCGCCGAGTTGGTGAAGAGCTCATGCAACGCCAGCGCCAGCGTCTGCGCTGTTGCCGGCGCCAGCTGAACTGCCGGACCGGCCAGCTTGATCTGGCCGCCGAGCGAGTAGGGCGCGAGCTCCTCGTCGATCAGCCTCGAGAGTTCGGCGCCCTGCCAGCTCGACAGCGACAGGATCGTGTGTACGCGCGCCAGCGCGTTGATGCGCCCCTCGACGGCGTTGACGTAAGCCTTGACCTCGTCGGCGCGGGTGAGGCGCACGATCGATTGCGCCAGCGCCAGCGCGTTCTTGGCGCGATGATCCACCTCGCGCGCCAGCAGGTTTTGTCTCTCTTCCGCGCGTTTGCGTTCGGTGATGTCCACGGTGACGCCGCTCACGCGCACCACGCGGCCGCCCTGGTCCACCGTCGCGGCCGCCGTGCCGACGCACCAGCGCACCTCGCCATCGGGCCGGCTGACGCGAAACTCGCCTTCATAGGCGTGCGCGCCGGTATTGAACGCTGCAATCGCCTGGCCGAACTGGTCGACGTCATCAGGGTGCAGCAGCGCCTGGATGTTGGCTGAGGTGACATTGAAGGTCTCCGGCGTCACGCCGAAGATGCGGTACTGGCCTTCGTCCCACATCCAGTCGCCGTTGACCCAGTCCCAGTCCCACGATCCCATCTTGCCGGCGGCGATAGCCATGCTGCGCCGCTCTTCGCTCTCGCGCAGCTTTGCGGTGGAATTCTCCAGCTCGGCCGTGCGTGCGCGAACGCGGTCTTCGAGCTCCTGGTTCAGCCGTTCGAGCTCGCGCGTCTTGCGGTAGAGTTCGGCAAACACCTTGATCTTGGCGCGCAGCACCTCCGGCACGACCGGCACCGGCACGTAATCGACCGCGCCCATCTCGTAGCCGCGCAACCGGTCGATGTCGCTCACCTGGATCGCGGAGATGAAGATCATCGCGGTCTTCTGGAAGCGCGGATGCTCCCGGATCATCGCGGCGAGCTCGAAGCCGTCGAGCTCGGGCATGCAGACGTCGACCAGGATCACCGCGATCTCGGTCTTGAGCAGCACCTCCAGCGCCTCGCGGCCCGATGCTGCGATCACGAGGTTCTCGCCGAGTTCCTTCAGGATCACCTCGTAGGCGAGCAGCTTGGCCGGCTGGTCGTCGACGAGGAGGATGTTGACCTTTTCGTGGTCCATTCGCGGATCCAAACTCAGCGGTGCAGCCACATGCGGATTGCAAGCAGCAATTGATCGGTGTTGACGGGTTTGGCGAGGTAGTCGGACGCACCGGCTTCCAGGCATTTCTCACGGTCGCCCTTCATCGCCTTGGCTGTCAGCGCGATGATCGGAAGGCGGGCGAAGGCCGGATTTTCGCGAATGACGCCGATGGTCTGATAGCCATCCATCTGCGGCATCATGATGTCCATCAGCACGATGGCAATCTCCGGATTGGATTCGACCAGCGTCACCGCCTCGCGGCCGGTCGTGGCCGTCAGCACCTTCATGCCTCGCCGTTCCAAGACGCTCGACAGCGCGAAGATGTTGCGGGCGTCGTCGTCGACGAGCAGGGCGGTCTTGCCAATCAGGTCTTCGTCGGAACTGTTCAGCTTCTCCAGCATGCGCTGCTTCTCGACCGGCAGTTCCGTGATGACGCGATGCAGGAACAAGGCGGTCTCGTCGAGCAGGCGCTCCGGCGATTCCACGCCCTTGACCACGATGCTGCGCGCCATGGTGTGGAGTTCCGCATCTTCCTCCGCCGAGAGCTCGCGGCCGGTGAAGACCACCACCGGAACGTTCGACAGGCTCTCGTCGTTGCGGATCTGGTCCAGCACCTCGAAGCCGCTCATGTCGGGCAGCCGCAGGTCGAGCACCACGCAATCGCAGGGTGCCTCGCGCAGCGTCGAGAGCGCGCCTGCGCCGGTATCCGTCGTCACGATCTCGATGTCGTCGTGATGCAGCAGCTCGCGGATCGAGCGCTGCTCGGCCTCGTTGTCCTCGACGATCAGGAGCCGCTTGCGCCGCGGCCGCGCATATTCCTTGATCTGCGTCAGCGCGGCTGAGACGCCTTCGGTCGTGGTCGGCTTGTTGACGAAGGAGAAGGCGCCGCGGGCCAGCGCATGCTGCCGGTCCTCGTCGAGCGTGATGATCTGCACGGGGATGTGGCGGGTCAGCGGATTGTGCTTGAGCTGGCTCAGCACCGTCCAGCCGAGCATGTCAGGCAGGAACACGTCGAGCGAGACCGCGCGGGGCTGGTACTGCTTTGCCAGCTCGAGTGCCTCCGCGCCGCGTGCCGCGACGAGGACCTTGAAACCTTTGTCGCGCGCAAGGTCGACCAGAATCCGCGCGTAATGCGGATCGTCCTCGACGATCAGCAGGATGCTGTCGCCAGGATCGAGATTGAGCCGGTCGTCGGGCAGTTGCTCGATGACGCGCTCGGGCACTGTTGCGGCCGGCTGCAGTGCGGGCGTCTGGCTGTATTGCTGCGCGGTCGGTGCGGTGCGCGGCGCCAGTGTCGGCCCGGAATATTTCAGCGGCAGGTACAGCGTGAAGTTCGAGCCCTTGCCGGTCGCGCTGCGCAGGTGGATTTCACCGCCGAGCAGGCTTGCGAGCTCACGGCTGATGGCGAGGCCAAGACCGGTGCCGCCATATTTGCGGCTGGTGCCGGCGTCGGCCTGCTGGAACGCCTCAAAGATCAGCTTCTGCTTCTCGAGGGGAATGCCGATGCCGGTATCGGAGACTTCGAAAGCGATCACGGCCGGCGCGGCGTTCAGCACCGGATGATCGGTGCCCCAGCCGCCGACGACGGCGGCGACCTTCAGGCGCACTTCGCCTTCGGCGGTGAACTTGAAGGCGTTGGAGAGCAGGTTCTTCAAGACTTGCTGGAGACGCTTGGAGTCGGTGACGATGCTGCGCGCAAGGTTCGGGTCGACATCGATCTTGAACGACAGGTTGCGGTTCTCCGCCTCATGCCGGAACGGCCGCCCGACCGTCTCGAGCAGGTTGGCGGTGAGGATTTCCTCGGCGTCGACCGTGACGGTGCCGGACTCGATCTTGGAGAGGTCGAGAATGTCGCTGATGAGGTTTAGCAGGTCTGTGCCGGCGCCGTGGATGGTGCGGGCGAATTCGACCTGCTTGCCCGTGAGGTTGCCGTCCGGATTGTCGGTGAGCTGCTGTCCCAGAATCAGGATCGAATTCAGCGGCGTGCGCAGCTCGTGGCTCATATTGGCCAGGAATTCCGACTTGTACTTCGAGGTCAGCGCGAGCTCGGTTGCCTTTTCCTCGAGCGCGCGGCGGGCCTGTTCGATTTCCTGGTTCTTACGCTCGACTTCGACGTTGCGTTCGGCGAGCTGCTGCGCCTTCTGTTCGAGCTGGTCGTTGGTCTGCTGCAATTCGCGCTGCTGCGTCTGAAGCTCGCCGGCGAGCTGCTGCGACTGCTTGAGCAGGCCTTCGGTCTGCATCGTCGCTTCGATCGAATTGAGCACGATGCCGATGGAGTCGGTGAGCTGCTCGAGGAACGTCATCTGCGAGGTCGTGAACGAGGTGAGCGAGGCGAGCTCGATCACCGCCTTGACCTGGCCTTCGAACAGCACCGGCAGCACCACGAGGTTCTTCGGCGCCACACGCAGCAGCGCCGAGTTGATCGGCACCACGTCGGCGGGAATGTCGGCGACCACGCGCGGGCGGCGGTCGAGCGCGCATTGGCCGATCAGGCCGTCGCCGAACTGCAGCACGCGCTGATAGGGGTAGACGCCGTCGCCGGCATAGGACGCCAGCAGCAGGAGCTGCGGGCTATCCTCGTTCTCGACCTGGTAGATCACGCCAGTATGTGCGTTCACCAACGGCGACAGCTCGGTCAGCAGCAGCCGGCCGACGGTGGTGAGATCGCGCTGGCCCTGCAGCATGTTGGTGAATTTGGCGAGGTTGGTCTTCAGCCAGTCCTGCTCGGTGTTCACGTCCGTCGTCAGACGGAGATTCGTGATCATCGTGTTGATATTGTCTTTGAGCTCGGCGAGCTCGCCGCGGGCATCGACCTGGATCGACGGGGTGAGGTCGCCCTTGGTCACGGCGGTCGCGACCTCCGCGATCGCGCGCACCTGTGAGGTGAGGTTGGCCGCCAGAAGATTGACGTTACCGGTGAGGTCCTTCCAGGTGCCGGCAGCACCAGGCACGTCGGCCTGACCGCCCAGCCGTCCTTCGACGCCGACTTCGCGCGCCACCGACGTCACCTGGTCGGCGAAGGTCGCGAGCGTCTCGGTCATATTGTTGATGGTGTCGGCGAGCGCGGCGACCTCGCCCTTCGACTTCACGGTCAGGTTCTGCTTGAGGTCGCCGTTGGCGACGGCGGTCACCACCTTGACGATGCCGCGGACCTGCTCGGTGAGGTTCGCCGCCATGAAGTTGACGGTGTCGGTGAGGTCCTTCCAGGTGCCGGCGACGCCAGGCACCTGGGCCTGACCGCCGAGTTCGCCCTCGGTGCCGACTTCGCGCGCGACGCGCGTGACTTCGCCGGCGAAGGCGTTGAGCTGGTCCACCATCGTGTTGATGGTGTTCTTCAGCTCGAGGATCTCGCCCTTCACGTCCACGGTAATCTTGCGGGACAAGTCGCCGCGCGCGACCGCGGTCGTGACTTCGGCGATGTTGCGGACCTGCGTCGTGAGGTTCGCGGCCAGCAAATTGACGTTGTCGGTGAGATCCTTCCAGGTGCCGCCGACGCCGGGCACGACGGCCTGACCGCCGAGCCGGCCTTCGGTGCCGACTTCGCGCGCCACACGCGTCACTTCGGCCGCGAAGGAGCGCAGCTGCTCCACCATCGTGTTCAATGTGTCCTTGAGCAGCAGGATCTCGCCGCGCACGTCCACCGTGATCTTCTTCGACAAATCGCCGCCGGCGATGGCGGTTGCGACCTCGGCGATGTTGCGGACCTGCGCCGTCAAATTCGAGGCCATGAAGTTGACGTTGTCGGTGAGATCCTTCCAGGTGCCGGCGACACCAGGCACTTCGGCCTGGCCGCCGAGCTTGCCTTCGGTGCCGACCTCGCGCGCGACGCGCGTGACTTCGCCGGCGAAGCCGTTGAGCTGGTCCACCATGGTGTTGATGGTGTTTTTCAGCTCGAGGATTTCGCCCTTCACGTCCACGGTGATCTTGCGCGACAAGTCGCCGCGCGCGACGGCCGTGGTGACTTCGGCGATGTTACGGACCTGGGCGGTGAGGTTGCCCGCCATCGAATTCACGGAGTCTGTCAGATCCTTCCAGGTGCCGGCGACGCCGGGCACGTTGGCCTGGCCGCCGAGACGGCCTTCGGTGCCGACCTCGCGCGCGACGCGCGTCACCTCGCCCGCGAAGCGGTTGAGCTGGTCGACCATGGTGTTGAGCGTGTCCTTCAGCTGAAGGATCTCGCCGCGGACGTCCACCGTGATCTTGCGCGAGAGGTCGCCGCCGGCGATGGCGGTCGCGACCTCGGCGATGTTACGGACCTGGGCGGTGAGGTTGCCCGCCATCGAGTTGACGTTGTCGGTGAGGTCCTTCCAGGTGCCGGCGACGCCCGTCACCTGCGCCTGACCGCCGAGCTTGCCTTCGGTGCCGACTTCGCGCGCGACGCGCGTCACTTCACCGGCAAAGGCGTTGAGCTGGTCCACCATGGTGTTGAGCGTTTCCTTCAGCTGAAGGATTTCGCCCGAGACGTTCACCGTGATTTTCTTCGACAAGTCGCCCTTGGCGACGGCGGTCGCCACTTCAGCGATGTTACGGACCTGGCCGGTCAGGTTCGAGGCCATTGAGTTGACCGAGTCGGTCAGGTCCTTCCAGGTGCCGGCGACGCCGCGCACCTGCGCCTGGCCGCCCAGCTTGCCTTCGGTGCCGACCTCGCGCGCGACGCGCGTGACTTCGCCGGCGAAGGCGTTGAGCTGGTCCACCATGGTGTTGATGGTGTCCTTCAGCTCGAGAATTTCGCCGCGCACGTCCACGGTGATCTTCTTCGACAAATCGCCGCCGGCGACGGCCGTCGTCACCTCTGCGATGTTGCGAACCTGTGCGGTCAGGTTCGATGCCATCGAGTTGACGCTTTCCGTCAAATCCTTCCAGGTGCCGGCGACGCCGAGCACGTTGGCCTGGCCACCCAGTCGCCCTTCGGTGCCGACCTCGCGCGCGACGCGCGTGACTTCGCCGGCGAAGGCGTTGAGCTGGTCCACGCAGGTGTTGAGCGTTTCCTTCAGCTGAAGGATCTCGCCCGAGACGTTCACCGTGATCTTTTTCGACAAGTCGCCGCCGGCGATGGCGGTTGCGACGTCGGCGATGTTGCGGACCTGTGCGGTCAGGTTCGACGCCATGAAGTTGACGTTGTCGGTGAGGTCCTTCCAGGTGCCGGCCACGCCGGGCACCTGCGCCTGGCCGCCGAGCTTGCCCTCGGTGCCGACCTCGCGCGCGACGCGCGTGACTTCGGAAGCGAAGGAGTTGAGCTGGTCCACCATGGTGTTGATGGTGTCTTTCAGCTCCAGGATTTCGCCGCGCACGTCCACGGTGATCTTGCGCGAGAGGTCGCCGCGCGCCACGGCGGTCGTCACGTTGGCGATATTGCGGACCTGCGCGGTGAGGTTGCCACACATCGCGTTGACGGAGTCCGTCAAATCCTTCCATGTGCCGGCGACGCCGGGCACGATGGCCTGGCCGCCGAGCTTGCCGTCGGTACCGACCTCGCGCGCCACGCGCGTCACTTCGGAGGCGAAGGAGCGCAACTGGTCCACCATCGTGTTGATGGCTTCCTTGAGCTGCAAAATCTCGCCGCGGACGTCGACTGTGATCTTCTTGGACAAGTCGCCGTTGGCGACCGCGATCGTCACCTCTGCGATGTTGCGAACCTGGTTGGTCAGATTGTTCGCCATCGAGTTGACGCTCTCGGTCAAGTCCTTCCAGACGCCGGTCACATCAAGCACCTGGGCCTGGCCGCCGAGCTTGCCCTCGGTGCCGACCTCGCGCGCGACGCGCGTCACCTCGGAGGTGAACACGCTGAGCTGTTTGATCATCGTGTTGACGATGGTCGCCGATTGCAGGAACTCGCCGCGGAGCGGGCGGCCCTCGACGTCGAGTTTGACGGTCTGGATCAGGTCGCCCTGCGCCACGGCGGCAACGGCACGCGTCACCTCGCGGGTCGGCCACAGCAGGTCGTCGATCAGCGTGTTGACGGAGCCTTCCATGTCGGCCCAGGAGCCGGAGGCGAGCCCGAACTTGACGCGCTGGCGGGTCTTGCCCTCGCGTCCGACCACCTGGCCGACCAGCTCGAGCTGCTGCGCCATGCGCTGGTTGGCCGCGATGATCTCGTTAAAAGTGTCGGCAATCTTGCCGTCGATGCCGAGATAGTCCCCGCTCATCCGCACCGAAAAATCGCCGCTGCGCATGGCCTGCAAGGCGAGCAGCAATTCCGGCCGCGAATCCGGGTCCGACATACCGTTGGTTTTTGGCTTTGGGACGCGACGACCGGAGCGTGATGCAGTTCCGGGATCGAGGTCGCTCATACTGATTCCCCCGCGGCGTCGGCCGAATCCAAGGCGTGACGCAGTTGTCAAAATAGAGCGTCAGCCAAATTCGAAATCAAGCGCCAACGTTGCGGCGCTTGGAATTGGAACCTGCCGTGCTCAGCCCGGCCAAAATAACGGTGAGGAGTGACGATGGTTCCATCCCGTTCAGGAAAAAGCCGGCCGGCCGCTGCACCAGAGCTCCGAGCCGTCCTAGGAGAGGGGGCTGGCGCGCCCAGCGGGCGCGGGGCTGTGACTGGCGACCCTGCCGCAAGCTCCGCCACGTCACGCGCTGATTCGCTGACCACGGGGACCGCGACCAGCGGCCGGAGAGCCAGCAGCATCATCCGGAAGACAAATAGGGCTGCTATTTATCCGCCATGGTGCGCTCCGCATCTTTCACCTGCGTGCGCAGCATCGGCAATTGCTCGCGCGCGAAGGCGGCGAGCGCAGGATTGTCGGGCGCTTTCAGATAGCGCTCGAGCAGGCTGATGGCGGATTCGTATTCGGAGATTTGCGCGGCATAGAAGCTTCTGACGTAAGTTGGTCCATCCGCATTTTCGGGCTCGACGAGGCTTGCGCTCACTGACGTCGTCTTGCCGGCGTGCGGCTCCGCACCGATCGCGTCCTGAATCTGCTTCAGGGTTTTGTCGCGCTTGCCCGCCTCCTCGGCGCGCAGGGCCGCGAGATTCTTCACCTCCGCATTGCCTTTCAGGTCGGTGCTCTCCAGCAGGCCCTGCTGGAAACGGCTGAAGGCGTAGAGGCCGGTGATGACATCGGTTGCGGTCGGCACGCGGTCGCCGGCCGTTCGCTCACCCATATTGTCGGCGAACGCCGAGGTGCTGATGAAAGCCAGGATGATCGCGACGAGAATCCTCATGCATCTCCAATGACCGATGGCGTGCGAAGTTCCCTCGCGTTACGATCCGGTAAGGGCGATTGCGGAGCGAGAGTTCCGTTCCCACATCTTCTGTATGAAACAGTCTGACATCTTCAGGGATAACGCCGACAACTGCCTTCAGCTCGCCGAGCGCGCGGAAGGGCAGCCCACCCACAAGCGTTATTTGCGCATGGCGGATGCCTGGACGGCATTGGCGAACGAGCAGGACTGGCTGGACGGTGAAATCCCGCCCGTAAAGGTCCGCGTCCTTCGAACGCAGGATGCGTAAGCGCTCTCATCTTCGTGAATCTGCATGTGAGACTGCTCACGGAATGCAAGCAACCAATCCAGGATCATCCACGAACAGTCGATCGCGTTGATTTCGATTCCAGAAGGAGGTTTTGCGATGGCTCCACGTCTGGCTCTTCTCTCGCTCATTCTCGCCTTTGGCGTCTCGGTCGCGTTCGCGACAGTGACGACGGTGCGGCAGGTGCATCTGGAGAATGCATCGGCGGCAATCCACGCCACGCATAGTTAGCGCTGCGGGCCTCGCGCGCTGGAACATTCGTTGTGCCGGCGCGTAAGCGCTTCAGGACATCTGGAGAGGCGAGAGGACATCATGGCGCATTCCGACCACGGCATCGTCAAGGACAAGCGGGCGGAAGATCAACCGCGCGACAAGCAGCGCGCGCAATCCGTGCACAAGACGGATTCGAAGGGCTCGCCGTCGCGCGAAGCGACGCGCGATCCCAAGCTCAACGACAACACCAAGACACCTGGCTCCGGCGTGATGCCGGACGATTCCGGCGACGCGCCGACCGGCTAGTTCTCGCGAGGAACGAATCCTTTCGCGACGAGTCGACGGATTGCTTCCGGCTGTCATGCCCCCGGTGCGCCGGAAGCAATCTCCAAGGACGGCCCTGGCACCCCACTGTGCCGGGGTCGTTTTGCTTGGGGGAGACTCAATCCTCGGTGTCACCCTCGGGCTTCGCGGGCGCGTGTCCTTCGGGACCGCGACCAAAGACACCAAACTCGCTTGATTTGATGCCTGCCGACGGGTCGATGCTCGTCTCGATGCCCGCGGCCGCGAGCCCGAATTTGAGGAGCTCGCGGACCGCCGCAGCGCGTGTCGGCATGCGGTGCTTGAATCGGAAATCATCGACGGCGGCCAGCTCTTCCGGTGAGAGCATGACCTGGAGGCGCTCGGCGCGAAGGTCATTCATGGTCGATCACGCAAAGTGAGTAAGTTGAGTAGTTTGCTCAACGAACGAGTTTGGCGCGAGTTCCACAAGAGTCGGAAAAATCGCCAGATGAGTAAAAATATTCAGTAAAATCAATAAGTTATTATTGAAACAACTCTGGCAGTGGCGCATTCTTTCAGAAGAGAGGGAGAACAGGCCATGGCGGAGGAAGTCAGGTTACCCCGCAAGCTTTCCGAAGAGCTCGAGCCGCCCAAGCCGGTGCGTCCGAGTCACCAGAAGGTCATCGAGCAAGTCGAGCGCTGGGCCAACAGCTCGGGGCTGCAACCACCGAGGACGGAAGATGCGAAGACGATCTGAGCCCCACACGTTCGAACAACGTCTCAAGGCAGAGCAGCTGCGGCTCGAGCACGAACTGTCGGGCTTGCCGGATGGACAGCAGCGCGATTCTGTTATGGCGCGCATTGATCAGCTTCAGACTGCTGCCGCGATGCATGATTTCCTGATGCTACCGGAGGCCGCGGCCGCTCGCTGATCGCCCCTGGCGACCGTGCTCCGTGTCTGACGCGACCACCAGAACATGCGCCGGAACGTTCGCTCGCCGACCCGGTTGGTCCACACGTTGGCCGAGTGGAGAATTGGAATGCTGAAACAAGACGAGTTGGACCGCAGCGAGATGGGCAGGTTGATCGGCAGCGACAAGGTCGAGGGAACATCGGTCTATGGCGCCGATCGCAACAAGATCGGTTCGATCGAACGCGTGATGATCGACAAGGTCAGCGGCAAGGTCTCCTACGCCGTGCTCGGCTTCGGCGGTTTCCTGGGCCTCGGCAACGACCACTATCCGCTGCCCTGGCAGTCGCTGAAATACGATACGGAGCTCGGCGGCTATGTCACCGGGATTACCGCCAAGACGCTCGAAGGCGCGCCGAAATACGACGAACGAAGCGACTGGAACTGGGGTGACGACGCGGCAGTCCGCGGTATCAACTCGTATTACGGCGTTCCCTTCGCGTAAGCTCCCATGGAAAGCGAGCTCCGATGAGCAAGGAACGGCCCACCGACTGGATGCCCCGGTCAAGCCGGGGCACGACACCTTTTGCTTGGCGCCACTCTACCCCACCGCCTCCTTCCGCCCCGGCCCCGCATGCACATGCACCTGTTTCGCATGCAGCGGCTCACCGCATTCCGAGCAGACCATCACGGGGTCGAACTCCTTGCGGCAAGTCTTGTGCTGGTGCAGCAGCGGGCGGCCGCGCTCGTCGCCCATGTGGGTGTCGCCCCAATGCACCATCGCCATGATGATCGGGTAGAGGTCGAGCCCCTTCTGCGTGAGGATGTATTCGTAGCGCTTGGGCGCCTCGGAATAGGGGACGCGGCGCAGGATGCCGAACCGCACCAGCTTCTTCAGTCGCTCCGAGAGCAGGTGCCGCGTGATCTGGAGCGAAGACTGAAACGCCTCGAACCGGCGCACGCGTAAAAAACATTCGCGCAGGATCAGCAGCGTCCAGCGGTCGCCGACCACGGCGACGGTGCGGGAGAGCGAGCAGGGCTCTTCGTCCAGCGTGTCCCACTTCATGTAGCGATCTCCGGCAAAAGGTAGTAAGTCAGAAAAAGGAACTGACTTGAATGATCAGCGCTATTTCAACTGAAGAATATCATTCACCCCTGTAGTTTGACAGTTCTATTTTAGAACTATAGCCTCCGGCCCAATCACATACCATTCTCACCGGAGGAGGTGACCTTGCCCAAGCGAAACGCGACAGCCGCCGTGATCGGGGCCGGCGATTTCATCGGCTCCGAGATCGCCAAGAAATTTTCCGCGGAAGGTTTCACGGTCTTCGCCGGCCGCCGCAACGGCGACAAGCTGGCGCCGCTGGTGAAGGACATCGAGGCTGCCGGCGGCGAGATTCACGCGCGCTCGCTCGATGCACGCAAAGAGGAGGAGGTCATCTCCTTCCTCAATGACGCCGACCAGCACGCGCCGCTCGAAGTCTGCATCTTCAACGTCGGCGCCAACGTCAATTTCCCGATCCTCGACACCACCGAGCGCGTGTTCCGGAAAGTGTGGGAGATGGCCTGCTATTCCGGCTTCCTCGCCGGCCGCGAAGCGGCGCGGCTGATGCTGCCGCGCGGTGGCGGCGACATCTTCTTCACCGGCGCGACGGCGAGCTTGCGCGGCGGCAGCGGCTTCGCCGCCTTTGCCAGCGCAAAATTCGGACTGCGCGCGGTGGCGCAGGCGATGGCGCGCGAGCTTGGTCCGAAGAACATCCACGTCGCCCATCTCATCATCGATTCCGGCGTCGACACCGAGTGGGTGCGGCAGCGCCGGCTCGAAGCGCTCGGGGCGAATGCGCTTGATAATCCCGATCTTCTGATGCCGCCGTCATCTGTCGCGGATGCCTATTGGCAGCTCTATCAGCAGCCGAAGAGCGCCTGGACGTTCGAGATGGAGATCCGTCCCTTCGGAGAGAAATGGTGACCGCGGAGCAAGACTGCGGCTAGACTGATCCCAATACAAACTGAAATCCGGGAGGCCCCTACGTGAAGACCGCGATCACCGAACTGTTCGGCATCGAGCACCCGATCATCCAGGGCGGCATGCATTTCGTCGGCTTTGCCGAGTTGGCCGCTGCCGTCTCCAATGCCGGCGGGCTCGGCATCATCACGGGCCTCACGCAGAAGACGCCGGAATTGCTCGCGAAGGAAATCGCGCGCTGCCGCGACATGACGGACAAGCCGTTCGGCGTGAACCTCACCTTCCTGCCGACCTTCGCGGCGCCGCCTTATCCGGAATACATCGCGGCCATCGTCGAAGGCGGCATCAAGGCGGTGGAGACGGCAGGGCGCAGCCCCGAGCAATACATGCCTGCGCTGAAGGCCGCCGGCATCAAGGTGATCCACAAATGCACGTCCGTGCGCCACTCCCTGAAGGCCGAGCGCATCGGCTGCGACGCCGTCAGCGTCGACGGCTTTGAGTGCGGCGGCCATCCCGGCGAGGACGACATTCCCAACATGATCCTGCTGCCGCGTGCGGCGGAGGAGTTGAAGATTCCGTTCGTCGCCTCCGGCGGCATGGCGGACGGGCGCAGCCTCGTCGCCGCGCTGTCGCTGGGTGCGGCGGGCATGAACATGGGCACGCGCTTCATCGCCACCAAGGAAGCACCGGTCCATCAGAACGTGAAGAACGCGCTTGTTGCGGCAACCGAGCTCGACACCCGCCTGATCATGCGCGCTCTGCGCAACACCGAGCGCGTGCTGAAGAACGCCAACGTCGATCGTCTGCTCGAGATCGAGCGCGAGAAGGGCGCCAAGCTGAGCATCGACGATATCCACGACCAGGTCGCGGGCGTCTATCCGAAGATCATGCTGGACGGCCAAATGGATGCAGGCGCCTGGAGCTGCGGCATGGTCGCGGGGCTGATCCACGACATCCCCTCCTGCAAGGAGCTCGTCGATCGCATCATGGATGAGGCGGAAGAGATCATCCGCAGCCGCCTGATGGGGTTCCTGGAAGGGACGGGTGCGGCGCGAAAGGTCGCCTGACACCGCCAAACTTCTTAACCACGGCGGCACTTGGCCGCTGGAATTGCGCGTGACGCCTCCTAAATAGGAGTAAATTACCCCTTGAAATAAGCAATTTCAGGAGGCGTCCGTGGTCCTGAAGAGCGTTCCATTTGCAGTTGCCGTTGCCCTCGTGCTCGCATGGGGCGGCATTGCGCGCGCTGACGACTACAAGCCCGACGAATATTTCGGTCTCGATCTCTCCAAGGCGGTGCTGTCGCCAAAGCGGCTCGGGCCCGAGACGCAGTTCGCCCCGGTTGCGTTGGAGGCGAAGGGTGGCAACGAGGCGCAGGCGCGGGCCGAACCCATCGACGTGCCGAAGAAAGTTGCCGCCCGGCGCGTGCACGTGGCCGAACCGAAGGTTGCTCATGCCAAGAGCGTCCAGCCACGCGGCGCAGCGCGCACCAAGCTTGCACATCGTCACGGCAATCCGCTGGACGCGCAGGCGATGGACACCCGCATCCAGACCTGGCCGTGCCGCACCGGCGGCATTTGCAACTGGAAGCACTAGCCGGATCTCTCGCGTCATCCGGGCGTCGCAAAACCGTAGGCGCGGAGTCAAGAAACCGTCAGGATAGGAGTCAAGGAGCGCAGGCACCTTCCGTCGTGATTCGACGAAGGTTTCCTGAATGGCAACGCTCCGCGCCTCGCGCGCATGGACCCGGCGGCAGTTCCTGGTCCGCTCGACTTCAAGCCTCGCCGTTGCCGCGCTCGGCACACTCGCAAAGCCATCCATCAGCCGCGCCGCCGATCGCCCGCAAATCGCGGGTGGCATTCAGTCCGGCGATGTCTCGGATGGCTCCGCCGTGATCTGGGCGCGCGCAGACCGGCCCGCGCGGATGCAGGTGGAATGCGCGACCGTCGAGAGTTTCAAGACGATCATGGCGTCAGCTTCGCGCGACGCGCTGCCCGATGCCGACTTCACCGCAAAACTGCTGCTGAACGATCTGCCGTCGGGGCAGGACATCTTCTATCGCGTGCGCTTCGACGACATCGCCACCGGCATTGCCGGCGAAAGCCGCATCGGCCATTTCCGTACCGCGCCGGCCGCGGGGCAGTCGATCTCGTTCGTGTGGTCGGGCGACGTCGCGGGGCAGGGCTGGGGCATCGACATCTCGCGCGGCGGCTATCGCAGCTATCGCACCATGCTGGAGAATCGCCCGGACTTCTTCATCCACTCCGGCGATCACATCTACGCCGACTGCACGATTCCCTCCGAGCAGAAGCTGCCGAACGGCGAGACCTGGCGCAATCTGGTGACCGAGGACAAAGCCGAGGCCGCGCACACGCTGGCGCAGTTCCGCGGCAACTACAAATACAACCATCTCGACGAGCATTTTCGCGCGTTCCATGCGGAGGTGCCGATGTTCGCACAGTGGGACGACCACGAGGTCACCAACGACTGGTCGCCGACCGGCAGCTATGACGACGCCGGCTATGAGGACGACGGCACCCCGCGCCTGGTCGCGCGCGCCCGCCGTGCCTTCTTCGAGTTCATGCCGATCCGCGACGTCGGCGCGCGACAGGGCCGCGTCTATCGCAAGATCGCTTACGGTCCGCTGCTCGACGTCTTCATGATCGACATGCGCAGCTACCGTGACGACAGTTGGAACAAGGGCGAGGACCATCGCGGCTGGATCCTCGGTGCCGAGCAGCTCGCATGGCTGAAGCGGGAGCTCGCCGCGTCGCGCGCGACCTGGAAGGTGATCGCGGCCGACCTGCCGATCGGCCTCGTCAGTCTCGATGCCGTCGCGCTCGGCAATGGAGCGCCCGATCGGCGTGAGCATGAGGTCGCCGATCTGCTGGCCTCGATCAAGCGCGCGGGCGTGCGCAACATCGTCTGGCTCACCGCCGACATGCACTACACCGCCGCGCATTATTACGATCCGAACAAGGCGCAATTCCAGGATTTTGAGCCGTTCTGGGAATTTGTCTCCGGACCCCTCCATGCCGGCACCTGGGGTCCGGGCGAGCTCGACAATACGTTTGGGCCCGTCGCGATGTACCAGAATGGCTGCAGCGAGGCGCAGGGGGAGAACCTTGCGCCGTGCTTCGGCCTGCAGTTCTTCGGCAGGGTCGATATCGACGGTGCGAGCGGCGTGATGACCGTGACCTTGAAAGACGTCGACAACCGCGACCTCTGGTCGGTCGACATCGTGCCGCAGCCGCAGGCGCGCCCGGCCGTGGTCGCGCAGCATTCGTGAGTGGGCAACTCTCTCCGTCGTCATGGCCGGGCTTGACCCGGCCATCCACGCCTTGCTGCTCGGCCCTGAGAACGTGGATGCCCGGGCATAGGCGAGCGGAAGCGACGCCGTCCTTCGGACGGCTATGCCCGGGCATGACGGTGGGGACGGATCGCGCATCCCAGCACTAACCCGATCTTGATTGGCCGCCTCGCGTCTCCTGCGCTATAGTCTCCGTTCCCGCCACCTCTTTTCCATCACCGAAGAGTCTTCCCTCGCGGCCCCACCGCGTGTTCGGCGGCTGAAATATGTCAGGAGTTGACCCATGGATCATCTGAAGACACAGGGCATCAGCATGCCCAAGCTCGGCCTCGGCACTTTCCGCATGCAGGGCGATACCTGCCGCGCGGCGGTCGAGAGCGCGCTGTCGATCGGCTATCGCCACATCGACACCGCCGAGATGTACGCCAATGAAGAGCCGATCGGTGCCGCGCTCGCCGCGGCCCGGCTGCCGCGCGGCGAGCTGCATGTCACGACCAAGGTCTGGCACGAGAATCTCAGCCCCGATGCGATCCGCCGCGCCTTCGACGCCAGTCTGACCAAGCTCCGGCTCGACCACGTCGATCTCTACCTCGTGCACTGGCCGTCGAAATCCGCGAACTGGGGCGCGGTGTTCGAAACCCTGATGAAGCTGAAGGAGGAGGGGCGTACGCGGGCGATCGGCGTTGCCAATTTCACCACGGCGCTGCTCAAGACCGTGGTCGAGGACATCAAGGCCCCGATCGCCTGCAACCAGATTGAATATCACGCCATGCTCGATCAATCGAAGGTGCTGGCCTATCTCAACGCCAGGTCGATTCCGTTGGTCGCCTATTGCCCGCTCGCGCAAGGACGCATCGCGTCAGATCCGGCGTTGGCCGAGATCGGCGCCAAGCACAACGCGACCGCCGCGCAGGTCGCGCTGAAGTGGCTGCTCGACCAGGACGGTGTCGCTGCGATCCCGAAGGCCTCGCGCCGCGAGAGCCAGCAGGCCAATCTCGATGCGCTGAAGATCACGCTCGACGATGCCGACCGCAAGAAGATCGCGGCGTTGCCCAAGGACGGGCGTTGCGTCAATCCAGGCTTCGCGCCGGTGTGGGATTAAAACTCGACGCTGAACGCACCGCCCTTACCCTCTCCCCTTGCGGGAGAGGGTGGCTCGCCGCGTAGCGGCGAGACGGGTGAGGGGTCTCCATCCGCGAGTCCACTTCTCATTGAATGCGCTGAAGCAACCCCTCATCCGGCGCTTCGCGCCATCTTCTCCCACAAGGGGAGAAGGAAGAAAGAGCGCAAAGAAATGGCCCCCGCGAGGGGCCATTTCCATGATGTGTTACGCATCAATCCCAATGGTGACGGTGACCGCGCTTGACCACGACGACCCGGTCGTGATGGTGCCAGCCGCGATGCCAGCCGTGGTCGCGATGCTCGCGCATTTCGGCGCGGGCGCCGTAGCCACGATGGTAGCCGTTCTTGATCACCACCGTTTCGGCATTCGCCATCGTCGGCGCAACGATCGCGAGCGCGCCGAGAGCCGCAACCACATAACCAAGCTTCTTCAAGATGTCCTCCTCCAATGCAATGCACATGAGAACGGCGCATGTGTGCGAACGTTCCGGAGGAACTGGAAGAGAATTCTGAATGGATGTTCAGACAGAGCACGATTCGGAAAAGTGCGAAGCGGCTTTCCGAGCGATCATGCTCAAGCGTGATGGTCATTCGCAGCGTTGCTGTGAAGGTGTTGGCGCGCCTGTCGCGACGTATTTGCCGTCCCTGATCGTGTACACACCGCGCTCGCTGCGATTGTAGATCGCGCGCAGGCTGCCATCCTTCGCCAGCAGCAGCCCGAATTCACGCGCCTGGTGCAGCGAGGGGAAGTAAACCATCACATTGAGCAGGCCCTCGGCTTCGACCGTGGCGGACACCACTTCGTTCTCGTCCCTGGCCTCGCCGAAATCGCGCCGGTACATCACCCGGCCGTCCGTCCTGATCTCGTAAGTCAACAGCGAGCCCTTGTCGCGGTCCGGCCGAGCCGCGCAATCGACCGCCCATGAGCCGAGCAGGCCCCATTGCTCGACCGTCGCCGCAAGCGTCTCGGCGCCGGCCGCTGGCGTGAACGCAATCCACAGCATCGCCGCCGCGATCCAGCAGCCTAGACAACGCGTCATGTCCTGAAAAACCCCGCCTCGAACAAGTCCAAGTGTAGCATCCCGCGCGCGATCGTCCACGCGGGCTGGCAATCGCGCGCGAATTTGATCCGCGTCAATGAGGCCGGTCGTATCAAGGGTAGGATGGCGCTCCCGAAGGCGAAGTTGGTGAGAGCGATGCTGAATCAAGTCGTGGATTTCGCGGGCGAGGTACTGCCGGGGAGCTGCGCCGTGCCGCCTTATTCCGAGGCCGCGTTTCTGGCCGAGCTGGGCGAGCGCTTGAGGTCCTCGCGCGCGCGGTGCGAGCTGTCGCGCCGGGAGCTGGCCCGCCGCTCCGGGATTTCCGAGCGCTACATCGCCCAGATCGAGGCCGGCAAGGGCAACGTCTCGATCGTCCTGTTGCTGCGGCTGGCCTCCGCGATCCACGGCAGCCAGCCTCAGGTGGCCTAGAGCGAGCCTTAGGCCCGCTTCTCCACGTTGGCGCTGCGGGCCGGCACGCCGAACTCCTTGCGGCACACCTCGGCGAGCACGGCGACGCCCTCACGGATCTGCTGATGCGAGGGGCTCGCAAAGCACAGCCTGAGCCGCGAGCTGGAATGGGGCTTGTTGGTCGACCATTCCTGCCCCGGATTGATCGAGACTCCGGCGGCGAGCGCAGCCTGATAGAGCTTTAGCGTATCGACCTGGTCGGGCAGCTTCACCCACAGGAAGATGCCGCCCTTGGGCTCCTCGAACTCGGCCGCCGTCCCGAACTGCTCGTTCAGCGCCTCCATCAGCGTATCGAGCTTGGTGCGCAGCGCCTTCGTCAACGCGGGCACGTGGGTCGAGAAATGCGGCTTGCAATAGGCGGCCAGCACCATCTGCTCCAGCGCGCCGGAGCCTGCGTCCGTCTTCAGCGCCAGCATCCGCGACGTCACATCCCAGGGCGCGACGATGAAGCCGACGCGCAGCGCCGGTGCGATCGATTTCGAGAACGAGCCGATATGGATCACGCCGCCGTTCGGGCTCATCGCGTAGATGGCCGGTGGCCGCTGTCCCGACCAGACGAGATCGGCGTAGCAATCGTCCTCGAAGATGGGCACGCCATATTCGGCCGCGAGCCGCACCAGTTCGGTGCGCCGACTTTCCGGCATGATGCTGCCGGTGGGATTCTGCACGGTCGGGATGGTGTAAATGTACTTGGGCCGGATGCCGCGGCTCTTCAAATCGGCCAGCGTCGAGGCCAGCACATCCATGCGCATGCCGTCCTTGTCGAGGGGGATGCCGACGACGTTGACCCCGAGCCGCGCCAGGCGGGTCAACGAGCCCTGATAGCTGTCCTGCTCGAAGATCACGGTATCGCCGCGTGTCAGCAGCGTTGCGTTGACGAGGTCGAGCGCCTGGAGCGAGCCGGAGACGATCAGGAGGTCGTCGACGGTGCAGTTGATGCCGGCGTCGCGCTTCAGTTTTGTCACCAGGAATTCGCGCAAGGGCAAATAGCCCTGCGGCCCGTGCGCCAGGCCGTAGGTCGCGAGCGAGCGGCCTTCCTTTTGCAAGGCGGAATTGGTCGCCTCGATCAGGCCGTCGAGCGGCAACTGCTCGGAGTCGTTGTTGCCACCGACAAAACTGTACTTGGCGAGGCCCGTCCAGCGCGCGGAAGGGGCCGGCAGCCCTGCGGGAAACAGGGGCGCGAAATCGAAGCTGGACGTCATGGGAGCGTTCCTCGTTTTGTTCTTGTTGAGCGGCCGGCCTTGCGCCGGCGTGCCTTACTTCTTGCCGGCCGTCCTCGTCGGACGGCCCTGGCTGATGAAAGCGTAATGCGCATTGGCGACGCCGCCAACCATCAAGGCCTCGACCACGGGCTCGGCGATCTCGCCTGTTGCGGCCCAGTCGACGAGGAAGTTGGCCCCGGTCCCGCCGCGCACGTCGTCGGTCGGAATGAAGATCGAGACGGTGGCCAGAGGCTTCAGCGCGACCTGACCCTTCAGGTAGGTCTCGACCTGCTTGCCTGCGGTGTCGAAATAGGCGATGCGTTTGACGACCAGCGGCTGGGTCTCGGAGGCGTTGTGAACACTCAGCGTCACCGAGAAGTCGACACGTAGTTTGCCCTGGCTCATCGCGACGCTGGAATAGGCGGGCACATAGAACCCGCCGGAGACGGCGAGTTCCTCCTTCGGCAGTGTGGTGAGCGAATCGGCAAAGTTTTGTTCGATATTGACCTTGGATTGCGCGGCTGCGGGCGCGGCAGAGGCGACGGGACATAGCAGCATTGCTGCGAAAAGCCCTGCTCGCATGTGACGAATTGCTCGCTTGCCGCGCCGCAACCCGGCTCTAGGGTGCGGCAAAACGGACCAATTTGGTATGCACGAACTCATTCGCGACATCACTCTCTGTATTCTGTTTGCCTGGATGCTGGGCCTGCTCGCCCATTTCTCGCGGCAGCCGCTGATCCTGGCCTACCTTATCGCCGGCTTCTGCATAGGTCCATTCGGTGCCGGCTGGGTCAAATCACAGGAATCCATCAGCGTCATTTCCGAGCTCGGCCTGATCTTCATGCTGTTCATGATCGGGCTCGAGATCGACCTGAAGAAGATCGTGCGGGCGGGAAAGGTGATCCTGTTCGCGGCGGGCGGCCAGCTCATCGGCGGCTGCGTGCTCGGGGTGCTGTTCTTCGTCGGCATCGGCCTGTCGCTCGGCGGTGGGCATTTCGATGCGGTCTATCTCTGCGTCGCCTGCGCGCTGTCGAGCACCGTGATCATCGTCAAGGTGCTCTACGAGAAGCGCGAGCTCGACACGCTGCCCGGCCGCATCACGCTCGGTGTGCTGGTGCTCCAGGACATCTTCGCCATCCTGTTCCTGGCGGTGCAGCCAAGCCTCGCCAATCTCGAGGTCAGCGTCATCCTGCTGTCGATCGGCCGTGTCGCGGTGCTGGTCGCCGCCGCGCTGCTGGTCAGCCGCTACGTGCTGCCGCGCCTATTCCATCAGATTGCCCGCCGCCCCGAGCTGATCCTGCTTGGCGCGCTCGCCTGGTGCTTCCTGGTCGCCGAGACCGCGGAGCGGCTCTCGCTCTCGCGCGAGATGGGGGCGCTGATCGCCGGCGTCTCGCTGTCGACCTTCCCTTACGCCCTCGACGTCACCGCCAAGGTCACCACGCTCCGCGACTTCTTCATCACGCTGTTCTTTGTCGCGCTCGGCATGACCATTCCCGTGCCGGGCCTCTCCGTGATCGGGCTTGCCTTGATGATCGCGGCGTTCACGGTGGTCAGCCGCCTCGTCACCACCTTCGCCCCGCTCTACCTGATGAAGCAGGGCCTGCGCGCCAGCCTGTTGCCGGCCCTTAACCTCGCGCAGATCTCCGAGTTCTCGCTGGTGGTGATCCAGACCGGCGTCGCCGACCATCATATCGCGGCCGAAACGGCGAATGCGGCCTCCTTTGCCTTCGTGGTGCTGGCGGTGCTCTCGACCTTCGTGATGACCCGCAGCGACGAGATCACCCGCTGGGCGATCGGCCCCCTGAAGCGGATCGGCCTGCGCGACCTCGACCATGGCAACGGCCACGCCGAGGAGGGGCACGAGGGCGGCCACGGCGAGGCCCGCCGCATCGTCATCCTCGGCTTTTTCCGTGCGGCGAGCGCGCTGCTGGCCGAGATCGAACGGCAGGCGCCGGTGCTGCTCGAGCAGATCACCGTGATCGACTTCAATCCCAATGTGTACAAGACGCTGCTGTCGCGCGGCCTGCACGTGATCTATGGTGACATCAGCAGCGCCGACACGCTGCTCCATGCCGGCGTCGGCAAGTCCGAGATGATCATCCTCAGCGTGCCGGACGCCCTTCTCAAGGGCGCCAGCAACGAGAAGCTGGTCCGCCACGTCCGCACCCTCAACCCGACCGCCATGATCGTAGCCACGGCCGATCTCTTGTCGGATGTGGGCGAGCTCTACGCGGCCGGCGCCAGCTACGTCACCGTGACCCGGCTCAGCGACGCTCATGAGCTGTTTACCGTGATCGAAGCCGCCCAGGCGGGGCTGCTGCCCGACAAGCGGGCCGAACTCGATGTCCGGCTCGGCGAGCGGCGCGAAGTGCTGCCCTGAAGGCGGCGCGGCCGCTTTCCGTCCGGGGCGAGTGCGCCTATATCCCTCGTATCTTCGGTGCAAGCCTCAGACCCGCGGGCCGGCCCGCCGTCAGGCATATGCGGTTGCGTCCAGGACACTAGCGCTTGGGGCCAAGTCCGGCTAAGGCGTCCGGCTAAGCCTCCCGGCCATAACCGATAGAGATTGGGAAATGCCCGATAACGTTCAGGAAGTCTTGCAGGCCTTTGCCCGGGGTGAGCTCGTGGTCGTCACCGACGACGAGGACCGCGAGGGCGAGGGCGATCTGATCGTCGCCGCCTCGCTCTGTACCGCCGAGAAGATGGCGTTCATCATCCGCCATACCTCCGGCATCGTCTGTGCGCCCGTGACCACCGAGGACGCGCGCCGCCTCCGGCTCGATCCGATGGTGGCCCACAACGATTCCGCGCACACCACTGCATTCACGGTCTCGATCGACTACAAGCCCGACGGCGGCACCGGCATCTCGGCCGAAGAGCGCGCCTCGTGCTGCCGCGCGCTGTCCAATCCCAATGTCGGCGCCAACGATTTCGCCCGCCCGGGCCACATCTTCCCGCTGATTGCCAAGGACGGCGGCGTGCTGCTGCGCTCCGGCCATACCGAGGCTGCGGTGGACCTCTGCAAGCTCTCCGGCCTGCCGCCGGTCGGTGTCATCAGCGAGCTGATGAACGACGACGGCAGCGTGATGAAGGGCGAGCAGGTCGCCCGCTTCGCGGCCCAGCATAAGCTCAAGCACGTCACCATCGCCGACATGATCGCCTATCGCCAGGTGCGCGAGAAGCTGATCGAGCGGGTCTCGACCTTCGTCACCGACAGCCCGATCGGGCCGCTTCAGGGCTATGCCTACCGCTCGCCGTTCGATTCCATCGCCCACGTCGCGTTCGTCTATAACGGCGTCGGCGACGGCAAGAACGTGCTGACGCGCTTCCACAAGCCCAACATCGTCAAGGACATCTTCACCGGCCATAAGCGCATGGCGGCAGTGCTCGAGCACTTCAAGAAGTCCGGCCGTGGCGTCTTGGTTTACCTGCGTGACGGAGCCGCCGGTGTCCCCGTTGCCCCGCTGCCCGATGAGAGCGCGAGCGAGGCGGACCGCAACCGCCAGTGGCGCGAGGTCGGTGTCGGCGCGCAGATCCTGCGCGATCTCGGCGTCACCTCGATCCGCCACCTCACCTCTTCGGTGCACGACTACAAGGGCCTGTCAGGCTTCGGCATCGAGATCGTCGCCAACGAGCAGCTTGAAAGCTAGCGCGGTCATTCCGGGGGCGCGCGCTGCGCATCCCCGGGGTTCACGCAGAGCCATCCATCTGCAACGCAATTGCACTTGTTGCCGCGGCGCTTTACTTTGTCGGGCAAATTTTGACGGAACCAGACGAAAGGACGTTTCATGAGCGTGCGCCCTCAGACCAAGGACAAGCCGGCTGCGGCTTCTTTCCAATGGGACGATCCGTTCCTGCTCGACGAGCAGCTCACCGAAGACGAGCGCATGGTGCGCGACACCGCGCGCGCCTATGCCCAGGACAAGCTGCTGCCGCGCGTCACCAAGGCCTATCTCGAGGAGAAGACCGACCGCGAGATCTTCAACGAGATGGGCGAGCTCGGCCTCATCGGCATTACGCTGCCTGAGGAATATGGCTGTGCCAATGCGAGCTACGTCGCCTACGGCCTGGTCGCGCGCGAGATCGAGCGGGTCGATTCCGGCTATCGCTCGATGAATTCGGTGCAGTCCTCGCTGGTGATGTACCCGATCTACGCCTATGGCGACGAGAACCAGCGCAAGAAGTACCTGCCGAAGCTCGCCAGCGGCGAGTGGGTCGGCTGCTTCGGTCTCACCGAGCCCGACGCCGGCTCCGATCCGGCCGGCATGAAGACCCGCGCCGAGAAGGTCTCGGATGGCTATCGCCTGACCGGCAGCAAGATGTGGATCTCGAACGCGCCGATCGCCGACGTGTTCGTGGTCTGGGCCAAGTCGGCCGAGCACGACAACCAGATCCGCGGCTTCGTGCTGGAAAAGGGCATGAAGGGCCTCTCCGCGCCGAAGATCGGCGGCAAGCTGTCCCTGCGCGCCTCGATCACCGGTGAGGTCGTGATGGATGGCGTCGTGGTTCCCGAGGACGCGCTGCTGCCCAACGTGTCCGGCCTCAAGGGCCCGTTCGGCTGCCTCAACCGCGCCCGCTACGGTATCTCCTGGGGGGCGCTCGGCGCCGCCGAGGACTGTATGCACCGCGCCCGCCAGTACACGCTCGACCGCAAGCAGTTCGGCAAGCCGCTCGCCGCGACCCAGCTCGTGCAGAAGAAGCTGGCGGACATGGAAACCGAGATCGCGCTGGGCCTCCAGGGTTCGCTTCGCGTCGGCCGTCTGATGGACGAGGGCAAGTTCGCCCCCGAGATGATCTCGATCATGAAGCGCAACAATTGCGGCAAGGCCCTCGATATCGCCCGCGTCGCGCGCGACATGCACGGCGGCAACGGCATCTCCGCTGAGTACCACGTGATGCGCCACGTCCATAACCTCGAGACCGTCAACACCTACGAGGGGACTCACGACGTCCACGCCCTGATCCTGGGACGTGCGATCACGGGCATCCAGGCGTTTTTCTAGTCGCAGCGTTCTTCGGCCGCGGCTAGTTTGCTCCGCTGTCATCGCCCGCCTTGTGCGCAATTGCGCACTGGGGGCGGGCGATCCAGTATCCCAGAGACCTCGCCTTCGCCTCAGGCGCCGCGGCGTACTGGATACCCCGCTTTCGCGGGGTATGACGGCGAGGGTTGGGGCTGCAGTGCACAGGAAGTCCCATGTCCGACAACGACGACATCCCGTTCAACCGCAACTTTCCGCTCAAGGCCGGTGTCGTCGAACAAGTCCGTCCCGGCGTGCGGCGCGTGCTCTGTAACAATCCGAGCCCGTTCACCTTCACCGGCACGGTCAGCTACATCGTAGGCCAAGGCAACGTCGCGCTCATCGATCCCGGTCCGGACGACGAGGCGCATGCGGCGGCGCTGCTCGATGCCGTCAGGGGCGAGACGGTGAGCCATATCTTCGTCACCCACACCCATCGCGACCATTCGCCGAACACCGCGCGGATCAAGCAGGCGACCGGCGCGCCCGTCTATGCCGAGGGCCCGCACCGTGCCTCGCGACCGCGCTTCGAGAGCGAGAAGCACAATCCGGAGTCCGGCGCCGACCGCGATTTCGCGCCCGATATCAGGATCGCCCATGGCGACGTCGTCGAGGGGGCCGGCTGGCGTCTGGAGGCCGTGGCGACGCCCGGCCACACCGCCAATCATCTCGCCTTCGCCTGGCCCGAACGGAAATTCAACTTCGTCGGCGATCACGTGATGGGCTGGTCGACCTCGATCGTGGCGCCGCCCGACGGCTCGATGATCGACTACATGGAGTCGCTCGACCGCCTCGCCGCGCGCGAGGAGGATCTGTATTTCTCCGGCCACGGCCCGGAGATCCCGGACGGCCAGCGCTTCGTGCGCTTCCTGATCCGCCACCGCAAGGCGCGCGAGGCCTCGATCCTGCATCGCCTAGCCAAGGGCGAGGCCGATATCCCGACCATGGTGCGCGCGATCTATATCGGCATCGATCCCAGGCTGACGACGGCCGCCGGCTATTCGGTCCTGGCGCATCTGGAAGATCTGGTCGCGCGCGGCGTGGTGATGACGGACGGCGATCCCGTGATCGGTGGGACATATCGAATGGCGGGGGCCTAGCTTCTCGTCATTCCGGGCTGGATGCTGCGCATCGTCCTGGAATGACAGCGGGGCTACTTCTTCACCGTCTTCGCCGGTGCCTTCGGCGGCGCGACCGGCGTCTTCTTCACCGGTTTCAGCGCGTCGGCGTCGGCGGCGGTGTTGAGATCGTCGATGAATTTTTTGACGCGCGCGGCGTTGCTGCCGAGATCACTGTCGAAATAGCGCGACGCCGAGCGGATATCGACGCGGGAATCGTCACCATCGGGCACGACCCGGATCGAGATGTCCTCGCGGAACCCCATGATCGGCGTCCGTGCCACCGCCTCGATGCGGCCGATACGGCGCGGCGGCTGCGGCTCGCGCTCGTCGATGACGAGCCATTTGCGCTTGATGACGAGCTGGCGCGCGATCGCATAGGCCCGATCGACCGGGATCTCCAGCTCGATCGGCTCGATGTCCGGGTAGAACTGGCGCTGCTGCTCGGCCGAATAGAGGCCGGCATAGACCGCGGTGTTGGTGCCATCGCCGGTGCGCAGGTGCGCGAGCGCGTCGAAGCGCGGCGGGTCGATCGGGTTGGTGGTGATGTCGTAGATCGGCGGCAGCTTGCGGTATTGCAGGGCGAGATAAGCGGGATAAGCGAGGATCGCGCCGTTGATGAGGAAGGCGAGCAGGATGCGCCCCATGCCGCGCGAGCCGTTCTGCCAGATCGCGGCAAAGCCCGCGAGCCCAAACAGGATCGAGAGGCCGGCGATCGCGAGCCCGCCGAAGAACGTCATCAGCGCCGGTTTCATCTCCAGGAAGTCGAAGCGGACGATGATGATCGAGACCACCACCGCCACCACCGCGAACACGGCCAGATTACGCGCCCAGCTCGCGAGGCTGGACACGGGCTCCGACTGATAGGGAGCGGAAAACCTGCGGGCCATCGGGTGAAGCTCTGCCGGAGTTTTGGGCGATGTCGGCCGATTTGGCGCGACGTTGGGCCGTTGAGACCACGGCCCGGGGGCAAATTCAAGGGTTCCGCATGCGCCCCGACCGTCATGCCCGGGCATAGCCGTCCGAAGGACGGCGTCGCTTCCGCTCGCCTATGCCCGGGCATCCACGTTCTCCGTGCCGCGGGGCAAGGCGTGGATGGCCGGGACAAGCCCGGCCATGACGTTGTGGAGGCTTCAATGCGTCGAGCGCTCACGCCCTCCAGGGGGAGGGCGGTACCGAGGGTTACGCCGCCGCGTTCGGGAAACGGTAATCCTTGAACTGGTCGCGTAGTGCGGTCTTCAGGATCTTGCCGGTCGCGGTGTGCGGAATGCCTTCGACGAAGGCGACGTCGTCAGGCATCCACCATTTGGCGATCTTGCCGTCCATGAACTTCAGGATGTCCTCGCGGCTGGCCTGCTGGCCCTGCTTGAGCTGCACGATCAGCAGCGGCCGCTCGTCCCATTTGGGATGATAGATGCCGATGACGGCGGCCTCCGCCACGGCGGGATGGCCGACCGCGAGGTTTTCGAGGTCGATCGAGGAGATCCACTCGCCGCCGGACTTGATCACGTCCTTGGAGCGGTCGGTGATCCGCATGTAGCCGGCCTCGTCGATGGTCGCGACGTCACCGGTGTCGAAGAAGCCTTCCTCGTCGAGGATGTTGCTGTCGACGCGGTAATAGGCCTTGGCGACGGCGGGGCCGGAGACCTTGAGACGGCCGAAGGTCTTGCCGTCCCAGGGCAGCTCCTTGCCGGCATCGTCGGTGATCTTCATCTCCACCGCAAAGGGCGCATAGCCCTGCATCTGCAGCACGTCGAGCCGCGCCTCACCGGTCGCATTCTGGAACGGCGGCTTCAGCGCCGCGACGCTGCCGATCGGGCTCATCTCGGTCATGCCCCAGGCGTGGCGCACGTTCGAGCCCATGTCGAGGAAGGCCTTGATCATCGAGCGCGGCATCGCCGAGCCGCCGCAGATCACCATCTTCAAAGCCGGCAGCTTCAGATTGTTGGCCGCCATGTGCTGCAGCAGCATCAGCCACACCGTGGGCACGCCCGCCGTGTGCGTCACCTTCTCGGTCGAGAGCAACTCGTAGACGGAGGCGCCGTCGAGCTTGGCGCCGGGCATGACCAGCTTGGTGCCTTGCGAGGGGGCCGAGAAGGCGATGCCCCAGCTATTGGCATGGAACAGCGGCACCACCGGCAGCATTGTCTCGGACGCGCTGGTGCCGAGCGCATCGACATTGTTCGCCATCAGCGCGTGCAGCACGTTGGAGCGATGCGAATACAGAACACCCTTCGGATCGCCCGTGGTGCCGGATGTGTAGCACATCGCGGCTGCCGTGTTCTCGTCAAAGTCCTTCCATTCGAACTTGCCGTCGGCCTCCGCGATCCAGTCCTCGTAGGCGACCACGTTCTTCAGCGTGGTCTCAGGCAGATGCGCCTTGTCGGTGAGCACGACGTAGCGTTCGACGCTTGGCAGCTTGTCGGCGATCTTCTCCAGGACCGGAACGAAGGTGAGGTCGGTCATCACGATGCGGTCCTGCGCATGGTTGATGATCCAGGCGATCTGCTCGGGGAAAAGGCGGGGATTGACGGTATGGCAGATGGCGCCGATCCCCATGATGCCGTACCAGACCTCGAGATGGCGCCAGGTGTTCCAGGCGATCGTTGCGACACGGTCACCGAGCTTGATGCCGTCTCGCTCCAGCACCTGCGAGACCTTGAGCGCCCGCTTGTGGATTTCGCCGTAGGTGGTGCGATGGATCGGTCCCTCGACCGATCGCGTAACGACCTCCTGCTTGCCATGAATCTTGGCGGCGTGTTCGATGATCCGGTGGCAGAGCAGGGGCCAATCTTGCATCAAACCAAGCATTCAGACATTCCTCCGAGGTGGGCTGGACTTTTTATAGCTCTCAGCGCTGGGCCAAAGAATTGTCATGAGTTTTAGCCTGCCGGACTTTCGCCGCAAATGGTCTTGTCGCGGCTATATGTCCGCAGGCGCGGCAATGGTTACCGCTGCGCTCGGGCTGTCGCTTGTGCTGGCGGAGCGGGCAGAAGCGCGAAAATATGCTGCGCCGCTGGATATCTTCGGTCTTGGTACACCACGGCCGCGCGCGAAGGTGCACTCCGCCAGGATACCGCTACCAAAGCCCCGCCCGGAGGAGGCCCCCCAAGCAACGGACGAGGCCGCGCCGGAGGCAGAGGGGAAGCCTTCCGCAGACAAGCCCAGTGCCAACAAGCCCGCGGAGGCCGCGCCGCCGCCTGAGAAGCAGCTCTCGGCCTGCCGGCTGGCGCTGACCGAGGAGATCGCCGTCGCGCCGTCCATTCCCGATATTCGCGGCCCCGGCGCCTGCGGCGGTGAGGATCTGGTGCGGCTGGAGGCGATCGTGCTGCCGGACAAGCGCAAGGTGGCGGTCAAGCCGGCGGCGATCCTCCGCTGCACCATGGCCTCCGCGATCGCCGATTGGGTGCGCAAGGACATGGTGCCGCTGGCGGCGAGCCTCGGCTCGACCATCAGCGACCTCGACAATTTCGACAGCTTCGAATGCCGAGGCCGTAACCGCATCGCCGGCGCGATGCTGTCCGAGCACGGCAAGGCCAACGCGCTCGACGTCCGCGCCATCAAGCTCGCCAACGGGCGGTCGATCGGCCTGACCGACCGCAGCATGCCGCGCGATGTGCGGGAGCGCGTGCTGCATTCGGTCTGCGCGCGCTTTTCCACCGTGCTCGGTCCGGGCTCGGACTGGTATCACGAGGACCACATCCATCTCGACCTCGCGCAGCGGCGCAATGACTACCGGATTTGTCAGTGGAACGTCTGGGATCCCCTGCCGCAGGTCGCCCCGTTGCTGCCGGCAGGACGGCCCGAGGAGGCGCCGCCGCGCGAGGTCGCGGCCAGGCCTGAGGCCAAGGATGGAGCCAGGGACGGAGCTGACGACGAGCCGGCGCAGAAATCCCCTGCGCCGGCGGACAAGTCGGCCGCCGATGGCACCAAAGCCGAGCCGCACAAGCCGGCAACAAAAAAGCGCCGGTAAAACCGGCGCTTTTGAATGTCCGAGAGCAGGAGGCGATCAGTAGCTGCCCGCCTGGCCCGTCTGGCTGCCGCCGAGCGCGAGGCGCGAATTGTAGGGCGAGTCGCCATGCTTCGGCTCGAGCACCACGACGATGGTGCCGACCTTGACGCGGCCATAGAGGTCGATCGCGTCTTCGTTGGTCAGACGGATGCAGCCCGACGAGATCGAGGCGCCGATATATTCCGGCTGGTTGGTGCCGTGGATGCGGAACAGCGTGTCCTTGCCGCCGGAGTAGAGATACATCGCGCGGGAGCCCATCGGATTGTCCGGACCCGGTGCAACGTAGGTCGGCACGCCCAGTCGCGAAATCTCGCCCGGGGTCGGATGCCAGGCCGGCCACTCGGTCATGCTGCCAACCTTGGCAATGCCCGACCAGGCCATGGCTTCTTCGCCGACGGTGATGCCGTAGCGGATCGCCTTGCCGCCATCCATCACCCAGTAGAGGTAATGGTTGTCGGAATCGACCACGATCGAGCCCGGCGATTCCTTGCGGTGGTAATCGACGATGGCGCGGCGGAACGGCTCGGCGACGGGGGTGTTCTCGTACCGGACCTTGGCGAGGAGTTCCTTGTCCTTCGGCTTGAAGGCCTTGGTGTCGGTCGCTTCAAAATGTGTGGCCTGCATGCAGCCCGACAGCATCAGGCCAGCGGCCAAAATACCCAGCATAACTTTCAGCGACGACATGATTTGATTCCAATCGACAACAACTAGCTTTCGCGGGGCTTGAGACGCGCCCAAACCACGACTCCGTTGGGCCCTATTATCGTTGAAATCTGCCACAATTCCAGCGTTTCGGACCTTTTCCCGCGCTGCAAGAGCCAAGCTGTGGCTTTTTTGCCGCAAGTTTTGCGCTCCTGTGCTGGTTTTTAGGCAAAGCACGCCCGACTGTCGATTCCGTGCCACGGTTGGGCCACGGCGCCGCCACAAATGCAAACGCCCCGTTAATGTGCTTGTCATCATGAACTTGTCAGAATCGCGCTAAGGGCTGTCAGTCTGTCGCAGGCCCCTGCTGGAGTTGTGCATGTTTTCTGTGTTCGTTCCCTCCGACTCCTCCCTCAAGAAAGCGGTCGTCGAGGACCTCGCGGCGGTTCCCGAGCACGCCGTGTGGATCGACCTGGTCAATCCGACTGCGGCTGAGGACAAGGCGGTGGAGCGGCTCTCGGGCATTGCGATCCCGACCCGGGAGGACATGCAGGAGATCGAGATCTCCAGCCGGCTCTATATCGAGAACAGCGCCCGCTACATGACGGCGACGCTGATGTGCCAGTCCGACACCGACATGCCCCGGACCACGGCTGTGACCTTCATTCTCGGCGACCATCGCCTGGTGACGGTGCGCTACGACCAGCCCAAGCCGTTTGCGCTGGTCGAGGCCAAGCTGGCCCGGTCCTGCGCGCCCGCGATCACCGGCGAGATGGTCCTGATGGAACTGCTCGACGCCGTGATCGACCGCTGCGCCGACATCCTGGAGCGCTGCGGCGCCGAGATCGACCAGGTCTCGCACGACATCTTCGAGCCCGAGAGCGAGCGCCACGGCCACGCCAAGCAATATTCCCAGATCCTGATCTCGATCGGCCGCAAGGGCGATCTGACCTCGAAGGTTCGCGAAAGCCTGGTGTCGATCGGCCGCGTCGTCACCTTCCTCTCCGCGGTGGTGGAGGGCGTGAAATGGTCGAAGGACATGCGCGAGCAGCTCAAGACCATGCAGCGCGACGTCGCCTCGCTGACCGACCACGCCTCCTATCTCTCCAGCAAGATCACCTTCGTGCTCGACGCCATGCTCGGCGTCGTCAATCTCGAGCAGAACAACATCATCAAGCTGTTTTCGGTCATGGCCGTTGTCCTGATGCCGCCGACGCTGATCGCCTCGATCTACGGCATGAATTTCAAGGCGATGCCGGAACTCGAATGGATCCACGGCTATCCGATGGCGCTGGTGATGATGCTCGCCGCCGCGATCGTCCCGTATTGGCTCTTCAAGTGGAAGAAGTGGCTTTGATACCTACCGAGACCTTACGCCGTTCAACGAGACACGGCGGTTGGTGTCGCAGAATAGAGCGGGATTGAGGCCACGCGGTGATGTGTGCCCGCCGCCCCAATTCCTCCGGTAAAATTTGAGCAGTGGGCTGAACGTTTGCGCGAAACTTGTCTGCGATAAGCAGCATGTTAGCCGCGAGGAACAGCCATGGTTGAAAAACACATAACGTCGCCCCGCAACGTCATCGATCTGGCGAATTACCGTCAGGTCCTGGCGAGCGGCAAGGCGTCGTCGATGTCGGCACGCATGTGCCGGCACTGTGGTGCTCCGCTGCTCGACGGTGAGAACGACGACGACTGCTCGACTGCGTTCAGCACGGCCGCTCCGCGGCTGCGCGATCGGTCGCGTCGGATTCGAGTCGATTGAGGAACGGAAGGGTAAAGGCGATCCAGGTCCTGCGGCGGCGTTGTCTGGATCGCCTTGCTTCCCGCCCTTCGAGCGGGAAAATCATCTAGCGCTTCACGATCTGGGCCGTCGAGACGACGGTCTCGGCGATGGCGCCGTCGCGACTGAAGGGAGCCAGATGCTGCCCGACATCGCGCAGCATCGCCTCTGCATTCTCGCCCAACGCCTCCGGCGATGACGACGAGTAGGTGAGGGTGCGGCGTGTCAGATCCTGCACATTGATTGTGTGGCTGGTCTCCACCGTGACGAGCTCGGTGGGCTGAAAGGCGCTGCCGCGAAAGAACGCCGGCAAGTCGCGATGGGTGCGCGTGCCCATGCCTGCCTCCTCCCAGAGCTTGGCCGGTGACCAGCGGCGGCGGACGTCGTTGTAGCCATCGAGCCACGGGTTGCTGCCGTCGGTGGCCGAGAACGAGGCGCAGATCAGAATTGCGCCATCGCGCGCGACCAGTCGATCGAGCCGCGCAAGCGTCGGCTCACGATCCATCCAATGCAGCGCGCGGCCGATGGTCACGACGTCGAATGCGCCGATGTCGGGGCTAAGCGTCTCGACCTTGCCTTCGATCAGCGTGAGCGCGTGGCCTGCGCTCGCAGCCGCGCGTCGCGCTGCATCGAGCATGGCAGGTTCAGGATCGACGCCGACAACGCGGCCGACATAGGGGCCGAAGCCGAGCGCCAAGAGTCCGGGTCCGGTGCCGAGGTCTATCAGGCTGCTCTGTTTGGTGAGACCAAGCTTGTGCGCGACGCTGCGAAAGAATTCGCTCGGGTAGGGCGGCCGCAAATGCTCGTAGAGTGACGCAGTGCTCGCGAACCGGCCCATGCTTCGCCTGCCTGGCCTTACACGTGCTGGCCGCCGTTGATGTGGATCTCGGCGCCGTTGACGTAGGAACTGGTGTCCGTGCACAGCACGTAGATGATCTTGGCGACCTCGTCCGGCGTGCCGAGCCGGTGCATCGGGATCTGCTGGTCGACGATCTTCTCGGTGCCCGGCGACAGGATCGAGGTGTCGATCTCGCCCGGCGCGATCGCGTTGACGCGGACGCCGACGCGGCCGAAATCGGAGGCCATTTCGCGCGTCAGGGATGCAAGCGCGGCTTTCGACGTGGCATAGGCGGCGCCCGCAAAGGGATGCACGCGCGAGCCCGCGATCGAGGTGACGTTCACGACCGAGCCCCTGGCCGCCTTCAACTCCTCGATCAATCCCCGCGCGATCATGATCGGCGCAAAGAAATTGACGTGGAAGACGTGCGTCCAGGTGTCGAGATCGGTGTCGACCGAGCCAAGCCGCGAGCCGCCCGGACCCTTCGGCGAGATCGCGGCGTTGTTGACGAGCGCATGCAGCATGCCGCCTTCGAGCCGGTTGCGGATGTCGGTGATCGCGCGCGCGGTGTCCAGGGGGTTGCCCAGGTCGACCTGGATGTGATCCTCGGGGCCGGCATCCCACGGACAGTCCTCGGGGAAGGGATGCCGCGAGCAGGTGATGACGCGCCAGCCCGCCGACGAGAAGCGGATCACTGTGGCGTGGCCGATGCCGCGGCTCGCTCCGGTCAGGAGCAGCGTGCGGCGCGGCGCATTGGACGAATGCGGCATGGACATCTTTCAGGTCGGCCTAAGCTCAGGGATACATCCGCGTCTTGGACCATGGCTGGCCGGCCGCGTCACGGCGAAATTCGATACGGTCGTGCAGGCGGAACGGGCGGTCGTGCCAGAACTCGATACGCGAGGGCGTGATGCGCCAGCCGCTCCAGCCCGGCGGCCGCGGCACCTCGCCGATGATGTGCCTGGCCGCGACTTTGGCGATGGCTTGTTCGAAGGCGAAGCGGCTTTCCAGCGCCTCGGACTGCTTGCTCGCCCAGGCGCCGATCTGCGCCTGCTTGGGACGGGTGGCGAAGTAGGCGTCGGCCTCGGCGTCGGTCACCGGCGTCACGTTGCCGCGGATGCGGACCTGACGGCGCAGCGACTTCCAGTGAAAAAGTAACGCCGCCTTAGGATTTGCGGCGAGTTCGCGGCCCTTCTGGCTGGCGATGTGGCTGTAGAAGACGAAACCGTCGGCATCGAAGCCCTTCATCAGCACCATGCGCACGTCTGGCAGCCCGTCGGGGTCGACAGTTGCGAGCGCCATGGCGTTCGGATCGTTCGGCTCGCTCTTGATCGCCTCGTTCAGCCAGGCCTCGAACAGCGCAAATGGCTCGTCGGCGGCGGTGAAATCACCGGATGTTAAGGGTGTCTGGTGTTTCATCGAGGTCGTGTCGGTCATGTCCGGAGTCCGAATTGCGTCCCGCGGCCCAAAACGCGTTGTTGTCCGCTACCGCCCTATATAGGGCATGGGGACGCGTTGGCCTATCGGCGATCCGGCCGTCCGGCTTTGTCATGACTATGATTCTGATCGGGCTCGGCTCCGGCGGCTGCAGCTTTTCCCGCAACGACACCAGCGCCTACGCCAAGGCCGACGACAGCGACCTGACCGGCTCGATCGCGCGGCTGGCAAAGGACGCCCCGCCGACCGACACCGATCTTGCCTTCGCCCGTAACGCCGCCTCCGACGTCCTGAGCAAGGGCGACAAGGATTCCAGCCAGCATTGGGAGAATCCGGAAACCGGAGCGCGCGGCTCGGTGACGCCGATCGCGCAGTCCTACGCCGCCGAGGACGGCCGCAAGTGCCGGGACTTCCTGGCGAGCTACGTCAATGGCAGCACCGAAAGCTGGCTCCAGGGCGCCGGCTGCCAAAGCAGCCGTGGCCGTTGGGAGATTCATACGCTAAAGCCGTGGCGGAGCTAGGAATCGGCTCTGCGGCTAGTTGCAAAAATGCCACTCGCCTCCCACATGACCAGCAGATGGGGCGGGGAGCCCTTTGAACAATTCGATTTCTTGAAGGAGACGTGACGGATGCGCGACCCCTATGAGGTCTTGGGGGTGCCGCGGAGCGCCAACGCTGCCGCGATCAAGAGCGCCTATCGCAAGCTTGCCAAGAAGCACCATCCCGACAGCAACAAGGATGACCCCAAGGCCGCCGAGCGCTTCTCCGAGATCAATTCGGCGAACGAGATCATCGGCGACGAGGACAAGCGCAAGCAGTTCGACCGCGGCGAGATCGACGCCGACGGCAAGCCGCGCTTCCAGGGTTTTCCGGGCGGCGGCGGGCCGCGCGGCCGCGCGGGTCCCGGCGGGTTCGAAAGCTATACGTTCCGCAGTGGCGGCGCGGGCCCCGGCCAGGGCGGCGGCGCGTTCGAGGACATCCTCAACAGCATGTTCGGCGGGACGCGAGGTGCGCGGCCCGGGGCCGGCGGCGCCGGGCAGTTCGAATTCGACACCGGCGGGATCGGCCTCGATCTCGACGTCAATGTCGCGATGTCCGTCTCGCTGGAAGAATCGGTCAAGGGTGGCGAGAAGCGCGTCCGGCTGCCGACGGGCAAGGAGCTCAACGTCAAGATTCCGGCCGGCGTCACCGAGGGCCAGCAGATCCGGTTGCGGGGGCAGGGCGAGAGCGCTCAGGGCCATCCGCCGGGCGATCTCCTGATCACGATCAGCATCGCGCCGCACCCGTTTTTCAAGATCGAGGGTGCCGACCTCAGGATCGACCTGCCGGTCACGCTCTACGAGGCGGTGCTCGGCGGCAAGGTCCGCGTGCCGACCCTCGGCAATGCCGTGGAACTGTCGGTCCCGAAAAACACCTCCAGCGGCCGGACCTTCCGCCTCAAGGGCAAGGGATTGCCAAAAGCCGGCGGAACCGGGGATCTCTTCGTTACCATCAGGATTATGCTACCGGACGGGAACGACGCCGAGCTTGAGGCATTGATGGAGAAGTGGCGGGACCAACACCCCTACAATCCACGTAGCGGGCTTGGCTAAGGCATGATCCGGACCCGGGGGGCCGCGTGAGCGCGAGGCGTTCATTTGGCGTTCAGCGGCTTTCGGAAAAGATCATGCGCAGAGAAAACTGCTGAAGCGTGAGCCATCGCGCTTTAGGGCGAAGTCGCAACTGAAGGGGGTTCTCCCAGAAGTCCAGAGCATCTCTCGACAGATGATGCTCGTCATATGCCTGAGGCGTGAGAGCGCCTCTCGGCCCATGTGGTTCGACGTGTCGGCTGTCCGGCGGGGCAGTCGATAATAGGTGCGGCCTCGAGAGGGGGACCAGCGCGGTACCAAAAACCCCAATCGAGGCCGCCCGCGTCGATCGGCGGATCGAACGCTACTCATTTTCTCGTGAGCATCCGGTGCGATAATGAGACGCACCCATGTCTTGATTCCAAATTTTCAATGTCGGAATCGAGGCACCGCCTTCAAGCGGTTGCTCAGGTACCGTTTTTCTCGGCTTGGTCGTAGACCGCCTGCGCGACCTTGGTCAGGCGATCGCGATCGCTGCCGCCGCTGACGACGTAGCCGACGCCGCGCTCGGCCCAGAACAGTGCGCCGTCCTTGTCGGCTTTGGCGTAGCGCATCTGAGTCGCGCCGGTCTCGGTCTTGGCGGTGTAGATCGTGTACCGCTCGCCCGAGGCGCCCTCATACATCAGGAACGACGCCGGACCGTTCGGCCCCGGCAAGAGCCGGCCGCCGACGAGCTTCAACCCGCTCGCCTCCAGGTTCGGCGCGAACACGGTCCAGCCGCAGCGCCTGGTCAGCCAGGCCTGGAGATGGTCTCGCTCGTTGCCGCCGACCTCGACCGGGTGGCGAACCTCGACGACATAGAGGCGGTGGGCGTCGAGCGCGTCCGCCGTAAAGCTCTGGAAGGTCGAGGGGGCGTTGGCGGCGCCATGCGCCACCCAGCCGGCGGTGCCGCCGGCCACGAAGGCGACCAGCACAGCCGCCGCGGCGCCATAGAACCATTGCCGGGGACGGCGCTCCAGCCGCTCGAGCTCCAGCCGGGCCGGCACCGGCTCCTGGACCACAGAGTCGTAACGCGCGTGCAGCATCTCGGCCATGGCGCGCCAGGACTGCACGCGCCCGGCATCGTCCGGGTGTGCGGCGAGCCAGGCCTCGACATCGGCGCGGCGCTCGGCCGGCAGCTCTCCGTCGACATAGGCGTGCAGCTCGTCTTCGGTAATGGGAATATTATGGTCGTTCATATCGATCGTCTCTGGCTCTGCGGCCCAAAATGTCTTTCGCGGTTCAACTGCGCTGCTTCCCGCTCCATGCAGGCGAAGCGACCTGCGCGATGCATCAACACTGCCATCACTTCACCCGCTTGAGCGCCGGGCGCTCACCTTCCAGCGAGGCTTTGACGTGGGCTCTCGCCCGCGCCAGGCGCGACATCACGGTGCCGATCGGCACGCCCTGGATGTCGGCGACCTCGCGGTAGCTCATGCCCTCCAGCATCACCAGCAGAAGCACCGAGCGCTGCTCCTCGACCAGCGTCGCCAGCGCCTTCTCGATGTCGCGCCCTTCGGCTTCGGTCCCGCTGGCATCCGGATTGTTCTCCGTCAGCTGCGTGAATTGCGGGCGTCTTGCCAGCGAGCGCCGCCGGTTCTTGTTGAGGTTGGTCAGGATCGTATAGAGCCAGCTCCTGACATCGCCTCCGAGGAACAGGCGCTCCGAACGCAGCGCCCGCACCAGCGTATCCTGCACCAGGTCGTCGGCCGCATCCGCATCGCGCGTGAGCGCGCGGGCGTAGCGGCGCAACGCCGGGATCATGGCTTCCACACTCTGGCGAAACGCACTCATGCCGTCTTGACGTCCTGGTGTCCGGCGCGAGCGCCTCAATCATCATAACACCCGAACGGAACGGCTATTCCGGCGCTTGAAACAGCGTTAACGCCGCGTATTAGGACTGTACCGCGAAGGAGGGCTGGTGTACCTCCAGACCTCAACGAGAGCTCGACGGGACGTTAGCAAATGGCGCAGAATTCAGGTCTGATGCAGGGCAAGCGCGGGGTCATCCTCGGCCTTGCCAACAACCGCTCGATCGCCTGGGGCATCGCCAAGGCATGCCACGCAGCCGGCGCCGAGCTCGCCTTCACCTATCAGGGCGATGCGCTCAAGAAGCGCGTCGAGCCGCTCGCCGCCGAGATCGGCGGCCTCGTACTCGGCCATTGCGACGTCACCGATGCCGCGACCATCGACGCCGCCTTCGCAGTGCTGAAGGAGAAGTGGGGCAAGATCGATTTCCTGGTGCATGCGATCGCCTATGGCGAGCAGCTCGACGGCCGCTACGTCGACACCACGCCGGAGAATTTCTCCAAGTCGATGCTGATCTCCTGCTACTCGTTCACCGCCGTGGCGCAGCGCGCCGAGAAGCTGATGACCGATGGCGGCTCGCTCATCACGCTCAGCTATTACGGCGCCGAGAAGTGGATGCCGCATTACAACGTGATGGGCGTGGCGAAGGCCGCGCTGGAGGCCAGCGTGCGCTATCTCGCGGCCGATCTCGGCGAGAAGAACATCCGCGTCAACGCGATCTCCGCCGGCCCGATCAAGACGCTCGCGGCGTCCGGCATCGGCGACTTCCGCTATATCCTGAAGTGGAACGAGAACAACGCGCCGATGCGGCGCAACGTCTCGATCGAAGACGTCGGCGGCAGCGCGCTGTATTTCCTCTCCGATCTCGCGCGCGGCGTCACCGGCGAGGTGCATCACGTCGATTCCGGCTATCACGTGCTCGGCATGAAGCGCCCGGACGCGCCGGACATCTCGTTCGGCGGCAAGGACTAGCTTATAAATCTGGAATGCCGGTGCCCACGATCTATTACCTTCGCCACGGTGAGACCGAGTGGAATGCGCTCGGGAGGCTTCAGGGCACCAAGGACGTTCCGCTGAACGCGCGTGGACGCGGTCAGGCCGTGCAGGCCGGCGGCGTGCTGGCGGATCTCTTCAAGCGCGACGGCAAGGACAAGGCGGCGTTACCCTACGTGTCGAGCCCGCTCGGGCGTGCACGCCAGACCATGGAACTCGCGCGCGGCAAGCTCGAACTGCCGCCGGCGGACTACGCGCTCGACGATCGCCTGCGCGAGATCGGCTACGGCAGCTGGGAAGGGCTGACGCTGGCCGAGAGCGAGGCGGCCGATCCGGACGTCTATGCCAGGCGCCTCGCCGACAAATGGACGGTCGGCCCCGCGGACGGGGAGACCTACGCCGATGTGCAGGTCCGCGTGCGGGCCTGGTACAACGAGCTCCGGACCGACACCGTCGCCGTCGCCCACGGCGGGACTTGCCGGGCCCTGATGGTTTCGCTCGGCCTTGAGACGCCGGCCAGCGCCGCCGAGCTCTATATCGAGCAGGGCGCCGTCTACGTCTTCCGCGACGGGCGGCTTGAGAAGTTTAGTTAGGTCGGTTCGCCGTCATCCACGGTGGCTATGGGTTTGACCCCCGGCCCCCCGCGCGTTACCACACGCCCGAACCGACCCAGCGAGCAGCGATGTCCTTCAACACCTTCGGCCACATGTTCCGCGTCACCACCTTCGGCGAGAGCCATGGGGTGGCGATCGGCTGCGTGGTCGATGGCTGTCCGCCCATGATCCCGCTCACCGAGGCCGATATCCAGCAGGATCTCGACCGCCGCCGGCCTGGCCAATCGCGCTTCACCACCCAGCGCCAGGAGCCGGACCAGGTCAAAATCCTGTCCGGCGTGATGGCGCATCCGGAGACTGGCGTGCAGGTGACGACGGGCACCCCGATCGGCCTGCTGATCGAGAACACCGACCAGCGCTCGAAGGACTATTCCGAGATCAAGGACAAGTTTCGGCCCGGCCACGCCGACTTCACCTATGAGGCCAAATACGGCCTGCGCGACTATCGCGGTGGCGGCCGCTCCTCGGCGCGCGAGACCGCGATGCGCGTCGCCGCCGGTGCGATCGCACGAAGAGTGCTGCCCGACGTCAAGGTCCGCGGCGCGCTGGTGCAGATGGGCCCGCACAAGATCGACCGCGACAAATGGGACTGGGACGAGATTGCAAAAAATCCGTTCTTCTGTCCGGACAAGGACAAGGCCGCGTTCTTCGAGACCTATCTCGACGGTATCCGCAAGAGCGGCTCGTCGATCGGCGCGGTGATCGAGGTCGTCGCCGAAGGCGTGCCGGCAGGCCTAGGTGCCCCGATCTACGCAAAACTCGATTCCGATCTCGCGGGTGCGATGATGACCATCAACGCCGTGAAGGGCGTCGAGATCGGCGCCGGTTTCGGCGCGGCGGAGCTCACCGGCGAGGAGAACGCCGACGAGATGCGCACCGGCAATGACGGCACGCGCTTCCTCTCCAACCATGCCGGCGGCGTTCTGGGCGGCATCTCCACCGGACAGCCGGTGGTGGTGCGTTTCGCGGTGAAGCCGACCTCGTCGATCCTCCAGCCGCGTTTGACGGTCGATCGCGCTGGGGCCGACACCGAGATCATGACCAAGGGCCGCCACGACCCCTGTGTCGGCATCCGCGCAGTGCCCGTCGGCGAGGCCATGATGGCCTGCGTGCTCGCAGATCACTTCATTCGGGATCGCGGGCAGGTCGGCCGCTAGAGCATTCGTGTCGCGGTACTAGCCCACCGCGCAGCTTGACGTCCCCACAACTTCGTCCGCAAATGCGGACATGCAAAACTCCGAGATCCAGCGCATCACCAACTGGCTGATCGACGGTGCGAGGTCGTCCGGGACCCCTTCCGAGATGATCGCCGAGGTCTGCGAGCATCTGGTCGCGGCCGGCCTGCCGCTGTCGCGGTTCGGCATCTTCATTCGCACGCTGCATCCGGAAATCTTCGGCCGCAACTTCATCTGGCGGCAGGGCCAGAAGGTCGAGATCGGCACCGTCGATTTCGAGATCCTGGACACGCCCGAATTCGCCCGGAGCCCGCTCCGGATCGTGTTCGAGGAGGGGCTCGAGGTCCGGGGACGGATGGACGATCCGGACAGCAAGCGGTTTCCGTTCCTCGACGACATGCGCGCCGAAGGCGTGACCGACTACCTCGCGATGCCAATGCACTATCTCGACGGCTCGATCCACGCGACGAGCTGGGTCACGCGGCAGCCCGGCGGCTTCAGCGACGACGACATCGCGGCGATCCGGACCCTCGTGGCACCGCTTGCGCGCGTCAGCGAGATCATCAGCCTGCGCCGCACCGCCGAGATGCTGCTCGACACCTATGTCGGCAACCGTGCTGGCGCGCGCATCCTCGGCGGCCAGATCCGCCGCGGCCACAACGACACCATGCAGGCCGCGATCTGGCTCTCGGATCTGCGCGGCTTCACTGCGCTGTCGGACCGGCTGCCGGCCGAGACCGTGGTCGAGATCCTCAACCTGTATTTCGACTGCCAGGTCACCGCGATCCGGGGCCATGGCGGCGAGGTGCTGAAGTTCATGGGCGACGGCCTGCTCGCGGTGTTCCCGATCGACGAATATGTCGGCGATGCCGCCCATGTCTGCGCGCGCGTGCTTGAGGCCGCGCGCGAATCCCGGAACAGCGTCGAGGCGCTCGCCTTTCCGGTCGGCGATGTCGTCGAACGCTTCCGCTTCGGCGTCGCGCTGCATGTCGGCAACATCCTCTACGGCAATATCGGCGGCGGCAACCGGCTCGACTTCACCTGCATCGGCCCCGCCGTCAATCTCGCGGCAAGGCTGGAGAAGATCACGGGCAGGCTGGGGCGGACCGTCGTGGTCTCGGAAGTCTTCGCGAACGCCTGCCGCCATGACTGGCGCGAGCTCGGCGAATTTCCGATCGCAGGGTTTTCGAAGGCGCAACGCGTGTACGGGCTGGCCGAAGAGACGCCGGTGGTGATGGCCTGATGCGCGATGAGATCAAGATCATTCATCGTCGCAAGATGAAGCCCTATTCCTCGGGCTCCGTCGTGAACAGCAGCGGATAGCCCTTGGCGCGGCCGGCATCGGTGGCCCGGGTGGCCTTGGTTTCGGCGACGTCCCTGGTGAACACGGCGACCACGCAGGCGCCCAGCTTGTGCGCGGTGATCATGACCTTGTAGGCCTGATCCTCGGTCATGCGGAACTCGGCCTTGAGGATCATCGTGACGAATTCGCGTGGCGTGAAGTCATCGTTGATCAGGATGACCTTGTGCAGCTTGGGCCGCTCGACCTTGGTCTTCGTCCTGGTTTTAGGCTTGGTAACGGTGTCGTTCATTCCGCCTCCCGGAAACGGCGGGCTCGGTTCAGCCGCGGTGCTCAGTGTGCGGCCCTCGCACCATATTGCAGGACCTGCACCTTCTCCAAGGTGATCAGGCCGCTCGACATCATGCCATCCAGGATGGGCAGGAATGCGTTGATGCTGTCCTCGCTGTCGACGATCTCGATCAGCAGCGGCAGGTCTTCCGACAGCCGCAGGATCTTCGAGGTGTGCAGCCGGCTCGACTTGCCGAACCCCATCGGGCCGCGCAGCACGGTGGCGCCCGCGAGATGCCGTTCGCGCGCCGTCGTCACGATCGCTTCGTAAAGCGGCTTGCCGTCGAAATGGTCGCTCTCGCCGATGAAGATCCGGAGCGAAACAGCCTGATTGGGGATTTGCATGGTCAGCTCCTCGTCAAGCGGTTGTAGCGGCTTGCCATCATATGGCCGAGCCACACAGACACCAGCCAGCAGATGACGGATGCCGCGACATAGGCGAGCGCCGTGTATTTCATGCCGCCGTGGAACAGGCGGAAGGTCTCCAGGCTGAAGGCCGAGAAGGTGGTGTAGCCGCCGCAAAACCCGGTCATGACGAACTGCCGGTGCTCGGGCCGCGCCAGCATGCGGCCGTCGGGGCCGGTCAGCGTTGCGTAGAAGCCGATGATCAGCGATCCCGTGGCATTGATGAACAGCGTCGCGACGGGGAAGCCCGGGCCGGTGTCTAGCACGAGGGAGACGAAGTAGCGCGCGAGGCCGCCAAGGACGCTGCCGAAGGAAACCCAGGCATAGAGCATCGCGCTGCGCCAGCGGTCGGTGGAGGAGGGAACGGCCATCCGCTTCTAGCCTCCAAGACCGTCAGCGAGGACAAAGCCGCAACTAACGGCGGCAAGGCACAGCCCGACCGAGAACACGACATTGCCGAGCGCATGCATCGGCTCGCCGTTGCGCGCGAGTGTCAGCGTCTGCAGGCTGAACGAGGACACCGTGGTGTAGCAGCCGAGGAACCCGGTCACCGCGAACAGCCATGGATTGGGGGAGGCGAACACCGAGCCGGGATGGGTTGCCAGCGCGCCGAAAATGCCGATCAGGAAGGCGCCGGTGATGTTGATGGTCATGGTGCCCCAGGGAAAGGTCTCGCCCAGCCGCCGCGCGATCGCGCCCGAGACGAAATAGCGCGCGCAGCCGCCGAGAACGCTGCCGATCACGATTGCGATCACTCCGCTCAACACGACGAACGCCCCTCCATCATCATTTGTCCTCCGCTGCCAGACCATTGCCGACGGCGAGCAGCCCTGCGAGCGCGACCAGCGCGAAGCCGAGCCCGGCCAAAAACGTGCCTGCCGGACCGTAGGCATCCCACAGCGCGCCGGCGATCACGCTTGCGGCCAGCAAGGCCAGTCCGGTGAACAGGTTGAAATAGCCGAATGCGGTGCCGCGCAGGCTCGGCGGCGCGGCGTCGGCGACGAGGGCCGACAGCAGGCCTTGGGTCAATCCCATGTGCAGCCCCCACAGCACGACGCCGAGCGCGAGGCCCGCGAGGCTAGGCAGCAGCGCGAGCGCGAGATCGGCGGCCGCGAGGAAGACGAGGCCGAGCGCGAGCAGGCCGGCCCGGTTGATCCGGTCCGACAGCACGCCGGCGGGATAGGCCGACAGCGCATAGACCACGTTCATCAGCACCAGCACCGCCGGCACCCACATCGCCGAGAGACCGATGTTCTGCGCGCGCAGGATCAAGAAGGCCTCGCTGAAACGCGCGAGCGTGAACACCACGCCGACCGAGACGACGCGCCAGTACACGGATCCGAGCTGCCGCATGGCGGAGGTGTTCAGCGGATTCTTCGTAGGCTCCCGGCTTGGGTCCGGCTCCGGTTCGCTCACCGCGAATGCGATCAGGCCGAAAGACAGGAAGGCCGGCAGCACCGCTACCCAGAAGACAAGGGCAAAATTATCTGCCGTCCACCACATCAGGCCGATCGCCACGAGCGGTCCGACGAATGCGCCGATGGTGTCGAGCGACTGCCGCAGGCCGAAGCTCGCGCCGCGCAGACCCGCAGGTGCGATATCGGCGATCAGCGCATCGCGCGGTGCGCCGCGAATACCCTTGCCGACGCGGTCGATGAAGCGCGCGGCAATCAGCCAACCGACGCTGGGGGCAAGCGGGAACAGCGGTTTTGTCAGCGCGGCCAGCCCGTAGCCGAGCGCCGCGAGGAGCTTGCGCCGGCCGAGCCAGTCGGACAATGCGCCGGAGAAGATCTTCGTGATCGAGGCGGTCGCTTCGGCGATGCCCTCGATGAAGCCGACCGTGAGCGTGGAGGCCCCAAGCACGGTGACGAGATAGACCGGCAGCAGCGCGTGGATCATCTCGGAGGAGACGTCCATCAGCATCGAGACGAAGCCGAGCACCCAGATCCCCCTGGGCAGCCCCGCACGCGCAGCATTCGGTGTCGTCGTCGTCACGCCCTGACCTTCGCCTTCAGGCAACAAAAAACCCGCCATCGGCGGGTTTGTCCATGCTCCCGCCAAAGGCCGAGGCTTTGAGATTGCCCCTCCTCGAGCAGGAGTCATCAGCCCACTACGGTTACAGGCCGACGGGCGGTTGTCGGGGGACTCCATCCCCATCTGTACATCCAACCTAGCATGGAAATCGCACCGGACAAGTGGGCGGGGAAGGTCTGTCTTCGGCTCGATGCTGCGGGACGCTCCAGAATGATGGGGTGAGCGATCGCGCATGTCCCCGTGGCGCAAGCGCGGCAACACGGCGGCAGCTTTGCGTGACGTGCGCATTCCCAACTCGCGAATTCCTAACCGGAATGTGAAGCGCAAGCGATCTTCGGACTTTGCGGCAAGGCGATTGCATGTCACCATCGCGTCATACGACGGGAGACTGCGATGCGCATGCTGTTCTCGATCGGGGCTGTGCTGGTGGCCGGCGTACTCGCCGGAGGGGATGTCGCGGGCATCGCGGCACCAGGGCCCAAATTTGAACCGAGCAAGAGTTCGCCACAACGGCTAGCGGCCGATCGGGACGCGCAGACGGTCGATGTCGAGCTGGTCCTCGCGGTCGACGTGTCCTACTCCATGGACATGGACGAGCTGGCGATCCAGCGCGAAGGCTATGCGCAGGCGATCCAGTCGAAGGAATTCCTCCAGGCGCTGAAGCTCGGGCCGAATGGCCGGATCGCGGTGACTTACTTCGAATGGGCCGCGTCCAGCGATCAGAAGATCATCATCCCGTGGCGGCTGGTCGACGGACCGGAGACGGCGGACGCGGTCGCCGCGGAGATCTTGAAGACGCCGATCCGGCGCGCCTCGCGCACCTCGATCTCCGGGGCGATCACGTTCGCGATGCCGTTGTTCGACGAGGATCCCTATCGCGGCTTGCGCCGCGTGATCGACATTTCCGGTGACGGCCCCAACAACAATGGCGGCCCGGTCACGGCGGCGCGCGACGCCGCGCTCGAGAAGGGCATCGTCATCAACGGCCTGCCGATCATGGTCAAGGAGCCGTCCTATTCGACGATGGATATCGACAATCTCGACTACTATTACGAGGACTGCGTCATCGGCGGTCCCGGCTCCTTCGTCATCACGATCAAGGATCGCGACAAGTTCAAGGAAGCGATCCGCACCAAGCTCCTGATGGAGGTCGCGGGCCGCATGCCGGAGCGCCCCGTGAGGCGCGTTGCCGACAAGGAGCCACGGGTCAGCTGCTTGATCGGCGAGAAGATCTGGTCGGACCGCTGGGGGCGCTGATCCGCACCACCCCGAATGAGACCTTTTGCCCTGTCCCGCGCGCGGTCGAATTTAACCACGCGTTAACTGCTGCGTGGCCCTAATCGGCCTGCTTCCCGTTGTTTCCGGATAAAGTTCTGACTTCGCCGTCCGGCGCGCGAACAGAAGCGGGTCTGTCAGACAAATCCGCCGAGCAATCCAATGGCCATCGTCACATCGAGCACCAGCCAGATTTCGCCCGCCAACGAGCGGGTGTATCACCAGAGCAGTCTGGTGGGTGACTGGAAGGGCAATTGGGCAGGCAACAACCAGGCCGTCGGCTTCAAGGTCGTGAACATCCGCGGGGCCAGGGCCCAGATCGAGTACACCCATAACGGGCACACCGAGCGCGGTATCGGCGAGGTCAATGGTGCAACGATAAGCTACGGCAACGTCACGGTCGGCACCAAGGACGGCAAGAACCTGGTGCTCCTGTTCTCCTCGGGCGTTGGCAAGCAGAGCGCGACTTTGCAGAAACAGGCGCCGGCAGGTTCCGACAGCATCCTCATGGGAAGCTGGGGCGGCTATTCTGCCGACATCGGCAAGAGCGCGAGCTTTCGCGTGCTTGCCATCAACGGCAAAGAGGCGACGGTCAGCGTCACCACCGACGGTATCACCCGCCAGGGCACCGGCTACGTCTACAGGAACGTCATCATGTTCGGGCAGTCGCAGATATCGACCGACAACGGACAAAACGGCAAGATCATCTACCAGGTCGGCTCCAAATCCTTCACTGTGCCGGTGACGAAATATCCGCCTGCGGATTCGTCGTCCTCAGTGGACAGGACGGCCTGAACGTCAGCCTCCCTGGGCGGGCGGCGGCCCCCTCACCATTTCGGCGCCCGCTTCTCCACGAAGGCCCTCAAACCCTCCTGCGCTTCGTCCGACGTCGCGACATTGCAGAAATCGTCCACTGCACTTGCGATGCTGCGCCGGTAATCGAGATCGATCTGGCGCATGAAGGCGGCGCGGCCCATCCGCAGCACGGCGGCCGACTTGCCGGCGAATTGCGCCGCGAGCTTCAGCACCTCGGCCTCGAGCCCGGCATCGTCGACGACGCGGTTCACCACGCCGAGTTCCCGCGCCTCCGCGGCGGTGAAGACGCGGCCGGTGAACAGCAGCTCGAAAGCGCGATGACGTCCGACGATGCGCGGCAGGTGCGCGTAGTGGATCGCGGGAATGACGCCGACGTCGATCTCGGGATAGCCGAACGTCGCGCTCTCGGCCGCCAGCACCACGTCGCAGGATACCGCCATGGTCATGCCGCCGCCGCGCGCCGCGCCACCGACCGCGGCGATCGACGGCTTTCCGAGCCCGTACTGGGCGTCGTAAAGGTCGATATAGAGCGACTGGAGGAATTCGCGGATCTCGGCGCCGGATTTGCCAAGCAGGATGTCGAGGTCGAGGCCGGCCGAAAAGCGCTTGGCGATCGCGCTCGCCAGCACGACAACGCGAGCTTCCGGATCGTTCGCCGCGCGACGCAGGGCCGCGACCACCGCACGGATGACCTCGAGGCTCAGGGCATTGACGGGCGGACGGCGCAGCGTGATGCGGGCGATGTTGCCTGCACGTTCGTAGGCGACGGGATTGTCAGTTGTCACCGGGTTCTCCATGCTTTCGGGAAACGTGCGGCATCGATCGCGGTGGTGGCGCGGTTATTTCGCGTCGAGCGGCGGCAGCGGCGGGACGCTGTCGTTCGGCCGGCGCTTCCGCCTTGTTCGGGCGACAGCTTACGGTGCGGCTTGGGCCGTGCAAGACCTCCAGCGCGCATGTTAGACTGCGTGCATGAGATTGCTTGCCGGATGGAGGGACCAATGACCGACGAACACCCGATGATGGCCGGCTCCGCCACCGTCTTCGTCGTGTCCGACATCACAGCCAGCCTCGCCTATTACCGCGATGTGCTCGGCTTCGAGGTCACCTTCGAATACGGTCAGCCTCCGTCCTACGCCTGCCTCTGCCGCGACGAGGTCGGCCTGCATCTGCTTGCGGCGGCGGTAACGAAGCGGTTGCCCGGGCACGGCGGCATCTGCATCTTCGTCAGGGACGTCGATCAGGTCTATGCCGAACTATCGGGACGCGGTGCCAGGCTGCTCAACCGGCCGGAGGACCGCGACTATCGTATGCGCGATTTCGACGTCGTCGACGCCGACGGCAATCAGCTCACGTTCGGCATGGGGACGGACGACGCGGCCTGACATCGCCGGCCGCGCGCGTCCGCCGTTGCATCAGATCCGGGCCTCCAGGATCAGGTTGAAGGGTGTTTCGGCGGCGCGGCGGAAGCGCGACAGGCCGCCTTCGCTGGCGACCTTGCGCAGCCTTGCCTCGCCGGCTTGAGCGCCGAGCGCGAGGCCGACCTCCTGATCGAGCGAGGCCGGCGTGCAGATCATGGTGGACGCCGCATAGTAGACCCGCCCGACAGGATTGAGGTTGTCTTCGAGGCGGTCGCCTGCGAACGGCTCGACCAGCATGCAGGTGCCGTCCTTCGCCATGGTCTCGCGCACGTGGCTGATGGCGCCGACGGGATCGCCCATGTCGTGCAGGCAATCGAAGAAGCAGACGAGATCGTAGCCCTCCGCCGGATAGGTCTTCGCCGAGTGAACCGCGAAGCTGACACGATCGCCCAGCTTCGCCTCAGTGGCCGCCTTTCGTGCGGCCGCGATCGAGCCCTCGTGATAGTCGAAGCCGTAGAAGCGGGAGTTCGGGAAGGCCTCCGCCATCAGCCGTGTCGAGACGCCGTGCCCGCAGCCGACATCGGCGACCTTGGCACCGCGCTTCAGCTTGTCGACGACGCCTTCGAGCGCGGGCAGCCACTCCTGCACCAGATGATGCATGTAGCCGGTGCGGAAGAACCGGGCGGTGCCGCAGAACAGGCACTCGCTGCGACGATTCCAGCCGACGCCCTTGCCGGTCTTGAATGCGTCGGTAATTTTCGGCTCGTCGAGGAACGCCGCGGCAATGACATTGCCGACCGCGCCGAGGAAGACCGGGCTGTCATCATCGGCAAGCGCCATCGCCTGCTCCGGCAGCATCGAGAACTTGCCGGAAGTGGAATCGTATTCGACGTAACCAGAAGCCGCCTGGCTCGCCAGCCACTCGCGGACGTAGCGTTCGTTCGTTCCGGTGGCGCTTGCGAGTTCGGCAGAGTTCATGGGTCCCTTGGCGGCGAGGGCGCGGTAGAGGCCGAGCTTGTCGCCCAGCAGGACCAGCGATGCGTTCATCGCGGCACCGACCTCGGTGATCATCTTGCCCATAAAGGCATTCAACCTGTCGGAATCGACCTCCATGACAGCCTCCATGTTGTGTCTGGCATTTTCAAAGGTTTGCGCAATTGCGTCTTGCCGGACTGCCCCGGCCGATCAGGATCGAAGCGACGGCTCGCGTTCGCGCGTCCTCTATGTGGGTCAATCCGTCGCGCAGGAGGTTCAACACGTCAGGATAACGTAATTTTGGAACTCGATGGCGCGACCACCGGCATCGCGTCACTGGTATTCGCGTGGTCCCCGGCATATAATTTCCGCACTTTTTGACGGTTACCAGATGTCCAGCCTTGCACGCTCCTGCGGTCTCGCAACTCTCTTCGTGGTGCTCTGCCTCGGCGGAGCGCCGGCTCATGCGCAAGTCGCGCCCTTGCAATATTGGATCCCGGGCGGGCCTTTCGGCTTTGGCGGCAGCGCCGGCCAGGGCTCCGATGGCTACGGCAATTTTCCGAGCTTCAAGGGTGGCGATGCCAACGCAGGCTATGATTTTCGTCCCGGTTTCTTCGTCGGAAGCGAACGCGGCAATCTAGGCCTGGGCGGCCTCAGCCAGCCTGCGCCGGCCGGCAATTTCAGCGCGCTCTCCTACGATGGCACGCAGTTCGGTTACAACTACAAGACCGCGGGCGGCATGCCCGTCACGTTCTTTGCCGGGTTCGACACGCTGAAATACAATGGCGGCATCGGCAGCTCGCTCGCCCCGCTCACCTCCAGCGCCTCGCCCGGCTACGGCGCGTTCGCGGGTGTCGAGTTCAAGCCGACCTCCAACCTCAGCCTGTCGTTCGGCGCCGGTTTCACCCAGCAGCAATCGGGACGCATGGACAGCGACATCAATTCGTCAATGCTGCCCGGCGAGTCGCCGGCGTTGGGCGGCTTGCGTCGTTGAGCGGTCACGCGTCGCTTTCGCCGCCCGCTTGACGGCAGCCGCGTCGGCTTACGACAAGCCCGCCACCAGCGGGCGTTGCAGGTGCTTCGCCATCAGCTCTGCCGCTTCGGCATAACGCCGCGTTTCCAGAACCTCGAGCAGGCGCAAATGCTCGCGCACGTGCCGCCGCATGCCGTCGCGGTCGGCGAAGCTGCGATAGGCGAACAGGCGTCTGATCGAATTCACGCGCCTGAGCGATTCAAGAAAGAAGGGATTGCCGGCGCCGCGAATGATCTCCTCATGGAATTCGCAACCGGAAAGAAAGACCTCGCCGATCGTCATCTTCTCGAGCTCGCCCTCGAATACGCGCAGCTGACGCTCGCGCAAGCGTGCAATCACCTCCTGCGGCAGCGCAAAGCCGGGCTGCGCGATTGCCGCAGGTTCGATCACCGAGCGAAACGCCATGGCCTTGGCGTGAGCTTCGGGGTTCGAGACCGTCTCCGCGAAGCGCCAGCCATAACCCGGCAGGCGTGCAATCCAGCCCTCGGCAGCGATCCGGTCAAGCAGCCGCTGCAACTCGGCCCGGCTGAGGCCATAGCGGCGCATCAGCTCCGCCTCGGTGACGTCAGCCGGCAGTCGGCTTGCGAGCACGTCGCCTGCGATGGACGTATAAACCTGTTCGCTGCGCCTGACCGCCGCGAGGGCTGGCTGGGCTGCGCCGCTGGTCGGATGCTTGGCCAGCACGAACCCGCGATGTGGCTCGCCGCGCGCGAGCCCTGCCGCTTCCAGAGCCTTGAGGCCGAGCCGGATCGGCGCGCGTGAAAGATCGAGCGCATCGGCAAGCCGCTGTTCGATCAAGCGATCGCCAGCCTTCATGCCTTCGCGTCGGGCGAGCGCCATGATCAGCCCGGCGAGGTGCTCAGCGCGCTCGGAACCGCCTTTGCTTGAAGCGGGCGGTCGGGAATTGTCGGAGGCGGCCATTGCAGTGCACGCGGATTTTGAGCTTGACAGACTGTCCCACGGATTGTTCTTTTACGCAATAATATACAATCGAACCAGGGAGAGCCTGATGGCGCATGCGCCGGATGTCCTGATTTGCGAGGTCGGCCCCCGCGATGGGCTGCAAAACCTGGACGTGTTCGTTCCCACCGAAGCCAAATGCGCGCTGATTGATACGATCGCCGCCGCCGGCGTGCGCGAGATCGACGCGGGATCCTTCGTGCCGCCGAAGGTCGTACCGCAATTCGCCGATGTCGATGCGGTGATGGCGCACGCGCTCGCGCACAGGACCGCGACCATCGGTGCACTTGTGCCGAACGTGAAGGGCGCCGAGCGCGCTATCGCCGCCGGTGTCGACGCTGTCTACTTCGTCATCTCCGCCAGCGAGACGCACAACCGCGCCAATGTGCGCCGCTCGATCGAAGAGCAGCTCGACGGGTTTCGCGCGGTCCGCGCCGCGATCGACGCCTGTCCGGCGGGCCGGCGGCCGCACCTGATGGGCGCGATCGCCACCTCCTTCGGCTGCTCGCTGGAAGGCGAGGTGAGCGAAGCGGCGGTGTGCCGGGTCGCGCGCGCCTTTGCCGAGGCCGGTGCCGACGAGATCGGGCTGGCCGACACCGTCGGCTATGCCACCCCGAAACTGATCAGGCAGATCGTCGAAGCCGTCATGCGCGAAGTCGGATCGCAGATGACGCTGCGGCTGCATCTGCACGACACGCTCGGTGCGGGCCTCGCCAATGCCGTCGCCGGCCTCGAAGCCGGGATCCGGCGTTTCGACGCCGCGGTATCAGGACTTGGCGGCTGTCCATTCGCGCCTGGTGCCCGCGGCAACATCGTCACCGAGGATCTCGTGTTCATGCTGGAACGCATGGGACTTTCGACCGGCATCGACCTCGATCGGCTGATGCAAACGCGCGAGATTCTGGCCCGCCACATCCAGGCAAAACATCTGACCGGGCACCTGCACGAGGCCGGCATTCCCAAGGTGCTGCGGAGGGCGGCATGACGACGGCCGCGCCCGAGGCGGCAACGGAGCTCCGTCCGCTCGCCGGCCTTCGGGTCATCGAGTTCAGCCAGATGGTGATGGGGCCGAGCTGCGGCTTGATCCTCGCCGATCTCGGCGCCGACGTGATCAAGGTCGAGCCGCCCAAGGGCGACCGCACCCGCTATTTCAAGGGGCCCGCTGCCGGCTTCTTCGCCACCTACAGCCGCAACAAGCGCAGCATCGCGCTGGATACGTCGACCGCGGAAGGCCAGACCATCGCGCGGCGGCTGATCGAGAGCAGCGACGTCCTGATCGAGAATTTCCGACCCGGCCTGCTGAAGCGGATCGGTCTCGGCTACGAGTCGGTCGCCGCTTTTGCGCCACGCCTGATCTACTGCTCGCTCAAGGGCTATTTGCCCGGCCCATACGAGAACCGCCTCGCGCTGGACGAGGTCGTGCAGATGATGGGCGGCCTTGCCTACATGACGGGCCTGCCGGACCGGCCGATGCGCGCCGGCGCCTCGGTCAACGACATCATGGGCGGCATGTTCGGCGTGATCGCGATCCAGGCCGCGCTGGCCGAGCGGCAGCGTACCGGCCGCGGTCGCTACATCCAGAGCGCGCTCTACGAGAACAACGTGTTCCTGATGGCGCAGGCCATGATGTGCGAGGTGGTCAGCGGCCAGCCCTCGATCCCCTATTCGATCAAGGACAGCCCCTGGCCGGTCTACGATCTCTTCGACACCAGGGACGGCTCGAAGCTGTTCGTCACCATCGTCGGTGAAGAGCAATGGGAGGCGTTCTGCCGCGCCTTCGATCGCGAATCCTGGCTTGCCGATCCGCGCTTTGCGACGAGCAACGACCGCGTCGATCATCGCGGCTGGCTGATCCCGGAGATCGCGAAGATCTTCAAGCAATGGGACAAGGCCGATCTCGCGGCACGCCTCGAGCAGCTCGATCTGCCCTACGCGCCGGTCAACAAGCCCGGCGATCTCTTCGACGACCCGCATCTGAACCAGTCGGGCGGGCTGACCAACATTCACCTGCCTGACGGCGGCGAGGCAAAAACGCCGCTGTTGCCGATCTCCATGGACGGCCGCCGGCTGCCCAACCGCTACGATCCGCCGCAGATCGGCGAGCAGACGCGCGAGATCCTGAGCGAGATCGGCATTTCGTCGAGTGAAATCGAGACGCTGCAAAAGGCAGGAACCATCCGGATTGCGCCTGGGCCGTCCTGACGAACGGATCGATCAAACAAGAATCAAGGAGGAGCACATGAACATCACCAGACGCCAGGCGCTGATCGCGGGCTCCACATTGGCCGGCGCATCGATGCTGCCCGGGCAGCTCCACGCCGAGACCAAGCAGGTATCGCTCGCCTTCGGGCCGGTGTCGCCGGTCTACGCCATCGGCATGATTGCCGAGCTGAAGGGTTACTTCAGGGAGGAAGGTCTCGACTCCAAGCTCGTCACCGGAAACGCCGGCACGTTCGGCCGTCAGACGCTGGCGGCGGGACAAGCCCTGTTCGCGCATGGCGATGCCAGCCATCCGCTCCAGCTCAGTGCGCGCGGCAAACCCTGCAAGATCCTGCTCGCGACCGAGATGGTGTGCTCCTACGCCAACATCGTGGTCCGGCAGGACCTTTACGACGGCGGTATCAATTCGGTCGAGAAGCTCGCCGAGCATAAACGGCCTGACGGCGCCAAGCCGATCGTCGCGGCCACCGCGATCGGGTCGGGCACCTGGGTGTTCGGCACCTATGTGTTCGAAACGCGCGGGCTCGGCGACAGGGTGAACTGGGTCGCCGGCGGCGGACCCAATACGATGTTCCCGTCGCTGCAGACCAAGCAGTTCGACGCCATCATGGCGCCGCCAAGCTGGATCGTCGAGGTCGAGAAGAAGGGCTTTGGCAGGACGATCTACGACACCTCCAAGCCCGGCGTATTCGAGAAGGATTTCGGCGGCACGCTGCCCGTGCTGGTGATCTACACGCTCCAGGACACGATCGAGCAGGACAAGGCGATGGTGCAGGCCTATGTGAACGCGATCCACCGCGCGATGGCTTTCGTGAGGGCGACGCCGCTCGCAGACGTGCAGGCACTGGTCACGCCGAAATATTTCTCGGGCATCGACCCCGATGCGGTCAGCGCCGAGCTCGGCTTCGACAAGTCGACCTGGGCCTATGACGGCGTCATCGACAAGTCCTCGTTCGAACGCGGGGCCAAGCCCTGGTACCGCAAGGGAACGGATATTCCCGAGACGAAATACGAGGATGTCGTCGACATGAGCTTCCTTCAGGCGGCGAGGGCGAAATACAAATGATCGCCGCGCCAGGCCCGGGATTCGCGCTCGCGCGAGACGAGGTTGAGGAGCGAACCCGCATCGCGGTGCGAGGTCTCGCCAAGCGCTTCAACGCGTCCGGCCGCGAGTTCGTGGCGGTCGATGACGTTTCCTTCGAGGTCAAGCAGGGCGAGTTCGTCGCGCTGCTCGGCCCGTCCGGCTGCGGCAAGAGCACCATCCTCAACATGGTCGCGGGGCTATTGCCCCGCTCGGGCGGACGCATCCTGATCGATGAGGACGCGGTTGAGCCCGGCAAGGTCAACCGCAGGGTCGGCTATGTCTTCCAGCGCGACACGCTGTTTCCCTGGCGAACCGTGGAGCGGAACATCGGCTATGGGCTGGAAATCGCGGGGCTGCGAAAGACCGAGCGCGCCGGGCGCGTCGCTTCGGCCGTCGAGAAGGCCGGGCTCTCCGGCTTTGCACAGTGCTTTCCCAGCACGCTGTCCGGCGGCATGCGCCAGCGTGTCGCCTTGATGCGCACGCTGATCATGGAGCCCGAGATCCTGCTGATGGACGAGCCGTTCGGCGCGCTCGACACCCACACCAAGCTCGAGATGCACAAGACGCTGCTGGAGATCTGGGAACGCGAGCGGCAAACCGTGCTGTTCGTGACCCACGATCTCGGCGAGGCCTTGACGCTGGCGAGCCGCATCATCCTGCTCTCGGCCCGGCCCGGGAGGCTCAAGGAAGATTTCGACGTCGCCATCCCGCGGCCGCGCGATCCCGTGGACGTGCGCGAGACCGCCGAATTCGGCCGCCTCTACTCTCACATCTGGCATTCCCTCGGCGAAGAATTCCGCCGCACCAGGGCCGAATGATCATGTCCAACAGCCGCAGCGCCATCCTGTTCTGGCAAGTGGCCATTCTCGTGGTGGTTCTCGTCGTCTGGCAGTGGGGCTTCGAATGGAGCAAGGCGCTGTTGCCGAAGGCCTATGTGCCGAAAATCCTCGATCCGTATTTCGTCGCCAAGCCGTCGTTGATCTGGCAGAGCTTCCTGCGGCTTGGCTGCTTTGCCGATCCCGCCGGGTTCGCCGCCTGCATCAATGGCAACGACAACAATTTGTGGCTCGCCACGCTCGTCACGCTGAAGAACACCTGGTGGGGGTTTCTTTTCGGGTCCGCGAGCGGAGTAGCGGCCGGCCTGGTCCTCGGCCGTTCGGACTTCCTTGCCCGCGTGTTCGGGCCCTATGTCGTGGCGCTCAACTCGATACCGCGCATCGCGCTGGTGCCGCTCGTCATCCTGATCTTCGGCCTCGGCGATCTCTCCAAGATCGCTACCGCATGGCTCGTCGTGTTCTTCGTGGTGTTCTTCAACACCTTCGAGGGAACGCGTGCGGTCGACCGCGATCAGATCGCCGCTGCCCGTCTGCTCGGTGCCAGCGAACTCACCGTGCTGCGCACGGTGGTGATCCCCTCCGCGCTGGCCTGGGTGTTCGCGTCGCTGTTGCCGGCGGTGTCTTTCGCGCTGATCGGCGTCATCGTCGGCGAGTTCATCGGCGCCGAGCGCGGGCTCGGCAAGCTCATCATCGAAGCCGAGGCGCGCGCCAATGCCAGCGAGATGATGGTCGCCATCTTCGTCATGATGTTCGTCGGAATCCTGTTGGCGATCGCAGTACGCTCGCTGCAGTCCTACCTGCTGCGATGGCAGCCGCAATTCGAGCCGTCGGCATAGCAGTCTGGGGTGGCAGGCACGGCCTCAGCGCGTGAACCGCGCCACCAATTCCACATGCGGCGTGTGGCGGAACTGGTCGACCGGGACCACGGTCTCGATCCTGTAGCCGCCGTCGATGAGGAGCCGGGCGTCGCGGGCGAAGGTTGCGGCGTTGCAGGACACCGCGATCACGACGGGTACCTTGCTTGCAGCGAGTTTCAGCGCCTGCGCCTGAGCGCCCTGGCGCGGCGGGTCGAACACCACGGCGTCGAAGTCGCGCAGCTCCGGCGGCACCAGCGGGCGGCGGAACAGGTCGCGCGGTTCGGCCTTGATCGGCTTCAGCCCTGGTGTGCGCGCCGCCTTCACGAGCGCCGCGACGGCGCCGGCGTCATTGTCATAGGCGGTGACGCGCGCCTTCTCGGCGAGCCTCAAGGCAAACGGGCCGACGCCGCAGAAGAGGTCGAGAACCTCCTTGGCCTTGCCGACGCGCTCGGCGACGAGCGACGCCAGCGTCTCCTCGCCCGCGACCGTTGCCTGCAGGAACGAGCCCGGCGGCAGCGTCACCTCGGCGCGGCCCATTCGCACCGTCGGCGGCAGGCGTTGCAGCACCAGCTCGCCGTGCCGCGTCAGCCGCGCCAGCCGATGCTGCTCGGCGACGCGCGACAGCGCCGTGACCAGCGGCGTCGGCAGCGGGCCGGAGCCGCGCACGTCAACATCGAGACCGTTGGCGGTCGCGGTGACCTGGATGTCCAGCGGCTTCGTCACCGCCATTTTGGACGTCAGCGGTTCGGCAAGCGCCCAGGCGGCGTCGAGCGCACCCTCGAGCCCGGGATCGAGGATCGGGCAGCGGTGGATCGGGATGACGTCGTGCGAGCTCGCCGCCGAGAAGCCGACCTTGAGGACGTCATGCGTGCCGAACCGGCCGTGCAGCGTGACGCGCCGACGGCCAACCCCATGGGCATCGACCAGCGGCGCCACCTCGCAATCGATGCCGGCCTGGGCCAGCGTCTCGACCACGATGCCGCGCTTCCAGGCGTGGTATGGCGCGGGCGCCCAGTGCTGGATGGCGCAGCCGCCGCAGATGCCGAAATGCGGACAGAACGGCTCGATGCGATCGGGGCTGGCGACATCGACCGCGAGCAGCTTGCGGCGGTCGGGATGGTTGCCGGCGACGTGGTCGACCTCGACGGTCTCGCCGCCAAGCGCGTAGGGCACATAGACGGCATCGCCCGCAGCGAGCGAGACGCCGTCGCCGCGATGGCCGACGTGATCGATCCTCACGCGCTCAACCACGGCGCGCGCCCAGGAAGAATTCGATATTGCCGTCACCGCCCGTGATCGGGGAGGGGAACACCTCGATGTCGGTGCAGCCGAGCGAAGCGGCGAAGACCGCGATGTCGTCGCAGATCTCCTGATGCACGGCGGCGTCGCGGATGATGCCCTTCTTGTTGTGCTTTCGATCGGCCTCGAACTGCGGCTTGATCAGCGCCAGCAGGCTCATCGGCGCCGCTGCCAGTGACAGCGCCACGGGCAGCACCGTCTTGAGCGAGATGAAGCTGACATCGATGACGACGACGTCGGGCCGCGCCGGCAGCCGCTTGCCATCATAGCTGCGGATGTCAGTCTCCTCCATCGACACGATCTTGGGATGGTCGCGCAGCGAAGGATGCAGCTGGCTGGTGCCGACATCGATGGCGAACACCAGGCTGGCGCCGTTCGCCAGCAGCACCTCGGTGAAACCGCCGGTGGAGGCGCCGACATCGAGGCAGACATGGTCCTCGATCTCGATGGGGTAGCGCTCCAGCGCGCCGGCCAGCTTGACGCCGCCGCGCGAGACATAGGGATGCGCAGGCTCGGCCTGAATCACCGCGTCCTCAGCGATCGTCTCCGAGGGTTTCGCGACCTGCTTGTCGTCGGCGGTGACGAGCCCGGCCTCGATCGCCGCGCGCGCCCGCGCCCGGCTCTCGAACAAGCCGCGCTCGACCAGCAGAACATCCGCACGCTTGCGGGCAGGGGACATCAGATCTCCGGAGGCGACTGAAACGTCTATGGTGCGATCAATCGCGCGGCCGCGATCCGGACGCAAGCCTCGAACGCGGCCAGATCGTGCCAGACGTCGATCGGCATCTGCGCCGGCGTCATCAGCGGGCAGCCGTGCAGCTCCAGCGCATGGATCATCATGAGGTTGTCGACGAGGCCAAAATCCTCGACCGTCAGCCCCTGTGCATCGACTAGCCGTCCGTCCTCGGAGGTCACGTCCATGAAGCGGCCGACGCGGTCGGCATAGACGGCGCCGTCGTTGGAATAGGCCAGGCAAAACTTGCGGCGGCCGGCCATGTAGCCGAGCTCGTAGACGGTGCCGGGGTCGGCGCCGGCACCGCGGAACGGGGTGAGGTTGGCGATGATGGCATCGGCTTCGTCCATCATCGCCTCGTTGCCGCAAAAGATCTGCCGCGAGGCGTCGGGCGAAGTGAGATCGATGGCGTTGTCGAGGGGGTAGAGGCCGGTGAGCCCATGCGCAGCGCAGATCGCGGCCTTTTGCCGGCCGATCTCAACCGCATCCGGCAGGAACACGTCGGGCCCTGCCAGATAGATTTTCATGAAGGTCGCGCTGGTTCGCGAAGGTCGAAGCTCGCCGTCAGGCCAGCTTGACCGTCTCGGCCTTGACGTCCTTGCCCAGCGCCTCGAACACCTTGGCGACGATGCCCTTGGCGTCGAGACCGGCGCGGCCGTACATCGCGGCCGGCGTGTCGTGGTCCTGGAACACGTCGGGCAGCACCATCGAGCGGAACTTGACCATGCCGCCGTCGAGCGCGCCCTGATCGGTCAGGTACTGCGCGACATGCGAGCCGAAGCCGCCGACCGAGCCTTCCTCGATCGTGATCAGGATCTCGTGGTCGCGGGCGAGCTTGAGAACCAGCTCGGTGTCGAGCGGCTTCATGAAGCGCGCATCAGCGATCGAGGTGGAGAGGCCGTGGGCGGCGAGCTCGTCGGCCGCCTTCTCGCATTCGGCGAGGCGCGTACCGAAGGAAAGCAAGGCGATCTTGCTGCCCTGGCGAATCATGCGGCCCTTGCCGACCTCGAGCGGAACGCCGACTTCGGGCATCTCGATGCCGCGGCCTTCGCCGCGCGGATAGCGCAGCGAGCTCGGACGGTCGTCGATCGCGACCTGGGTCGCCACCATGTGCACGAGCTCGGCTTCGTCGGCCGCGGCCATGATCACCATGTTCGGCAGGCAGCCGAGATAGGCGTTGTCGAACGAGCCGGCATGCGTCGCGCCGTCGGCGCCGACGAGGCCGGCGCGGTCGATGGCGAAGCGGACGGGCAGGTTCTGGATCGCGACGTCATGCACGATCTGGTCGTAGCCGCGCTGCAGGAAGGTCGAGTAGATCGCGCAGAACGGCTTGTAGCCCTCGCTCGCAAGACCGGCGGCGAACGTCACCGCGTGCTGCTCGGCGATGCCGACGTCGAAGGTGCGGTCCGGGAAGGCCTTGTTGAAGATGTCGACGCCGGTGCCCGACGGCATCGCCGCGGTGATGGCGACGATCTTGTCGTCCTTCTGCGCTTCCTTGACGAGGCTCTGGCCGAACACGTTCTGGTAGGCCGGCGCATTCGGCTTGGCCTTGGCCTGGGTGCCGGTCGCGACGTCGAACTTGACGACCGCGTGGTACTTGTCGGCGGAAGCTTCCGCCGGGCCGTAGCCCTTGCCCTTCTGCGTCACGACGTGGACCAGGATCGGGCCGGTCTCCATGTCGCGCACGTTCTTCAGCACGGGCAGCAGATGGTCGAGGTTATGACCGTCGATCGGGCCGACGTAATAGAAGCCGAGCTCCTCGAACAGCGTGCCGCCGTCCATCATGAAGCCGCGCGAATATTCCTCGACGCGGTTGGCGCGGTTGGCGATGATCTTGGGCAGGCGCTTGTTGATCTGCTTGGCCGCATCGCGCAGCGTGCGATAGGTCTTGCCGGAGTAGAGGCGCGACAGATAGGCGCTCATGGCGCCGACCGGCGGCGCGATCGACATGTCGTTGTCGTTGAGGATCACGATCAGGCGCGAGTTCATGGCGCCTGCGTTGTTCATGGCTTCATAGGCCATGCCGGCTGACATCGCGCCGTCACCGATGACCGCGATAACGTTGTTCTTGCCGCCGGAGAGGTCGCGTGCGACCGCCATGCCGAGGCCGGCGGAAATCGAGGTCGAGGAATGCGCCGCGCCGAACGGATCGTAATCGCTCTCGCTGCGCTTGGTGAAGCCGGACAGGCCGCCGCCAGTGCGCAGCGTGCGGATGCGGTCGCGCCGGCCGGTGAGGATCTTGTGCGGATAGGCCTGATGGCCGACGTCCCAGATCAGCCGGTCGCGCGGCGTGTCGAAGACGTAATGGATCGCGGTGGTGAGCTCGACCACGCCGAGGCCGGCGCCGAAGTGACCGCCGGTCACCGAGACGGCATCGATGGTCTCTTGCCGCAGCTCGTCGGCGACCTGGCGAACCTGCTCGATCTTGAGCTTGCGCAGGTCATCCGGCGTATGGATGGTGTCGAGAAGCGGCGTTTTACTGTATGCGTTCACGGCGATTTCCAATTTGTCAGCGCCGGAAGATCGTTCCGGTGCGCGATGGGTTTGCACAATATCGGCGCAGCGCGAGTCCTTAAACCGTCGGAGCCACCTGCATGGGGCAGGGCCCCGTCTTCAAGCTTAGGTGAGCTTAGGTGCGCTCCGGTTCAGTCCCTGTGATCCCTGTCACTTAGATCGGCTTCGTCCGTCCCAGCCAATTTCATTAGCAGTTTGAAGCGCTTGTCGTCGGTAATTTGTGCCCACGCAAGGCTTGCAAAAAGCCACACTCCGCGCAGCTTTACACCAAAGCTTGGGCCAAAGCCAACCCGCAGGGTCGTTTAGGGGTATGCACCTGCAACCCGCGGGCCAGCTTGGTTAATCCTGGCGCCGGCGGATGGGTTCCAGTCTTGCCCGGTTCCTCGCCTGCATTTTGGGCGAGAGGAAGGCCGTTTTGGCCAGATTCGCGAGCCCGAGAGGCCCTGGCCGGGGGAACTCTTCGATGTCAGTGCCTGGCCGCCGAGGGCTGTAAGCCCAAACAGCGGCGTGCGATCATGAAAAACTGCAGATGGCCGATGCTTGAGGCGGGCGGCTTGAAACGGGGACCTTACTGCACGTCGAGTGGTGCGGTGCCGGTGGCCTGGCCGCTGGCATCGGTGGTGATCTTGTCGACGCGTGCCTCGGCTTGGCGCAGCAATTCCTCGCAGCGGCGCTTCAGCGCCTCGCCGCGCTCGTAGATCGTCACGGATTCCTCGAGTGGCACCTTGCCGTCCTCGAGCCGCTTCACGATGGTTTCGAGCTCCTCGATGGCGCGTTCGAAGGTGAGCCTGGAGACGTCGACTTGGGTATTTTCGGCCATATCCGTTTCCGATTGCCCGCTTCACGTGAGAAAAAGCGCAGTTTTGCGGGCGTAATGTGGCGGGTGCGTCAAGCGCCCATCAGGGCGCCGACATGCGCCGTAACAGATTCTTTCAATCCTTGCAGGTCATAGCCGCCCTCGAGCACCGAAACAATGCGGCCCCCTGCGGACTTTTCGGCAAGGTCCATCAGCTTGCGCGTGACCCAGGTGTAGTCCTCCGCGCGCAAATTCAGCGAGGCCAGCGGATCGCGGTAATGCGCATCGAAGCCCGCGGAGATGACGAGAAGCTCGGGGCTGAATTTTTCGAGGCGCGGCAGGATCAGATGCTCGAACGCGGCGCGGAATTCGGGTCCGCCGTCTTCGGAAGCGAGCGGCGCATTGACGATGGTGTCGTGGTCGCCGCGCTCGCCCTTCGCGCCGGTACCCGGAAACAGCGGCATCTGATGCGTCGAGCAGTACATCACGGTCTGATCGGACCAGAAGATGTCCTGCGTGCCGTTGCCGTGATGCACGTCGAAATCGACGATGGCGGCGCGCTGGATGCCGTATTTGCGCTGCGCATGACGCGCGGCGATCGCGGCATTGTCGAAGAAGCAGAAGCCCATCGGCTTGCCGATCTCGGCGTGATGTCCGGGCGGGCGCACCGCGACGAAGGCGTTGCGATGCTCGCCATTCATCACCGCTTCGGTCGCAGCCACTGCGCCGCCGACGCCGCGCATCACCGCTTCCCACGTGCCTGGAGACATCGAGGTGTCGCCGTCGATATAGACCTGACCACTGGTCGGCGCGATGTGGCGCAGCTCGGTGACGTAATGCTCGTTGTGGCATAGCGTCACGAGATCGAGATCGCCTTCCGGTGCCAGGTCGCGCGCCAGGAACTGGAAGCGTTCCTGCGACAGCGCTTCCTCCACCGCCCGCAGGCGGTCGGGCCTTTCAGGGTGTCCTGGCGGCGTGACGTGGTCGAGGCAGGCCTTGTGGGAGAGGAGAAGCGTGCTCATCAGGTCGGCCTCACAGGGAACGGGCTCTTGACGTCGCTTGGCGCATCCCGAGCCAAAACGCAAATGCAAAACGCAATCTAAGCGCTTGGGCGGGGATGGCAAAGGGTGGTTCCGGACAAGTCCGTTTGATCCGGATCAATTCACGCGCAGGATGCGCGTGGGCGGCAGCGGACCGATCGGTCCGTGTGCCCTGAAGAAGGCGAACAGCGCGTCCGCATCGTAGCCGCCATATTGCTGCGCTGTGCCTTGTTTGGCGGCCGTAAAACCGTCGCCGCCGACGGCGAGGTAATCGTTGACGGTGACGCGGTAGCCGCTCCCGGGCTCGATCGGCTTGCCGTTGAGCGTCATCTTCTCAAGGCTGATTCGCTCGCCGAACGGTTTCGTCGCATCCCAGGTGTAGCTGAATCCGTTCGAGACCTGGAGAATCCGCGGGCGCTTCGGATCGAGCCATTGCTGCTCCAGCATGTCCTTGAGCTGGCTGCCCCTGAGCGTCATCGTAACGAGGCGATTGCGGAACGGCTGGCTCGCGAACAGTTCGCCGAACGACACCGCGCCGTTCTCCTTCGGAACAATGTCGGTGCGGATGCCGCCGGGATTGGTGAGCGCGATGACAGCGCTGCCATCCTTGGCGTCCTTCGTCGCGGCGAGCTGCGCGTCCGCGATGACGTCGCCGAGCGCGCTCTCGCCGGCCTCGTTCGGCACGCGCGACAGTGTCTGCGTCACCGATCCGGCCGGGCGATTCGCAATCGGTGCCGACAGCTTGTCATAGGCTTCGATCAACGCGGTCTGTTCGGGATCCTTCGCCAGCGAGGCATTGGCGACGATGACGTTCTCGGCTTTGGCGCTGACGATGTCGCGGGTTACGGGATCGAGCTTGAGGTCGATCGCGGTGACCAGCGTGCCGTATTTGTCGCCGCTGGTGACGAGCCGCCCGTCGATGTCGCAGACATAGGCGCGGTGGGTGTGGCCGCTGACGACGACGTCGACGGCGCGGTCGAATTTCTTGACGATGTCGACGATCGGCCCCGTAATGGCAGGGCATTCATTGTAGTCGCCCGAGGGCTCGCCACCCTGGTGGATCAACACCACGATCGCCTCGACGCCACGCGCCTTCAGCTGCGGCACCAGCGCGTTCACCGTCTCGGCCTCGTCGCGGAATTCGAGCCCGGCAATGCCTGAGGGCGAGACGATGCCCGCGGTCTCTTTCAAGGTCAGGCCGATGAAGGCGACGGGGATGCCCTCGAACTCCCTGATCTCGTAGGGCGGCAGCACGCTCTTGCCGGTCGCGGTCTCGACCGTGGAAGCCGCGAGATAATGGAATTTGGCGCCCATGAAGGGATGCGGCCCCTGGCAGCCATCGACCGGATGACAACCGCCGTTCTGCATCCGCAAGAGCTCGGTCTTGCCCTCGTCGAACTCGTGATTGCCGACCGAGGTGATCGCAAGTCCCATCATCGAGAGCGCCTCGACCGAGGGCTCGTCGTGAAACATTGCCGACAGGAACGGGCTCGCGCCGATCAGGTCGCCGGCGGCAACGAAGATCGTGTTTGTGTGCCCCTCGCGCAGCTGCTTGACCAGCGTCGCCATGTACTCCGCGCCGCCGGCCGCGACCGTCACCTTCTTGCTCTTGTCCTCGGGATCCCCGATCCGGATGCCGCCCGGCGGCGGACGCAGATTGCCGTGGAAATCGTTGATCGCGAGAATGCGCAGCTCGACGGGCGCGGCGGTCTGGGCCGAGGCGGGGAGGGTGGCGAGAGCGAGTGTAAGGACGGTCAGGCGGAGAAAATGTCGCATGGAGCCAGATTAGTCGTTCCGCGCGAAGATTTCACGAAGCTTTCTTCCTTCTCCCCTTGCGGGAGAAGGTGGCGCGAAGCGCCGGATGAGGGGTTGTCTCCGCGAGGTTAGATGTGAGTTCGAGGAGAGAGGGGAAGACCGCCCTACCTCTTCTTCCGGTTTGCAAACGCCTTGAACGCGGCAATCGCCTCGTCCGACTTCAACCGCTCGCCGAACAGATGGGCCTCCTGGTCGATGCGGCGGGTGAGCTCCTCGGGCGCGGCGCGCAGCAGCTTGCGCGAGGCCGCGACCGCCTCGGCCGGCAGCCGGCAGATATCGCGCGCCACCTTGCGCGCCTCGACCTCGGTATGTCCCGGCGAGACCACGGTGTTGACGAAGCCTGCCGCGTGCGCCTCCGCGGCGGTGAAAGTCCGCCCCATCACCAGCATCGCGAAGGCGCGCTGGTAGCCCATCGTGTTCGGCATCAGGAGGCTGGCCGCGCCGACCGGAACGAGCCCGAGATGGATATAGGGCGCGGAGAAGGTCGCGGCGTTCGAGGCGAGCACATAGTCGCAATGAAACAGCATCACGGTGCCCATGCCGATCGAGGCGCCATCGACGGCCGCGATGATCGGCTTGACGTTGAGGGCGAGCGAATAGAGAAATTTTGCGCCGTCCGACAGCGTCTCGGAATTCGGTTCGGCCTGCAAGAAGTCGTCGATGTCGTCGCCGGCGGTGAACACGCCGGAGCCGCCGGTGATGATCATGCAGCGGATGTCGGGATTGTTCTGCGCGGTGTCGATCGCGCGGCTCATCTCGCGATACATGTCCTGCGTGATCGCGTTCTTCTTGCTCGGGCGGCGCAGGGTGATGACGCGCGTTCCGCGCTCTTCGGTGACGACGATATTGCCATTCGGCATGAGAGCCCCCTGCGGTCGCCGCGACGCTTGCCTTGGCGAGTCTCGCAAGCCTCAGCCTACATCATCTTGCAGGCGTGCCAATCCGCCCGCTCGACCTTTTCGAGAACGTCCCCGTGAGTCCGCCACATGGCGCGCTGTCGTTTTCCTGATCGGGAACCGCACCGCACCGGATCATGCCGGTTGTATTGCTTCGCACATGCAGTTGCGCATTGCAACAAATGGCTACAATGTTTCATTTGAAAAACCGGGGGTTGTAGGGCACGATTGCCCAATGCCGGTTCCTTTGGCCGATTGTTCGTTTGATGATTGCCGCAACGGGCGTTGACGAATCCTCGCTGCGTTATCGCGGCTGGCGCGTCGTGCTGGCCTGTTTCCTGATGGCCTTCTTCATGTTCGGCTTCGGCCTCTATGGCCAGGGCGTCTATCTCGCCGAGCTCCAGCGCGCCCATGGCTGGCCGGGCACGCTGGTCTCCGCGGCGAGCACCTTCTCGTTTCTCCTCACCTCCGTGCTCGTCATCTTCACCGACGATCTGCTCGCCCGCATCGGGCTGCGCGCGCTGATCCTGTGCGGCCTGTCGGCGCTCGGCGCGTCGACCGTGCTGCTGGCGCTGATGCAGACGCCCTGGCAGCTTTATCTCGCCTATGCGCTGATGTCGGTCGGCTGGACCGGCATGGGCACCGTGGTGATCGCCACCGTGCTGAACGCCTGGTTCGAGCGGCGGCGCGGGCTCGCGCTCAGCCTCGCCTTCAACGGCGCGACCTGCGGCGGCATCGTCCTCGTTCCGCTGTTGCTGTCGCTGACCGGCAGCATCGGCTTCCAGTCCGCCATGCTTGCCGCCACGATGGCGATGGTGGTGCTGGTGCTGCCGGTGGTCGTCATTTTCATCGGCTGGCCGACGCAGATATCGCCGGCATCGGGCGGCCGCTCGTCCGCTGGCATGGCCGCGCCGGCCCATTCCCGCAAGACGCTGCTCGCCAACGCGGCGTTCTGGACCATGGTGCTGCCGATCGCGATCGCGCTGCTGGCACAGATGGGATTCATCATCCACCAGGTGACGTTCCTCGAGCCGCTGATCGGGCGTTATGCCGCAGGCCTTGCGGTCACCATCATGGCGGCGATGGCGGTGGTCGGCCGCCTGTCGCTCGGCCTGTTCGTCGACCGGCTCGATCCGCGGCTCGCCTGCGCGGCGTCGATGACGAGCCAGGCGGCGGCGCTGTTCGTGCTTCTCCAAAGCACGAACCCGACCGTGCTGCTCGTCTGCTGCGCCGTCTACGGCTTCTCGATCGGCAACATGATCACGTTCCCGCCCTTGATCATCCAGCGCGAGATCGGTGCTGCCGCCTTTGCCGCCGCAATGGGATTGGGCACGTCGATCAGCGGCGTCGTCAGCGCCTTTGGCCCCGGTATCATCGGCCTCGTGCGGAGTTTCACCGGCAACTACACGATCGCGTTTGCGATGTGTGTGATGCTCGATCTCGTGGCGGCGGGAATCGTGCTGTGGCGGCCGGGGAGAAGGGCGAAGCTCGCAGCTTCGTAGCCACCCTTACCCCAGCAACACCGCATCCGCCGCCGCGACCGACTCCGCGCTCTCCGTCACCGTGCGCTCCAGCGCGCCGGCCTGCACCGTGATGTTCTCGGCGAAGAAGCGCGCGAGCGAGACGTAGCGCGCGGCGTCGGTGTTGCCGTCGGACTTCGCGGCGAGCGCCTCGGAGGCCAGCATGCAACCGCCGAGTGTCGAGCCGAACTGCTGGAGATACGGCGTCGCGCCGGCGAGCGCCTCGTTCGGCGCGGAGGTCACGCGCTCCAGCAGCCACTTGCTGGTGCGCGTCAGCGCCTCCAGCGCCTCGCGCAGCTTGATACCTGTGGTGCCGAAAGCGGGATCGTTGGAGGCTTCGACCTGCTTCACGGTTGCCGAGAGCTCGTCGAGCAGCGCCCACACCGCAGCGCCGCCATTGGCCGCGAGCTTGCGGGTGACGAGATCGATCGCCTGAATGCCGTTGGTGCCCTCGTAGATCGCGGTGATGCGCGCATCGCGATAGTGCTGCGCGGCGCCGGTCTCCTCGATGAAGCCCATGCCGCCGTGCACCTGCACGCCGAGATAGGCGACCTCGTTGCCGATATCGGTGGAATAGCCCTTCGCCATCGGCGTCAGCAGCGCCGCGCGCGCGGCGGCGTCCGCGCGGACCTTCGGATCCTTGGCGCGCGTGGAGACGTCGATCGCGACCGCGGTCGCATAGCAGATGGTGCGCGCGGCCGCGGTCTGCGCCCGCATCCGCATCAGCATGCGCTTGACGTCCGGATGTACGAAGATCGCGTCCGAACCGTCACCCGTCTTGCCGATGGCGCGGCCCTGCTTGCGCTCCTGCGCATAGGCCAGCGCCTGCTGGTAGGCGCGATCGGCGACGCCGACGCCCTCCAGCCCGACGCCGAGGCGGGCCTGGTTCATCATCGTGAACATGCAGCGCATGCCCTGGTTCTCTTCGCCGACGAGGAAGCCGATCGCGCCGCCGTGATCGCCCATGGTCATGGTGCAGGTGGGGGAAGCATGCATGCCGAGCTTGTGCTCGACGCCCGACGCATAGATGTCATTGCGCGCGCCGAGCGAGCCGTCGGCATTGACCATGAACTTCGGCACGAGGAACAGCGAGATCCCCTTGGTGCCGGCGGGCGCATCGGGCAGGCGCGCCAGCACGAAATGCACGATGTTGTCGGTCATGTCGTGCTCGCCATAAGTGATGAAGATCTTCGTCCCCTTGATGCGGTAGGTGCCGTCGGCCATCTTCTCGGCGCGGGTGCGCAGCGCGCCGACGTCGGAGCCGGCCTGCGGCTCGGTGAGCTGCATCGTGCCGGTCCATTCGCCGGAGACGAGCTTTTCCAGGTAGATCTTCTTCAGCTCGTCGCTGCCATGCGCATCCAGCGCCTCCATCGCCGACGCCGTGAGCAGCGGGCAGAGGCCGAAGGCGAGGTTGGAGGCGCTCCAGATCTCGGTGCAGGCGGCGTTGATCGCGATCGGCAAGCCCTGGCCGCCGAAATCCTCGGGGCCGGAGACCGCGTTCCAGCCGCCCTCGGTCCAGCGCTTGTAGGCGTCCGGCCAGCCCGGCGCAGTCGTGACCTTGCCATCGCTGAGCTTGATGCCGTGCTCGTCGCCGACCTGGTTGAGCGGCGCCAGCACGTCGGTTGCGAACTTGCCGGCTTCCTCCAGCACGGCGCTCACGATGTCGCCGTCGAAATCGCCGTAATGGCCGGCCTCCACGGCAGCCTTGAGGCCGGCGCCATGGTTGAGCGACAGCAGCATGTCTGAGATCGGCGCGCGGTAGGTCATGGCTCACTCCCGTGGACAGGTATTGGCGCCGTATTCCCATGAAACGGGGGAGGTCTCAACTGCCCGAACGCCGGGACTGCGCCGGCCCGGAACGGCGCCGCCGCCGGGCCTATAATAAAGGGTGGCACGGCCAGCGCCGGCCCCGGTCCTGGACCTCAGGTATTTTGCCCCTCCAGGCGGTTGAAATGCCGCGCCGCTCCCTATAGACCGGCTGCGACCAGCGGGAATCTGCGGTAGCCGGTTCTTCCGCCCGTTCCCTGGTCGCCTGTTGGGGCGTAGCCAAGCGGTAAGGCAGCGGATTTTGATTCCGCCATTCGGAGGTTCGATCCCTCCCGCCCCAGCCAATTGATATTGCTTATCAAATCGACGTCATCGTTGCCCCATTTGGAGAGCGGATGCCGCCGTCCGTTGGAGTCGTCGCTGTTTTTGTTCGCCACCATTCACTCAGAACATCTTCCAGAAACTCGAGATCAGTTACCCGGACGGTGTTCGCGCATTTCGCACAACGATCGCGCGGGTCGCTGAAGACAAGCTGACCACCTGTAGGACTGAGCGCAGCACGAGTGACGGTCGTACCTTGTGAAGGGATCGCATCAACAGCCGCCGCGCTGACATTCAGCTCGTGAGTCATTTCAGCGGAGCCAACTAGCTGTTGGCTTGAGCCGATAGCGCGGGTGAGCCGGGAGGACTGAAAATTCATTGCAGCGACGATCAACAGCCCGAAGAAGATCACGAGGCTGGTCGTCACTTAATTTTCGTGGGCAGTTGTAATCCGATTCCAGAGTAGCCATTTACGGTTTAGCGGAGCCGGGTCGCTTTCAGAACCTATTCCCGTTGCGCAAACTTGATCGGACCCAACCATGATCGAGTTTCCGAATTTCAGTCGTTCATATGACCGAACGCGGCACGCCGTGCGTTTTTGGGGATACGATAGCGCGTTAGAGGCATCGTTCTTCATAGAGGAAGACGCGCTGAGGCGACTTGAACCGGGCGCTCACTCCAACAATGAATCGGATTTCCTGAGCGCATTCGATTCCAATCGTGATGTGATATGTGCCGCCGCTGCCAGGGTGTACGTCCGCGGCAGCAGGGGCTCTTACGATCTGGTCGCCGCCAATTTTTGAGACGAAGCCTCGCGTCTTGATGGAAGCGGAAGACTTCGTTTACGGCACGTGCTTCATTACGACTGCCAATCCAGAAATAATCACAAAAGCCAGGGAGGATCGCATGAAATTCCGTCCGCTCCATGACCGCGTCGTGGTCAAGCGCATAGAGGCCGACGACAAGACAGCTGGTGGCATCATCATTCCGGATACCGCCAAGGAGAAGCCCTCCCAGGGCGAAGTCATCGCCGTCGGCCCCGGTGGCCGCGACGAAGCCGGCAAGCTGATCCCGATCGACCTGAAGGTCGGCGACCGCGTGCTGTTCGGCAAGTGGTCCGGCACTGAAGTCAAGATCGACGGCGTCGACCTGCTGATCGTGAAGGAAAGCGACATCATGGGCGTCCTCACTGATCTGCCGGCCGCCAAGAAGAAGGCCGCGTAAGCGCCAGCCGGTTTTCCTTACCCTGAGGATTCGGCGTAGCCGGGTTCTCGAAGGATGAGGCCCGCAATTCAAATCTCATCCCTCAAGAGCTCGCCAGTTGCGCGGCTTTTGGGATCTGACCAGTTGAAAACGGAGATCGCCATGTCAGCCAAAGAAGTCAAATTCGGCGTCGATGCCCGCGACCGCATGTTGCGCGGCGTCGAAATTCTCAACAACGCGGTAAAGGTGACGCTCGGTCCGAAGGGCCGCAACGTTGTCCTCGACAAGTCGTTCGGCGCTCCCCGCATCACCAAGGATGGCGTCACCGTCGCCAAGGAGATCGAGCTCGAAGAGAAGTTCGAGAACATGGGCGCACAGATGGTGCGCGAAGTCGCCTCCAAGTCAGCTGACGCGGCCGGCGATGGCACCACCACCGCCACCGTGCTCGCGGCTGCGATCGTGAAGGAAGGCGCCAAGGCGGTTGCCGCCGGCATGAACCCGATGGACCTCAAGCGCGGCATCGACTTGGCAGTGGACGCCGTCGTCGCCGACCTCGTCAAGAACTCCAAGAAGGTCACCTCGAACGAGGAGATCGCCCAGGTCGGCACCATCTCCGCCAACGGCGATGCGGAGATTGGCAAGTTCCTCTCCGACGCCATGAAGAAGGTCGGCAACGAGGGCGTCATTACGGTTGAAGAAGCCAAATCGCTCGAGACCGAGCTCGAAGTCGTCGAAGGCATGCAGTTCGACCGCGGCTACATCTCGCCCTACTTCGTCACCAACGCCGACAAGATGCGCGTTGAGATGGACGACGCCTATATCCTGATCTACGAGAAAAAGCTCTCCAGCCTGAACGAACTGCTGCCGCTCCTGGAAGCAGTCGTACAGAGCGGCAAGCCGCTCGTTATCATCGCCGAAGACGTGGAAGGCGAGGCGCTCGCCACCCTCGTCGTCAACCGTCTGCGCGGCGGCCTGAAGGTTGCGGCCGTCAAGGCGCCGGGCTTCGGCGATCGCCGCAAGGCCATGCTGCAGGACATCGCGATCCTGGCCGGCGGCCAGGCGATCTCGGAAGATCTCGGCATCAAGCTCGAGAACGTCACGCTCAACATGCTCGGTCGCGCCAAGAAGGTGATGATCGACAAGGAGAACACAACGATCGTCAACGGCGCCGGCAAGAAGGCCGACATCGAGGCGCGCGTGGCCCAGATCAAGGCGCAGATCGAGGAGACCACCTCGGACTACGACCGTGAGAAGCTCCAGGAGCGTCTCGCCAAGCTCGCAGGCGGCGTCGCGGTGATCCGCGTCGGCGGCGCGACCGAGGTCGAGGTGAAGGAGCGCAAGGATCGCGTTGATGACGCGATGCATGCGACCCGCGCGGCGGTCGAGGAAGGCATCGTCCCGGGCGGCGGCGTCGCCTTGCTCCGTGCCTCCGAGCATCTCAAGGGGCTGCGCACCAAGAACGACGACCAGAAGACCGGCGTCGAGATCGTGCGCAAGGCGCTGTCGGCTCCCGCTCGCCAAATCGCGATCAACGCCGGCGAAGACGGCTCGGTGATCGTCGGCAAGATCCTGGAAAAGGAACAGTACGCCTACGGCTTCGACTCGCAGACCGGTGAGTACGGCAACTTGGTCGCCAAGGGCATCATCGACCCGACCAAGGTGGTTCGCGTGGCGATCCAGAACGCGGCCTCGGTCGCGGCTCTCCTGATCACCACCGAAGCCATGGTGGCCGAGGTGCCGAAGAGGAACGCCGGCGGCGGCGCGCCTGCGGGTGGCGGCGGCATGGGAGGCATGGGCGGTATGGATTTCTAGGTCAACCCGCTCATGGCCGAACGGCAGACAAGGGAAGGGATGGCCGATTTCCAGGAGGCAGAAGCGACGATCTGCTCACAGGAAAGGGTCAGTTGAGAACCGCATGCGCACTCCGCAGTCCGGCAAACCCTTCCAGGGAAGCTTCTCCTCGTTTGCCGAGACGCCGAGGTGAGACTGCTGTTCTATCGCCCTCGACTGCGAACGGCCTTCCCAAGCGAAAAGCCCGGCCGCGAGGGCCGGGCTGATCGGTAATATATTCAAGTCAGGCAATGCAGGAATAAAGCGGGGAGAGGCGTCGCCGTCTGTTCGAAAAGGAACACCTGAACCGATTATTGGTACCGCCAGCGCTCAACCGCGAAAGGCGGAGAATCTCACAAAGGCCCTGCATTTCCAGGAGCATCAAGGGTGCAGATACTTGCCGTGGCGCGCTGGCATCAGACTGCAGCGAGCCGGCGCATCAAGCCATCCCGATCCCTACGCGAGTGCAGTGAGCAATTTGGTACAGACGCCGATCCCTCGACGTGTCTAGCCTCCTTAACCGGTGAAGCTCAACATACCTCTAAATCAAGGCGAAGATCATGGAAATCTCCAGGGAGACGAAAGCTGCCGTGCCGCCGGCACTGTGGGGAGCCGTGGCCGGAGCAATTGCTCTGGCAATCGTGGGTTTCAGCTGGGGCGGCTGGGTGACGGGTGGGGCCGCCGAGACGCTCGCGAGGAATAGTGCTGCGACGGCTGTCGTCACAGCTCTCACACCCATCTGCGTTGAGAAGTTTCGACAAGCCGCTGATGCGTCGGAAAACCTGGTCGCAATGAAGAAGACGACCTATGCGTGGGATCAGAGCAAGTTCGTCGAAAAAGGCGGTTGGGCCACGATGCCGGGAAGCACTGAGCCAAATTCAGCCGTTGCGAAAGCTTGTGCCGAATCGCTTGGTAGCAAGAAAGCTGTGGAGCTGCGCGGATAGTCAGGCAAGTCGCGCGGCGGAAATCTGCGCATAGACGCGCCGGCCCCTAGACACGTCTGCATCTTGCGCAGTGGAAGGGGGCTCCTGCAAAGCAGACCAGGCAGTCGTCGCCAGATGGTCAAGCATCAAATTCGTCGTATCTACTTTGAACGGAGAACTCGATGGGACGAAATCCCTGAAGCCCAGGTCGAGCCGAGCGCTTCCCCTCGTCATTTCAGTTCCCGATTTGCCGCACGCCACGCGGCCTTCCAACGGGTGAACATCCTTTCAATTGTGGTAGTATGATTGCGTGTTAATGGTCCAGCGAACGAGAGTCCTGCCTTGGTGAAAGCGGCGAAGGACTTTGATCCCAGAGCATTCCTTGCCAAGGTCGGGGCCGGGAAATCGATCTCGAAAGTTGGCAAAGGTCGGAGCGTGTTCGTGCAGGGAGATGCTGCGGACGCGGTATTCTACATTCAAGAGGGAAAGATCAAGCTCACGGTCGTTTCGGACCAAGGCAAGGATGCCGTCGTTGGGATTTTGGAGCCCGGACAATTCTTTGGCGAGGGCTGCCTCAATGGTCATCCATTGCGTCTTGCCACGACTACGGCAATGGAGTCCTGTGTCATCACGAGAATATCGAAGACGGCGATGACTACAGCGCTCGAAGGCAAGCCGAAGTTCTCTCAATTGTTCATGGCGTTTTTGCTCGCGCGCAATAGCCGGATTGAAGAAGACCTGATCGACCAACTCTTCAATTCGAGCGAGAAACGCTTGGCGCGCCTGCTGCTTCTGCTGGCGAACTTCGGCAAGGAAGCCAGCTCGCAGCCCATTGGCGTCAATATCAGCCAGGAAACGCTGGCCGAAATGATCGGTACGACCCGATCACGGGTCAGCTTCTTCATGAACAAGTTCCGGAAGCTTGGCTTCATCAGCTACAATGGAAAGATCGAGGTCCATAGCTCGCTTCTGAACGCGGTTCTGCGCGACAAACCCGAGATAGACCGGAAGAACTGACCGCCGCGCGGCCAAACCGAGCGCCGGGCCAAACGCGGGACATTAGCCCACTCGAATAGCGGATCGGGGCGGCAGTTCGTCGCGGACCGAGCCTCCCTCGTTCTCCCATCGTGACAGAGCGGTTGCGCTCGATCTCGCATCGCCAGGCGTGTCCTTTTTCAAAGGCAGCTTGTTGCGACCGATTTCATTGTTGCGCCTGTGATCCGTCAAAAAGACGAAGCCGGCCCGCCAGGTGTTGAATTTACGGCTTTCCTCAGCGCTGGCCGAATCCTTAACGAGCTCGCCGGACGCGGTCGCTCTTGCGCGATGCTGCTGAGATTTGGACATATGCAGAGCCCTTTCGTTGGAAGTCTCCGCGCACTCCGGCCAATCTCGACGGTTGACCAAGGTGGACTTGAATGTGGGGATCGAAGCGATGAATAGCGAGCCCTCGGCATAAATAAGATTGCCAGAGGAGCGCGCGGATCGCTTTGCCGTGCGTCCAATCGTGCCGTGTGGCAAAAGAGCCGCTGTAGCGGATTGTAGTCAGAAACAATTCACTGCCATCTTCGACGACATCGTTGTTGCGAGCGATGGAGTCGGCAGCAATTGGCGGCGAGGAGCACGCGCTCGGCAGCGTCCGACAAATCCCTCAGGCGCGGCAATGATGCTGACAGACAGAAACACCGTAATCGCGTCCCGGCGCTGGTTCGCACCCAAGCTTCTGATCTATCGACCAGTGGGATTCGCTGCCGGATGGTAAGACAAGCTGTCCTTGCTTCATTTGGAAATAGCGCAGTCCGCTGCCTGTCGAAGAGAGATCGGGCAGCGACGGCGGCACGGTGAGGTCGTTGGCGATTGACGATCAACTCGGCGGTCGCAGCTTGCTGCTATTCGATGACGGGCCGCCTGAGGCTTGTCGTTCCTTCGCTTCGTAATATTCGGCCGAGAACTTGATGGACCATCGCGCGAAGAACGAACGCAATTCCTGAGTGGGCTTCTCGACGCCCAAATGCTCTGCGACATGCGCCTCGCGCAACCATCGCACCGCCGATGTGAGGCCGGCGATGCGCTCGAGCCTCTCAACCGCCGCGGTCCCGGCGATCTCTGCCTGCCGATAGCGAAGGCCGACCTTTCTGATCACATGCACGCGCTTGATGATGTCGTAGCCCTTGAAGACGAGCTGAACGAGTGGATGCTTTCTGGCCTGCGGCCAGGCTGCCGGATAGACCGGTAGCACCAGAAGCTTGCTCTTCGCGATGACCGTTGCGAGCGGATGCAGGAGTTGCATCCAGGCTGGCCAGGATGTGACCTTGGCAAACAATACCGCGTGCATCGCCGTTGCCGCACCGAAAGAGATCGGCAGCCAAAGGACCGCGCACAGGATCACGAGCAATGCGGCGTTCGGCGTGAGATGCCGGCATGTTCTGAACACCCATGCCATGCCGCCTTCAAAGGCATCATGTATGGTTTGTTCGAACGCCCGATAGCTGATCTTCCGCCGGAACCACAACCAGTTTCGGCGAATCGATCTACCCCACTGCCGACGCTTCGCCGCGGATAGGGGAAGGACGCGCACGGCGCCATCGATGACAGTTACGATGACATCGCCGACAAGCTTGGCCGCGAAGAGCGGCAGCCAGACAATCTGCATTGCAAAAGGGAAGGCGTAGTCGAGCATCCGCATCAAGATCGCAAGAACGAAACGCAGGATCTTGTTCGTGACGAGCGCGACAACGACAAGCGGGATGATAATCACATCGTCGAGCGCACCGCGAAAGCGGCTTTCCTCGATCCATGCCGGGTGACGACCATCGGTCACGGTGCACCGTCCGGGCTGAGTGCCGGCTCAGACTAGCACATTGCGCGCTCGAGGGGGGCCTCGGGTGCCGGTCGTTAGGCGACAGCGAGCACTCCGCATAAGGGACCAGTTCGCATGACCCGCGTTAACCCTGTCTCTGATCTTGTCCGGTCGCCGCGTCGGCTGGTTTAGTTCTGCCGCCAAGCCGCCTTATTGGATGTCTGCAATTGGTCTCCGATTTTCGGGAGCTTATTTTTCGGCAGGCGTTGAACGAGGCGTCGCGTTCGGGAAGCGTGAAATCAGATGAAGGCGGCTCTCATCCTTGTTGGCTTCAGTACACTCGCGGTGATGGAGCTTGAGACGGCGCCGCGCATGACAAAGCCCGTGAACCCGCCGCCCGTTCAGGCGACCGTCGGGTTACGCGTCTCAGCCGATACGCTGACGACGGCAGACCGGCTCGGGACCCCGCACATGCACATGCAATTTGAAGCGCCTCCGCAGCCGGTCTCCTTGAGCGAACCGATGCCTCCGCCGGATCAAACGGCGAATGTTGCGCCAGAGCCTTTGAAGATCATCGCGCCACACCAGCGCACCGCAAGCGGGAGAAAATTCGCGGTCATGCTGCCCAGACCTCGGCCCGTGCAGGGAACGTCCAAGGCAATTGCGAATGCCAAGCGCGCCAAACCAGTCGCGGAGGTCAAGCCCTGCCAGTCAGGCGTCTTCGATGGCCTGTTCAAGGCATTGAACCTGTCAACGGGCTGTCAGAGCTAGCCTCTGGATTCCTCTGCCTCGCCCGGACGAGCCGCGGCCACGCCGGATTCACGCGGCCACGGTATCAATCGAGCGGCGTATCACCTGGCGCACTTCCGCATTCGACAGGAACAGGTCGTGGTTGATAACGCCCCAGCCTGCCTCGGAAGCATCGACCACGCGCACCCCGAGCCCTTCGATGGCGGTCTTCTCGGCAGCGCCGACCCGTGTCATCCCACCGGCGATTTGCCCCGACAACGCCAGCGCGCGGTCGTTCGTTGCGGCGATGACGGTGATCTTGCGCGAAAGCGGACCGATGCGGTTGATCGACGACGAGAACACGTCCATGTCGATGTCCGGCGCAGCGAACACCACGGCCCCGATCTTGCCCGCAACGGCGTCACCGGATCGCGCATAGAGCTGGCGCAGGCTTTCGAGCGTCAACATGGTTCCCATGCTGTGCGCGACGATGTGGACGCGGCCGGCGCTTGAACTCGTCACGACAGATTGCAGCACGCGTTCGAAGCCATCGCGGGACCACATTGCGCTGTCGCGGTCATAGGCGTAGTCGAACAGTCCAGCCTTCGAGGGCCAGGAGAATACCATCGTCTGACCGCGGAACCTGATGCCATCGGAGAGATGCGCGGCATCGAGCGCCGCTGTCTCGAACGTCTGCTTGAAGCCGTGCACGTAGATCAGGACGTCTGGTCCGCCGCCGGCCTGCGCGACAAGACTGCCGACATCGCCGGATACCGGCTCGACCCCATCAAGACGCCAATCGTCAAGTCCGGCTGCAGCCAGAGAGAAACGGCTGTCACCAGGCGGCACCAGCTTCGCTCGTGCGACGGTCATCGTAGAAGCCCGCTCCGGCCCGAACCACGGCTTCGCCCGGGCGCCGCTCACTGGCTTGCGCGTGGTTACGACGAGCAACGTAGGGTCGACCGAGAGCGATGAAGCGTCGTAGCGTGCGCCGGTAGCACCCAGGCTGGCGCATCCGCCCAGCGCGACGACGCAGGCTGAGGACGCAAGCCCGCCAAGGAGCGCACGGCGGGACGCAATCACTTCGTGTTGCACTAAACGTCGGATGATCACGCAGAACCTTTGGGAACTGCCCCCTGGAGGAGCCCGCCCCCTGCGCGCGTTCCTGAATGATGATGGCGGCGAGAATAAGGGCGGGGCGCGCCACGCCGCTTGTTCCAAATGCGGATTGAAATAGTCGAATAATCAAACAGCTTTTGGTTCCGCCATGCGGAGGTTCGATCCCTCACTGGCCTAGTCAGGTCGCAACCCGGCGGATGCGCCGGGCTGCCGGCCGGCCTCGGCGAATTCAGGACTTCGTGGGGCTGCGGACCGCCACGCCGGGATCGATCGTCTGCGACGGAAGGCGGCGTTCGGCGGGGCGCGCGACCAGCAGATACAGGACCAGAGCGAGCAGCGAGGTTGCCGCCATCACGGCGGTCATCGACAACGCGGTCCGCCCGTCGAAGCGAAGTGCGACCAGTCCGCTCGATATCGCGCCGGCGGTCAGCTGAATGCTTCCGGCGGCAGCGCTGACGGCGCCCGCGATCTCCGGGAGACGCTGCATCGTCGCGCTCATCACGTTCGGCACGCTGAACCCGAAGCCGAGTGCGACCGCCATCAGCAGCGCGACCACGAGTGACGTGGGCATCCAGCCGGCCAATGTCATCGCGAGCAGGGCGGTGCTGGCGGCGGCCGACAGCGTCAGCCCGGTTGTGAGCATGCGCGCCGACTCTACGCCGCGCCGGCCGAGCTGGCCGTCGAGAAAGGCGCCGACCATGACGGCCCCCGAGCATGCGCTGAAGATCAGCCCATATTGCTCGGGGCGCAGTCCGATGGCGCCGACGAAGAACAGCGAGGCGCCGGTGACGTAGGCAAACACGGTCGCGCCGCCCGCGGCGCCGACCAGGATGAAAGGCAACGACACCGGATGCGTCAGCACCTGGCGGTAGCTGGCGATGACAGCCGAAAGCCCAAGGCGGCCGGCGCGGTCGGTTGTCGCAGTCTCCGCGAAGCGAAACATCACCACGATCAGCAGCATGAGACCGATCCCCGCCTGGACGGCATAGATCGATCGCCAGCCGGCGATCGCCAGCAGGGCGGCGCCGGCCGTCGGTGCGATCACGGTCGCGACATTGACCGTGACCATGACGTTGGCGATCTTGCCTCGCGCGGCGTTGCCGTCGAAGAGATCGCGAATGATGGCAAAGGTCGTTGCGGTGGCGGCGGCGCCGATGCCTTGGATGAAGCGGCCCAGCAATAGAACCGGCAGCGAGGACGCTTTCGCGCAGGCAAGGCTTGCGGCGACGAACAGTACGAGGCCGAATGCCAGAATCGGCTTGCGCCCCAGGCGGTCGGAGATTGGTCCGTAGATCAGCGGCGCGGTGGCGAGGCTGAGCATGAAGGCGCTCATGGTCAGCCCGACATCCGACGCGCTCGCGTCGAGCGTCGCGCCGGTCGCTGCCAGCGCCGGCAGATTGATGTCGATGCCGGAATAGGGCACGGCCGCCAGAAAACCGAGCAGCAGCGTGAAGGCGAAGGATGCGGGGTCGATTTGCATGGACGGATATCCGGTTCCGGCTTGGTCTATGTGCATGAGGTGATGGAGGCGCGGTCGCCCGCCCTCCATCGCCGCGCGTTCGGCGATTACGCGCGCCGTTCGGCGCGCCGCCCCCGGCTTGCCACCATCGCGCCGGTGTGCGAGCTCTCGTCGGCCACGAGCTCGCCGATGACCCGGAGGACTTCGGCCCGCGTGTCGATCCCGGCGAATTCGTCCGCGATCTGCGATGCACGCGACTGGAAGCGGGATTGATCGAGCACCGTCCGCACCGCGTCGCGCAGCGCCTTCGGTGTCGGCTCGTTGGTCGCGAGGTTGATGCCGACCCCGGACCATGCGACCCGCGCGTTGACGTCGGCCTTGTCTTCGGTCAGCCCAGCAGTGACCAGCGGGATGCCGAAGCTCATGGCCTGGTTGACGCTGCCATAGCCGCCATTGGTGACGAGCACGTCGACGTTCGGCAGCAGCCATTCGAACGGCAGATAGCTGGCGATGCGGGCGTTCGACGGGATCTTGCCGGGGATGGCGTCAACCGGGCGGCCGCCTGCCGTCGCGATCACCAGGATGTCTTTCTCGTCCGCGAGGGCCGCCAGCGTCGGGGCAACCAGCAGATTGAAATTGTGATTGGCCACCGTTCCCTGCGTCACCAGAACGATTTTGCGCGATCCGTCGAGCTCTTCGGCCCAGGGCGGCGGCGGGACCTGGTTGGCGATGATCGGTGGGGTGCCGACGAAATGCACTGAGGGCGGAATCTCGCGAGGAAATTCGAAGCTTGGCACCGACAATTGCAGATAGGCATCCCCGAGAGCGACCACAGAATGGAACATCGGCATCGCGATCGGCCCGACCCCGAGGGACTTCAACGCCCGGTTCAGGCGCAGTGACACCGGCTGATCGACTGCCGCATCAAATTCCCGCGCCATGGCTGCATAGCGATCGCGCTCCTCGCCGCTCTTTGCCGGCGGCAGACCGAGGAAATTGGGCGCGCCGTCCTCGCGCGCCCAATGCAGAAACGAAGTCCCGCAGAGCGCGATTGGAGGCCGCTGCGAGCGCGGTCCGAGCAGCATCGGCAGTACACCGAACAGCATGTCGTCGGCGACAATGATGTCGGCGGGGAATTGCCGCAGGATTTGCAGCAGCCCCTGGTGCTGGGCCGGAATGGCGTCGACGAAGATGCGCTCGCAAGCGACACGGAACCACTCCAATCCCGGCGGGATGGTCTTGAGTTCGGGGAACCGCGAGAAGACGTCGTTCGGATCGAAGTCCGCGTCCTCGGGAAGGGGAAAGAACTTCACGCCGCTGGCTTCGACGCGGGCACGAAAGGCGGTGCCCGTCAGGAAAGCGATCTCGTGGCCATCGCCACGCAGGATTTGCGTGATCGCCAGCATCGGATTGAGATGACCCGTCGCAGGTGTCGAAGCGATAAGAATCTTCATGTGAGTTGACCTCTTGATGATCGATGCACGGTCGCCCCAGAGCGTCCGGTCGAGTGAGAGGCAATTGAAGCGATCGCCGTTACGCCAAGACTTCCGGCGGCAGCGAAAATGGTTACGGCGGCAACGCATCGTGGCGCTGCCAAGGCCAGGCAAGAAGGCCGGTGCAAAAAATGGTGACATCGCGCCGGAAGCCGATAGCTGGCACGGGATTACAATTGTAACGCGAGCGGCGGGCGATGAAACGGCACGGAAACACCGCGCTGTTAATCCGGCAGACCTCCGCATGGCACACCTTCGCAGATATTGGCGCGTTGGCGTCGGCCGAAATTCATTTTTGACGATCCGGATGTCGCGCGGCATCGGTCGCGCCCAATTCATTGAGGACTGGCATGGAAAATATTGTCGCCCTGATTGCGATGGTTGCGTTCATCGCGTTTCTGGCCTGGCTGGGCGTTCGCGCCTCCCGGACGAAATCTGCTCTGGCGAAGTGGAGCGGCATGGTGCTGACGGCCGTGCTGGCCGTCTCAGTGTTCGGCGTTGCCGCTTTGACCGCGGTCGGTATCGTCCGGCAACACGCCCGCTCCGCACCGGTCCCGGATGTGAAAATCGAGGCGACACCGGACCAGATTGCCCGAGGCATGGCCGTGGCCGACGGTTTCTGCGCCGCATGTCACTCGCAGACCGGGACGCTGACCGGCGGCGGCGACGTGGCCAAGGATCTCCCGATTCCCATCGGCTCGTTCGTGCCGGCCAATCTCACGCCCGCCGGCGTCTTGAAGAATTGGTCCGATGGCGAGATCTTTCGTGCCATTCGCAATGGGATCGACGCGAGGGGGCGCTGGCTGGCGATCATGTCCTTCACCAATGCCGGCCGGCTCAGTGACGACGACACCAAGGCCGTGATCGCCTACATCCGCAGCCTGTCCGCGAGCGGTGCGCAGACCCCGGATCCGCCGGATCGCTTCAGCCTGCTGGGCATCGTGATGCTGGGTGCCGGATTGTTGCCGGATGCGAAGCCCGTCTTCACCGGCGTGATCACCGCGCCGCCGAAGGCGCCGACGGCGCTCTATGGCAAGTACCTGCTGTCCTATCAGGATTGCCGCGAATGCCACGGCAGGGATCTCGGCGGCGGCGTGCCGGGACAATTGCCGCCGCTTGGACCGGACCTCGGTATCGTCAAGAACTGGAGCCTTGCGCAATTCGTCGACACCATGCGCACAGGCGTTGATCCGAACGGGCATCGGCTCGGCGAGCAGATGCCGTGGCGGCCGATCGGGCGGATGGATGACGACGATCTCGCCGCGATCTACCAGTACCTGTTGGCTCTGCCGGGCTCCTGATGATTGTGAAGCCTGCAAACGGTCGCGCCCGGCGCGGCCGCAACAGCCTGCGCAGCACGTCGCAGTCGCTGAACGACAGCGCGCGCCGCGGGCTTCCTATCGCCCCAAAGTAGCAAGCGTTGGGATCACAATTATTCACGTATGCGACATCCGGCGGAATTAGCCGCAGAATTACCCTGTTGCGACGTCATCACGGCACCATAGATAGGTTCAGTGTGTGCCGATGGCCTCGGATATCCCGTTCTATTTTGAGCGATTCCAATTCGGACGACATCAATATCATTTCACCACAGCCGGACGTTGACGTTCGCAATTTTTAAGTACAGCTCACTCGGCGGACGGCGAATTTTGAGAGTATGGAATGCTTGCAGATATTGGCCACATCGTCGTCGTCGATGACGATCCGACGTTAAGGCAAATGGTGATCAAATATCTCGAGGAGCACAATATCCCGACAAGGGCGGCCTCCAACAGATCGGAATTGAACCACTATCTCGATGGCAGCCAGCCGAGCCTGATCATCCTCGACCTTCGGCTTGGTCAGGATGACGGTCTGGACCTGTTGAGGGAAATCCGGTCGCATTCCGACGTGCCGGTCATCATCACGACGGGCCATCGCCCCGACGAGATCGATCGCATCGTCGGGCTCGAGCTCGGCGCCGACGACTACATCATCAAGCCGTTCTCCCTGAGGGAGCTGCTGGCGCGCGTCCGCGCGGTGTTGCGGCGGCAGGAGATGGGACGGGCCGCGCGCGCCCGCGATCCCGAGCGCGGGGGCTATCGCTTCAGCGGCTGGAAGCTCGAACGCCGCAGCCGAAAGCTGACCGATCCCGACGAAGCGCCGGTGCCGTTGAGCAAGGGAGAATATGCGCTGCTGCTGGCCTTTCTCGAGGCGCCGCAGCGTCCCCTGACCCGCGAGCATCTGCTGCAGGCGACCCGCATCCATGAGGATATTTTCGATCGCAGCATCGACGTCCAGGTGCTGCGGCTACGACGCAAGCTGGAGACGGACCCGAGCGCGCCGCGCGTCATTCAGACCGAGCGTGGCGTCGGCTATGTCTTCGCGGTGCCGGTCGATCCGTTCTAGAAGCAATTGGCGGATTGCAATTGTAGTCATTTTGCCGAGGGCGGTGACCTTGGCGTAACAGCGGGCCGTCAGATTGCCTCCCACCAACAGCGTGTGGGAGATTTACGATGGAGAAGTATTCTCACAGTGTGAGCCGCGTTGCCTTGCCGGGTCACATGGAACTCGACAGGGCGAACTGGGTCGCACGATCTGACGGTCGCGGCATGGTCCGTCTCGGTGCGGTTGCCGCGAGGCATCGCGCGCCGGACATCGCTTTGCCTCCGGACGTACCGCCTGCCGGGCAGGATCAGCCCGTCACCACATTCTGGTGGGCGGTCTTCGCCTCCCTGATGGAAGGCTTTGCCCTTTACGGTGCGGCCTTGCATCCGACAGCAGCCGCGCCGGTTCAGGCGATGCTGGAGGCCACGAGAGATTGCGGGTCGCCCTCGGCGGGTCGCGAGCCCGCGGAGAAGCGCGGCAACGATGGAGCCGACAACAATGGGAATGACAACAATGGGAATATCGTCAGGCTCGATCGCACCGCGCCACGCGATGCGGGACTGGAGCGCAGCTGGAATCGGCTGGGGTCGCTCGGCGCGACCCTCGGGACTCTGATGGACCTGCCTGCGCACTGGCGTCGGGAACGGGAGATCAGGAAGGCCGTCGCTGCGTTGATGGAGTTCGATGACCGGACCTTGCGGGACCTCGGGATTTCCGGCAGGTCGGACATCGAGCGGGTGGTGAGGTACTGCCGTGATTGCTGACACCATCGCCCGGAGCATGTGGCGGCCACCTTCGCGAAATCATCCAGCTTCGATCAAAATTCCTTGAGCAGACGCGACAATTCTCGCTTCACCCCCACATTGCTGGGCGTGCAGCAGCTCGCCAGATTTCTCGGGGCCGGACGAGGTACCGGCCTTCGACGTTGCGCGATCGTGATTTGCGCACTGGTGCCGTGCTCTCTGAAGGTCTCTCCGGCACCGTCGCAGTCGCCGTCCGCCTTCGTGTCGGTCCGCAAGGATGAGCCCATCACGCCCATTCCGGCGCCGCCCGTAATCGACCCGCTGAAGGTCAAGCTCGGCGAGCGACTGTTCTCCGATCGCAGGCTGTCGCACGACAATTCACGCAGTTGCGCATCGTGTCACGATATCGCGACGAACGGCGCGAGCCCGAGGCAGCACGATGTCGGCCCCGACGGAGCGGCGATCGCGCTCAACACGCTCACCGTCTTCAATGCGGCGCTCAGCTTCCGCTTCGGCTGGGAAGGAAAATTGCGCAACATCGAAGCCGATACCAGGGCATCGCTGGAGAGCCCGCGCACCATGGCGAGCAGCTCGGTCGAGATCGCAGAGAAGCTCAATGCCGATCCCGACATGCGCGAGAGCTTCTTCGCGGCTTACGGCCACCGCCCGGAGCGCGGCGATGTCGTCGACGCGCTCGCGAACTTCCAGCGCACGCTGGTCACGCCGGGCGGCAAGTTCGATCGTTGGCTGGCGGGTGACGCCGCGGCGCTGTCGGAGGACGAGCTGGGCGGCTACCAATTGTTCAAATCGCTGGGCTGCGCGTCCTGCCATCAGGGCGTCAATGTCGGCGGCAATCTGTTCCAGCGCCACGGCATATTCCACCCGCTCGCATCGCCCGAGCCGAAAATTCTGCGCGTGCCGAGCCTGCGCAACGTCGCGACCACGCCGCCGTATTTCCATGACGGCAGCGCGCCGACGCTCGATGACGCGGTTCGCAAGATGGCCTTTGCCCAATTGAACGCCACGTTGACGGAGAAGCAGGTCAAGGCGCTCGTCGCCTTTCTGAACAGTCTGACCGGCACCTATCGCGGCGCGACTGTCGGAGGCTCCCCATGAAATTTGCCCCCGCCGTGATCGGCGTAACCTGCGTGCTGGCCCTGCTGACCTGGCTGTTGTTGAACGGGCTGAACTTCAATTCGGTGCGTTACGACCGTCAGCTCCAGGCGCTTGGCGACTTCACCCGGTTCGAACGCGCGATGACCAGGGAAGTGCTGACCGCGCGCGCCGGCCTGTCGCGCAACTATGACAAGCTGGTGCAGATGACCGATGCCTATGACGACGCCCTGACGCGGCTGCGCGAAACGCCGGGTCTCAACGCCGAAGAGACCAGGGCCATCGATGTGCTGTCGGCGCGCGCCCTCCGGCAGGAGGACCTGGTCGAACGGTTCAAGAGCCGCAACGCGCTGCTCCAGAACTCCTTTGCCTATTTCGGTCTGTTCAGCGACAAGCTGGCCGAGTCGGATCAGCGGGCGCTGGTCACCGCCGCCTCCGCATTGGCGGCAGCGATGCTGCGCCTGACGCTCGATACGTCGGACGTCGTGGCGCGCCAGGTCCAGGATCGGTTGGAAGAGCTGTCGCTCGCGCAAACCCCGCCACGGGACATGGATTCGGTCCGCGCGTTGCTGATGCACGGGCAGATGCTGCATGACCTTCTGCCCGACATCGACACGATCGTGAAGACGCTCGTCGCCGAAGCGAACAACCGCGAGCAGGATGCCGTATTGGCATTGATCACCAGGCGTCAGCTCGCCTCGCGGGCGTCGGCGCGCCGGGTGCGCCTGTTGCAGTTCATGACGTCGTTGCTGCTGCTCTGCGGTGTGGTCTATTTCGGATTGCTACTGCATCGGCGCGCGGTCACGCTGCGCCGCCGGGCGGCGTTCGAGCACGTCATGGCCGGCATCTCGATGCGGTTCATCGATTCGAGCCGCGAGAGGATCACCGCTGACGTCGAGACCGGGCTGCAACAGCTCGCCGGATGCATCGGTGCGGATCGCGCCTATTTCGTCGGCGTGACCGGAACGACGACAAGCACCTATCGGTGGTCCCGTGACGGGATCGCATTCGAGCCGGGTTGGCCGGATCGCGCGCTGAGCCTCGCGCCACGCTTCGACGGCGGCGAAGGCGGTATCGTCTATATTCCCAAGGTCAAGGCCGCCCATCCCGACGACACGATGAACCTGCTCGAGGACGCCGGCGTCGGTGGCTGGCTGTGCGTGACCGCGGTCAGGGGACATCGCGATGAAATCCTCGGCTTCGATACCGTGCCGGCCGGGGCGCTCGAATACTGGTCCGAAGTCTCGTTGTTTCGCATGGCGTTCGACGCCATCGGCAACGCGATCCGCCGGGTCCGGCTCGAAGGCGAGAAGGAGCGCTTGCAGGCGAGCCTGCAACAGGCACGCCGCATGGAAACCCTCGGCACCTTTGCCAGCGGTATCGCCCACAACTTCAACAATATCGTCGGCGCGATCCTCGGCTATGCCGAGATCGCCGAAGCGCGAATCCGGTCGGGAGGCCGGCCGGCCGGCAGCCTTGCGGAGATCCGCCGTGCCGGCGAGCGGGCGCGCGAACTGGTCGAACAGATTCTCGGCTTCGGCCGCCGCGGCGAGGGCAGGCGGGAGCGTGTCTGCGTCAGGACCCTGATCGACGAGACCAGATCGCTGCTGGCGGCTTCGTTGCCTTCGCACGTCCAGTTCGAGGTGAACGAGTCGGCAGAGGAGGCCACCGTGATGGGCGAGCCCGCCCAGTTGCAGCAGGTGATCCTGAATCTTTGCAACAATGCGGCACAGGCGATGACGGAGCCGGGTTGCATCGAACTCGGGATCAAGGTGCGCGATCTTCAACAGCCATTGTCGATCGGACGCAGTGAGGTCGGCCCCGGCCGCTTCACCGTGATTTCGGTCACCGATCCGGGGCCGGGAATGGACGAGGCGACGCTGGAACGGATCTTCGAGCCCTTCTTCACGACGCGTCCGGACGGCAACGGCATCGGGCTCGCAACCGTTCGCGAGATCGCGGAGCAATATGGCGGCGCCGTCGCCGTGCAGAGCGAGCCGGATGCGGGCACGCGCTTCGACGTCTGGCTGCCATCCGGCGATCCCGACGAGGTGGTGCCGGTTCAGCACAGCCCCGATCTTGCGTTCCGTGGCGCGGGCGAGACGGTGCTGGTGCTCGACACCGATCGCCGTCGCCTGTTGCGCCATGAGGAAATCCTCGCGGCGCTGGGTTATGAGCCGGTCGGGTTCACCAGGCTGGCGGAGGCGATCACTGCCTGCCGCACCGCGCAAACGCGCTTCGATGCGGCGCTGGTGTGTCACATGCCCGGAGGCTCCTCGATCGAGCTGGCGGCGGCATTGCACGCGGCGGCGCCGGCCTTACCGATGATTCTGGCGAGCCCCTCGACGCGCGAGCTGGCGGTGCCGTCGCTGGAGACGTCAGGGATCACCGAGCTCGTTCATCACCCGCTGATATCGGCGGAGCTCGCCGGCGTCCTGGCGCGGAGCGTCGCCTCGTCGGCCGCACGACGGCGCGTGAGGCGAGCCGCGGCGGCGCGGTAAAGCGTTTTCGAGCGAAGCGGATACCGGCTCGCGCGAAGAAAGCGCGTCAAAGCAGGAATCCAGAGCCGGCCCACGACAATCGGCGATCGCGGTTGCAATGGTAACGCGATGTCGCCGCGGGCGAAATGGTCGAGTAGCCGGGACCTCCTATCCATCGTATGCGCATCGTCGCAACGTCACCGCGATAGGAGAATGATGATGTCAATCAGACTTGGCGTGACCGTCGTCGCAGCTACGTTTCTGTTCGGATCGGTTTCCAGCCTCAGGGCTGCCGGAGGCGCAAGCGCGCCTGTGACCATGTCCTCGCCTGGCAGTGTGGACGCAATGAAGTTCGCGGACCTGTCCCGGCAGGCTCCCATCGGTCACCGGCAGCCGCGACGCAGCGACGTGCCCGGGTCGACGCAAGCCTCGCCCCAAGACGCGGAGCTGCAGCGGCTCGACAAGGAGATCGACCGCCGGCTGATCATCTGCCGTGGCTGCTGATGGCGGACCGAGGTCATGGATCGCGCGCGCCGCAAGGCGCGCGTTCGCCATCTCCTATCCCTCGTATTGATCCGGCCCCATCGCCCAGAGCGACTGATCGTGGCCGAATGCGTAATTGCGGTTGTTGATCGCCGGATTGCGATTGACCATCGGCCGCATGAACATCGGATGGGTCGCGCTGCGGACCTCGTGCTCGACCGTGAAGAGATGCCTGCCGCTGTCGAGATCGACGATGTCGCAGAAGCGGTACTGGTATTGATTGTCCTCACGCGAGACCAGGTCGCGCGCCAGGAGTTTGCGGTAAGGGCCGGAGAAGTCGGTGATGTACATCTGCACGTGGTGGCCGTCGTAGTCGCCCTGGGGCCGATCGGTCTCACGGAATAGCAGATGCTGGTCGCGGCCGGTCTTCACGGCGGCGACCTGGCCGTCGCCGTTTCGCAAGCTTGCGGGCATGCCCATGATCTCGGGGTAGAAGGCGCAAATCGCCTTCGTGGTGCCTTCCGGCACGTCGAACTCGACATAGGGAATGCCGAGCGCGATGCGCCCGAAGCGCGCGGCGTCCGGTTCGTAGCAGCGCAGTCGGTTGCCCCACGGACAGGTTGCCTCGACATGATCGTTGTGCTCGGCGAATGCGAACGCCGTGCCCTCGAGCTTCTTCGCGACTGACGCGAGCCGCGCCAGCAGCGCCTCGCGGCCCTCGATGACCAGCCCGACATGGCCGCGCAGCACCTGCGGCCTGCCGCTCGGCAGGTGAAACTGGCTCCGCCCGGCGTTGATCCACATGTTGGTGTCGGACACCATCAGGTAGGGATCGCGGGTCAGTCCAAGCCCGGTCACGTAGAACAGCGTGGCGAGGCGCTGGTCGGGGACCTGGATGTTGACGTGCTCGAAATGGATCGCGTTGCCGAGATCTTCTGCGGATCGATCGAATTGTTGCGGCATGGACGTGCTCTGGCTGGGGGGACTGAGAGGTCGATACTAGAGCAGAATTTCCGCCAGCCGAAACAGTCAGGCGATCACATCTTGGGGGCAGGGGCATGATGTCCTCTGCCGCCTTGCCGTGGCAGCCAGTCCCTGTAATCTGGCCAGAACATACGAATATGGGAAGGGATTGATGGGAGGAGTTTTGGAGGGCGTGCGCGTCCTCGATTTCGGGCGCTATATCGCAGGGCCCTATTGCGCGACCTTGCTGGCCGAATTCGGCGCCGAGGTCATCCGCGTGGAAAAGCGCGACGGCAGCGAGGACCGCTTCGTGGCGCCGGTCGGCGAGGGCGGCGAAGGCGCGCTGTTTCTTCAGGTCAATCGCAACAAGAAGTGCATCACGCTCGATCCAATGAAGCCGGAGGGGCAGGAGGTGATGCGCCGCCTGATCGCGACCGCGGACGTCGTCGTCGCCAATCTGCCGCCGCAGACCCTGCGCGCGATGAAGCTCGACTACGACTCCTTGAAGGCGATCAAGCCCGACATCATCCTGACGACCGCCACTGCGTTCGGCGGGCCGGGGCCCTGGTCCGACCGCGTCGGCTTCGACGGTGTCGGCCAAGTCATGTCGGGCTCGGTCTACATGACCGGTGCCGGCGACCCGCCATATCGGGCCGCGGTGAACTGGGTCGATTTCGGCACGGCGCTGCATTGCGCGTTCGGGACGCTCGCAGCCCTGATCGAGCGCGGCAAATCCGGACGCGGGCAGATCGTCGAGGGCGCGCTGCTCGCAACCGCGCTTTCCTTCACCAATGCCACGCTGATCGAGCAGGCGGTCATCAACGTCAACCGTGTTCCGACCGGAAATCTCGGCCAGACCGCAGCGCCGGCCGACATCTATCGCACCAGGGACGGCTGGGTGCTGTGCCAGGTCACGGGGCATCCGCTGTTCAAACGCTGGGCGAAGCTGATGGGTGAGGAGGAGCAGTGGCTGAACGATCCGCGCTTTGCCGACGACATCAGCCGCGGCAACAACGGCCCCGTCATCAGCGCGCGGATGGCGCGCTGGTGCGCCGAGCGCACCACGCAGGAGGCTGTCGACACTCTGGGCAAGGCCATGATTCCGACCGGGCCCGTGCTGAGCCCGCAACAGGCGCTGGACCATCCGCATATTCGCGCCGCCGGCTTCATGCAGGATGTCGAGTATCCCGGCCTGCCGAAACGCGCACCCGTGGCCCGCGCTGCCGTCCGGCTGTCGGAAACGCCAGGCGAGATCGCATCGCGTCCGCCGACGCTCGGCGAGCATACTGACCTCGTCCTGAAGGAGCTTGGCTACGACGTGGCTGCGATTGCGGCGCTTCGGCAGGGCGGGATCGTCTAGGAAGCGCACGCGCCTCACGCCAGGAGATTTTCATTGAGGACTCCGGTGGTCGTCAATACCATGGCAAGGTATTGATCGATCAAGCGTTCGACCGACGTGGCGGGGATGGTGGCAGGTTCAAAGAGAGCGCGTGGAGGCAGCGGCCGCGTCAAGCTCGAGGAGGTCGCCCGCAAGGCCAATGTCTCGACCGCGACCGTCTCGCGCGCCTTCAACGAACCCGACAAGGTCTCCGAAGAGGTCAGGCAGCGGGTCAAGGACGCCGCACGCGCGCTGAACTGGATTCCCAATGCTGCGGGACGGGCGCTGGCCTCGCGCCGGACGCATATAGCCGGCGCCATCATCCCGACCCTGGACGACGAAATCTTCGCCCACCAGATCGGCGGCATGCAGACCGTCTTCAGCGAACGCGGCTTCACGCTGTTCCTGGGCTGCTCGAACTACGATCCGGACGAGGGCTTGCGGCAGGCCGAAGCGATGCTTGCGCGCGGTGTGGAAGCAATTGCCGTGGTCGGTGAAAATCATCCCCCCGAGCTTTTTGACGCGCTCAACTCGCGCGGCATTCCCTATGTCGTGACATACTCCTACAACAGGCTGTCACCGCATCCGTGCATCGGCTTTGACAATCGCGCCGCGTTCAGCCGCATGACGGAGCATCTGCTGTCGCTGGGCCATCGCCGGTTTGCCGCTATCTTCCAGCCGGACACCAACAACGACCGCGTGAAGGACAGGCTTCGCGGCGTCAGCGAAGCGCTCGCGGCCGCGGGTTTGGAAATCGCGGCACAGGATCTGATGATGGGTCCCTCGACACTGGAGTTCGGCGCGGCCAGCTTTGCCGGATTGATGACGCAAGCCGTCGACATCCGGCCGACCGCGATCGTCTGCGGCAACGACAATCTGGCGCTCGGTGCGTTGATGGCTGCGCGGGAATGCGGCCTGGACGCGCCCGGGGATTTTTCGATCACCGGCTTCGATGATCTTGCGATTTCATCGCGCTTTTCTCCGGGGCTTACGACGATGAAGGTCGACAATCAGGAGATCGGTGTCCTCGCGGCCAACGAACTCCTCGCCGTGATCGCGGGCCGGCAAGCGCAGGCGCAGTCCCGCGAAGTCGTGCCTGTTCTGAAAATCCGCGACAGCGCAGGTCACGCCAGGGGCGCCTGATCCCGCAGAGAGCGGTCGTCTCTTCGATAGCGCGCATCGTCCAGCCAAGAGGGCTGCTTCCCTCTCAAAGGGCCGCTTGACTCCCGATATGTAAGCGCTTACATGAGCGCGTTTTTAAACGCCATGAGAGCAACCGGCGGGCCCCTCGCCGGATGAGACGGAGAGGAAACGACAATGCGGAATAGCGTTTTGCGGTGGGCCAGAAACTGTTCGATGGCGGTTTCGCTGCTCTTGCCGATGATGGGAACGGCGAGCCCCGCGGCCGCCGAGGAGAAGCTCGTCGTTTGGTGGAACAAGGGCTACTACAAGGCCGAGGAAGACGCGCTGCTCGCCGTCATCAAGAAGTTCGAGGCCAAGACCGGGGTCAAGGTCGAACTTTCGCAATATGCGACGCAGGACATGATGCCGAAGCTGGTGGCGGCGCTCGATGCCGGCAGTCCGCCCGACGTGACCTATGCGGACACCTACCATTTCCAGGGCGCCGGCAAGTGGGCCTCCGAAGGCAAGCTGGTCGATCTCGGCTCTGTGCTCGCACCGATCAAGGGCGAGTTCTCTCCGCAGTCGCTCGAAACGGTCATGCTGTACAACGACAAGACCAAGGCGAAGGCCTATTACGCCTTCCCGCTGAAGCAGGCGACGCTGCACCTGCATTATTGGAAGGACATGCTGGAGGAGGGAGGTCTCAAGGAGACCGACATCCCGAAGGACTGGAAGGGCTATTGGTCGTTCTGGTGTGACAAGGCGCAACCGGCCGTGCGCAAGGCGTCCGGCAAGCGCATCTACGGCGTCGGCCATCCGATGGGCGTCGACGCCACCGACAGCTTCATCTCGTTCCTGGTGTTCATGGACGCCTACAACGTCGTGCTCGTCGACGACAACGGCAAGCTCCTGGTCGACGATCCCAAGGTGAAGGCGGGCCTCGTCGCCGCCATGACGGACTATGTCGAGTTCGCCGCGAAAGGCTGCACGCCGCAATCGGCGACGAGCTGGAAGGATCCCGACAACAACGTCGCCTTCCACAACAAGACGACGATCATGACGCACAATTCGACGGTTTCGCTTCCCGGCAAATGGCTCGACGACGCCGGCAACGATACGCTCACCGCCGAGCAGCGCGATGAAGCCAAGAAGAACTATTATGACCGCATCCGCACCATGGTCTGGCCCAATAAGCCCGATGGCACGCCGGTCCACACCCGCGCGTCCGTGGTGGTCGGCTTGATCTTCGAGCAGGCCAAGAACAAGGACCGCGCCAAGGAGTTCGTCTCGTTCCTGCTACGCGACGAGAACCTCCAGCCCTATGTCGAAGGCGCGCTCGGTCGCTGGTTCCCGGTCAAGACGGCCGCGCAGAAGTCCGCCTTCTGGGACGGCGACGTTCATCGCCGCGCGGTGCGCGACCAGTTCTTCGCCGGCGTCGGCGGCTACGAGATGAGCAAGAACTACAAGTTCACGACCCTGAACAACGAGAACGTCTGGATGAAGGCCGTGAACGCCATCGTCACCAACAAGGTGCCGGTCGACAAGGCCGTCGACGACATGATCGCGCGCATCAAGGAAGTGGCCGGCAACTGACCGCCAGCCCGAACAGCTACGCTCACGCGTTGCAAGACGCGTGAGCGGCAGGCTCCTGCCTGTCAACGATTTCAACGCCTGGGAGCCGATTTGTGACCGCAACCATCAAGGGCATCATTCCGGTGATGCTGACGCCGTTCACCGAAGCCGACGCGATCGACTATGCGGGCCTCGAAAAGCTCGTCGAATGGTACATTGCCAATGGCGCGGATGCGCTGTTCGCCGTGGCCCAGTCGAGCGAGATGCAGTTTTTGAGCCTCGAGGAGCGCGTCGCGCTGGCGCGCTTCGTCGTGCGGCAGACGGCGGGCCGGGTGCCTGTCATCGCGTCAGGCCACGTCAGTGAATCCCGCGACGATCAAGTGACCGAGCTGACCTCCATCGCCGCGACCGGTGTGGACGGACTGGTGCTGGTGACGAACCGGTTCGATCCGAAGGGGCAGGGCGGCACGGTCTTCATGGATAATCTGCGCCATCTGCTCGATGCGCTGCCCGCCGATCTTCCGCTCGGCCTCTACGAATGTCCCGCGCCGTTCCGGCGGCTCATGTCCGACGACGAGCTGGCGTTCTGCGCCGAGAGCGGGCGCTTCGCGATCCTCAAGGACGTGTCCTGCGACCTCGAGACCGTGAAGCGTCGCGTGGCGCTGACGAAAAACTCCTCGCTCGCCATCGTCAACGCCAATGCGGCGATCGCGTTCGACGCCATCAGAAGCGGATCCGCCGGCTTCACCGGCGTGTTCACGAACTTCCATCCCGATCTCTACAAATGGCTGCTGACCGACAGCGCGCAGCATCCGGCACTGGCGGACGATCTCTCCGTCTATCTCGCCCTCGCGGCGATGGCCGAGCCGATGGGATATCCCAAGCTGGCCAAGCTGTACCATCAGAGGCTCGGCACGTTCGCCTGCGCCCACAGCCGGACCATCGATTTCGACATCCGTGAGCGCTTCTGGGCGCTCGATGCACTGCTCGACAAGATCATGCAGGGGCAGGCGAGCTTCCGCGCAAGGATCGCGGCCACGCGCTGATCGCGGCCGTTGCCATCTCGATGATGTGAGGGTAACCGCCGCGCGAGGGCTGTCCCTCGCGCAATTGCGGGCCGACCGTGATTGCGGCCGTGCGCCTAGAGCGAGCTGCCGCCGCAGATGACGAGCTGCTGTCCGGTGATGGCCGCAGCCTCCGGCGAAAGCAGGAACGCCACTGCGTGCGCGACTTCCTCCGGGCGAATGAAGCGGCCGATCGGTGGCAGTTTTGGCGCGACATTGGCGCGCGACGGGTCTTTCAGCATCGGTGTCTCGGTTGCCGCGGGCGCAACGACGTTGACCGTGACGCCGCGCGGCGCAAGCTCGATCGCCCAGGATCGCGCGAGCGCCACCAGCGCTGCTTTGGTGGCGGCATACTGCCCGCGGCCGGCCGCGCCTGAGGCGGTGCGGCTGCCGATGAGGACGATGCGTCCTCCTTTCGGCAAGCGCGGCGCCAGCGCGTTGGCGAGACGCTCGGCGACATCGACATGCAGTCGCCACATCGCGGTGCCGTCGTCATGGTCGAGCGATCCGAGCTCGCCGACCTTGAGCATGCCGGCCGCGTGAACGAGCGCGGTCGGCGCGACGCTTGCGACGGCGTCCGCGATGTTATCGACCTCTCCGAGATCGAGCGAGAGGTGATCGAAGGCCGGATGGTCGAATGGCGCGGGACGCCGGCTGATGCCGGTGACGCGCCAGCCATCGCGCAGCAGCCGTCCGACGATCGCAGCGCCGATCCCTGAACTGGCGCCCGTGACGAGCGCGTGCGGCCTCTTGTCCATGCTCTCAGTCCCGGATGGCGCGCTTCACCCATGGCTCGGTCACGCGCACATATTTGATCGCGCGGCGATGGAAGGTGAAAGCCATGTGGATCGCCCCGTCGGCGGTCTCCTTGACCGAAGGATAGGACAGTTCGCGATTGGTCTGATCGCGTGAATTGTTGGTCATGCAAAAGCCGTCACCGGTCTCGACGTTGCGTTTGCTCCACGTCCGCCCGCCATCGGCGGAGACGGCCAGCGTCATCGGCGCCCGCGGCGCGCCCCAGAACGCGGTGCGTTCGTCCGTCGTCTTGCCGTCGCCGGCGAGCACGGGCGGCAAATCGTCCTCGATCTCGTCGTAGAGCGAGAGGCGGCGCCCGGTCGCATCCCTGGCGCTGGAGTCGTTGAAGACCAGCGCGAGATGACCGTTGCCAAGCCGCGTGACCTGGATCGAGGAGTTGTTGTTGGGCAGCACGGTCTGGACCGGCGCCAACCAGGTGCGGCCATGATCGGTGGATCGGCTCTGATAGATGTTGTCCGCCCAGCGGCTGCGGTAAAGGGCGATCAGCGAACCGTCGTCGAGGCGCGCGATGCACATATGCACGCAGCCGCGGCTGCCGGGGACGTCGATGTCGCGCCAGGTCGCGCCGGAATCGGACGAGATCTTCACCGCGCTGGTGTCCTCGTCGCCGTTCCATTTCCGACCCGGGGTGCTGTGGCAATAGAACACGGGCAGCAGCCAGTCGCCATTGTCGAGCACGACGATCGGCTGCCGGATGAAGGTGCCGCGGCCGCGCTGCTCGGGAAACAGCGTCTCGATCGGGCCCCAGTTCTTGCCGTTGTCGCGGGAGAGGCGGCGGCGGATCAGCGCGGTGTCCTGGTTTCCCGCCAGCTGCGCCGTCCACATCAGCCACAGCGTGCCGTCAGGTGCGGGAAACAGCACCGGGTTCTGCTCCGAACGTCCGTTGTCGTCGGACAGCTTTTTGGCGGGAGACCACTGCGTCGCGCCGCGGGGCAGGCGCGAAAAATAGACCGAGATGTCCGACATGCCCTCCTGCGTGCCGCCGAACCAGACGCAGGCCAGATCGCCGTTCGCGAGCGGCATCAGATTGGCGGCGTGGTTCTGCACGCAAGGCGAGGGAATGAAAGCGTCGGACCGGTCGGGATCGCCGGCGGCCGGGCGAACGACGCCATCGGCGGCGGTCCCGACGTCGGCGGTCACGATCCCGGTATCGATGATCATGTCGAAGTCCTTTCCATCAATGCATTTGGCTGCGGCGTCGTGGCGGCGGCCGGAGCGCGGCCCATCACCAGGCGCTCGACCGCCATCACCACCAGCGGCGTCGCGGCCGCGACATACATGTTGTCGATGCCGAAGGGGTTTCCGAGCATGTACCAGGCCGTCGTCGAGATCGCGGCGCCGATCAGGCCCGCGGTGGCGCCGCGGTTGCTGGCAAACAGCGGCAGATAGAAGCCCATCATCGCGATGATGGTGATCGACAGGCGCAGCGCGCGCGTGAAGAACGACAGCTTGAGGATTTCAGGAATGAAGAAGACGAAGACCAGCGGTGCAATGCCGATCGCCACCGAGAACAGGCGGGTCATCTTCAGCTCCCGCTCCGGCGTTGGCTTCCAGTAGGGGACGTAGAAGTCGCGGACCACCAGCGAGGCGATCGCGAGCGCCACCGTGCAGACGCTGACGAAGATCGAGGCGACGAGCGAGGTCGTCACGAAAGCCGAGGCCAGCGGCGGCATCTTCTCCAAAAACACCGGCAGCGCGTAGAGGCTGTTCATGTCGGGATAGAGGAATTTCGCGGAGACGCCGATCAAGGCGAGCAGGAATCCGAGCGGCAGGCAGAACGCCGCCGCATAGAAGGTGGCCCTGCGCGCGTCATCGGCGCTCGGCGTCGATGAGATCGCCTGCACGATGAACTGGGTCGAGAAGATCGCGCCGACGGTGCCAAAGGTCCAGGCGAAGATGGTCGCAAAGCCGATCTTGCCGTCCCAGCTGAAGTAATAGGCGGGCAGCTTGGCCTGGATCGGCGCGATGCCGCCGGTCAGCGACATCGCAACCGAGAATATGATGACGATACCGACGACCTTGATGGCGCTGTGCAGGATCGTCACCCAGGCGACGCCCTTCAGCCCGCCGAACACGTAGTAGAAGGTGCTGACCACGGCGATGATGCACATCGCAACAGGCATGCTGACATGCAGTGCGGTGGCGATTGCGGCCGCGCCGCTCACATAGTTGCCGACGTTCACGAGCAGCAGCGCGTAGATCATGATCACCGACACCGTGAGCATGGTCGACTTGCCGTATTTCTGCGCGATCGCCGCCGAGATGGTGTATTCGCCGGAACTGTAGAGCTTCTTCACCATCAGGAACCCGAACAGCAGGAAGCCGATCGAGGCGCCGAGCACGGCCCACCCCGCCGCCATGCCCGACTGAAACGCTTCCTGCGCCGTGCCGACGGTCGATTTGGCGCCGACGAATTCGGACATCATCAGCACGCCGACGACCACCGCCGGCATCGCGCGTGCGCCCGTCATGAACTGATCGCTGGTCCTGCTGCGCAGCCTGAACGTGAGCCAGGACGTGAAGGCGATGTAGGCGACGATCATCGCGACGATGAGCGTGCTGTCGCCATTGAGGATGGCTTGCATCGATGACGTTTCCTCTGGTGGCGCGGATGCGGTGTTGTGAGCCCGCTTGATCCCGCTGCATATTGTTCGGAATGCGAACAATTGTTCTTTAATTTCATTATTCCTGCCCGCACGTCCCGCGTCAAGCGCGCGCAGCGGTGCGGTGCTGCAACGCGCCCGGTCGGGCAGTCATCGCCGCTGCATGTTCAAAGGGTTGCAGGCCAAAGAAAAAGTGTCGGTGGGACAGTGCGGCGGGACGGTCGGCGCACGGCCGACGTCATGCGCAGGGAATCCGAGGCCCTGCCGTTCCGGGGTCAGTTCGACTTCAGCGCCACCTTGGCGACCTCGGCCATCCAGCTCGAGGCGACCGGCAAAATCGCGTCGTTGAAATCGTAGCGCGGGCCGTGCAGCTCGGCGCCGTCGCGCAATTCACCGTTGCCGATCCAGGCGAAGGCGCCGGGGCACTGCTTGAGGAAGAAGGCAAAATCCTCGCCGGCCATGCTCGGCGCGAGATCGCGTCGCACCTCGGTCTGCACCCTCTCCGCTGCGAGGCGCGCCAGGCCCGCCTCGGCCGGCGTGTTGACCACCACGCCGACACCCATGACGATTTCGGGCGTGACCTTGACGCCGAAGGTCGTTGCAATGCCTGCGCAGACCTCTCCGATCCGCGCCAGGATGACATCCTTCACCGCGTCGCGATGATACCGCAGCGTGCCGCCGATGGTGACGCGTCCCGCGATCTGGTTGCGCGCCGTGCCGCCTTCGAGCGTACACAGCGAGAGCACGGCGGTGTCGAGCGGATCGATGCTGCGCGACACGACCGATTGCAGCGCCACGATCAGGTGTCCCGCCGCCATGACGGGATCGCGGGTCAGATGCGGCATGCCGGCATGTCCGGCATGGCCGTCGATGGTGATGCTGACGCGTCCGCCGGAGGCCATCACGACGCCGTCGTGGACCGCAATGGTGCCGGCTGCGAGCCCGGGCCAGTTGTGGAAGCCGAACACCCGCGTCATCGGAAAGCGGTCGAACAGGCCCGCCCCGACCATCGCGCGCGCGCCGCCAAGGCCTTCCTCGGCCGGCTGGAAGATGAAGTCGACGGTGCCGCTCCAGCTGGTGTCGGCCACCAGCAGCGCGGCCGCGCCGAGCAGCGAGGCGGTGTGCCCGTCATGACCGCAGGCATGCATCACGCCTGATGTCGTCGAGGCGTAGGGCAGGCCGGTGTCCTCGGTGATCGGCAGCGCGTCCATGTCGGCGCGCAGGCCGACGCGGCCCTGCGCCGCCCCTCGCGTCAGCGTCGCAACGACGCCGTGGCCGCCGATGCCCGCTTCGAAGGGAATGCCGAGCTCGGTGAGCTTCTCCTGCACGAAGGCCGAGGTGGCCTTCTCGTGGAGGCCCAGTTCCGGGTGGGCATGTAGATGCCGGCGCCACTGGGTCAGTTTCTGGTGCAGCTCGGGGGGCAAGGCGGCGATCTTTCGCAAGGAGGGCCGGCTAATGCCAGCATAGCCGAATATTGAGCCGACCCGTCAAGCGCCTGCGAATGTCTCGCGTGCAGCAACATCGTCATGGCCGGGCATAGCCGTCCGAAGGACGGCGTCGCTTCCGCTCGCCATAGCCGTCCGAAGGACGGCGTCGCTTCCGCTCGCCTATGACCCGGCCATCCACGTCTTGCTTCGGCCATGACGGATTGCCCTACGGCGAGAGCTTCGCCAGTCCTTTCCAGTCGAAGCTGATGCCATGGCCCGGCCGGTCCGGCGCCAGCGCCTTGCCGTCCTCGAGCACCAGCGGGTGCTCGATATACTTGTCCAGCCCGAAACCATGCGCTTCCAGATACGAGCGGTTCGGGCAGGCCGCGAGCAAATGCACCGTGATGTCGTGCGCGCCGTGGCTGGTGACCGGGAGATTGAACGCCTCCGCGAGCCGCGCGATCTTCATGAACGCACTCACGCCGCCGCAATTGGTGACGTCAGGCTCGGGATAGGATACCGCGCCGGCGACGATGTAGTTCTTGAACTCCCACAGCGAGCGCAAATTCTCGCCGGCCGCGATCGGCACGCCGCCGGCCTGCATGATGCGGGCATGGCCCGCGACGTCGTCGGGGATAACAGGCTCCTCGAGCCAGGTGAGGTCGTAGGGGACGAAGGCGCGGGCGGCGCGGATCGCGTCCTCGACCGTCCATTTCATATTGGCGTCCGCCATCAGCGGAAAGCCGTCGCCGAGATGTTTGCGCATGGCCGCGACGCGCGCGACGTCGGATTTGAGATCGGGCCGGCCGACCTTCATCTTGATAGCGCGAAAGCCCTTGGCGAGATTGCCGTCGGTCTGGGCGAGCAGCGCCTCGACGGAGAGATCGAGGTCGATGCCACCGGCATAGCAGGGCACGTGCGCATCGAAGCCGCCGAGCAGGCGGAACAGCGGCAATTTCGCGCGCCGCGCCTTCAGGTCCCACAACGCGATGTCGAGCGCGGACAGTGCCAGCACCGCCGGTCCGCCGCGCCCGCCATAATGCAGGCCCCACCAGACGTGATGCCAGATCGCTTCGGTGTCGTCGGCCTCGCGTCCTTCGACGAGCGGCGGGATCTCGCGTTTGAGGATGTCCGCAGTCGCCCCGCCATTGCGCCCGACCGTGTAGGTGTAGCCGACGCCTTCGGCGCCGTCGGCATCGCGGATGCGGCAGGTGATCAGCTCGAATGCCGCGATCTCGCCATGCGTTGAGTCGGACAGCGTGACGGGGAGCGGGATCCGGTAGAATCCGGCTTCGATATTTGCGACGCGTGCCATGCGGCCTCCCTGCTTTTCCTTGCAGGCTAGGCCGGCAGGCATCGGCGGGCAACCGCGGGCGATGCAGGGCAGTTCTGTAGGATGGGTAGAGCGAAGCGAAACCCATCATCTTCGTTACCGCGGCGATGGGTTTCGCTGCACTCTCCCCGTCCTGCGGACGACTTCATGCGAAGAAACGACGCAGCTCCGCCGCAACGCGAATCGGGTCGCCTTCGTTGTCTGCCGCGATGTGTCCGGCGCCCTTGAATTCAACGCGCGTCGCGTTCGGCAGGATCGCGGCGAGAGCATCGAGGGCGGTGGCGAGATAGCCCTGGCTCCGATCGCCGCCAAGCAGCAGCGTTTCCGTGCTCAAGCTCCTGAAGCGGTCAAGATCGCCGGCTTTCTCCGCAATCAGCTCGATGTCGTAGTGGACCGTGGGGATGAGCGTGGCCAGAGGCGGCCCGTTGCCAACGGCCGCGTTGGGACGGAGCCGCATCATCATGGCGAAGAACGATTTAAGGACAGGCGCAGGGAGCCTTGTCATGATCTCGTTGTCGCCGGTGCCTTTGAGCACGGCAACAAGGGCGCCCGGCAGATCCCCCTTCGCCAGGGCCGCCTCATAGCCAGCGGCCCAGTAGCGCGGCTGGACCCCGCCGAATTCGAGCGGCGGCTCGTAAAGCGTGAGGCGCGCGATCGCCGGATTGGCGAGCGCGGTGTGCATGGCAACCAAGGCCCCGGCGCTCAATGCAAACACATTTCGTGCGCCCGTCTCGGCGAGAAGCCGGCCGAGATCATCGATCTCGGTCGCCATGCAGTGGTCGGGCCGGAACGGTCCGCTCAGACCACGACCGCGGCGGTCCGGGATGAGAACGGTGAAGCGGTTGGCCAGCGCTGCGCCAAGGTCAGTAAAGCTCGCTGCGCTCTGCAGCGCGCCATGGAGCAGCACCAGTCCGGGGCCTGAGCCCAGTTGCCGATATCCAATGACGGTGCCGTCATTGGCGACAAATGATCTCTCTGAGCTCACGCGCGACGCGCCTCACCGCATCGTCGCGAGCTGCACGGCCAGCGCGCAGGCGCGGTCGTATTCGTCGAGGTTGATCCACTCGTCGATCGTGTGCGCCTCGTTCTGGCCGGCGCCGAAGGTCACGGTCGGAACGCCGTGGCGGACCATCCAGTTGGCATCGAGACCGCCATTGGCGGTGCGGACGTTCGGCGTGCCGCCGACCGCGGACACCGCCTCGACCGCGCGTTTGACGACGGGGAGATTGTCCTTCATGCGGAACGGAAAATAGTCGGTCTCGGCCTTGAACTTGACCTTGCCGGATTTGCCCTGCGCGTTCGTCACCTTCTTGGCGGCCTTCTCGAACGCGGCTTTGTAGGCCTTGGTGATCTCCTTGAAGAATTTGCCGTCGTGGCTGCGGCTCTCGCCGCGCACATGGACGTAGTCGGTGACGACATTGGTGGCATCGCCCGCCGGGCGGCCCTCGCCGCCGGTGACGGGGCCGACATTGCTGGTGCCTTGGCTCTTGCCCTTCACGACCTTGCCGAACCAGCCGCCGGACTTCACCTCGGCGAGCGCCAGCGCCATGATCATGGTCGAGGAGATGCCGCGCTCCGGTGCGACGCCGGCATGCGAGGCGCGGCCGAAGATCTCGACATTCCAGCGGTCCGCGCCGACGGCGCCGATGATGACGTTGGAGGCCGAGCCGCCGTCATAGTTGAAGGCCATCGCCGGCGAGCCGAGTTCGTCCAGCTTGACGTGGCGCGCGCCGTAGAGCCCGCTCTCCTCGCGCACGCAGAACAGCAGCGTGATCGGGGGATGATCGAGCTTCTGCTTGGCGAGCTCGGCGGCCAGCGTCACCAGCACGCCGCAGCCGCAGCGGTTGTCGCCGCCGAGTGCGGTCTTGGCCTCGTTGACGATCTTGCGGCCGGATTTCTTCGGCTTGGCGCCGGCACACAGCGGCACGGTGTCCATGTGGGTCATGAACATGATGCGCGGCTGGTTGTGCAGCGCGCCGCGGCCGGGCAGGTCGACGATGAGGTTGCCGGTCTCGGTCGGCACGGGAATGCGGGTGTTGGCGTCGTCGAGCCGGATCGCCTTCGCCGGCACGCCGCTCTCCTTTAGCGCGGCGGTGAGCTCACGCCCGATCGCCGCCTCCTGTCCGGTGACGCCCTCGACGGCGAGGAAGCGCATGAGGCGGTCGGTGGCGGCTTTGGTGTCGACAGGCATGAGATGGTCCTTTGATGCACGGTACGCGCCAGCATCCTTCGCTGCGCCGTGTTTCGCAAGGCCTCTCGGACAGTCCGGTGAGTTTTAGGGCGGGGCAGGGACGACCGCATCAAAGCCACGGTGGCTGTTGGCGGCGGCGCGCCGAACACGACGCGCCGCCGACGCTTTCGGCACAAAAATCAGTATCGCGCGACGAGCGGGGTGAGGGCAGAATTGAATCGCCAATTCACGCCCAGCATGACGGTTTGCATGTTCTGCCGGACGGTGGCCGGGAAGAAGGGAGTAGCACATCCGGGACTGCTGGTGCAGTTCAGGGTGTAGCCGTTCGTTCCAAAGTCGAAATAATTGTATTCGGCCTTCAACGACAGGTTTGGCAGCAGCGCATATTCGAGGCCGGCGCCGACGACGAATCCCGTCACATCGCGCGACCCCTTGAAATCAACCGAGAAGGCGGCGAAATCGGTCTGCGTCATCTGATAATTGAAGTGGGCGAAGGCGGCGCCGCCCTTGGCGTAAAACAGCACGCGATCGAAGGCGTAGCCGATGCGGCCGGTCGCGGTGGCGACGCGATCGAGCTGGGTCGTCAGCAGGAAGCCGGCGGCGCCGCCCGGAATCAGTGTCGTGCTGGTGTCCTTCATGTCGGCCCAATCGAACTGGCCTTCGAGGCCGACCACCAGGGAGCCGACCTGATAGTCGCAGCCCCCTTGCACGCCGGCGAGCCAGCCGCTGTTGTGATCGGCATTGAATGTTTGCCCGACGATGGGCTGCTGCTCGTTGACCCCGCGGCCACCGCCGCCATTGCCGCCGACATAGCAACCGGTCCAGGAGAAGGCCGGGGCCGCAGGCGCCGCCTTGTACGGCATCGACACGTCCGCCGCCATGGCCGAGGTCAACGTCGAAACGGCCAGCGCAATGGCGCTGAAAAGGGTTTTGGTGGTCATGCGAGGATCTTCCTTCAACTAACGGCAATGGCGCCTGAGGCGCATCGTGCGTGTCGGCATCGCACAGGCCAGCGACTTCATCTGGTGAGTTGTCCGACTTCGCGATCCGGTCACAATATCCGGCGAGTCACGCGGCGGCTGTAACCACCGGGTCACAGTGGAAATAACGGCCACTGCAGGTTGCGACTTTTCACAGAGGCTGGCGCGACAGGAAGAATCGGGAGCATCCGCTGCGCCACGCTGTTGTGCGAGGCTACTTTACGCGGTGCGCGTATAGGCCAGGAAGATCAGCGCGCCCAGAAGAAGCGCCGCTGCCATGAACAGCAGCACCGCCGGCAGCCCCGCGAACGCCGCCACCGCGCCTGTCATCGACTGCATCAGGGCGGCGCCGAGGAAGAAGGCGAGGTTGATCGCCGCGAGCGCCTTGCCCGCGGTTTGCGCATCGACCAGCTGCCGCGACATGCCGAACAGCAGCGGCTGGGCGGAGGTCGCAAGGCCGATGAGCACGAACAGCACGAGGTCGTATTGCGGCGGCATCACGGGAACGCCGAACAGGATCGAGACTGCATAATGCGGCGCCCCCAGCGCCATCAGCGCCAGCAGCGCCGCGCCGACCATATGCGTGCCCGCCACCAGCTCGCGGCGGCGACTGAGCCTGCGGTCGATCATGCCGATGCACAGCGGACCTGCGATCATCGCCAGCGTGAACGCGCCGAGCTGGTTGCCGGCCTCGACCCGCGTCAGTCCCTTGATCTCCATCAGCCAAGGTCCGCCCCACAGGCCGCGCAGCACCAGCGAGGTCGCGAGCGACACCAGCGCCAGCGCGATCAGGCCACGCAGGGGACGCGAGAGTCCGAGCCTGAGCACCTCGATCATCTGTGACAGCGGCGAGGACTCGTCCTTGTGCTCGGCCGGCTGCCTCGGCACCAGCAAGAACACCGCAAGCGCGACGAGGATGCCGCCGAGCGCGGAGATCCAGAATCCGGCGCGCCAGCCGTAATGATCGACCACGAAGGCGAGCGGGCTCGACGACAGCAGCATGCCGATATTGCCGATCGAGAGGATCGCGCCGGACCACAGGCCAAACCGCGCCGCCGACAATTGCTTGGCCGCCAGCGTCATCGGGCACATCAGCATGCCTGATGTCGCGATGCCGAGCATCACCTGCCCGACCGCAAAACTTTCCGGCCCCGTCGCGAATCCCGACGCGATGGCGCCGATCACGGTTCCCATAAGCAGGCTCAGCGACACCGGCCGCACGCCGAAGCGATCCATCGCCGCGCCGACCGGAATCTGCGCGGCGGCAAAGGCAAAGGGATAGACCGAGGTGAGGCTCGCCAGCGCCTGCGGCTCCATGTGGAAATCCGCCGCCATCAGGTCGAGGCTGACGGCGGGAATCGTGCGCAGCAGGGTCGAGAGCATGTGCCCGCAGGCGAGCGCAAGCAGCGCAAAGATCAGCGCGCGGGTGCCATCTCCCGCGTTATCAGTGGCAACCGCACTCATCAGCGTCCCGTCCCGGCGAGGGTTTCGGCCGGGTTACACGATTGGCGGGACGGTGCCAATGGGGGAGGGCCGATCCGGTGCGCGATGCTTTGTGTCTTCCGGAGCCCCGCTGATCGAGCCAGGCCCCGCGTCGATGCCGCTGAAATTGTGATTCGTCGTTACGCCGTCAGTTGATGACGAGCGCTGTTCAATTCCTGCATTCCGATTTATCGAAGCAAAGGTTCGATTGCTCGAGTCTGGAAAAGTCCTCTGTTGCAATGAATACGAGAAGCCCGAGCAGAACCATTGCCGCGATGTTGGAACGCATGCTGGGGCGGTTCTCGACCGTGGCGCGATGGTGTTCGAACTTCGAGAGGTCGAGCATGCGCAAGATGTTGTCGGGCCGTGCATCATCAACCGGATCTCTGCCGCCTCTTGATCGCGTTCGAAACGGTACGACATTTCCCCGGTGGTTCGGTTGATCAGCCTTCATCTCGCGCCTCGTTCCCATCAAGCAGCGCTTGCTGAATTTCAATGATAAGGCCTGACTTGAGGCGAGCGATCCTGAAATTCGCGATCGCTGGCGCAATTCAGCGTGATGCCGCGGTGACCTCTCACGTCTCTCCATTTCGTTTCTGTTTGTTTCTGCCTGTCCTTCGTTGGACGGCTTTGATCGAGCGGCTGCGTTTTGCAGCGAGCGAACATGAAAATTTGTACAGATTTTCGCACGCGATCGTCATTTTGACGCTGGGATTTTGTCCGCGATACTTCCAATCCGAGGCGGCGGTTTCACCTGCAATCAGTCGGCTTATCTGAAGGCAGATACAAACAGTTAGAGGGCCATCAATTTGTCAACGCGACCGAAGCTCAGCGTTGCGCTGTTTGGAATCCTTGCAATAGCCGCGGTGGCCTATGGCGTATGGTATGAGCTCCTCGGGGGCGTCAAGCCAGCCGCAGCGGCCGCCCAAAGCGCTGCCAGTCAGGCCGCGGCGAAGATTCCCGTCACCTCGTTCGTAGTGAAGAAGGCCGACTTTCCCGTGCGCGCCTACGGTCTCGGAGTCGTCTCGCCGTTCAAGACGGTGACGGTCAAGAGCCGCGTCGACGGTCAGATCATCAAGGTGTTCTTCAAACAGGGGCAGATGGTGAAGGAGGGCGATCCACTTCTGGAGATCGATCAACGCCCCTTTACCGCGGCTCTCGAGCAGGCGGTGGCGAAGAAGGCCCAGGACGAGGCCAATCTGAGGAACGACCGGTTGAACCTGGAGCGCTTTCAGAAGCTCGCGAAGCAGCAATTCGAGACCCAGCAAAATCTCGATACCCAGCAGGCCCTGGTCGATCAGATGATCGCGCAGGTGAAGGGCGACGAGGCCGCCATCGACAATGCGCAGACCAATCTCGGCTACACCTCGATCAAGGCGCCGATCAGCGGACGAACGGGTTTCCGGCTGGTTGACCCCGGCAACATCGTGCATGCCGCGGATACGACGGGGATCGTCACCATCGCCCAGCTTCAGCCGATCGCCGTGCAGTTCACGGAGCCCGAAGAGCAATTGCAGGCCATCGACAAGGCCTTTGACGCCGGCGAGGTGCCCGTCGAGGCGCTGACCTCGGACGGAACCAGGACACTGTCGCAAGGCAGGCTCGTGGTCATGGACAATTCGGTCAACCAGGCCACCGGGACCATCAGCCTGAAAGCGCGCTTCGACAACAAGGACAATGCGCTGTGGCCCGGCCTGTCGGTGACCACGCGGATGCTGATCGACACGCGCAAGGACGTCATCGTCGTGCCGCAGGATGGCGTGCAGCACGGGCCGTCGGGTCTGTTCGCCTATGTGATAGGCGACAATGGCAAGGTCAGCGCGAGGCCGATCAAGGTCAGTCAGAGCGGCGACGCAAATGCCGTGGTCTCCGAAGGGTTGAACGTCGGAGACCGGATCGTGGTGGCCGGACAGTCGCGCCTGTTCGATGGCGCGTTGGTCGAGGAAGCGCCTGCGGCTGCGCCGATGGCGGATGCAAGCGCCACTGCCACTCAGGCCACGAGCGGAACCAAGAGCGGAACCAAGACCACCGGATCGGCTGACTGACATGGCTGGCGGTATCTCGGCTCCCTTCATTCGCCTCCCCATCGCGACGTCGCTGCTGATGGTCGGCATCGTCTTCGTCGGGATCATCGCCTATCCGCAATTGCCGGTGGCGCCGCTGCCGGAAGTCGACTTCCCCACCATCCAGGTCTCCGCCAACCTGCCCGGCGCGGATCCGGAAACGATGGCTTCTTCGGTGGCGCAACCGCTCGAATCGCAATTTGCGCTCATTCCCGGCGTCTCGGAGATGACGTCGCAGAGCCAGACCAGCTCGACCCAGATCGTTCTGCAGTTCGATCTCTCGCGCAACATCGATGGCGCCGGCTCCGACGTGCTCGCCGCCATCAATGCCGCGAGCGGGCAATTGCCCAAGAACATGCCGACCCCGCCGACCTACAGAAAGGTCAATCCGGCCGACTCACCCATTCTCACGCTCGGTGCCACATCGACGACGCTGCCGATGACGCAGGTGTCCGACGAGACCTACACCAAGCTCGCGCAGGCGATCAGCCATATCAGCGGCGTCGGCCAGGTCAGTGTCGGTGGACAGCAGGCGCCGTCGATCCGTGTCCAGATCGATCCCGCCAAGCTGGTGGCCAAGGGCCTGTCGCTGGAGGACGTGCGCACCCCGCTCTCGGTGATCACCGTCAACAATCCCAAGGGGACCCTCAACGGAGACACCCGCACCTACACCGTCTATGCCAACGACCAGTTCACCAAGGCCGAGGCCTGGAACGACATCGTCATCGCCTATCGGAACGGCAGTCCCGTTCGTGTCGGCGACATCGGCCATGCCGTGAGTGCACCGCTGGACAATACCCAGTACGGCTGGGTTGACGGCAAGCCCGGCGTCTTCCTGGTCATCTTCAAGCAGCCGGGCGCCAACGTCATCGACACCGTCGACAGCGTCATGAAGCAGCTGCCGCATCTGCAGGCGGGCATCTCGCCGGCCATCAAGGTCTCGGTGCTGTCGGACCGCACGCAGACGATCCGCGCGGCGGTGAAGGACGTGCAGTTCACGCTGCTGCTGACGATCGGCCTCGTCGTGATGGTGATCTTCGTCTTCCTGCGCAGCGTCTGGGCCACCATCATTCCGTCGATCACGGTGCCGCTTGCGTTGCTGGGCGCCTGCGCGCTGATGTGGATCGCCGGCTACAGCCTCGATAATCTGTCACTGATGGCTCTCACCATCGCGGTCGGCTTCGTGGTCGACGATGCCATCGTGATGCTGGAGAACATCACCCGCTACATCGAGGAGGGCGAGACGCCGATGGCCGCCGCGCTCAAGGGCGCGAGCGAAATCGGGTTCACGATCATCTCGATCTCCGTTTCGCTGATCGCGGTCTTGATTCCGCTATTGCTGATGAGCGGGATCATCGGCCGCCTGTTCCGCGAATTTTCGGTGACGCTCGCGATGACGATCGCCGTGTCGGCCCTGGTATCACTGACGTTGACGCCGATGATGGCGTCGCGCTTCCTCAAATCGCACGACGAGGAGCATCACGGCAGGCTCTATATGCTCAGCGAGCGGATGTTCCAGGCCCTCGTGAACGGCTACGCGCGCGGCCTCGACCTCGTGCTGCGTTTCCGCTTCATCACCTTGATGGTGTTCTTCGCGACGATCGCGCTGACGGTCTATCTCTTCGTGATCATCCCCAAAGGGTTCTTTCCGCAGCAGGATACCGGGCTGATCACCGGAATCGTCGAAACGTCGCAGGACGTGTCGATCGCCGACATGGCGAAGCACATGCAGGAGATCGGCGCGATCGTGCTGAAGGACCCCGCGATCGACCACATGGCGATGCGGATGGGCGGAAGTGGCAATACGCTCAACGACGGCACGATGTACATTACGTTGAAGCCGCGCGATGAACGCACCGACTCGGCCGACCAGGTCATCCGTCGTCTGCAGGTCCAGACGGCGAAGGTCCAGGGCGCGCGGCTCTATCTCCAGTCGGCGCAGGACGTCCGTGTCGGCGGCCGGGCCTCCCGGACGCAATTTCAGTTCACGCTGCAGTCGACCGACATGGACCAGCTGAACACATGGGCCCCGAAGCTGCTCGCGAAGATGAAGGAGATGCCCGAGCTTCGCGACGTCGCGTCCGACCAGCAGACGTCGGGCACCACGCTGACGCTGTCGATCGACCGCAACCAGGCCGCGCGTTTCGGGATCACGCCCGACGTGATCGACGCGACCCTGTATGACGCATTCGGGCAGCGGGAGATCGCGACATATTTCACCCAATTGTCCACCTACTATGTCGTCCTCGAGGTGCTGCCCTCGCTGCAGAAGAATCCGTCCACGCTGGAGCAGATCTACCTCCGCTCCCCGACGACGGGAGGCGAGGTGCCATTGTCGGCGTTCACCAAGTGGACCACGGCTCCGGTGCGGCCGTTGGCCATCAATCACCAGGGCCAGTTTCCCGCGGTGACGATCTCCTTCAACCTCGCGCCTAACGTCGCGCTCGGCCAGGCGACGCAGGCGATCGACGCGATGGAAAAGCAGATGAACGTGCCGGCCGCGATCACCTCGACTTTCGCAGGCACGGCGAAGGCATTCCAGGAGTCTCTCTCCTCCGTGCCTTTGCTGATCGTGGCGGCGCTGATCGTGGTCTATCTCATTCTCGGCGTGCTCTACGAGAGCTACATTCACCCCTTGACGATCCTGTCGACCCTGCCGTCGGCCGGTGTCGGTGCTCTGGCGACGCTCCTCATCTTCCATTTCGACTTCAGTTTGATCGGGCTGATCGGCCTCGTCCTGCTGATTGGCATCGTCAAGAAGAACGGCATCATGCTGGTCGACTTCGCGATCGCGGCGGAGCGGGATCAGGGCCTGTCGCCGGTTGAGGCCATCCGACGGGCATGCCTGCTACGCTTCCGTCCGATCCTGATGACCACGATGGCGGCGGTGCTCGGCGGCGTGCCGCTGATGCTCGGCCACGGCACCGGTTCGGAGCTGCGTCAACCGCTCGGCTACGCCATGGTCGGCGGTCTCTTGGTCAGCCAGGTCCTGACGCTCTTCACCACGCCGGTTGTCTATCTTTATCTCGACCGTGTCTCGCAATGGTTCAGTCCGAAACCACACGCAGGAAGCGATCCTCAGGAAGAGGACGTTGTCGACGATGGCGATCTGGACGTCGTCGAAGAGCTGGACCGGAAGAAATCAAGGGTCTTTGCGGCGGAGTGACTGTTTGACATCCGCGCCGACGGCGGCGAGCGCGGTCCGGTCAATCAGCAGGTTTTTGATGGTGGCTCTGCCGGCACTTCACATGTCGGCTCTCAGGGGAGCTGACAGAAACCGAGGAGTGCTCGATAGATGCGAATGACCCAAAGCGGTCCTTCACTGCATCAGAGAGCCTGGCCACGAAACGGTATTGCTAGCGAGTGAACTGATAATCGATCCAAACCTGAATTTCCGATAGTCCGCTCAAGTCCAACGAGCCCGCTTCGATTTCGTGCGGCTCAATCGTCACGTCCCAATCTCCACCCACGCCGCGGCCCCAGATGGCCAATGACGTAGGAGCATCGATCGGTGGGTCGGTGTTCTCGACGGGGCGGTCCAGCCGCGTCGTTTCCGCCCGGCGATTGACGGTCTGGGGCGCCAGATGCTGCACCTCAACCGTTCCATCCAGTCGACGCTGCTCGTACTGCGCGCCGTGCCGCACCACGCATGAGATTTCTCCGCTTTGATTGCGCGCTCCAACAAAGGAGACGAGCACGTTCTTGACCTTGGTCTCAAAGTGGCTTTCGGGCAGGTCCGTCGCTTCAAGCCGAAAGCTGAAGCTATGTGTATTGCGGAGCGATGTTAATTCCGGACCGTCCGTGAACGAGAGCCTATGAGTGTCCCAGTCGGGCCTGGCGTCAAAGTAGGAGATATAGGACAGTTGCATATTGATGGGGTTCAGGATGTTGCCCCAGGACGCGATCAGGGCGTTTGCGAGAGCGGCTTCGTCCTTTTCGCCTTCGTAGAAGGCCCGGCTGACGTCCGGACTAATCATTCCAGCATCCAGGAAGACGTTCTGTTCCTGGTCGTCGAGCGTATATATTTCGACCGATCTTTGCGCCCGGAAGGCCAGTGTCTGCAGCGATTGGGCCTTTGAGGCTGCTATGTCTATGGCAGCCAGTCCAACTTGCCGAATCGTGTGCTGCCCGTTCAGCAGGTCCGATTTAAGCTTATTCACCGATACGACCACCGCTTCGGCCCGCGCAAGTTTGGCGGTTGCGGCGTCAAGGCGCTGCTGGGCCAAGGTCGCCCGGTTCCCGGCAAGCATCAGTTCGTGAGCCAACTCGGCACCCTGTTTGACGAGCGCGACATATTTGGAGCTGTCGGGCGCCGCGGTGGCGTTGAGATTTTGCACCAGCTTCACGAAGCTCACGATGGACTTGCCGCCCTTGACGACAGCGTCGACGTTCTTGCCCACCTCCTCGTAGGCTTTTTTGACCTGCTTGAGGTCCGCGTCCTTGACCTTTGCGTCGTCGATCAGAGCCTTTACGATCGGTTCCGCATTGTCGCTAAGGGAGTTGGAAAGCGCGACCAATGACGGCACAAGCGCGACGACGCTCGCGCCCGCTGTCGGGATCGCGGCTACGATGCTCACCACCGCCGCGCCGATCGACGCCACCGTGCCGAGGAATCCGCCGAAAGAGAAACTCTTGGTCGCCATCACCGGCAGCGCCGTCTGAATTTCGGCGGTCACCTTGTCGAGCCGTTGCTTCGCATAGGTGACTTCGTCAGCCGAATTCTTCAGTTCGGTCTTCGCTATGTCGAATTCGTCACTGCTGTTTGCGCGCGCCGCGAGGACTTCCGTGAGTTGCTGCGCCGCGAACTCACTCATGACCGCGATTCCCTCCGCGCCCAAAAGCCATGACGTGCCGATGGTCAGGAAGCTCAGCGTCAGGGACCCAAAGCCGGTATAGGCGGCGATGTAGTAGTCAAACCGCGGCAACAAGTCCATTTCGCGCGGCAGGCCCAGCGCGTTGTTGCCGCCACCCTTCCACACCACCTCGTCCGTCCCTGCAACGGGCTCAGGAAAGCCCACCATCTGTCTTTGCAGACGAAGGGCCGCCACATTGTCCGGCTGAAACTGCAGCGCGGCCGCGAGCTCACCTGCAGCAAGCGTCAGATAGCCTGCACGATCGGTCACGCGAGAGTTGTACCTGTGATAAAAATAGTCCCCGACAGCAATACGGAACGGGGCCCAGTAATTGGCGTAAACGCCAAGATCACTGCGCACAAGCGCCAGGAACTCCGCTTCGGAAGCAACGGTGTAAGCGATGGTCGACGAGATGCCCGAAGCTCCGTCCGCGCCAGACGAGGCTTGTTCGTCACCCAGGAACCCTCCGGCACCGCCCGCACCACCGCCACCGCCCTCCGCTTCAAGTGCGGGAAAGCCATCCTCGGTCATGGTCGTGAAGGTCAGCGTGCCGGCATTTCCTCCTGGTCCGCCGCTGGTGCCCATGCTGGGAGGACTTCCTGGTGTGCCGGGAATTATCTCGCCGGGAACCCATTCCTCATGTGTGGTTTCCATGGGCCAGGGATCGGGGACCGTGATCCAGTATCCCTCGATAATGGTGTCGGGCACGCCTTCGCTGCCATCCGCTCCCGTTGCGCCGGCAGCTCCGTGACCACCAGACACGCTGATATAGGCGCCGGTTGATCGCTTGCACCGTACGATGACGGTGCCGCCACCCCCGCCGGGGTATGCTCCCCTGGCGTTAATCCCCTTTCCGTTGCCGTGATACTCGTCGGCGATGATGATCAGGGGCTTCTGACCGACTATGAGGTCAACCTCATGGATCACAACTCGCCCAAGTAGAAAGACCGGCCCCGATCCTACAAAGTTATTATAGAAGCTCTGCACATAGGCATTGATGACGACTCTGTCCCGTATATACGGATAGTTGTACGCATCCATGACGTCGTCGCCCCTGTGTTCAGGTGTACTGCCTGGATCATCGTTAGTGTTACAGGTATCTCGCCGTAGCCGTGGTGCACGCTTGAACGCCTCAGCCAGTCATCAGTCGAAGGCTAGTCTCAACCGCGGACGGCGCTCTCAAGGGGCACAACCTACGACAGCGCGTCCAAGCTCAATTGGCGTCCACGCGAGCTGCTGATACCAATACACTAAAGGTTGTGCTTTCACCAGTTTCGGGCCGCCTCAGGCCACCGCGTCACAACACCACATTGATGACCGCTCGCGGCCCTTAGCCGACTTTCACGACCTAGCTCAGTGTGCCGCTCTCGCCTTCATCAAAACGAACAAATGGGAGGCTAAAGCGACCACCGAGAAAATGACTATTCCTAGTTCAACACCGTGCACGCTCTGCGGCGCATAGGTCGAAACCAGCCAAATAAAGAGCCGAACAGCTCCCATGAAGACAACCACTCCCCACATCGCGAACCATTTTGGGGCGCTCCATGTTGGCTCGCCGTTGCGTCCCCACTGCATTGCGATGCGGTCCCGCTCGATACGAGGCGCGAAATAGAGGTTTAGGGTTACAACTAACGCAACAGCCAGACCAAAAACGTAATCTGCGGGTAACATATTTTGCGCCTTCCCGGGCAAGCACACTTGGCCCCTCGTGAGACGAACTGCCGCAATCTATGCTTGTTTGAGCCGAGCCGGTCGCGTCTATTTCCCGTATGGTTGCCAGCAGGTTGAGCGTTGCCCGAGGTCTCCCCCTGTTTCACGCCACCGCCTGGGCAATGAAGTTGCGGACGATCTTCGAGGTCTCGCCACGCCGGAACGCCAGAGCCAAGCGCACGATTGGAGCGTCCCCTTTGACCTCACGATAGGTGACGCCGGTTACATGAAGCTGGCGCATTGACGCCGGCACGAGCGAAAAGCCAAGCTCAGCTGCCACCAGGCTGACGACAGAGCTGATCTGCGGCGCGGACTGCCCGAGGGTCGGCTCGAAGCCCGCCCGCCGACAGGCCGCGATGACTGTGTCAACCCAGGCCGATCCGCGCGGCGTCAGAATGAGCGGATCCCCTTTGAGCCTGATAAGATCGATTTCAGTCGACTTCGCCACCGGATGGCTTGCGGGCAATACGACGAGCATCGGCTCGCTGGAGAGACGCCGAAACTGTAGATCGTCCTCGCCCTCATCGGGGCGCAGGAACACCGCGTCCAGCTCTCCTTCCCGAAGGCCCGCAAGGAGGCGGGATGTGCTTGCTTCCTCCAGCGTCAGATCCACATCGGGATAAGCTCGGCGAAACGATCGGATTGTCGAGGTAACAACGGGATTAAATGGTGCCGAGTTGGTAAAGCCGACCCGCAGCGAACCGATTTGACCCCGCGCAGCCCTCTGCGCGGCGCGAATGGAGCGCTCCGCCTGCATAGGAATGACCCGCACGTTCTCTAGAAAAGCGCGCCCTGCCTCGGTCAGTTCAGCACCCTGGGGAATGCGATGGAAGAGCGCAGCCCCGACTTCGGCCTCAAGATCCTTGATCTGTTGGCTCAGCGGCGGCTGCCCGATTCCAACGCGCGCAGCGGCGCGTGTGAAGTTTTTCTCCTCGGCAACCGCGAGGAAATAGCGGATGTGGCGCAGTTCCATGTCAGTGCCAAAAGCTATCGAGATCGTGCTTCCTATATATTTGACTGCGCGATTATCGAAATCAAATATCTCCTATCGGGGGCGCCGATTGACTTGGACGATCGAAATTGGACCAGAATCTGAACGTCAGTCTGAAAGACAAGTCCATCCCCGAGCCGGCGATTGGGAACATGGAACCCCGTCTCCCGGTTGCTGCACCTTCGCTTTCCGCGACACCCGAACTCGATCGATCGCGCGTTTTTTCGCACCGCCGGCGCGCCTTGCTGTTCCTCCTCGCCGTTGCAGCAACTGTCTTAGCCTGGAGGATATCGGGCTATCTGTTCGCCTATACGGACGACGCATACGTAACGTCCAATGTGCTGTCGATCACGCCGGAAGTTACGGGTCCGATCGCAGCGGTTCTTGTGAAGGACAACGAATGGGTGAAGCGGGGAACCCTCCTCTTTACCATCGATCCGGTTCCGTTCAGATTGGCCGTAGAGCAAGCGCGCGCGGAGGAGGCGCGAACTGAGGCTCAGCTGCCGGTCGACCGGGCGCAGTTGCAGGTTCTGCAGGCGCAGAAGGAAGCGGCGGGTGCTGCCGAGAGGCTCGCTGCGGCAAACCTGCGCCGTGACACGCCGCTTGCCCAGTCCGGTACGATCTCCGCGCAGGCCCTCGACACGACTCGTACCACCGAGGAGCAAAGCGCGGCCCAGCAACATGCTGCCGAAGCTGCCTTGCAGAAGGAGAACGAGACTCTCAGCCTGGATAAGGCTGCCGTCTCATCGGCCCACGCTGCACGTCTTCTCGCCGAATGGCGCTTGGGCTGCACCAAAGTCGTGGCGCCCGTTGATGGTTTCGTGACGCATCTTGCCATTCAAACTGGCGACATGGTTTCCACGAGCCAGGCAGCGGTTGCGATCGTCGATGGAAACGCCTGGCGCGTCGTTGCCAATTACAAGGAATATTATCTACGACACCTCCATCCCGGCGGCCTCGCCTGGATCTGGCTCGACAGCCATCCCTGGCATCTTTATCGCGCGCGCATCCAAGGTCTGGCGCACGGCATTAGTCGCCAGCAAGGAAGCGAGACACTTGTCCCTTACGTATCTCCAACGGTGAACTGGATTCGCCTGCAACGACGGATTCCAGTTCGATTCACGCTGCTCGAATCTCCTGGGAGCGACCAACTCTTCATGGGCGTCGACGCCCGCGTCCTGGTCATCTACTGATTGGGAGAATCTTGACGATGCCGCTCCTGATATCGGCCCTGCGACCCATACCGCAAGCCCTGGTGCGTGAGCTCAAATCGCTCGAGCTTCGCGGCCCGCGCGCCAGAGACGCAGCAAAACTCGTGATTTCGGTGCTGGTTGCTGTCGCGGCGGCAACCATTCTCAACCTTGATGATCTCTCCTGGGCAGCGTTCAGCGGCTACATGGTGATACGTGGCAGCCTCGCCGAGACATTCCGGCGGGGACTGATGCGAATCGTGGGCACTGCCGGTGGAGCACTGCTGGGGCTCCTGCTTGCGCCCAGCGCAGCGGACGCCCCTTTGCTGCTAATCGTTTTCCTCTTCCTTGTGTCATGGATCGGCACCTTTCAGTCGCTGGCGACCAACTACAGTTACGCATGGCTGTTCTTTGGCCTTACGGCCGGGATGGTCATCATCGAGGCGCTCGCCTCGCCAGACTCTGTCGTGCATTTCGCCGCCACACGGGTGGCGGAGATTACGGTCGGAACGTGCGCATGCCTTGTTGTTGCAAGCCTGTTCCCGGATACACCGAGCCGCAGGGAACAACATGCTTACGACATGCTCTGGTGTGGACGCCTGCGTGATGTGTTGAATGAGAGCTGGCTGCGAGAGAATTGGCTGCTGCTCGAGCACTGTACGCGCGCGGCGCTGGCCGTCGCCTTGCTTCCCCTCATCTGGCGGTGGTTCGGCATTGAGGAGTTCTCACAAACTGCGGTCACATCGTACGTCATCATGATCGTCCCATCGGCCGCGGTGGGGAACCGCCGATATGCTACGATCTACGAGAGGATAGCCCACAGGGCGCTCGGATGCCTGCTTGGTAGCGCGGTCGCTCTTGTCTCTATTGGCCTGTTCGGCACAGGATTGCCGGTAACCGTGCTCACCCTCGCTGCCGGCGTCTGGATCGGCTACCAAATCCAGACAGGACGGGAGATCAACTATCTCGGAACGCAGTTCACGCTCGGGCTTCTCATCACCCTAGTTCAGGGACCAGCTCCGATCACAGATATTACGCCTGGGCTAGAGCGTTTAGTTGGCATCGCGATCGGCTCCGCCATGCTGTGTCTGACGACCTTCGCTTGGCCTTTGGTTCAAGACCAGTAGCATCTCCGACGGAGGCTAACCGCCGTCTTCCCAATGTCGACCGACCAGTCTTCGTATGTCCCCTCAAGCGGCCGGACATCGCGAATGCGATCGTCGAGCCGAACCGTGCTTCAGGTCTCAGCGTGTCAGCTGACGGAGGTAAACCCGACACACTCCGCGCTTACCCCTGATCGCTGCTTTTGACCCAAAGCCGACCTCTGCTGAGATCCGCTATCAGGGGCACAGCGGACCTCATACGCGCCCTGACTGCCGGGCGTTCTGCGAGTACAAGCCTCGGTGCGCCTCGTGAAACCGGCTCAAGAACCTTCAGCCGTTTCGCTGCGCGGCTGGCGGATGGTTTCCTCGGGCGTGCCGATCCTCGGCCATGATGCCGGCATTCATGAAGCCGACGCAGGTCGAGACATCGGAAGAAGGCCATCTCGTGCGTGACCAGCATGATGATGCCTTCGGCGCTTCTCGCCCCGGTCACCCCTTGGCAGCAACGTACCCATAAAAATTCATAAGAAAGTCCCGAACGGCGAGGGGCTTGACGGCACCGGTTTTTTCCTGCGGATGCGGTATCACGTAGTCTCCATCGCCATATGAGAAGACCTTCGCCTTCACGTACCCGTTCATCACTTGTATCTTCTCGCGCAGCACGACCCAGTGCATTGTAAACGCGGAGCCTTTATCGGACTGGTCGTCATAGTCGATCATATTGGCGCTTATGAAAAGACATACGCGATATCCGCTGTCGAGCAGCCGGTTGGCTTCGTTTACATCGTCGATGTCTTTGTTGTATCGCGAAATGTTGGTATTCTCCCGCACGTCCCGGTATCCTGCCTTGCGAAACCATTGCTCCATTTCGCTCGGCAGGGTGACACCCGCAAGATCGCTGATCTTGCCTGTGTCGTCGAAATCGAGGAACCAGTTCTCCGAATCGCGTATGGAGGCGCATGTCAGCCAATCGACGTGGTCCAGCGACCAGGGTGGCGTGAAGTTCCTCACATCCTTTCCCGGCTTGATCAGCAGGCGGCCAAGGTTCGCCTGCCCCTTCTGATAGAGATCGATCGCGAACCGCGCGTAAGACCCTGGCTTGTCGGACGCGTAGCCGAACATCAGGGCGGATGGCCCGCACAGACTTCCCTGATCTTGATTGATGAGGCTCGGCTTCGCAATGCGCCTGAGAATACCTATGCCGACGCGGTGTGGGTCGAGCTTCGGAAAGAACGTCGTCCTCGTGTTTTTCAGGAAATCGCAGACCATTTCCGCGGCTAGTTTTTTCTGGTCGGAATTGAGGTCGTACGGTCCGATCCCGCGCTTCTCCTTGTATTCTTCTCCGACGAAGAGCGTGATGAGCTTTTTCGAGGTGGGGGAGAGCGTTCTGGAGGTGTTCGCAATGGTGGTCAGGTCGTCCAGCTCGAATGCGGTGACCATGCCGTCTGCGACGGTAGCCCGGATGATGTCAACGATCTCTGCGTAGTCCAGCTTTGAATCGTCGATGAGGCCTTTGCGAAGTGCAGCATCGACGGAAGGAGTCGCGATTGCGTCCCATTGGCCCTTTGGCAGGGCGGGCTTGGCAGCCGCCTTCGTCGACAGTTCAACGAGCCGACTGAATGTCGGGCCGGCAGGCCGAACATAGCCGTCAGGCGTGCCGGGAAAGTTCTTCTTTTGGAAGTACAGAATCGAGTTGTAAAGGCCGTCGCTGGCATAACCGGTCACGACCATCTGTGGTTTAAGCGTGTTCTCGGCGCCGCCGTCGGAAATGGCGATCTTGTTGAGCAGCGAAATGACCAGCTCCTGATCCTTTTTCCAGTTTTGGCAGCTGCGCCCTGTCGTCGCGAACCGTCCGACCTTGTCTTTCAACTGCAGCATATCGCGCCTCCCCGGAACGGGAATGCTGCCTCGAACGTCCTGACATGCAGCCGAGGCAGGCGCTGTGGCAAGTTTTCCCGCTGTAGGGTTGGTCGCCCCTGCCGTCCCTTGTGTTCATTCGCAAGGACAGCGGTCGCCCTGTGGCGAGGTTCACGAATGCGTTATGTCTGCCTATCGGGGTAGACCGGAATTCGTCGGCGCACCGCTAGAATGTCGCGAATGGCCCATCGCGACCTCTTGTGCTGCCGCACGAACCTGGTCGCTATTGGGGCAAAGCAGACGTAGCCTTCGTCGCATCACGCCGCGGGGTATATGGGCACACGGCTTAGCCCAGCTCTTGCAGCAGCTTCCGCGTCTCGGCCAGAAGCGCCCGCATCGCCCTTCGTTCCGCGATCCGGTCTTGCGTGAATAGCCCATGCTTCCGTGCATTCTGATTTCCCCTCGGTGCGCCTGATCTCGCGGAGCTGCCATGCATGCGACAGCGGGTCTTGCCGTGCGCCGCCGGCGCGAGGCAGGCGGTGCCGCTGCGTGTCCTGGCGCCGCAGCGCGGACTCGCCAGCATCGCAGCCATGTTGCGGTGGTGATCGCCGCTCATGCGCTGGCGCCTTGTGCGGCATCGACCAGTTCATGTTCGCCTTCGCCGGCTTCGCGAGGCGAGATCGATCCTGCTCCCATCGGCGTGTCCGCGACGCCTTGCTCCGTTACGATCATTCCAGCGTGCTGTACGGCGTGGCTCGCGGTGGCTCCCGCGCCATCCTGCACCGTCAGACTCTCCACCGTGATCGCCCGCTCGCCATTGTTGCGGTACCGGTTGAGCGCCTCGACCTGGGCCGGAAAGATTCGCGCCAGCTTGGCGAGCGCGCGTGAGGCGCTGTCCTGCCGCGGGATGTCGTCGGCGAAGGCGAGGCGATGGGCGCAGCGCATCGCCAGGACGTGAATGGCGACCATCTGCGCCGCCAGCATGGCCTCGATGGAGTCCCTCGGCGCGATGCTCTTCATCATCGAGATCATGAAGGCGAGATTGGCCTCGTCCGGCTTCTGCGCAATCACGCTGGCTTTCACCAATTGCTTCAAGATGCCGTGCAGCGCATCGCGGTCGACGGCACCGAGCGCGTCGGCCAGCAGCCGTTCGCCGGTTCTCGGGTCGGGATGGTCGATGGCAATGCGGCGCCTGTAGAGTTTGATGCGCGGGCTCGCAGCCGGGTCGCTGCGATCGGTTGCCGCAACCGGTGGCGTGGTGTGGCGATTTGGGGATGTCGTCATGTGTCGTGTCCTTTGCCGGCGCAGGTGCGCGACCGCCCGCCCGCGTGCTGCGCGCGGCTACCAATTTCGAGATGTCGATGAGAGGCTTACGCGCGATCGCGGCGAGGCGCCCGAGGAGCGGGCGGCTTGGACGCTGGCGATTGTTGCGATGATGCCATCATGCCGGTGTTTTGCCCGACGTGTCAAATTGCATTTCGTGGTATCCGAAGGTGCTTGTCCTGCGCAAGTCCTTGTCCTGACCGGGGCCGGCTACTGTGCATGGGGTTGTTTTCGCATTTTTTGTTTGGATGCGGCTCTCGCGTGCCGCGCGACGGAATGACGGCGTGCAAACGCGATTGCGAAATCTGGCGCGACCGCTAATCATGATCTCCAGAGGCGCCGCACCATGCAAAAGCGGCAGCGCGGGTCCGGGGAGAGAACGAATGCAACGAACGCTTCGCCTGCTGGCGATTGTCGCCGGATTGTGCGTGATGACCGAGGCTCTCGCGCAGAAATATCCGACGCGTCCGGTCAAGATGATGGTCGGCTTCAGCGCGGGCGGCCCGGTCGATGTGGTCGCGCGCATCATCGGCGACCGGCTGAGCAACAAGCTCGGCCAGCCCTTCGTGGTCGAGAACCGCGCCGGCGCCAACGGCATGATCGCAGCCGAGGGCGTGGCGCGCGCGGACGCGGACGGCTACACCATCCTCGCCTGCAACTCGTCCACCATCACGCTCAACAAGACGCTGTTCAAGGACGCCCGCTACGATCCGCAAGGGGACTTTGCGCCGCTCACCACCGTCATCTCGGCGCCGCTGGTTCTCGTGGTCAATCCTGAGAATCCCAAGACGGCCAACATCAACACCGTCGCCGATCTGGTCGCGGCGGCGAAGGCCGCGCCCGGCGCGCTCGCCTACGGCTCGGGCGGCAACGGCAACCTTGCCCATCTCGCCATGGAGCTGCTCAGCCAGAAGGCCGGCATCAAGCTGATCCACGTGCCCTATCGCGGCGGCGCGGCATCCGAGGTCGGCATCCTCGCGCAAGAGGTCCTGGCGGTGTTCGATCCCTTGTCCGCCGTGCCGCTGGTGAAGGCCGGCAAGCTGCGTGCGCTCGCGGTGTCATCGGCCGAGCGGCTGCCGGCGCTGCCTGACGTGCCGACTGTCGCGGAGGCCGGCTATCCCGGCTTCGACATCTCGTTCTGGGTCGGCTTCTTCATGCCGAAGGCTGTGCCCGCGCCGATCCGCGAGACGCTGCACCGTGAGATCGTCGCCGCCGCCAAAGATCCGGCGGTGCAGGAGCGGCTGGAGTCGCAAGGCGTCGTGAGCGTGCTCAGCCCGGCCGACTACGCCGCGAAGATCGCGAAGGAGACGACGGAGCTTGCCGAGGTCGTCGCGGCCGCGAACATCAAGGCGGAGTAGGGGGCGTCGCGGCGAGAGGATCTGCTTGCGGTAGCGGATCAGCGCTCGCTCGATGCGAGGCGGATGGCGCGGGCCTTCGCGCCGGTCGTCTTCCTCGATGCGCCGACGGAATCCTCATTAAAGCAGCAGGGAAAACCGGCCGCGAAGCGGGCCTCGAACTAGTCCTTGGGAAAATCCTTGCGCATCGCGATCTCGGCGGCGTCGCCGGGCGACAGCACAGTCTGCTCGAACGCTGCTTGCGGCTTCGTCATGATGTCATAGAGCGAAATGCCCTTGATCGGCTTATCCATGAGCACGCGAACGCAGTCGGCGAGCGTGCCGTTGTAGACGAGATAGGGCGGACCCCGATCCTTCTGTCTCTCGCCTTTCAGCGACGGCCACTTCTTCAGTTCGGCCGGCGCGTCATAGGCGATCGGCGATTCCTCTTTGAACATGCGCTTGGCCTCGGGCGGCGTGGAAAGCCCGAAAGTCCTAGTGCCGCCGGGTAAACGCTCGTTAAAGAATTAGTTAAAATCAGCCGGCAACGAAGGCGAGCAGGGTGCCGTTGGCCTTGGCCGGCGGCACGCAGATCGCAGCCCCGCTGCGCAACGCAGCCGGACCCAGCGCCTTCTCGGTGGCTGCGAGATCGCCGCTGACGAGGACCAGGGCCGCGCCGCCGCGCGCGGAAAGACCGGTGAGCGGCACGCCGGGATAGCGTTTGCCGAGCTGCTCCAGCGTCAAATAGACGAAGTCGGCGCGGTCGCCGCCGGACGGCACGGCGACTGCACCATCGGCTTCCGTCCTCGGTTCGCGGTCGATCAGGCGGCCGAGATGCGCCGCATCCTGCGCGGGCTCGGGCGTTGCGATCAGCGTCTGCCTGATCCGCTTCGCCGCATTGGCGTGCTTCATCAATTCAGGAATCCACACCGTCTCGCGGGTCTTGTGCTGGCAGGCGAAGATGCGCACGCCGCCGGGCGCCTCCGCGGTCGGCCACATGAAGGTGCGGAATTTTGCCGCCGAGATCGTGCCATCGGGCAGCGTCACCGGCCGTTCGAAATCGGTCGGGCCGATCGGCGTCAGGCCGCGCGCACGGATCTCCTCGGCGCCGGCTGCGCTATCGACCGCCGTGAAGGCGATGCGCTCGATGCCCTCGCCGTGCCTGTCGACGAAGGCGCGGGCAGGTGCGTTGTGCTCGGTCGCCACCAGCACGCCGAGCAGCTCCATATAGTCGGGGTCGAACATGATGGTGTAATTGCCGGTGCCCATATGCGCGCTGTGGGTGCCGCGCGGCGACAGGGTGAAACCGAGCTGCCTGTAGTTTTCGGCGGCCTTGTCGAGGTCCCGAACCATGACCACGGCGTGGTCGATACCGATGATGTTCTTGAGGGCCACTGTTCTTTCCCCGCAGCAAATGCAAACTTGGATATGGACCGCGCCAGCGGCCGCTGGCCCTGTCTACGCCGGATAGGCGATCAAGTCATTTTCAAATCGGCGCTAGATGCGGAATTTCATTTCGCGAAATGCGGTATCGACGCGTGATGGCGTCACTGCGCCTGCTCGATATAGGCGGCGAGGATGGCGCGCTCCTCGCTGGTCATGTCGGTGATGTTGCCCGGCGGCATCGCATTGGACCACGCCGCCACGCGGCCGATCAGGTGGATGTTGCGATGGATGTGCTCGGGCGCGTCGAGCAAGATGCCTTTGGGCGCGGTCACGATGCCGGCCCAGACCGGCTCGGCCGCGTGGCACATGCTGCAACGGGACATCACGATCTCCTCGACATTGGCGCGCGTCGGCTGTGCCGACAGCGCGCCCGTCTTGACCTCGCGGGGGCCGGCCGCGGAGAGCAGGAGGATCGCGATCACGCCCAACGCGGCGACACCCCACACCCACCACGGCGATTTGCGCCCCGCGTGCCGCTCGTTGAAGAAGTGGCGGATCACGGGGCCGAGCGCCAGAATGATCGCGACGATGATCCAGTTGAAGCGCGTCGCGTAGAGCAGAGGATAGTGATTGCTGATCATCAGCACGACGACGGGCAGGGTCAGGTAGTTGTTGTGAACCGAGCGCTCCTTGCTGGCCTTGCCGAGCTTCGGATCGGGCGCCTGGCCCGCGATCAGGCTGGCCACGATCTTCTTCTGGTTCGGGATGATCAATGCGAACACGTTGGCGACCATGATGGTGCCGATGATCGCCCCGATCTGGTTGAAGGCGCCGCGACCGCTCAGGACGTGGGTGAAGGCGTAAGTGAGCGCGACCAGGAACAGATAGCCGCCGATGGCAAAGGGCAGCTCGCGCTGCGCGAGCCCGGTGCGGCAGGCCGCCTCATAGAGCAGCCATGCCAGCGCCAGGCTGCAGAAGCTGAACAGCCCGGCCTGGATCGGTGAGAGGTCGAGAATCGACTTGTCGACCAGGAACAGGTCGGCATCGAGATAGTACACCACCACCATCAGCGCGAAGCCGGACAGCCAGGTGGTGTAGGCCTCCCATTTGAACCAGGTCAGCTCCTCCGGCATCTGGCTCGGAGCCACCAGATATTTCATGATCCGGTAGAAGCCGCCGCCATGGACCTGCCAGGCTTCGCCCTGCACGCCGTCCGGCAGGTCAGTCTTCGGCTTCAGGCTGAGATCGAGGGCGATGAAGTAGAAGGAACTGCCGATCCAGGCGATCGCCGCGACCACGTGCAGCCAGCGCAGCAGCAGGCTCGCCCATTCCGATATGATGGATCCCCACATGATCACCCCATCAATTGCGACCTGGATGCCGCAGCTTTGATGACCGCAACCGGCGGTCGCGCCCTTACAATGTGTCGCACCGATCTGCCGCATTTTCCAGTACGATGGGCTCCGGCTGATGCACATCGTGCGGGCATGAGCTGACGTGGGATTCGGCAGGTGTTTGTACTGCCGCAGAACATTTGCGGACCTATAAGCGTCGACGTTCAGGACGCGCAGGCTGGGAGGAAGACGACGTGAAAAGCAGGATCTCGTCCGCAGCAACGGCTGCGGGATTGCTGGTCGCGGTTGCTGCCAGCGCGCAGGCCGAGCCGGTTCTGCAGGGCAAGGACGCCTATGGCGATTGGCAGGCCGACAAGCCCGGCACGGTCAGGTTGATCCGGCCGCAGGACCTCGTCAGGCCCGGCGCGACACGGTCGGTTGCGAGCACCGCGCGTGTGGCGTCGCGACCGCCGGAGGCCACGCCACGTGTGCCGGCGGGTTTCAAGATCGAGCTGTTCGCCGAAGGATTGCGCGCGCCGCGCATCGTGAGGGTCGCGCCGAACGGCGATGTCTTCGTCGCGGAGACGCGGGCCGACGCCATCCGCGTGCTGCGCGCCGGGGATGGCGGCAAGGCCGCGACCAACGAGGTGTTTGCCAGCGGATTGAGACGGCCGTTCGGCATCGCCTTCTTTCCGAACGGCGACAATCCGCAATGGGTCTATATCGCCAACACCGACAGCGTCGTCCGGTTTCCCTATCAGGCCGGCGATCTCAAGGCGCGCGGCAGGGCGGAGACGATCGTGGCAAGCCTGCCGCAGGACGGCAGCCATTCCACCCGCGACATCGTCTTCACGCCCGACAACAAGCGCATGCTGGTCTCGGTCGGCTCGCTCAGCAACGTCGCCGAGGGCATGGGGACGCCGCCGGGCGGGTTGGATGGCTGGTCGAAGACGCAGCCGCTCGGCGCGGCCTGGGCCAGTGAGCTCGAGCGCGCCACCGTGATGGCCTTCACGCCTGACGGCAAGGACCGGAAGATTTATGCCACCGGCATCCGCAATTGCGTCGGTCTTGCGATCGAGCCGCAGAGCGGGCTGCCCTGGTGCTCGACCAATGAGCGCGACGGGCTCGGCGACGATCTCGTGCCCGATTACGTCACCAGCGTGAAGGAGGGCGCGTTCTACGGCTGGCCGTGGTTCTATATCGGCGGCAACGAAGATCCGCGTCACGCCGGCGCGCGGCCGGATCTCAAGGACAAGGTGACGGTGCCCGACGTGCTGATCCAGCCGCACTCGGCTTCGCTCGGCATGACTTTCTATCAGGGCACGCAGTTTCCGTCCGACTATCAAGGCGATGCCTTCGCCGCTGAGCACGGCTCCTGGAACCGCTCCAAGCGCACCGGCTACAAGGTGATCCGTATCAGGATGAAGGACGGCAAGCCCACCGGCGAGTACGAGGATTTCGTCACGGGGTTTGTCGTGAGTGACACGGAGGTCTGGGGAAGGCCGGTTGGTGTCGCCGTGGCGAAGGATGGATCGCTGCTGGTGTCGGAGGACGGCAATGGTACCATCTGGCGGGCGACGCGCGCACCGCAGTGACGCTGTTTCCCTCCCCCTCCAGGGGAGGGTAAGCAGCGCGCTCGAATTACCCCCGTCTCACACTCGCGCCACCGTCCACCGGCAGCGTCACGCCCGTGATGAAATTCGCCTCGTCCGACGCCAAGAACAGCGCGGCATTCGCGACGTCCCAGCCGGTGCCCATCTTCTTGCGCAGCGGCACCTTGCTGTCGCGCTCGGCTTCGACTTCAGCGCGGGGCTTGGACCATTCGCGGGCGCGGGTGTCGACGGCCATCGGCGTGTTCATCAGGCCGGGCAGGATGACGTTGGCACGGATGCCGTATTCGGCGTTCTGGTAGGCGAGCTGCTCGGTGAAGGCGATCATGGCCGACTTCGTCGCCTTGTAGGCGACGTAAGGATAGGTCGTGATCGCGGCCATCGAGGAGATGTTGACGATGGCGCCGCTTCCTTGCGCGCGCATGATCGGGATCACTTCCTTCGCTGCCAGAATACAGCTCTTCAGATTGATGGCGACGACACGGTCGAACGCCTCCTCGGTGATTTGAAGCAGCTCGGCATCGCCACCGGACAGGCTGACGCCGACATTGTTGTGCAGCACGTCGATGCGGCCCCAGCGCGCCAGCGCATCCGCGACCATCGCCTTGATGTCCGCGGATTTGGTCACGTCGGCCTTGAAAGCCGCGGCGGTGCCTTGCTCCGCTGCGATCAGATCGACGGTTTCCTGCGCCGATTCCAGGTGGTGGTCGACGCACAGCACTTTGGCGCCCTCGCGCGCGAAGGTCAGCGCGGTGGCGCGACCATTGCCCATGCCTTCGCCGGGGCTCTGGCCGGCGCCGACGACGATCGCGACCTTGTCCTTCAAGCGCATGTCACTTCACTCCCGGGATCGGGTACTGCTGGAGTACCTCTTTGTAATACGGTTCGTTGTCGATCTTCATGGTGGCGAGCACGCGCACCACACCACAATAGAAGGCGATGGTGAGTACGAGGTCGACCATGTGATCGTCGGAGAGATCTTTCTTGATCTCGGCGAAGGTCGCGTCCGACATCGCGAGCTCGCGCACCATCTCGCGGGCGCCTTTCAAGATCGCCCTGGCGAGCGGCTCCAGCTTCGACGGCTTGCCGTCGGTCTCTGCCATCAGGCCTGCGATGTCCTCGTCGGTGACGCCGAACTCCTTGCCGATCTTCACATGGTGGGTGAATTCGTATTCCGACTTCTCCATCCAGCCGACCTGGAGGATCGCGAGCTCCCGCAGCCGCGGGTCGAGCTTGCTCTTGAAGCGAATATAGCTGCCGATGCCGTTGAAGGCGCGCGCCATCTCCGGCGAGTTGACCAGCAGCTTGTGCAGGTTGGTGTTGCGCTTGAGCATGTCGCGATATTCGGGCGCGACCTGGTCGGCCTCGAGATAGGGTAGGCGGGCCATCCGTGTTCCTTTCAGTGTTCCTGTGATTCACGTTCCGGCGCTTGCAGCGTCACGCCGCCGTCGACCACCAGCACCTGGCCGGTGATGTAGCGCGCGAAGTTGCTGAGCAGGAATTTGACGGCGTGGCCGACGTCCCAGCCGGTGCCTTCGGTCTTGAGCAGGGAAGCCCTGGCGCGGTTGGTGCGGGCCTGCTCGCTCATGCCGCGGGCATAGACCATCGGCGTGTACATCGGTCCGGGGCAGATGCAGTTGACGCGGATGTTGTCGCGACCGTGATCGACCGCCATCGCGCGGGTCAGGCCGATGATCGCAGCTTTTGAGGTCGTGTAGGTCGTGAGCCCGCGCGGCCGCAGCGCCGAGATCGAGGAGATATTGACGATCGCGCCGCCCTTGGCGGTCTTGATCATCGCGGGGATCGCGTGCTTGGAGAGCAGGAACATGGTCTCGACGTTGACCTGCATGACGCGGCGATACTGCTCGGGCGTCTCGTCGACCACGCTGCCGCGGCTGCCGATGCCGACATTGTTGTCGAGGAAATCGAGCCGGCCCCAGCGGTCGAGCGCGGCCTCGACCAGTGTCTTGCAATCGGCTTCGCTGGTGATGTCGCCGCCATGCGCTGATGCCGTGCCGCCCTCGGCCATGATCATCTCCACGGTGCGCTCGGCGAGCTTGAGGTCGCGATCGGCCACCAGCACTTTTGCTCCGGCGCGGGCCAACAGAATTGCTGCAGCGCGGCCGTTACCGATGCCGTCGCCAGCGGCGCCACCGCCGCTGATCAGCGCCACCTTGCCGGCGAGGCCGGCATCGTCCTCGGGGCCCTGCATGTCGTTTCATCCCAATTATTTTCGTGCAGATTAGCAATCGCCCTGACAGGAGAGAAGGCCGGCGGCCCCGCGCAGATGTCATTGACATCGCATGGAATTGCATGCCGCCGGGCGGCACGGCGCGCAATTAAGCGGGCGTATCGCGGAACCGTTCTGCCGAGCTTGCGTTTGTTGCGGGGGCTTTTCCGCGCTAGGCTCTCGCCTGGGGTTTCCCAATCGCCAGTGGCTTGCCGATGAATCTGCTCGATCCAAAAGGGCCGGTGGCTGCCGCCAACAGCACCATCCTGGTCGATTCCGTCTTCATCATGCTCGTGATCGTGGTGCCGACCATTTTCGCGATCTTGGCCTTTGCGTTCTGGTTTCGCGCGTCCAATCCGAGAGCACGTTACCAGCCTGACTTCGTCTATTCCGGCCGCGTCGAGATGGTGGTGTGGGCGATCCCCGCGCTCACCGTGATCCTGCTCGGAGGCGTCGCCTGGATCGGCTCGCACCAGCTCGATCCCGCCGCGCCCGTGCCGGGCACCGGCAGTCCGGTCCGCATCCAGGCGGTCTCGCTCGACTGGAAATGGCTCTTCATCTATCCGGACCAGCGCATCGCCACCGTCAACACGCTGACGGTGCCGGCCGGTGCCGAGCTGAATTTCCAGCTGACGTCGTCGAGCGTGATGAACGTGTTCTTCATCCCGCAGCTTGGCAGCATGATCTACACCATGAACGGCATGGTGACGAAGCTGAACCTGCGTGCCGACAATGAGGGCAAGCTGCAGGGTCTGTCGGCGCATTTCTCCGGCGACGGCTTTCCCGACATGATGTTCGACGTCAACGTGATCTCGCCGCTCGCCTTCCCGGATTGGGTCGCGACCACGGCGAAGACCGATGCCGTGCTGAACGAGGAGAGCTACACGAAGCTGATGCAGCAGGGCATCGAGAAGAACAGGCTGACCTTTCGCCTGGACGATCCCCGTCTGTTCGACCTGATCGCAACCCAACACATTCCGCCAGGGCCCGGCCCGGAGCTGCTCTCCGATGCCGGCAGGCCGCACAGTGGAGGCCACGATGCTCGGTAAGCTCGATTGGTCGGCGATCCCGTTCGACCAGCCGATACCCCTCGTCGCGGGTGCCGTGGTGCTGGTCGCGATCCTCGGCGTGCTGATCTGGGTCGTCGTGAAAGGGCATTTGCCCTATCTCTGGCACGAATGGATCACCAGCGTCGATCACAAGCGCATCGGCGTGATGTACATCCTGCTCGCTTCGGTGATGCTGCTGCGCGGCGGCAGCGATGCCATCATGATGCGGCTCCAGCAGGCGGTGGCCTACCAGTCGCAGGGCTATCTCCCGCCGGAGCACTACAACCAGATCTTCTCGGCGCATGGCACCATCATGATCTTCTTCACGGCGATGCCGTTCGTGATCGGGCTGATGAACCTGATTGTGCCGCTTCAACTCGGCGTGCGCGACGTTGCTTTCCCAACGCTGAATTCGGTCGGCTTCTGGCTGACCGCGACCGGCGCGCTGCTGGTTAATATCTCGCTCGTGGTCGGCGAGTTCGCGCGCACCGGCTGGCTGGCTTTTCCGCCGCTGTCGGAACTGTCCTATTCGCCGGGCGTCGGCGTCGACTATTACGCGTGGTCTTTGCAAATCTCCGGCGTCGGCACGCTGGTCGCCGGCATCAACCTCGTCACCACCGTGCTGAAGCTGCGCACCAAGGGCATGAACTATCTGCGCATGCCGATGTTCTGCTGGACCACACTGGCCTCGAACCTCCTCATCGTCGCGGCGTTCCCGATCCTCACTGCCACGCTGGCGATGCTGCTGCTCGACCGTTACCTCGGCTTTCACTTCTTCACCAATGAAGCCGGCGGCAACGTCATGATGTTCATGAACCTGATCTGGGCCTGGGGGCACCCGGAGGTCTATATCCTCGTATTGCCGGCCTTCGGCATCTTCTCCGAGGTGGTGTCGACCTTCTCAGGCAAGGCGCTGTTCGGCTATCGCTCGATGGTGCTTGCGACCATGGCGATCTGCGTCATCTCCTTCATGGTCTGGCTGCACCATTTCTTCACGATGGGCGCTGGCCCCGACGTCAACGCCATCTTCGGCATCGCCAGCATGATCATCGCGATACCGACGGGCGTGAAGATCTACAACTGGCTGTTCACGATGTATGGCGGCCGCATCCGTTTTGCGACGCCGATGCTGTGGGCGGTCGGGTTCATGGTCACCTTCATCATCGGCGGGCTGACGGGCGTGCTGGTCGCGGTCCCCCCGGCCGACTTCATGCTCCACAACAGCATGTTCCTGGTGGCGCACTTCCATAACGTCATCATCGGCGGCGTGCTGTTCGGCGCCTTCGCCGGCTTCGAATACTGGTTCCCAAAGGCGTTCGGCTTTCGTCTCGACGAGCGCTGGGGCAAGGCGGCGTTCTGGTTCACGTTCCTCGGCTTCTACGTCACTTTCATTCCGCTCTATATCGCCGGCATGCTCGGCATGACCCGGCGCATGCAGCACTACGACGTCGCGGCCTGGCGGCCATGGATGTTCGTGGCGGCCGCCGGCATGGCCGTGCTGTCGATCGGCGTGATCTGCCAGATCGTGCAGCTCGTGGTCAGCATCCGCAACCGCGAGGCCCTGCGCGACCGCACCGGCGATCCCTGGGACGGCCGCTCGCTGGAATGGGCGACCTCGTCGCCGCCGCCCGTGTTCAACTTCGCCTTCTATCCGGATGTGCGCGGCGAGGATGCTTATTGGGATCAGAAGGCCCATGCCAAGCAGCAGCAGCTCGAGCATGATCGGCCGGAGTATCAGGATATCGAGATGCCCAGGAATTCGCCGACCGGCTTCGTCTGCGCGTTCTTCGCCACCATCATGGGCTTCGCGCTGATCTGGCACATCTGGTGGATGGTGATCCTGGGCGGCATCGGCGCCTTCGCGACCTTCGTCGTGTTCGCCTGGCGCGACCATGACGAATACGTCATTCCGGCCGACGAGGTCGCAGCGATCGATCGCATCAATATCGAGGAACGGCGCAGCCTCGTCAGCATGGCGGGAGCGCTCTGATGTCGATGACGGCGACCGCGGGCCGCGCGCATGCCGACCCCCACCATATCGGGCTCGTTGTCGAGCATCCAGGTCCGGCATCGAAGCGGATCGTGACCGCCTACGGCTTCTGGGTCTTCCTGCTCTCCGATATCGTGATGTTCTCCTGCTTCTTCGCGGCCTATGCGGTGCTGTCCGGCCAGACCGCGGGCGGCCCCAGCGGCTCGGAGATCTTCGAGCAGCGCAACGTCGCGATCGAGACGGTCTGCCTGCTGCTGTCGAGCTTCACTTGCGGCATGGCCAGCATTGCCGCCGACGTGCGCAACCGGTTCTGGTTCTATCTCGGCATGACCGTGACCTGCGTGCTCGGACTGATCTTTCTCACTATCGAGTTCCGCGAATTCGCGGACCTCGTCGCACGCGGCTATGGCCCGTCGCGCAGCGCGTTCCTGACCTCGTTCTTCTCGCTGGTCGGATGCCACGGCCTGCACGTCTCGGCCGGCATATTGTGGCTGCTCACCATGATGGCCCAGGTATTCGCAAAGGGCTTTCGCGCCGACGTCTTGCGCCGGATGATGTGCTTTGCGCTGTTCTGGCATGCGCTCGACATCGTCTGGGTCGGGGTCTTCTCCGTCGTCTACCTGCTTGGGAGTGCCGTATGAGCGATCAGACGCATGTGCGGACCGGACACGATCTCGCACCGGGCGAGGAAGAGCAACACAGCGTCGGCGAGCGGGTGCTCGGCTATGTCGTTGGGCTCGGCCTCGCGCTGCTGCTTACGGCAACGTCATTCTTCATCGCCGGAACCGACCTGGTCTGGCAGCCATCGATCCCCGTCGCTCTGATCGTGCTGGCGATCGCGCAGATGGGCGTGCACCTCGTGTTCTTCCTGCACATCACGACCGGGCCTGACAATACCAACAACGTGCTGGCGCTCGCCTTCGGCCTTCTGGTCGTCTTCCTGGTCGTCGGCGGCACCGTCTGGATCATGGGGCATCTGAATGCGAACATGCCGCCGATGGACCAGATCATGCCGATGCGGAAATAGGGCGCACAAAAAAGAAGAGCCGCTTGTTGTGACAAGCGGCCCAAGTCTAGGGAGGAAACGCCCGAGCAAAGCAATCGGACCGAAGCCGGATTGCTGCCAAGGAACGCTCGCGCAAAGCGCTTGCGTACATATTAGATGTAGCAACCACCGAGAGAGTTCAATTCCGGATCAATACTGTCTCCGGCTACCGCTCACATGCTCGTGACGGGCTTCCTCATTTCGGCCGGCGGCAATTGTAGGCCTTGCGGAAGCCGGCGGCCTGCGCGTCGTCCTCCGAGCAGAACCAGCGGTCCGGCTTGGTGGTCGCGGGATAGCTTGGGCAGCCTCTCAAGTGATAGATGCCGATATTGCCGGTGACGCGCGCGCGCACGGCGAGCTTGCCCTTGATGCTGCAACTCGGCGGCATGGTCAGCTCCTCCGGAAACAGCGCCGCGCGGATTTCCTTGTCGCGGTCGGCGCGGCAGGCGGCGCCGAGCAGCGTGCCGTCCTTCTTGCCCATGCGGAATTCTTGCGGTGCAACAAAGCAGCCCTTCCAGATGCCGGCTGACGCGGTTTTGGCATCGGCCGCGGCAGCCTTGACGTTCGCCTTGATCGGCTCGCGGGCGATGGCATAGCCAAGCTTGACCAGCTGCTCGTTCAACGAGACCTTGTCGCCCTCGGCGGTGCAGATCGCCCGGTGCCGTTTGCCGAAGCTCTTTTCCGGCCCGACATCGTCACAGCGCACGCTGCGTTTGTTGATCAGCTTCGCCAGCTGGTCGCGGGCCTCGATGCCGCAGGTCCAGGGATCGGCGTGATCGTCGATGCAGACCTGGTCCAGCTCGGGCGCGTCGACGCCGTCGAGGCGGTAGGTGACGTCGCCGAGCTGGATCGAATTGGCGTCCCGGACGGTCGCGGCCGCCGTCAGCGCGGAGGCGGGCCCGGAAGAGGCCAGAAACCCGGACAGAGCGAGAAACGAAACAAGCGCGAAGGCGCGGGCGGCGGCAAATGAATTCCTAAAGGACATAACGTCTCGCTATCGATTGCTCTGGCGCCTCGTTCCTAGCATCCGGAGGTCGCGATACCAATGGTCTGCGCCCTGCGAAGTGCGACATTCGCGGGCCAGCCTTTACTGACCGGCCGGTCTGCCCCTATCGTTCGGCACGATCAAAAACCTGCGTAGACCGAATCGCCCTTGAAGCGGCGAGGGCGGGAGGAAGAAAGTTCGATGAAAGACCCCGTGGACGTCCTGATCATCGGCGCCGGCGCTTCAGGTGCCGCGATCGCGTGGTCGCTGGCCGAGACCAAGATGCACATCCTCTGCCTGGAGCAGGGCGGCTGGATGAACCCGGCGGAATATCCCAGCACGGGCCGCGACTGGGAGGCCAAGTTCTACGGGGAGTGGTCGTCGAGCCCGAATGTCCGCGGCCGGCCCGAGGACTATCCGATCAACGACGACAATTCGCCGATCAAGGTCGTCAACTACAACGCGGTCGGCGGCTCGACGGTGATGTACACCGCGCACTGGCCGCGGCTGCATCCCTCCGATTTCAAGGTGAAGACGCTCGACGGCGTCGCTGACGACTGGCCGATCGACTACGACGCGCTGACGCCGTTCTTCGAAGAGAACGATCGCATCATGGGCACGTCTGGGCTATCGGGCGATCCGCTGTCACCGCTGACGCATCCGCCGATGCCGCAGCAGCCGATGGGATTGTCCGGCGCCATCATCGGCAAGGCCATGAACAAGCTCGGCTGGCACTGGTGGCCGTCGGACACGACAGTCGCGACCACGGACTATGAGGGCCGCGCGCGCTGCATCAATCTCGGCCATTGCACGCCGGCCTGCGCCCAAGGCGCAAAGTCCTCGACCGACATTACCTATTGGCCGCACGCGATCCGTGCCGGCGTCGAGCTGCGCACGCATTGCCGGGTGCGCGAGATCACCACCGACGAGAACGGCATGGCCTCAGGCGCGGTCTATTACGACAAGGACGGCGTCGAGCAGTTCCAGCCGGCGCATGTCGTCATCATCGCCTGCAACGGCGTCGGCACGCCCCGGCTGCTGCTCAACTCGGCATCCAACCGCTTCCCGCACGGTCTTGCCAATTCGTCGGGCCTCGTCGGCAAGAACCTGATGTTCCATCCCTATGCGCAGATCTACGGCTATGTGAAGGAGCCGACCGACAGCAACCGCGCGCCGCCGACCTGCCTGTGGAGCAAGGAATGGTATGACACCGACCTGTCGCGCGGTTTCGTACGCGGCTACGGCGTCCAGTTCGTGCGCGGGGCAGGACCGGTGTTCGAGGCTGTCGTGAGCGAGCAGAGGGGCATTTTGCCGTGGGGCGCGGATCATCACCGCGTCTTCCGCAAGCTCAATGGCCATCGGCTGGGATTCTCCGCGATCTGCGAGGACCTGCCGGAGGAGCACAATCGCGTCACGCTCGATCCTGTCCTGAAGGACAGCCACGGCATTCCAGCACCGAAGATCGACTACTCGATCAGCGAGAACAGCCGGAAGATGATGGAGCATGCGCTCGCGCGCGGCCGCGAGGTTCTGGAAATGGCGGGGGCGACCGACATCTGCGTCAACTCGCCGATCCCGTGGGGCGGCTGGCATCTGCTCGGCACCGCGCGGATGGGCACCGACCCCGAACGCTCCGTCGTCAACGAATGGGGCCGCACGCACGACGTCAAAAATCTCTTCATCGTCGACGGCAGCATCTTCGTCACCTCGGGCGGCGTGAACCCGACGTCCACCATCCAGGCCCTCGCGCTCTACATCGCCGACCAGATGAAGCAGCGCCTCGCAAACTTGTTCGACTGAGGCCGTCATGTCCGCAGACAATCAACTCACGCGCGCCCAATGCAACGATCTCCGCACCATCGCTGCGATGATCGTGCCCGCCAGCGACGAGTACAAGGTGCCCGGCGCCGACGACCCCGCGATCCAGGCCGATATTCTGACGACGCTGGGCCGCGACACCAAATTGGTGGCGGCGGCGCTGGACCATCTGGCCCGGCTCGCAGGGCAACCGTTCGCCGAGCTCGATGCCGCCAGGCGCGATGCGGTGGCGCAGGAGTTCCGCAGCTCCGGCGGCGCGGCTGCCGCAACGCTCGTCCGCGTCGTCCTGCAATGCTACTACCGCGACGACCGGGTGCTGCGCTCGCTCGGGCTCGAGCTGCGCGCGCCGTTCCCCAAGGGTTACGTGCTCCCGGACGGCGACTGGTCGCTGCTCGACCCGGTTAAGGCGAGGGCGGGCACGCTGCGGCGGGCGCCCTAGCCACCTTGGTAGGTCAAGTCCTGACAGCCCAGCCTTGCGCCCCAGGCGGGTCCCTTGCGTTGGCAGGAACAGGCCACCATCTGTGTGAGCCTCAAGGACTCTTGCCATGCTGGATTTTACCTCAGACATCGTCGATGACGCCGCGTCATCGCGAGCGACAGCGTCTGCCCCGGTCGACGACCGGGCCCTGCTGGACGCCTATTCCAATGCCGTGATCGACGTGACCGACCGTGTCGGTCCCGCCGTCGTGCGCGTCGAGACCGGGCCAAAGGTGCCGAACGGCCGCGAGCGCGGCGGGCTCGGCTCCGGCATCGTGATCTCGCCGGACGGGCTCGTGCTCACCAACAGCCACGTGGTCGGTTCCTCCAAGGAGATCCGGCTGCGGGACGTCGAGGGTAACGTCGGTGAGGCCCGGGTGCTCGGCGTCGATCCCGACACCGACCTCGCGCTGCTGCGCGCCAACGGCGTGCGCGATTTGCCCTATGCCGCGCTCGGCAACTCCAAGACCCTGCGCCGCGGCCAGCTCGTGATCGCGATCGGCAATCCGCTCGGCTTCGAGTCGACCGTGACCGCCGGCGTGGTTTCGGCGCTGGGGCGCTCGATCCGTTCGGTGAGCGGGCGCACGATCGAGGACGTGATCCAGACCGATGCTGCGCTCAACCCCGGCAATTCCGGCGGGCCGCTGGTGTCGTCGAATGCCGAGGTGATCGGCATCAACACCGCCATCATCAATGGCGCGCAAGGCATCTGCTTCGCGGTCGCCAGCAACACCGCGCAGTTCGTGCTGTCGGAGATCATTCGCCACGGCTATGTCCGCCGCGCCTATATCGGCGTCGCCGGGCAGACTGCACCGGTGCCGCGGCGGCACGCGGTGCTGGCCGGTGTCGACAACAAGATGGGCGCGCTCTTGATGCAGATCGAGCCGGACGGACCGGCGGCGAAGGCGGGCCTGTTGCCCGGCGACGTCGTCATCAAGCTCGATGGTGTCGATATCAACGGCGTCGACGATCTGATCCGCGTGCTCGACCGCGACCGGATCGGCCGGCGGCTCGCCATGGACGTGCTGCGGCTCGGCCGCTTGCGGGCGATCGATATCGACCCGATCGAACGCAAGCCGGCGCGCTAGCGTTGGTGCCTCCGGGCGAGGTATGACGATGTCATGCCTCGTTCCCGGACCCTTGCCGCATGATGCCGGCGCATGAGACCTACGATGTCATTGTCGTCGGCGCCGGTGCCGGGGGTATGACGGCTGCGGCGGTGGCCGCCGCTGAAGGCTTGCGGGTGCTGGTGATCGAGAAGACGGCGTTCGTCGGCGGCACCACCGCCTGGTGCGACGGCATGGTCTGGATCCCCGCCAATCCCAAGATGAAAGACGTCGGGCTGTCCGACAGCATCACGGACGCGGTCCGGTATCTGTCGAGCACGGTGCCGGAGCCTGCCAATGCCGGCTTGCGCGCCGCCTTCCTCGCGCGCGGGCCGGAGGCGGTCGCCTATCTCGAAGCCAACACGGAAGTGCGCCTCCAGCCGGTGAAAGCCTGTCCGGACTGTTATCCGGAGCGGTTGGGCGCGACATCAGGCGGGCGCGTGCTGGAGCCGGTCGCGTTCGACGGCGCCCGGCTCGGCGCGCCGTTCGCACGGCTGCGCGCGCCGCTGCCGGAGCTCACGCTGTTCGGCGGGATGATGGTCAATCGCCTCGACATCCCGCATCTGCGCCGGGCCGGAAAATCGTTGCGTTCGACCCTGCGCGCGGCGCGGCTGGTTTCCGAATATGCGTTGCAGCGGCTGCGCAACCGGCGCGGCACGACGCTGCATCTCGGCAATGCGCTCGCCGCGCGGCTCTATGCCTCGCTGCTGGCGCGGCAGGTCGAGATTCTCTTCTGCGCCGATGTCGAGGACCTGTCGATGCAGGGCGATCGCGTCGGCGGCGTTGTCATCCGCCACGGCTCCCGCGACCGCCTGATCGCCGCGCGCCGCGGCGTGGTGGTCGCGACCGGCGGCTTTTCGCACGACGCCGTGTTGCGCAAACGCTTCTTCCCGGCCGCGGCTGGTTTCGTCTCGGCGGCCAACACCGCTGTCACTGGCGACGGGCTCCGGCTTGCGGCCACGGCCGGTGCCGCGCTCAACACGGAGGCGACGAGTCCGGCCTATTGGGTGCCGGCCTCGCTGTTCCGTCGCGCCGATGGCAGCCGCGGCGTCTTCCCACATACAGTGACCGACCGCGCCAAGCCCGGCGTGGTCGCCATCAACGCGGCCGGCCGTCGCTTCGTCAACGAGGCGCTGTCCCACCATGAGTTCGTGCTGGCGATGTTGCGCGACGGCAATGGCGAGCCGGATCGGCCGTTTTCTCTCGTCTGCGACCGTCAGTTCCTGTGGAGCTACGGCCTCGGCCGCATCAAGCCGTTTACGCTCAACCTCCGGCGCTATCTGGCGAGCGGCGAGTTGCTCAAGGCTCCAGACATCGCGCAGCTCGCGGCGAAGATCGGCGTCAATCCGTCTGTGCTCACGACGACGATCGCAGGTTACAACGTTGATGCGAAGCAGTGCCGCGATCCCGAATTCGGCCGCGGCAGCACCATCTATCAGCGCCACCTCGGCGATGCCACCCACAAGCCCAATCCTTGCGTCGCGCCGATCCTCCGCGCGCCGTTCTTCGCGATGCGTATCTATCCGGCTGACCTTGGCACGGCGATCGGTATGAAGGTCGATGCCCAGGCGCGCGTGCTGCGCGAGGACGGGGCCCCGATCGCGGGGCTCTATGCGTGTGGCAATGACATGGGCTCGATCATGAACGGCAACTATCCGGGTCCAGGGATCATGCTCGGGCCGGCGCTGACGTTCGGGTACATCGCGGGGCGGCATCTGGCGGAGGGTGGGGTGACAACGCCGACTACCGCGAACGCATTTGTCGGGCAGTAGTCGCCGCCGCATCCACAATCTCCGTCATTGCGAGCGCAGCGAAGCAATCCAGAATCTTTCCGTGGAGGCAGTCTGGATTGCTTCGTCGCTTCGCTCCTCGCAATGACGGGGAGAGACTTCGCGTCCTATCAGCTACTCCGCAGCCGCCGCAAAGCGGCTGTTCTCAAGCTCCGCCTCCAGTCGCGTTGTCTCGGCCGTCGCGAGCTTGATGTTGGCTTCCTTGACATGGCCGAAGCCGCGGATCGTCTCGGGCACGCGGGCGAGCCGCGCCAGCAGCGGGATCTGCTCCGCCTTCAGCCCGGCCATCCGCTGGTCGATCATGCCGAGATAATCCGCGACCAGCTTCCGTTCGGTCCGGCGCTCCTCGGTGCGGCCGAACGGGTCGAACGCGCTGCCGCGCAGGACCTTCAGCTTGGCGAGCAGGCGGAAGGCGTGGATCATCCAGCCGCCGAACTCCTTCTTCTGAAGGTGTCCGGTGGTCTTGTCGCGCTGCGCGAAGATCGGCGGGGCGAGGTGGTATTTCAGCGTGAAGTCGCCGTCGAACTTCTCCGACACCTTCTTGGCAAAGCTGCCGTCGGTGTAGAGCCGTGCAACCTCGTATTCGTCCTTGTAGGCCATCAGCTTGAACAGGTTTTTGGCGACCGCCTCGGTGAGCTCCGTGGACGCGGGCGAGACTGTGCTCTCCGCCTTGCGCACCTTGGCGACGGCCGTGCGATAGCGGTCGGCGTAGGCCTTGTCCTGATAGCCGGTCAGAAACTCCGCGCGGGTCGCGATCACGTCGTCGAGCGACTTCGTCGGCGCGGAAGCGCGGCTCTTGAACTGCAGCACGCTGCGCACGCGCGACATGTCGTGGGCGGCGAGGCGTCCCCAGGTGAAGGCCAGCTTGTTCATCTCGATCGCCGCGCCGTTGATTTCGATAGCGCGGAGCAGGGCCTCCAGCGACAGCGGGATCGCGCCCTTCTGGAAGGCGAAGCCGAGCATGAAGGGATTGGTCGCGATGCTGTCACCCATCAGGGCCGAGGCAATGCCTGTCGCATCGATGATGTCGAGGTTCGAGTCGCCGACGGCGTCACGCAGCACGGTCTGCATCGTGCCCATCTCGAAGTCGAGATCCGGGTTTTGCACGAAGCTCGCGGTCGGCTGCAGGTCGGCATTGATGTAGGCTTTGGTCACACCGCGTTCGGCCCGGCTGAGCGCGGAGGGACCTGCCGAGACGATCATGTCGCAGCCGAGAATGACGTCGGCGCCGCCGGTGGTGATGCGGACGGCAGAGATATCCTCCGGCCTGCGTGCGATGCGGACATGGCTCATCACCGCGCCGTTCTTCTGCGACAGGCCGGTGAAGTCGAGCGCCGAGCAGCCGCGGCCGTCGACATGGGCGGCCATGCCCAGCAGCGCGCCGATGGTGATGACGCCGGTGCCGCCAATGCCGGTGACGAGGATGTTGTACGGCGCCTCGAGTTCGCGGGCAGGAGGCAGCGGCAGGTCGGCGAACAGCTGTCCGGAATCGACCGCCGACGTCTTCATCCGCTTCAGGCTGCCGCCATGCACGGTGACAAAGCTCGGGCAAAAACCTTCGACGCAGGAAAAGTCCTTGTTGCAGTTGGACTGGTCGATCTGGCGCTTGCGGCCGAACTCCGTCTCCAGCGGCTGCACCGAGACGCAGTTGGAGGCCTGCGAGCAATCGCCGCAGCCTTCGCAGACGAGCTCGTTGATGAAGGCGCGTTTTGCGGGATCGGGATAGAGCCCGCGCTTGCGGCGGCGGCGCTTTTCGGCGGCGCAGGTCTGGTCGTAGATCACGACCGTGAGACCCCCGATGTCGCGCAGCTCGCGCTGGACGGCATCGAGCTCGCGGCGGTGATGGATGGTCGCGCCTTGCGGAAAGTAGTTGCCCTCAGGGTACTTGCTCGGATCGTCGGAGACGATCGCGAGGCGCTTGACCCCCTCGGCCCAGACCTGGTGCGCAATCTGCGCGACGTTGAAGGCGCCTTCGGCGGGCTGGCCGCCGGTCATCGCGACCGCGTCGTTGTAGAGGATCTTGTAGGTGATGTTGATGCCCGCGGCCGATGCCGCGCGCAGCGCAAGCAGGCCGGAATGGGTGTAGGTGCCGTCGCCAAGATTCTGAAAAATGTGCTTCTCGGTGGTGAAGGGCGACTGGCCGATCCAGTTCACGCCCTCGGCGCCCATATGCGAGATCAGATCGGTGCGGCGGGTCGGCATGCTCAGGGCCATGCCGTGGCAGCCGATGCCGGCCATGGCACGGCTTCCCTCGGGCACGCGCGTCGAGGAGTTGTGCGGGCAGCCCGAGCAGAAGAACGGTGTGCGCGCGAGCTTGATCTGCGTGCTTGATGTGACGGGATTGTCGAAGGCTTCGAGGCGGGCGAGGCGCTGCTCCAGCACCGGGCTGTGATGCCCGAGCTTGCGCAAGCGCGCCACCAGTGCGCCCGCGACAATTGTCGGCGTCAGCTCGCCTTCGCTCGGCAGCAGCGGCGCGCCGCGCTCGTCACGCTTGCCGGTGACGGTCGGGCGCCTCGATGCATCGATATTGTAGAGGATGCGCATCAGCTGGTCTTCGATGAAGCCGCGCTTCTCCTCGACCACGAGCACATCCTGAAGGCCTTCCGCGAAACGCTTGGCGCCGCTTTCCTCCAGCGGCCAGGTCAGTGCGACCTTGTAGATGCGCAGGCCCAGGTCCTGCGCGTCCTTGTCGGTGATGCCCAAATCGGCCAGCGCCTGGCGCAGATCGAGATAGGCCTTGCCGGTCGCGAGAATGCCGAGCCGTGCCGGCTTGGAATCGAGCACGATGCGGTCGAGCTGGTTGGCGCGGGCGAAGGCCTGTACCGCGGCCATCTTCGGGCCGAACAGGCGCCTCTCGGCGTCCAGCGGCGGATCGGGCCAGCGGATGTTGAGGCCGCCGGGCGGCATCTCGAAATCGTCGGGAAGCTTGATCTGGATGCGTTCAGGATCGCTGTCAATCGAGGCCGAGCTCTCGACCGTCTCGCTGATCGCCTTGAAGCCGACCCAGCAGCCGGAGAAGCGCGACAGCGCAAAGCCGTAGAGGCCGAGGTCGAGATAGTCCTGGAGTGTCGCCGGATTGATCACGGGGATCAGTGCCGCCGCGAACACCTGCTCGCTCTGATGCGCCAGCGTCGAGGACTGGCAGCCATGGTCGTCGCCGGCGAGCGCGAGCACGCCGCCATTGAGCGAGGTACCGGCTGCGTTGGCATGTTTGAGCGCGTCGACCGAGCGGTCGACGCCGGGGCCCTTGCCATACCAGATGCCGAACACGCCATCGACCTTGGCGCCGGGAAACAGGCCGACCTGCTGGCTGCCCCAGACGGCGGTCGCAGCCAGGTCCTCGTTCAGGCCGGGGACGAAAGCGATGTCATGCTGCTGGAGGTGCGACTTTGCGCGCCACAGCGCGTGGTCGTACATGCCGACCGGGGAACCGCGATAGCCCGAGATGAAGCCGCCGGTGTTGAGCCCCTGAAGCCGGTCGCGTTCGCGCTGCAACATGGGCAACCGAACCAGTGCCTGCGTGCCGGACAGGAAGATCCGCTTCGATTCGAGCCGGTATTTGTCGTCCAGCTCGACCTGCATCAGCGTCATTTCAGGAGTCCTCGTCTCTCGTTCGGCGTGGGGGTTTGCGCTGCGGGAGGGATAGCGGCGGCGCGACGCGAATTGTGACAGTCAAGAGCATGGGCCGGCGAAGTCAATACGGCTAGCCGCATCCGTGGCGCTCCTGCTAGTCATGGCTGCCTGTGGAGGACACCATGGCTGCAAACGCATTCGACACCGAGATGACAGAGACGGCCGAGGCGCTGATCGGGCCGTGGCGCCAGCCGCGCCAGATGCTGCACGCGCAAGTCTACGACGCGCACGCCTCGATCCACGACGATGCCACCGCGCAAAAGCTCGGCTTCAAGGGCGGCACCATCGAAGGCCCGACACATTTCAGCCAGTTCGCCCCGCTCGGCGCGCGGCTGTGGGGGCAGGCCTGGTTCGAGAGCGGTTGCCTATCCGCGCATTACCGCAACGCCTGCTTCGAAGGCGAGGAGGTGCAGGCGATGCTGTCGAAGCCGCTGCCCGGCACGAGCCAGTGCCAGATCCAGATGGTCAAGCGCGACGGCACCGAGGTGCTGCGCGGCACGGCCTCGGTCGGCGAACCGCACGCGGCGACCGCGCTCGAGGCGCGCCTCACCGAGCTCAAGCCGCTCGCCGATCCCGTGATCCTGCGCGATGTGAAGGTAGCCCAGACCCGCAAACGGCAGACGGTGCGGATGGCGTTCGACCAGAACATGGGCGACCTCTATCCGTTCTCCCTGAGGCAGAAGCTCGCCGTCATCACCGAGAACTCGCCGTATTATTCCGGCGCCGACAATCCTTGGGGCAGAGCGATCATCCCGATGGAGATGCTGAGTGTGTTGTTCCAGTACCGCTCGAAGGACGATCCGCTGCCGGCGAAGGGGCCAGCGGTCGGCCTGTTCGCGGACCAGGAGATCAGGCTGATCAACGGACCGCTCTTCGTCGACGAAGAGTACGAAGTCGAGCGTGAGGTCGTCGCGCTCTCCGGTAGCCGCCGCACCGAGAGTGCCTGGATTAAAACGCGCGTGTTCGGCAAGACGGGCGCGGTGGTGGCCACCATGCTGCTCAACATGGCGACGCTGAAGGATTCGTATGCGCCGTATGAGATGGAGTATCGGCAGCTGTACGGCACGGGGCGGTAGGCGCGAGCCGTGACTTCGCCTCTCCCCGTAAGAACGGGGAGAGGGAGAGGAAAGAGCGTCGCCACGGAATGACGGCGAGCGAGTCCGTCGCCGCCCGCTCATCCTTTAAGCAACTGCACGTCGCAAAGCCGTCGCACAGGGAATGAGCAGCCGTCAGCCGCTGACGTAACCTTCTGAGTGCGCAGCAAATTCTCTCGCGGCCTGTGCCCCACCGCTATTGTACACAATGGCACGGCGTTTGCAGAACTCCTGGCAAAGAGAGTTCTCGCGGGGGCCTTGAGTCATGTTGAGCTCGACCAAGCCGACACTGGGCGTCATCGGCGCCGAGCCCGAGCCGATCAGGCTCGACTGGCCTGCCACCGCGCTTCTCATCATCGACATGCAGCGGGATTTCATGGAGCCGGGCGGCTTCGGCGAGACGCTGGGCAACGATGTCAGCCAGCTCGCGCGCGCGGTGAAGCCGATCGGCGCGGTGCTGAAGGCGGCACGCGACACCGGCATGCTGGTGATCCACACCCGCGAGGGGCATTTGCCCGATCTGTCCGACGCGCCGCCCGCAAAAGTCGAGCGCGGCGCGCCATCCTTGCGCATCGGCGATCCCGGCCCGATGGGGCGCATTCTCATTCGCGGCGAGGCCGGCCACGACATCATTCCCGAACTTTATCCGCTCGACAGCGAAGTCGTGATCGACAAGCCCGGCAAAGGTGCGTTCTACGCCACTGAGCTCACGGATGTGCTGGAGAAATACGGCATCGAGAACTTGCTCGTATGCGGCGTCACGACTGAGGTGTGCGTCAACACCACCGTGCGCGAGGCCAACGACCGCGGCTATCGCTGCGTCGTCATCTCCGACGGCTGCGCATCCTACTTCCCGGAATTTCACGAGATGGGCCTGAAGATGATCAAGGCCCAGGGCGGCATCTTCGGCTGGGTCGCGGACTCAGCTGCAGTCTTGGAGGCAATGAAGACTTCGACCACACAGGGGTAGCATCATGAGCACATTGACGGGGACGGCCGGCAAATCTGATCTGAGCAAGTCCGAGTTCAAGCCGGTACTATGGACATCGGGCGACTGGAACGCGTTCTTCGGCTTCGGCACCAACATCCTCGTTAACATGCTGGTGCTCACGGGTCTGCTGCGCTTCGTTTTGAAGATGCCTGATAGTCTCGTGTTCGGCCGCATCCTGCCCGCGCTCGGGCTGATGATGTGTCTCTCCACCTTCTACTACGCGTATCTCGCCTATCGACTGGCGCAGAAGACGGGCCGCAACGACGTTTGCGCACTGCCCTCGGGCGTCAGCGTACCGCACATGTTCATCGTCACCTTCGTGATCATGCTGCCGATCACGATCAAGACCGGTGACCCGCTCAAAGGCTGGTCGGCCGGCCTCGTCTGGGTGTTCTTCCAGAGCTTTATCCTGATGATCGGCGGCTTCATCGCACCGTTCATCCGCAAGATCACGCCGCGCGCGGCGCTGCTCGGCACGCTCGCCGGCGTCTCCGTCACCTTCATCTCGATGCGTCCGGCGTTAGAGATGTACATGACGCCGCAGATCGGCCTCGTCTGCTTCGCCATCATCCTGGTGAGCTGGTTCGGCGGCGTGAAATATTGGCGCGGCATTCCCGCGGGCCTCGTCGCCATCGCGGTCGGCATGGTCATCGCCTGGGGCTCGAACCTGTTCGGCCTCGGTCTCGGTGGGCTGAGCGTCAAGGGAGTCGGCGACGCTTTCGCGAACTTCGGCTTCTCGGTGCCGATCCCGGCGGTGGGCTACGTCTTCTCCGGCTTCGAGTTCCTCGGCATCATCCTGGTTACCGCTATTCCGTTCGGCATCTACGACCTCGTCGAGGCCATGGACAATGTCGAGAGCGCGGAAGCGGCCGGCGACGAATATCCGACCACGCGGGTGCTCACCGCCGACGGCGTTGTCAGCCTGATCGGCTGCCTGATGGGCAACCCTTTCATCAACGCCGTCTATATCGGTCATCCTGGCTGGAAGGCGATGGGCGGCCGTATCGGCTATTCGGCTGCGACCGGCATCATGGTGGTGGTGCTGGCCTGGTTCGGCATCATCTCGGTGCTGCTGGCGCTCGTGCCCGTTGTCGCGATCTCGCCGATCCTGCTCTATATCGGCATGCTGATCGGCGCGCAGGCGTTTCAGACCACGCCGGTCAAGCACGCGCCTGCGATCGTGCTGGCGCTGACGCCGCATCTTGCCGCCTGGGCCAAGCTCCAGATCGACACGATGCTGGGCTCGACCATGATGGCGGCGACCACTGTCGGCGGTCTCGCCGCCGACAAGGCCGACGCGGTCAAGGCCGCGGCGATCGCAGCATTGCCACAGCAGGGCGTGTTCTATCACGGCTTAGAGGTGATGGGCGGCGGCTCCATCCTCGGCGGCCTCATCCTGGGTGCGATCGGTGTCTTCATCATCGAGCGCGACTTCGAGAAGGCCTCGGCCTTCGCGCTGGTCGGTGCCGTGCTCACCTACTTCGGCTTCATGCATGGCGAGGCCGTGGGTATTGGCGGCGGCTTCGGCGTCACGCCCGCGGTGGCGTTCGCCTACGCGGTGATGGCGGCGGGACTGTTTTCCGCCAGCAAGCTCGGCGCCACCGAGCGCTACGCCGCCCATCCGGAGATGCACGCCGCGCCGGCGGAGTAGGCATCGGCCAGTATTGATCGCCGCCGGGTGACACCATGTCGCCCGGCGGCGTTTTTTCAGGCGACGCCCAGATCGGACAGGATATCGGCCCCGGCACGAACCTCGTGACTGGATCCCCGGAAATCCTCGCCAACGGGCTCGCAGGCGCCACCCAGATGCCGTGCAAAGAACGCCTCGGCAATTGCGAGATAGGAGAGCTGGTTCGGCGGCCTCTGGAATCCGTGCCCCTCATCGGGATAGACGATGTAGGTCACGGGAATGCCTTTCGCCTGCATAGCCGCTGCGATGGTGTCGCTTTCCGCGATCTTGCAGCGAACGTCGTTGGCGCCATGAAAGATCAGCATGGGCTTCTTGATGTTGTCGACCTTGTTGATCGGTGAACGTTCGGCGAGCAGCCTGCGGCCTTCCTCGGTGCGGGGATCGCCGTAGCTGCGATACATGAATTCCGCAAAGCCGGCCCAATAGGGTGGCATCGACTCCAGCAGGGTTTGCAGGTTGGAGATGCCGACGACCGGCACGGAACAGCAGAAGACGTCCGGCGTGAAGGTTGCGCCGACGAACGAGGCCAGGCCGCCGTAGGACAGGCCGAAAATCGCGACTTTGTCCTTTTGCGCGATGCCTTCGGCGATCGCCCAATCGACCATGTCGATGAGATCGTCGTGCATCTTTCGCGCATGCTCTTTCTCGCTCGCCGCGACAAACGCCTTGCCGAAGCCCGTCGATCCCCGATAGTTGACCGAAAGCACGGCGTAGCCGCGATCGGCCAGCCATTGGTGATCCCTGCGATAGCCGTAGATATCCCGTCCCCACGGACCGCCGTGGACGATGAGGACCATCGGCAGCGGCCGAGGCGGGCGATCGCCATCGATGTCGGCGGGCAGCGTGAGGTACGAGACGAGGGGCAGGCCGTCGCGCGATTTGCCTTGCACTTCCTGCATCGAAGCGAGGCGGTAGGGCTTCAGCTCGGGGCGCGCCGAAAACAGCTCGGTGATGGTCTGCTTGTCGCGGTCAAGGAGATGATATGTGATGGGTTGATCCGGCGCGTGGCTCGCCACGATCCATCGGCGGCCATCGTCGCTTTGGCTCTCAACATAAAACGCGTGGTCGCGTAGTCGCGCCTTGATCAGATCAAGCTCGGCCGCAATCGCAGGCGTCAAAGCCGTCCATTCCTGCCGACCGGGATCGATGCAGACCGCTTCGGGTTCGAGTGTCCGGGTGTTGAATATGGCTCCCGTCACATCGGCGCGGTCGCTTGCGAACAAGACACGTTCGTCACCCGTCGACCAGTTGATGCTTAGCAGGGCCGACTTGTCGTGCGTGACGCTCGAAGTCATATGGAGGTAGTTGCCCTCCGCGTCGAAATTCCAGGGCCGGGTGCTGATGTAGGCCTCGTATGAGGTATCGCGCCAATGCGTGACCTCGCCGTCGTCAATACGCCAGAGCCGGGTGCCTCCGTCAGGCGCGTTGCTGTGCGCGTAGCGCGGCCTCAACTGCCAGTTGAGCCCGACGTAATGGAACTCCTGGCGATTTTCCCAAACCAGGCTGCGTTCGCCGGTTGCGAGGTCGAGCACGTAGACATCGTGCCAGCGCGGGTCGCGATCGTTGAGGCTGACTGCAATCTTGTCAGGAAACATGTGCGACCAGTGCGTCGGCATCGCTCGGACATTGGCAAAGGGCGTGAGATCCCGGAGCTCTGAACTGCGGGGATCGACGACGAACAGGCGCAGATTCTCATCGCCGTTCTCGTCGTTGAGAAACATGATGTAGCGGCCGTCCGGGCTCCAACTCTGCCAGTTGATTGGTCGGCCCGTGGTGCGTGTCACGGGCCGGCCCGCCGCAATGCTGTCGACCGGAGAAACCCAGACGTTCAGAACGTCATCGACAGGGGCGAGCCAGGACAGCCATTGCCCATCTGGTGACAACTTGGTGCCGACGTAGGTCGGATTGCCAAACAGTTTTCGGCGCGGAATCAGAGCGCGAGCTGACATGTGGCGTCTCGTACGCAGGCGCGACTTCCATCACGCATCGTAGTGCTACGGTATGTAGCATATACACGCGGAAACCTTGCGTCAACTCCAAGTAGAGCGCGTGCTCGTGGCGCGGGAAGCGCGCAAGAGTGCGCTCCCCAGAGGATTGAGATTGGCGCAGCTACCCGCCCTTGACCGCCCCCGCCGTGAGCCCCGCCACGATCTGCCGCTGGGCGAACACTGTGAGCAGCAGCACCGGGAGGGTGACGATCAGCGCGGCGGCGGCGAGCGGGCCCCAGCTCAACTGGTCGAACGAGATCATGTTGTAGACGGCGACGGGCAGCGTGCGCGTCTCGCGTCCGGCCAGCACGATGCCGAACACAAAATTGTTCCAGGAGAAGATCACGGCGAGGATGAAGGCGACCGCGATTCCGGGCTTGGCGATCGGCAGGGCGACGTGCCGAAAGACCTGCCACCGCGTGGCGCCGTCGATCAGCGCGGCTTCCTCCAGCTCCAGCGGCGTGGTCTCGAAATAGCCGATCATGATCCAGATCACGATCGGCACCGTCACGACGAGATGGATGATGATTTGCGGCACCAGCGTGCCGAGCAATCCCAGCCACTGGAACAGCAGGAACAGCGGGATCAAATAGGACAAGCCGGGCGTGATGCGCGCGATCAGGATCACGATCGCGGATTTGTGCGCGGCCATGCGCGCGATGCCGTAGCCGGCGGGAACGCCGACGAGCAGGGCCAGCGTGGTCGCGCCGCCGGTGACGATCAGGCTGTTGACGAAATAGGTCAGGAAGCGGTTGGAAGCGAGCACGTCGGCATAGTTCTTCCAGGCGATGCGATCGGGGATGAACACCGGCGGATAGGCGGCATTGTCGACCTCGAACTTGAGCGACAGCGACGCCATCCAGAGGAAGAACAGGATCGCCGGCGACACGATGACGAACACCGAGAGCCACAGACCGATCCTGCCAATGACCTGACGTAGGTTGATTTGACTTGGGTTGATCCGACCTGGGTTCATGCGCCGCTCGCAATTTCGGTCCACAGCATGCGCTGGCGGGCATAGAGCATCACGGCCGCCAGGGCGACGATGAGGAGGAAGAACACCACCGCGATCGCCGAGCCGTAGCCGAGGTCGTAATAGGTGAAGGCGACGCTGTAGAGATAGATGTTGATCGTCTCCGACGCCGAGCCCGGTCCTCCCTGCGTGATCGCGAAGATGATGTCGAAACTCTTCACGGCATCGATCATGCGGATCATGCCGGCGATGAACAGGAACGGCATGATCAGCGGCAGCGTGATGAAGCGGAACACCTGCCAGAAGCTGGCGCCGTCGATCTGCGCGCTTTCATAGGGCTCGGTCGGGATGGCGGCGAGGCCGCCGAGCACGATCAGCATGACCAGCGGCGTCCATTGCCAGGTCTCGACCAGCACGAGCGAGGGGATGACGGTTGCGGGATGGAAGACCCAGAGTTGCGCGGGAATCCCGACCAGCGACAAGAGGTAGTTCAGCACGCCGAGCTGCGGGTGGAACATCATGGTCCAGACCAGCGCGATTGCGACGGGGGTCGCCATCATCGGCATGATGAAGATACCGCGCAGAAAACCGCGGCCCGCGAATTTCTGGTGAAACACGACGGCCGCGAACGTGCCGAGGATCAGCGGCAGCAGCACCGATAGCAAAGTGTAGACCATAGTGTGGCCCACCGCCTCGATGAAGCGGGGATCGCTCGTCAGCCGCAGATAGTTGGAAAACCCGACGAAAGTTGTCGGTGAGCCGACCTTCCACTCGTTCAGGCTCATCCAGATCGTGAAGACCCACGGGAAGATGATGATCGCGAGCACGACGACCAGTGCCGGCACCACGAACGGCCAGTAGGACGGCGGCCGCAACGCCTTCTCCGGCGCGGCATCAGACTGTGCCGCGGCCGGAGTCGATTGTGTCAACGCACTCACGCTTTTTCGCTGCGCTCCAGGATCGGCCGGTACTGATCGTGAGCCTTCTTCAACTCGGTCGCGGGATCTGCGCCCGATAGTGTCGAGGTGAGGGCCGCGCCGACGAGATCGCGGAATTCGGCGACCGGGATCACGACGGGAAGGCCGAGTTTGCTGATCTTGGCGGAGTCGATCACCGACTGCAGCCACTCCTTGGGCATCTTCACGCCGTTCTGGACCTCGGGATCGCCGAGGATCGAGTTGCGGAACGGCACGCCGCCGCCGGCCTGCAACAGCCGCGCGCCCTGCTGCTTCGAGACCGCCCACTGGCAGAGCAGATAGGCGGCTTCCTTGTTCTTGCTCGCCGCGGCAATGCCGATGCCGTCGCCATAGGTGGCCGAATATTGCCCCTTCGGTCCGGCCGGCACGACGGTGTAGCCGACCTTGCCGACGACGCGCGAGGCGGCGGGGTCCTCCAGCGGCGGCGCCCAGCCGACGCCGTCGATCCACATCGCCGAACGTCCTTGCGTGAACGAGGCCATCGACTCCATCCAGTTGAAGCCGGCGACGCCTGGCGGGGCGACCTTCGTCAGCAGCGTCTGATAGAGCTTGGTCGCCGCTACGGCCTCTGGACCGTCGGTCAGGATGTTGCCCTTGGCGTCAAGGAATTCGCCGCCATAGTTGAGGAAGAAGTTGGTCCACAACGTCATGTTGGCGTTGCGCAGGCCCCGTCCGACGAAACCGTAGGTGCCTTCCTTGGTGTCGGTCAGTTTTTCGGCGGCCGCGACCATCTCGTCGAGGGTCTTGGGGACGGCGACGCCCTTCTTCTGGAACAGCTCCTTGTTGTAGTAGAGGATGAAGTAATCGACTGACCAGGGCAGCGACAGCATCTGGCCCTTGTCGTTCTTGGCGTATTGCAGGCCGGCGGCCGAGAAATCGCTCTCGACGAGATCGGGCGCCGTCAGCGTCGGATCCTTCATGAAGGGCGTCATGTCGGCGAGCCAGCCGCCCTTCTCGAACTGCCGCTTCTGCACGTGATAGCTGAGATGGACGACGTCGAAGCTCGGCCGGCCCGAGGTCAGCTCGATCACCACTTTCTGGCGCTGCTGCTGCTCCGGGATCTGTTCGGATTCCACCTGGATGCCGGTGAGCTCGGTGAACTCCTTGATGTTTTTTTGCAGGTTGTCGCCGCGCGGACCCTTGGCGAGGATCACCTCCAGCTTGGTCCCGGCGTATTTCTTCCAGTTGACCTCGGCGCGTGCCGGTAGTCCGGTCAGGCTGAGCGCGCCAGCCGCGGCGGTCCCCGTCAACAGCGTGCGGCGCGAGATGTTATGGTTGGCCACGTCAAATCCCTCCCTCTGATTCATTTTCTTTGGGAGGGATACTAACGGCCGTGCCGAGCCTGCCTAGTCCTAATCTGGGGACTCAGGGACGCACGGCAGGCGTCTCCATCGGCAGGCCGCGAGCCCGCGACATCAGGTAGAGTTCAAGCGCGACCAGCTCGGGCGCGCCGTAATCATAGGCCTGGGCGCGTACGCCGGTCATGCAACTGCGCAACCTTCGCTCGATCGACCCCAGCGTCTGCCACTCCAGGCGGTAGAGCGGATAGCCGGTCGGCTGCGCTTGCGTGATCGGCGCGCCCGCAAGGCGCTTGTCGAAATTGTCGTCGTGGCAATTGGTGCAGGCGAGGTTGAGCTGGCCCTCGCGCCGCATGAAGAGGTCGCGGCCCTGCGCCACGAAAGGTTTCAGCTCCGGATCATCGCCGGCCGTGATCGCGACGCCGCGGGACTGGTGGGCGACGAAGGCGGACAGCGCCAGGAGGTCGCGGCTCTCGTAGGGCAGCGCCGGCGCCTGCTGATGATTGGCGCGGCAGAGGTTGATGCGCTGGTCGAGGGTGACGGGGCGCGCCAGCGCCTTGTCGAAGGCCGGATAGCGCGCCGCGACACCCTTCATGCTGGTCGTTGCATCGCCATGGCAGTCCGCACAGGCCTTGTCGGCGCTGCCGGCCTTCTTCGCCCAGAGCGCCCCGCCGTCGAGCACGAAAAGCATGCCCGGATTGGACGTGTCGTCATCCTGCATCGCGCGCGTGTCCGGCCCCATGAACGAATAGCCGGAGCGGCGCGCGTCCGGCGGAATCTCGCCGGCGAGCAGGGCAGGGGCCGCGGCCAACAATGTTGCCGCCGCTATCGCGCGCCAAAAGATCATTCGACCGTGATCGAGGCCGATGCGGTCGACGAATAGCCGTTGTCGCCGATCCATTCGAATTCGAACTTGCCGCTCTCCTTCGCGACCGTGAAGAAGGAGAGATATGGGTTGGCCGCGATCGCCGGAAACAGGTCGGCGCGGAAAACTTCGGTGCCATTGTAGCGGCACGTAAAGCTCGTGATGATGTCGCGCGGCACCAGCGCGCCGTCGGCGGTGTGGCGGAAGCCGGTCTCCATGATGTGCGAGGTCAGCGTGCGGATCTCGATGACATCGCCGCGTTTGGCTTTTGCCGGGACGTTGATGAGCGCGGCCATCAGTTCATCTCCTCGGTACAGGCGGCCAGCGTCACGACGATGTCGGCGGCGACCTGCCAGAACGTGTCATCGGACATGCGTGCGATTGCCACCACCTTCTGGGTGTCGGCGAGCCGGATCCGGGTCGAGACCTGGGCGCGGCCGGAGGAGGGGTTGAGATAGAAATTGCCGATGTTCGGCTGCGGGTTCTTCTCGTTGAAGACGTGGATGCTCTTGACGTAATCGGTCGCCGTCATCGGGCTTGCGACGCTCACCGTCATCGGCACCGTGTTGCCGTTCTCGACCAGAGGCGGAATGTCGAGCTTGACCTTGCCGGTGCGAATCTGGGCTTCGCCGACGACGTTGCGGATGGCGGTGCTGAGCATCGCGGGCGTCGCTTCCAGCGGTCGCAGCGTGACGATCGGGATCGTCCCGGCGACCGTCGCGCCGCCTGCAATACTCAGGAATTGTCGTCGCGTGGTTGGCATGAAGCTAGTTCCGAAGCGTTACAAGAAAGGCCACGATGTCTTCGATCTCCGCGGCGGATAATATCGGCTTGCCGGCAAAATTGCGCCCGACCCGGACCAGCCCGTCGTTGCGATAATAGGACGGCATGATGGTCTGCGGGTTGTAGCGCGATGCATCGACCAGCCGCAGCCGCAACTGGCCAGCCGACCACCAGTTTCCGGTGCCGGTGAGATCGGGCGCGAGGTCACCCTGGAACCGCGCCTCCGGGAACGGACCGGAATGGCAAAGGATGCAGGTCGTGGTGCGCGCCACCACCAGCGCGCGTCCACGCGCGGCATCGGCTGGTGAGCCCGTGAGCGGCTCCGGGATGGTGTCACCGATGATTTTGTAGCGCACGAGCTCGTCGGCTCTTGCGCCGCAAGCCAAGGCAACGCCGGCGGCGATCAGCGCTGCGATATGAAGGAATGCTCTAGCCAAAGGTGTCCGCCGTGATGGTTTGAAACCAGCGCTCGGCTTCAGCCGCCTCGCGGGCGCGGAGCTCGCGTGGTGCATCGACCGGGCTGGTCGCGCCGCCTTCGACCTCGGCAAAGATGTCACCCCTGGGCTGGTAATTGCCGGCGAGCGAGAAGCCGTAGCCGGGCGCGGCGGTTGTATAGCAGACGCCGGTCAGCCGCGGCGTCTCCGGCGCGCGGCCCGCGAACAGGTTGAGGATGGCGGCGGCGCAGGCCTTGCCCTGTGCGCTCGCGGCCGATGCCGATTTGGGAATGCCGCCGCCGAGGCAAGCGTCGCCGATGACATGGATGTTCGGGACGAGCTTCGACTCGAAGGTCACGGGATCGATCGGGCACCAGCCGGTCGCATCCGCCGCGCCCGCGATCTCGGCGATGCGGCCGGCGCGTTGCGGCGGGATGACGTTGGCGACATCAGGCGTGTAGTTGCCGAACTCGGTGATGATGGTCCTTGTCGAAGGATCGACCGAGGTGACGCGACCGCCCTGCGACAGCGCGATGCGCTCGATCATGTCGCCATAGAGCTCCTTCCACGCCTTCTCGAACAGCCGCTGCTGCGAAAAACTGTCCTTGGCATCGAGGACCAGCACCTTCGAGCGCGGCTTCTTCGTCTTCAGGTAATGCGCGATCAGGCTGGCGCGTTCGTAGGGCGCCGGCGGGCAGCGCGAGGGATTGGCCGGGATCGCGATGGCGACCGTGCCGCCGTCCGCCATTGCCTCCAGCTGCCTGCGCAGCAGCAGCGTCTGCGCGCCGGCCTTCCAGGCGTGCGGCATTTTTTCGGATGCCGCTTCGTCATAGCCGGGCAGGGCCTCGAAATGGAAGTCGATGCCAGGGGAGAGCACGAGACGGTCATAGGGCAGTGCGACGCCGTCGGTCGTCACGACGCTGCGCCGCTGCGGCTCGATTGTGGTGACGGCCTCGCCGATCACGGTGATGCCCTCGGCGGCGAGCTTGTCATAGTCAAACTGCTGCGCGTCGATCTCACGCAGGCCCGCAATCACCTCGTTGCTGAAGGGGCAGGAGGTGAAGACCGCGTTCGGCTCGATCAGGATGATTTGCAGGTTTTCCTGCGCGCGTTTCAGCGCGCGGGCGCAGGCCGCGCCGCCAAACCCGCCGCCGACCACGACGATACGTGCTGCCGATTGCGCACGCGGGACCGATGGCCGCGCCAGCGTTGCGGCGGCCGCGGTGATGCCGAGCACGGCATTCCGCCGTGTCACCGGGCGCGTGGTCATCAGGATCATCCAGGCAAAAATGCCGCGGCGGCCGTTGCAGCCGCCGCGGCGTTTCTCAGGCGAAGGTGATGTTCTGGTCGCGCAGCGGCACCGAGCGGATGCGCTTGCCCGTCGCCGCGAAATAGGCGTTGAGCACCGCCGGCGCCGCGACGCCGATGGTCGGCTCGCCGACGCCGCCCCAGAACCCGCCGCTCGGCACCATCACCGATTCCACCTTCGGCATCTCGTTGATGCGCATCGAGTTGTAGGTGTCGAAGTTGGTTTGCTCGATCTTGCCGTCCTTGACGGTGCAGCCGCCGTAGAACAGCGCGGAGAGGCCATAGACGAAGGAGCCGGCGATCTGCCGCTCCACCTGCGCCGGATTGACGACGTAGCCGGGATCGGTGGAGGCGACGATGCGATGCACCTTGATCTTGTTGCCGTCGGTCACCGAGATTTCGGCGGCGCCGGCGACATAGCTGCCATAGCCCATGACCTGCGCGATGCCGCGATAGACGCCCTGCGGTGCCGGCTTGTCCCAGCCGATCTTCTCGGCCACGGCATTGAGCACCGCCAGATGCTTGGGATGGTTGCCCATCAGCTTGCGGCGGAATTCGAGCGGGTCCTGACCTGCGGCCTGGGCCAGCTCGTCCATGAAGCATTCCATGTAGATCGCGTTGTGATTGACGTTCACGCCGCGCCAGAAGCCGGGCGGAACGTGCGGGTTGCGCATCGCATGCTCGACCAGGAGGTTCGGCACCGAATAGCCGAACGCGGCTTCGCCGGACTGGGCGACGCCCTGGAATGCGGCCGGATCCATGCCGTTCTGCAGCGCTTCGGGGCGCAGCGAGAACAGGATCGACTGTCCGGACAGCCGGTAGTGCAGCGCGATCAGATTGTTGTTGGCGTCGAACGCGCCGGTCATCTTGCACTGGGTGATCGGGTGATACCTGCCGTGCGCCATGTCCTCTTCGCGCGACCACAACAGCTTGATCGGCGTGCCCGGCATCTGCTTGGCGATCATGACCGCCTGGCGGACGTAGTCGGTCTGGCCGCGCCGGCCGAAGCCGCCGCCGGGCATCACCTTGTACATGTCGCACTTCTCGGCCGGCAGGCCGGAGGCTTCCAGCACCGCCGCGAAGACGGCCTCGCCGTTCTGCGTGCCGCACCAGACCTCGCATTTGTCGGCCGTGTAGAGCGCGGTGGCGTTCATCGGCTCCATCGTGGCGTGGTTCTGGTAGGGGTAGTTGTAGACGGCTTCGACCTTCTTCGCTGCGCCGGCAATCGCGGCTTTGACGTCGCCGTTCTTGTTGCCGACATAGGCCGGCTGCGCGTCGTCGAGGCCCTCAGCCAGCCACTTCGCGATCGACTCGCTGGAGACCTTGGCATTCTCGCCCTCGTCCCAGACGATCGGCAGCGCTTCCAGCGCGGTCTTGGCGTGCCACCAGGTGTCGGCAACGACCGCAACCGCGGTATCGCCGACCTTGACGACCTTCTTGACGCCTTTCATGCCGGTGATCTTGGCTTCGTCATAGCTCTTCAGCTTGCCGCCAAACACCGGGCAGTCCTTGATTGCGGCGTTCAGCATGCCCGGCAGCTTGACGTCGATGCCGTAGATCATCGTGCCGGTGGTCTTGTCGGCGGTGTCGAGCCGCAAGAGGCCCTTGCCCGCGATGGTCCAGTCCTTGGGATCCTTGAGCTTGACGTCGGCCGGCGGCGTCAGCTTGGCGGCGGCTTCGGCGACCTTGCCGTAAGTTGTCGTCTTGCCCGACGCCTTGTGGGTGATGACGCCCTTGGCGACGGTGCATTCGGAGGCCGGCACCTTCCACTCGTTCGCGGCGGCCTCGATCAGCATCACGCGCGCGGTGGCGCCGCCCTTGCGGACATAGTCTTGCGAGCTGCGGATGCCGCGGCTGCCGCCGGTCGAGAAATCACCCCAGGCGCGCTTGCGGGCGACGCTCTGGCCGGGGGTCGGATATTCGGTCGTGACCTTCGACCAGTCGCATTCGAGTTCCTCGGCGACCAGCTGGGCGAGGCCGGTGAGCGAGCCCTGGCCCATCTCGGAGCGGGCGATGCGGATCACGACGGTGTCGTCGGGCCTGACCACGACCCAGGCGTTGACTTCCGGCGAGCCGTCGGCCGCGCGGACCACGGCGGGGCCACCGAAGGGGAGATCGAGCCCGATGGCGAGGCCGGCGCCGACAGCGGCGGTGCCGACGACGAAGGCGCGACGGTTCATCTTGGGAGAAACATGCTTGTTCATGGGGCGGCTCCTCAGGCGCTGGCGATCGTGTGGATCGCTTCGCGCACCTGCTGGAAGGTGCCGCAGCGGCAGATATTGGTGATGGCCTCGTCGATATCGGCGTCGGTCGGCTTCGGCTTCTCGGCGAGAAGCGCGGCCACCGCCATGATCATGCCGCTCTGGCAATAGCCACATTGCGGAACGTCCTTGGCGATCCAGGCTGCCTGCACCTTGTGCAGCGTGTCGCCGGACGCGAGCCCCTCGATCGTGGTGATCTTCTTGCCTTCGGCCTCGCTGACCGAAATCCCGCAGGAACGGGTGGCAACGCCGTCCATGTGAACGGTGCAGGCGCCGCATTGCGCAATGCCGCAGCCATATTTGGTGCCGGTCAGGCCGGCATTTTCTCGAATCGCCCAGAGCAGCGGCGTATCCGGCTCGACGTCGAGCGTGAAGGTTTTTCCGTTGATTGTTAGGTTTGCCATCGCAAGTCCCCTGATTGGCCCAATCCACCGATCGGACTCAGGGAACAATGTGTCTGGCAAATTGGAACTGTTCAAATCAATAGTCCGAGGGGTGGCCAACAGCGAGGCTGGCATGCGCGGGGAAGAATGTTGGAAGCGCGGTGTTGCGTTGTGAACGGCGGTGCAAATCCGCAGCCTTTGGTCGCATCGAATTCGTTTGACTATCTGAGGGTATTGTACAACCTTTGGTTTGATGGATCATTAGTCCATCCTAAGGGAGAATCTTCATGGGCCGCATCGTCACGATCGATCTCGAAAAAGTTCTCGCGTCAGGTAACGATCTCAAAGCCAAGTCACCGTCCGGACTCACCACCCACGCCGATCTGCTCAGCCTTGCCAGCGACGTCAGCAAGGACCCGGTCTCCTATCTGAGCAGCGTTGGCGTACAGCTCGACGACCAGACGGCGTCGATGCTGCGGAACAAGCTGGCCACGCGTAGCGGCGGCGTACAGGCCGGTACGATCCATATCGACATCCTCTGATCCCGCATCTGCAGATCACGATGGCCGGCTGACCGGTTCGCCGGGCAGCCGGGATATGAGGTCGTCGGCCATGGCGTTCGGCGCACAATTTTTATCCGATTTCCGCGCGGCCAGGGTGACGCCTACCAATCTCGTTCTGAACGTCACTCTGAAATGCCCGCTCAAATGTTCGCATTGCTGCTTTTCATCTGACATGTTTCACGGCGGGCACCTGTCCGCCGCGGACGTTCATCGTTGCATTCAGCAGGCCGCACAGATCCCGTCGATGGAGATCATCCATTTCGTCGGGGGTGATCCGATGCTGCATGCGGATATCGTTGCCGACGCCGTGGCACTGGCCGCGTCGCTGGGCTTGCGCGCGGGTATCACCACGAGCGCGTTCTGGGCCAAGTCGCCCGCGCGCGCAACGGCGGCTGTTCGGCAATTGCGCGCGGCCGGGCTCACCGAAATGACCTTGTCTTACGACGATCCCCACGCCGAGTTCGTGCCGCTGAATTTCATTGCCAACGCGGTCGCGGCTGCGCGCGAATGCGGCCTGCTGCTTCGGATCGCCGTGGTGGTCGAGGCGGGTTCGAAGATCACCGCCGCCAGCCTGCGCGCCGATCTCGATCTTCAGGACGAGCCCGGCATCAACATCTATGAGACCGTCGCCAACTCGACCGGACGCGGCGAGGGCACGGACGAGGACACGCAGGCGGGGCGCGTTCGCCACGCCTCGGCCTATCGCGGTCCCTGCGAGTCCGTTCTCCACACCGTCACGGTCGATCACGAGGGCGGCATCCGGCCCTGCTGCGGCGTGCTTCCCCATTACGACTCGCTGAAGGTCGGCCACATCGCGAAGGAAGGGATCGAGGCCGCGATGCGGGCGGCCGCGGACGATCCGCTCTACAGATGGATCAGGCTCGAGGGACCCGTCGCCATCCTCGCCGCAGTCACGGCCGCCGATCCCGTGCCGATGCGCGTTGAGGATTTCGACGGCATCTGCACCGCCTGCGACCGCATCTTCCGCTCGCCAGAGCTGCTGGCGCGCGTGCGCGAAGCCGCCGAAGCGCGCCGCGGCCAGATCGAAACCTGCGAAATCCTGCTGGACGGGCAAGCCGCATCGGCCAACCTCGTGGCCGCACAATGAGCGTCGATGTCCTCTTCTGCTCGGCGCCGGTAATGTCCGTGGTGCGGCCGTCGGCGGCGCTCGGCCTGTTGCAGGCCCTGCTGCGGCAGAAGGGCATTCGGGCCAAGACGCTCTATCTGAACCTGCTCTTCGCCGACCGCATCGGGCTCGATCTGAACGAGCAGCTTGCGGAGAAGCTGCCGAGCCACCTCCTCGCCGGCGATTGGCTGTTCGGCGATTGCCTGGGCGTGCGGCCGGACCGGCCGCAGGCGCAACGTCATCTGAGCGAGCTCAGCGCCGCCATCGAGCGCAAGGGGCTGGACCAGCTCTACGAGATCCGCCGCAGCCTGATTCCGTCCTTCGTGGCGGAAGCGGCCGACCGGCTGCTCGAACGCACCCCCAAGATCATCGGCTTCACCTCGATGTTCGAGCAGACGGCCGCTTCGCTCGCGATCGCGGCCGCGGTCAAGGCGCGCGATCCGTCCGTCGTCGTCTGTTTCGGCGGCGCCAATTGCCATGGGCCGATGGGCGCGGTGCTGCTGAAGAACTTTGCGCAGATCGACTATGTCTTCAACGGCGAGGCCGATACCGTGTTCGGGCCGGCCGTCGAGGCAATCCTGCGCGGCGAAGCGCCCCGCGGCCTCCCGGGATGCCTGTCCCGCGACCAGCCGGCTGCTGGCGCAGCAGCCGGTCCGACCGCGATGGATGCGCTGCCGATTCCCGACTACGCCGACTATTTCGCGCAACTGCCCTGGATGTCCGAAGCCGCGCGCGTGCGTCCCTCTATTCCGTTCGAGTCCTCGCGCGGCTGCTGGTGGGGACAAAAGCATCACTGCACCTTCTGCGGCCTCAACGGCGATGGCATGGCGTTCAGGGCCAAGTCGGCGCCGCGCGTGCTCAGCGAGATCGAGACCCTGCATGCGGAGTTCGGCATCGGCCGCTTTGCCGCGACCGACAACATCCTGGGCATGTCCCATATCGACGGCGTGCTGGGCAGGCTCGCCGAACGCCCGGCGCACGGCTTTCGCTTCTTCTACGAGATCAAGGCCAATATGGACGAGGCGCAGCTCGAGAAGCTGGCGCTTGCCGGGACGGTCTGGTTGCAGCCCGGCATCGAGAGCCTGTCGGATCCGGTGCTGCATCTCATGCGCAAGGGCGTGAGCGCGCTGCTCAACCTGCGTCTGCTGCGCAATTGCCGCGAGCTTGGCGTCGGGCTGGTCTGGTCGATCCTGTACGGATTTCCCGGCGAGCCCCGCGACGCCTACGACGCCGTCGCCAAGATGGTCCCACTGCTCGAACATCTTCAGCCGCCGGTCGGCTGCGGCCGTATCCGGCTCGACCGGTTCAGCCCCAATTTCGAGCGTGCCGCCGAGATCGGATTCCGCAATGTCACGCCGATGCCGGCCTATGGCGCGATCTACGATGTCCCTGACGAGGATCTTTTCGATCTCGCTTATTTCTTCGAGGGCGACGCACCCGATGCCGCGCGCGAGCAGGATCTGGTGTCGCTCAAGGCCGCGAGCGCGGCCTGGCGCGCGCGCTGGTTCGATCAGCCTTTTGCGCCGCAATTGACGATGACGGCGGTCGGCACGGCGCATCTCGTCAGCGACACGCGGGCATGCGCGCTCCAGCCGTTCTATTGTCCGACTCCGGCCGAGATCGGCGTGCTCAATCTGCTGCGCAATCCCTGCACGCCACTGAGCGTCATTGAACAGCTTGCCGATCGTTTGGATGCGGCATCAGTCGAGGCCGCACTGGACGCGATTCTGGCGCGACGGTTTGCGATCGAAATCGACGGCAGAGTGTTGTCGCTCGTCACCGAGGCCGGCCGGGAGATTTTTGACGCCGACGCCCGCGCCGAATTTCCGCTTGGATTCGTCCTGCCACGCGAGCGTATCGCGCTGCCGGAAGAAGACGGGTTACACACGGCCTTGACGAACGCCCGCGATGAACCGGCAGGCCTCGAACGGGTGCAGTCATGACCGTCGAAGTCCGCCCCCTCGGCGACAAGTGCAACATCAAGTGCCGCTACTGCTATCAGGAGGGCATCCGCACCGCCGGCAACGTGCCGACGCGTTACGATCTCGATGCGATCATGGCGACGCTGGACAGATTGGCGGAGCCCTTCAGCCTGTTCGGCGGCGAGATCATGCTGACGCGCCGGCCCGATCTCGAACGCCTGATGCAGCTTGGCTTCGACCGCCATGGCGGCGTCGGCATGCAGACCAACGGCACGCTGATCGAGGAGCGCGACATCGAGCTCTTCAGGAAATACCACGTGCGCATCGGCATTTCGATTGACGGACCGGGACCGCTCAACGATGCCCGCTGGGCCGGCAGCCTGCCGGCGACTCGGCGTGCGACCGCGCGCATCGAGGCGGCAATCGAGACGCTGTGCCGGGAGGGCATGCCGCCGAACGTGATCGTGACGCTCAACCGGATGAATGCCGCGCCGGCTCGGCTCGGCGTGCTGTGCGAGTGGATCGGGTTTCTCGGCAGCCTTGGCGTGCGCAAGCTGCGCCTTCACCTGCTGGAGCAGGACGAAACGGAAGGGGGCGAGGGTCTCGCGCTCACCGCGCAGGAGAACCTTGCGGCCTTGAGGCGACTGCGCCGGCTCGAACAGGAGCTGCCGTCGGTCCAATTCGACATCTTCGCCGAGATGGCCGCGATGCTCAGGGGCGATGACGCGCAGACCTCTTGCGTCTTCCACGCCTGCGATCCCTATGCAACGCGCGCCGTGGTGGGTGTCGAGAGCGATGGCCGGCTCGGCAATTGCGGCCGCACCAACAAGGATGGTGTGACCCATCTGCGTGCCGGCCGCGAGGCCTTCGAGCGCCAGCTCTCGCTTTACCGGACGCCGCAGGCCGATGGCGGATGCGAGGGATGCCGGTTCTTCCTGGCGTGCAAGGGTAATTGTCCGGGCACCGCGATCGACGGCGACTGGCGGATGCGCTCAATCGATTGCCCGGTGTGGTTCGGCCTGTTCGAGGACATCGAGATCGAGCTTCAGGCGAACGACGAGGTCGCGATCAGCCGGTCGGTGTGCCGGTCCGATCTCGAAGCGAAGATGATCGCCGCCTGGTCGATCGGTGACAATCCGACCCTGCATTCATTGCTCCAGCAGGCGGACGCACCATGACGTCCGCCTGGCTGACCTGCTGGCTGACCTGGCCCCGTCCTCCGCTCGCGACCGCGCCGCGGGAGCCAGCCGTCGCCAAGGCAGCGACGCAGCGCATCAGCTTCACCGGCCCGCAGGCGCGCGCGCTCTGGCAGCCGCGTCTGGATCGCCTCAGGCATGCGGCGCTAGCGATCGAATTCGAGATGGTGCGCCGGAAGCGCATTCCGGCCTCGCTGGCGTGGACTGGCTATGATGGCATCGCCGCCCTGACCGAGCGGGCGCGCGCGACCGGCCTGGAGGTCAAGCCGGTCAAGGCGTCGCTCGGCTATGCCGCCGACTGGCCGCTTGAGGCATCAATCGCCGAACCGAAGCGGCTGCTCGACTATGCGTTCCTGATCGGCGCTGCGCCGCTCGACACATCGATCGCCGAGCCGGCGGCGGACGGCCTGGAGCAGGCGGCGATACGGTTCGGCTATCCCGCATGCTGCGCAAGATCCTGGGCGGACTATCTTCGGCGCGGCGGAAGCGATCCGTTGGCCGGCATCCTCGCGCGCGCGGACAGGGCGGCCGTGCCTGCCCGTGTCGCGCTCGCGGTTCTGGGACTGGGGCCGGTGAGACACGCGCCTTGTTCTGCGGACTGTTCCGCTACGCGCGATCGTTCGCGTGAGTTCATCGATCTCGGCCGCCAGCTGGGATTGGCCGCGGAAATGAGTTGGCTCGAAGAGATGGCGGATTGGACGGTGGGTGCGTCGCTTGTCAATGGCGTTGCCGAGATTGCGACGGCCACCTTCCGCTGCACATGGCTGTCCGATGAGGGCACACCGTCGCATCGGCGGCCTCGTCAACACGCGGCGGCGACGCACCTGGACAAGCGAAAGGCCGCAGCGGTCGAGCCCGCGGACAGCGCCGATATCCTCACCGAACTCGGCGGCGGATTCGAAGCGACCGGTTTCGAAAACCCCTTCGCCATGCGCTCGCGCTTCAGCACGGTGGTCTGGGAACAGACCGCCGCGCTGCGCCGCGCGGGATCGGCCGTGCATATCGGATGCGGCGATGGCTTGCTGCTGGAATTGATCGCGCAGACGAGGCCAAAGCTGAGATTATACGGCACCGAGGAAAATGCCGCGCTAGCTGAAGCCGCGCGCCGGCGCCTGGGTGCGTCATTGCCCGTGCTCGGCGGGACCAGCATCGCGGCGATCGCGGCGCTGTCGCGTCTTGCACCAGATGGCATCGACCTCGCTTTCGTCGATCCGGAACGGCTTGGCGGCCGCGAAGCGCTTGCCGCTGTCCGCGCGATCGCGAAATCAGTGATCGTGATCGGCACCGACCGATCGCTGCACCGGCTTGGGGATATGGACACGCTTGCGGCATCGATGGGATTTGCCTTGCTGCCTGGACGCGCAGGGCGGGTCTCCGCGGCCCTCTCGGCGACGAGTGGTCGCCCGCACTGACCGGTTCGAAGGAGAGATCGCCATGGACGCGACGTCGATTGACTGGGAACGCACGGCACGACCGCAGGCCGACGGCTACGATACCGCCGTCGCCCTCGACCTGATCGACACCGAGCCGACGCCGTGGCGGCCGCTGCCGCCGCAGCGTCCCCCGGTGAACGGTGCGCCGGCCATTGCGGATGGCAGGGTTGCCCTGCGCACGGAGGATCCGCTGCTGCCGGCGCCGCGGTTTGTCCCGGACGCGCAAGCCGTCCCTGCGCTGGAGCAGGCGCTGCATTACGTCCGCCGCTGGCCGCTCGCTGCGAAACAATGGCCTGATATCGTGCACACCATCCAGTGCTATCACGACACCGAGCAGCCGACCGAGGGGCCCGGCCGGCTCGGCTCAGCCAGCCACTCGGTCGACGCGCGGTTCGGCGTCATCGGCCTCACGGTCAATTGCCCGCTCGCGACCGCGCAGGCGATCGTCCATGAAATGGCCCATCACAAGCTCCGGGCATTCGGCGTCGCCAACGAGAATGCGATCCGGATCATCAGCAATCCGCAGGACGAGCTCTATCCCAGCCCGATCGTGGTCGACCGGCCGCGTCCAATGACCGCAGTGCTGCACGCGCAATATTCGTTCATCCACGTCACCCAGCTCGACGTGCACATGCTGGAGCAGGAAGACGACCCGCAAGTTCGCAGCGACATCCGCGCACTGCTCGCGCGCAATGCGTCGCGGATGGAGCAGGGGTTCGAGACCCTGCGGCAGCATGCCCGCACCGATGCGGCCGGCCGGGCGTTTCTCGGCGCGTTCTTCGCCTGGTGCAGCGACGTCCTGGCGAGCAGCCGTACGATGCTTGCCAGCGAGCGCGTCTGATTGCCCGCTCTGCCCAGGACCGGGTTCCAGCCCTAAACGCCAGCTACACGGTTTGAGGCGACTTTCGGCTGTGAATGCCGGTTCCACGGCCGATCGGCGCTGCATTGCGGCGACAGTTTGTCCTTTTTACCGGGGTGCAAGACGAACGCGCTCTGGTACACTGGGACGAAGCAAAAAGGGATTCCATGAACGTACCGCAGCGCTGCAACGTATTGATGCTCTATCCGCTGTTCTTGGCGGAGTCGTTCTGGAGCTTTGGCGAATCCTGCGAGCTGATGGGTGTGAAGCGACCCGCAGCTCCCCTCGGCCTGATCACGGTGGCCGCGATGTTGCCGAAGGACTGGACGGTCCGACTGATCGACTGCAACACCCAGCCCCTTGGTGACGAGGATCTCGCCTGGGCCGATGTCGTGTTTACCGGCGGCATGCTGCCGCAGCAGGCCGATACGCTGCGCCTGATCGAACTCTGCCGCGCCGTCGGCAAGCCGGTGGTCGTCGGCGGACCCGATCCGACGTCGAGTCCCCATGTCTACGAACGGGCCGACTTCCGGGTGCTCGGCGAGGCCGAAAGCGTCATCGACGAGTTCATCGCGGCCTGGGAAAGCGGGGCCCGCTCCGGCGTCTTCACTGCGCCGAAATTCCAGGCCGACGTGACAAAGACGCCGGTGCCACGCTTCGATCTCCTGAAGTTCGAGGACTATCTCTACCTCGGTGTGCAGTATTCGCGCGGCTGTCCGTTCACCTGCGAGTTCTGCGACATCATCGAGCTCTACGGCCGCGTGCCGCGCACCAAGACGGTCGAGCAGATGTTCGTCGAGCTCGAGACGCTCTACCGGATGGGCTACCGCGGCCATCTCGACTTCGTCGACGACAATTTCATCGGCAACAAGAAGTCGCTGCGGCAGTTCCTGCCCCAGCTCGCCGAATGGCAGCGCGCGCACGGCTATCCCTTCGAATTGTCCACCGAGGCCTCGGTCAACCTGGCCGACGATCCCGAGCTATTGGAGCTGATGGGCGTGGCCAATTTCTTCGGCATCTTCGTCGGCATCGAAAGCCCGGACCCTGCAACGCTGGTCGCGATGCGGAAGAAGCAGAACACGCGGCGCAACATCGCCGAGAGCATCCACAAGATCTATGCCGCCGGCATGCTCGTCACCGCGGGCTTCATCGTCGGCTTCGACAGCGAGAAGGTCTCGATGGCGGAAGCGATGATCGATTTCATCGAGGAGGCCGCGATTCCCGTCGCCATGGTCGGCCTGCTCTATGCGTTGCCGAACACGCAGCTCACGCGCCGACTCGAGCGTGAAGGCCGGCTGCATCCGGGCCACGATCTGGCGCCGACCATCGGCGCCGATCAGTGCACGGACGGCATCAACTTCGATCCGGTCCGCCCGTTGCGCGACATCCTGACGGACTACAAGCGGGTGCTGGAGCACATCTACAGCCCCGCCGCCTACGCAGGACGCGTCGACCGCCTGATGACGCTGCTCGACCGATCCAGGCAGCGCCCCGAGCTCGCCGAGGGCGACATCCGCTCGCGGGTCGGGGCGATGGAGACGGTGCACCGCGTTGTCACCGCCCTTCCCGAAGCGCGCGGGCCGCTGTGGCAGACCTTCATGAACTGCGCCAAGCGCGACACCTCATCGGCGCGCATTGCCGTACAGATGATTGCCGCCTATGCGCATCTCGGGCCGTTCTCGCGCAAGGTCATCGAAGCCATCGACGGGCGCCTCGCGGCGCTCGACGACGAGGCTGTCGTTCCAGCGGCGGCGACGATCGACGCGACGGTGGCCCGACACCTGGCTTGACGGCCTTACTTCACCGCCAGCCGCAGGAAGCTCATGACGCTGCCGAGCGCGGCGAAGCCGGCGCCGAGCCCCAGAGCGACGGTCGCGCCGTCGCGACCGGCCAATGCGAAGCAGAGCGCGGCGAGCGCGGCTCCCGTCGTTTGCCCCGTTAGCCGCGCGGTGGCGACGATGCCGGAGGCGCTGCCGCTGCGGTGCGGCGGCGCGCTCGACATCACCGCCTTCATGTTCGGTGCCTGGAAGAAGCCGAACCCCATGCCGCAGATCACCATCCGCCAGATGATGTCGGGTATGGCAGGATTGGACGGAAGCATCGCGAGCAATGCCATGCCGAGGCCGAGCAGCACGAGCCCGATGCCGCCGAGCAGGCCGACGGCATGGCGGTCGGAGAGGCGCCCCGCGATCGGCGCCATGATGCCGACCACCAGCGGCCAGGGCGTCATGAAGAAGCCGGTCTCGACCTGTGAACGCCCGAGCACGTCCTCGAAATAGAACGGCAGCGAGACGAAGGCGAGGCCCTGCACGGCGAACGAGCACACGGCAGTCGCCGCCGACAGCGCGAACATCGGCCGGCTGAACAGGTCGATCGGCAGCATCGGCGCCGGATGGTCGGCATGCCGGCGCGTCAGGATGAAGCCGAGTGCGAGGGCCGTGATCAGCTCGATACCCACGACGACAGGCGACAGATTGTGTGCGGCGCTGCCGATACCCGTGATGAACAGGCCGAGGCAGGCAGACGCCAGGACCGCGCCGAGGAAGTCGAAGCCATGATTGGCGCGCGGCGTCTTCGGCAGCATCGCATAGCCGATGCCGATCGCGACGAGGCCGAACGGGATGTTGACTGCGAACAGCCACGGCCATGGGCCGAATGCGAGGATGGCAGAGGCGATTGACGGCCCGAAAGTGAAGGCGGTTGCGACCACGAGCGCGTTGTGGCCAAAACCGCGGCCGAGCATCCGGCCGGGATAGACGAAGCGCACCAGCGCCGTGTTGACGCTCATGATGCCGCTGGCCCCCAAGCCCTGCAGCGTGCGCGCGACCAGCAGGCTGTCCAGCGACCATGCGACCGCGCAGAGCAGCGAGGCGATGGTGAACAGGATCAGGCCGCCGAGATAGATGCGCTGGTGCCCGACGATCTCGCCGAGCGCACCGAGCGGCAGCAGGGTCGCCACCAGCGCGATCTGGTAGACGTTGACCACCCAGACCGATTGCTCCGGCGTGACGTGCAAATCGGCGGCGATGGCTGGCAGTGCGATATTGGCGATCGCGGTGTCGAGGGAGGCCATCGCCAGCGCGGTGAAGATGGCGGCGATCGCCCAGCGCCGCTGCGTGGCCGGAAGGCCGTCGGCAATGGGATGGTCGGGCTCGCGCGCGGCGGCAGGTAACGTGATTGTCATTGCCTGGCGCGTTGCTCCGGCGGCGTGGTGAAAGGGGACTTTTGGCATGTACTACGCCGAAGGCCGCTTCCACAGGCATATGCTTGCATGCTGTGTATGCGCGAAGGTCAGGCGATGCGGCCGGTGGCTGGCGTATGATCGCGCCAGCTGCTGCAATCTTGGGGGATCATCATGCAAATCGTCGTTCTGCCCGGTGACGGCATCGGACCGGAGATCACGGCCGCGACATCGGGCGTGCTGCGCGCGGCCTCCGAGCGCTTCCAGCTTGACTTGCGGCTCGAGGAGCACGCGGTCGGGCATGCGAGCCTGAAGCTATCAGGCACGACGGTGCGCCCCGAGCTGCTCGACATCGTCCGCGCCGCCGACGGTCTGATCCTGGGGCCGACCGCGACCTTCGACTTCAAGGACGAGGCGCATGGCGAGATCAATCCGTCCAGGCACTTTCGCAAGAGCCTCGACCTCTACGCCAATGTCCGGCCCGCGCGCACCTATGCGGGGCGGCCCGGCCGGCTCGGCGAGTTCGACCTCGTCGTCGTGCGCGAGAACACCGAAGGCTTCTACGCCGACCGCAACATGGAGCAGGGCAATGGCGAGATTCTGGTCACGCCTGACGTCGTGATCTCGCTGCGCCGCATCACGCGCCTCTGCTGCGAGCGTATCGCGCACGCCGCCTGCCGTCTGGCGATGAAGCGGCGAAGACATCTCACCATCGTGCACAAGGCCAATGTGCTGAAACTCGGCGACGGCATGTTCCTCGACATCTGCCGCACGGCGGCGAAGGGCTATCCCGGCCTCGAAGTCGACGACATCCTGGTCGACGCCATGATGGCGCATGTCGTGCGCAACCCCGATCGCTTCGACGTCATCGTCGCCACCAACATGTTCGGCGACATCCTGTCCGATCTCACGGCCGAGCTCTCCGGAAGCCTCGGCCTCGGCGGCTCGCTGAATGTCGGTGATCGCTTCGCCATGGCGCAGGCCGCGCACGGCTCGGCGCCTGACATCGCGGGACAGGACGTCGCCAACCCAGTCTCGCTGATCCTGTCGACCGCGTTGCTACTGGCCTGGCATGGCGAGAAGAGCGGCGCCGTCCGCTACGAGGAGGCGGCGCGTGCGATCGAAGCCGCGGTGGCGAAGGCGCTTCGCGAGGGCAGAGCGACGCGCGACGTCGGCGGCAAGCTCGGCACCATCGCGGCAGGTGCTGCGATTGCGGAGATCTTGCAGGCGGAGTGAGAGGCGCTGCCTGTCCTTCCGCTTTTTTGGGGGGCGACACAAAAACTCGAAAAACAACCCCATGCACAGTAGAAGGCTCCTTGATCGATAAGGGATTTTCGGAGCGCGTCGCGACGACCTTCGTGACAGTGATCACGTTGACCCGTCGGACAAAACACTGGCATGATGCTATCGTGCCAGCGGTCGGGGACAAGGGCGCATTCTCATCATGCGCGACGTCCGCTTCCTGACGTCCAGTCGCTCGTCTCCTCTGGCCCGCTTGAGCCAGATCAAGACTCACCCCGCGGCGCCGCCGGACCTTTCCATCAACGCATCCATGGAAAGGGCGGCCCATATGACAACCCTGCTCAGGGAAATCCGGGATACACCTCTGCTCTGGATGCTGGTCTTCGTGCCCATCGTGCTGGTGGCGGAGGCGGTCGCCCCGCATTCCCATACGCTGCTGTTCGTGCTCGCCGTGCTTGCGATCGTGCCGCTGGCGGCGCTGCTCAGCCACGCCACCGAAGCGGTCGCCGCCAGGACCGGCGATGCCGTGGGTGGACTGCTCAACGCAACGCTCGGCAATCTGACCGAGCTGATCATCGCCATCACGGCGCTGCGGGCAGGCGAGTACATGCTGGTGAAGGCCTCGATTGCCGGCGCGATCGTCACCAACGCGACATTCATGCTCGGCGCCTGCCTGCTGCTCGGCGGCCTGCGCTACCATGTGCAGGAGTACAACCGTGCCGGCGCGCGGCTGTCGTCCGGCCTGTTGCTGATGGCAACGGTCGCCCTGCTGGCGCCATCGGCGGTCGCCGACCTCGAGCATCTGCCGCAGGACGGAGGCGTCATTCACAAGCTTAGCGTCGGCATTTCAGTCCTGCTGATCGCGGCTTACGCGCTTGGCCTGTGGTTCTCGCTCGGGACGCACAAGGAATTGTTCGCAAGCGCCGATCACGGCGAGCAGGAGGAAGCGCACTGGCCGATCGGGCTAGCCGTTGGGACGCTGCTGGCCGTCACCGTGCTGGTGGCGCTGGTGAGCGAGATCTTCGTGGAATCGGTGCAGAAGGCGGCGGAAACCTTCGGCATGAGTCCGGCTTTCGTCGGGTTCATCATCGTTTCGCTGGTTGGCGCCGCTGCCGAATTTGCAGTTGCCCTTGCCGCTGCGCGCAAGGACCGCCTCGACATGGTCGTCAGCATTGCGCTCGGCAGCGCCTCCCAGATCGCGCTGTTCGTTGCACCCGCGCTCGTGCTGCTCAGCTATGTCGTGGGACCGACGCCAATGAACCTTCAGTTCTGGCCTGGCGCCGTCACCATGGTGATGATCGCAACAGTCACGGCGACCTTCATCACCACCAGTGGACGCTCGGCATGGTTCGTCGGCGCCCTGATGATCTTCATCTACGCGGTGTTCGCGCTGACGCTGTATGTCGTCCCGCCGGCGGGCGAGGGATGAGGTGCACTCGCCCGCCGGCACAGGGGTGAATTGGCTCATCGGAGAATGGCGGCCCGTGGCGAGCCATCCTCCGAAGCGGCGAATACGTTTCCCGCTAGTAGGCCCAGTAGCTGCCGGTGGGCGGGCAATTGTCGCCGCCATAGCCATAGCCGTAGTTGCCGCCGCCATAACCGTAATACGATGCGGCCGGGTAGCCGTAGCCATAGGCGGGATAACCGCCATAGTAGCCACCGTTGTACCCGCCATAGCCGCCGTAATAAGCGCTCCGCGCGATTGCGCCGCCGACGACCGCGCCGGCGGCCACACCGTAACCGAGGCCGCGATAGCCGTAGCCGCGATAACCCCAGCCGCCGCCGCGATAGCCGTAGCCGCCGCGCCAGCCGCCGACCCAGCGCACTTCGGTGGTGATCTGATCGACCATCGATTTCATCGTCGAAAGATGCGTCGGGATCGGCCCGGCCTGAGCGATTGTGCCTGATAGCAGGGCGCCGGCTCCGGCGAGAACGAAGGTACGCAGGGAATTCGAGGATGTCATGATCGATCATCTCCTTGGCTTACGGGCGGCGCTTTCTGCGCGGCCGTACCCATTCCGGGATGGCAATGCCGCGGCGGGTTTGATCTAGATCAAGCGTCGACGGCGTATCCGGCCTGGACCTCGACGGGATCAATGTGCGATGCCGTCGGTAAGCACGCGCAGGCTCCTTACGGGCGGCTACTTCAAGTCGACCGTATCTTCCGCGATGATTTCTTCGTCGAATCCGGTCGTCCGCAACACGCGTACCGCGGCACGTTTGGCGCCGGCGAACTGATTGCGATCGACGTCCACCTCGGGAGTGGGACGACTCACTGCGATCGTGTCCCACGTCGACTTGTTGTCCGGCTTGACCTGGACCGAGTAGGTTACGCCGGCGACGGGCTGCAAACCGCCGAGCTGGTCGATCTTCAATGGCCGCCGGCTGGCTGCCGCAGCCCCGGCAAGCTCGAGTCCGAAGGTGGCGCCTGCGGTCGGCCCGGGAGGTGCCGCCCCGGCCTCGTACCGGCTGATCTCCTTCCCCTTGAGCTGGAGGCTTACCGACTTCATGCCGCTCACCCGCGGAAGGTCCGCCTGAATCAGACCGACTTCGTTCGGCCGGTCGGGTTCAGCAGATGACCGGCGGATCACGACAGGCTCCCGATAAACTTCCTTGCCTTTGTCGTCGTAGGCCACGAGTTCCACGTCCTTGTCGGTGGCGGCGTCCGACGCGATGGTGGAGACCGACGGGTTCACATACATGATCTTGCCGTCACCAGCGGTCTTGTTGATGGTGGCGACGACGTGAACGAATGATCCGGTCTTGATTTCGGTCTTCATCGGATCCTCCTAGGCGACCGGCGGACCGAGGGCGTCCTCTTCCAAAAGCCGGGTCATTATCGCCTGGTAAGTGTACGCCGATAGCCACTGGTTGTCTGCATAGGTCATCACGTCGTGATATGTGAGCCCCGGCAACGCAGCGGTCGGCAAGCCGAGTTCGTGATCCCCGGTGTCGACACCGACATATTTGTTGTCCGGCTTGCTGATACAGCCGTTCTCATAAGGGAATGTCGGATCGCTCGCGTCCTGCGCGGCGGGGGGAAATCCCGGATGAAACCGGCCGAACGTATGTCCGAGTTCGTGAGCACCGTACCAGTCGGCGTACGACGCGTCGCGATCGCCGGCAAATCCGTTCGGCACGCCCGCGGGTCCGGAAGCGACGGTGTCCGGCTGGGGCGTGCCCGGAATGGCGAACGCCTTTCCTCGCATGAAGTTGTTGGACGCGTTATCGTCGACGAGACCGTAATAGTGCGTGCGCGGGTCGACGCCGCTGCTCACCTCGCGGCTTCGCAGCGCGGCGATCTGGGCATTGGCGAGATCGACCGTCGAGTCGTCGAACGGCGCGGCAAAATCCGCGTCCACCACCATGTGGGACCATTCGAGCGCGGCGACAGGATAGGCGCGGTTGAGAAACGACCTGAGATACGAAAAGTGGACCGCCGCGGGGGTGACGGTCGTTGTGCCGGCCTTGTATCGAAGACCGATCACCCGGATGCGCAGCGGCGGCGCCGCCGTGAATGTGACGGGCGCGATGTTGAACGCCGCCGCCGGAAGGTCGCCGCCTCCGGGCTGAAAGATGCGGCTGATGCGCAAGCTGAGTGTGCCCGCGCCGATGGCCGCGGCCGGCAGGCGGAAGTTCAGGCTCTTGTCGATGTCTTCCCGCTGTTCGCGGAGACTGAAGGGCGAGCCCGGGTCCACCCGAAGCGAGTTGAGGGCCGGGACGAACGTGTCGCCTCCGCCGCTCCGGCTCCACGCAATTTCCGCGGTGATCTGACCGGGCTGCGACACCGAAGTCGGTTCAAGATAGAGGCGAACGAGCGTCGCCTTATCGGCGACCAGCGGCACCGAATTCGTCACGTCCTGAACGCACTGGACGATCTCGACGCCGCGCACCTGCACGCCGGTCTGCGGCTGAGCAAGGCCGAGCGGGCGGCGCTTGCGAGGTTTGAGTCTGGGAACGCCCGAGCCGCGATGCACGCACATCATGCACATGGTGTTGTTCCGGCTTTGATGACCCGTAACACGAGCTTCGCTTTGTCGCGTGGACTTTAGGTCTACATTGATACTATACTACTCGCTATAATTGAATAAAGCCAACCCTGCGGATCGGTCATTTGGACGCAGCGCGGTTGACATAGCCTGTTGTCGGAGCCAGTCGCGAAAGGCTCCCGCACAGCAAGTTCTGCGGCGAATTATTTGCGCGGAGGACGTTCGATGCTGCATCGCTTTCAGTCGCGTGGGCTCGGCGCGGCAGCTGCTCCGCAGAGCACCGCGTCGCCACGTTCGGAGTTCGAGCCGATCGAGGACGTCCGCGCCTCGTTCATCGACAAATTCCAGAGGCGGCGGATCGAGGCCGGCGAGAAGCCCGCCGCCGTGAGGCGCAGCCTGAACGGACAGCCGATGGACGAGCCTGAGCATCCGCGCTGATGGCCTCGCGGCAGCTCTCGTGCGCCGCCTCCGTTTTTGGACAATCCCTTTTGATATCGAGGCCAGACGATGATCGATCCGAACGCAATTGCAGCGCTGAAAGTCTATCCGCCGATCGGCGTTGCCCGCGTTGGCAACGCGCAAGGCGCCGGCGACTACGTCATCGGCCCCGAGACGATCGGCGGTGCGCCGAGCTTGCCCGGCACGACGCCGGAGCAGCCGGCTCGCTTTGTCGAGGACTTTCGTACCGCGAACGGAGAGATCAAGCGGCAAGCCGCGCGCTTCCGCATCTACGCCCACATGAAGGACGGCAGTGTGCAGGAGGTGACCGCTGCATCCGCGAAGATCGAGTGGCGCGTCTGCATCGCAAACCTCAAGGCTGGCTGGTACGAGTTCAACCAGGCAATGGACCTCGGTCCGCTGAGCCAGAGCGCGTTGCAGCGAAATCGCGAGCTGGTTTTGCCGGACGCCAGGTGGAAGCTCGACATCACGCCAACCCCGCGAAGCATCGCGGGGCAGGGGGCTGGCCCGATCAGGCTGGACGATGGCGCGTTCTGGGCTTCGCCGGTCTATCTCGGCGAGCTTCGTACCGACGAGGAGGGGCGGCTGATCTTCCTCGGCGGCAATGGAGTTTCGCGGCCGTTCCGCAAAGGGACCCGGCCCCTGACTTTCGCCAACAATCCAGGTTGGCACGATGACGTCAGCGACGGGCCGGTGCGGGCGCAAGTGACATTTGCCGGGCATGCACCGATCGATGCGGAGCCCGGCTATGTCTGCGTTACGCCGCCGAATTACGCGCCGGGGCTGTTCGGTCTCGTAACGATGGACGACGTGGTGCGGGAGGTGTTCTACGACAAGGGCTGGATCCCGCGACCGGCCAAGACCTCGTTCGTCAACGACGTGCAACCGATCTTTCAGCGCCTGACCGGGCTGCAATGGGTCAACCACGGACTCTTCGTCGTTCATGGCTTTGGCTCGCCGCTCGACGCGCAGAATGCGCAAGTCCTCGCCAAGCTCAACGACGCGTCTGCTGCGAATGCGGCGTGGCGCGCGGCCGTGCTGGCGTTGTTTCGCGATCCAGGCGCGGGCGGCGCACTGATCGAAGATCAGATAGCGCAGGTGTTCGGCGATGCGGTCGACCAATTCTTCGAAGGTCCGCCGAAGCCTTCGAATTCGCTGCTTGCCGTGACGAAGACCCAGTACGCGCACCTCAAGCGCTGGGCTGCTGGAACATTCGATGCCGACGGTCCGTCGCATCAACCGGCGCAGCCGCACGACTTCTCTGCCCTGCCTCCCGAGGTCCAGGTCCAGCATCTCGAGCGCGCAGCCTTGCAGGATTGTCTCGGCGGCCCATTCCATCCCGCGATGGAGATGACATGGGTGATGCGGATTCCGCTGATGTGGGCATCGGCGTATCGGCTGAAGGTCCTGGCCGGTGACCAACCAGCGCGGCAGGACTTCGGGGATACTCTCACGCCGGCGGTCTGCACCGGCGCGAACGGCCCACATGACGGTGTTGCCGCAGGCTGCCTCACCCGTTTCCTCGGCGTGCCCTGGCAGACCGATCATACCTCGTGCAATTCGGCGGCCGACTACTTCCCGTCGACGTTTCTGTCGATGCCGACGTTCTGGGGACCGCGTGCCCCGGATCAGGTTCTGGCGGACGGAAACTATCTGCGTGCGGCCGCCATCGCGCCTCTCGGCCAGGCGACGCAACAGCAGACCTTCAAGCACCTGATGAACCGGGTCGACTGGTTGCGCGACATCCGCGGCAACGATTACTATGACCGCCTGTCGAACATGATTGCGGAATGGTCCGAGCTCGGCATGGTGTTGCCGGTGAAGAACGCGCCTGCATCTCTGCCGGTGCAGGATCTGCGGGTCGAGCAGGGACGCCGCGACAACAACGGGCCGATCGATGTCACGGCCGATCCGAAGTACCACGCGGTCGAAGACATGGAGAGCCTTTTCTTGCCGCAGACGACAGCGGGCCTGGCGCAGCGGCGCGGCGCACGCAAGACGGCTCCCCCGCCGAAGCGGACCTATCGCCCGGGCGAGATCTGACCTTGGACGTGCTGCGCACCGACTGTCTCGTGGTCGGCGCGGGGCCTGCCGGCTTGACCGCCGCACGCCTGCTGGCCCTTAGAGGCCGCACGGTTGTTGTCGCAGATTCCGGCGTCACGCCGACGACGCGGCTTGAGCTCCTTGCTCCGGCCTCGCTCGTCACTGTCGCGGCGGTGGGACTTGAACATCTGCTCGACGATCCGACGATCGCCCGAGCCTGTTTCGGGATTCGACGAACACACCGTTCGGGCGCGTCGGACTACGAGGACTTTCTGCGTCATCCCTGCCGCGTCGGGTATGTGGTCGATCGCGCCCGTTTCGACGAGCGCCTTCGCGACGAGGCTGTCGCCGTCGGGGTTACATTTTGCGGGCTGCGCGCAATCGGCGTCACGCCGGATCGCGGCGTTATCTGTCGCGCGAGTGATAGCACTCGGACGAAGCTCGTCCTTGCGGAGATCGTCGTCGATGCAACGGGTCGCGCCGCCGCGATTGCGCGGCGCCGGGGCGCGCGCGTGGTCGTCCGGGATCGCATGGTCGCAGAACTGGTCGAGGATGCGGCTGATGGCGCGCCGGCCGGTTCCGCATCGTGGCTCGAATACAGCAGCGATGGACCGACCTGGTCTTACCGCATCCGTGGGGCGCGAGGGCGTGTGCAGACTTGGCGCATTCGCAGGTCCGGCACACCGGCTGGAGATGCGCTGCTCAGCGTGGACGCGTCTGCTTGCCTCCTCTCGGAGGCTGCGGGCGAAGGTTGGATTGCAGTGGGCGATGCGGCGATGGCGTTCGATCCGATTGCCTCTCAGGGCCTGTTCAACGCATTGTCGTCCGCTTTGGTCGCGACGGGTGCGCTGTTGTCAGCCGATCGGCTGAGCCCGACCTCGGCGCGATTGTATTCCGACGCGGTCGCCACAACATTCCTTCACTGCGAAGCAGGCCGTAGCAGCGTCTATGGCGCCATGCCTCCGGCGCCGCAGTCATGGGCCGAACCGGCAAAAACGATCGCGCAATGAAGCATAATTTAGCAGGCCGATCGGGCTCCGAAACCCGCTCCACGCTTTTCGGGATGATCCTCTAACCCTGCAGCCGGGGAACGAGACGTGTCGCGTTCTGATGGCCGATCGCGTCGAGATCGTCTGTCGAGAGGCCAAGCTTCTGCAACTGCGCGAACTGGCCAAGGCCGAAGTACGGATAGTCGCTGCCATAGGTGATCTGGGAGGCGGGCACGAGCTTGAGCAGCGCGGCCATGGACGGCGCGAAAGTCGCATTCGCGGTGTCGTAGTGCAGCCGGCGTAGCTCGCCTTCGATCCCGTCCGGCGCAAACTCCTTCAGGTCGGGCCGCGCCCCATAGAACGAATTGATGCGCCCGGCCATCATCGGAATCGCGCCGCCGGCGTGCGAGAACAGCCATTTGATGTCGCGATGGCGGGCGAATGCGCCGCTGAGCAGAAGGCTCGTCACGGTGCGTGTGGTGTCGTGCGGGACTTCGATCACCGCTGGAAACGTGCCGACGCTGAGCCCACTACAGCAACTCGCGACCAGCGGATGCACATAAACGACCGCCTTGCGACGGTTCAGCTCCTCGAACACCGGCTTGTAGGCGGCATTGCCGAGCCATTTGTCGCCGTAGCTGCTTTGCAGCCCGATCCCGTCCGCCTTCAGCGTGTCGAACGCATATTCGATCTCCCTAAGCGTGGCATCGACGTCCTGCATCGACAAGGTCGCGAACAGGCCGAAACGGCCCGGATGGTCGCGCATCATGTCCGCCGCGTACTCGTTGCAGGCGCGCGCAAGCCGGCCGGCTTCCGCCGGCCCGAGGTCGAACCACACGCCGGGCGTGGAGGCGACCGACAGGATGCCTGTGCGTATGCCATTGCGGTCCATGTCCTCGACGAGCTTCTCGCGGGTCCAGGCCACCTGGCCGGGAAAGTGCGGCTGCTTGCGTGCGTCTTCGTAGCCGAGCCAGAGCTTTTGATATTCGGGCGGATAAAAATGAAGGTGAGTATCGATCAGCGCCGGCCTGGCCTGTCCGTGTACCGCAACGGCGGGGATGGCCGAGGCAAGGCCAAGCGCACCGACGCCAGCGAGAAAGCCGCGCCGCGACGAGGGCGGGCCGTAGCAGGTGGGGCAGGCGTGATGCCCTCGAGATTTTTGATCCCATTTGTTCATGTTGCACGTCTCCCGTGACGAACTGGCAAAGCCAAGGCCTGTGGTGCTTCTATCGGCAGAACGTTTCGTCCCTCCGCTGTCTGTGGTGCGGCCGCAGCGGGGCAATGATTGTTGGGGATTGGAATACGCCGATTTTTCGTCGCCGAACGATGCCTCGCGTCACGCCTGTGCATCGCCGCCGCAACTTTGTGTGAACGCCTCTCCAATTCTCCCGCGAGATGCTCCCTGATGTCGCGACGTTGACCCGTCGGGCGAAACACTGGCAAAATGCGATGGCGGCGAAGATTTGCGATGACCGCAATCAGTTTCAGTGAGTGGATCGATGAAGTCTGACAGGGATGGCATCAACCTCGCGGCCAAGCCAAGCGGAACGGGTTGCGTGGAATGCTCGGCTGCTGGCGGATGGTGGTTTCATCTTCGCAGATGTGTCGAATGCGGTCACATCGGCTGCTGTGATACGTCACCCAATCAGCATGCAACGAAGCATAACGCGGCGACGGGTCACCCGATCATCACGAGCTTCGAGCCGGGCGAACGGTGGTTTTACGACTATCGCACGGGACAGCCCTTCGCGGGCCCGAAGCTGCAAGGCCCGCACGCGCATCCGTTGGACCAGCCGGTGCCCGGGCCGGACGGCGCGGTGCCTCCGGACTGGCAATCGCTGCTGCATGAATAGGTCGCAGCCTCTGGCAACTGGTCCATAGCCGACGAGCGCGTTTAGCAGCGGGGCTGCTTCCGGGCATCGCGCGTGAACTCACGGGCGGACGTCTTGCGCGAACTCTCGGCACCCGTGAATCCCCCATTGGAACCCTCACTGGTGTCCGTGGCGCCGGATCAGCGACATTGCAAATGCAACGCGATCCTCGCGAAGATGAAATTCTCACGCAACGTAGCATCGAGATATTACCCTCCCGACGTTCTGCAGGAGCCTCATTGCGCGTGAGGACTACAGATCGTTTGCGTCGATCGCCGCCGCCTCAGCCGGGCCTTCGCGGATATCGAAAGGAGAACGCCTGTGCAGCCTGCTCTCGACCATCCTGCTTCCACGCCATATTGTTCTATGCCTTCACCACCGACCGACATCGAGGTCACGAGAAGGGATGACGGCACCCTGATATTGCGATCGCGGATTATGCTCGCTGGAGTGAGCGGGACGATTTGCGCATACCTTCCCCACTGGGCTCAGGAAACGCCGGACCGCGTCTTTCTCGCGCAACGAACCCGCGACAATGCATGGCAGTCGATCAGCTATGGCGAATTCTGGTCTCGAGTGCGCTCGGTCGGGCAGGCGCTGATTGATCGGGGTGGCGCAGCGGGCGATACGCTGGCCATCCTGTCCGGCAATTCGATCGAGAATGCGGTGATCCAGTTCGCCGCGATGTCGATCGGTCTGCAGGTTGCGCCGATCTCGCCAAGCTACAGTCTTCTGCCAGGTGGCCTCAGCCGCATCGAAGACATCGCGAAGGTCCTCACGCCGAAGTTTGTGTTTGCCCAGAAGGCGGATCCCTTCGTGCAAGCCCGTGCCATCCCCGGCTTTGCGCAGGCCGAATGGATAACGGCGGAAGAGGCGGCGGATACCACGCCGCTGTCGGAGCTATCCGCCGCGACACCGGGTCATGCGTTTGAGGCGGCGTTCGCAGCACTCGGACCGGAGACCGTCGGCAGAATCCTGTTCACGTCGGGATCGACCGGCTCTCCCAAGGGAGTGATCAATACCCATCGCATGATGTCGAGCGTGCTGCAGATGGCCGCTCAGGTCACGCCGGTCTCGCAGCCCCTGGTTCAGATCGAATGGCTGCCCTGGCATCATACCATGGGCTGCAACGTCATACTGAATGGGATTCTGAAGAACGGCGGCTCTCTCTATATCGACGATGGCCGACCGACGCCCGAAGCGTTTCATCGAACAATCGCCAATCTGCACGACGTTTCTCCGACGGCCTCATTCAATGTCCCAACCGGTTACGCGTTGTTATGCGCCGCGCTCGGCGAGGATCCAGACCTGAGGCGGAAGTTCTTCCATCGCATCGACAGAATGATTTTCGGGGGCGCGGCGATCCCGGCGTCCGTAATGGCAACGCTTCAGGAATATGCAATCGAAGTCCGCGGCGAGCGAGTTCCGATTTTGGCCGGATACGGTGCCACGGAAGCCGGGCCGACCATCTGCGTGTCTTATCGACCGTGCGAAGCGCCGGGAGAGATCGGCTTGCCGGCACCCGGCATCGAACTCAAGCTGGTTCCGGCGATGGACGGTTACGAGGCGCGGGTCCGTGGCCCGAACGTCATGCACGGCTATCTCGGATTACCCGAATTATCCGCGGCAGCATTCGACGAAGAGGGCTTCTATCGGGTAGGCGACGCGGTCTCGTTCATCGATCCCGCCGATCTCTGCCGCGGCCTGAGGTTTTCAGGGCGTCTCTCGGAGAATTTCAAAATGATGACAGGCACGTGGGTGCTCGTCGGCGAGCTGCGTGCCGCCATCCTGAACCGGATGGGCGGCGTGCTGCAGGATCTGGTGATCGGAGGCGAGGGCCGCGATTCTCTCGTCGCGCTGGTATGGCTCAATCCGGACCGTGCAAGGCGACATGCTAACGGCGCAGCAGGCGCGGATTCCGGTGACACCCTTTCATTGGATTCCGGCGTTCGCGCATACGTCCATCGGGTCTTGACCGAGCATAACCTGGCGGCAGCGACCAACGCGCGGATATCGGCCGTTGCCATCCAGATCCAGCCGCTGTCGCTTGCGGCAGGCGAGACAACGGACAAGGGCTACATCAATCAGCGCGGGGTCCTGAAGAACCGTTCCGCCATTCTCGACAGTCTCTATAGCGGAGCAGCCTCGCCGCACATCATCCGGCTTGCCTCTCATCCACGCGCGTTGTCGACGGCAGGAAATGCAGTCACGTCGACTGATGCATGACCAGAGAGCCCGGCCGCCGACCTTCCGAGCGTGTTTCTTAAAGGGACCGCCTCTGCGTCATTGACGGCGGCGACGCCAGTAGATGTGGACGAGTGTGCGGCGAACGCCGCAACCCCAACGCGCCGCCGCGGCGATGCCGCAGCCGGCCCTGCCTTTCATTCAACCCGCGAAGCCCAAATTCTCACCATTGGCCTCGGCTTGCTCATTTCGGCGGCTTGGAATATGTATAGACATGCGGTCCATCATCGCGGCCGCAACATCACGTCAGTCAACACCGAGGTCGGCCCCGATGTGATCCTGATGGACGAGCCGTTCGGCGCTCTCGATGCCCAGACCCGTATGGTGATGCAAAGCGATCTCCAGACGTTGTCGATGGAAGCCGGCGCCACCGCTAGGTCCAAAGTCAGAGCGCAAAATAGACGGTCATCGCTGTAACGATCAGGCCCAGCACAACGGCGAGCACCAGTTCTGTCTTGATGCCGCCGGCGGAATGAGATTGTGCATCGTCAATCATTCGGCCAGTCCTGATGAAGCGAAAGAGCGAAATCACGATGATTGCGATCCCGATCGCGATCAGCGCGAGGCCGTCATAGTGACTGAACGCTCCCGTGAAGCGATCGAATTGCAGTCGGGACCCGATCTCCGTCCTGTTGGCTTCAGCGATAGTTCGGACGAAGAGGTTGAATTTCTCGACGACAAAGCCAAACGCGATGATTGCGATGCCCGTCCTGACCCAGGCGAGAAAAGTCCGCTCGTTTGCCGCGTGGTCTGAGTATCTCTCAATCATCGAGACCTCTCTGGTTGCTGTCGATGGGGTTCGTCGCGCGCTATTCCCGCAGGAGCGGAGCGGCGGGGCGCACTGTATGCGAAGTCAGGGCAAGCCCTCAGAACTGATACCGCCGCAGCCCCCCATCCACCGGGATCACCGTCCCCGTGATGTACCTTGCCACCGGTGAGGCCAAAAACACCGCGAGCGCCGCGAGGTCCTCCGGCTCGCCCCAATAGCCGACCGGGATTTCTTCCTCGGCAAAGCGCTCGCGATAATCCGGCGGGTAGTTGCGGCGGATCTGTTCGCTCATGATGCGGCCGGGCGGGATGCAGTTGATGGTGATGCCGTGCTCGCCGATCTCCCGTGACAGGCCTTTTGCCCAGGCGTGCACGGCGGCCTTCGCGGCGAAGGCAGCGTTGAGGCCCTCCGGCTCGGACTTGCCGGTGATGTTGACGATGCGGCCCCATTTGCGTTCGATCATCTGCGGCAGCAGCGCATGCGCGATGCGGCGATAGCTGGTGAAGTTCAGCGCGATCGCCTCGTCCCATTTGCTGTCGGGGGCATCGACGGGAAGGGGGCGGCTGCCGCCGGCATTGTTGATGAGGATGTCGGCATGGCCGAGCTCCTTTTGCGCAAAGGCCGCGATGTTCTCCGCGGCGTCCTTGGCCATCACGTCCTGCTCGAACGGCGTGATCAGGCCGGAGCCGACTTCCTTCACCAGCTCGGCAAGGAGATCAGTGCGCCGCGCCACGCCGACGACGCGGACGCCTTCGGCAGCCAGGCCCTTGGCGATGGCGCGGCCGATGCCGATGCTCGCTCCTGTCACGACTGCGGTTTTCGATTTGAGCCCGAGGTCCATGGTCACACGCTCTCTTGTTTGCTTTTTGCTTCTTGTCGTTCGTTTCCTGCCCGTCCCGCCGGCTTCGCGAATTGCCTGAGCGGGACGAGCAGTGGTAACCAAGAGCCTCGACGAAGGAAACACGAAAAAGAAAAGGCGTTGAGCAATGGTCTGGGATCCGCAGCAATATCTGAAATTCTCCGGCCATCGGCTTCGGCCCGCCGTCGACCTGTTGATGCGGATTCCGGATTTCGCCCCGCGCGCGATCGCCGATCTCGGGGCAGGGGCCGGCAACGTGACAAAACTGATCAAGGAACGCTGGCCGAATGCGACCGTGACCGGTGTCGAGGGCTCGGCCGAGATGGTGGCCGCAGGCCGCAAGGCGGCGCCGGATGTGGAATGGTCGCACGAGGACCTCGGCCATTGGCGCCCCGCCAGGCAATACGATTTGATCTATTCCAATGCCGCACTGCACTGGCTGCCCAATCATGCGGCGCTGTTTCCGTCGGTCATGGCGAAGGTGACGCCCGGCGGCATGCTTGCGGTGCAGATGCCGCGCAACTTCCTCGCGCCATCGCATGTGCTGATCGGCGAGACGGCGCTGAACGGTCCGTGGCGGTCAAAGGTCGAGCATCTCGTCACCCCGCCGCCGGTCGAAGGGCCGGCCTTCTATCATGATTTGCTCGAGCCGCTTTCCCAGAACGTTGACATCTGGGAGACCGAATATCTGCAGGTGCTCGAAGGCGACAATCCCGTGAAGGAATGGACCAAGGGGACCTGGCTGACGCGTTATCTCGACATCCTGCAGGGCGATGAGAAGGCCGCGTTTGAGGCCGCCTATGGCGAGCGGGTGGCGAAGGCCTATCCGAAGAATGCGGCGGGGCAGACGCTGTTTCCGTTCCGGCGTCTGTTCATGGTCGCCCAGCGCAAGAGCTGATCGCACTGCCGCAATGCGACATATACCGTTCGCAACCCGGGACTGGGAGCGGGTCCCGGGTTGCGCGGACAACAGCCATCAAGCTAGCTTGCCTGCGGCAAATTGGGCTTAGGTCTAGTTGTTCGGGTGGTGGATTGCTGCCACTACTGGGCTGCAAACCGGGCTGCAAAACAAAAAGAACCCGGTTTTAGAGGTTGTTGGGAGGTTACTTCATGCGCAAGCTGCTTCTTGCGGTCGCCGCCGCAGCTATTCTCGTGGCCCCAGCCGTGGCACAGGCCCAGAGCCCTGTTGTCATCAAGTTCAGCCACGTGGTCGCCAACGACACCCCGAAGGGCAAGGGCGCGCTGAAGTTCAAGGAACTCGCCGAGAAGTACACCGACGGCAAGGTCAAGATCGAAGTCTATCCGAACTCCTCGCTCTACAAGGACAAGGAGGAGATCGAGGCGCTTCAGCTCGGTTCGGTGCAGATGCTGGCGCCCTCGACCGCGAAATTCGCGCCGCTCGGTATCAAGGAATTCGAGGCGCTAGACCTGCCCTGGCTGTTCAAGGACGACGAGACCTATTCCAACGCGATGAAGGGCACGATCGGCAAGTGGCTGTTCCAGAAGCTCGAGGCCAAGGGCATCACGGGGCTCGCCTATTGGGACAACGGCTTCCACATGGTGTCGTCGAATCGCGCGTTGATGAAGCCTGAGGATTTCAAGGGCCTGAAATTCCGCATCTCCGGATCGAAGATCGCGGACCAGTATTTCCGCCTGATGGGCTCGATCCCGCAGATCATGGCGTTCTCCGAAGTCTACCAGGCGCTGCAAACCGGCGTGGTCGACGGCTGCGAGAACACCGCGTCGAACTACCTGACCCAGAAGTTCTACGAGGTGCAGAAGGACATCACAGTGTCCTATCACGCGCATCTGCAATATGCGGTCATCGTCAACTCGAAATTCTGGTCCGGCCTGCCGCCCGACATCCGCGCCCAGCTCGAGAAGGCGATGGTGGATGCAACCGAGTACACCAACCAGATCGCGCACCAGGAGAACGAGGACGCGCTGGCCGAGATCAAGAAGGCGGGCAAGACCAAGCTGCATTATCTGACTGACGCCGACCGCAAGGCGTGGCAGGAAGCGATGCGGCCGACTTATACATGGGCAAAGGGCCGGGTCGGGCAGGAGGTGCTCGATCTCGTCGCCAAGGAACTCGACGTCAAGATGAACTGACGCGTTTTCCGCAAGGACAATACGAACGGTCGGGAGTGTGCGCACTTCCGGCCGTTTCGCATCGATAGGGGGACTTTGATTTGCTTCGCGTGCTCAACCAGGCGCTCAACCATCTCGAAGAATGGCTGATCGCGACGCTCATCGCGGCTGCAACCGGCTTGATCTTCATCGCCGTGGTGCATCGTTACGGCGCAGGCGAATCGATCGTCCTCTCCAGATGGGCGGCTGCGCACGGGATGAGCTGGCTCGCGACGCTGTCGATGGCGGTATTCACCTTCCTGTCCGAGCTCGACCTGTCCTGGGCGCAGGAACTCTGCATCTACATGTTCATCTGGATGGCGAAGTTCGGCGCAGCCTATGGCGTGCGCACCGGCATCCATGTCGGCGTCGACCTGCTCGTCAACCGCCTGCCCGAACATTCGCGCAAGCACGTGATCCTGTTCTCGCTGCTGTGCGGCGCCCTTTTCACGGGCATGATCGCCGCCTTCGGCGCCTCCTTCGTCGCCGAGATGTTCAAGACCGGCCAGCAGTCCAACGACCTGGAAGCGCCGATGTGGTTCGTCTATCTGGCGATCCCGCTCGGCTCGGGCCTGATGTGCTTCCGCTTTCTCCAAGTCTCGTGGTCCTACTACTGGACCGGCCATCTGCCGCATCATGACGAGAGCCATGTCGAGGGCGTGGAGGCCGACGTCTCGCCCGCGCTGCATCCGCAGCCGGCCGGCGCGGCGACCAGGGCCGCCGCGCGAAAAGTGTCGCCGCTCGGCGTCATCCTGATCATGGCGCCGATCCTGATCTTCGCGATGTGTCTCGCCGAGAAGTTCGGCGTGGTGGTGCTGCCGCACTGGATGCGTGCCGCGACCGTGTTCGCGCTGCTGATCGCGCTGATGCTGACCGGCATCCCGGTCTCGATCGCGCTCGGCCTCACCGTGATGACGTTCCTGTTCACGCTGACGACGGTGCCGATCGAAGCGGTCTCGATGAAGCTCTTCACCGGCATCGAGGGGTTCGAGATCATGGCGATCCCGTTCTTCATCCTCGCCGGCAATTTCCTCACCCATGGCGGCGTCGCGCGCCGCATGATCAATTTCGCGACCTCGCTGATCGGCCACTGGCACGGCGGTCTCGGCCTTGCCGGCATCGTCGCCTGCGCGATGTTCGCGCTGGTGTGCGGCTCGAGCGTCGCGACCGTCGCCGCGATCGGCGCCATCGTGCTGCCGGAGATGGTGCGGCACGGCTATCCCATGCATTTCGGCGCCGGCATCATCACCGTTGCCGGCTCGCTCGGCATTTTGATGCTGCCGTCGATACCGAAGATCGTCTATGCGGTCTCCACCAATACCTCGATCGGCGCGCTGTTCGTCGCGGGCCTGCTGCCGGGCATCATGCTGACGACGATGCTCTGCATCGTCACCTGGTGGCTCGCACGCAAGCGCGACTATCCACGCCTGCCGAAGGCGAGCTGGGGCGAGACCGTCCGCACCTTCCGCGAGAGCATCTGGGGATTGATGCTGGTCGTCATCATCATCGGCGGCATCTACAGCGGCCTGTTCACCGCAACCGAAGCGGCCGCGATGGCTGCGGTCTACTCCTTTATCATCGCGGTGTTCGTCTACAAGGCGATCAAGATCGTGGACGTGCCGCGGGTGCTGCTGCGCGCCGCCAACACCAGCGCGATGCTGCTCTACATCGTCACCAACGCGGTGCTGTTCTCCTTCGTGCTCTCCAACGAGAACCTGCCGGCGACCTTGGCCGACTGGATCGCGGCGCAGAATCTCGGCTGGGTCGGCTTCCTGCTGGTCGTCAACATCCTCTTGCTGCTCGCCGGCAACTTCATGGAGCCGAACTCGATCATCCTGATCATGGCGCCGATCCTGGCGCCGGCGGCCAAGAAGCTCGGCATCGACCTCGTGCATTTCGGCATCGTGATGGACGTCAACATGGAGGTCGGCCTCTGCCATCCGCCTGTCGGGTTAAATCTCTATGTCGCCTCGATGATAGCGCGCATGCGAATAACCGAGCTCGCGGTCGCCGTGTTGCCGTGGCTCATCACCATGCTCGGCTTCCTCGTCATCGTGACCTACTGGCCTGACCTGACGCTGTGGCTGCCAAGGGTGCTTGGGATGCATTAGCCTATGCACGACCGGGACATGGCTAACGCGCGGTAAACCCGCGCGCTCAAATGCCATCGCTGCGCTGGGAACCCATTTTTACGGGTCTGCGGTAGAAGCATGCCAGCGGAATGGGGCTGGCATGTTCTTCAACAGAATGGAATCCGGACGGGCGTCGATTTCGGACACCGTCTATATGGAAGTGATCACGGGCCTGCACGGCACGACGATGCCCACCATTCTTGCGGCCGCCTGCCAGGCGATGGTCGGCGCCATCACGACCTATGAGACCGGCGACATCCTGACGGCCGGCCTGACGGTTGCCGGTGTGGCGGTGGCCATTGTCCGCCTGTTCGAAATCTTCGCCTTCCGTCGCCGCCTCGCATGTCCGCCGCAGCTCGGTCGGGCCGAGGCCGCGCGCTGGGAGCGGCGCTATGTTGCCGGCACCATTGCAACGGCGTCGGTGCTCGGCGTGTTTGCCGCGCGCAGCATCGTGCTGGGTGATGCGCTCTGCTCCGTGATGGCGATTGGTATCGGCTTCGGCTTTGGCGCCGGCGTGGTGGCACGGCTGGCGCTGCGTCCCGTCGCGGCGCTGCTCGATCTCGTCGCAATCGCAGCGCCCGCCGCGATTGTTACTTTCATGCAGCCTGATCTGCGCCATGTCGGGCTCGGGCTCCTCATCCTGATGTATGTGACCGCGAGCTTCGAGATGGTGCGGCTGAGCTTCAATGCCTCGATCAACCAGATCACGCTCAAGCGGCAGTTCGAGCAGCTGTCGCGCCTGGACCCGATGACCGGCGCGTCCAATCGTTCGGTGCTGGCCACGGACCTGCCGCAGATGCTGGCGGCCGGGATGATTGCCGTCCATACGCTCGACCTCGACCGCTTCAAGGAGGCGAACGACCGGTTCGGCCATCCCGTCGGTGACGCACTGCTGAAGCAAGTCGCCGGGCGGCTCAAGGCGCTCGCCGCGCAGGATGACCTCGTGGTCCGGATGGGCGGCGACGAGTTCGTCCTGGTGCAGCGTGCGGCGGCTGATGCGGAAGCGACGGCGCAGCGCATCGTGCAGTCGATCAGTGCGGCCTATGACGTCGACGGACAAATGATCGAGCTCGGCGTCAGCGTCGGCGTCGCCGTCGCGCCGGACGACGGGCGCACCGCGGAAGCGCTGCTGTCGCGCTCCGACAAGGCGCTCTATCGGGCCAAGCAGGAACGCGGCGGCTATGTGCTGGCGCGGGATTTGCGGAGGTTAGACAAGATCATCGCGTCAAGCCAGCCGATTGAAGGCGTGGCCGCATAGGCGGTATACCCTCTCCCCTTGTGGGAGAGGGTGGCTTCGCGAAGCGAAGTCGGGTGAGGGGTCTCTATCCCCACGAACGATCGCGCGAGCGGAGAGAACCCCTCATCCGGCGCTTCGCGCCACCTTCTCCCACAAGGGGAGAAGGGAAGAGGCATCTCGCTCGATTTCGGCAGTCTCCTCCGATAGCAATCACCCGCGAGATGCGGTTAGATGCTCGCACAGGCCGGGAGGAAACAAGAATGACCAGCAACGAGCCGAAGGACGCAACACCCTCCGTCATCGCGCAGCAAGCAGCGATGCTGAATGCGCTGCCGTTTTCCGACACGCGGGATTTCGACGACGCCGCGCGTGGCTTCCTTGGTACGATCGAGGATGCGGAGATCGCCAACCCGCAGGGGCGGACGGTGTGGAGCCTGAAGCCCTATGGCTTCCTCTCCAGCGAGACGGCGCCGCCGACCGTCAATCCGAGCTTGTGGCGACAGGCGCGGCTCAACATGCATCACGGCCTGTTCGAGGTGGTGCCCGGGGTCTACCAGGTGCGCGGGCTCGACATCGCCAACATGACGCTGATCGAGGGCGACAGCGGTGTCATCGTCGTGGACACGCTGACGTCGATCGAGGGCGCACGTGCCGCGCTCGATCTCTATTACAGGCATCGTGGCCAGAAGCCGGTCGCCGCCGTCATTTTCACCCACACCCATACCGACCATTGGGGTGGCGCTCGCGGCGTGCTGGAGGAGGACGCGCTGGCAACCGGCGCCGTGCCGATCATCGCGCCGAACCTGTTCATGGAGCATGCCGTCTCCGAGAACATCATCGCGGGGCCGGCGATGCTGCGGCGGGCACAATACCAGTTCGGGCCGTTCCTCGCCAAAGGCGTGCGGGGGCAGGTCGACAACGGGCTCGGTAAGTCGATGGCGGCGGGCGCCGTGGCACTGCTGCGTCCGACCGACCTGATCATGGCGACCGGCGACAGGCGCGTGATCGACGGCGTCGAATTCGAATTCCAGATGGCGCCGAACAGCGAAGCGCCGGCGGAGATGCACTTCTTCATCCCGCGCTACAAGCTGCTGAACCTCGCCGAGAACTGCACGCACAATTTCCACAATCTGCTGCCGTTCCGCGGCGCCGACGTGCGCGATGCGCTGGCGTGGTCGAAGTACCTCAACGAGGCCTTGCGCCTCTGGGACGGCAAGGCGGAGGCGATGTGCGGGCAGCATCACTGGCCGGTGTGGGGCCGCGAGCGGATCGGCACGATGATCCGGCAGCAGCGCGATCTCTACAAGTTCGCGCATGACCAGACCATTCGCCTGATGAATCACGGCCTCACCGCAGCCGAGATCGCCGAGACGATCCAGTTGCCGAAGAGCCTGGAGGGCGCCTGGCACGGCCGCGGTTATTACGGCCATATCCGGCATAACGTGAAGGCGATCTACCAGAAATATCTCGGCTGGTACGATGCCAACCCGGTCAATCTCGATCCGCTGCCGCCGGTGGAATCCGGCAAGAAGTATGTCGAGTACATGGGCGGCGCTGAGGCCATCCTCGCACGCGCACGCAAGGACTTCGACAACGGCGAGTTTCGCTTTGTCGCGCAGGCGCTCGGCCATCTCGTCTTCGCGGAGCCGGAGAATGAAGCGGCGCGTCTGTTGCTCGCGGATACGCTCGAGCAGCTCGGTTATGCCGCCGAGAGCTCGACCTGGCGCAACGCCTATCTGTTCGGCGCGCAGGAACTGCGTCAGGGCATGCCCAAGACCCCGCCGCGTCCGCCGATGCCGCGCGAGACGCTGGCGGCGCTACGCACCGAGCAGCTCTGGGACGTGCTCGGCATTCGGCTCAACGGCCCCAAGGCCGAGGGCAAGCACATAGTGCTGAACTGGAGCTTTTCCGATACCGGCGAGATCTTCGTGCTTAACCTGGAGAATTGCGCGCTGACTTATACGGAGGGCGTGCAAGCGGAAGGCGCGGACGCCAGTTTCACGCTCGCGCGCGCAACGCTCGATGAGGTCATCGCGAAACTGACGAGCTTTCCGGAGGCGGTCGCCGCCGGCAAGATCAAGCTCGCGGGCAACCCGATGCGGCTTGCCGAACTGATGGGCCTGATGGACGAATTCCCGCGCATGTTCGAGATCGTCGAGCCGAAGCGGGCGGTGGTGAGTTAGGGCGGCGCCGCCGCCACGTTCTCGCTGGCATCGCCCTCCGCACTCTCGCTGTCATCGCCCGGCTTGACCGGGCGATCCAGTATTCCAGAGACCGCAGTGCTTGAGCCGAGAAGCCGCGGAGTTCTGGATGCCCCGGTCAAGCCGGGGCATGACAGTGTATCGTGAGGTGAAAGCGGCCCTTACTCCGCGCTGCTCACCAGCTTGATCCGCGGCGCCTGCGCTTCCGTCAGGCTACGATAGGCCGCGAGATAATCCAGCGCCATGCGCCGCGCCGTGAAGCGCTTCTCGAACTGCTTGCGGATGGCCGCGCGATCGAGTTGCGGCAGGCGTTTGACGACGCCGGCGGCGCTGATGATGTCCTCGACCACGAAGCCGGTGAGGCCCTCATCGATGATCTCGGGCACCGAGCCGCGGTTGAAGGCGACGACCGGCGTGCCGCAGGCCATGGCTTCGATCATCACGAGACCAAACGGCTCCGGCCAGTCGATCGGCAGCAGGAGGCCGAGCGCGCCGCTGAGGAAGTCCGATTTCTCGTGGTCGCCGATCTCGCCGATGAAGTCGACCAGCGGATTGTTCTGGATCATCGGCCTGATCAGCTCGTCGTAATAGTCCTGGTCGGCGCGATCGACCTTGGCCGCGATCTTCAGCGGGATGCCGCAATGCATCGCGATCTTGATGGCGCGGTCGACGCCCTTCTCGGGCGCGATGCGGCCGAGCACGGCGAGATATTCCTGCTTCGCCGGCTTCGGCGTCAGCAAGGTCTCCGGAAGGCCGTGGTGGATCGTCGTCACCCAGTTCGCCTGCGGCACGGGCCTGCGCTGCGCGTTCGAGATCGAGATGACCGGCATTTTCGAGAAGGTGTTGAACACGGGCTGATGCTCCGGCAGGTCGAGCCGGCCGTGCAGCGTGGTCACGAACGGGGTCGGCTGCCGGTGGAACAGGGACCACGGATAGTAATCGAGATGGAAATGGAGGAAGTCGAACTCCTCGTCGTCACATTTCTGCCGCACGCGCTCCAGGAGCACCATATGCAGCGCGTTGGGATCACGCACGGAACCGTCGAGGCGAAGCGCCCGCGGCCAAAGTGCGTCCAGCTTCGCCGACGTCTGCGAGTCACCGCTGGCGAACAGCGTGACATCGTGTCCAAGGGCAACCAACTCCTCCGTCAACCAGTGCACCACCCGCTCGGTGCCGCCATACAGCTTGGGTGGAACAGCCTCAGTCAACGGAGCTACCTGCGCGATGCGCATCTCGCCATCTCCTCTGTGATCATGGAAGTAAAACCCCCGCCGTGTCTCGGCACCGGCATGCCAGACGAGGGAACGTTCTCGCAATTGCGAAGTTCCTTCAACGAACGTTACTTCTTCGACACACTTCAGTCGGCCGCGATGCTGCCATCTCCTCTTCTCACATCGTCCGCATCCGCATGTCGTGATGGCCCGGCCCGGGAACCGAGGCGAAGCGGTCGATGTTCAATCGGCTAATAGAAAAATCGAAATCAATACGACGGGGTCGCAGTCACATGGATCATCTTTCTGGTTACGCGCGCAGGCCATTTGCCTTTGTCTTGCGCTATCTGCGACGACGGCCGGCATCGCATCTTGTGATCCTGACCGCTGTCGTTGCAGCCGTTGCCTGTTCCGTGGGCACGCAATACGGCGTCAAATCCCTGGTCGACAGCCTGTCCGCGGGAACTTCGCACGGTGGCAGCGTATGGCTGGCATTCATTTTACTCATGTCGCTGATCGCGGCCGATAATTTCCTGTGGCGGATCGCGAGCTGGACCGCGAGCTTCACCTTCGTTCGTGTCACGGGCGATCTACGCCGTGACATATTTCGTCATCTGACCGGACACGCGCCGAGCTATTTCTCGGATCGCATGCCGGGCATGCTGACGAGCCGTATCACCGCGACCTCGAACGCGGTGTTCACGGTCGAGAACATGTTCGTCTGGAATGTGTTGCCGCCATGCATTGCCACAATTGCGGCCATCGGGCTGATTGGAACCGTCAGTCCCTATATGGCACTCGGCCTGATCGTGGTCGCGGGCGGTATGGTGATAGCGATGTTCCATCTGGCCGCGGCCGGCAAGCCGCTGCATGACGACTTTGCCGACAAGGCCGCCGTCGTCGACGGCGAGATGATCGACGTCATCAGCAACATGCCGCTGGTCCGCGCCTTCTGCGGCATCAGCCATGAGCACGAGCGGTTCGACGCGACGGTGAACCGGGAACTGACCGCGCGCGGCCGTAGCCTGCGTTATCTGGAAAAGCTGCGGCTCACGCATGCCGGCATAACGGTCGTCCTGACGGTGGCGCTGATGGCCTGGGCGATCACGCTCTGGCAGCAGGGCGAGGCGACCACCGGCGATGTCGTGCTGGTCTGTACGCTCGGCCTCTCCATTCTCAACGCGACGCGCGACCTCGCGGTGGCGCTGGTCGATGTCACCCAGCACGTCGCGCGCCTGACCGAGGCGATCGCGACCCTGCTCATGCCGCATGAATTGCGCGATCATCCCGAGGCTGAGCCGCTGATGAAGAGCGGCGCCGCGATCGCATACAACAACGTCACCTTCGGCTATCCCGGTGGCGAGAAGATTTTTGAACGGTTCAGCCTGCGGCTTCAGCCCGGCCAGCGCGTCGGCCTGGTCGGCCAGTCGGGCGGAGGGAAATCGACCCTGTTCACGTTGCTGCAGCGGTTCTACGATGTCGATGAAGGCAGCGTGACCATCGACGGCCAGGATATTTCCAAGGTGACCCAGCTAAGCCTGCGTGAAGCCATCTCGGTCGTGCCGCAGGATATATCGTTGTTCCACCGCTCCATCCGCGAGAACATCCGCTACGGCCGTCCGAACGCGACCGACGACGAGGTGCTGCGCGCGGCGATCGCGGCGCGCTGCGATTTCATCGATAGCCTGCCGGAGGGCCTCGACACCATGGTCGGCGACCGCGGCGTGAAAATGTCCGGCGGCCAGCGCCAGCGCATCGCGATCGCGCGGGCCTTCCTGAAGGACGCGCCGATCCTGCTGCTCGATGAGGCCACCGCCGCGCTCGACAGCGAATCCGAGGAGGCGATCCGCGAGGCGCTGTTGCGCCTGATGCGCGGCCGCACCGTGATCGCGATCGCGCACCGGCTGGCGACGCTGCGCAATTTCGATCGCGTCCTGGTGCTGAAGAATGGCAAGATCATCGAGGACGGCGCGCCCGACCGCCTGATGCAGGGCCACGGTCCCTACCGTGAGCTGGTGACGCAGGAGATGAGCCGGCTGGCGAAGTTCGCCGCGTAAGTCCAACAGTTGCGTTTGCGTTGGTCGCGTTCGAAAAATAGGCCGCAGGGGAGCAGCTCATGGCAGCCGAAGCCGTAACCCAGATCATCTCGGTAGCGCAGACGGAGGAGGCCGTCGCGGAGCAGGCGTTCTACATTCCGATGACGGGGCCCGCCGCGCGGCCCCGTCGGTCGCTCAAGCACGACGACACCTTCATCGTGCTGGACAGCCATGGCGATATCGGCGCCTCCGCGGGCGGGCCGGACGGCCTGTTCAACCACGACACGCGCTATCTGGCGCGGCTGGAGCTCGTGCTGGACGACCTCCAGCCGCTGCTGCTCGGCTCGAATCTGCGCGACGACAATTCGGCCCTGACCGTCGATCTCACCAATCCCGATATCTATCGGCAGGGCCGCATCGTGCTCCAGAAGGACCTGCTGCACATCGTGCGCACGATCTTCCTGTGGCGCGGCACGGCCTATCAGCGCATCGGCGTGCAGAACCATGGCGACCGTCGCGCCAGCCTGGAGCTGACGCTGCTGTTCGACTGCGATTTTGCCGATCTGTTCGAGGTGCGCGGCGAGCGGCGCCCGCACCGCGGGACCGGCACCAGCAAGTTGCTCGGGCCGACCGACGTGCTGTTCCACTATCGCGGGCTTGACGATGCCGTGCGTACCACTGGCCTGCATTTCGACCCGCGTCCGACGCGGCTGTCGGTGAATGCCGCGACCTGGCAGCTCGACCTGGACCCGCACCAGTCGAAATCCCTGTTCGTGGCGGTGTCCTGCAACCGGCCGATCGCGGAGAAGCCCGCGCGCTTTTTCAGGGGCCTGCTCGCCCATCGCCGCGAGATGCGCCACTCGACGATGGGCATGGCCAACATCGAGACGTCGAACAACATCTTCAACGAGGTGCTGTGCCAGGCCATGGCCGACCTCAACATGCTGATGACGGAGACGCCGCAGGGGCGTTATCCCTATGCCGGCATTCCCTGGTACTCGACGACGTTCGGCCGCGACGGCCTGATCACCGCGCTCCAGATGCTGTGGATCGATCCGCGGGTCGCGAAGGGCGTGCTGCGGCGGCTCGCGCATTTTCAGGCAGAGACGGTCGATCCGCTGAACGATGCGGCGCCCGGAAAAATCCTGCACGAGATGCGTGGCGGCGAGATGGCTGCGCTCCGCGAGGTGCCGTTCGCGCAATATTACGGCAGCGTGGATTCGACCGCCTTGTTCGTGCTGCTCGCCGGAAGCTATTTCGAGCGCACCGGCGACGAGAAGACCCTGACCGAGCTGTGGCCGGCGATCGAGGCGGGGCTGGCCTGGATCGATGGCCCCGGCGACCCCGACAGGGACGGTTTCGTCGAATACCAGCGCGCCACCGAAAAAGGCCTCGCCAACCAGGGCTGGAAAGACTCTTATGACGCGATCTTCCATGCCGATGGCCAGCTTGCGGAAGGCAATCTCGCCCTTGCCGAGGTGCAGGGCTACGTCTTTGCCGCCAAGCAGCTCGCCGCACGTTGCGCGTCGCGGCTCGGCAAGCCGGACCTCGCCAGAAAGCTCGAGACCGAGGCCAAGGCGCTGGCCGAGCGGTTCGAGAAGGCATTCTGGTGCGAGGAGCTCGGTACCTATGCGCTCGCGCTCGACGGCAGGAAACGGCCCTGCAAGGTGCGGACATCCAATGCGGGGCAGGTGCTGTTCAGCGGCATGATCCGCGAGGACCGCGCACGTCTTGTCGCCGCCGATTTGATGGCGCCGCACTTCTTCTCGGGCTGGGGCATCCGCACGGTCGCGCAAGGCGAGGTGCGCTACAACCCGATGTCCTATCATGACGGCTCGATCTGGCCGCACGACAATGCGCTGATCGCGCTCGGGCTCGCGCGCTACGGGCTCAAGCATTCGGTGGCACATCTCTTCAAGGGCCTGTTTGACGCGGCGACCTACATGGACCTGCGGCGGCTGCCCGAATTGTTCTGCGGCTTCCGGCGCGAGAAGCGGCGCGGCCCGACGCTCTATCCGGTCGCCTGCGCGCCGCAGGCCTGGGCCAGTGCGACGCCATTCACGCTGCTGGAGGCGGCGCTCGGCATCGAGTTCGACGTCGCGCGCGGCGAGATTCGCCTGCGCAATCCGCATCTGCCGGCGTTCCTGAACGAGGTGATCCTGCGCGATCTGCGATTGGGCAATTCCAGCGTGGATCTGCGCGTCAGCCGTCACGGCGACGACGTCGCGCTGGAGGTCTTGCGCACGCGCGGCCAGATCCAGGTCTCGATCGTGCTGGCGCGCTAGCGGCGCCTGCGAGGAGGGTTTTATGCGTACCGCCGGATGGTTGGTTCTGAGCGCGGCGATCGTCGCGGGATTGACGGTCGCCGCATCGCGTGCCGCGGAGGAACCGCCCGCGGGCCCAACGACGCCCCCCAGCGAAGCGAACGCGCCGGCCACGGTGCAGCCGCCGGCCTCCACCGTGCCGGTCACGCCGAAGGACGCCGCGCCGCCGCCGTCCGTGACCATCATCGGTGCGAGCGACGCCCATGGTGTGCTCGGCCGTGACGTGCGCAGCGCAGCCGACGAGGACATGGGCCGCATCGTCGACATCATCGTCGACCGCGCCGGCCGCGTGCGCGCCGCCGTGATTGATTTCGGCGGTTTCCTCGGCGTCGGTAGCCGCAAGATCGTGGTGGACTGGAACGCGATGCGGTTCGGCAAGATTGCCAACAAGAAGGACAGCATCACACTGGAATTGACCAAGGCGCAGGTCGCAGCCGCGCCGGAATACAAGGAAGACACGCCGATGGTGGTGCTCGGCGCGTCCGGCAGCCTGCAGCCGCTGCAAGCGATTCAGTGAGGCGCGGGGAGGGATGGCCGCCGGTGCTGTTGTCGAGGAAGCCGAACCACGCAGATCGCGATAGCCGCGTTGAACGGTACAAGATTGCCGCGCCGCCGCCTGCGGGCCTTCCGGCGCCGTCGCGCCAGAGCCTGCGCGGCCTCGACTGGTTCATCTTCTTCCTCGCCGACGTGCAGACAGGGTTCGGCCCCTTCATCGCGGTCTACCTCACGACGCAGAAATGGACCCAGGTCGAGATCGGCCTCGTGCTGTCGATCGGCGGCATCGTCGCGCTGATCGGGCAGATGCCGGGTGGCGCGATCATCGATGCCGCGAAGTCCGAGCGGCTGGTCGCAGGCCTTGCGATCGCGACCATCGGCTTCTGCGCGCTCGCCTATGCGGCGATGCCGATCTTCCCCGTGGTGGTTGCTGCGGCCACGCTGCATGCGGCGGCGAGCTGCGTGCTGGGGCCGGCGATCGCGGCGATCAGCCTCGGCCTGGTCGGTCCGCTTGCGATCGGCGAGCGGCTCGGCCGCAATGCGCGCTTTGCGTCCCTCGGCAACGGCGTCGCCGCCGCCGTGATGGGCACGGCCGGCTATCTGCTGTCGAGCCGCTCGGTGTTCCTGGTCACCTTCCTGCTCGCGATTCCGACCCTGATCGCGCTGTCGCGCATCCGCGAGGAGGAAGTCGACATCGCGCGCTGTCACGGCGAGATGCCGCGCGAGGCGCCGGTTCCAGGCGACACCAATCTCTGGCACCTGATCCGGCAACGCCCGCTCATCGTCTTCGCGCTGAGCGTGCTGCTGCTGCAATTGGCGAACGCCGCGATGATGCCGCTGATGGCGAGCGCGGTAACGGCGCGGTCGAGCCAGTGGGCGACGGTGCTCGTCGCCTTCTGCATCGTCGTGCCGCAGGCGATCGTCGCGCTGCTGTCGCCGACGGTCGGGCGCAAGGCGCAGCTCTGGGGCCGGCGCCCGCTGCTGCTGATCGGATTCGCCGCGCTGACGATCCGGGGCCTTCTGTTTGCGACCGTGCGCGATCCCTATCTGCTGGTCGCGGTGCAGGTGTTCGACGGCATCACGGCGGCGGTGTTTGCGGTGATGATCCCGCTGATCGTGGCCGACGTCGCCTTCGGCAGCGGTCATTTCAATCTGGCGCAAGGCATTGTCGGGACCGCAACCGGCATCGGGGCGTCGTTGAGCACGGCGCTTGGCGGCTATGTCAGCGACAAGTTCGGCAACGCCACCGCCTTCATCGGGCTGTCCGGCGTCGCCGCGACCGGGCTTTTGCTGATCCTCTTTGTGATGCCGGAAACCCGGCGCACCGGCATGATCGCGCCGAAAAAAATGGCCGGCTGAACGAATTCAGCCGGCCAAAGCGGGTGGGGAAGAAGACAGAAATCAGGCGTCGAGATTGTGCAGGCGCTGACGGTTGCGCAGCACGATCTGGCGGGCGCCGGAAAATCCCAAAATGCCCTGGGCGTGAAGCTGCGACAGCGCGCGTGATACGGTCTCCAGCGTCAGGCCGAGATAATCGCCGATGTCGCGGCGGCACATCGGCAGCGCCATCATGCCGGCTACCGCAAGGCGGCGGTCCATCTCGAGCAGGAAGGTTGCGACGCGCTCCATCGCGGTCTTGCGTCCGAGCAGCAGCATGTGGTCCTCGGCGTGACGTAGTTCGCCGGCGGTCATGGCCCAGAGCTTGCGGGCGACCTGCACGTCGGTGCCGGCGGCCTTCTCCAGGCTCGCGCGCTTCACCAGGCGCACGGTTGTATCGATGATGGCTTCAGCGGCGAGACGGTGGCTGGGACCGGATTCAAGGCCGAACACGTCACCGGGGAGATGGAAGGAGCCGATCTGGCGGCGGCCGTCGGAGAGCAGCTTGTAGCTGCGCACCGCGCCGGTGACGACCTGGTAGACATATTCGGCCGGCTCGTCCTCGCCGTAGATCTCCTCGTCCTTGCGGTAGGAGAACTCGGTGGCGACGAGGCCGACATGGCCGGCGATCGCGCCGAACTGGTCGGAGACGGGATGGGCAGGGGCAATCTTGCCACGAACTTGGGTTTTGATCGCCTGGGTGTTGAGCGTCTCGGTCAGCATCTGCGCCATCTCCGTTGTGATGACGCTTTGGTACGCGGGTTCGGGGGCTTCGAAAATTTCGCGAGATATCTTAAGGGGGGTTACCTACGTAGAACCCCGTAGGTCAGTTGCCGCGGCCGCCCTGGATGGCGTGGCGGATGGACTTGACCAGGGTTTCGTCGAGAAGCGGCTTCAAAATCACGTCCTTGACGCCTGCTGCGGCCGCCCGGGCCGAGATATTCCCATCGGGATAGCCGGTGATCAGGATCACGGGCGTGCCCTCGTCGGACTGGCGCAACCGGCCGGCCAGCTCGATGCCGTTGATGTCGGGCATCTTGTAGTCGATCACGTAGCAGTCCGCCCCCGGCGCGCCGCTGGCATTCAGCAGGGCCGTGGCATTCCTGAAGGTCCGCACGGCAAAGCCGTCGGTTTCCAGCAGGAATTGCAGGGATCCCAGCACGGCGGCATCGTCGTCGACCACGTAGACGGTGGGCTTTGCGGATGACGTCACTGGAAGCCGCTGTTGGTGCGAGCCGATCTCGATCATCCCCTTTGGCTAGCACGGCCCGGGAGAATGATTTTGACTTGCCTCAATCCTTCAGCATCCCGGCGCGCATCGCCAGCCGGACCAGCTCCGAGAGGCTATTGGCCTGCATCTTGGTCATGACGTTGGCCCGGTAGACCTCGATGGTGCGGGGGCTGATGTCGTATTCACGGGCGATCAGCTTGTTGGAGAGGCCCGCGATCAGCCCTTCCATGACCTGGCGCTCGCGCGGGCTGAGGGAGGCGACGCGGGCGGCGATGTCCTGCGAGATCGCCTCGTTCTTCGCCGCCGGCTCGGCCTGGCGGATCGCCGTCTCGATCATGGTGGTGAGGCGATCGTCCTCGAACGGTTTCTCGAGAAAATCGACCGCCCCCAACTTCATCGCCTCGACCGCGAGCGGCACGTCGCCATGGCCTGTCATGATCAGGATCGGGAATGGGCTTTGCTGCGCCTTCATCCGCTTCAACAGCTCGATCCCGTCGATTCCAGGCATGCGCACGTCCGAGACGACGCAGCCGAAGGCGAGGCCGGGCAGGACATCGAGGAAGGCTTGCGCATCGTCAAACAGGGTGACGCCGAAGCCGGAGGAATCCAGCAGGAAGTTCAGTGAGTCCCGCATCGCCTCGTCGTCATCGATGACGTAGACATGTCCCTTGGTCGTCATGAATCAATTCTCATCGGCTGCCGGGAGAGTGAAGCGGAATGTCGCGCCGCCTGATGGGTTGCTCTCGGCCCACATGCGTCCGCCGTGAGCCTCGATGATCGAGCGGCTGATGGACAGTCCCACGCCCATGCCGGTTTCCTTGGTGGTGAAGAAGGTCTGGAACAGGTTGGGAATGACGTCGCCCTGGAATCCTGAGCCGGTGTCGGACACCTCGACCTCGATCATGTCGTCACCGACGCGGGTGTTGGCGACGACGAGCTCGCGCTGCGGCGATTGCGCCATCGCTTCCAGCGCGTTGCGGAAAAGATTGACCAGCACCTGCTGGATCTGCACGCGGTCGGCGAGCACGAGATCGGCGTCGGGATCGAGGCTGAAGCGGAGCTGCACGTTCTGCTCGCGCGCGCCGGCAAGTCCGAGCGCGCCGGCCTCCTCGATCAGCTTGGACAGGCTCTCGACCCGCTTCTCGGACTCGCCGCGGGAGACGAAGTCGCGCAGGCGGCGGATGATCTGGCCGGCGCGCAAGGCCTGCTCCGCGGCGCGATCCATCGCACTTTCGATCTTCGGCGTGTTGGGATCGGTGCTGCCGGCCAGCAGCCGCCGCGATCCCTTCATGTAATTGCTGATCGCCGCCAGCGGCTGGTTGATCTCGTGGGCAAGCGCCGAGGCCATCTCGCCCATCGCGGTCAGCCGCGACACGTGGACGAGCTCGGACTGCAATTCCTGGAGCCGCGCCTGGGTCTGCTGGTGCTCGGTGAGGTCGCGGACGAAGCCGGTGAAATAGGGCTCGCCGCCGGACTGCATCTCGCCGATCGACAGGTGCATCGGAAAGGTCGTGCCGTCACGGCGCTTGCCGGTCACGATGCGGCCGATGCCGATGATGTGCGGATCGTTCGTGCTGCGATAGCGCGCGATGTAGCTGTCGTGGCGGGTGCGGTCGGGCTCCGGCATCAGGATGCTGACGTTCTGGCCGATCGCCTCCTGCTCGGACCAGCCGAACAGGCGCTCGGCGGCGGTGCTGAACAGTTGCATGATGCCGCGACCGTCGATGACGATCATGGCGTCGGGAATGGTGTGAAGGATCGAGCGGAGGTGGGTCTCACGCGTGCGCAGGGCTTCCTCGACCTGCTTCTCCTCGTCGATATCGAGGAAGATGCCGCTGAGATGGCGAGCGACGCCGGATTCGTCTCGGATCAAGCCGGCGCGGGCCCTGATCCATTTGCCGCGGCCGGAATTGGCGGAAATCCTGAAGGAGACGTCGAAACCGCCGCCATGCTCGGAGACCTGCTTGATCGCGTTCTCGATGCGCGCGCGGTCACCGGGCTCGAGGCGCGACAGGAAGAGGTCGTAGCTTGCCGGCTGGCCCCGCTCGATACCGAGCAGCGTCCTCGCGGTTTCCGACCACTCCAGCTCGCGCGTCGTGAGGTCGAGATCCCAGGTGCCGACGCCGAATCCCTCGATCCGGACCCGGAAATGCTCGCCGCGACTGTCGTCTGGCGGATGCGTTACGCGGGTCGGCGACAATCGATGACTCCCATCTTCGCGCGGCGGGCGTGGTGCCGCGAACATGACCGCAATTTCGCCCATGGACCGGCCCGAGGCAAGTTCGGATGTCTGATTCCATTGGCGGATTTCCCGCAAGGTCGCGCCCGGCGATTTGATCTACCTCATCCTGCCCCGTCACGGCGAGGCTAGATTTCGCGCCAGTTCATAGCTGTGCGGAGAATCCCAATGACTTACGCGACCGTGATGGTCAGCCTGGCGCTCGATCAGTCCAACGAGGCGCGCCTTCAGGTCGCGGGCGAGCTCGCCGAGCGATTCGAGGCGGCCATTATCGGGGTTGCCGCAGGGCAGTTCGCGCCGCCGCTCTATTTCACCGACGGCGCTGAAGCCCAGAGCCTGATCGATCAGGAGGAAGCCTCCATCAGGAAGCGCCTTGCCGATCTGGAGGCGCAATTCCGCGCCGCCACCAAGGCGCGCGGCGGCCGCGTGGAGTGGCGCGGCGCGATGGATTTTCCGGCGCGATTCGTGCTGGCGCAGGCACGATGTGCCGACATCATCGTCAGCGGCGGCCACAGCCCGGCCTTCTCCGACGCGTTCGCGCTCGCGAGCCCCAAGGACCTGGTGATGCAGGCCGGCCGCCCGCTTCTCGTCGTTCCCGATAAGGTCAACTGGCTCGACCTGCGCAGCGTGCTGGTGGCGTGGAAGGACACGCCGGAGGCGCGGCGCGCGGTGGCGGATGCGCTGCCGATGCTGCGCAAGGCGAGGGACGTCACCATCGTCGAAATCCCGGAGCGCGATGACGACCGTTCGGCGGTGATGGCCGGCGTCACCGACGTTGCCGCCTGGCTCGCCCGTCACGGCGTTACCGCGAGCGCACGCGTCTCGGAGGCCGTGCGGAACGCAACCGCTGCCGCGCAGTTGGAGCAGGTCGCCGGCGACCTTGGGGCCGGCCTGATCGTGGCGGGCGCTTATGGTCATTCGCGCTTTCGCGAGCTGATCCTCGGCGGCGTCACCGAATATCTGGTCACCCAATCCGCCCGCAGCGTGCTGCTGTCGCACTGACGGCCGCCCGGCCCAAAAGCTAATCGAGGAGGACGCGCCGTGTACAAATTTCTTGAAGAGACCGTCGACAGCTACATGACGCGCAACGTCACGACGGTGCGGCGCGACCACGACCTGCTCGCGCTCAGCGAGATGTTCGAGCGTGATGATTTCAATTCCTATCCGGTCGAGGACGACGGGCAGGTGGTCGGCATCGTTACCAAGTTCGACATCCTGAAGTGTTTCGCGTTCTCGCCGAGCCAGATGCTGCCGCACTATCGCGACCTGATGAGCCGCAGGATCGGCGACGTCATGACGCCCGAGTTCATCTATGTCAGCCCCGACACGCGGCTGACGCGCGTGCTCCAGATCATGGTCGAGCACCGCATCAGGAGCATCATCGTGCTCGACGGCGCGGAAAAGCTGGTCGGAATCATCGCCCGCGAGGACGTCATCAAGGCGCTCAAGGCGACGGCGCGGGAGTGACTCCTTCCTTCTCCCCTCATGTCCGCCGAAGCCTTGGCGAAGGCGGATGTGGGAGAAGGTGGCGCGAAGCGCCGGATGAGGGGTTCTCTCCACCGAAAGACTCTCCGTGCGGAGCCAACCCCTCACCCAAGTGAGTGCGCGGCAACGTCCTCGCTGCCCTCTCCCACAAGGGGAGAGGGCACTTCAACTGGCGGGCACCGCATCACTCACCCGAATAGAAATCCACCTGTCTTGATTTCAATCAATTCGCCGCGAGGTCGAATGTGGTTTCTGGCGGCGTGTTCTTTCAGAGAGAATCCGCATGAGCCAGCCCTCCATCTCCAAATCCATGACCATCGGTGAAAGCGGCCTGGCTATCGTGTTCGCAGTCACCGCCTTCCTTTGCGTGATCGCCTCGGCCAAGGCGCTCGATTCGGCCTTTGCCTTCCATGCCGCGCTCAGCGCAGCGGCGAGCTTGGCTGTGGTCTTTGGCATCATCAACCGCTACTTCGATCGTCCGGCGGCGCTGCCGCCGGCGGAGATCAACGGCCGCCCCAACTACAATATGGGTCCGATCAAGTTCACCGCCGTCATGGCGATGTTCTGGGGCATTGCCGGCTTCCTCGTCGGCCTCATCATCGCCTCGCAGCTGGCGTGGCCCGCGCTGAACTTCGATCTGCCCTGGACCAGCTTCGGCCGGCTGCGTCCGCTGCACACCTCCGCGGTGATCTTCGCCTTCGGCGGCAACGTGCTGATCGGCACGTCGCTCTATGTCGTGCAGAAGTCCTGCCGCGTGCGCCTTGCAGGCGACCTCGCGCCCTGGTTCGTCGTGATCGGCTACAATTTCTTCATCCTGATCGCCGGCACCGGCTATCTGCTCGGTGTCACCCAGTCGAAGGAATATGCCGAGCCGGAATGGTATGCCGACCTCTGGCTCACCATCGTCTGGGTCGCCTATCTGCTGGTCTTCCTTGCCACGATCATCAAGCGCAAGGAGCCGCACATCTTCGTCGCGAACTGGTTCTATCTCGCCTTCATCGTGACGATCGCGGTCCTGCATCTCGGCAACAATCCGGCCCTTCCGGTGTCGGTGTTCGGCTCGAAATCCTACGTCGCCTGGGGCGGTATCCAGGACGCGATGTTCCAGTGGTGGTACGGCCATAACGCGGTCGGCTTCTTCCTGACCGCCGGCTTCCTCGCCATCATGTACTACTTCATCCCGAAGCGCGCGGAGCGGCCGATCTATTCTTACCGGCTGTCGATTATCCACTTCTGGGCGCTGATCTTCCTCTACATCTGGGCCGGCCCGCACCATCTGCACTACACGGCGCTGCCCGACTGGACGCAGACACTCGGCATGACCTTCTCGATCATGCTGTGGATGCCCTCCTGGGGCGGCATGATCAACGGCCTGATGACGCTGTCGGGCGCCTGGGACAAGCTGCGCACCGATCCCGTGCTGCGCATGCTCGTGGTCTCCGTCGCCTTCTACGGCATGTCGACCTTCGAAGGCCCGATGATGTCGATCAAGGTGGTGAACTCGCTCAGCCACTACACCGACTGGACCATAGGCCACGTGCATTCCGGCGCGCTCGGCTGGGTCGGCTTCGTCTCGTTCGGCGCGCTGTACTGCCTGGTCCCGTGGGTGTGGAATCGCAAGGGCCTCTACAGCCTGAAGCTCGTCAACTGGCACTTCTGGATCGCGACCCTCGGCATCGTTCTCTACATCTCGGCGATGTGGGTGTCGGGCATCCTGCAGGGCCTGATGTGGCGCGCCTACACCTCGCTCGGCTTCCTCGAATATTCCTTCATCGAGAGCGTCGAGGCGATGCATCCCTTCTACATCATCCGCGCCGCCGGCGGCGGGCTGTTCCTGATCGGCGCGCTGATCATGGCCTACAATCTCTGGATGACCGTTCGCGTCGGCGAAGTGGAAGTCCAGATGCCCGTCGCGCTTCAGCCGGCGGAATGAGGAGCCTTCCATGTCGTTCTGGACACGCCACCAAATCTTCGAAAAGAACTCGATCGTCCTGATCGTCGGCATTCTGCTGGTGATCGCGATCGGCGGTCTCGTCGAGATCACTCCGCTGTTCTACCTCAAGAGCACGATCGAGGCGGTCGACGGCGTCAGGCCCTACACGCCGCTGGAGCTCGCGGGCCGCAACGTCTACGTCCGCGAAGGCTGCTATCTCTGCCATTCGCAGATGATCCGGCCGCTGCGCGACGAGGTCGAGCGCTACGGCCACTTCTCGCTCGCCGCCGAGAGCATGTACGACCACCCGTTCCAGTGGGGCTCGAAGCGCACCGGTCCCGATCTCGCCCGCGTCGGCGCCAAATATTCCGACGACTGGCACGTGACCCATCTGACCAACCCGCGCGCAATCGTGCCGCAGTCGGTGATGCCGGGCTATCCGTTCCTGAGCCAGACCGAGGTCGATCCCGATACGATCGCCGACCACATGAAGACGCTCAAGGCCATCGGCACGCCCTACACCGACGACCAGATCGCCAACGCGGGCGCCGATCTGAAGGCCCAGGCCGATCCCGACAATGCCGGCTCCGACGCCTTCGGCAAGCGCTACGCCAAGGCCGTTGTGCGCAATTTCGACGGCAAGGCCGGCACGCCGACCGAGATGGACGCGTTGATCGCGTACCTGCAGATGCTCGGCACGCTGGTCGACTTCAAGCTCTACAACGAGAAAGCCAATCTTCGCTGAGAAGGCATCACCGATGAAAGCCATCCTGACACTCGACAATCTCGCGTCTGGTCTCGTGACCACGATCTGGACGCCGGTGTTCGTCGCGATCTTTCTCGCGATCATCGCCTACGCATTATGGCCCCGCAACAAGGCCGCTTTCGACGAAGCGGCGCGCCTGCCGTTGCGGGAGGAGTAAGAGATCATGACCGATCATCATGGCGACATCGATTCCGTCACCGGCAAGTCCACGACCGGACACGAGTGGGACGGCATCAAGGAGCTCAACACGCCGCTGCCGCGCTGGTGGGTGATCTCGTTCTACCTCACCATCGTCTGGGCGATCGGCTACTGGATCGTCTATCCGGCCTGGCCGCTGATCTCCAGCAATACCACGGGCCTGTTCGGCTATTCCTCGCGCGCCGACGTCGCGGTCGAGCTCGCCAACCTCGAGAAGGTCCGGGGTGACAAGATGGCGGCGCTGGGCGCGGCTTCGCTCGCCGACATCGAGAAGGACCCGGCCTTGCTGGCACTGGCGCGGGCCAAGGGCAAGACCGTGTTCGGCGACAATTGCGCGCCATGCCACGGCTCGGGCGGCGCCGGCGCAAAAGGCTTTCCGAATCTCAACGACGACGACTGGCTGTGGGGCGGCACGCTCGACCAGATCATGCAGACCATCCAGTTCGGCGCGCGTTCCGGCCATGCCAAGGCGCATGAGGGCCAGATGCTCGCCTTCGGCAAGGACGGCGTGCTGAAGGGCGACGAGATCGTCACGGTCGCCAATTACGTGCGGTCGCTGTCGGGCCTCTCGACCCGCAAGGGCTTTGATGCCGCCAAGGGTGAGAAGATCTTTGCCGAGAATTGCGTCGCCTGTCACGGTGACGGCGGCAAGGGCAACCCGGAGATGGGCGCCCCGAACCTCACCGACAAGATCTGGCTCTATGGCTCGGACGAAGCGAGCCTGATCGAGACCATCAGCCAGGGCCGCGCCGGTGTGATGCCGGCCTGGGAAGGGCGGCTCGATCCCGCGACCATCAAGGCGATGGCGGTCTACGTCCACTCGCTGGGCGGTGGAAAATAGCCTGCTCGCGACAGGCGGGGGCGAACAAAAGTGCCCCCGCTTGAGCTGGATCAACTGACGCGCTCGCGCCGGGTCTAGGTTTAATCGCACCTTTTCGAGAAGCTTCTTGGCGATGAACAAGACCGTGAACCCGAACGACCTCACATCGAACGATGACAATGGGCCGCTCTACGTAGCCCAGAAGAAGGTGTATCCCCAGAGCGTCTCCGGTACGTTCCGCCGGATCAAATGGGGCCTGATGGCGTTCTGCCTCGGCGTCTACTACTTCCTCCCGTTCGTGCGCTGGAATCGCGGCATCGGTGCTCCCAGCCAGGCGGTGCTGATCGATCTTCCCAACAGCCGCTTCTACTTCTTCTTCATCGAGCTGTGGCCGCAGGAAATCTACTACTTCACCGGCCTGTTGATCGTCGCCGCGGTGGCGCTGTTCCTGATGAACTCGGTCGGCGGCCGCATCTGGTGCGGCTACCTCTGTCCGCAGACGGTGTGGACCGATCTGTTCTACGCGGTCGAGCGGCTGGTCGAGGGCGACCGGCGCGAGCGGATGAAGAAGGACAAGTCGTCCGATCCGATGAAGCTGGAGCGCATCTCCGAGATCGTGCTCAAGCATTCGATCTGGCTCCTGATCGCCTGGTGGACCGGCGGCGCCTGGGTGCTCTATTTCAACGATGCGCCGACGCTGGTGAAAGAGCTCGTCACCTTCCAGGCGCCGATGATCGCCTATATCTGGATCGGCATCCTGACGGCGACGACCTATGTGCTCGCCGGCTTCATGCGCGAGCAGGTCTGCACCTATATGTGCCCGTGGCCGCGCATCCAGGCCGCGCTTACCGACGAATGGGCGCTCAACGTCACCTATCGCTACGACCGCGGCGAGAAGCGCACCTCGGTGAAGAAGGCAATCGAGCTGCGCGCGCTCGGCGAACACGTCGGCGACTGCGTCGACTGCTATCAATGCGTCGCGGTCTGCCCGACCGGCATCGACATCCGCAACGGGCCGCAGCTCGAATGCATCCAGTGCGGACTCTGCATCGACGCCTGCGACAACGTGATGACCAAGATCGGCCGGCCGAAGCGGCTGATCGGCTACGACAACGACATCAACATCCAGCGCCGCCAGGAAGGCAAGGCGCCGGTCTACCGCATCGTCCGGGCCCGCACCGTCGCCTACAGCGCGATCATCGCGGCGGTCGGCGGCATCATGATCTACACGCTCGCGACGCGCAGCCTGCTCGATGTCAACGTGCTGCACGACCGTAATCCGGTCGCGGTCAGGCTCAGCGACGGCTCGATCCGCAACGCCTATACGGTGCGGCTCTTGAACAAGAGCGGCTATGACCGCGTCATCGCGATCGATGCGAACGGTCCGGCCAACCTGACCACGCATGTCGTCGGCATCGATTCCGTGACGCCGGATAGGCCGATGATCGTGATCCCGCGCGACTCCACCAGCGAGCTGCGCCTGCTGGTCACCGCGCCGGCGGAGAGCAATCCAGAAAAATCGGTTCCCGTTCGCTTCCAGGTCACCGACATCGGGCTCGGCGAGGTCGCCACCGCTACCGACAACTTCGTATCGCCCTAGGATCAGGAGACTGCCATGGCCACCAAGCCGCTGACCGGAACAAAAGTGTTCCTGATGCTGGTTGCCTTCTTCGGGCTCGTGATCGGCGTCAACGTGACCATGATGAAGCTCGCGATCGCGACGCTGCCCGGCACCGACGTCGACAGCCCCTATGCCGCGGGCCTCACCTACGACCGCGAGATCTCGGCAGCACAGGACCAGGCCGCGCGCAACTGGAAGGTCAACGCCCATATCGAGCGCCGCGCCGATGGCGCTGCCTCGCTTCAGGTCGAGGCGCGCGATGCGAGCGGCCAGCCGATGAGCGGGTTAAAATTCGGCGGACGTCTGGAGCGGCCGACCGACAAGCGCGCCGATCTCGCAGTCGAACTGTCCGAAGCCGGCATCGGCGTCTATCGCGGCAATGCCGTGTCGGTTGCGCCGGGGCAGTGGGATCTCGTGATCGAGGGCGAGGCGCGCGGCACGCGCGTGTTCATGTCGCGCAACCGCGTGATCCTGAACTGAGGGAATTCGTCATGCAGGTCACGCGGGATTTTTCGCATTACGTCCGGGCCGCGGGCGAGGGTATCAAGCACATCGATCTCGCGGTCGAGGGCGTTCACTGCGCCGGCTGCATGGCCAAGATCGAGCGCGGACTGTCGGCCATTCCCGACGTCACGCTGGCGCGCGTGAACCTCACCGACCGCCGCGTCGCGCTGGAATGGAAGCAGGGCACGCTCGATCCCGCCCGCTTCATCGATCGCCTCGAGGAACTCGGCTACAAGGCCTATCCTTATGAGACCGAGAGCGCGGAAGCGACGGAAGTGGCGGAATCGCGCTTCCTGCTGCGCTGCCTCGGCGTCGCCGCGTTCGCCACCATGAACGTGATGATGCTGTCGATCCCGGTCTGGTCCGGCAACGTCTCGGACATGCTGCCGGAGCAGCGCGACTTCTTCCACTGGCTGTCGGCGCTGATCGCGCTGCCGGCGGCGGCCTATGCCGGCCAGCCGTTCTTCCGCTCCGCGTGGCGCGCGCTGTCGAACAAGACCACCAATATGGACGTGCCGATCTCGATCGGCGTGTGCCTTGCACTCGGCATGTCCGTGGTCGAGACCATCCATCACGCCGAGCACGCCTATTTCGACGCAGCGATCATGCTGCTCACGTTTCTTTTGGTCGGCCGGGTCCTCGACCAGAACATGCGGCGGCGGACCCGCGCGGTCGCCGGCAATCTCGCCGCGCTGAAGGCGGAGACGGCGGCCAAGTTCGTCGGGCCCGACGAGATTTCGCAGGTCCCGGTCGCGGCGATCCATCCCGGCGACATCGTGTTGCTGCGGCCCGGCGAGCGTTGCGCGGTCGACGGCACGGTGATTGAGGGGCGTTCCGAGATCGACCAGAGCCTGATCACCGGCGAGACGCTCTATGTCACGGCGGAGCAGGGCACGGCGGTCTACGCGGGCTCCATGAACATCTCCGGCACGCTGCGGGTGCGGGTCTCGGCGGCGTCGGAGGCGACGCTGCTCGCCGAGATCACGCGGCTGCTCGACAACGCGCTGCAGGCGCGCTCGCGCTACATGCGGCTCGCCGACCGCGCCTCGCGGCTCTACGCGCCGGTCGTGCATGCGACCGCGCTGATCACCATCCTCGGCTGGGTCATTGCGGGTGCAGGCTGGCACGATGCGATCGTGACCGGCGTGGCCGTCTTGATCATCACCTGTCCCTGCGCGCTCGGGCTCGCGATCCCGACCGTGCAGACGGTGGCCTCGGGCGCCATGTTCAAGGCGGGCGTGCTGCTCAATTCAGGCGACGCCATCGAGCGGCTGGCCGAAGCCGATCACGTCATCTTCGACAAGACCGGCACGCTGACGCTGCCCGATCTCGAGGTGATGAACGCGGCCGACATTCCCGCCGACATTTTTGAACTTGCCGGGCGGCTCGCGCTGTCGAGCCATCATCCGGTCGCCGCTGCCGTTGCGCAGGCCGCCGGCGCAAGGTCGCCGATCGTTGGTGCGGTCGAGGAGGCCGGGCAGGGCGTGCGCGCCGTGGTGGATGGTGTCGAGCTTCGCCTTGGCCGTCCGTCCTTCTGTGGAGCCGAAGCGCTGGTTGCCGACGTGACAAATCTCGATCCCGAGGCCTCTATCGTGGCTTTCAGCAAAGGCACTGAAAAGTTCATCCTCTCGGTGCGCCAGGGCCTGCGGCCGGACGCGCAGGCCGTGATCGCGGCGCTGAAGGCGCGCAATATCGGCATCGAGATTCTCTCCGGCGACCGTGAGCCCGCGGTGATTGCGTCGGCCCATGCGCTGGGGATCGCGGAATGGCGCGCCGGCGTCACGCCGGCCGACAAGATCGCACGGATCGAGGAACTGAAGCGGCGCGGCGCAAAAGTGCTGATGGTCGGCGACGGCATGAACGACGCGCCCTCGCTGGCTGCGGCCCATGTCTCGATGTCGCCGATCTCGGCCGCGCATCTCAGCCAGGCGACCGCCGATCTCGTCTTCCTCGGCCGGCCGCTGGCGCCTGTCGTCGCCGCGATCGACGCCTCCCGCAAGGCGCTGCATCTGATGCGGCAGAACCTCTGGCTGGCGATCGGCTATAATGTGCTCGCCGTGCCGGTGGCGATCAGCGGCGTGGTGACGCCCCTGATCGCGGCGGCGGCCATGAGCGGGTCGTCGATCCTGGTCGTGCTGAATTCGTTGCGGGCGCGCAACGCCTCGCGGGAGATCGTGTGATGGAGATCCTGGTCATCCTGGTGCCGCTGGCGCTGATGCTCGGCGGTGCTGGTCTCGTCGCCTTCCTCTGGTCGCTTCGCAGCGGCCAATATGACGATCTCGACGGCGCGGCGTGGCGGGCTATCGCCGACGACGAGCCGCCGCAGGACGCCCCGGTCAAGCGTTAACGCTCCGTTGGTTCCGCGCTGCCCTTTTCGGACATGGTCGCTGGACGGCCGGCGGTCGCCGGGCGTAACAATGCCGGAGGATTTTGCGTAGAAGCGACGGGGTAAGCTCTCCGGAGCAGGAGCGTGACGAGCATGCAGAAAAATGTCGGAGTGTGCGGGCCTAACGATCTGCCGGGACAGGTCGTGCTGGTGCTGCAAGGCGGCGGTGCGCTCGGCTCCTATCAGGCGGGCGTCTACCAGGCCCTGCACGAGGCCGGGATCGAGCCGGACTGGGTCATCGGCACCTCGATCGGCGCCATCAACGGGAGCCTGATCGCCGGTAATGCGCCGGAAAACAGGCTCGCGCGCCTGAAGGAGTTCTGGAAGCGGATGGAGCAGAATCCGGTCTGGGCTCTGGGTGGCGCCTTTCCTGACTTCAGCGAGAAGCTCGCCTATTTGTCGACTGTGACCCACGGCATTCCCGGCTTCTTCCGGCCCAACCCGCTGGCGCATGCGGGAGATTCCTTTCCACTCGGCGCCGATCATGCCGGCTTCTATTCGACCGCGCCGTTGGAGAAGACGCTGGGCGAGCTGGTCGATTTCGATCTGGCCAATCGCTGCGCGCCGCGACTGACGGTCGGTGCGGCTCATGTCGGCACCAGCGAAATGCGCTATTTCGACAGCCGCGACGGCGAACTGACGGTGAAGCATGTCATGGCTTCGGGCGCGCTGCCGCCGGCCTTCCCGGCGGTGCGCATCGATGGCGAGCTCTATTGGGACGGCGGCATCCTGTCGAACACGCCGACGGAGGCCGTATTCGACGACAATCCACGCAGGGATTCGCTGATTTTCTCCGTGCATCTGTGGAATTCCGTCGGCGCCGAGCCGACCACGATGGCGGAGGTCTTGAACCGCCATAAGGACGTGCAGTACTCCAGCCGCATCGCGAGCCAGATCGTGCGGCAGCAGCAGGCCCATCGCCTGCGCCACGTCATCAACCAGCTTGCCGCGCGGTTGCCCGAGAGCGAGCGCAACGATCCCGCGGTGAGGGAATTGATGAGCTACGGCTGTCCGACCCGCATGCATGTGGTGCGGCTGCTGGCGCCGCAACTCGATCGCGAAACCCATACCAAGGATATCGACTTCAGTCCGTCGGGCATTACGCGGCGCTGGCATGCGGGCTACGCCCACACGAGGTCGGTGCTGGCGCGAAAGCCGTGGATCGGCGAATTCGATCCGCTCGCCGGCGTGGTGCTGCACGAGCATATGGACGAGATGCCGATGGCGGCGGAGTAGGGCCGCGTCCGCTTTCATCGAATTGCCACAGGCCCTGCGGATTGTCGGCCGTCGTCCGCTTTTGAGAGGCCTTGCAGTTGGTATCCGGGAACGATCTGGAATTGGCCCTCGATCGGGTCCGCGCTGACGCCGCGGGACCGGTTGCCGGCGTGTTCGGCCCTGACACGGTGACCTGGCAGATCGACCGGGAGGCCCTCATCTTTCTCGGCGCCGGCCGCGCGCTGTTGCTGCAGCTGGCGCATCCCTGGGTCGCTGCCGCCATCGCGGAGCATTCACGGACCCTTGCCGATCCGATCGGCCGCTTCCATCGCACCTTCGACATCGTCTTTGCCATGGTGTTCGGCTCGCTCGACCGGGCGCAGTTGTCGTCCCGGCAATTGCATCGGCGCCACAGCATGATCGTCGGCGCGATGCCCGAGGCCGTCGGTCCGTTCGCGGCAGGCTCGCGCTACTGCGCCAACGACATTCCGTCGTTGCGCTGGGTTCATGCGACGCTGGTCGAGACCGCGGTGATGGCGCATGACCTGGTCCTTCCGCCGCTCTCGGCGGAGGAGCGCGAGCGCTACTGGGGCGAGAGCCGGATGTTCGGCGCCTTGTTCGGATTGACGGCCGACGATTTGCCCGCGGACTGGTCCGGCTTTGCGGCCTACACCGCGGCGATGGCGCAGTCGGATACGCTGACCGTCAGCCCGGCGGCGCGCGAGATCGCCGCGCAGATCCTTGGCGGCGCCCGTCCGTGGTTGCGGCCACCGCGATGGTATCGCGCGCTCACGGCGAGTTTGTTGCCGGAGCGCCTGCGAGCGGGCTTCGGGTTTGAATTCGACGAGCGCGACAAGCGGGCAGCCGACAATGCGCTGAGATGGATCAGGCGCGTCTATCCCAAACTGCCGGATCGGCTGCGCTATGTCGGTCCCTACCAGGAAGCGCAGGCACGGCTGCGGGGCGAGCCGCAGCCCGACTGGATGACCCGGTGTCTCAATCGCGCCTGGATCGGGCGGCCGCAAATGGATGTGCGCGGGGGGAAGTAGCGTTCTCCATTTCTTGCCCCGTCATCCTGAGGTGCGAGCGCAGCGAGCCTCGAAGGATGCACGGCCCCACTGCTGCAGCCGGGCCGTCGCCCTTCGAGGGCCGCTGAAGAAGCGGCCACCTCAGGGTGACGGTGAGAGATTGTTGCGCGGTGTCTCCACATCGTCATTGCGAGCGCAGCGAAGCAATCCAGAATCTTTCCGCGGAGACAGTCTGGATTGCTTCGCTGCGCTCGCAATGACGGAATGCGCGGCTCCGCTCCGGCCTCACACCGACGCCAGCCTCCTATACAGCGCGCTATAACTGCCGGCCGAGATGCTCCAGGAGAACGATCGTCCCATCGCGCTGCGACGCATGGAGTCGAGCTGGTCATGCGCCACGAAAGCTGAGAAGGCGCGGCGGACCCCGCCAAGGAAGGATTCGTGCGAGGGTTTTGAGAACAGAAAGCCGGTCTCGCCGTCGGTGATGGTCTCGGCGAGGCCACCGGTCTGGTGACCGATCGGCAGCGAGCCGAAGCGCTGGGCGTACATCTGGCTGAGGCCGCACGGCTCGAAGCGCGACGGCATCAATGTGAAATCGCTGCCCGCGAAGATGCGCCGCGCCTGGGCGTCGTTGAAGCCGATTGTGACCCCGATCGCGTCGGGGCGGCGGCGATGTGCGTCGATCAGTGCCTGCTCGAGCGCGGGCTCGCCGGAGCCGGTGACCACGATCTGCCCGCCGGCATCGATGATCTCGTCGGCGGCCGACAGCACGAGGTCGATGCCCTTCTGGTGCACGAGGCGTGCGACGATCGCGAACATCGGCCCGCGCGAGACCGCCAGGCCAAACTGCTTGCGGATATAATCCGCATTGGCCTTCTTGCCGACCCAGTCGCCGGCGCCGAACTGCTGGGCCAGCTGGGAGCAGGAGCGAGGGTCCCAGCTCTCGTCGATGCCGTTGAGGATGCCGGTGAGCTCGGCCGCGTCGGAGCGGACACGAAGCAGGCCCTCGAGGCCGCAGCCGAATTCCTCCGTCGTGATCTCGCGTGCATAGGTGCCGCTGACGGTGGTGAGGTGCGAGGCATAGACCAGCCCGGCCTTGAGGAAGGAGAGCTGGTCGTAGAACTCGACGCCGTCGATATGGAAGGAACTCTCGGGGACGCCGATCCGCCGCAGCGAGTCCTTCGGGAAGAGTCCCTGGTAGGCGAGGTTGTGGATGGTCAGGATCGACGGCAGCCTGGCGCCGCGCCAGGCGAGGTAGGCCGGCACGAGCGAGGCCTGCCAGTCATTGGCATGGATCAGGTCTGCTGCCCAATTCTTGTCCAGCTTGCCCATGGCCAGCTCAGCGGCTGCCGAGGCAAAGCGCGCAAAGCGGATGTCGTTGTCCGGCCAGTCGTGTCCGGACTCGTCGCCATAGGGATTGCCGGGCCGGTCGTAGAGTTGTGAGCACAACAGCACATAGACCGGCAGCCCGTCCTTGGTCGCAGCCCGGCCGAGCGAGCAGGCCGGCATCTCCGCGAGCGCCGGGCAGCGGCCAACGATCTGAATATGCGTGAGTTGTTCGATGATGTCGCGGTAGCCGGGCAACATGACCCGGATATCGGCGAGAGGGCGAAGCGCCCTGGGAAGTGCAGCGGAAACGGCGCCGAGTCCGCCAACGCGGACGAAATCGTCCATCTCGGTTGTGACGAACAAGACCCTCAAGAACAGCTGCCCTCTTCCGATCCCGTTTATTGCTATGCAAGAACGGGTCCAGTTGTCCTGGAATTCCCAAGCCCGCCCGTGAGACGCGTCCGTTCGGTAAAGACTTTCCTACTCACCCGCCGCCCTCTAGGGTCGGCGCATCAACAAGAGAGAACTTCGATAGTTCCTAAGAGGCCGAGGGGGCGTAAGCAGGCATGCCGTTAGCAGATAAGCATGAGGGGACGACGACAAAGGCCTTCGCGGGCCTCAGGGTCCTGGATTTTTCGACCACCATCGCCGGTCCCCATTGTGCGCGGATGCTTGCCGACATGGGCGCCGAGGTCATCAAGATCGAGACCGACGGCGGCGAGACGATGCGCACCCGGCCGCCGCTGCGCAAGGGGTGCAGCACCGTATTCGGCCAGCTCAACGTCGGCAAGAAAAGCGTCGTGCTCGATCTCAAGTCCGAGGAGGGCAAGGAAGCGGTGCGCCGGCTCGCCGCGACCGCCGATATCCTGGTCGAGAACTTTCGCCCCGGCGTGATGCACCGGCTGCGGCTCGACTACGACCGCCTGCGCCCGGTCAATCCGAAGCTGATCTATTGCTCGATCTCGGGTTACGGCCAGACCGGTCCCTCGGCCGAGCTGCCGGCCTACGCGCCGGTAATCCATGCGGCCTCCGGCTACGACATGGCGCATCTCGCCTACCAGCCCGGCCGCAGTCGGCCGGATTATTGCGGCATCTACCATGCCGATGTCGTCACCGGCACCTACGGTTTCGGCGCGATTGCGTCGGCGCTCTATCAGCGCACTATGACCGGGCAGGGCCAGCACATCGACGTTTCCATGCTGGAGACGATGCTGAGCCTGACGGTGATCGAGCTGCAGAGCTCGCAATTCGCGGTGAAGCCACCGCCGCGCCCGATGTTCGGGCCGACCGAGACGGCCAATGGCTATGTCATGATCACGGTCGCGAGCGAGAAGACGTTTCAGTGCCTGATGGGTGTGATCGGCCGCCCCGAATGGATTTCCGATCCGCGCTTCTCCACCTACGCCGCGCGGCGCGAGAGCTGGGCCGACATGATGGACGGTGTCGAAGCCTGGTCGCGGCCGCTCACGACCGACGCATGCCTCGTCGCGCTTGGTGCGGCCGGTGTGCCGGCCTCGGCCTATCGCACCGTGTCCGAGGCGCTGGCCGATCCGCAACTCGCGCACCGGCAGGCGCTCTCGTCCGTGGAGGACGAGGGTGGCTCGTTCCAGGTGCTCAATCTGCCGTTCCGGATGTCGGGCGCCGACACCACGCCCGCCAAAACGATGGCCGTGCTCGGCGAGCACACGGACGCATTGCGCGAGGAGATCGGCCTCGCCGGTGATGCGCCAATTCCGTCAGGCAAAACGGCTGCGACAAACTGAGCGCATCGCAGCACCACTACAGCGTTTGATCACTCGCGTGTTCCTCTTGCCGTGGCGAACATTTATCGCCAAGCTCGCCTCCGAGTCATTCAACGATCCGAAACATCGGACGAGGGATCCCGGGAGGAACCATGACGAACCTTGCTGCCGCGGCGCGCAAACACGCGCCGATTTTCCTTGTTGCGGCATTTTCTCTCCTTCCGCCGGCCGAGCCGGCACAGGCGCAGAAGGCGGGCGGCAGCATCACCGTCGGTCAGGAGCTGGAGATTACGGGCTTCGATCCGCTCAAGGTCGGGGTCTACGACACCTCGACCTTCACCGCCGCGGCCGCGATCTTCGACACGCTCACCACGCTCGACGAGAAGGGCGAAGCCACGCCAAAGCTGGCAGTATCCTGGACCCATTCGGACGATTACAAGAGCTGGACCTTCAAGCTGCGCGAGGGCGTGAAATTCCACGACGGCACGCCGTTCAATGCGCAAGCCTTCAAGGAGAACTTCGATCGGCAGAAGGACCCCGCCAACAAGTGTCGCTGCGCCTTCTACATCACCAACGTCAAGGAGGTGCTGGCGCCCGACGAATACACTGTCGTCTACAATCTCACCGATCCTTCCGTGAACCTGCCGGCGACGAACACCATCCAGAGCCAGAACAACGTCGTGCATTCGCCGACGGCGTGGAAGACCAAGGGCGACGACTACAATCGCAATCCCGTCGGCACCGGTCCCTACATCCTGAAATCATGGACGGCCGGCGATCGCATGGTTCTGGAGAAGAACCCGGGCTACTGGGACAAGGGCCGTCCCTATCTCGACCGCATCATCCTGAAGCCGCTGCCCGACGCGCAGTCGCGTTTCGCCTCGCTGCAATCGGGCGAGGCCGACATCATCTGGGACGACGAGAACGACGCTGACAACATCATGAAGGCGCAGAAGGACTCCAAGCTCACCGTGCACACCTACAAGGGCTCGGGCGCGCAGGTCTATGCCTTCAACACCAAGGTGGCGCCGTTCGACGACGTCCGCGTGCGGCAGGCGCTGGTGATGGCGATCGACCGTCCAAAGATGTCGCAGGCGATCAGCAACGGCCTGAGCCGGCCCGCGACCAATCCCTACGGCGACGGCTCCTGGGTCAAGTGCAAGGACGACGGCGCGCTGCCGTTCGACGTCGAGAAGGCCAAGGCACTGATCAAGGACTATGGCAAGCCGGTCGAGTTCAAGACGATGGTGACCGCGACGCCCCGCGGCCGCATGATCGGCCAGGTGCTCCAGCAATTCTGGAAACGCGCCGGCGCCAACATGGAGATCGAGCAGGTCGACCAGGCCACCATTCCGCCGCGCGCCTTCATGCGTCAGTTCCAGCTCATACCCTGGCGCATCGTCGACCTCGCCGATCCCGATCCGCAGATGTATGCGAACTTCCGCAGCGGCAGCCCGCTGGCGCTGGCCAACTTCGGCGATCCGGAGCTCGACCGGCTGCTCGACCACTCCCGCGTCACCGCCGATCCCGCCGCGCGTATCGAGGACTATTGCGCGATCAGCCGCCTGATCAACAAGGAGGCGATCTGGTTCTGGACCTTCCAGAACACCTATTACGCGCTGTCGAGCGCCAGGCTGAAGGGCTTTCCAAAGATCTACAACGGCGTGATCGACGTCTCCTCCACCTGGCTGGAATGACCGCGCGATGCTGAACTTCGTCGTGCGGCGGCTCCTTGCCATCCTGCCGGTGCTGCTCGCCGTCTCGCTGCTCACCTTCCTGATCGCCGCGTTGCTGCCGGGCGATCTTGCCTATGTCATCCTCGGCGATCAGGCGACGCCGGAGAATGTCGCGGCGTTGCGCCGTGACATGGGGCTCGACCAGCCGCTGTGGTGGCGTTATCTGAGCTGGCTCGGTCATGTCCTGCAGGGCGATCTCGGCCGCTCCTTCCGCACCGGGCAGACGGTGTTGCAGGCGGTAGCCGAGCGCATTCCGGTCTCGCTCGAGCTGATGCTGATGGCCGAATTCATCGGGCTCCTGATCGGCGTGCCGCTCGCGATCGCCTGCGCTGCGCGCGCCGGTGGCGCCTTCGACCGCTTCATGACCGGCAGCGCCTTCGCCATGCTGTCGATGCCGTCCTTCCTGATGGCGATTTTGTTGATCTATCTGTTCGCGGTCGAGTTGCGCTGGCTGCCGGCGACCGGCTATGTGCCGTTCACCGAGGAGCCGCTGTCGAACCTGCGCTTCTTCGTGCTGCCGGCGCTGACGCTGGCGCTGGCGGAATGGCCTGGAATCATGCGGGTGCTGCGCTCCGACATGATCGCGACCCTGCAGGAGGACTACATTGCTCTCGCGAAAGCGAAAGGCCTCAAGCCCGCGCGCATCCTGTTCGTGCATGCGCTCAAGCCATCGTCGCTGACCCTGGTGACGGTCACAGGCATCAACATCGGTCGCCTGCTGGGCGGCACGCTGATCGTGGAATCGATCTTCGCGCTGCCGGGCATCGGCCGCTTGCTGGTCGGCGCGATCTACACCCGCGACCTCGTCATCCTCCAGGGCGTGGTGCTGCTGGTCGCCTGCGGCTTCGTCATCGTCAATTTCATCGTCGACATGCTTTACGCCGTGCTCGATCCGAGGATCCGCCATGGCCACGCTTGAGCTGTCGATGCAGGACGAGGTGGTCTCCGAGCCGGTTCGGCGCCGGCGCAAGCTCGGCCTGTTGTTCTGGTTCGCGAGCGCCTGGCTCGCGATTGTCCTGACGCTCGCGATCCTGGCGCCGGTGCTGCCGCTGCAGAATCCTGTAGACATGGACATGCTGGAGCGCCGTGCGGCGTTCTCCGGGGAACACTGGCTCGGCACCGACGGGCTCGGCCGCGACGAATTCGCCCGCCTGATCTTTGGCGCGCGGGTGTCGCTGACGGTCGGGCTGATCGCGCCGTTGATCGGGCTTGCGCTCGGCGGCGCGCTTGGTCTCCTCGCCGGCTATTTCCGCGGCCGGTTCGAGACGCTGGTGGTCGGCAGCATGGACGTGCTGCTGGCGTTTCCGCCGCTGATCTTCGCGCTCGCGGTGACCGCCTATCTCGGCCAGTCTATTCCCAACCTCACCCTGATCCTCGGCGTGCTCGGCATTCCCGCCTTCATGCGCGTGGCGCGCGCGGCGACGCTGACGCTGGCGCGGCGCGAGTTCGTGATCGCGGCCGAGGCGCTCGGCGCCAGCCATGCGCGCATCCTGCTGCGCGAGCTGCTGCCGAACGTGATCCTGCCGTTGCTGGCCTTCTTCCTGCTCGGCGTCGCCGTCACCATTGTGGTCGAGGGCGCGCTGTCCTTCCTCGGGCTCGGCGTGCCGCCGCCTATGGCGAGCTGGGGCAGCATGATCGGCGAGGGGCGCGACAGCCTCGACGTCGCGCCGCGGCTGGCCTTCCTGCCGGCAACAGCGCTGTTCTTGACCGTGCTGGCCTTCAACCTGGTCGGCGACACCTTGCGGGCGATGACCGACCCGCGTCAGGGGGCGCTGTGAGCGCGCCGCTTCTGACCATCGAGGACGTGGCGGTCGAATTGCCGACCCCGCGCGGCAATTTGCGCGCCGTGGATCATGTCGATCTGTCGCTGGAAGCGGGCCGCACACTCGGCATCGTCGGCGAATCCGGCTGCGGCAAGACCATGCTGTCGCGCGCGGTGCTTCAGCTCTTGCCGAAGAAGGCGAAGCTGACCGGGCGCGTGATGTTCGACGGCCAGGACCTGGTGCGGCTCGACTCCGAGCGTCTGCGGCGCCTGCGCGGGCGCGACCTCGCGGTCGTGTTCCAGGACCCCATGACCTCGCTCAACCCAGTGCTGACCATCGGCACCCAGCTGATGGAGACGATCCAGGAGCATCTCGAGCTCGATGCGCCGGCGGCGCGGAAGCGCAGCATCGAGCTGCTCGCCGCCGTCGGCATTCCGGCGCCGGAGCAGCGGCTCGCGCAGTATCCGCATCAATGTTCTGGCGGCATGCGCCAGCGCATCGCGATTGCGATCGCGCTGTCCTGCGAGCCGAAACTGCTGATCGCGGACGAGCCGACCACGGCGCTCGACGTCACGATCCAGGCGCAGATCCTCGATCTGCTGGCACGCGAGCAGCGCCGCCGCCACATGGCGATGATCATCATCACCCACGATCTCGGCGTGGTCGCCGGCCGCGCCGACGAGGTCGCGGTGATGTATGCGGGCAGGGTGGTCGAGCGCGCGCCGACGCAGGCGTTGTTCAAGCGCATGCACATGCCCTACACCGAGGCGCTGCTGGCGGCGATCCCGAAGCTGGAGACCGCGCCGCACACGCCGCTGCCCGCCATCTCCGGCCGTCCGCCCGATCCGACCCGGCCGCTGAGGGGCTGCTCGTTTGCGCCACGCTGCCGCTATGCCGCGGGGCGCTGTCACGAGGCCAAGCCCGAATTGAAGGGCGCGGAGATGCCGGGGCATCTCTATGCCTGCTTCCATCCCATCCAGATGACGGAGGGGATTGGCGCATGATGCAGTTTGCCATGCCCGCTGAGCCGCTCCTGAACGTCGACAATCTCGTCGTCGAATATGGTCTCGGCAACAAGACGGTGCACGCGGTCTCCGGCGTCAGCCTCCAGGTCGCGCGCGGTGAGACGCTGGGGCTGGTCGGCGAATCCGGCTGCGGCAAGTCGACGCTGGGGCGCGCGGTGCTGCAATTGCGCCGCGCCAAATCCGGCCGCGTGCTGTTCGACGGCGAGGATCTCACCGCGATGGAAGGCGAGGCGCTGCGCAAGATGCGCCGCCGCGTGCAACTCATCTTCCAGGACCCGATCGCCTCGCTCAATCCGCGCCGGCGCATCGGCGACATCGTCGCCGAGCCACTGATCATCGCTGGCGTCAAGGATGCCGCCGAGCGCAAGCGGCGCGTTCACGAGGTGCTGTCCGCGGTCGGGCTCGACCCTGATATTGTGGCGGGCCGTCTGCCGCACGAATTCTCCGGCGGCCAGTGCCAGCGTATCTGCATCGCACGATCGCTGGTGCTCAACCCCGAGTTCATCGTCTGCGACGAGCCGGTCTCGGCGCTCGACGTCTCCATTCGCGCGCAGATCCTCAATCTGCTCGAGGAGATGAAAGCGCGCTTCGGCCTGACGCTGCTGTTCATCGCGCATGATCTCGCGGTGGTGAAAGCGGTCAGCGACCGCGTCGCGGTGATGTATCTCGGCCGGCTCTGCGAGGTCGGGCCGTCGGAACAATTGTTCGCGAGGCCCGCGCATCCCTACACGGACCTGCTGTTGCAGGCGATCCCGGTGCCCGATCCGGACGTGCGTCCCGTCGAGAGTGTGGCGACCGGCGAGCCACCATCGCCGATTGCGCCGCCGTCCGGCTGCCGCTTCCGCACCCGCTGCCCGCGGGCCGACCAGCGATGCAGCGCGGAGATACCGGAGTTGCGCGAGGTCGCACCCGGCCAGTTCGCGGCTTGCCACCATCCGCTGGCCTAAACTAAAGACGGAAGCGGATTTGTTTCGCCCCGCCGGTCATGGCATGGTGGCGACGACAAGAAGTATGCCGGGAGGACGCCGATGAAGAGTTTCAAGGTCGCCGATTTCAAGGCGCCGCTGCAGGAGTTCGACGAGGCCACGCCGCAGCCGTCGGGCACGCAGGTGCTGATCAAGGTGAAGGCCGCCGGCGTCTGCCACAGCGACCTCCACATCTGGGAAGGCGGCTACGATCTCGGCCACGGCCGCAAGCCGTTGTCGCTGAAAGACCGCGGCATCAACCTGCCGCTGACCATGGGTCATGAGACGGTCGGCGAAATCGCAGCCTTCGGCCCCGACGTGAAGCCGACCGACCAGGGCGATCTCAGGCTCGGCGATGTCGGCCTGGTCTATCCCTGGATCGGCTGCGGCAAGTGCGCCACGTGCCTGGCCGGTGACGAGAACATGTGCCTGACGCCGCGCTCGCTCGGCGTCTATTGCGACGGCGGCTATTCCGACCACATGCTGGTGCCGCATCCGCGCTATCTGCTCAACCTGAAGGGGCTCGATCCCGCCTCGGCGGCGCCCTACGCCTGCTCGGGCGTCACCACCTACAGCGCGCTGAAGAAGGTCGAGCAGCATTTTGACACGCCGATCGTGATGTTCGGCGCCGGCGGCCTCGGCCTGATGGCGCTGTCGCTGCTGAAAGCGATGGGCGGCAAGGGCGCGATCATGGTCGACATCGACGCCAGGAAGCGCGAGGCCGCCGAGAAGGCCGGCGCGCTCGCGACCGTCGATCCCAAGGCGCCGGACGCGCTGGAGCAGCTTGCCAAAAAGGCGGGCGGGCCGATCCGCGCCGTGATCGATCTGGTCGGCAACGCAGCGACCACGCAACTCGGCTTCGATTGCCTGACCAAGGGCGGCAAGCTCGTCATCGTCGGCCTGTTCGGCGGCGGCGCGACCTGGGCGCTGCCGCTGATCCCGATCAAGGCGGTGACGATCCAGGGCAGCTATGTCGGCAATCTGCGCGAGACGCAGGAGTTGCTCGACCTCGTGCGCGCGAAGAACGTGCCGCCGATCCCGGTGACGCGCCAGCCGCTCAACAAGGCCAATGACGCGCTGGTGCAATTGCAGCAGGGCGCGGTGGTCGGTCGCACGGTGCTGACGCCGTAGTCTCACTCTCTCCGTCGTCATTGCGAGCGAAGCGAAGCAATCCAGAAATCCCTCCGCGGACACAGTCTGGATTGCTTCGTCGCTTCGCTCCTCGCAATGACGTCCTTGGCTCGTTCCTTCCTAAGGTCTCTCAAATGTCCGCAAACAACGCCTTCCACATTGCCGTGCTCGCCGGTGACGGCATCGGTCCCGAAGTCATGGCACCGGCCATCGAAGTCCTGCGCAAGATCGAGGCGAAGTCGGCCTTGCGCTTCCGCTTCACCGAGGCGCCGGCCGGCGCCAACAATTATCTCGCGACCGGCAAGTCGATGCCCGATTCCACCATCAAGCTCTGCGAGGAGGCCGACGCGATCCTGCTCGGCGCCTGTGGCCTGCCGTCGGTCCGCTACCCCGATAATACCGAGATCGCGCCGCAGATCGAGCTGCGGTTCATCTTCGATCTCTATGCCGGCGTGCGCCCGGCGCGGCTCATTCCGGGTGTGCCGAGCCCGATCGTCGGCGCCGACCAGCGCGGCATCGATCTTGTCGTGATCCGCGAATCCACCGAAGGCCTGTTCGCCTCGATGGGCAAGGGCGTCGTCACCCATGAGGACGCGCGCGAGACCATGGTGATCACGCGCAAGACCTCCGAGCGCCTGTTCGAGTTCTCGTTTCGGCTCGCCGAGCGGCGCAAGGCGCGCGGCAAGCCGGGGATGCTGACTTGCGTCGACAAGGCGAACGTGTTCAAGGCCTTTGCGTTCTTCCGCGGTATCTTCGACGAGATCGAGAAGAAGCATCCGAACGTAAAGACCGACCGGCTCTATGTCGATGCCTGCTCGGCGATGCTGGTGAAGCGTCCCTGGGATTTCGACGTGATGGTGATGGAGAACATGTTCGGCGACATCGTCTCCGACATCACCGCAAGCCTGATCGGCGGCCTCGGCATGGCGCCGTCCGCCGACATCGGCGACAAATATGCCGTGTTCCAGCCCTGCCACGGCACCGCACCCGATATCATGGGGCAGGGCAAGGCCAATCCCACCGGCATGATCCTGTCGGCGGCGATGATGCTGGACTGGCTCGCCGACAAGCACGGCGTCGAGAGCGCGGCGGAAGCCGGCGAGCAGATCGAGCGTGCAGTGGATCAGATCTACGCCGGCGGCATCAAACCGATGGAGTTCGGCGGCAGCAACGGCACGGCTGACATTACGAAAGCGGTGCTCGCTGCGCTGTAGTTACCGCAGGCGGCCGATATCGGAGGAGCCGGAAGTCAATGAGCAATCCGGTTCCCGAGCACTATCGGCACCTCCGGACCTTCGCTTTCGGCGACAATCCCGCGCTCGCGGATGAATTGGTCGAACTCGTCGTCAAGGGCGTCAAGACCGCGACTTGCAGCACGGAGGACGAACCGAACACGTCGACGCCGGGTGAGCGCTGGGTCGTGCTTGACGGACGGGGAGAACCGCGCTGCGTCATCGAATCCGTCGAGATCACCTATCGGCGGTTCAATGACGTCGATGCCGCGTTTGCGCACGATGAGGGCGAAGGCGATCGAAGCCTCGCTTATTGGCGCAGCGCCCATCGGACCTATTTCGGCCGGCTCGGACGATTCAGCGAGGACATGATGCTGATGTGCGAGCGCTTTCGCCTGATCGAGGTGTTTGGTGATCAGAAGCTGACGCCTGCGCCTTGCTGAGCCCGGACGCCGAGGCTACTTGCCCGTAAACTGCGGTTTCCGCTTTTCCATGAAGGCCTGCCGGCCCTCGCGAAAATCCGCGCTGTCCATGCAGGCGTGACCGATCGCCTTGATTGCCTCCAGGTCGCGCTGGCTCTCGTCTTTCAACACCTGCGCGATAGTGATCTTGGCGGCCTTGATCGCGAGCGGGGCGTTCTCGGAGATGGTCTGCGCGATCGTCATCGTCTCCCCCCACAACTCGTCGATCGGGAACAAGCGCTCGACGAGGCCAATGCGCAGCGCCTCGGCGGAATCGATCCGCATGCCCGTGTACATCAGAAGCCGTGCCCAGGACGGACCGACCAGCGACACCAGATGCTTCAAGCCGTCATAGCCATAGGCGATGCCGAGTTTTGCCGCGGGAATGCCGAACTGGCTGCCATCTGCGGCGAGGCGGATGTCGGCGAGCATCGCGACCTGCATGCCGCCGCCTAGACAGAATCCCTCGATGCAGGCGATGGTCGGCTTGGGATAGTCGGCGAGCAGCGCGCGCTGGGCGGCGCTGCGCCTGGCATATTCCTCGGACGCCGCCGCATTGTGGCGGGTCTTCTCGAACTGGCTGATGTCGGCACCGGAGACGAATGCCTTGCCGCCTGCGCCGCGCAGGATCACGACGCGCACCGTCTCGTCATCGCGCAGGCTCGTCAGCGCCTCGCCAAATCCCTCCCACATCTCCAGCGACATCGCGTTGCGCTTGTCGGGATTGTTGAAGGTGATCACGCCGACGCCGTCGATGACCTGCTTGAGGATCTTGCCGTCGGCAAGGGGTGTTTCGGTCGTGCTGGAATTGTCAGGCATTGCGCGCTCGCTTGTCGTAGGCCGAGCGCAATGTGCGGCCGGGGCGCGGCCCGGGTCAACCGCGACGAGGGATGCGGCTTTGCATCCGCCTGTGCCGCGATTGCATGGCGCGAGAAGCGGTTATTCCCTGAGCATGATCTTCTCGGAAAACCGCTGCACACTTTTCCGGATCATGCTCTACTGCGTTGCGTGCATGTGCGCGGTCAGGGGATGGCTGCCGGCATTGCTGAAGAACGCCGCCTCTTCGGCGGTGGCCTCCAGCAACTGCTCGTCCTGATTATAGACGTCATTGCGGAACTGGACGGTCTGGTCCCTGGTCATCCATGCCGTGAGGTAGATCCAGGCCACCGGCACCTTCTTCGCCATGGCGACATCGAGGTGCTGGCCGCTCGCAATCTCGGCATCGATCGCGGCGCGGCTCCATTTCGGCTGGTCCTTCAGCAGCCACGCGGCGAGATCGCGTACATTGTCGACGCGCGAGCAGCCATGGGAATCGAAGCGGTAGTCGTCGCTGAACAGATTGCGCTGGTTGGTGTCGTGCATATAGACCGAATAGGCGTTCGGCATGTCGATCTTCACCGCGCCGAGCGCGTTGAAGGTGCCGTTGTGCTGGCGCACGGTGAAGTTCGGCGTGTGCGTGCCCGACCAGTCGACCGCGTGCGGATCGATCGGATTGTCGTGGGCGTCGAGCACCTCCATGTGCATGCGCGACAGATAGGTCGGATCCTTGCGCATATGCGCCGAGATCTCGGTCTTGGCGATCGAGGACGGCACCGTCCAGGTCGGATTGAGCACGACGCTGGTGATCTGGGCCGTCAGGGTCGGCGAGGGCTTCTCGGTCTTGCCGACGATCACGCGATAGCGCCGCACCACCACATCGTTCTCGACCGCTTCGGCAAACGCGGCGGGGATGTTGACCACGACATAGCGCTGGCCGAAGCCGAAATTCATGTTCTCGAGCCGCTGGAGCGAAGCCTCCAGCTGCCGGATGCGCTTCTGCACGGAGACGTTCATCGCCGCGAGCGTGCGCGGCGTCACCGTGCCGGTCGGCGCCAGGCCATGGCGGGCCTGGAAGCGTTTCACGGCGTCGGCGAGATCCTGATCGAAAGCGCCGCTGGGCTTGTCGGCGGCGAGATCGCCGGAGACGATCAGACGCTTGCGCAGCAGCTCGTCGCTGGCGCCCTGGACGCCGAGGGCGAACTTGGCGTCGGCAGGGATGGCCGGCCAGCCGCCGCGTACGGCAAGATCGGAGTAGCTGAGCGCGGCATCCTTGATGCGCTGGGCCGAGCCCTCGTCATAGATTGGCTCATGCGTCAGCGCGAGCGCCGCGGCGGAGCGGCTCTCCGCCGTCGAAGCGGGTGCGGCAGCCTTCGGCGCGGCAGCATGGGCCGGGTTCGCCGCTGCGGGCACCGTACCGGCCGCCGTTGCCGGCCTGGGGTTTGCCTGTCCCGTGGTTTCGGTTTGCGCCAGCGCGGAAGCGCTCGCGAGCACGCCGACGGCAACGATCATCGCATGGCGTTTCGACATGTGTCCCATTTTCCCCACGAGGACGAGGCCCGGACGGGCGCTCGCATTGGCAATTCCCGCTCGCCGCGCTGCGTGCGCCGATTCGCAAAAATCGGCGGGAAGCTAGAGCCCCGGAGTTGAGGTCCCATTAAGCACGGCAGTCGAAAGCCCGCGCGTTCGAGGCGGGGCGTCTCGATTGGGTCGCAGCAGGGGCGGGATCGGTTCGCGAAATCCGCGGCGATGGCGGGCAAATTGCCAAGAAACCCGCAGCAAGAAATCCGCAGCAAGAAATCCGCAAGAAAAAAGGGCGGCTTGGCCGCCCCGAAAGGAGAGCCGCGCGCAAGCGCGCGGACTGGGTCTCGTTCAATCCGGCCGCGCCCCCGTGACGCGGCGGATTGAACATCGGCCGTAAAGGTCAGAGCCCGATCGGCTCAGGCCTCGTTCGCTGCGATCGATTCCATCAGCGAGACGAGCTGACGCTGCACCGTCTGGTCCTTGATCTTGCTGTAGGCGCGCAGCAGGCGGAGGCTGAAGGCGGAATCGAGGAACAGCAGGCTCTCGACTTCGCGCGCCTTGTTGTCGCCGTCATAGAAGAAGGTCACGGGCACATCGAGGGCGGTGGCGATCTGCTGAAGCCGAGCCGCGCCGACGCGATTGACGCCCTTCTCGTATTTCTGGACCTGCTGGAAGCTCACGCCGAGCTTCTCGCCGAGCTCGGCCTGCGAGATCTTCATCTCGACGCGCCGCAGACGGATCCGCTTGCCAAGCTCAATGTCCGGCTTGCCGGCGCTGCGCTGCTTCATTCTTTTCGCCGCTGCTTTCATACTCTCACCTTTGTTCTTCGGTTGAAAATCCCCCGAAGAGCTGGGTCAGGGGTTCGCCCATATACTCGTCCTTGAATTCATGCGGATGCACGAACTCTTCCTTAAACCACGGGAATCGCGCCGGATTGAAAGCCTCGATCAGCCAGTCAATCATGTGCCGAACGCGTGGAATCCGGCCGCTACCAGGGTGGTAGGACAACCAGATATCCAGCGGCCTGTTCAGCTCGACCTCCAGTGGAATCAACTTCCCGCCAAGCGCAATGGCGTAGCTCGGGAATACGCCGATGCCGGCGCCATTCGCGACCGCCCAATAATTGGCGCTTGAGACGTTGGTCTTCATGACCAGCAGGTCACGTTCCGGAACGCCTGGGAAGAAGCTCTCGAAGGTTTCCTTGGCGGCAAGCTGGTCGGCGAATTGCAGCACCAGGCGGTGCTTGATCAATTCGAGCGCCGAGCGCGGCGTGCCGTGTTTTTCAAGGTATTTTTCCGAAGCCCAGAACATCAGGTGCATGCGGCCGAGCCGCACCAGCTTGACGTCGAGCGCCGAGGGACGCGACAGATGGATGGCGACGTCGGCCTCGTGACGAGAGACGTCGGCCGAGCGCATCGCGCAATGCAAGTCGACCAGGATCTTCGGATAGGCCTGCTGGAATTCGACCAGCCGCGGGGCGAGCCAGAACGTCCCGAGACCCTCGGTGACGGCCACACGAACTTCGCCGGACAGGGCGTTGGCCGTCGAATCGCTGGTGCGCAGCACGTCGAAGGCGGCCGCCTCCATGCGCTCGACGGCGGAGACCACCAGTGCACCTTCATCGGTCAGATGCGTGCCGTGGACGTCGCGGGTGAACAGGGTGGTGCCGGTCTGGCGCTCGAAATCATCAATCCGGCGGCGGACGGCGTTGATCGACAGCGACAGGCGTTCAGACGCCGAGCGAAAACTGCCGCATCGAACGACTTCCAGGAATATGCGGGCCGCATCCCAATCGGAGAGGCCGCTGATGTTGATCTTTGGGCGTTCCTCCTGTGGAACGCCCCTTTCCGCCAAGGAGTGCATACAAGTCCCTTCGGGTTGCTAAACTGGCAGAATTGGGCGCAAACCACAACCACTGCGGGTTGGGGAACGGCGACTTTTGAACGCCATCGTTACTGCCTCGTGGGCGGTATCCGAGTGTTACTAAGGCTGAGAATCGAATCGGCCGACCAACGTTGGAATGAGGGGTGTGGCGTGAGTTCCGTTGCGAGCCCTGAAATGGCTGCAGGATTGTCGGCGTTTTCCGTCACGGAAGTCCTTGCGCGCGAGCTGTCGCCGCGCGGAATGGGTCGATCATCCGGTGCCGCGCGTTCGACTCCCGGCCACGACGATAATGGCGTCCCGCGCAGCGGGTCGATGTTCGCGGGAGCCACGGTTTCCCGGCAAAATCATACTGAAATCATGTTCGGAGGCGTCGGCGCCTCGTGTTATTCTCGGTATCCCATGGGGGCCGAGGGGATTTCCACAAACACGTCTCGCAGGCCGAACTAACGGAAAGAACGCCGGTGTCGCATTCAGACGAACAGTTGCAGTCGGTGCTGGAAACGCTTGAGGAGTGCCGCAAGGTTCTCAACGAGAGCAACAACCGCGAGTCGGCCGAGCTGCTGTCCATCGTCATCCTCGACGTGCGGATGAAGCTCAAAGGAATTGACAGTGCCGATCTCAAGGCGCTGTGCGACGAAATGCTGCGGAGCGCTGGAAGCGAACCGCAGCCCCCCTCCAAGCAGACGCAGGACCAGCCCCGGCGTCCGCTGCTCCGCGTGGTGAAGTAGCCGCGCCGCCGAGTCTCGCTTTTTGGCGAGGTTTGTGCGCGTCCCGATGCCGCATCTGTGATCGCAGACGGCATCGGGAGGAGCCTGGTTTCGTGCGCCTCTGTTGTGCGCATTCCCCGGCATCGGCTACACCAGAGCCGGTTCGGCTCCCGCCCGCGCGCATTCCCGGTGCGCGGCCAAAGAGCCTGAGATGGCTCCGACTGCATCATGCAAAATGTCTCGATCCCGGCGGCCCTGATTGCCGGCCTCGTCAGCTTCCTCTCTCCCTGCGTTCTGCCCCTGGTTCCGCCCTATCTGATCTATCTCACGGGCGCCACGATCGAGCATGTCGAGAACAAGGAGCCGGCCTCGGCGTCCAAGCGCGCCATCATGATGTCGGCGCTCCTGTTCGTGCTCGGCTTCTCCACGGTGTTCGTGGCGCTCGGCGCCAGCGCTTCGCTGATCGGCGGGCTGATTCGTGCCTGGTCGGCCGAGCTGTCGATCCTCGCCGGCATCGTCATCATCGTCATGGGCCTGCACTTCCTGGGACTGACGCGGATCGGCCTGTTGATGCGCGAGGGGCGCTTGACCGCGCCCAAGCCTGTCGGCCTGTGGGGCGCCTATGTGATGGGCCTCGCCTTCGCCTTCGGCTGGACGCCCTGCATCGGCCCGATCCTCGCCGCGATCCTCTCGATCGCCGCGGCGGAGGCGACGGTGACGAAGGGGGCGGGACTGCTCGCAGTCTATTCGGCTGGCCTCGGCATTCCCTTCCTGATCGCCGCCCTGATGATCGAGCAGTTCTCGAAGCTGTTCGCGCGGATGAAGGGCCAGCTCGTCAATGTCGAGCGCGCCATGGGCGTCCTGATGGTGATCACTGGCATCGGCTTCCTCACCGGCACGGTCTCGAATGTCAGCATCTGGCTGCTCGAGACGTTTCCGGCGCTGCAGACGATCGGTTAGCTCACGCGGTCGGTACGGTAGTCAGGTCAAACCGGACCTGCGCGACGATGCCGGTCGCGCCGCTCCGGTTCTGATGCATCAGCCTGAAGCCGTGCCGGTCGGCGGTGGATTTGGCGATCGCAAGACCAAGCCCGGTCCCCTCGACGCCCTGGGGCGCAGCCCTGAAGAAGCGGTCGTAGATGAACGGCATTGCGTCTTCGGGAATGCCTGGGCCGTCGTCGACGATGTCCAGCGCGCAAATCTTGCCGTCATTGACGACCCTGAGTTCCACCGAGCCGCCTGAACCTGAATAGCGAATGGCGTTGTCCAGCAGGATGGCGATGAGCTTGGCGATCGCGTCGCGATCGCCGAGGAACCTGCACGGTGTCTCCGCCGTCATCGCGAGCTGGACGTTGCGCGCCTCAGCCAGCGGATAGAAGTCCGCCAGCAACGACGTCGCGAGCGCGGCAAGATCGACGTTGTCATGCTTCTGGATCGAGGCGCCTTCCGTTCTGGCCATTTCGAGCAACTGGCTCGCCAGATGCGATGCGCGCCGCACGCCGTCCCGAAGTTCGTCGGCAAGCTCGCGAGTCTGTCCGGACAGTTCTGCGGCGATCAGGTTTTCCGCTTGAATCTGGAGAGCGGCCAGAGGTGTCCTCAGTTCGTGCGCAGCGTCCGCCACGAAGCGGCGCTGCGCTTCGAGTGCCGATCGGTGACGATCGACGAGCTTGTCGATGGCAACGATCAGCGGAGCCACTTCCGCCGGTACGCCCACCGGACGCAGGGGCTCCTGCGCATCGACGCTGCGCTGGCCGATTTCAGCCGACAGCCGTTGCAGACCGCCCATCGTGCGGCTGATCGACCACCCCAGAACGGCCCAGACCAGCGGGATGGCGAGCAGCAGCGGAAGCGCGGCGCCTGTCGCCGCGTGCAGCGCGATCTCGTGCCTGGCGCTCCACGCTTGCGCGATCTGGATATCGTGCTGCGCGTGGCTCCAGCGATAGACGCGCCAATCCTGCCCGTCGGCGGTCACGTCGGACAATCCCGGCACTGATTGCCAGGGAATATCGATCGGAGGACCCGCCCGATGCAGCAGCGCGCCGGAGCGATCCCAGATGCGGACGACCAACTGATCCTCGTCTTCGCTTTCGAGCAGCGGACCCGCACCGTTGCGGTCGCCTGGACCGACATTGACGGCGATCTCCTGCAACTGCGCGTCGAGGAACTTGTTCATCTCATAGGCGACCAGGCCGAACGATGTTGCCGTCGCCAAGAGGCCGATGGCGGCCAGCAACAGCGTCGCACGCGCGATGATCGTCTTGCGAAGAGAGCTCATGGTCCGGACTTCGTGACCATCCAACCGGCACCGCGGATGTTCCGGATGACGTCCTTGCCATACCGCTTGCGCAAGCCGTGGATGACGACGTCAACGGCGTTGCTCTGCACCTCGTCGCTCCAGCCGTAGATCCGGCTCTCGATCTGGCCTCGCGACAGAATAGTTCCGGGACGCTCCATCAGGGCGTACATCACCGAGAACTCCCGCGCCGAAAGCGTCGACTGGATGCCGCGGAAGGTCGCCACATGGGTCGATGGATCGAGCGTGATCTCCTTGCTGCTCATCAGCGAATTGGAGCGGTCGTTGACCCTGCGCATGACCGCGCGGATGCGCGCGAGCAGGGCGCGCAACTCGAACGGCTTGACGATGAAGTCGTCGGCGCCGAGATCGAGTCCCGCGACCATGTCTTCGACCCGGTCGCGGGCCGTGATCACCAGGATGGGCGAAGCCTTCCTGCTGCGCGCGGCCTTGAGAATCTCGAAGCCAGTCATGCCGGGCAGTCCGATATCGAGCAGCGTGATCGCGTGCTCGGCGCGTTGCAGCGCGGCGTAGCCGTCCTGTCCGTCGCGGGTCCAGTCCACGGTCATTCCGTTTCGCTTCAATCCGCGGACGAGCGCCTTGCCGAACATCGGATCGTCTTCGATCAGCAGGAGGCGCATTGATTCAGGGAAAATCGCTGTGTTGGAGTGGTGGCGCGTCGCAGCACCAAGCGCCACATTCGACACCGTGGCCAAATGGTCAACCGCCTGCGCCTCAATTTAGAACTCTTACAAATTTGGGCGTGAGCGTAGAGAGGCTCGACCTATTCTAAATCCGATCTAATCCTCATCTAATTCTTCGCATTGCAGATGCGCCCCAGTTTGGGACCGCGAAGCCGTCTTTCAGAGCGGCACGCGAAGCTTTTGGGGCGTTGCAGATGGCATTGGGTTGTTGGGGTGGCCGTAAGGCGTTGCGTGGTTTTCTGCTGTCGACGACGGCAGCGCTGTCATTCAGTGGCGGGCTGACGATGCAGGCCGGCCCAGCCTCTGCGCAGCAGGGGCAGGCGGCGGGAGCCTTGCCGTCAGTCGTCGTTTCCGCTCCGCAGCAGCGCGCCCGCCGGGCGCAGACCGCGACCACCTCGCGCGCAGCGCGATCGAATCGCCGGACGGCCACCGTCGCACCGGTCGAGAAGAAGCCGCCGAGCGTCAACAATCAGGACGCGCGTACCGGCCAGAAGGGCTATGTCACGCGGAGCGTGACTAGCGCGACGAAGACCAATACGGCTCTCCTCAACGTGCCGCAGTCGGTGACGGTGCTGACGAAGGATTTCATCAGGGACCAGGCCTTCACCTCGATCGGCGAGGCGACCCGCTATGTGCCCGGCGTGATCTATCACCAGGGCGAATCGCATCGCGACGACCTCGTCATCCGCGGCCAGCGCAGCAACGCCGACTTCTACACAAACGGCATCCGCGACGACGTCCAGTATTTTCGCGACTTCTACAACATTCAGCGGCTCGAGGTCCTGAAGGGGCCGAACGCGATGATCTTCGGCCGCGGCGGTGGCGGTGGCGTCGTCAACCGCGTACTCAAGGAGGCCGACGGTACGACCATTCGCGAGGTGACGGTCGGCGGCAATTCCTATCCCGGCGCCCGCGTGACCACCGACGTCGGCCAGGCGATCAACGAGAACTGGGCCTTCCGCCTCAACGCGATGTACGAAAATACGCAGAGCTATCGCGATTTCGTCAACCTTGAACGCTGGGCGATCAATCCTACCGCGACCTTTGCGCCGAACGACACCACGACGGTCAAGCTGAGCTACGAGCATCTGCACGACCGGCGTACCGTCGATCGCGGCATCCCTTCGCAGATCCGCCCCGGAAACGCCTTCCCGCGCTATCCCTACGATACGTCGTCGTCTGCGTTCTTCGGCAATCCCAACCTCAACTATGCGCTCGCCGACGTGGATATCGGAACCGCTGTCGTCGAGCACGATTTCGAGAACGGGTGGACGATCAAGAATTCGTCGCAGATCGCCAACTACGACAAGTTCTACCAGAACATCTATCCGGGCGGAGGAGCCAATTCCGGTGCCGTCAATGCCGCCGGAACCTCGAGCAATCTGCAAGCATACAATAACGAGACCGACCGGACGAATTACTTCAACCAGACCGATCTCACCTACAAATTCGGGACGGGCCCAATTCGTCACACCGTCGTCTTCGGCGCCGAGGTGGGCCGTCAGAACGGCCTGAACTACCGGCAGAGCGGGCTCTTCAATGGCGTATCGTCGACCATCACGATCGATCCGAGGAATCCGACGTCGTACGTTCCGGTCACTTTCGCCAATAACGGGGGTACCGATGCCAACAACACCTACAAGCTCAATCTCGGCGCCGTCTACGTCCAGGACCAGGTCGAGATCACGCGCTATCTGGAGCTGATCGGCGGCCTGCGGTTCGATCACTTCGACCTGACGTCACGGGACCGCCGCACATTCGTCGAGCTCAACCGGGTCGATGATCTGGTGTCGCCACGCGTCGGTGTCCTGTTCAAGCCGCTCGAAAACCTGTCGATCTACGGCAGCTACAGCATCTCGTATCTGCCGAGCGCCGGCGACCAGTTCAGCGCTCTGACACCGGGCCTGGCCATCGCAGCGCCCGAGAAGTTCGTGAACAAGGAAGTCGGGCTCAAATACGACATCTTCCCGTTCCTGCAGTTCGCTACGGCGATCTACGAACTGGACCGGACCAATCAGCGCTTTGCCGATCCCAACAATGCGGGATTCTTCATCCTGAGCGGAGCCACCAAGACCCGCGGCCTCGAAGCGTCTCTGACAGGCTACGTGACGGACGCCTGGCAAATCACGGGCGGCTACGCTTACACGGATGCGCGGATCACCAGCAACAACTCCGCGACCATTGTCGCCGGCAACCGCGTGGGACTTGTGCCGTACAATACCTTTTCTCTCTGGAACAGGTATCAGTTCACGGAGCAGTGGGCCGCGGGCCTCGGTGTGATCCACTACTCGAACTTCTTCGCATCGTCCGACGACACCGTGCTGATTCCGGAGTTCACGCGGGTGGACGCCGCCGTGTTCTTCAGGCTCAACGAGACCTGGCGGGCCCAGCTCAACATCGATAATCTCCTCGACCGGAAGTACTATTCGACCGCGGACGGGAATAACAACATCACGCCGGGGTCTCCACGTGTGTTCAGATTGTCAGCCACGGCGAACTTCTGATGGTGTTGAGATGACACGCGCGAGTGGCCGAGCTGAAGGCAGGTCGACGGCACGCAAGAGCAATCGCGCCGCACAGGCGGCGCGACAGCGCTGCTTCGTGCTGGAGATCAACCAGAGACCGGTTCTGGCGTTCTCGGCCAGCTCACTGCGATCCGCCCGGGCGCGCGTGCAGGAAGCGTGGTTCGTCCAGGAATTGGAGAGCATGCGTTCAGGTGGGCGTCCTCTCCTGTGCCCGGATCATGTCCGACAGGTCAGGCTCGCGCTTCCCGCCGAGATTGCCGCGGTGGAACTTGGACGCGGCCTCGATGAGGCGCGCGGCGAGGACGCCAAATATGGCTTCGCGTTTCTCGTTCCGATCGACGTGCCGCCGAATTAACGGCGTCGACCGCTTTTTCTATTGAACCGCGAAGCGCGCGAGCGCCTCGCGGTCGATCTCGATACCTAGCCCAGGTCTGTCAGGCACCCGCACGAAACCCTTCTCGTGCTCGATCGGCTCCTTCAAAATCGCCTGCCGGATCGGATGCTCGGTGCGGTCGAATTCGAGCATGGGCTCCAGCGGTACCAGCGAGGTCGGCGTGTGTGACGGCAGCACGGCGAGGAGCTGCAGCGAGGCCGCGATCGCGATCCCGGTGCCCCAGACGTGCGGGTTGTAGCGGATGCCGAACGCCTCGCTCATGTCGGCGATCTTCTTGCATTCGGAGAGGCCGCCTGCCGCGCAGGTGTCGGGTTGGGCGATGTCCAGAGCATGCGATGCGAACAGGTCGCGGAAGCCGAAGCGCGTGAACTCGCATTCGCCGCCGGCGATGGGAATCGTCAGCGCGGATCGCACCGCGCGATATCCCGCGACATCCTCCGGCGGCACCGGCTCCTCGAACCAGCCGATGTCGTAGCGCTCGATCAGGCGGCCGAGCCGGATCGCGGCAACAGCGTCATAGGCGTGGTTCGCATCGACCATCAGCGCGACATCGGGGCCGATCGCCTCGCGCACCGCGCGCGTGACCGCGGCGTCCTCGGCGATGCCGAAGCCGACCTTCAGCTTCACGGCGCGGAAACCTTCCGCGGCGTAGCCGGCCGCTTCCTCCGGCAGGTATTTGAGCGGATCGCCTGATTTGCGCCGGTAGAGCCCGGTCGCATAGGCCGCTATCTCCTTGCGCGCGGCGCCGCCGAGAAGCTGATGCGCTGGCACGCCGAAATGCTTGCCCTTGATGTCCCACAACGCGATGTCGATGCCGCTCAGGCCCTGGATCACGACGCCCTTCTGGCCGTGATCGCGCAAGCGTGCGTAGACCATCTGCCACAGCACGTCGGTGCGCAGCGGATCCTCGCCGATCAGCCACGGCGCGATGCTCTGCACCACCGCCGCCGTCATCCGCGCCGGCCCGTAGCATTCGCCCCAGCCGGTCAGGCCGTCATCCGTCTCGATCTCGACCAGCATCGCGGTGCGCGTGTCGTACCAGGCGCGCGAATAGGCGAAGGGCTGCGAGAGCTTTGCTTCGAGGATGTGCGTGCGCACTTTGGTGATCTTCATCGCCGATATTCCTTCAATCCGTTCACCGCGCCTCGTCCAGCACGCACGTCACCGTGCAGACGACGCCGCGCGGCAGGAAGTCGACGGTCGCCTCGCCGCCGAGCTGGTCGCGCGCGCTGCGCTCGATCAGGCGCGATCCGAAACCGCGCTGCACCGGCTCCGTCACCGGCGGTCCGCCGATCTCGCTCCAGATCAGCCGCAGCCGGGGCTTCGGCGTGTCGGCGATGACCTCCCAGTCCAGCGTGACCCGGCCGGTCTCGTTCGACAGCGCGCCGTATTTCGCGGCGTTGGTGGCGATCTCGTGCACGATCATCGACAGCACCACGGCGAGCCGCGGCGACAGCGGCACGGCGGGGCCGGCCATGCGGATGCGACCGGGATTGCTCAGCAGGAACGGCTGGAGCACGCGCGCGATCACATCCCTCAGCTCCGATCCCGCCCATTTCTCCTGGCTCAGAAGATTGTGCGCCTCGGCGAGCGCACCGAGTCGTCCCTCGAACTTGGTCCGCTCGTCCCGGCTTGAACTTCGGAAGGTCTGCACTGCGATCGCCTGCATCAAGGCCAGCGTGTTCTTGACGCGATGGTTGAGCTCCTCGATCAGCAGATTGTGCAGCATCTCGCCGCGCGCGATCGTGGTCGCCATCCGCACCGCGAAGGTCAGGCCGGTCAGCAGCAGGATGCCGCCGATCAGGCTGGTGATCGCGATGTCGCGCCAGAGCGGCGCGATCAGCGATCTCTCGGCGACACCGGCCACGACCGTCCAGCCGGTCAGCCGCGATCTCGTATAGGCGGAGGACAGCGCGACGCCGTCGAGCGAAACGGTGGAGAGGGTCGCCTCCGGCGTCCGGGCCATCGCATCGTTCAGTGCGCCGGAGGCCTGCTTGCCGAACGTCTCGGCCGGATTGGGCGCGCGCGCGAACACGCGACCCTTGGTGTCCAGCAGCGACACCGTCCATTGATCGTTCGGCCGCTGCTGCTCGACCAGTTTCTGGAATGTCGCGATCGGCGGGCTGAAGGAGAGCGCGTAGACGACCTCATCGTTGCGCAGCACGGGAACTTCGACGGTCACGATCGGCCGGTTCTTGGTCGAGCCGGTGAACAGGTCGGAATATTGCGGTGACTTGCTCGCAAATACCCGCTCGACGATCTCGCGATTGTTGCGGGGCGGCAGGTTTGTCGTTTCACTCGTGACGGTCGAGAACAGCTGGTGCCCGCTCCCGTCCGCCACCAGCAGGACGCTGTCCTCGCCATATTGGCTGATGAACCCGGTTGCCAGCCGGCGGAAGTCGTCGAAGTCGCCGCTTTGCAGGGCGTTGCTGAGCGCCAGCACCTGCAAGCCGCCGGTCATTCGCTGCACTTCGGAATCGAGCACGAGGCGCATGCTTCGTACCGTCTCCAGCACGCGTCGTGTCGCGTCGCTGCGGTCCTGGCGGTAGTTGGAATAGGCAATACCGACCGCAAAGACGATCAGCGGCAACATCGTTCCCGTGACCAAAAGAGCGAGCCGGACCGGCAGAGTGAGCTTTGACAAGCGCGGGCGTCCCGGTTCCAGCGCAGCGGCGCCGGATTATGATTTTGGGGAGACCATACGGGTGAGACTTGCACCGCGCCACGATTTTCGCGTCCGGCGAGCACGTCAGGGCGGGATTTTGCAGCGCGGTCGCGGGCGTCAAGTCGCGCACCGAGGCTGAAAGCGGCATGAAGACCGTCAAGGTCTGCACGTCCAACTGAGGAGGATGACGCAATGCCTGTTCTGATTTTGTGGGCTGTGCCCGCCGTTCTGGTGCTCGGCGGCGGAATTTATCTGATCGGCCATATGCACTAGGCAACGACGGGCCCTCGCGATCGATCGCGAGGGCCCGTTCTTGTTGAGACGCAGCTCAGAGATTGCTCTCGGTGATCGCCGCATAGACCATGCTGCGCAGTTCGCGCCGGAGCGGATAGGCGCTCGACGGCAGCACCTGCGTCATGAAGATGGTGATCAGCTCTTCGGCCGGGTCGATCCAGAACGAGGTCGTGGCCGCGCCGCCCCAATTATATTCGCCCGGGCTGCCGGCGATCAGCGTCTCCGCCGGCCGCATGGTCACGGCGAAGCCGAGACCGAAGCCGATGCCGTTATAGGTGGCTTCCGAGAACAGCGAACGCGATACCTCCGGCAGCGCGCGGCCGCCCGGAATGTGGTTGCTCGTCATCAGCGCCAGCGTCTTCGGCCCGAGCAGGCGGACGCCGCCCAGCTCGCCGCCATTGAGCAGCGCGCGGCAGAAGGTGAGATAGTCGGCGACTGTCGAGCATAGTCCGCCGCCGCCCGAGATGAACGAGGGCGGCGACAGGAACGAACTCTTGGTCGGGTCGTCCTGGAGCGTCAGGCCCTCGCGGCGCTGGCCGGCATGGAAGGTCATGCCGCCGCCGGGATCAGCGGAATAGCAGGCCGCGAAACGGTGCGCCTTGGCGGCCGGCACATGAAAATCAGTGTCGGCCATGCCGAGCGGATCGAGGATGCGCGTTTTAAGGAACTGCTCGAAGGGAATCCCGGAGATTTTGCCGACGAGATAGCCGAGCACGTCGGTCGCCACCGAATAGTTCCAGGATTCGCCCGGCGAGAACTCCAGCGGAATTTTCGCCAGCGCCTCGATCATGCTCTGCAGCGTGCCTGACTTCTCGACCTCGCCGATCTTTTCAGTGCGATAGGCGGCATCGACGTTGGAGCGCTGCTGGAAGCCGTAGGTGAGGCCGGCGGTGTGCCGCAGCAGGTCGACGATCAGCATCGGCCGGGACGGCGGCCGGGTCAGGAAGGCCGGCGCGGTACCGGCGACGAACACGCCGAGATCCTTCCATTCCGGAATGTATTTGGCGACGGGCTCGTCGATCGCGACGAGGCCTTGCTCGACCAGCATCATGAAGGCGACGCTGGTGAGCGGCTTGGTCATGGAATAGATGCGGTAGATGGTGTCGTCCTTGACCGGCGCCTTGCGCTCGACGTCGGCAAAGCCCTGCACCGAGCTGTGGGCGACCTTGCCGCGGCGGTAGACCAGCAGGTGCGTGCCCGGAAAGCGGCCGGCATCGATGTAGCGGCTCTTCAGATGCGCATCGACGCGGTCGAGCGCAGCCTTGGACATGCCGACGGATTCGGGCGAGGCGGGGGTAGGGGCGAGCATCAGTTCCTCCGGGGCGTTTTGTCGGAAAGTTGATAGCGAAATGCCGGCCCCATTCCAAGCCGGTTGCGCTTAACGCGGCCCCGCGGACTGGTGTAGGCTACATTTTGGAACGCCTCCAAGGAGCCCGTCCGGGCCAACGAGAAAACTCAGGGCAAACGCACCATGACCCAGTTCAACGAGACCGAACTCACCGAAGCCGTCGTCAAGAGCTTCGACAATACGCCTGATGCGCGGGCAAAATTCCTGCTCCAGGAATTGGTGAAGTCGCTGCACGATTACGTGAGCAAGACCGGTCTCACCTTCGAGGAATGGGAATACGCCATCGATTTCCTGACCCGCACCGGCCACAAATGCACCGACACAAGGCAGGAATTCATCCTGCTCTCCGACGTGCTCGGCGTCTCCATGCTGGTCGACGCCGTCAACCACAGGGATCGCGAGGGTGCCACCCAGACCACGGTGCTCGGCCCATTCTATGTCGGCGAGCACAAGGTCACGGCCCACGGCACCGACATCTCGCCGAACAATCAGACCGGTGAACGGATGTTCGTGCAGAGCCGCGTCACCGACCTCAAGGGCAAGCCGCTCGCGGGCGTTCCCGTCGACGTCTGGCATGCCGACGATGACGGCTTCTACGATTCACAGAAACCGAACTACGACGAGGTCGGCGCTTCGGCGCGGGCGCGCTTCATCACCGACAGCGACGGCCGCTTCTTCTTCCGCACCATTTTGCCTTGCAGCTATCCGATCCCGACCGATGGCCCGGTCGGCGAGATGATCATGCAGACCAAGCGCCATCCGATGCGCCCCGCGCATGTGCACTTCCTCGTCAATGCGAAAGGCTATGAGCCGCTGATCACCCACGTCTTCATGGACGGCGACAAATATCTCGATTCCGACGTGGTGTTCGGGGTCAAGGACGACCTCGTCGCCAAGGTCGAGCCGCGCAACGATCCCGCGATGCCCGACGGCTCCAAGGCAAACGGGCAGTGGCACCTGATGACGTACGAATTCCACCTCAAGCCCGGCGGCGGCATGGCGCCGAAGCCGCTGGGGGTGAAGGCGGAGGAGCCGGCGTGAGGAATTCTCGCTGGAGCGCACATTCGGCCGCTCGGTAGTCAGGGCGCGTGCGACGTCCGCTGTGCTTCTGGTACCTGCGCAACAGCGGACCTCACCGGATGTCCGAGTTGGGCCGATTAGCGGATCACGGCCCGTTAGATAAATACAAGTCAAGCGAGCTCATCAAGCAGCCCCTTGGCCTGTTTCAGGTCGAGCGTTTGGAGGCCCTCGCTAAACCATCCATAAACAGGTGCGAGCAGCTCGCCGGCCCTGTTGCGCTCGCCTCGATCGTACCAGAGCCGCGCGAGACTCGTCGCGGCCCGCAGTTCCCAAGACTTTGCTTGTTGCTTTCTTGCGGCCGCAAGCGCACTTGAGAAATGCATTTCTGCTTTATTGACTTCCGGCTCGGGTGCCAACAATGCGATATCCCCGGCCGTGCGGTGGATGTCGGATTCACACCACGTCTCGCCAGACGTTTCAGTCGCCTTGAAAGCTTCGTTGACGTGCCGCCGCGCATCGTCGAATTGGCCGAGTTCGGCGCATGCTCTCGCCATATGGGAAACGTACCATGGAACAAACACGACTGAGCCGCTCGATTGCCAGGCAGCAATGCCTGCGGGGATCATGGTAATCGCATCGGACGGTTTGCCGGTCAGCGCCTGTATGCAGCCCCGGTGCATTATGCCGCCTCCTCTCCACTGTGCGGCATTCTTTTCTGTCGCCAGAGGAATAAGTTCATCGAGTTGTACGTTCGCGGCCTCGTACTCTCCGCAATGGATAAGGGCGTATGACGTGAAGTACAGAGAATACATCAACGGCACTCCCTGGCCCACGTCCCGGGCTTCCGCGACCGCGCTTTTTGCATCGGCCAGCGCGGCTTCTGGATATCCGAGCATCCATCGGATCCATGATCGATAGCAGAGCGCGGCAACGCGGATATCCTGCCCGAACCTCGTTGCGAGCTGCCGATGCTCCCCAGGATTGTAAGACGCGATCGCACGATCGAAATGCTCTAATGCTTCTGCAAGATTTCCAATCGTTGCCTGCGAAACGCCAACGAGTCGGTGCCCTAGCATTTGCTGGGTGGCAGCTTTCTGCTCTTCGGCACGCCTTAGAAACTGCGCGGCAAGCTCGGTTACAGTGTCAGCGTGGAAACTGTTGAAGTTCGCAACCCAAAAGCTGTACAGCACGGAAAAGAGCAGGAGCGGATCTTCGGGAGTTTCACCGCGCGCTTCTGCCTGTTCAATCAACGTCCGCGCCCGCAGTGCTGCGGCCTTGGTTTCGGCCGCGCCATACCCTCGAAAGTGCATAAGGGGGGTGATCAGCGCGACCTGCAGCTTGATTTCTTCTCGCCTGAGAGCTGGCGTCGGCGGCAAGGAGGCGATCAAGGAGAGTGCGCGGTTCAGCTGCTCCGAAGCCTCAGGCAACGCCGCCCGCCCCAATGATCGGTCGCCGGCCTTTGCCCAAAGGCCCGCGGCCTTCTCGATCAGTCCGGCTTCAGTGCAGTGGCGCGCCAAAAGCTCCGGCTGAAGCTCAATTCTGTCTGCGAAACGAGTTTCGAGGATTTCCGCGATCCTGGCATGCAGTGTGCGCCGGTGCTCGCGCAGCAGCGTGCTATAGGCCGCATCCTGCACGAGGGCATGCTTAAACAGATAATGCGCGTGCGGCGGGACACCCTGCTGGAACAGCAGGCCGGCGCTAATCAGCCGATGTAGCGCGATCTCCAGCTCTGCCTGCGATGTGCCTGCCACGGCCTCCATAAGCGCATGTGAGAATTCCCGGCCGATCGCAGAGCCGATCTGCGCGAGCTCCTTGGCGGGACCAAGCCGATCCAGACGTGCCATCAACGAGGCGTGCAGCGTTGCGGGGATTTCGAGCCTCGACGATGGAATCGCGGCCGTCGTTCTTCGCGCCTCCTCCTCACTCTCCGCCTCCAGGACTGCCTTTGTCATTTCCTCGATGAACAAGGGAATGCCATCGGTCCGATCAATCATGTCCTCGCGGATACCAGTCGGCAGACGCTTGTTGCCGACAATCCGGTCAATGATGGCGTCGACGTCCCGCCGGCCAAGCCGATTGAGGGTGACTGCGGTCACATGCGGAAGTCCGATCCACGGCGGCTCGAACTCCGGTCGGAACGTAATGATCAGCAACACGCGAAGCGCGACGATACGCTCAAGAATGCGGCCAACCAGCTCGAGACTGGTGGGATCGGTCCAGTGTGCATCCTCGAAAATCATCAGCACAGGGGCGGACCTCGAAAGCGCTCCGATTTGGGTAACAAACGCCTCCAGCGTTCGCTGCCGACGCTGCTGCGGGTCAAGCGTGAGTTGGGGATAGCGACCGTCGTTCGGAAGCGACAGCAGCTCGGCGAGCAGGGCTGAATCACCAGGCGACGTCGCGCTCCGCGCCAACAGGACATCGAGCTTATCGAGCTTCGCCTGCACGCTATCGTCGTGCTTCAATCCGGCTGCCCGTTCCAAATGGCCGATAACCGGAGAGAGCGCGCTGTTCGTACGCTGCGGCGAGCAAAAACAGCGCAGCCGTGCATGCGGCTCCTCTTTGATCTGTTCCAGCAACACCGCGGCCAGTCGGGATTTGCCAATTCCGGCCTCACCGGATATCAGCACGACCTGGCCTTCGCCATCCTTGGCCCTAGACCACCGCCGCCGCAGCAACTGCGATTCCTCCTCCCGCCCGACAAGCGAAGAGAGGTTGCCACCGTGAAAGGCTTCAAACCGGCCTTCCACAGACGCCTGTCGCAGTGCAGCCCAGACCTGCACCGCACCCGCGAGTCCCTTGAGCTCCTGGTGACCAAGATCACCCAACTCGAACAGATTTCCCAGAAGCCTTCTTGTGGAGTCCGCGATAACAACCATGTCCGGTTCGGCGAGCCCTTGCAGCCGGGCCGCGAGGTTGGGCGTCTCGCCGACAATGCCTCGCTCCTGGGCCTCGCCGGATCCGACGAGGTCGCCGACCACCACCAGCCCGGTGGCAATTCCGACGCGGGTCTGCAGCCGCGTGTTGGTCTTCAATTTCGCCACCGCCGGGACAAGGTCCAAGGCCGACCTCACGGCCCTCTCGGCATCGTCCTCATGAGCTTGCGGGTAGCCGAAGTAGACCAGCACGCCATCGCCCATGTATTTCGCGACAAATCCTCCGTAGCGCTGAACTGTTTCAGTGACAGATTTCTGATAAGCCGAGATGAGCTTGCGCAAGTCTTCGGGGTCCATGCGCGTAGACAGCGCCGTCGAGCCCACGAGATCGCTGAACATCACGGTGATCTGTCGACGTTCCGCAGCATCGCCGGGCGAACTGGAAACCGCCATTCCGACCGGCGCGCCGATCGTCGTTTTCTTCGGGAGTGCTGCAATGGCTTTGAGGAGTTTGATCCGCGCGCCGAGGGGAAGGCCGAGCTCGCGCAGATGATCTTCCGTCAGATCAGACAGCACCGTTTCGTCGATTGCATTTTCGCGGAACGTGGCCTCTAAGCGTTCGAGACCTAAGGTCCGCAGCCAGTTCCCGAGGTCCATGATGGCCTCCCAACTGCTTTCGTCTGCGCCCCCGACAGCTCAAGCCCCCGCAAAGCCGACGCGACCGCGCAGGATAGCACAAGCCTTGCGAGGGATATTATCGAAGCCAGCTGGACACCAAGCAGAAAGTTGCGTTGTGCGTTGCGGCAGATTTGACCGCCGATGTCGCCCATGGGGCACTGGCGGCAATGTTCCGACGGACCAATAGTTTCGCCTGGCCGCAGGAAGCTTACATCCGCGCCGTTATTGGCCGGCGCCCTAACGCGCGTGCAGGACGACCTCGTCGCCAAGGTCGAGCCCCGCAACGATCCTGAGATGCCCGACGGGGGTAAGGCGAGCGGGCAGTGGCACCTGATGACGTACGAGTTTCACCTCAAGCCCGGCGGCGGCATGGCGCCGAAACCGCTGGGGGTGAAGGCGGAGGAGCCGGCGTGAGGGCCCGCAGCTGGAGCGCACATTCGGCCGCTCGGTAGTCAGGGCGCGTGCGACGTCCGCTGTGCTTCTGGTAGCTGCACAACAGCGGACCTCACTGGATGTCCGAGTTGGGCCAACAACAAACATACTGCGAACATAAAGAAGACGCGAGGCGAGCCGGCCTTAACGCCCCCGGAGCGTCCCGATCAAGCAGGACGGATACCGCCTGTTCGTGCAGCGCGTGGGTTCACATGCCACTCCCTCCGCCACCGCCGCCGCCACCACCAGCTTGTCTGGACGCTTCGAGATTTCTGTCTAAACGACTGGGTTCATTAGGCGCGTAACCGAAAGCTCCCGGATAGCCCTTCTTCGATCCCATTGTTTGCAGCTCATGCAGCGGAGCGTAGCCGGGGACGCCCGGGTGATGTCTCTTAGAGATCTTATGCTGCAGACCAATTGCTTTGCCTGGTACACCCTGCGCAAGCGCGGCTGGTGCGGCGGCGATGAGAGCGGCGGCACAAAGTGCGATGATCGTTGTCTTCACTTTTCGGTCCTCCCTCCTTGAAACAAAAGAGCCCGCGTTGCGGATTCAACGCCGTCGCGACGGCATAGTCGAGCGCAAAAACGTCTAGCCGCAATCAACCTTTAAACCCAGCTAATCGCGCGATGTTTGGGCTATTTGGCCGATGTCGCATATGGGTCACCAGCGGCAATGCTCCGACGAACGATAATGGTTCCACTTGGCCACTAGAAGTGGACGTCTGCGCCCTATCGCCCGTGCAGCAGCGCCAGCAGCACGACGACTGCGCAAGCAAGCGCTGCCGTGGTCAGCTTCCAGAACATCAGCGGGCTGCGCTCCAGGAGCGGCGTGATCCGTGTGTCGAGATAGGCCGGATTGGGCGTGCGAAGCTCGAAGACGAATTCGGACAGATCCTCGTGCCGCTTGTAGGGATCGGGATGGAGCGCGCGCCTGAGCGCGCCGTCGACCCAGGCCGGCACGTTGCGGTCGTCGTCGGCCGGACGATACTGAAGTCTCCGCGCGTCCGCCTTGCGCCGGATCCTGGCGATTTGGGTGCCGTAGGGAAGCTTTCCCGTCAGCATCTGGTAGCAGATCACGGCCAGCGAAAACATGTCGGAGCGCGGCGAGCCGCCTTGCCCAAGAAAATACTCCGGCGCCGTATACTGGACCGTTCCCAGGATGTCGTCGGCCTCGTCTCGCGGCGCCGCCTCCGCGACGCCCGCGACCCTGACCGACCCGAAGTCGATGATCTTCGCGGTGCCCGTCTTGTCGATCAGGATGTTGTCGGGCCTGAGGTCCTGATGCAGCATTTCCATGCGGTGGAAGGCGCGCAGCCCCGCGGCGATCTGCTCGACCAGCCCACGGACGGTTTCGAGATCGGGGCGCGGATTGTCGGTCATCCACTGCTTCAGCGTCTGCCCTTCGACGAATTCGGTCGCGACGTAGAGATAACTGCGCCGTCTCGACTGTGACAGCGGCTTCAGCACGTGCGGGCTGTCGATCCGGCGCGCGATCCACTCCTCCATCAGGAAGCGCTTGAGATAGGCGGCGTTGTCGCGCAAATCGATTGACGGCAGCTTGAGCGCGACCGGCGCCTCGGTCTCGACATCGACGGCGAGATAGATATGACTGCGGCTGCTGCCGTGGATTTCCCGGATGATCCTGTAGCCGTCGAAGACCGCTCGCGGCTCCGGCAGCGGAGGAAGCGGCAGCTGTGACGTCTGATTGAAGATGCCGGCCGGCTCGCGCTGCGGCACCGCGTCGATGCGCAGGATCTGGACGGTGATGTTGTCGTCGCTGCCACGCCGATAGGCTTCCTCGACGATCGCCTTTGCCGCGCCGTCGAGCTCGGCTGCGTGCTCGCCAAGCGCGCTGGTGATGAAACGCTGATCGACGAATTCGTAGGCACCGTCGGTTGCCAGGACAAAGGTATCGCCGGCCTCGATCTCGACCGTCTGGTAGTCGATCTCAAGCTGCGGATTGATGCCGAGCGCGCGGCCGAGATAGGTCTGCTCCGACGACACGATGATGCGGTGATCGTCGGTGAGCTGTTCGAGCGCCTTGCCGGCGACGCGGTAGACGCGACAGTCGCCGACGTGGAAGATGTGCGCCGTGGTCGCCTTGATGACTATAGCGGTCAGGGTGCAGACATAGCCCTTGTCGCGATCATAGGCATATTGGCTCTTGCGCGTCTGCGCGTGCAGCCAGGAATTGGTCGCGTCCAGCACGCGGCGGGCGGAGGTCTTCACCGTCCAGGATTCCGACGTGCAGTAATAGTCCATCAGGAAGCTCTTGACCGCCGACTCGCTGGCGATCTGGCTCACCGTGCTGCTGGAGATGCCGTCGGCAAGAACGGCCGCGATGCCCTTCAGGCTGAGCAGCGGCTCTTCCGGAATCAGGACGCCGTGAAAATCCTGATTGACGGGCTTGCGCCCCTTGTCGGAGTGCTGGCCGACCGAGATCAGGAGTCCGCGGGTCATCGTCATCACCAGGCGAAGGGAGCCTCACCCTGATCGGGCGAGGCTCCTCTGTCGAGACGTATCAGGCCGCAACGCGGGTCGGCGCAGCGTTGCCGGCCTGACGCTTCGGCTTGGTCATGACGTGGGTGGCGTAGAGGGTCATGCCGGTGAAGGCGAGGCCGCCGACGAGGTTGCCGAGCACGGTCGGGATCTCGTTCCAGATCAGATAGTCCATGATCGAGAATTTGGCATGGAGCATCAGGCCCGACGGGAACAGGAACATGTTCACGACGGAATGTTCGAACACCATGTAGAAGAACAGCATGATGGGCATCCACATCGCGATGACCTTGCCGGGGACCGAGGTCGAGATCATGGCGCCGACGACACCGGTCGAAACCATCCAGTTGCACAGCATGCCGCGCATGAACAGCGTCGCCATGCCGGCCGCGCCGTGCGCGGCATAGCCGAGCGTTCGGCCTTCGCCGATGTTTCCAATGGCCGCTCCGACCTTGTCGGGGTCTTGCGTGAAGCCGAACGTCGTCACGAAGGCCATCATGAAGGCGACGGTGAAGGCGCCGGCGAAGTTGCCGACGAAGACGAGGCCCCAGTTACGAAGCACGCCGCCAAGCGTGACGCCGGGACGCTTGTCGATCAGGGCGAGCGGCGAGAGCACGAACACGCCGGTGAGCAGATCGAAGCCGAGCAGGTACAGCATGATGAAGCCGACGGGAAACAGTATCGCGCCGATCAGCGGCTGGCCGGTGTTCACGTTGATGGTGATGGCGAACCATGCGCCGAGTGCGAGGATGGCGCCGGCCATGAAGGCGCGGATGGCAGTATCCCGGGTGGACATGAAGATCTTGGACTCGCCCGCATCCACCATCTTGGTGACAAATTCCGAAGGCGCGAGATACGACATCAATGGTTCCTTTTGCTTCGTAAGTGAGATCGACACGCCCGAGAGAGCGCAGCTGAACATCATTGGCCGTGCGGACAGCTCTGCCGCGCACGAGGGCTATGGAAGGTTTGGAAGCCTTGGGAATCGCGTCACGAGGACTGAGCCGGGGAGGGCCGCGAAGCAGTTGAGCTTCCGGGATGCAGCCGCCAGAGGCTGCAACAATGCGGCAAGCCGCAGTCTTCGTTGACGTCGGTGAAGAAGCAAGTTGCGTGCCGTGTTGGCGTGTTGGAAAAGGTTAGCGATATCAATCGGATGTCGCACGCGTTCAGCTGACTTTTGCGGACGCACGGCCTTTTGCTTGGGCGGCTGCATAAGATTTGTGCGGCGCACAAGGAATGAGCAATCCGCAAATTCCGCGTGCGCAGCAAGCCTGCGACAGTCTGGCGCGGCATCAATAACCCATTCATTTTTCGACATTTTTCGGAGTGGCGGGCTTGGCATGAAGCTTGAATCATTCAAGCCGACGCCATTGAAGCCGTCCCGCGAGACTTCTCATCCGATTTGCCGACGCCACCAGACGGGGGTCTCCCCCGCCATGCGTTCGCATGCGCCTTTTTCTGGCGTCACGGACGGACGGGCTGCTCGCGAGCACTGACGCCATCAATTCTGCAACGATGCAAAGGACGACACTGCCTATGACCAAGCGCACCCGCCAGCCCTCGGGCCTGAGCCGCCGTCAATTGTTGAAGGCCGCCGGCAGCACCGCCGCTCTTCTCGCCGCCGCCAAGCTGAATTTCCCCGCCGGCGCCTTCGCGCAGGACGCAGGCCCCGAGGTCAAGGGCGCCAAGCTCGGCTTCATCGCGTTGAGCGATGCCGGTCCGCTCTTCGTCGCCAAGGACAAGGACCTGTTCGCCAAATACGGCGTGCCCGACACCGACGTGCAGAAGCAGGCCTCATGGGGCACCACGCGCGACAATCTCGTGCTCGGCTCGGAGGGGAACGGCATCGACGGCGCGCACATCCTGACCCCGATGCCGTATCTGATTTCCGCCGGCAAGGTGACGCAGAACAACCAGCCGACCCCGATGTACATCCTGGCGCGGCTCAATCTTGATGCGCAGTGCATCTCGGTCGCCAAGGAATATGCCGACCTCAAGGTCGGTGCCGACGCGTCGGTGCTGAAGGCGGCGTTCGAGAAGAAGAAGGCCGATGGCAAGTCGGCCAAGGTCGCGATGACCTTCCCGGGCGGCACACATGACCTCTGGGTCCGCTATTGGCTCGCCGCCGGCGGCATCGATCCCGACAAGGACGTCGAGACCATCACCGTGCCGCCGCCGCAGATGGTGGCGAACATGAAGGTCGGCACCATGGACGCGTTCTGCGTCGGCGAGCCCTGGCCCGGGCAGCTCGTGCATCAGGGCATCGGCTACACCGCCGTCAACACCGGCGAGATCTGGAGCAAGCATCCCGAAAAGTCGCTCGGCATGCGCGCGGCCTGGGTCGACAAGAACCCGAAGGCTGCCAAGGCGATCCTGATGGCCGTGATGGAGGCGCAGCAATGGGCCGACAAGATGGAGAACAAGGAAGAGCTCGCGACCATCATGGCGAAACGGCAGTGGATCAACTGCCCGGTCGAGGACATCGCCGATCGCGCCAAGGGCAAGTTCGACTACGGCAATGCCGGCAAGGTGATCGAGAACTCACCGCACATCATGAAGTACTGGCGTGACTTCGCCTCCTATCCGTTCCAGAGCCACGATCTCTGGTTCATGACCGAGGACATCCGCTGGGGCAAATATGAGGCTTCCTTCGACAGCAAGGCGCTGATCGGCAAGGTCAACCGCGAGGACATGTGGCGCGATGCGGCCAAGACGCTCGGCGTCGCGGCTTCCGAGATCCCGGCCTCCACTTCGCGCGGCAAGGAGATCTTCTTCGACGGCAAGGTGTTCGATCCCGAAAATCCGGCGGCCTATCTGAAATCGCTCGCGATCAAGCGCGTCGAAGTCTGATGGAGCCAGCGGCCGCCGTCAGGCGGCCGCGTCGTCCTTTGAAGCCGGAGAGGGATTTTTTAATGAACATGCCTGCCACGAAGATTGAGGTTGAGACCGCAACGCCTGCGGGTGCTTCCGCGCCGGTCGTCGCGATGACGCTCAAGCGTCCGCCGCGCAGCGAGGCCTACGCGCGTATGGCAAGGGAGACCGCCGTGCGCGTGATCCCGCCGCTGGTCGTGATCGCGTTGCTGACGCTGGTGTGGGAGCTGGTCTGCCGCCGCGCCGGCTCGACGCTGCCGCCGCCGTCGCGGGTGTTCAAGGACACCAAGGAACTGATCTTCGATCCGTTCTTCGATCATGGCGGCATCGACAAGGGCCTGTTCTGGCATCTCTCTGCAAGCCTTCAGCGCGTCGCGCTCGGCTATTCGTTGTCGGCGATCGCCGGCATCGCGCTCGGTGTGCTGGTCGGGCAGTCGGTCTGGGCGATGCGCGGGCTCGATCCGCTGTTCCAGGTGCTGCGCACCATCCCGCCGCTCGCCTGGCTGCCGCTGTCGCTCGCGGCGTTCCGCGACGGCCAGCCTTCGGCGATCTTCGTCATCTTCATCACCTCGATCTGGCCGATCATCATCAACACTGCGGTCGGCATCCGCAACATCCCGCAGGACTACCGCAATGTTGCGGCCGTCGTGCAGCTCAATCCGCTCGAGTTCTTCGCCAAGATCATGATCCCGGCGGCGGCGCCCTACATCTTTACCGGTTTGCGCATCGGCATCGGCCTGTCCTGGCTCGCCATCATCGCGGCCGAAATGCTGATCGGCGGCGTCGGCATCGGCTTCTTCATCTGGGACGCCTGGAATTCCTCGCATATCAGCGAGATCATCCTGGCGCTGTTCTATGTCGGCATCGTCGGCTTCGTGCTCGATCGCCTGATCGCGGGTCTCGGCAAGATCGTCACCCGCGGCACGGCGCAGAACTGAGGGAGAAGGGCACATGACCGCCTATCTGAAGCTCGACCATATCGACAAGGTCTTTACCCGCGGTGCCGCCAGCACGGAGGTGCTGAAGGACATCAATCTCACGATCGAGAAGGGCGAATACGTCTCGATCATCGGCCATTCCGGCTGCGGCAAGTCGACCCTGCTCAACATCATCGCAGGCCTGACCGGCGCCACAACCGGCGGCGTGCTGCTCGAGAACCGCGAGGTCAACTCGCCGGGTCCCGATCGCGCGGTGGTGTTCCAGAACCACAGCCTGCTGCCGTGGCTGACCGTCTACGAGAACGTCAAGCTCGGCGTCGACAAGGTCTTTGCCAGGACCAAGTCCCGCGCCGAACGCGACGCCTGGGTCATGCATAATCTCAACCTGGTGCAGATGGCCCACGCCAGGGACAAGCGTCCTTCGGAAGTCTCCGGCGGCATGAAGCAGCGCGTCGGCATCGCCCGTGCGCTCGCGATGGAACCGAAGGTGCTGCTGCTCGACGAGCCGTTCGGCGCGCTCGACGCGCTGACCCGCGCGCATCTGCAGGACTCGGTGATGGCGCTGCATCAGAAGCTCGGCAACACCATTCTGATGATCACCCACGACGTCGACGAGGCGGTGCTGCTATCCGATCGCATCGTCATGATGACGAACGGGCCGAGCGCGCGCATCGGCGAAGTGCTGGAGGTGCCGCTCGCACGTCCCCGCAAGCGGCTCGATCTCGCGACCAACTCCACCTATTTGAAGTGCCGCCACCGCGTGCTCGAGTTCCTCTACGAGCGTCATCGCTTCGTCGAGGCCGCGTAAACGAAGGTTTAACGCGGAAGATAAGCGCGCCTAAATAATCGACACCTCGCTCAATCCTTGTGCGCCGCACAAGGATTGAGCGCACCGCTAAATTTGCGAGCGAAATACGCCTGCAAGAACTTCGGGCAATGCGAACAAGCCCCTGAATTCCCTGTATTTCCCGATCGCGCGCAATTGGCACGGAAATTGAAATACCTTTTCCGACGCCAACGACGACGTCCCTCAACATCATCAATCAGCATCGTGAACTCGCCACCGGGGCATGGCCTCGGCGCGCGCCTCCGCGTGGAGGCTGAGCCTGCAACGACGCAGCGGTGAGCCAAGAAGGGATTATCAATGACGACGAATCCGACTCGAAATCCGACGTGGATTTCTGATTGGCGCCCCGAAGACGAGGCGTTCTGGAATGCGGGCGGCAAAGTGATCGCCCGGCGTAACCTGATCTGGTCGATCGTGGCCGAGCATATCGGCTTCTCGGTGTGGCTGATCTGGAGCATCGTCACCACCAAGCTGCCGCAGGCGGGCTTCCACTACACCACCGACCAGCTGTTCCAGCTCGTCGCGGTGCCCGGGCTGATCGGCGCATTGATGCGCTTCCCCTATACGTTCGCGGTCACGACCTTCGGCGGCCGCAACTGGACCATTTTCAGCGCGGCTGTCCTGTTCATCCCGACGCTGTCGCTCGCCTACTTCGTCGGCCAGCCCGACACCCCGTTCTGGCTGATGCTGCTGATCGCATCGACCGCGGGTCTCGGTGGCGGCAATTTCGCCTCCAGCATGACCAACATCTCCTTCTTCTTCCCCGACCGGATGAAGGGATGGGCGCTGGGGCTGAACGCGGCGGGCGGCAATATCGGCGTCTCCAGCGTGCAGCTGCTGACCCCGATCCTGATGACGCTCGCGGTCATCAACCTGTTCCAGGCGTCCCCCGTCGACGGCATCTTCCTCCAGAACGCCGGCCTGATGTGGGTGCTGCCGATCGCGATCGCGGTGTTCGGCGCGGTGTTCTTCATGAACAACCTGACAACGGCCAAGTCGTCGATCAAGAACCAGCTTGCCGTGGTCAAGCGCAAGCACACCTGGATCATGGCGTATCTCTATATCGGCACGTTCGGATCCTTCATCGGCTACTCCGCGGCGTTCCCGCTGCTGATCAAGACCCAGTTTCCGGCGATCTCGATCTCGATCGCGTTCCTCGGGCCGCTGGTCGGTTCGCTGTCGCGACCGCTCGGCGGCTTGCTGGCCGACAAGATCGGCGGCTCCATCCTCACCTTCTGGAATTTCATCGCGATGGCGGGCGCCACCGTCGGCGTGCTCTACTTCGTCGGGCACAAGGACTTCACCGGCTTCCTTGCGATGTTCCTGATCCTGTTCGTGACGACGGGCATCGGCAACGGCTCGACCTACCGCATGATCCCTTCGATCTTCCGCGAGCAGAACCTGTTCAGGGTGCGCGGCAAGGGCGATGCGGCGCGCGCGGCGGCCCTGAAGACCGCGAGCATCGAGAGCGGTGCGGCGGTCGGCTTCATCGGCGCGATCGGCGCGGTCGGCGGCTATCTGATCCCGACCGGTTTCGGCAAGTCGATCGCCATGACCGGCGGGCCGTCGCTCGCGCTCGCGATCTATCTCGCTTTCTACGCCTCCTGCCTCGGACTGACCTGGTGGTTCTACCTGCGTCGCAGCCCGCAGGGTGAGGGCGCGTCAAGCCTCGCGGAAGCGCGAGTCTGAGTTTGGCACGAATGTCGCTTCTCCCCGTACGCGGGGAGAAGACTCTCTGATGACGTTTGACCCATGAACCTTGTTCGCAACGGCGCGGACAAAGGCAGACCGAAACAGACAGGAGAACATCATGACTTCAGAACAGATCACCCTCGTCCAGCAGAGCTTTTCCAAGGTCGCGCCGATTTCAGAGGCGGCCGCGGTGCTGTTCTACGATCGCCTGTTCGAGGTGGCGCCGTCCGTGCGCGCGATGTTTCCCGAGGACATGACCGAGCAGCGCAAGAAGCTGATGGGCATGCTCGCCGCCGTCGTCGGCGGCCTGTCGAAGCTCGAGACGATTCTTCCCGCGGCCTCGGCGCTCGCCAAGCGTCACGTCGCCTATGGCGCCAAGGCCGAGCACTATCCGGTGGTCGGCGCGACCTTGCTCTGGACCCTCGAGAAGGGCCTCGGCGAGGCCTGGACACCCGAACTCGCCACGGCCTGGACCGACGCTTATGGCGTCCTGTCCGGCTACATGATTTCCGAGGCCTACGGCGCACAGGCGCAGGCCGCCGAATAGGAGATGCCTTGTGAGTGAACCGCTGGTCATCGTCGGTAACGGTATGGCGGCCGCGCGTCTGGTCGACGAACTCGCCAAGACCTCGCTCGGCCGCTACGCGGTTGCGGTGATCGGCGAAGAGCCGCGGCTCGCCTACAATCGCGTGCTGCTCTCCTCCGTGCTGGCCGGCGAGACCGGCTCGCACGAGATCGAGCTGAGGCCGGCGGACTGGTGGCGCCATCGCGGCGTCACCGTGCGCTACGGCTACCGCGTCACCGAGATCGACACCGGCCGCCGCGAGCTGAAGATCGAAGGTGAAGAGAGCATGGAATATTCCAAGCTCGTGCTCGCCACCGGCTCGACGCCGCTGCGGCTCAACGTCCCCGGCGCCGATCTCACCGGGGTGCACACCTTTCGCGATACGCGCGACGTCGATCTGCTGCTGACGCTCGCTGCAGCGAAGAAGCGCGTCGTCGTGGTCGGCGGTGGCCTGCTCGGGCTCGAAGCGGCCTATGGCCTTGCGAAAGCCGGCGCGCCGGTGACGCTGCTGCACCTGACGGACCGGCTGATGGAGCGCCAGCTCGACCTGCCGGCGGCGGACCTGCTGAAGACGCTGGTCGAGCGCAAGGGTATCCGCATCCTGCTGAACGCCTCCACCGCCCGCATTCACGGCGACGGCCATGTCGAAGCCGTCGAGCTTGCCGACGGCACGCGCATCGAGGCGGATGCCGTGATCTTCGCCGCCGGCATCAGGCCGAATGTGGCGCTTGCCAAAGAGGCGGGCATTGCGGTCAACCGCGGCATCGTCGTCAATGACGAGATGCAGACGGCCTCGCCCGACATCTACGCGCTCGGCGAATGTGCGGAGCATCGCGGCACCTGCTACGGCCTGGTCGAGCCCGCTTACGAGCAGGCGCGCGTGCTGGCGCGGCATCTCGCCGGACGTCCCGCCGCCTATCAGGGCAGCGTGGTCTCGACCAATCTGAAGGTGTCCGGCGTCAGCGTCTTCTCCGCCGGCGACTTCATGGGCGGGGACGGCAGCGAGAGCCTGGTACTGTCAGACCGCAGGCGCGGCACCTACAAGAAGCTCGTCATCGCCGACGGCCGGCTTACCGGCGCGGTGCTGATCGGCGATACCGTCGATGCGCTCTGGTATCTCGAGCTGATCCGTAATCGCGACAAGGTGGCGGCGATCCGCACCGACATGATGTTCGGCCGCGCGCTGGCGCGTCCCTCCAAGGCGGCTTGATAAGGCAGCTCGATATGACGGCGATCGATCCCACGCTCCGCGCCACCAAGACGACCTGTCCCTATTGCGGCGTCGGCTGCGGCGTGCTGGCGACGCCCGATGGCAAGGGCGGGGCGGCGATCGCGGGCGACCCGGATCATCCCGCCAATTTCGGCCGGCTGTGCTCGAAGGGCTCGGCGCTCGGCGAGACCGTCGGGCTGGAGAGCCGGCTGCTCTATCCGATCATCCGCTGCAAGGGCGTGCTGGAGCGTGTCGCCTGGAGCGACGCGCTCGATCACGTCGCCCATCGCATGCAGCACATCGTGGCGCGCGACGGCGCCGATGCGGTCGCGTTCTATCTCTCGGGCCAGCTCCTGACCGAGGACTATTACGTCGCCAACAAGCTGATGAAGGGCTTTGTCGGCACGGCCAATGTCGATACCAATTCGCGGCTTTGCATGTCGTCCTCGGTCGCCGGCCATCGCCGCGCCTTCGGTGCGGACACCGTGCCGGGCTGCTACGAGGATCTCGACCAGGCTGACTTGCTGGTCTTCGTCGGCTCGAATGCGGCCTGGTGCCACCCCGTGCTGTTCCAGCGCATGGTGAAGAACCGGCAGGAGCGCGGCGCGCGCATGATCGTGATCGATCCGCGCCGGACCGACACCGCAAGCGACGTCGACCTGTTCCTCGGCCTCAAGCCCGGTACCGACACCGCGCTGTTCTCCGGCCTGTTCGTCCATCTCGCCGACAATGGCGCGCTCGACCAGGATTACATCGCGCAGAACACGTCGGGCTTCGATGACGCGCTGGCGCGCGCGCGCAACATCGCCGGCAGTGTCACCGCGACCGCGCTAGCGACGGGCCTGTCCGAGCAGGATGTCGCCGCCTTCTTCAAGATGTTCCGCGACACCGAGCGGGTCGTCACGCTCTATTCGCAGGGCGTCAACCAGTCGGCGCAGGGCACCGACAAGGTCAACGCGATCCTGAACTGCCATCTTGCCACGGGGCGCATTGGCAAGCCGGGCGCCTCGCCGTTCTCGCTCACCGGCCAGCCCAACGCGATGGGCGGCCGCGAGGTCGGCGGCCTTGCCAACCAGCTCGCCGCGCATATGAACTTCACCCCGCCCGACATCGACCGTGTCAGGCGGTTCTGGAAGGCGCCGCGCATCGCCACCCATGAAGGGTTGAAGGCGGTGCAGCTGTTCGAGGCGATCAACCGCGGCGAGGTCAAGGCGCTGTGGGTGATGGGCACCAACCCGGCGGTGTCATTGCCGGACGCGGACGTCGTGCGCGAAGCGCTGAAGAAGCTCGAGCTGTTCGTGGTCTCCGAGAACGTGCTCTCCAACGACACGGTCGAAGCCGGCCCGCACGTGCTGCTGCCCGCGCTCGCCTGGGGCGAGAAGTCGGGCACGGTGACCAACTCCGAACGCCGCATATCGCGCCAGCGCTCGTTCCTGCCGGCGCCGGGCGAGGCGCGGCCGGACTGGTGGATTCTGAGCGAGACCGCAAAGCGGCTCGGCTTCGGTGACAGCTTCAACTACAAATCTGCCGCCGATATTTTCCGCGAGCATGCCGCGCTCTCTGCTTTCGAGAACGACGGCAGCCGCGATTTCGACATCGGCGCGCTGACCGCGCTCTCGGACGAGGCCTTCGACGCCTTGAAGCCGGTGCAGTGGCCGGCGCGCGAAGGCGAGGCGGCCGGCGAGCGCTTCTTCGCGAACGGCGGCTTCTTCACCAATGACGGCAAAGGCCGCTTCGTCGCGCCGGAGGTGCCGTCACTGCGCGGCGAGACCGGACCGTCGCGCCCGCTGCGGCTCAACACCGGACGTATCCGCGACCAGTGGCACACCATGACGCGCACGGGTCTCAGCCAGCGTCTCGGCGCGCATCTGCCGGAGCCGTTCGTCGAGATCCACCCGGATGATGCCAGCAAACACGGCATCGCGCATGACGGCTACGCCCGCATCACCACCGATTACGGCCAGTGCATCCTGAAGGTCGTCGTCAGCGACCGTCAGCAGCGCGGCACCCTGTTCGCGCCGATCCACTGGAGCGCGATGAACGCCTCGCACGGCCGCGTCGGGGCGCTCGTGCAGTCCTTCACCGATCCGTTCTCGGGCCAGCCGGAGTCGAAAGCCACGCCGGCGGCGATCTCGCCTTATGAATACGTCTTCCGCGGCTTTGCGCTGTCGCGCAAGCAGCTCGATCTGCCGCCGAACCTGATGTGGACCCGTGTCACGGTTACGGGCGGCTTCGGCTATCTCTTCGCCGACAATGCGGATCTGTCGCGCTGGCCGGCCTGGCTCGAGGGCGTCGCCGGCGAGGACGTCGCCGACTATCGCGACTTCGGCGGCGGCGTTTATCGCGCGGCCTCGTTCGCGGGCGACCGCATCGAGACCTGCCTGTTCGTCGGCCCCGCGCATGATGCCGGCGACTGGGAGGTGGTGAAGAGCCTGTTCGTGGCCGATCACGTCACCGACGAGCAGCGCCGCATGCTGCTGTCAGGCAAATCGACGGAGGGCGCGGCCTCGACCGGCCCCATCGTCTGCGCCTGCTTCGGCGTCGGCCGCGGCACCATCTGCGACACCATCGCCGGCGGCGCGCGCACGGCGGCCGAGATCGGCGCCAAGCTCAAGGCCGGCACCAATTGCGGCTCCTGCATCCCCGAGCTGAAACGCCTGATCGCGACGACGGAAGTGGCGCCGGCGAAGCAAGCGAAGGTCGCGGCGGCTGCGGGGTAGGTCAGGCTCTCTCCTTCGTCATTGCGAGCGCAGCGAAGCAATCCAGAATCCGTCCGCGGAGACAGTCTGGATTGCTTCGCTGCGCTCGCAATGACGGTGTTGAGGCAGTTGTGCACGACATCTCTCCTCAGGCGCCCCGAGGGAGGCCCGGCCCAATGCAGCCATGCCCTCCGCACCAATCGACGCGCCCTCGATTGTGCCCTATGTTGTAGTGCTCTCCCCCTCAACACACAAACAACAATGATGTACCTGGAAACGCCGCCGCGCCTGATCGAAACCAAGATCTTCTCCGCCATGCCCGACCAATTCCGCCGCAAGGGCGTGCGGACCGATTGGGCCGATGCCAACCGGCCGGGTGTGCCGACCGATAGTTTCATCGAAGGGCCGTCGTTCGACAAGGACGGCAACCTCTACATCGTCGACATTCCCTTCGGCCGCGTCTTCCGCATCGCGCCTGATGGCGCGTGGTCGCTCGTGATCGAATATGAGGGCTGGCCGAACGGATTGAAGATCGCCGCCGACGGCCGCATCCTCGTGGCCGACTACATGCACGGCATCATGGAACTCGACGCCGGGGCAGGGCGCATCAGGCCCATCCTGACCGCGCGCAATTCAGAATCGTTCCGTGGCTGCAACGATCTGCATCTCGCCTCCAACGGCGACATCTTGTTCACCGATCAGGGCCAGACCGGCCTGCACGACGCAAGCGGCCGCGTCTATCGCCTGACGCCGAGCGGCCGGCTCGATTGCCTGATCGACACCGGCATCAGCCCGAATGGCCTGGTGCTCGACCCCAGCGAAACCGTGCTGTTCGTCGCCATGACACGCGACAATGCGGTGTGGCGGTTGCCGTTCATGAAGGACGGCAGCGTGTCGAAGGTCGGCCGCTTCTGCTCGCTGTTCGGCACTAGCGGTCCTGATGGCATGACCATGGACGCGGCTGGTCGCCTGTTCGTCGGCCACGCCTCGCTCGGCCACGTCTTCGTGTTTGCACCGAACGGAGAGCTGATCGCGCGGGTCAAGTCGTGCGCGGGTCCGAGCTGCACCAATGTCGCCATCGGTGGCGTCAAGAAAGATCGGCTCTATATCACGGAGTCCGGGACCGGCAGCGTGCTGGTCGCGGATATCGGTGGCCTATCGAGCATCTGAAGGAACGAACATGAACACAAAACCCTTCGGCAAGACCGGCGCGAACGTCTCCGTCATCGGGCAGGGCACCTGGTATCTCGACCATGGCGACCGCAAGCGCGCGATCGCGGCGCTTCAGCGCGGGCTCGATCTCGGCATGACGCACATCGACACCGCCGAGATGTATGGCGATGCCGAGCTCGTCATCGCCGATGCGATTGCAGGCCGCCGCGATGAAGTGTTCCTGGTTTCAAAGGTGCTGCCGAGCAACGCCTCGCGCGGCGGCACCATCACGGCGTGCGAACGCTCGCTGAAGCGGCTGAAGACCGATCGTCTCGACTGCTATCTGCTGCACTGGCGCGGTTCGTATCCGCTCGAAGACACGGTCGCCGCGTTCGAAGAGTTGGTGAAGGCCGGCAAGATCAAATCATGGGGCGTCTCCAATTTCGACGCCGACGATCTCGACGAAATTCTCGACGTCTCCGGCGAAGGCCGCATCGCGTGCAATCAGGTGCTCTATCATCTGAAGGAGCGCGCGATCGAGCATGCGGTGATCCCGTGGTGCGAGACGCATGGCGTTGCTGTCGTCGCGTACTCTCCGTTCGGCCACGACGATTTTCCCGCAAGCAATAGCAAGGGAGGCGCGGTGCTGGCACGCATCGCGGAGGCGCGTCGTGTGACACCGCGGCAGGTCGCGCTGAGCTTCCTCACCCGTGCAACTACGGTGTTCGCGATCCCGAAGGCCTCGTCCGCGGAACATGCCGGCGAGAATGCGGCGGCCGGCGATCTCGTGCTGACGAAAGATGAGATTTCGGCGCTCGATGCGGCGTTTCCGCGCGGTCCGAAGCCGCGCGGTCTGCCCATGTTGTAGTGCACAAACGCCCATTATTAATGGAGTATTGACGCGCGGGGTCGTCAGCGCATATCGGCATCCTGTTTTCGGAAGTTGTGAAAGCGGCGCATTTGTCGTTTTTTACGATCGTTCCCGAATCGTCGTTTTCCCAGGTTCCAGCCGTGACACCGCCGCCCGCCGCAGCCGCAAGGCTCGACAGTATTCCCATGCCCGTGCCGGAGAAGAAGCAGGAGGCTCGCCGCGCGCCTGCGCGCGTCGATCATCCCTTCAAGGGCATCGCGCTGGTGCTGCTGTCGACGGTATTCCTCGGCTGCTCCGACGTCACCGCAAAGTATCTGTCGACGAGCCTGCCGTCGATCGAGATCACCTGGATCCGTTTCGTCACGTTCGCGCTGATGTTCACGCCGGTGATGCTGCCGGGCTCGCCGCTGCATGCGATGCGCACCGATCGCCTCGGCCTGCAATTGATGCGCGGCGTCGCGCTGCTCGGCTCCTCGCTGTTCTTCATCACCGGTCTCCGTTTCCTCCCTATCGCGGAAGCCTCGGCCACCGGCTTCGTCTCGCCGCTGTTCGTCACCGCGCTGTCGATCATCTTCCTGAGCGAGAAGGTCGGCATGCGCCGCTGGATCGCGACCGCGATCGGTCTCATCGGCGTGATGATCATCCTGCGTCCGGGCTCCAATGCGTTTCACGCCGCCGCGTTCTTCCCGATCATCTCGGCATTCTGCTGGGCCGCTGCGCTGATCCTGACGCGCATGATGAGCGGGCGCGAAGCCGTCCTCACCACCATGGCCTATTCGGCGCTCACGGGCGTTGCGATCCTCAGCCTGATGGTGCCGTTCGTCTGGGTGACGCCGAGCTGGACCGCGATCGGGCTCGGCATCGTGATCGGCGTCGCGTCCACCGTGGGCCAGTGGATCATCGTGCTGGCCTATCGCTACGGCGATGCCTCGGTGCTGGCGCCGTTCTCGTACACGCAGTTGCTGTGGGTCAGCATTCTGGGCTTCTTCCTGTTCGGCGAAGTGCCTGATATCTGGACCGTCACCGGTGCTGCCTTCATCGTCGCCAGCGGTCTCTACATCGCCCATCGCGAGCGCATCCGCCGCGCCCAGCTGCTGGTGCTGGAAGAGCGTTCCCCGAACCCCTGACGCAAGTTCGCGTGTCCCGCTTCGTGCTATCAACGGTTCCACCAACACGGGAGGAGCTGGATGCGCGCTGCGATTTTCAGGAACGGTGAGATTGTCGTCGACCGGATGGCCGAGCCAAAGCCCGGTAACGGTCAGGTGCTGGTCAGGACGCTTGCCTGCGGCATCTGCGGCTCCGACCTTCATGCCCGCCAGCATGCGCCCCGCATGGTGGAGATGGCGAAGAAGACCGGCCGCAAGCCGATGGACCTCGCCCGCGACGTCGTGTTCGGCCATGAGTTCTGCTGTGAGATCGTCGATTACGGTCCCGGAACCGCGCGCAAGCTCAAGCCCGGCACCCGCGTCTGTTCGCTCCCGGCGCTCGTGACGCCGCAGGGCATCGAGGGCATCGGCTATTCCAACGACAATATCGGCGGCTATGCCGAGGCGATGCTGCTCAGCGAGCCGCTGCTGCTTGAGGTGCCCAACGGTCTCGCGCCCGAACATGCGGCGCTAACCGAGCCGCTCGCCGTCGGCGTCCACGCCGTGGCGAAAGCCAACATCCGGGGCGGCGAGGTACCGCTCGTGATCGGCTGCGGCCCGGTCGGGCTCGCGGTGATCGCAGCGCTGAGGATCAAGGGTCTGCATCCGATCGTCGCCGCCGACTATTCGCCGGCGCGGCGTGCGCTCGCGGCAAGGCTCGGGGCCGATATCGTCATCGATCCCAGGGTGACGCAGCCCTACGCGACCTGGGCCGAGCACGCGCAGATGTCGGAGGCCGAGAAGGCGGCACGGCCGCCGTTGCAGGCCATGCTGCCGGCACTGAAGCCCGCGATCATCTTCGAATGTGTCGGCGTGCCGGGCCTGTTGCAGCAGGTGTTCGAGGGCGCCCCGCGTGACGCGCGCATCGTGGTGGTCGGCGTCTGCATGGAGACCGACAGGAGCGAACCCATGCTCGGCATCATGAAGGAGCTCAATGTTCAATATGTGCTCGGCTACACGCCGGATGAGTTCGCAGCGTCACTGCGCCTGATCGCGGAAGGGCAGGTGGATGCGGCGGCGATGGTGACCGCCGAGGTCGGCCTCGACGGCGTCGCAAAAGCGTTCGCTGATCTCGCCAACCCTGAGGCGCACACCAAGATCATCGTGCAGCCGTGGAAATAGGGAACGGCTGAAGCACGCCGCCGTCGGGTTTCGCCGCGGCATCGGCATCGCTCATCTGGACGATCACGGCGCGGCGATCGACGATCGCCTGGTGGAATTGCGCCAGCACGAGACCGAAGGCGGTGAGATCGCCGTCTTCGATGGCGCCGTCCTCGTGACAGGCCAGCGTCTCGCGCAGGATGTCGTCGGCTGCGCTCTGCATCGCCGCGAGATCGTCGAGCGACGTCGCCTCCCGCACGCTGGAGATCGCCGTCAGCAGCCGGTCGCGATGCAGCGCGTTCTCGCTGCGCTCCTCGCGCCGCAGATAGTGCCGCAGCCATGCGGCCACCGAGCCGAGGCCGGAGAGCAGCAGCACCACGCCCCAGATGTAGTCGCTGTACTTGTCCATGAAGCTGCGTTCGTTGCCGTCGATATAGGCGGCGGCTCCCGGATGGGCCGGCAGCGCGGCGTCCTTGTCGGTGTCAGGCTTCTGGATGTGGCTGGCGCCGGGCAAGTCCTTCACGAGCGACTGACGGACCGTAAACAGCTCGCGGGTGAAGGCAGCGACCGTGTCCTCGGACAATGAAGCAGGCGCGACGATCAGATGATTGACGGCGATGGTGTCGATCTTGTCGTCCGGCCGCTGCGGCGTTGTGGAAAATGCGCTCGCGGGAATTTCCTCGGATTCGTAGAGCGGATGCCGCTCGGCGATGGCGTCGGAGACGTCGACGGACAGGAACTTGGGCTCGCCGCGCAGGCGTGCGGTGGTGGCGATCGTGCTTGCGATCGCCTTGTCGTCGAGTGCGCCCACCATCATGAAGGCGTCGAGCGTTGAGTCCTGGGCCATCTCGGAGATGCGGTCGATACTGAACTGTGCGATCGTGACCTTCTGCGGGTTGACGCCTGACTCGGCGAGGATGACACGAAGCAGATTGAGATTGGCATCGCCAAGGCCGACGACACCGATGCGGCGCCCCGTGAGGGAGGCGATCTCCATAATCTTCGGCCTGGCGGCGCCCTTGCGCGCCGCTGGCGCCCACAACACCACGAAATTCCGCCGCAGGATCGCCACCGAATTGGTGTCGGCCGGCATGGCGAAGTCGCCGCGAGCCACCGCGAGGTCGGCCTTGCCGGCGCCGAGCAGATTGAGGCTTTGCAGTGTGCCGTCGGTCTCGATCGGCACGAGCCGCACCGCGCCACCCCTGGCGTCGAACGCCTTCGCCACCGCCGCAATCAGCGCCTGGTCGTCACTGCCGGCCGGCCCGACCGCGATGCGTAGCGTCGCCGGCTGCCAGACCCAATAGGCGAGGGCAAGAACGACCGTGAGCACCGAGAGCACGCTTGCGAGCGCGAGCCACGGGCCAAAGCGATTGCGGCGGCGAGACGACGCGTCTCTCCTCACGCTCAGATCGCTCGGCACGGGCATCTCGCTTTCCTCATCGGCAAGCTCGCCCGCCGGCAGGCGCGGCGGGTGCCGTCAGTATTTCGAAGGCACGTACATCTCCGGCGGAATCGGTCCGCGGTGGTAGTCGGGGTTGCGCACGCGCGGCGGCAGCACCACGGGCACGCGCGCGACCTCCTGGTACGGCATCTGGCTGAGCAGATGCGCGATGCAATTGAGTCGGGCGCGCTTCTTGTCGACGGCGTCGACGATCCACCACGGCGAGTCCGGCAGATGCGTGTGCTCCAGCATCGTCTCCTTGGCCTTGGTGTACGCCTCCCAGCGGCTGCGCGCCTCGACGTCCATCGGGCTCAGCTTCCATTGCTTCAGCGGATCCCTGATGCGCATGCTGAAGCGGAACTGCTGCTCGTCGTCGGTGATCGAGAACCAGTATTTGACGAGCGTGATGCCGGAGCGGATCAGCATCCGCTCGAACTCCGGCACCGTCTTGAAGAACTCCTGGTATTGCTCGTCGGTGCAGAAGCCCATCACGCGCTCGACGCCGGCACGGTTGTACCAGCTGCGGTCGAACAGCACCATTTCGCCGCCGGCCGGCAGGTGCGCCACATAACGCTGGAAATACCATTGCGTCCGCTCGCGCTCGCTCGGGGCGGGGAGCGCGGCGACACGGCAGATGCGGGGATTGAGCCGCTGGGTGATGCGCTTGATGACGCCGCCCTTGCCGGCGGAATCGCGGCCCTCGAACAGCACCACGACCTTCTTCTTCTCGCTCTGCACCCAGTCCTGGAGCTTGACCAGCTCGCCCTGGAGGCGGAGCAATTCCCGGAAATAGAGCCTGCGATCCACCGTCGGGCGGAGCGCGTCCGTCTCGTCCAGCAGCTCGTCGAGCCTGCTGTCATCGAGCTCCATTTCCAGCTCTTCGTCGAGATCGTCGGTCATTTCCCGGATGATGCGCTCGCGTTTGGCCATTTCAGGGGTGCGGTCGGATGCGGTCATGGGTCCTTCTTTCGGCAGGGTGCCTGTCGCCCGTGACCATCGGCGGGGTTTATTGCGCCCATGTGACACCGGTTCCGAAATAGCCCGGTGGGGCCGTCAGACCGGCAGCGCGATCGAATATTTGACCTGGCTCAGCGCGAAGCTCGACTCGATCGAGGCAATGCCGTCGAGCCGGGTCAGCTTGGTCTTCAGGAAGGTCTCGTAGGAGGCGAGGTCGGCCGCCACCACGCGCAGGAGATAGTCACGGTTGCCGGTCATCAGATAGCACTCCAGCACCTCGTCCCATTTCGAGATCGCGCGGGCGAAACGATTCAGATCCTCCTCCTTCTGCCGCGCCAGCTTGATCGAGATGAAGACGCTGACATGCAGCCCCAGCGCCTTCTGGTCGACGGTGGCGATGTAGCGGCTGATGACGCCGCGCTCCTCCAGCAGCTTGACCCGGCGATGGCAGGGCGACACCGAGAGCCCGACCCTGTCGGCCAGTTCCTGCATGGTCAGCCGGCTGTCGTTCTGGAGCAAAGCGAGGATTTTACGGTCGATGGCGTCGAGGTCTGGCATTGGGATGAAACCTGTCTCAAGTGATGATCCATTGGTAAAGTATCCCAATATTTTGGGGTATGGCGCGAAAAATTGAGAAGTTTGGCGCCGCCCGCAGGCGTATCATCGTCGGATCTGTTTCCGGGAGCCATTGTGATGCCCGTTGATACCGCCCGTCTGGACACGTTGACCGCGCTGGCCCGCAAGGCGCTGTGGCTGTCGTCATGGACCATCCACCACGCCAACCACATCCGCCCGAGCACGGACGGCCTCAAGGTCGGGGGACACCAGGCCTCGTCGGCCTCGCTCGCCACCATCATGTCGGCGCTGTATTTCAGCGTGCTGCGGCCTGAGGATCGCGTCGCGGTGAAGCCGCATGCGAGCCCGGTGTTCCACGCCATCCAGTATCTGTTCGGCCGGCAGACGCGCGAGAAGCTGGAGAATTTTCGCGGCTTCAAGGGCGCGCAGTCCTATCCCTCGCGCACCAAGGATGTCGACGACGTCGATTTCTCGACTGGGTCGGTCGGCCTCGGCGTCGCGCAGACGCTGTTCGCATCGCTGGTGCAGGACTACGTCAAGGCGCATGGCTGGATGAAGGATCGCCGCGAAGGGCGGATGATTGCCCTCGTCGGCGATGCCGAGATGGACGAGGGCAACATTTTCGAAGCGCTCGCCGAAGGCTGGAAGCACGGCCTGCGCAACACCTGGTGGGTGGTCGACTACAACCGCCAGTCGCTCGACGCCGTCGTGCGCGAGGGGCTCTGGGAAAAATTCGAGACCATGTTCCGCAATTTCGGCTGGGACGTGGTGATCGTGAAATATGGCCGCCTGATGCGCGAGGCCTTTGCCGAGCCAGGCGGTGAGGCGCTGAAGCGCTGGATCGACAATTGCCCGAACGCGCTCTACGCGGCGCTGTGCTTCCAGGGCGGTGCCGCCTTCCGCAAGCATCTGCACGACGAGATCGGCGACCAGGGCCCGATCACCAAGCTGATCGACAGGCGGAGCGACGAGGAGCTGCTGGCGCTGATGTCGAACCTCGGCGGCCACGACATGGCGAGCATGCTGGAGGCGTTCGAGTCGATCGACCACGATCGCCCAGTCTGCTTCATCGCCTACACCATCAAGGGCGTCGGCCTGCCGTTCCAGGGCCACAAGGATAACCACGCCGGCCTGATGACGGTCGCGCAGATGGAGAAATATCGCGAGAGCCAGAACATCCGTCCGGGCCACGAATGGGACAAGTACGAGGGCCTCGCGCAGGACGCCGCCGAACTCGACGCCTTCCTCGTGCGCGTGCCGTTCAACCAGGACGGCCGTCGGCTGACCGCGCCTGTTATCGAGGTGCCCCAGCAGCTGGCGTTCAAGCCGTCGCCGCAGATGTCGACCCAGCAGGGCTTCGGCCTCGTGCTGAACGAGATCGCGCGCGACGACAGCGAGCTGGCGAGGCGCATTGTCACGACCTCGCCCGACGTCACGGTCTCGACCAATCTCGGTCCGTGGGTGAACCGGCGCGGCCTGTTCGCGCGCGGCGAGAAGGCGGACTTATTCCGCAGCGAGAAAATTCCCTCCACGTTCAATTGGGACTTCTCGCCCAAGGGGCAGCATCTCGAGCTCGGCATCGCCGAGATGAACCTGTTCATCATGCTCTCGGCGCTCGGCCTGTCGCACCAGATCAACGGCGAGCGGCTCTTGCCGGTCGGCACGCTCTACGATCCCTTCATCGAGCGCGGCCTCGATGCATTGAACTACGCCTGCTACCAGGATGCGCGCTTCATGGTGGCAGCGACGCCCTCGGGCATCACGCTGGCACCTGAAGGCGGCGCGCACCAGTCGATCGCGACGCCGTTGATCGGCATGGCGCAGGATGGGCTCGCCTCGTTCGAGCCGGCTTTCGTCGACGAGCTCGCCGTGATCATGGCTTGGGGCTTCGATCACATGCAGCGCGATCCGGGCGAGGGCGGCTCGGTCTATTTGCGGCTCTCGACGCGCAGCATCGAGCAGGCGCAGCGGATCATGACGCCGGAGCTTGCGCAGGGCATCACCGACGGCGCCTATTGGCTGCGCAAGCCGGGGCCCAATGCCGAACTCGTGATCGCCTATACCGGCGCGGTCGCGCCCGAAGCGATCGAGGCGACCGGTTTCATCGGCGAAAGCCGGCGCGACATCGGCCTGCTCGCGATCACCTCGGCGGATCGCCTGCATGCGGGTTGGACCGCGGCGCGGAAATTGCGGCGCGATCGACGTGGTGTGCAGCATCTCAGCCACATCGAAAAGCTGCTCGCGCCGCTGCCGCGCGACTGCGGCATCGTGACCGTGATCGACGGCCATCCCTCCGCGCTCGGCTGGCTCGGCAGCGTCCGTGGCCATCGCGTCGAGGCGCTCGGCGTCGAGCAGTTCGGCCAGACCGGCACGATCGCGGACCTCTACCGCCATTACGGCATAGATGCGAACGCCATCATCGATGCGGCCGAAAGCCTCACCACCGGCGCGCCGGTGCTGCATCGGAAGATGGCGGTGTAGTTGAGGTAACTGCCCTGTCATTCCGGGGCGACGCGTAGCGTCGAGCCCGGAATCCATACTCCCGATCGTGGTTATGGATTCCGGGCCCGCGCCAAGTGGCGCGTCCCGGAATGACACCTGAGGGAGCCTTGCCTCGTTCCCGCCATCGGCTCATATATCCTCCGTCCGCCGCAACGCTGGCCCCGCATATGGCGGGTTCAATTGCCGGCGCTTTCGTGCAAGGATGCCTGCCGAAACGCCCCCTCCAAGCCCCCAAGAAGAGGTTAACGATGGTCAATCGCATGCAATTCTACATCGACGGCGCCTGGGTCGATCCCGCCGTCAAGAAGTCCACCGCCGTGGTCAATCCCGCGACGGAAGAGGCGATGTACGAGGTTGCGCTGGGCTCCAAGGCTGACGTCGACAAGGCCGTCACTGCCGCCAAGCGCGCCTTTGCAACTTTCTCCCAGACCAGCCGCGAGGAGCGCGTCGCGCTGCTCACGAAAGTCATTGAGATCTACAAGGGCCGCCTCAAGGAGATCGGCGCCGCCGTCTCCGACGAGATGGGCGCGCCGCTGCCGATGGCGGAGAAGCTCCAGGCCGGCGCCGGCCTCGGCCACCTCATGACCACGCTCGACGTGCTCAAGAACTATCATTTCGAGGAGCCGGTCGGCACCGCCATGGTGCTGCGCGAGCCGGTCGGCGTGGTCGGCATGATCACGCCCTGGAACTGGCCGCTCAACCAGATCGCCTGCAAGGTCGCGCCTGCGCTCGCCGCCGGCTGCACCATGATCCTGAAGCCGTCGGAGTTCACCCCGACCTCGGCTTTGATCTTCGCGGAAATCCTCCACGAAGCGGGTGTGCCGAAGGGCGTGTTCAACCTCGTCAACGGCCTCGGCCCCGAGGTCGGCGCCGCCATGAGCGAGCATCCTGATATCGACATGATCTCGTTCACCGGCTCGACCCGCGCCGGCATCGACGTGGCCAAGCGCGCCGCGCCGACCGTGAAGCGCGTCAGCCAGGAGCTCGGCGGCAAGTCGCCGAACGTCATCCTCGAAGGTGCCGACCTGACCAAGGCGGTGACCGGCGGCGTGATGCACATGTTCAACAACTCCGGCCAGTCCTGCAACGCACCCTCGCGCATGATCGTGCCGCTGTCGAAGATGAAGGAAGTCGCTGCGATCGCGAAGGCTGTCGCCGACAAGACCAAGGCCGGTGATCCCCGCGCTGAAGGCACCACCATCGGTCCGGTCGTCAACCGCGGCCAGTGGGACAAGATCCAGGGCCTCATCAAGAAGGGCATCGACGAGGGCGCAACACTCGTCGCCGGCGGCCCGGGCCTGCCCGAAGGCGTCAACAAGGGCTTCTACATCCGTCCAACCATCTTCGCCGACGTCACCCCCGACATGACGATCGCCCGTGAAGAGATCTTCGGACCGGTGCTCACCATCATCGGCGCCAAGGACGAAGCCGAGGCCGTGCACATCGCCAACGACACGCCGTATGGCCTTGCCGGCTACGTCACCGCCGACACGGTCGAGAACGCCAAGCGCGTCGGCCGGCAGATCCGCGCCGGCAACGTCAACCTCCAAGGCGTGCCCAACGACCGCTCCGCGCCGTTCGGCGGCTACAAGCAGTCCGGCAACGGCCGCGAATGGGGCAAGTACGGCCTCGAGGACTTCCTCGAAGTGAAGGCGGTTGCGGGCTTCAACGCGGCGTAAGTTTTTCGCCTGAACAAACATGACGCCGGAGCGGGAAACCGCTCCGGCGTTTTTCGTTTGCTCCGTCGTCATTGCGAGGAGCGCAGCGACGAAGCAATCCAGGCTGTCTCCGCGAAAACAGTCTGGATTGCTTCGCTTCGCTCGCAATGACGGAGGAGGGACCTCGTAGGGTGGGCAAAGGAGCGAAGCGACGTGCCCACCATTCCGCGACGAACAAGAAGCGGTGGGCACGCTTTCGCTTTGCCCACCCTACGAGACCGTCTCTGCGGAACGCCTATCCCCCGACCGCGCCTTGCGTGTTCACATACAGCGCGTAGATCGACTGGCTTGCCGCCATGAACAGGCGGTTGCGCTTGACGCCGCCGAAGCAGAGATTGGCGCAGCGCTCGGGCAGCGCGATGCGGCCGATCATGACGCCGTCGGGCGCGAATACCACGACGCCGTCGAGCTCGGGATCGCCCATGCCCCAGCCGCACCAGAGATTGCCGTCGATGTCGCAGCGCATGCCGTCCGGTGTGCCCGGGCCGGCATCGATGTGGACGCGCTTGTTGGAGATCGTGGTGCCGTCAAGCGAGACGTCATAGGCGAGGATCTTTCGGTTCGGCACGCCGCGCGATTCCACGACATACAGAATCTTCTCGTCGGGCGAGAAGCACAGCCCGTTGGGACCGAGCACGCCCTCGGCGACGATGGTCGCCTTGCCGGTCGCGGGATCGAGCCGATAGACGTTCGGCTCGATCTCGGGCTCCGCCTTGTAGCCCTCGTAATTGCCGAGCAGGCCGAAGGTCGGATCGGTGAACCAGATCGAGCCGTCGGACTTCACCACCACGTCGTTCGGCGAGTTCAGCGGCTTGCCGCCGAACGAATCCATCAGCACGGTGATGCTGCCGTCATATTCGGTGCGCACCACGCGGCGGCCGCCATGCTCGCAGGTGACGAGCCGGCCCTGACGATCCCTGGTGTTGCCGTTGGCGAAATTCGAGGGCTTTCGGAAGACCGAGACGGTTCCGGTCTCCTCCTCCCATTTGATGATGCGCTGGTTCGGGATGTCGCTGCACAGGAGATAGCGGCCGTCGCCGAACCACACGGGCCCCTCGGCCCAGCGCAGGCCGGTCGCCAGCCGCTCCACCGCCGACAGCTTCAGCCAGTATTTTTCGAAGCGGGGGTCCAGTGCTTTTATCGCCGGATCGGGGTAATAGGTCGCCGGCCGCCAACCTTGAGCGTGGGACGATGCATCGTTCATGTGCAGGTCTCTTTGTTGCGTTCCCTCTGTCCAAGTCTGCTAGCATCAGTTATCTACGGCCGCAAATCGGTCACCACAGGCGAGGGAAGACATGCCGCGTATTTTGATGACGGGAGCTTCGGGCGGAATCGGCACGAGCCTGCGAAAGCTGCTGCCGCCGATCTATCCGGATCTCCTGCTCTCCGACATCAAGCCGCCCGCCGATCTCGGCGCGAACGAACAATTCAAGGCGGCGGATCTCGCCGATCTCGCGCAGTGCGAGGCGATCTGCGAGGGCGTCGACGGCATCATCCATTTCGGCGGCTATTCGGTCGAAGGCACCTGGGACCAAATCCTCCAGGCCAACATCATCGGCGGCTACAATTTGTTCGAGGCCGCTTACCGCAAGGGCGTCAAGCGCGTGGTGTTCGCCTCGTCCAACCACGCCGTCGGCTTCTATCCCCGCCACCACAAGATCGGGACCGACGTCACCCCGCGCCCCGACGGTCGTTATGGCGTCAGCAAGGTGTTCGGCGAGGCCGTCGGTGCGCTCTACGCCGACAAGCACGGCCTGAAGGTGACTTGCCTGCGCATCGGCAATTTCGGCGACATGCCGCTCGACCAGCGCCGGCTCTCGATCTGGCTGAAACCCGACGACCTCGTGCAGCTCTGCCGCATCGGGCTCGAACATCCCGACATCCATTTCGAGGTCTTCTACGGCGCCTCCCTCAACGAGCGCGCCTGGTGGGACAACCACCGCGCCTACGAATTCGGCTATCGCCCGACGGGGCGCGCCGAGGATTTCCGCGAGCACGCGATGGCCGAGCAGGCCAAGCTGAAGCCGGATCCGGTCGGCGACCACTACCAGGGCGGCGCGTTCTGCAGCAACGAGTTCGACGGCGATGCGAGCCGGATCATTGATTGGAATAAGCGCTGAAATGCCATGCCCCCTCTCCCCAGTTATGAGGTGAGGGGGCCTCTCCGCGGCACTCGCGCCGGCATGCCGCCTAGTCCATGCCTTCATCGGGAATGTTCAAGACGGTGCCACACGCTTTGCAATGCACCGCGTCGACATCGTGGCGCTGCAGGGCGCAAACCGGACAGGGGAAGCGCACCTTGGAGGGCGCGAGCAAGGCCTTGGCGAGATTCAGGAAAAGGGTCACGCCAAAGATCATGATGACGACGGTGATCAGGCGGCCGACGGTCCCAGGCAAGGTGATGTCGCCGAAGCCGGTCGTGGTCAGTGCGGTGACCGTGAAGTAGAGCGCGTCGGCATAGTTGGCGATCTGGTGATTGTGAGACTTCTGCGTCTCGTAGACGATCCCGGTCATCACGAAAATGAACACGCCGAGGTTCACGACAGCAAAGACCACTTCCTCATTCCGCCGGAAGAAGGCGCTGTCGACCCGGAGCCGCGCCACCATCTGATAGTCGCGCAGCAGCCTCAGTGTTCGAAATGCGCGCAGGAAGCCGCCGGCCTCTCCGGCGAGCGGCGCAAGGAACGAGATGATGACGACGATGTCGGTCCAGGTCGAAAGCCGCGCCAGGTCGTGCAGCGGCCGGCGGCTGATGATCATCCGTGCGGCGAAATCCGCTAGGATCAGCACGCCGAACACCACATCGAGCGACTCGATGGCCCTGTTGCGAGGCAGGAACGAGGTCGCGATGATGAACAGAACCGTGACGACGTCCAGCGCAAGCAGGGCGTATCGGAATTTTATGCAGCCGAACGTGTCGCCTTCGTAAAGTTCCCGGATCCTGCCCTTCAGGGCCTCAAATGGGACGGCGATGGCGTCGAGCGGCCCATGTCCCTTCGTACTGTTGCGATAAAATGCCATGGTCCGCGACCGCCGCGCCTATCCCGGTAGCCTACGCTTCCGAAGGATCGAGCATTTCGCCGATCTTGTTGACGGCGACATTGATCGACATGCCCAAATAGTCGCCGGGATCGCCGAACCACGAGCCAGCCAACGGCACGGCCTGGCCCGGATGCCGCGCAATGGCCACCGGAATGAGGTCGAAGCCGGCGCTCAAACTGTTGGTGGGATCGTAATCCAGCCAGCCGGCGCCGGGCAGGAATACCTGCACCCATGCGTGGGTCGCGCCGGAGCCGGTCATGCCGACGGCGCCGCCATCGAGCGCCGCATCATAGAGATAACCGCTGACGAAGCGCGCGGCAAAGCCGAGCCGGCGCAAGGTCTCGATCATCAGCCAGGCGAAATCCCGGCAGGTGCCCGATTTCGTGCGCAGCGTTTCGCCGGGTGGCTGTGTGCCTTCGGCATCTCTGCCGCGATAGCTGAAGTCGCTGCGAAACTTGCCTAGCATTCGGCGCAGCACGTCGGCGGTCCGATCCTGATCGCCGGCAACGAAGCTCTTGGTCCACGCCGCATGGCTGCCGTCTGCATCGTCGGCGTGCGGGCGCAGGTAACCGGCAAGGTCGGTCCATTCGTCCGGGGTGTACTGCACCGGGACCTCCTCGGCCCGGGGCTCCAGCGGAAATGTCTCCAGGCCTTTGACGCCGAAATAGACGCCACGAACCCTGAACGTGAATGTCAGCTCGCTGCCGGGTTCGCTGAAGTCCATCACCGTGACGGCATTGGAGCGGGAGTCGGTGACCCAATGCACCTTTGACGGCAGGCTGGTAGCAGCGGACCAGCGAAGCAGCCGGGTCGAGGCGCCGCGCCGCGGCAGGAACATCGCCCGGTGCGTGCCGAACCTCACCGGCTTTGCATAGCGGTAGGTCGTGGTGTGCGTGATCTCGCCTATGATCGCCATGCATCGATCCGCTTCGCATTGCGGGGCTCGTTGAGCACCTTCCGCACAAGAAAGAGCAGGGACCAGCTTTCGGCTCGGCCGCTGCTGCCCATTGATCTAGATCAACGTCGTTCCCGGGATCGTCTGGCCCATCAAGCGATCACGCATTCCTTCAGACGTTGATGTGCAAACCGACCGAATGGAGCGATGGACATGGGTATCCTTTGGACGATCATCATTGGATTTATCGTCGGCGTGGTCGCGAAATTCATCATGCCCGGCGACAAATCCGAGCCCACGGGGTTCATCCTGACGACGGTTTTGGGGATCGTCGGTGCGTTCGTCGCGACGTGGCTCGGTCAGGCCGTGGGATGGTATAAGTTCGGGGAGGGCGCCGGCTTCATCGGCAGCGTGGTCGGCGCCATCATTCTCCTCTTCCTGTACGGGCTTGTTATGGGTCGTCAGGGCCGCGCCTGATCGACCCGAATGATCTTGCTGCGCATGAAAATCAAATTGTCAGTCGTCGCGATGCTCGCGACGATCGTACCGGGAGTCATGTCAGGATCGGCGCGAGCCGCAGCCCTCAGCGATGCCGAGGCGACGTTCCTTGACCAGCTCGTCACCGCATCGGTGGTGCTGGAGCAGCGATGCGACGGTTACGAGGTCGACGGCGCCGGCGGCGTTCAACTCGGCGCCCGGCTTCTCGGCAGCCCTGAGGCGGCGATGGCCATGATCGACGCCTATGCTGCAGCCATCAAGGCCCGCGACGGCGAGACCTACGATCCCGGTAAATTCCGCCCCGAGGTGCGTGAGGCGGCCGGCAAAACGTTCAGGCGCGTCCGGACGGACTTGATCAAGAACCCGACAAGGGGCTGCGCTGACTACGGCGATGCCAGCGTGGACCGCGGTTTGCTGAGGCGGTACTGAACGCGAACAAGCTCTGATTGAGAAGGACCTGTCACTCGCGTCATGCTATCGTCTGTTCCGGGACGTGCATTGCCGTCCCAGGCAACAAGAACAGGGAGGATGGCTATGAAGACGTTAGCGATGTCAGCGTTGATCCTTGCTACCTTGTCGATCGCGCCGGTGAGCGCCGCACCGATCGGTCCCGCGGCTCACCTGAACCCAAACCAAGGTCCGGGATGCTCGCTCTCCGGCGGCGCGGTTGCGAATTGCAAGAACGTCCTCAACTTCAAGTCCTACTACGAGTGCCGCAGTAACCGCATGGAGCGAGGCTGGACGGGCGTTGAGAGCGGCTACTACTGCCGGGCTCTCGACCTCAAATAAGAGCGCGGGTCAGTTCAGAATTTTGGGAGGCCGCCTGCGTTGGCGGCCTCTTCTATCGCGATGAGTGTCAGGCACGCATCCCGATCGCCGGACGAAATGGCGGGCCGTCCCAGGGCTGCGGTGCGGCGGCATAGCGGTCGAAGCGCATTGTGTGGCTGGCGAGCCCCTGGCTCAACACGCGCAGGCTGTTCGCATAGCCGAACATCGCTATGAGCGGTACCGTCGCATCGATCGCGACCGTGTCATCGTCGACGACCCTGGAGTGGGCGGTCCCACGCCGTGATGTCAGGTCGTCAACGATCGATTGTGCGAACGGCGTCGGTGTCACCACTTCGACCTTCATGATCGGCTCAAGCAAGACCGATTCTGCCGTTTGCAGCGCCCTGCGGAACGCGGCATTAGCCGCGATCTCGAAGGCGAGCGGTGAAGAATCGACGTCGTGATACTTGCCGTCGATCAGCTGGACCCTGACGTTCACCACCGGAAAGCCCGCAATCACGCCGCAGGCCAGTACGCTTTCGAGCCCTTTCTCGATCCCGGGCATATATTTGTTCGGTAGCGCATCCACACCAGTCTTGCGTTCAAGCTGGTATCCCGTGCCAGGCTCATTCGGCTCGATGGCAAGCTTGACGGCGGCAAACTCCCCCTTGGGCCCGTAGATCTTTTTGTGAGTGTATTCCGCCTCCGCACGTTTGGTCGGATGCTCGAGAAATGCCACCTGCAGGGCACCAATATTGACGGCTATTCCAGAGGTCCGGTTGAGGGCGTCGATCGCGCTCTCGATGTGGGTTTCGCTCGTTCCCTTCAGGATGATCTGAGCAGAGTCTTGATCGACCGACACGGCGAGCGCTCCGTCCTTGGCGGTGAGCTTCAAGAGCGCAGCAACGAGCTTCTCATGATCGGCCCTGGACTTCGCTTCGATGGCGACGTCAACAAGCAGGGGTGGCGTGCTCACATCATGCGGCATTGTAAGACCTGTAGCGTTGCCTTGGTCTAGCGTCAGCTCTCCTCACCCGCAATCCTTGCCAGATAATCCGACTTGCTGAACTGCATGTGATCCACGCACAGCTGCGCCAGCGCCCAGCTGTCGCGGCCCTTCAACAGTTCGATCATCAACTCGTGCTGGCGCCGCGATTGCGCAAGTCCCTCGCGGTCGGCGAGGTTCTTGGCGCGCATCGGCAGCGTCAGGTTCATGTAGTCCTGGAGCGAGCGGACGAGATACGGATTGCCGCAGGCCGAGAACAGCGCGAGGTGGAAGGCGTCATTGGCCTCGTGAATGCCGCGCAGATCCTGCACATCGGCCTTCGCGCAATATTGCCGTTGCAGTGCGGTCAGCTCGTCGATCAGGTCTTGCGGTGCGGGCAGGGGGATCATCAGCGCGGCCTGCCGCGTCAGCATCTCGCGGACCTCGTAGATCTGCCGGACTTCCTCGGCCGAGTAGAACCGCACGGTGGCGCCGACGTTCTTCTCGCGGCGGACGATGCCGCGGCGCTCGGCATCGACCAAGGCCTGCCGCACGAAGTGCCGGGAGGTGCCGTAGCGCGACATCAGCGCGTCTTCGGTGAGGCGCGCGCCCGGCGGCAGGCGGCCGAAGATGATGTCTTCCTCCAGCCGCGCGACGACATCGTCCGGATCGTCGCGCCGGACCAGCATGGCGTCTGCGGTGCGGATGTCGGACATGCCCTCAGCCTCCGGCTCATGCCGGTCCGCCTTGTGGAGCAGGGAGAACCCGGATTGTCAATAATTTGTGTCGGAAGGCGGTGTCTGGGGCAGAAAGCGCGACGATCTGGCCCAATCTTATTGACAATCAGGGGGCAGACTGTAGCACAATGGCAAGCGAGAAGGAGCGGTATGATGACGAGTGGTTTGCGCAAAGGGCTGACGAGCTATGGCGATGCCGGCTTCTCGCTGTTCCTGCGCAAGGCGTTCATCAAGGCCATGGGCTATTCCGACGACGCGCTGGAGCGCCCGATCGTCGGCATCACCAACACCTATAGCGACTACAATCCCTGCCACGGCAACGTCCCGCAGATCATCGAGGCCGCCAAGCGCGGCGTGATGCTGTCGGGCGCGATGCCGTTCGTGTTTCCGACCATCTCGATCGCCGAGAGCTTTGCGCATCCGACCTCGATGTATCTGCGCAATCTGATGGCGATGGACACCGAGGAGATGATCCGGGCCCAGCCGATGGATTCGGTGATCGTGATCGGCGGCTGCGACAAGACCCTTCCTGCGCAGGTCATGGCCGCGATCAGCGCCGATTTGCCGACCGTGGTCATTCCCGTCGGTCCCATGGTGGTCGGCCATCACAAGGGCGAGGTGCTCGGTGCCTGCACCGATTGCCGCCGTCTCTGGGGCAAATATCGCGCCGGCGAAATGGACGATGCCGAGATCGAAGCGGTCAATGGCCGCCTCGCGCCGTCGGTCGGCACCTGCATGGTGATGGGCACGGCCTCGACCATGGCCTGCATGATCGAAGCCATGGGCCTGTCGCTGCCAATGAGCGCGACCATTCCCGCGCCGCATGCCGAACGCTTTCGCCTGGCCGAAGCGAGCGGCAGAGTTGCCGCCGAGATGGCCAAGACCAAGGGGCCGAAGCCGAGCGAATTGCTGACGCCGGCCTCGTTCAGGAATGCGCAGGTCGTGCTCCAGGCGATCGGCGGCTCGACCAACGGCCTGATCCATTTGACGGCGATGGCGCACCGCTCGCCCCACCGCCTCGATCTCGAGGTGTTCGACCAGATTGGCCGCGAAGTGCCGGTGCTGGTCGACCTCAAGCCGTCGGGCGAACACTACATGGAGCATTTCCACCACGCCGGTGGCGTGCCGAAATTGCTGGCGCAGCTCGGCGATCTCGTCGATCTCGACGCGAAGACCATCAGCGGCCAGACGCTGCGCGATGTCGTCGCGAATGCGGAGGACGTGCCGGGCCAGGATGCGATCCGTCCGCGCGACAATCCGATCAAGAAGGAAGGCGGCCTTGCCGTCCTGCACGGCAATCTCGCCCCGCGCGGTGCCGTCATCAAGCAGTCGGCCGCAAGCCCCAAGCTGTTGCAGCACACCGGGCGTGCGGTGGTGTTCGAATCCGTCGAGGACATGACCTTGCGGGTCGACCATCCCGATCTCGACGTGAACTCCGACGACGTGCTGGTGCTGCGCAACGCTGGCCCCAAGGGCGCGCCCGGCATGCCGGAGGCGGGTTATCTGCCGATCCCGAAGAAGCTCGCGCGCGGCGGCACCAAGGATATGGTGCGCATTTCGGATGCGCGCATGAGCGGCACCGCGTTCGGCACCATCGTGCTTCACATCACGCCGGAATCCGCCGTCGGCGGACCGCTCGCGCTGGTGAAGAACGGCGACATGATCCGGCTGGATGTTGCCAAGCGCAGCATCGAGCTGCTGGTCGATGCCGCCGAGCTGGAGCGTCGGCGCGCCGCATTGAAGCCGGCCGCAGCACCCGATGAGGCGCGGCGCGGCTACGCCTGGCTGTTCAACGAGACCATCATGCAGGCCGACGAGGGCTGCGACTTCGATTTCATGCAGAGGACTGGGAAGCAGACTGAGAAGGGGTGACGAACCACCCGAACGAGCGCTCAGACCGCACAAGCGGCGGGCGATAAAACAGGGGGAAACGATGATTGCACGATCCATGCGTGGGTTGGTGGCCATGGCCGCCGTATTTTTCGTCACCGGGGCCGGGGCACAGGAGGTGAAGCATTATCGCTTTGCCTACGATCAGCCGCGCAACACCGGCTATTCCATCGCGGGCGACCTCTTTGCCGACAAGCTCAAGGAATTGAGCAAGGGCACCATGATCATCGACCAGTATCCGGGTGCGCAGCTCGGGCAGGAGCCGCAGGTGCTCCAGCTCGTGAAGGCCGGCGACATCGAATTCGCCATCATCTCCTCGGCCAACACCGCGACGATCTCGCCGCAGGCCGGCGTGATGTCGCTGCACTTCCTGTTCCGCGACGAGAACCACGTGGTCAAGGGGCTGGCCGATCCCCGCGTGTTCGAAGCCCTCAAGACCATGATCGACGAGACCACGCAGGGCCTGCACGTGATCGCGACGGGCTCGCAGGGTGTACGCCACATGTACTCCAAGAAGGAGATCCACAATGTCGGCGACATCAAGGGGCTGAAGATCCGCGTCCAGGCGACCGCGACCGAGGACATGATGTTCCCGGCCTACGGCGCTCAGACCGTGCATATGCCGTTCGGCAGCGTCTACACCAGCTTGCAAACCGGCGTCGTCGACGTCGCCGAGAACAGCATCAACGTCTACCTCGTCAACAAGCACTACGAGGTCGCCCCGGTCCTCAACATCACCGAGCACGAGGCCAACAACGCGCTGGTGTTCGTCTCCGACAAGCTCTGGCAGAGCCTGTCGGCGGAGCAGAAGGGGTGGGTGCAGGCGGCGGCCAACGAGGTCAGCACGAAAGAGCCCGCGAAGGCGTTCGACCTCGAGCGCACGGCGGCCGACAAGCTGAAGAAGATGGGCGTGAAGATCGTCGACAACGTCGACAAGAAGAGCTTCACGGTGATCGCCGATCCCTATCTCGACAAGCTCGCCAAGGAGCTCGGCCCGCATGCCGAGAAGATCAAGAATTTGATCCGGTCGGTGAACTAGCCCACCTGTGGCCATCCTTCGAGACGCCCGCCTATGGCGGGCCCTCAGGATGAGGTCGTGCTTTCCGGCGAGATTTTAGACCCTCATGGTGAGGAGCCCGCCAAAGCGGGCGTCTCGAACCATGCAGGCCGAGCACGTTCGGCAGCTTCCCAGCTGTCACATGCGATAGCTCCGGGACGAAGGGGAAATTGAATGGCCGTCGCCGACAAACTGCTCGTTCAACGCCAGCGTCACCTCAAGTGGCGCTGGCTCGACTGGCTCGAGCTTGCGCTGATGGTTCTTTGCGGCGTGCTCTGCTTCGGCTTCTCCCTGTCGGTCACCGCCGACATCGTCACACGCACCATCGGCCACCCCTGGCTGTGGCTTCAGGAAGTCACCTCGACGCTGTTCATCTATGCGATCTTCGTCGGGACCGCGGTCGCGACCCGACGCAACGATCACCTCTATCTCACCGCGATCTCCGAAGCGATGCACGGCACGGCGCGGCTGATCGTCGAAGTGATCATTCGTCTCGTCGTGCTCGGCGTCGCCTTCTGCCTGATCTGGTACGGATATCAGAACTATCTCCGCGGCTTCGGCAGTTTTCGCCTGCCGTCGGGCACCCCGATCGCCTCGCTCTATGCGATCATCCCGCTGTCTGGCGTGCTGATTGGCCTGTTCACCATCGAGCAGCTCGTCAACGGCTTGCGCAACGGCTTTGACCATCACGAGCCGCCCGAAGAGGACGGAGCGCCCGTCATCACGGACGTGCAGATGAGGGCGCAGCCGTGAGCGCACCCGTTGTCCTGGCGTTGATGTCGATCTGCTTCCTGTCGTTCGGCTATCTCGGCGTGCCCGTGCCGTTCTCGCTGATGGCCGGTGTGTTCATTGGTGCGCTCCTCTCCGATGTCTCGCTGGCCGCGATCATCCAGAAGATATTTGACGGCGTGGACTCCGAGGCGTTGCTGGCAATCCCGTTCTTCCTGCTGGTCGGCGAGCTCATGAGCTCGGCCAACGTGGTGGTACGAATAGCCAACCTGTCAGTATCGCTGGTCGGACACATCAGGGGCGGGCTGTCGCAGGTCGTAGTTGTCTTCAGCATGTTCTTCTCGGAAATGTCGGGCTCGACCACCGCCGACGTCGCCGTGATGAGCCGTGCGCTGGGCGGCCCGATGAAGCGGGAGGGCTATGAGCCCGCCTTCATCGCGGCGATCATCGCCTCCGCCTCGACGATTGCGGCGCTGGTGCCGCCGAGCATCACGGCGGTGGTCTATGGCGCGGTCGGCAACGTCTCGATCGCCGGCCTGTTCATGGCCGGTGTCGTGCCCGGGCTGATGATCGGCTTCGGGTTGATGATCTATTGCTACTTCTTCGGCCCTTCCGGCCTGCGCAAGCCGCGCGCGCCGCTGCGGCAGGTGGTGTTCGCCGCGGGTGACGCCGCCCTGCCGCTGATGATCCCTGTCATTTTGCTCGGCGGCATCCTCACCGGCTGGTTCACGCCGACGGAAGCCGGCGTCGTTGCGGTGGTCTGGATTGTCGTCGTCGTGATCCCCGCGCTGAACCGCGGGCATATCAAAAAGATCCCATATGATTTCTGCCTTGCAGGCCTGATCTTCTCGCTGCCGCTGATCACGATCGGCGCTGCCAATGCCTTCGGCTGGATGCTCGCTTACTTACGCGGTGCGAGTTACATCGCCGACATGATCACCTCGATTGCCGGCAACGATCCGCATCTGATCATGCTGCTGATGGTGCTGCTCTTCACTGTGGTCGGTGACTTCATCGAGCCAGTGCCGACCATCATCATCTTCATGCCGCTGGTCAACGCGCTGACCGAGGCCGGCGACATCAACGCCGTGCACATGGGCGTGGTGCTGATCGCCACGCTCGCCTTTGGCCTGATCACGCCGCCATACGGCCTGGTGCTGCTGATGGCCTCGAAATTCGTCGGCATCAGTTTTGCCAAGGCCTTACGCGCCGCCTTGCCGATCTATGTGGTGTTCCTGGCCACGATCGCGTTCGCGATCTATTTCCCGAGCGTGGTGCTGTGGCTGCCGCAGAAAGTGCTGCCGGAATCGGTCGGCTGCTTCAAGTCGCCGGCGGGGACAGGCTACATCTGTCCTAAGTGACGAGCTACTCGACGCGCCATTGCCCGCCTTCACGGAGGTAGCGAAACGGCGTGCCGTGGCTGTTCTTGAAATAGCTGCCGCACAGTGACTTCGCAATTCCCTGCATCACCGCGTCGTGGCAGACGAACAGGAAATCGTCGTCAGGATGACGGTCGAGCCATGCGGAGACGCAAGCCAGCGACCGTTCCGTCATGGCGTCCCAGTTTTCGCCGTCGGCGGGGAGGATCGAGACGAGGCCCGTCGCCGAGTTGACGCCGTGCTTGATCATGAGGTCGCGGACGGGGAGGCCCTCAAAGCTTCCGAAATCGAACTCGATGATGCCGTCATCGATCGAGAGCGGCACCGAGATGGCGTCTGCGATGATCTCGGCCGTTCGTGCCGCGCGCACCAGCGGGCTCGCGACGATTCGGCTGATGCCGATCCCGCGCAACATGTCCGCGGCCTCGTGCGCCTGCGCAAGGCCGTCCGCGTTCAGCGGGTTGTCGGTTCGTCCCTGAAACAGCCCCTGCCTATTCCAGTCGGTCGCGCCGTGGCGCAGGCCGCAGAACGAGCGCGCCGGTGCCGGCACGCTCACTTGCCCTTGCTCGTGAATTTCTTCACGGCGGCGCGGAAATCCTCCGTATTCATCGCCATGATGATCTTGTGCTCCTCGGCATCGAGCTGCTGCTTCACCGGCGTGGTCGCGGCCTGGTAGACCAGCGACTTGGTGCCGGCGATCGCCGCCGGCGGATTCTGCGCCAGGCGCTCGGCGAGTTTTCGCGTGGCCGCCTTCAACTCCGCGGCGGGGACGACCTTCGCAACCAGGCCCCATTCATAGGCCTGCTGCGCGGTAAAATTGTCCTCCGACAGGAAGATCTGGAGCGCACGTCTCGATCCGACCGTACCGACGATCCCGACCGTCGAGCCGCCGTCCGGCGATACCCCGATCTTGGCATAGGCCGGCGTGAACTTGGCATCCTCCGCGGCGATGCAGAGATCGGTGACGAAGGCGAGGCCCATGCCGGCGCCGGCCGCCGAGCCGTGCACGCTGGACAGCGAGATCTTTGGCATGCGCCGGATGATCTCGATGAAGGCGTGATAATGCTTCAGCAGCTCGCCAACGACCGGCGTGACCGTGCCGGTTTCGGCCGCAGCGCCGATCGTCTGCAGATCGCCGCCGGCCGAGAAGGCGCGGCCTTCTCCTTCGAGCACGACGACCCTGATGTCGTCGGCGCCTTCGAGATAGGCCGCGAGCTGTTCGAGCTTCTGCGCGATTGCAAGGTTGACCGAGTTGAACGCGGCGGGGCGGTTGAGCGTGATGGTTGCGATCGGGCCGTCGATCCGCAGCAGGGCGGGATCGTCGGGTTTGGAGACGGGAGCTGGCATCTGGAATATCCCCGGCATGAGGTCGTTGCTGCAACTAAATCGCAGAAGGTCGGGGGTGACAATCCCCGCATGCCGCTCTTGCGCAGGACGGAATGATGGGCTCAAATGGGCCGCCTTCGTTTAGGAACGGACACGAGCGCCGGCTCCTCCTGGGCAAGCCAAGCCAATATCAGCGAGAGAGGAGACGACATGGGTGACGCTCGTGTCTCCGGAAATGGGCTGTTCCAATGACGGGTGGTCCGGTGATCATTGTCGGAGCCGGCCATGGCGGCTACCAGGTCGCGGCATCCCTGCGCCAGGCGGGCTTTTCCGACCGCGTCTGCCTGATCAACGACGAGGCGCATCTGCCCTATCAGCGGCCGCCGCTGTCCAAGGCCTATATCAAGGGCTCGGCCGGGCCGGAGAGCCTGATGTTCCGGCCGGAGAAATTCTACCAGGATCAGAAGATCGAGCTGATCGCAGGCCGCGCAGTGTCGATCGATCGCGCCGGCCACAAGGTGCATCTCGCATCCGGCGAGACGCTGCCTTACGGCCACCTCGTGCTGGCCACGGGCGCGCGCAACCGGCTGCTTGATTTGCCGAATGCGAATTTGCCCGACGTGAAATACTTACGCATCCTCGACGACAGCGAGGCGCTGCGGAAGATCATGCCGTCGAAGAAGCGCGCGGTGATCATCGGCGCCGGCTTCATCGGCCTGGAATTCGCGGCCACCGCGCGGATCAAGGGGCTCGAGGTCGACGTGCTCGAACTCGCCCCGCGCGTGATGGCGCGCGCGGTGACGGCGGAGGTCTCGGAGTATTTTCAGGCGCGGCATCGCGAGGCCGGCATCCGCATTCACCTCGGTGTGCAGGCAACCTCGATCGAGGCTGAGGGCGGCAAGGTCACCGGCGTTTCCTTGAGCGATGGAAGGCATCTGCCGGCCGACCTCGTCGTGGTCGGTGTCGGCGTGCTGCCGAACATCGAGCTTGCGGCGGAGGCGGGGCTTGCCGTCGCCGCCGGCATCATCGTCGACGAATATCTCTCGACGTCCGATCCTGGCATCTCCGCGATCGGCGACTGCGCGCTGTTCGCCAGTCCGCGCTTCGGCGGATCGCAGCGGCTGGAATCGGTGCAGAACGCCACCGATCACGCCCGCTGCCTCGCGGCGCGGCTGACCGGCGACCGCAAGGCCTACGACAGTCATCCCTGGTTCTGGAGCGACCAGGGCGACGACAAGCTCCAGATGGCGGGGCTGACCACCGGCTACGACCGCGTCGTGCTGCGTGGCGATCCCGCGAAGAAAGCGTTCTCGGCGTTCTGCTACAAGGGCGACAGACTGCTCGGCATCGAGTCGGTCAACCGTGCCGGCGACCACATGTTCGGCCGACGCCTGTTCGGACTGGAGCGCTCGATCACGCCAGAGCAGGCCGCGGACGAAGGCTTCGACCTGAAGAGCGCGCTGGCCTGATCTTCCCCTCGGCCTGCTCTCGGGGCGAGGTGAAGAAAGCGCCGCGCTCTACAAGACCGCGGCGACTTCCGCGGCCGTCGGCATCGACGGCCCGGCGCCCATCCGCTGCACGCTGATCGAGGCGGCCGCGTTGGCGAAGGCGAGCGCGGCACGCAAAGACACACCCTCCGCCAGCTGCGCCGCAAGCGCGCCGACGAAGCAATCGCCGGCGCCGGTGGTGTCGACCGCTTTCACCACGCGGCCGGGCACCGCGAATTCCTCGCGGCCGGCGAGCGCGAGCACGCCCCGCTTGCCGAGCGTCACGCAGATGGTCTGGTCCTCGCGCGCCTGAAGTTGCCGCGCGACGTCGATGACTTTTGCGGCCTCGTCGCCGTCGGAAAGCTCCACGCCCGCGAGGAAGCCGAGCTCGGTCTCGTTCAGCACGAGGATGTCGACGAGCGCCAGCAGCTCGGCGGACATCTTTTGCGCCGGTGCCGGGTTGAGCAGCGTCGTGGCGCCGGCGCTACGGGCGCGCTGGAAGAAGGCGGCAATCGTCGGCAGCGGAATCTCGAACTGGCTGACGGCCACATCGCCCTTCGCCAGCGGAACGTCCGCGACATCGTCGGTGCTGACCAGCGCATTGCTGCCGGGGATGACGACGATGGTGTTGTCGGAGGCTGCCACCGTGATGATCGCGGTGCCGCTATGCGTGTCGGCGTCCCGAACAGAGCCGAGCTCGATGCCCTGCGCAGCGAGGAACGTCCGCAACTCAGCGCCAAATGAATCCTTGCCAAGCCGGCCGATCAGCGTGGTCTTCGTACCGAGCCGTGACGCCGCGACGGCCTGGTTCGCGCCCTTTCCGCCGGGAAAATACAGCACCTGCCGGCCGGCGACGGTCTCACCGACCTTTGGATGGCGATCGGCGGTCGCCACCACATCCATGTTGATGCTGCCGGCGATAAAGACGCTCCCCATGATATGCCCTTACAAAACCCTAGACCCTGACTTCGAACTCGTGCCTGACTTTGGCGATGTCCACAAGGGTCGGCAGCCCGGCCTCGTTGCCGAGGCGCTGGATCTTGAAGGTCGAGGCGGCGCGGGCAAAATCAAAATGCTCGCGCCAGCTTTTGCCGGGATGGGCGAGGTAGGAATAGACATAGGCGCCGTGGAAGACGTCGCCGGCGCCGTTGGTGTCGATCACGCGCTCGCGCGGGATCGGCATCGCCGGCATGACCTCGACCGCACCCGTTTCATTGTACCAGAGCAGACCCTTCTCACCCATGGTGACGCCGCCGATCTTGCAGCCGCGGCTCTTGAGGTAGTCGAGCATCTTCTCGGGCGTCAGGTCCATCTGCTCACACAGGCGTTCGGCGACGATGGCGACGTCGATGAATGCGAGCAGCTCATGCGTGTTGGTGCGCAGGCCGCCGCCGTCGAGCGAGGTCAGGATTCCGGCCTCGCGGCAGACCTTTGCATAGTGGATCGCGGCATCGGGCTGATGGCCGTCGATGTGCAGGGCGCGGCAGCCGCCGAGATTGAGCATCGGGAACGGATGGATGTGCTCGTCGTCGCGGCAGCGGACGATGGCGCGCTTGCCGTCCTTGGGCATGATGAAGGACAGCGAGGACTGGTTCACCTTCCGCCCGTGCAGCGAGATCGCGTATTTCGCGCACATGTCCTGGAACATCCGCCCCAGCCAGTCATTGGCCGCCGTGGCGATGAGGTCGGGCACGATGCCGAGCTTGGCGCAGCAGAACGCCGCCGTCACCGCGTTGCCGCCGAAGGAGACCGCGTAGTCCGTTGCCACGTGCTTTTCGTCGCCGGTCGGCATGTGGTCGGTGATGAAGACGACGTCGATATAGGTCTGACCGATAAAGAGAGCCTGCATTGGTTGTCCGTGATGCGCTGGGTGGTCCCGGCCGGCGAGCTTACTCTAACACCGGTTCCGCTCTGGGGACGCTGAAATTATTCGCAAATCTGCCGCCCGAGCGCTTGAGGTCGGCATGGGGCCGGAATACGACCATCACCGGTCCATGCCAAGCCCGGACAAACGCCGTCCTTCGGAATGGTTCCAGGTCGATCAAGGGGGGAATGATGATCACCGGCCTCGATCACGTCGTCGCCCTGGTGAGGGATATCGGTGCGGCCAAGGCGGCGTATCAGACGCTGCTCGGGCGCGCGCCGGCCTGGCAGAATTCCGGCGAGGGCGCCGACCGCGTGCTGTTCACGCTTGCGAACATGACAATCGAGCTGATGGCGCCGAGCGGCTTTAACGTTGCGGCGGACCGGATCCGCGCGCTGCTCGACGATCGCGAGGGCGTGCTCGCCAGCCTGTGCTTTCGTGTCGCAGACATGGGCAAGATGCACCGGCGGCTGGAGCGGGTGGCCTTGAGGCCGGATCCGGTCGCCGAGGTCGAAAGCAGCGACGTCGCGAGCGGCGCAGCCCTGCACTGGAAACGCACGCGTGCCGCAACCGAATTGACGCGCGGCGTGCGCATGTTCTTCCTCGAGCTCGCCGAGGAGCGGCCGCTGTCGGCTGCGACCGACATCGCGCCGATCGATGGGCTCGACCACGTCGTGGTCACCACCGAGGATTCCGACCGCGCCGCCGCGCTCTATGGCGCGCGGCTCGGCCTTGATCTCGCACTGGACCGCTCGCACCAGGATTGGGGCCAGCTGATGTTCTTCCGCTGCGGCGACCTCATCGTCGAAGTGGTGCGCCGCCCCGTGGCGGGCGGGGATTCCCTGCATGATCGTCTCTGGGGCCTGAGCTGGCGGGTCGCCGACATCGACGCCACCCGCGCCCGCCTGCTCGCCGCCGGCCTCGACGTCACCGAGGTGCGCAACGGCCGCAAGCCGGGCACGCGGATCATGACGGTGCGGAACGGCACCTGCGGGATCCAGACCGTGCTGCTGGAGCGCTCGCCGAAGCCGGCGGAGTAGGCTCCGATCTCTCCACTCGTCATTGCGAGGAGCTCTTGCGACGAAGCAATCCAGAGTCTTTCCCCAGTGACAGTCTGGATTGCTTCGCTGCGCTCGCAATGACGAAACTATGCGGCGGGCCGCGCGCGTGATAAATGCGATCTGGACAAACACCCAGCGGGCACCCGGTTTGGCGAAAGCAACGGCAAAGCGAACTCTGAAATGGCAGCGCGACCCCGAGGGGATGCGGCTGCGCATTCTCGAAGCCGCCAAGCAGGAGTTTTCGGCGCACGGGCTCGCGGGCGCGCGTGTCGACCGCATCGCGGCGAAGGCCGGCGCCAACAAGCGCATGCTCTATTATCACGTCGGCAACAAGGACGAGCTCTATCTCGCGGTGCTCGAAGGCGCCTATGACAAGATCCGCAGCGAGGAGCGGGGGCTGGATCTCGAGCATCTCGATCCGCCCGAAGCGATACGGCGGCTGATCGAGTTCACCTGGAACTACTTCCTGCGCAACCCGGAATTCCTGTCGCTGCTCCAGACCGAGAACCTCGCGCGCGCAAAGCACCTCAAGCGCTCGACCAAGGTCAAGTCGATGCACTCGCCCTTCGTCGAGATGATCCGCACTGTGGTGCTGCGCGGCGTCGACAGCGGCGATTTCCAGGTCGCGGTCGATCCGGTGCAGCTCTACATCTCGATCGCGGGGCTCTGCTTCTTCTATCTCTCCAATTCGGCCACGTTGAGCGTGATCTTCGGCCGCGATCTGCTGGCCAAGGACGCCAAGGACGAGCGGCTTTCGCACATGGTCGGCCTCGTGCTGGCCGCGCTGACGGGGCGATCGACCGCGCTGTTCGAGATCGCCAAAGCGCCGAAGTCGCGCAGCGCGGTGGCGCAGACGGTTTAGTGCTCTTTTGTCGCTGGTCGTCGATCGGCCGCTGTTTCCAAGTTCTCCGCTGTCATCGCCCGACTTGTGAGCCTGTGGGCGGTCTCGTGCCCCGGACGCAGCGCAACACCCCTTAGCGGTGCGCTGCAGAGCCGGGGCCCATATATCCGCGGAGAACGGCGCCTCTGGGTCCCGGCTTTGTGCAGCAGCGCAAGGGCGCTGCAGTGCGTCCGGGACACGAGAGGAGGCCAGGAACCGGCACAAAACGTCACAGGGAAAGCTCTGGACAGTATTTATCCAACGAGTTAATTTCTCCCCCGAACGAAGAAGAATGCCGGGAGTGAGACGTGGCTGAAGTGAAGCCGCAGAGTGCGGTGTCCAAGATGCTGAATGCGGCCTGGGTCCGGCCGTTCCTGTTCCTGGTCTTCATCGTCGTCGCCTGGGATCTTGCGATCCGCCTGTTCAAGATCCCCGCCTATCAGATCCCGGCGCCGGGCGATGTTCTCGCTGTGCTGCGCACCGAATGGCCGGAACTGCTGCGCCAGTCCTGGCCGACCACCTATGCGACCGTCTGCGGCTTCCTGCTGTCGGCGCTGTTCGGCATCCCCGTCGCCATGCTGATCGCGGGCTCGAAGACGGTGGAGAGCTATGTCTATCCGCTGCTGGTGTTCTCGCAATCCGTGCCGAAGATCGCGATCGCGCCGCTGTTCGTAGTCTGGTTTGGCTTCGGCATCATTCCCAAAGTGATTTCGGCGTTCCTGCTCGGCTTCTTCCCGGTGGTGGTCTCCGCCGTGCAAGGCTTCAAGTCGGTCGATCCTGATATGGTCGACCTCGCCCGCGCCATGCAGGGCAGCCGGTTCCGGGTTTTCCTCGCGGTGAACCTGCCGCATGCGCTGCCGGCGATCTTCTCAGGCCTCAAAGTGTCGGTGACGCTGGCCGTGGTCGGCGCCGTCGTCGGCGAGTTCGTCGGCTCCAATTCCGGCATCGGCTACGTGATGCAGCGCTCGATCGGCACGTTCGATCTGCCGACGATGTTCGCAGCGCTGGTGATCCTGGCGCTGCTCGGCGTGATCCTGTTCTGGATCGTGGACCGGATCGAGAAGCTGGTCATTCCCTGGCATGTCAGCCAGCGCGAGGACGTGATTTTCGCCTCGTAACAAAAACTAAGGCAACGAACGGCCATCAACGGCCGACGCAACAAGGGCAAGGGAGAGAAACGATGAAGCGGTGGATAGGAGCTGTCTCGGCTGCGCTGATGGTGTTTGCGGCGATGCCCGCGCAAGCAGCCGACAAGGTCGTGCTGATGCTGAACTGGTACGTCTATGGCGAGCACGCGCCGTTCTATTACGGCAAGGCCAAGGGCATCTATGCGGCTGAGGGCATCGACCTCGAGATCCAGGAAGGCCGCGGCTCGGCTGCGACCACGCAGGCCGTCGCCGCCAAGACCGCCGACTTCGGCTATGTCGACGTTCCCACCATGATGCGCGCCGCGATCAAGGGCGCGCCCGTCGTCGCGACCGGCGTGCTGCTCCAGACCAGCCCGATGTCGGCCATGGGCTTCGTCGACAAGAACATCAGGAAGCCTGAGGACATCAAGGGCAAGACGGTGGCGATCACACCGGCCGATTCCATGACCCAGATCTGGCCGCTGTTCCTGAAGAAGACCGGCCTGAAGGAGAGCGATTTCCAGACGGTCGCCGGCGACGGCCAGACCAAGCTCAACGCCGTCATCAACGGCCAGGCTGATCTGCTGCTCGGCTACGTCATGGACCAGTCGATGAAGATCAAGGACGCTACCGGAAAGAACGTGTTCCCGATCAAGTTCGCCGACTACGGCATCAACATGGTCTCCTCCGGCATCATCGCCAACGCCGACTATGTGAAGGCCAATGCCGACCTCGTCCGCCGCTTCATGTCGGCGACGACCAAGGCGGTTGAAGCCGCCGAGAAGGAGCCGAAGGCGGCTGCGCAATCGATCCTTGATGCCAACCCCAAGGGCGGCAAGATCGACACGTTGACGCAGGGCTTTGAGCTGACCATCCCGCTCTACCGGACCGCGGAGACCAAGAGCAAGCGGCCGTTCCAGGTCACCGACCAGAACATGACGGACTCCGTCAATCTGATGGTCGAATATGGCGGATTGGATGCCAAGGCCAAGGAGAACCCGAAGGCCTTCTACACCAACGATTATCTGCCGAAGAGCGGATCGTGAAGCAAGCCGCAGCCGTGAGCGAAACCGTGCAGCAGGCCGCGCATCTGAGACTGGTGAGCGACCGGGCTGCCGGCGATGCGTCGGGCATCAAACTGTCCGGCGTGTCGAAGACCTACCGGACGCGCGACGGCGACGTGCCGTCGCTGCGTCCGCTCGATTTCCACATCAACGACGGCGAGTTCTTCGTCGTGGTCGGCCCAAGCGGCTGCGGCAAGTCCACGCTGCTCAAACTGATCTCGGGGTTGCTGCCGCCGACATCAGGTGAGGTCCTGGTCGAGGGCGAGAAGGTCACGAAGCCGCACGGCAATGTCGGCATCGTCTTCCAGAACGCGCTGCTGCTGCCCTGGCGCAACATCCTCGCGAACGTGATGCTCCCGATCGACATGAAGCGGCTGCCGCGACAACACTATCTCGATCGCGCCAAGGCGCTGTTGAAGCTGGTCGGCCTCGAAGGTTTCGAGAAGAAGCTGCCCTGGCAGCTCTCCGGCGGCATGCAGCAGCGCGCCTCGATCTGCCGTGCGCTGGTGCACGATCCCAAGATCATGCTGATGGACGAACCGTTCGGCGCACTCGATGCGCTGACGCGCGAGCGCATGAATGTCGAACTGATGCGGATCCAGCGCGAGACCAGGAAGACGGTGCTCTTGATCACGCATTCGATTCCCGAGGCCGTGTTCCTCGCCGACCGCGTGCTGGTCATGACCGAGCGGCCCGGTGCGATCGCTGCGATCTACGACGTGCCGCTGCCGCGCCCGCGTTCGCTCGATGTGATGGCCGATCCTGTTTTCACCGAGCTCGTGCAACGCATCCGCAAGCATTTCTTCTCCCAGGGTGCACTGGACTGACGATCATGGCACCGCGCCTGAAGCTGCGAGACATCGCTTTCTTCGAACGCCCCGTGCATTTCGCGCGGCCGTTTCGCTTTGGCGCGATCACCATCAACGCGACGCCGCAGCTGTTCGTGCGGGTCGAGATCGAGGTCGAGGGCAGGGGGACGGCGGTCGGCGCCAGCGCCGAGTTGCTGGTGCCCAAATGGTTCGACAAGCGGCCGGAGCGGTCACCGGCGCAGACGGTCGACGGCTTGCGGCGCTCGCTGGAGATTGCGCGGGGCCTTTATCTTGCGCGGACTGGATTCTTGACGGCGTTCGATCTGCATGCCTCGTGCATCGGTGCCCAGGTCGCGACTTGTGCGAAAAAGAACATTCCGGCGCTTGCTGCGGCTTATGGCCCGGCGGAGATCGACAAAGCGATCCTCGATGCGCTGCTCCGCGCCGGCGAGACCAACTTTTTCGACGGGATGGCCGGCAACATTGCCGGCATCGATGCGCGGCTTTCGCCGGACCTCAAGGAAGCGGATCTCACGGCGTTTCTCGCCGGCCGGAAGCCGCCGCCGCGCGTTGCCATCAGGCATACCGTCGGCCTCGACGATACCGTCGAAGGCGATGGCGGCGTGGCCGATGCACGCGAGAACGCCGGTGCGAATTATTTCAAGCTGAAGCTGTCGGGCGATCCCGCAGCCGATGCAGGACGGCTGGCGCGGATCGGCAAGGAACTCGACACGCTCGGGCGCGACTACAAGGTGACGCTCGACGCGAACGAGCAGTACGCCGATCTTGCCGCACTACAGGCACTGATGGACCGGCTTGATCGTGATTCCGCGCTACGCCCGATCGCCTCGCGCTTGCTCTATGTCGAACAGCCGATGCCGCGAGACATCACCCGGCAATCGCCGCTCGGCTCGCTGGCCGCGCACGGCTTCATCATCGACGAGGCCGACGATTCCTACGATGCCTTCCCGGCGGCGCGTGCGCTCGGCTATTGCGGCATCTCCTCGAAATCCTGCAAGGGCCTCTACAAGTCCATCGTCAATGCGACCCGCGCAGCGAAATGGAGCGCGGGCGGCGCGCGGTTCTTCGTGACCGGCGAGGATCTGACCTGCCAGGCGGGTCTCGCCGTGCAGCAGGATCTCGCGCTCGGTGCCTTCATCGGCGTGACCCATGCCGAACGCAACGGCCACCACTATGTCGACGGCTTCGGCGATACGCCCGCCGCTGAAGCTGCGGCCTTCGCCGCCGCGCATCCCGATCTCTATGCCGATGCCGGGCAGGGCATCCGCCTCTCCATTCACAACGGCGATCTCCTGACGGGATCGCTTCATGCAACGGGCTTTGCGACGTCGGTCCATCCGGACTGGTCGGCGCTCCGCCCGCTCGAACAGCCAACATCACCTTGGGAGTAATTGGCATGACCACCCAACGCCTCGGCCTCATCATGAACGGCGTCACCGGCCGCATGGGTCTCAACCAGCATCTGATCCGCTCGATCGTCGCGATTCGCGAGCAGGGCGGCGTTCGGCTGAAGAACGGCGACCGCGTGATGCCCGATCCGATCCTGGTCGGCCGCAGCGCCGACAAGGTCGAAGCCCTCGCCAAGCGCTACAACATCACGCGCTGGACCACCGACCTCGATGCGGCGCTCGCCGACCAGAACGACACCATGTTCTTCGACGCCGCAACCACGCAGGCGCGGCCCGGTCTTTTGACCCAGGCCATCAATGCCGGCAAGCACGTCTATTGCGAGAAGCCGATCGCGACGAATTTCGAAGAGGCGATCGAGGTCGTCAAGCTCGCCAACGCAAAGGGCGTCAAGCATGGCACGGTGCAGGACAAGCTGTTCCTGCCTGGCCTGAAGAAGATCGCCTTCCTGCGCGATTCCGGCTTCTTCGGCCGCATCCTCTCGGTGCGCGGCGAATTCGGCTATTGGGTGTTCGAAGGCGGTTGGCAGGAGGCGCAGCGGCCGTCCTGGAACTACCGCGACGAGGACGGCGGCGGCATCGTCCTCGACATGGTCTGCCACTGGCGCTACGTGCTCGACAACCTGTTCGGCAATGTCCAGAGCGTGGTCTGCATCGGCAACACCGACATCCCCGAGCGTTTTGACGAGCAGGGCAAGAAGTACAAGGCGACCGCGGATGATTCCGCCTACGCGACCTTCCAGCTCGAGGGCGGCGTCATCGCCCATATCAACATGTCCTGGGTGACGCGCGTCTATCGCGACGACCTCGTCACCTTCCAGGTCGACGGCACACACGGCTCGGCGGTCGCGGGCCTGTCGGATTGCATGATCCAGGCGCGGCAGGCAACGCCCCGGCCGGTGTGGAATCCCGACGAGAAGCGGCTGCACGACTTCTACGGCGACTGGCAGAAGCTGCCTGACAACGTCACCTACGACAACGGCTTCAAGGAGCAGTGGGAGATGTTCATCCGCCACGTCTACGAGGACGCGCCCTACAAGTTCACGCTGCTCGAAGGCGTCAAGGGCGTGCAGCTCGCCGAATGCGCGCTGAAGAGCTGGAAGGAGCGGCGCTGGATCGACGTCGCCCCGATCAAGGCCTGAGGAGGGACACATGAACAAACCCGTCCAGCCGATGTCGTCATTGTCGCTGAAGTTGCCGAAAGCGGATCGTTCGATCGAGACCTACCGGCTCGCGGCGTCGCGAACGTTCCCCGCGAAGCTCGAAGGATCTTTGAACCGCATCGCCTTCTCGGCCGTGCACACGGTCGTCGATCCCTTCGCGGACAACGATCCCTGGCTCTCCGCCGCTGTCGACTGGGACAAGACCATCGCCTTCCGCGAGCACGTCTGGGACCTCGGCCTCGGCGTCGCCGAAGCCATGGACACCGCGCAGCGCGGCATGGGGTTGGACTGGCCGACCTCGCTGGAGCTGATCACACGTTCGGTCGGTGCCGCCAAGCGGCGCAATGCGCTGGTGTTCTCCGGCGCAGGTACGGATCATCTTGCGGTCGAGGATGCCAAGAGCCTCGACGACGTCATTCGCGCCTATGAGGAGCAGCTCTCGGCCGTCGAGAAGGTCGGCGGCCGCATCATCCTGATGGCGTCGCGTGCTCTCGCAAAACTCGGCCGCAGCGCCGACGATTACGCCAAGGTCTACAACCGCGTGCTGTCGCAGGTCCGCGAGCCCGTGATCATCCACTGGCTCGGCGATATGTTCGATCCCGCTCTGACCGGATATTGGGGCACCAAGGACCTCGACAAGGCGATGGACGTTGCGGTGGCCATCATCAACAACAACGCTGCCAAGGTTGATGGCGTCAAGGTCTCGCTGCTCGACAAGCAGCGCGAGATCGACATGCGCAGGCGCCTGGACAAGCGCATCAAGATGTACACCGGCGACGATTTCAACTACGCGGAGCTGATCGCCGGCGACGACCAGGGCTTTTCGCACGCACTGCTCGGCATCTTCGACGCGATTGCGCCGGCGGCGTCCTACGCGCTGTCGCGGCTCGCGGCAGGCGACGCGGCTGGCTTCCACGACGTGCTGGGGCCGACGGTGCCGCTGTCACGCCACATCTTCAAGGCGCCGACGCGGTTCTACAAGACCGGCGTCGTCTTCATGGCCTATCTCAACGGCCACCAGGATCATTTCACAATGGTTGGCGGGCAAGAGAGCGCGCGCTCGATGCTGCATCTGGCCGAGCTGTTCCGGCTGGCCGATCAGGCCGGCCTGCTCGCCAATCCGGAACTGGCGACACGGCGGATGAAGACCGTGCTGGCCTCGCACGGACTGGAAGACTGATGCGCGATTTCTCGTCCGACCATCGCTGGCTGTCACTCAACACGGCGACGGTCCGCAAGCAGGGTGACCTCGTCGAGATCATCGAGGCCTGTGCAAGGCATGGCATCCGCGCCATCGACCCCTGGCGTGATCAGGTCGCTGCCGTCGGTCTCGATCGTACTGCGCGCGCGGTGCGTGAGGCCGGGCTCGATCTCTCAGGCTATTGCCGCGGCGGCATGTTCACCTCGGACGCATCGCGTCGCGGCGAAGTGCGCGACGACAACCGCCGCTGTGTCGACGAAGCCAAGGCGCTGGGCGCGCCCTGCATCGTTCTCGTCGTTGGCGGCCTGCCGCAATATTCGCGGCCGGGCAGCGAGGCGTCGAAGGATATCGCGGGAGCGCGCGGGCAGGTCGAGGAAGCGCTTGCCGACATGCTCGACTACGCCAAACAGGCAAAACTGCCGCTGGCGATCGAGCCGCTCCATCCGGCCTATGCAGCCGACCGCGCCTGCGTGAACACGACGAAACAGGCGCTCGACATCTGCGATCGGCTCGACCCCGGCCGCAGCGGCATGCTTGGCGTAGCGCTCGACGTCTATCACATCTGGTGGGATCCGGAGCTGATGGCCCAGATTGCCCGCGCCGGCAAGGATCGCCTGCTCGCGTTCCATGTCTGCGACTGGCTGGTGCCGACCAGGGACATCCTCAACGACCGCGGCATGATGGGCGACGGCGTCATCGACATCCAATCGGCGCGCGCCGCGGTCGAGGCGCAGGGGTTTGCCGGCTATTCGGAGATCGAGATCTTCTCCAACGACTGGTGGGGCAAGCCGATGGACGCGGTGCTGCGCACATGCATCGAACGGCACAGGACGGTGGTGTAGCTCCCACGCGCGCTGTCCTCACGGGCTTGCGACTTGTTGCCGCGTGTTGAAGTGCGCCTTCCGCTTGACGGCACCGAAGCGGCGGGCTCGGGCGATTCCGCGAGCCGGTTGGAGTACCACCAACGAGAGGTGGACAGCCGTCAGCTTTCAGGCAGAATGATATCATCCCGATGCCGCAGCCTCGCCACGGTCTGCGCCAGATCGGATGCGGTAATGAGTGGCATCAACGATCGGCAGGCACGGCGGATGTACCCACGCCTGATGATCTTGGATGGCCCCGACGTGCAATCGTCGGGGCCATTGTTGTGATTGGCATGCCGGAGGCCCCGGCGTGTTCCAGCCCCAGGCCCGTTCTATTGCGGCAATAAGGAAAGACCGCCCGAAGGCGGTCTTGCAGTCCAATGTGCCGGGCCAAAATAGTTTCGGGATCAAACCTTGTCCGGCCCGGTCTAATCGCCAGCTAACCACTATCCCGGGAAGGCCGCTGACAATTAAGATTTCAGTCCTGAAATGGAATGCACCAGCGACTTGGGAACCCGTCGTCCGACGCGAGTCTTGTTGCGTGCCTGCGTACAGCGCTGGCCGAAGGGGCTACGGCGCTGAGAACTTCGACTAGCTCTCAGGCTGGAGCTGCTCACGTCGGTGAAAAGTCAGACGATTGCGCTATCATCGATTGACCGTCAAACACCGGACTATCACTCGTCAATTCAATCTGCGAAATTGTGACAACATAAGTGCGCTTGTAAACAAGCTGGCGCGAAGGGAGGTTCGCAGTGGAGGCAGTGGAGAGAGTGCAGCGCTTGCGTGCGATGAGTTCGCTGTGCCGCCAACAGGCCGCGTACAACAGCATGAACAAATGGAAGCTGCTCGCAGAAGCAGAATACTGGGACCACCTGGCCGATCTTGAGTTGTCTGCTCACTCCCAGCAATGCAGCGCCATCAGCTCGGATGAGAAAGAGCGGCCTCAAGCGATCCCAACCGCGACTGACGCTGGACCGAAGACGATTTCCGTCGCGTGAGGTCAAGGCGAGGCGGTTGTTTGCATTCCGTGCCACCGCATTTCTCACAGAGAGAAGCGGCCCGGACACGTATGTTCTGGCCGAACTGTGGAGCAGGGCGATGATGGCACCCCGCGTCGCTCGGCCGCTGCGCACATTGCAACGAGGGAATGCGACGCTGCTGCCGTCACGGGCCTGCGAGCTGTTGCAGCGTGTTGAAGCGCGCCTTCTGCTCGCTGCTCAGCGTGGCATAGAACTCGTCCAGGGCGGGCTCGACAAGTTTGGCGGCCTGAAGCATGGCCTCGAGCCGGTGCTGCATCGCCTCTAGTCGTCCGACCGGCGTCAGCGGTACATCGTTCGGACAGGCCGCCTGTAGGCCCTCAACGCCCTTCGCCGTCGCCTCGCCGAGGCGGTCGAGCGCTTCCTTCTGCTTGCCCGCGGGGTGGAGGACAGCCTCGATCCTCTGGATCGGCAACTGGGTCAGGCCGGACTTCGGATCGCCGCAGCCTTCGGCACTGGCTTCCTGGGCATTGGCTTGCTGCTGCCGAGGCGAGCGGTCGCCGATTTTGGGGCCGAGCGCGTTGAAGCGGGCCTGCTGCTCGTCACTGAGCGAGTTGTAAAAAGTCTCCAGTGCCGGTCGCACGATCTTGACCGCATCCAGTGTCGCGCTGACGCGGTTCATCATCGCCCGCAAGCGGCCAGGCGGCGTCAGTGCATATGTCTCTGCGCAGGAGTCCTTGAAAACACCGGCGGCGTTGGCCGCCGCGGTCTTCAACGCGTCGAGCAGCGCGCGTTGCTCCGCCGTCGGCCGCACCGCCCGCGTGATATCGTCAAGCGGCCAAGCGGTGACGCCCTTGTCCGGCGTGCCGCACAATTGCTGCAGCGTTTGCGGGCTCACGCTGGCGCGCTGGCGCGCGCGGGTGCCGCCGCCGGCTTGCGGATAGTCATTCGGGTTGGTGCTGGCATAGGCGGAATAGGGACTGTCATCGCCCCAGAACACGGTGTTGACGAAGTCGTCATACGCGTACGCCCAATAGCCGGGCTCGTAGGCATAGGACCAGAACGTGTAGTCAAAAATGTCGGAATAGGCGTAAGGCCAGAACACGGGCCCAAGCCATGCCACGAACACCGCGGGATGGCGGTGTCGCCAGGCCTGCCGGGGAGCCCAGCCGCTGTGGCGGGCGACGAGGGCCGCCTGGGTTTGCGCAGTCGCCCGCTCGCGGAAGTGCGCGGCAAACCGCCCGCGCGCGGCGGCAGCCGCTGCGGCTGTTGCAGCGGGGGCCTGCGGTCCCAGCCTCTGCTGGCGCGACAGATCGATTTGCTGCGCCCGTTGCTCGTGCTGCAGCCGACGGTTCTGCGCCTGCAGTGCGCGTTCTTGTGCGCGTTGTGCGCGTGCGCCTTCAGGTTTTTGCGACTGCAAGGTCTGCACACGTTGCTGGAGGCGATCGATGCGGGTCTGGCGCTCCGTGGTCTGGCGCGACAGCATCTCGCGCTGTCGCTGCTCGACGTGCTGCTCACGCTGTTGTGCGCGCTGCTCGCGCTCCAGCAGCCTATTTTGCGACTGCAGCAACCGCTGCTGCTCGCGTTGCGCTCTTGCGCCTTCCGGCTTTTGCGACTGCAATGTTTGCACACGCTGCTGCAAATGGTCGATGCGGCCCTGGCGTTCCGAGGCTTGGCGCGACAGCGTCTCGCGCGGCTGTTCCCGCCGCTCGCTCACGGTCGGCGGCGCGCTGGGGTGTGAGGGGGCGGCAATATGCGGCGTCGGCGGCGGTGCCATCGCCGGACGTTGCGGTGCTGCCGGAGCGCGGTGGAATTCAGGTCGCGGTGCCGCCACGAGCGGGGCAGCTCGCTGCGGCGGTGCCGCGAAGTGCGGGGCCGGGCGCGGCGGCGGGGAGGCCATGCGAGGCGCCGGATTCGGCGCCATGGCCGGCCGCTGCGGCATGGCCGGGGGATGAAATGCCGGCGCGGCAGGACGCGCCATCGCAGGTGGCGCCGCCGGTCGGGCCATCGCGGGCGGCGCTGCCGGTCGGGCAGCCGCTCCCGGTGGTCCACCCCGATGGTCCTGGGCGGACGCTCCGACGCTCGCCGCGAGCATCGAGGCACCGACCAAAAACGCCGAAAGGCACACGGCACGCGGAAGCATGATCGCAACTCCACGCTCGTCCCAGTCGCCCGGAACCGTTCAACGCGCAGGCGGCGAAATCGTTCGTTGTTGACTGCCAGCGGCCTTGCGGTCTTCCGACGCAGGCAGACCTCACGCGAAATCCTGTGTCAGGGTGGCAGCGATTCTCTCCAAGGCCCAGTCAACCTGGTCACTGGTAATCACCAGCGGCGGGGCGAAGCGGATCGTGTGCTCGTGGGTATCCTTGGCGAGGATGCCTTCGGTCTGCAGAGCCTTACAGTAGCGGCGCGCACGGCCGGCTTCAGGGTTGAGCTCGACCGCCAGCATCAGTCCTCGTCCGCGCACGTCGCGCACGGTGTTGGCGCGGATGCTTCTGAGGCCTTTCAGGAAGCGTTCACCTTGCACCGCAGCGTTCTCGATCATCCCTTCCTCGACGATAACGCGGAGCGCCGCGCGCGCCACCGCGCAGGCGAGCGGATTGCCACCGAATGTTGAGCCATGCTGACCTGGTTTCAGCGTGCCGAGGACCTCGTTGTTGGAAAGCACGGCCGAGACGGGATAGAAACCGCCGGACAAAGCTTTGCCGAGCAGGGTCACATCCGCCTCGATGCCCTCGTGCTGTTCCGCAAGCAGCTTGCCGGTGCGGCCGAGTCCAGTCTGGATCTCGTCGAGGATCAGCATCACGTCGTGCGCAGTGCAGAGCTCGCGCACCCCCGTGAAATAGCCTGCCGGTGGAATGATGACGCCGGCTTCGCCCTGGATGGGTTCGACCAGGAAGGCGACGGTGTTCGGCGTGATGGCCTCTTCGAGCGCGGCGAGATCGCCGAAGGGAATGATCTTGAAGCCCGGCGCGAAGGGGCCGAAATGTTCGCGCGTGGCCGTGTCGGTCGAGAAGCCGACGATACCGAGGGTGCGTCCATGGAAATTGTTGGCGCAGACGATGATCTCGGCTTGCCCGTCGGGCACCCCCTTCACCTCATAGCCCCATTTGCGCACGGACTTGATCGCGCTCTCAACGGCTTCGGCTCCGCTGTTCATCGGCAGCACCTTGTGAGAGCCGGTGAGTTCCGCGATCTCCTCGTAGAAGGGAGCGAGCTGGTCGTTGTGGAATGCGCGCGAGGTCAGGGTCAATCGGCCGGCCTGCTCGACCATGGCGGCCAGGATTTTCGGGTGGCAATGGCCCTGGTTGACCGCCGAATAGGCGGAGAGGCAATCCAGATATCGGTTGCCTTGCGTGTCCCAAACGAAGACGCCTTCGCCGCGCGACAGGACAACGCCAAGCGGCTCGTAATTGCGGGCGCCGAAGCGCGCCTCCCTCGAGATGAAATCAGCGACTGGCGGACTACTCATTCGTCACTCCAGCTCACGTGTCTTGCGCATTCTAACAGATCTAATGCGTGGCTCGTTCGAAATGATGCGCGCGGGGCCTCAACCTATGGAGCAGGGCACGCTCAGGAAGCCGCGGAACCGCACCCGTCCGCCCCGCACCGGATGGCCGCTCACGGCATAGTTCGGGAAGCGCGCCAGGAAGCGCGAGATCGCAATCGTGCCTTCGAGCCGCGCCAGCGCCATGCCGGCGCATTGATGCGCGCCGGTGGCGAAGGCGAGATGCCGGTTCGGCGTGCGCGCGATGTCGAAGCGTTCGGGCTCCGGAAACTGGGCGGGATCGCGGTTGGCCGCCCCGATGCACAGCGTCACCGACGTGGCCGCGTCGAGCATGACGCCGCCGAGCTCGATCTTCTCTGTCGTCATGCGGTTGCCGAGCTGGTTCGAGCTCTCGTAGCGCAGTATCTCTTCGACGGCAGTCTTGATCATGTCGGAGTTTTCGATCAGCCGCTGCTTCTGGTCCGGATTCCGGTGCAGCGCGACGAGGCCGTTGCCGATCAGATTGGTGGTGGTCTCGTGCCCGGCATTGAGCAGGAAGATGCAGTTGTGCAGCAGCTCCTTCTCGGTCAGCCGCTCGCCGTTTTCCTCGCCGTTGCCTTCTCCCTGGATCAGGCGCGTCAGCACGTCACGCTCGGGATTGCCCGGCTTTTGGCGCCTGCGCGCGACCAGGGTTTCGAGATAGGCGAGGAAGTCCTTCACCGCCTTGTTGCCGCGCGCAGCCACTTCGGGCGACACCACCGGTTCGAGTGCACCGAGGATCGCCAGCGACCAGTCGCGCAGCGGCTCGCGTTCGTCGTGCGGAACGTCGAGCAGATTGCCGATCACTTCGATGGGGATCGACGCGGCGAAGTCGTCGATCAGCTCGCAAGCCCCCTTGGCGGCGATGGCATCGAGCAGGCCGTCGACCAGCTTGACGATATCAGGCTCCATCCCCGCGATCGCGCGCGGCGACAGTGCGCCCATGATCAGGCGGCGCACGCGGGTGTGGGCGGGCGGGTCGTTGAAGACGAGGCTCGTGGTGTGGTGCTCGTAAAGCGGGGTGTCGCCGTATTTCGGCGCGAACTCGCGCTTCTTGTCCGAACTGAACGACTTTGTGTTTTTGTAGGTGGTGACGAGATCGTCATAGCGGGTCAGGAACACAGTGCCGTTCGGGAGGCGCTTGACCGGCTCGTTTTCCCGCAGTGCACGATAAGTCGGGTAGGGATCGTCGTAGAATTCGGGTGTCAGCTTCTCCAGATCGAAATTGGCCGCCAGTTCTTTCGCACTTGCGTTCATCGCCGCCATACTCGCCGGTTGAGACCGATATGCTGTTTTCGCTCTTTCGAGCGGCTCGGCTCACCGTCTACAGTCGTGTCGTGATTTGCAAGCCGACCGGACAGGAAAATGCACGCCCGCGCTGACGCTGCTGACACGGCCCCGAATTGGCCCGACGATATTTTCGCGACATTGCAACGCTTCGACGTCCGGCAGGTGCCTTACGTGCCAGATGCCGGCCATTCGAAGCTGATCCAGCGCGTGCTGGCCTCATCCACGATGCGCGGCATTCCGCTGACGACGGAGGAGGAGGGCGTCGCGCTCCTGGCCGGGGCCTGGACGGGCGGACAACGCGGCGTGCTTCTGATGCAGTCGAGCGGGGTCGGCAATTGCATCAACATGCTGTCACTGATCCCGATCCTGCGCTTTCCGTTCCTCACGCTCGTGACCATGCGTGGCGAGTGGGGCGAGTTCAATCCGTGGCAGGTGCCGATGGGATCGACCACGCAGGGCGTGTTCGAACTCTCGGGCGTCCAGGTGCTGCGCGCGTCCAATGCGGCCGAGGTGCCGGCCGTGCTGGAGGCGGCCGCAGCGCAGGCCTACAACGCGCTGACGCCCACCGCCGTCCTGCTGTCGCAGCGCCTGATCGGCGCCAAGGTTTTCACCAAATGAGCAAGGCCAATCTCCTCGACCGCCGCCAAGTGGTGTCCACCCTGCTTGCGAACCGCAAGGACGTCGTCGCGATCGGCGGCCTCGGAGCCTCCACCAACGACATGTGTGCCGCCGGCGACCACGCCCGCAACTTCTACCTCTGGGGCGGCATGGGCGGCGCGGCGATGATCGGGCTTGGCCTGGCGCTGGCGCAACCAAAACTGCCGGTGCTGGTCATCACCGGCGACGGCGAGATGCTGATGGGGATGGGGAGCCTTGCCACCATCGGCCTGCAGAAGCCGTCCAATCTCTCGATCGTGGTGCTCGACAACGAGGCCTATGGCGAGACCGGCGGCCAGACCAGCCACACCTCCGCGGCTGCCGACCTCGTCGGCGTCGCCAGGGCCTGCGGCATCGGGGACGCCCGCGCGATCTCGACCATGGCCGAGGTCGAGGCCTTCGCCAAAGCCGTCCACGACGTCTCGGCGGGGCCGCGATTTGCCAATGTGAAGATCGACAGCGCCAGCCTGGAACGGATTCTCCCAATCCGGGACGGGACTTACATCGTCAACCGGATCCGTGGCGATCTCGGTTTCCAGCCGATCTAGCCCCGCTTGGCCCTGTCCTGAGCAACGTTCCCGGCCCTCCGGGCGGGGAAGTGTGGCCATTTTCCAACAAGTTTGCACCCACATAGGTTGCGCCGCAGCATTCTGCTTGACTTTTGCGTGGGTGAGTGCTTACTCACTAACATGAGCTCATTGCGAATGACGAGCGACCTGAGGCGTCAATTGATCCTCGGTGCCGCAAAGCGCTGCTTTGCCCGACACGGCTATACCGGCACCACGACCAAGAGCGTGGCGGCCGCGGCTGCCATTTCCGAGGCGCTGCTGTTCAAGCATTTCCCGTCCAAGGCGGCGCTCTACGCCGAAATCCTCAGCGACGAATGCGAAGCCGATCCGGCACTGATGGACCTGCTCGAGCGGGAGCCCTCGACGGCTACGCTGGTCGAGTTGATCCGCGGCATGGTCCAGCATTTCCTCCACATCGCCGACGGGCCCGATCAGGAGGAGGCGCAGCGCCTGCGACTGATGGCCACCAGCCATCTGGATGACGGCGAATTCGCCCGTCTGCTATATGCCAAGATCGAGAAGCTGATCGGGGCGGTCTTCCTCGCCTCGCTCGAGCGTACGGTTGCCGCCGGGGACGCACGGCCATTCAGCGGCGATCCGCTCAACCTGTTCTGGTTCGCGCATCATTCGGTGATGATGGCTGCGCTGACCAGGCTGCCGGCCACGCCCTGCCTCGTCTACGGCAAGGCGAACGATCTGGAGCGGCAGCTCTGTGAGTTTCTCCTGAGGGGTATCGGACTTAACGACGCCGCAATTGCTTCGCATTTGGGCCGCGATCAGGCCGCGGATGCGGGCAAGACGGCGATTGCAGAAAGCGCATGACATGAACATCGTAACCGAACACAAGATTTCGGGCGAACCGATCGACACCAAGGCTCGCCGGCGTCCGGTTAGGCCAGTGCTGTGGTTCATCATCGTCGGCACGCTCCTGGGCGTGCTCGTTGGCGGCCTCGTCTGGTTCAATTACTTCCGCGGCCAGATGATCAAGCAGTTCTTCGCCAACAACAAGCCGCCGCCGACCGCGGTCAGCGCGGCCGAGGCGAAGTCCGAGGTGGTCCCGAACCTGCTCACCGCAGTCGGCGGCCTTGCCGCCGTGCACCAGGTCGACGTCAGCGCCGACGTCAATGGCCGCGTCACCGAGATCAAGTTCGAGCCAGGTACGCATGTCGATTCCGGCACGCCGCTGGTGCAGTTCTTCGACATGCCGGAGCAGGGCGACCTCGCCAACTACAAGGCGCAGGCAACCGTCGCACAGCTCTCGCTCGACCGCGCCAAGCAGCTGGCATCGCGCCAGTTCGGCCCGCAGGCGACCGTCGATAACGCGCAGGCCGCCTACGATCAGGCGCTGGCCGGCATCGCCAAGACCGAGGCGGTGATCTCGCAGAAGCTGGTGCGTGCGCCGTTCTCCGGCGATCTCGGCGTCCGCAAGGTCGAAGTCGGCCAGTACCTGACGGCCGGCACGGCGATCGTCTCGCTGACCGATCTGTCGGAGCTGTGGGCCAACTTCACGGTGACCGAAAAGGACTCGGGCAACCTCAAGGTCGGCCAGCCGGTCCGGCTCAAGGTCGACGCCTACCCCGGCCGCACCTTCGATGCCAAGATCACCACGATCGAGCCGCAGGTCGCGGCCGACACCCGCAACATCCGCGTGCAGGCGACGGTCGCCAATCCGGAGAAGATCCTGAAGCCGGGCATGTTCGTGACCACGACGGTGGTGCTGCCGGCGAAGCCGGCCGTGATCACCGTGCCGGAAACGGCGGTCGATTACACGCTGTACGGCGACTCCGTGTTCGTGATCACCGAGAAGAAGGAAGAGGACGGCAAGACCAGCCTCTCCGCAGTGCGCACGTTCGTGCAGACCGGCAGCCGGGTCGACGGTCGCGTCGAAATCATCAAGGGCGTGAAGGTGGGCGACAAGGTCGTCGCTGTCGGCCAGCTCAAGCTGCAATCGGGCGCCCCAGTTGCGATCTCGACCGATCCGGCGCCGCAGATCCCGGCGCAGCCGCCGCGCTACTGATCCAATACATCCAGGTGATCCGGCCTCGCCGGGTCACTTTTCTTGAGACAAAGAAATCGAGATCGCCGCGATGCGCTTTACCGATATTTTCATCAAGCGACCGGTCCTGTCGGTCGTCGTCAGTCTGCTGATCCTGCTGATCGGCCTGCGCGCGGCGATGGTGCTGCCGATCCGGCAATATCCGAAGCTGTCGAACACGGTCATCAACATCACGACCGTCTATCCCGGCGCGTCCGCAGACCTGATCCAGGGCTTCATCACGACGCCGATCGAGCAGGCGGTCGCCTCGGCCGAAGGCGTCGACTACATGACCTCGTCCTCGGTGCTCGGCACCTCGACGATCCAGGTCTACATCAAGCTGAACTTCGATCCGAACCAGGCGCTCACCGAGGTGCTCGCCAAGACCAACTCGGTCAAGTACCTGATTCCAAAGGAATCCAACGACCCGATCGTCACCAAGACCACCGGCCAGACCACGGCCGTGATGTATCTCGGCTTCTCCTCCGAGGAGCTGTCGGGCTCGGCGATATCAGACTATCTGACGCGTGTGGTGCAGCCGGTGCTGTCGACGGTCGACGGCGTGGCCTCGGCCGACATTCTGGGCGGCCAGACCTTTGCGATGCGGCTGTGGCTCGATCCCATGAAGATGGCCGGCCGCAACGTGTCGCCGGCCGATGTCGCCGCCGCGATCGCCGCCAACAACTTCCAGTCCGCAGCGGGGCAGACCAAGGGCTATCTGATCGTTTCCAACATCTCGACGAACACCAGCCTGACTGACGTCAACCAGTTCAGGAAAATGATCGTCAAGGCCAAGGACGGCGGCTTTGTGCGGATGGAGGACATCGCCACAGTCGAACTCGCCGCCCAAAGCACGGATGCCAGCGTCGCCTTCAATGGCGAGCATGCGATCTTCATTGGCGTGAACGCGACGCCGCAGGGCAACCCGCTGACGCTGGTCAAGGGCGTGCGCGCGCTGTTCCCCGAACTCGAGCGCAATCTTCCGCCGTCGATGAAGATGAAGGTCGCCTACGACTCGACCAAGTTCATCCAGTCTTCGATCGACGAGGTGGAGAAGACGCTGGGTGAAGCCGTGATCATCGTGATCGTGGTCATCTTCCTGTTCCTGGCCTCGCTCCGTTCGGTCATCATTCCCGTCGTCACCATTCCGCTGTCGATGATCGGCGTCTGCACCTTGATGCTGGCGTTGGGTTTCAGCTTCAACCTTCTGACCCTGCTCGCGATGGTGCTCGCGATCGGCCTCGTGGTCGACGACGCCATTGTCGTGGTGGAGAACATCCATCGCCATCTGGAGGAGGGGAAGACGCCGGTTCAGTCGGCGCTGGAAGGCGCGCGCGAAATCGTTGGGCCGGTCATCTCCATGACCATCACGCTCGCGGCGGTGTACGCGCCGATCGGCTTCCTCGGCGGCCTGACCGGTTCGCTGTTCCGCGAATTCGCCTTCACGCTCGCGGGCTCGGTGATCGTGTCAGGTGTGATCGCGCTGACGCTGTCGCCGATGATGTGCTCTATTCTGCTCAAGAATACCGAAGAGGGCCGCTTCGCCAAGCTGGTCAACAAGGTGTTCGGCGCTTTGACGCGCTGGTATGGGCGCAGGCTCGACCGTTCGCTCGATTACAAGGCGATCACCGGTCTGTTCGCGGTGACGATCCTCGGGCTGGTCGGCTTCCTCTACATGCACACCTCGAAGGAGCTGGCGCCTGAGGAGGACCAGGGCATCGTGTTCGCGGTGACCAAGGCGCCGAAATACGCCAACATCGACTATGTCGATTTCTACGGCGAGAAGCTCGACGAGAAATTCCAGAAGTTCCCCGAAACCGATCTGCGCTTCGTGCTGAACGGCATCAACGGCCCGCAGGGCGGCATCGCCGGCATGCTGCTGAAGTCGTGGGACGAGCGCAAGCGCTCGTCGATCCAGTTGAAGCCGCTGGTGCAGGCCGAGCTTTCCAAGATCGAGGGCGTGCAGGCTTTCGCGTTCAACCTGCCGCCGTTGCCGGGTGGCCCCGGCGGTCTGCCGGTTCAGATGGTGATCAATTCCACCGCGGGCTTCCAGACGGTCTATGAGCAGATGGAGAAGCTGAAGGACGCCGCGCGCAAGAGCGGCATGTTCATCGTCTCCGACAGCGACCTCGCCTACAACCAGCCGAACGTGGAGGTCACGATCGACCGCACCAAGGCGCAGGATCTCGGCGTTAACATGCAGAACCTCGGCTCTACGCTCGCGGTGCTGCTCGGTGGCAACTACATCAACCGCTTCAATCTGGAGGGCCGGTCCTACCAGGTGATCCCACAGGTGCCGCGCAGCAGCCGGCTCTCGCCGGAATCGCTCGGCGGCTATTATGTGACGACCAACACGGGCCAGCAGCTCCCGCTGTCGACCGTGGTCTCGGTCAGGACCAAGACTGATCCGAATTCGCTGACGCATTACAATCAGCTCAATTCGGCGACGTTCTCGGCTGTGCCGATGCCCGGCGTGACGGTCGGATCGGCGGTCGACTTCCTCGAAGGCGAGGCCAAGAAGCTGCCGGCCGGCTTCAGCCACGATTATCTCGCGGACTCCAGGCAATACGTGCAGGAGGGCAACCAGCTTGCGATCACCTTCGGTTTTGCGTTGATCATCATCTTCCTGGTGCTGGCGGCGCAGTTCGAGAGCCTGCGTGACCCGTTCGTGATCATGATCTCGGTGCCGATGGCGATCGTGGGTGCGCTGATCCCGCTGTTCTTCGGCATGGCGACCATGAACATCTACACCCAGGTCGGTCTGCTGACCCTGGTCGGGCTGATCACCAAGCACGGCATCCTGATGGTGGAGTTCGCCAACGAGCTCCAGGTCAACGAGCGACTCGACCGCCGCTCGGCCATCGAGATGTCGGCCCGTATTCGTCTGCGGCCGATCCTGATGACCACGGCCGCGATGGTGACCGGCCTGATCCCGCTCCTGACTGCGTCCGGCGCGGGCGCGGCCAGCCGCTTCTCGATCGGTCTCGTGGTGGTCGCCGGCATGTCGATCGGCACGCTGTTCACGCTGTTCGTGCTGCCCGCGGTCTACGTCGTGCTGGCAACCGACCACCGCGCGGCGGCCGATTCCGAGCGGAACAAGGAGGTCAACGATCTCGACCTCAATTCCAAGGCGCTACGACCGACCTGAGCCGCAGGTCAGCGAACCAGAGGGCGGCAGCGGCATCCGTTGCCGCCCTTTTCCTTTGTCCCGCAGCCTGCGGACGCCGTCGGGCTTACGGGGGAGTCCTTTCCGCGTTGGCGAGAGACAAGTTCCGGCCTTCTTGCTAGATTCGCCGGGATGAGCATCTCCCTCCACCCCGACACCCCGCAAGCCAGGACGGCGCCAAGTGCGGCCGCGGCTGGCGTCGTGCCCGGCGAGGCTTCGGGGCGCGGGATCAGGACCCGGCTCTTCACCAAATATGTCGCGCTGTTCGTGGCCGTCGTCGCCATTGCGCTGCTGGCCAACGGGCTGTTCGAGGTCTTCTTCTATTATCGCGAGCACAAGGCCGCGCTGATCCGGGTTCAGCATGAGCAGGCGGAGGCGGCGGCGGCCAAGATCGGCCAGTTCGTCAAGGAGATCGAGAGCCAGCTCGGCTGGACCACGCAGCTGCCCTGGTCGGCGGGCTCGATCGAGCAGCGCCGGTTCGACGCGCAACGGCTGCTGCGCCAGGTGCCCGCGGTCACAGAGCTCGCCCAGGTGGATGCGACCGGCAAGGAGCGCTTGCGAGTCTCGCGGCTGGCCATGGACGCGATCGACAGCGGGATCGACCTGTCGGCCGACCCGAAGTTCACCGAGGCGGTCGCGCACAAGGTCTATTACGGCCCGGTCTATTTCCGCAGGGAGTCCGAGCCCTACATGACGCTAGCGCTGGCCGGCGCGCGCAAGGATGCCGGCGTCAGCATCGCGGAGGTCAATCTCAAGCTGATCTGGGACGTCGTGTCCCAGATCAAGGTCGGCGAACACGGGCACGCCTATGTGGTCGGCCCGGAGGGACGCCTGATCGCGCATCCCGACATCAGCCTGGTGCTGCGCAACACCGACATGTCGGGCCTCGCGCAGGTGCGCGCCGCGCAGGCTGGAGGCGGCACCCTGTCCGACGCGCTCCCCGAAGCGCGCAATATCCAGGGGCAGAAGGTGCTGACCACATCGGCCCCGATCGAGCCGCTGCATTGGACCATGCTCGTCGAGCTGCCGGTCGAGGAGGCCTATGCGGCGCTCTATGCTTCGCTGCAGCGGCTGGCGATCGTGTTGCTCGCAGCGTCGATCTTCGCGGTGCTCGCCGGGATTTTTCTCGCACGCCGCATGGTCGGACCGATCCAGGCCCTGCGCAGCGGCGCCGAGCGGATCGGCGGCGGCGATTTCTCGCAGCGCATCTCGATCAAGACCGGCGACGAGCTCGAAGGACTCGCCGACCAGTTCAACGACATGGGCGCGCGGTTGCAGGAATCCTATGCGGATTTGGAAAACAAGGTCGAGCGGCGGACGGCTGAATTGTCCGAGACGCTCGAGCAACAGACGGCGACTTCTGAGGTGCTGGAGGTCATCAGTTCCTCTCCGGGCGAACTCGCTCCCGTGTTCTACAAAATGCTCGAAAATGCGACGCGGGTCTGTGGCGCAAGTTTCGGCGTCATGAATCTCTGGGACGGTGAAAGCTTCACGATTGCGGCGGATTACAATGTGCCGGCTGCGTTCGCTGCTTCGCGAAAAGATGTGGAAATCCGACCTCGTCCGAACAGCGCGCTCGCCGAGGTCGTCAGGACCCGTGAGGTCGTCCACGTTCACGATGTGCGAAACACACCTGCTTATCTTGCTGGTGGGCCTGCCGTTCGCGCGATCTCAGACGTCGCCGGCGCCCGTACGATCGTCATCGTGCCGATGCTGAAGGAGAACGAGCTGATTGGCACGATCGCGGTCTATCGCAAGGAGGTCCGTCCGTTCGCCGACAAGCAGATCGCACTGGTTGAGAATTTCACCAAACAGGCTGTGATTGCGATCGAGAACGCTCGACTACTCAAGCAGCTTCGTGAGCGTACCACGGAGCTGTCGCAGTCGCTCGACAATCTGCGTACCGCGCAGGATCGCCTGATCCAGACCGAGAAGCTCGCCTCCCTCGGCCAGCTCACGGCGGGGATCGCCCACGAGATCAAGAACCCGCTCAATTTCGTCAACAATTTCTCCTCGGTCTCGACCGAGCTGATCGATGAACTCAACCAGGCCCTGCAATCGGCTTCGCTCGACGGCAAGACGAAGGAGGAGGTCGAGGAGCTGACCGGCATGCTCAGGAGCAATCTGGAAAAGGTGGTGCAGCACGGCAAGCGCGCCGATTCCATCGTCAGGAACATGCTGCTGCATTCGCGCGCGGGTTCCGGCGAGCATCGTCCCAGCGATATCAATGCCATCGTCGAGGAAAGCCTCAATCTCGCCTATCACGGCGCGCGCGCGGAACGGCCCGCCTTCAACGTCACGCTCGAGCGCGAGTTCGATCCCGGGGCCGGGATGGTCGATGTCTATCCGCAGGAGATCGCGCGCGTCTTGCTCAATTTGATCTCGAACGGCTTCTATGCTGCGGCCAAGCGCAAGGAGAGCGCGACGGACGGCTTCGAGCCCACCTTGAACGCGGCCACCAAAAACCTCGGCGACAAGGTCGAGATCCGGATCCGCGACAACGGCACAGGGATTCCGCCCGAGGTGAAGGCGAAACTGTTCAATCCGTTCTTCACCACCAAGCCGGCCGGCGAGGGCACCGGGCTTGGCCTGTCCATGAGTCATGACATCGTCGTGAAACAGCACGGCGGCACGATCGACGTGAACACCACACCCGGTGTATTCACCGAATTCATCATCACGCTGCCGCGCCAGATGGCGGCGGACGATACTCCCGGAGGCAAGAGTTGAACGTTTACATCCTGGTCGTCGATGACGAGCCCGACGTCGAGGCGCTGTTCCGGCAGCAGTTCCGGCGTGACCTACGCGCCGGACGCTTCCAGATGGAATTCGCGCCGTCCGCGTCCGATGCGCTCAGGCTCGCCTCCGAGGTGCGCGACCCCTCGTTGATCCTGATCCTGTCCGACATCAACATGCCCGGCATGAGCGGGCTCGACATGCTGCCCAAGGTGCGCGCCGAGCATCCGGACGTTCCCGTCATCATGATCACGGCCTATGGTGACGCCGAGACGCGCCGGAAGGCGATCGAGCGTGGCGCCATCGGGCTCCTCACCAAGCCGATCGATTTTGCGCTGCTGCGGCAGGAGATCGACACGAGGCTCGAGCAAGCCGCATGACTTCGACCATCCTCTTCGTCGATGACGAGCCAGACCTCGAGGCGCTGATCCTGCAAAAATTTCGCAGGCAGATCCGCGACGGGCTCGTCGACATCATGTTTGCACGCGACGGCGTCGAGGCGCTGGAGTCCCTCGAGCAGAACCCGCATGTCGACATGGTGGTCTCCGACATCAACATGCCGCGGATGGATGGGCTTTCGCTGCTGGCGAAGCTCCAGGAGGCCGAAGACAAGAAGTCGACCATCATCGTCTCGGCCTATGGCGACATGAGCAACATCCGCACCGCCATGAACCGCGGCGCGTTCGACTTCCTCACCAAACCGATCGACTTCGCCGACCTGGAAGCCACGATCGAGAAGACCATTCGCCATATCGAGATGCTGCGCGAGGTGCGGCGCCGTCAGATGGAGGCGGAGCGGGCCCATGCCGCGCTGTCGCGCCATTTCTCGCCCGAGCTCGCCAAGCGTCTGGTGGCGGGCGGCGAGGGTGAGGGGATCGAGGTGCAGTGGCGCGATGTCGCCACCATCTTCACCGATATCACCGGGTTCACCTCCCTGGTCGAGAGCGCGCCGCCCGAGACGCTCGGCGCGCTCCTCAACGAATATGTCGGCGGGATGACCGAAACCATCTTCGCGCACGAGGGGACGGTCGCAAAAATCATCGGCGATGCGATCCAGGTGCTCTTCAATGCGCCCGGCGATCAGCCGGACTATGCGACGCGTGCGGTCGCCTGCGCCCATGACCTCGATGCCTGGGCGCAGGATTTCTGCGCGCGCCAGAGGGCCGTGGGCGTGAATTTCGGCACCACCCGCATCGGCATTCACGCCGGGCCGGCACTGGTCGGCAATTTCGGAGGCAACCGCTTCTTCGACTACACCGCCTATGGAGACACCATCAACATCGCGGCGCGACTGGAGGCCGCCAACAAGCATCTGGGAACACGCATCTGCGCCAGTGCCAGCGTCGCCAAGGCGGCCGAGCATTTTCAAGGCCGTCCCGTCGGTGATCTGATGCTGCGCGGACGCAGCGAACCGCTGCGTGCGTTCGAACCGTTGCTGCAGGAAAAATTCGAAGCGGCAAGGACGGCGCAATATTCCGAGGCTTTTGCCAAGATGGAAGCCGGCGACGTCGCGGCGATGCCGGCGTTTGCCGCGCTGGTCGGGATCCACGCCGACGATTCCCTGGCCGGCTTTCACCTGAAGCGCCTGCTCAACGGCGCCAAGGGTGTCCGCATGAAACTGGAATAGGAGTTCGACATGATTGGTGATTTCTCCGCCGGCAACTATCGTTTCATTCCGTCCGTGTTCCAGTATTCGGCGGGTGCTGCCGCTGACGACGGCTACGAGATCGAGCGGGTTCGGTTCGACCGCCTGGTGCCGCTGGCCGAGGGATTTGCGCTCGCGGCGAAGTATATCCAGGAAGCAGGCCGGCCGCTGACGGCGTTCTGTGCCTGCGAGTTGCGCTCACCGGCGGCCTTCAGCGAGGACGGCTTTCGCGCATTCAACCTGCACTATGTGAAGACGCTGTCCGAATGGGGCATCTTCGACGGCACCACCAATCCGGTGGCGCGCAGCAATGTCTGTCCGGAGATCGATCCGCCGTCCGAGCCGTCGTTCTATGCCTTCTCCTTCACGCGTCCGACGACATCGAAGGCGCCAAGTTTCGTGATCGCCGGTGGCGCCGAGGCGCGCGAGGGCGGCGGGACCTATGTCGAGCGCACCGTGCGCTACCGCGACCTCAGTCCGGAGGGGCTGCGCGAAAAGGTGCGCTTCACCACCACGTCGCAGATGGAAAACCGGATGACGGCCTTCGGCTTCGGCTGGAAGGACACCACCGGCGTGCAGGCCTATTCCGTGCACGATTTCCACCACGCGCTGGTCGACGAACTGGTCCGCCGCGGCGCGTTGCGCTCCGGCCTGACCTGGCATTTCGCCCGTCCGCCAGTGGTCGATCTCGAATACGAGATGGATTGTCGCCGCGTGATGCGCGAGACCGTGATTTGAGGTCCTCATTCTGAGGAGCGGCCGTCAGGCCGCGTCTCGAAGGATGGCTCCAGGTGACAGTCGGGCCTTCATGGTTCGAGACGCGCGTAAGAACGCGCTCCTCACCATGAGGGACTGCTAGCGCTGGCGCGGGTCGAGCGCGTCGCGCAGGCCGTCGCCGAGCAGGTTCAGCGACAGCACCACGAGGAAGATCGCAAGGCCCGGCCAGATCGCCATCCACGGCGCCTGGGTCAGGAAGCGCTGCGCCGCGTTGAGCATGCTGCCCCAGGACGGTGCGGGCGGCTGCTGGCCGAGACCGAGAAACGATAAGGCGGCCTCGGCGATGATGGCGGCGGCGATCGACAGTGTCGCCTGCACCAGCAGCGCCGGCAGGATGTTCGGCAGGATGTGCGAGAAGGCTATCCGCCAGGGCGGATTGCCGAGCGCGCGCGCCGCCTCGACATAGTCTTCGGCCTTGACGCTCAAGACCTGACCGCGCGTCAGACGGATGAAGATCGGCGTCGCCGAGATGCCGATCGCGATCATGGCATTGCCGAGGCTGGGACCGAGGAAGGCGGCCAGCGCAATCGCCAGGATCAGGAACGGGCAGGCCAACATCGCATCGGTGATCCGGCTGATCAGCGCGTCAACAAATCCGCCGCGATAGCCGGCGAGGAGGCCAAGAGGGACGCCGATCCCGAGCGCGATCGCGACCGAGATCAGACCCGCCATCAGGGAGGCCCGCGCGCCGTAGATGACGCGGCTGAGGATGTCGCGGCCGAGATCGTCGGTGCCGAACCAGTGGGCGGCGGTGGGCGGCTTGCGCACCAGGCTCCAGCTCGTCGCAATGGGATCATAGGGCACGACCAGCGGCGCAAGGGCCGCAAGCAGGATGAAAGCCGTGATCACGACAAGTCCGAAGACCGCGGCCTTGCGCTTGAACAGGCGCCGCCGCGCACGGCGGGCCGGGCTGTCCAGCTCGTAGGCCTGGGTGGCGGGACTGGCTGGCAGTGCAGCGTCGGTCATCGTCTAACCTCGCAGCCGCGGATTGACGAGGACATAGGCGACGTCGGCAACGAGATTGAGCGTGATGTAGACTGTGGCCGTCACCAGCACCACGCCCTGCACCACCGCGTAGTCACGGTTGAAGACGGCATCCACGATCAGCTTGCCGAAGCCGGGAATGGAAAAGATCTGCTCGGTCAGCACCGCGCCCGACAATAGCGTGCCGAGCTCGAGCGCTCCGAGGGTGATGATCGGCGTCAGCGCGTTGCGCATCGCATGCTTGAGGATCACCGAGCGCTCGGAGAGACCTTTCGCGCGCGCGGTGCGGACATAGTCGCTCTCCAGAACCTGGAGCATGGCGCTGCGCGTGTGCCGCATCAGGACCGCCGAAATCGCGTTGCCGAGCACGAAGGCCGGCATGATGGTGGCTGCCAGGCTCGCGCGCCAGTCCTCAGTGAGCGGCACATAGCCTGAGGCCGGCAGCCAGCCCAGGTGAATCGAGAACAGGAAGATCATGAGGATTCCGAGCCAGAAATTCGGCGTAGAGATGCCCCACAGCGCGAACAGGTTGGCGCCATAGTCCCAAACCGTGCCCTTCTTCACCGCGGAGATGATGCCGGCGGGAATGCCGATGAGGAATGCGATCAGGATCGCCATCGAGCCGAGCTGGAGCGTCACCGGCAGTTTCTGTGCGATCAGCTCGCGCACCGGCATCTTGTTGCGCAGCGACTCGCCGAAATTGCCGGTGAGGACTCCCTTGAGCCAGTAGACATATTGCACGGGGATCGGCTGATCGAGCTTGTACTGCTGCCGGATCTGCTCGATCGCGGCGGGATCGCGCTCCTCGCCGGCCATCACCAGCGCGGGATCGCCCGGCAGCAATTGCTGGAGCGAGAAGATCAGCACCGACACGAAGAACAGTGTCGGCACGATCTGCGCGATGCGGCGGGCGAGGAAGTTCAGCATGGCTCCACGCGTTTCCCGAGTGATGCCGCGATCACTTGAACTTCAGCCCGACCACGCGCACGAGGCCATCAGGCATCTGCCGGTAGCCCTCGAGCTTCTTCGTATGCGCGATCAGGAGCGTACGATGATAGATGTAGATGATCGGCAGGTCGTCGAGCAGGATCTTGGTCAGCTTCCCGTAGATCGCCTTGCGCTCCTCGACATTGGACGTCGCCCGTCCGTCTTCCATCAGCTTGTCGGCTTCGGGGTTCGAATACACGCCGTCGTTCTGCGGCGCCTTGCTGCGCATGAAGATGTAGGAATTGCCGTCCGGGTCGATGCGTCCGCTCCAGTTGATCTGGAACACCTGGAACTCGCCGGCCTGCGCCTGCTTGAAGGTGGTCGCGAATTCGACGACGCGGACCTTGATGTCGAAGCCTGCTTCGGCGGCCATGGACTGCACGACCTGGGCGACGGCCTCGTACTCGGTGCCCTTTGGTACCATGTAGTCGACGGTGACGGGCAGGCTGACACCGGCTTCCTTCAACAGCGCCTTGGCCTTGGCGATGTCGCGACCCGGAATGGGGAAAGCCTTCTGATAGTATGGATGCGTCGGGCTGACCCATTGATTGCCCGGCGTGAACTCGCCGTTGAATACGACCTGGTTGATGGCCTCGCGATCGATCGACAGGCTGAGTGCCTGGCGTACCTTCGCGGATTGGCTGAGTGGCCCCTTGGTCTTGTCGTTGCCGATGTTGATCGTCAGGCCCTGATAACCGAGCTCGGGCGCCGTCGACAGCACCAGCTTGGGATCGGCGCGCACGTCCTTGATGTCGGTGGCGAGCACGCGCTCGATCAAATCGAGTCCGCCGGACTTCAAGTTCGCGAGCCGCACCGTCGCGTCGACAATCGGCAGGAACACGACGCGATCGATATGGATGTTGTCCTTGTTCCAGTAGTCGGCAAACTTCTCGAACACCATGCGGTCCTGCTGGACGCGCTCGACGAATTTGTAGGGGCCGGCGCAGACCGGATGCAGGCCGAACTTGTCGCCCGCCTCCTTCGCTGCCTTCGGCGAGACCATCATGCCGGAGCGGTCGGTGAGCTGGGCGATCAAGGGCGAGTAGGGCGTCTTGAGCACCAGCTTGATGGTCAGGGGATCGACCACCTCGACGTGGTCGACGCTGGCAAGTTCGGACTTCCGGAATGAGGTCGGCAGCGTCATGTGACGCTCGAGCGAGAACTTTGCGGCTTCGGCGTCCAGCGGTTCACCGTCATGGAATTTGACGTTGGGCCGGAGCTTGATCGTCATCTCCTTGCCGTCGGCCGAAGTCTCGTAGGACAGCGCGAGCTGCGGCACGATGTTGAGCTTCTCGTCGATGTCGAACAGCTTGTCGCAGAAGGCGGAGAAGACGATGCGGCCGACATAGGTGCGGCCGATGCTGGGATCGAGGATATCGGGGTCTTCTGCGATGCCGATGCGAAGCGTGGTCTGAGCCTGGGCTGCGCCCGCGAGCGACGTCAGCAGGGCCGACGCCAGGATTGTCAAACGCATGAAACTCATCGCTCTCAACCTCTGTTTTGCGGCTATGCCGGGTCCGTTCCCAATGAACTAACCCCGCTGCCGCGGACTGCTTCCGGGCCGCCGCTGAAGGCGGCGACCAATTTTTCAAGGACCGGCGAGAAGCCGCCGTCGGACGGGACGATCGCCGCGGAGGACGGCAGTTCCGACGTTCGGTGACAGGCCGTTGCATGTCCGATGCCATCCGGCACGAGCTGCGGCATTTCACTGCGGCAGCGGTCGATCACGTAGGGGCAGCGGGTGTGGAAGCGGCAACCCGGCGGCGGGCTGAGCGCGCTCGGGATCTCTCCCTGCAGCACAATCCGGCTGCGCTTTGCCCGCGGTTTAGGCATGGGGATCGCGGACAGCAGCGCACGGCTATAGGGATGGCGGGGTGCCGCGAACAGGGCGTCCGCCTCGGCAGTCTCGACGATCTGGCCGAGATTCATCACGGCGACATGGTCGGCGATGTGCTTGACCACAGCCAGATCGTGCGAGACGAAGATGTAGGCCAGCCCAAGCCGGTCCTGCAGCTCGCGCAGCAGGTTGAGGATCTGCGAGCGGATCGAGACGTCCAGCGCAGAGACCGGCTCATCGCAGATGATCAGTTTTGGTTCGACCGCAAGCGCGCGGGCAATTGCGATGCGCTGGCGCTGGCCGCCGGAGAATTCGTGCGGATAGCGCCGTTCGAGCCGCGGCTCGAGACCGACCAGCCGCAGGATTTCCGCGACGCGCTCGCGCCGTTGCGCCGGCGGTACCAGATCGTGCAGCGCCAGCGGCTCGGTGAGAATCTGGCCGACCGTCATGCGCGGATTGAGCGAGGCGTAGGGGTCCTGGAAGATGATCTGCGCTTCGCGGCGGAAGGCGCGGAGCGCCCCGGCGTCCAGCGAGAGCAGGTCACGGCCGGCGAAACGCACCGTGCCTGCATCCGGCTCGATCAGCCGCAGCACCAGGCGACTGACGGTGGATTTGCCGCAACCGGATTCGCCGACCAGGGCCAGCGTCTTGCCGGCGTCGAGAGAGAAGCTGACGCCATCGACCGCTTTGACATGCCCCAGTGCCCGGCCGAACAGCGAGCGCCCGGCGACAAAATGCTTGACCAGGCCTTCGACCTCGAGGAGAGCGGTCATCGTGTCTGCTCCCCGCGAATCCTGCTCTCGTGTCCCGGGCGCGGCGCAACGCGAAGTGTTGCGACGCTGAACTGGGACCCAGTCTGTCGCCGCATAGGCCCCGGTTCAGCAGCGCATCGCTGCGCCCGGGGCACGAGAGGAGAGAACGAGGCCATCACGACACCAGAAGTTCGAGCGGTGCGCGGATGCAGCGCGAGAGGTGGCCGGGGCTGACCTCGACCAGCGGTGGCGGCACCTCCGTGCAGGCGTCCAGCACAAAGGGGCAGCGCGCGGCGAAGCGGCAGCCGGCGGGTGGCTGCGCCATGTTCGGCACCATGCCTTCGATCGTGGCAAGCTGCTCGGCGCGGCGGTCGAGGCGCGGGATCGAGCCCAGCAGGCCGACGGTGTAGGGATGCTGCGGCATCGCGAACAGCTCGTCGACCGGCGCGCGCTCGACGATTTCGCCGGCATACATCACCGCGACCTCGTCGCAGACTTCGGCGACGACACCGAGATCGTGGGTGATGAGGATGATGGCGGCGCCGCTCGCCGCCTTCAGTTCGCGCATCAGCTCCAAGATCTGCGCCTGCAGGGTGACGTCGAGCGCGGTAGTCGGCTCGTCTGCGATCAGGAGTCGCGGGTCGCAGGCCAGCGCCATCGCGATCATCACGCGCTGGCGCATGCCGCCGGAGAGCTTGTGCGGAGATTCGTCGATCCGCCGCTCCGGCGAGGGGATGTGGACGCGGCGCAAGAGCTCGATGGCCCGCTCGCGCGCACTGCGCCGTGAGCCGCCGCGGTGGCGCAGAATGGTCTCGATGATCTGGTCGCCGATGGTGAAGCTCGGATTGAGCGACGTCATCGGCTCCTGAAAAATCATCGCCAGCCGGTTGCCGCGGAGGTCGCGCAATGTCTGGTCAGGAGTCTTCAGCAGGTCGAAGCCGTCGAAGCGGATTGCGCCCGAGATCTCCGCGCTTTGCTTCGGCAGCAAACCCATGATCGCCAGCGACGTCACGCTCTTGCCGCAACCGGATTCGCCGACGAGGCCGAGCGTCGCGCCATTGGCGACACTGAGATCGACGCTGTCGACGGCGTGGGTCACGCGGCCGTCGTCGCCGTGGAATCGGATACGCAGATCCTTGATCTCGATGAGAGGGCTTGCGCTCATGATTGCCTTGCTCGGCTCGCTGCGATGCTGGCGTCGATGACGCTGCGATCGGTATTGCCTGCCGGGTTCTGCCGCGTCGGCATGGAAGAGCGGAAATGCACCCAGAGTTCCTGACTGACGCGCTCCAGCCGTTCGAGCTCGCCCAGCGGATCGAGATGATCGTCGGCGCGAATGTCCAGCGCCGGCCATTCCTCCTCGCCGTGGATCAGGAGCGCAGCCGATTGCTTGCCGCGCTTGTCGCCGCCGGCGGCCTCGCCCGCGCGCATGGCGGCGAGCAGGCGGCGCGGGAAGGGCAGGCTGTCATTGGCGATATAGGTCTTCGCGGTCTCGTCGAGCACGTCGGCGCCGGCAAGCATGTTGCCGGCGATCGAGAAGCCGCTGCCGGCGATGTGCCCGCACCAGTCGACGCAGTCGCGCCCGGTATGCGCGGCGATCGCGCCGCTGGCGTCCATGATGTGGATCTGGCGGCTCTCGCGGCCGTCGTCGGTCGCGAGCTGGGTGGCGAGAACGTCATGCGCATTCAGGCCCTCGCGCAGCAGCTTGACGCCGTCGATGCCGTAATAGGGATTGACGAAGGCCTGGGTCGCGATGGCGCCGAGACCGGCCGCGATGTAGGGCACGCGCGCGCCGACAGCGAAGAAGCGGGTCGCTACCGCGATGCCGAACTGGCCGGTGGCAGGGTCTCGCGCGATGATCGACCAGGTCATGTGCTGCTTTCAGCGCCCTGCGGCGTAGCCCTGCATGCCGCGCGGGTTGGCGGCGGCGCGGCGACGCACCCCGACGCGCGAGGCCGCGGTGAGGCGACCTTCCGACCAGTCGGGGCCGACCTCGACAATGTGTCCGCGCTCGCGAAGGTTCTCGATCGTCGCCTTCGGCACGCGGTTCTCGACCACGAGCACGCCGGGGCGTGCGGTGCGCGGCCAGAACGAGATCGGGAAATGCTCGGAGTGCCAGGCCGGCGCGTCGATCGCTTCCTGGAGATTGAGGTTGCAATGGACGTGGCGCAGGAAGAACTGCGTGATCCACTGATCCTGCTGGTCGCCGCCGGGTGAGCCCCAGGCCAGATACGGCTCACCGTCGCGTAACGCCATGGTCGGCGACAGCGTCGTGCGCGGCCGCTTGCCCGGTGCCAGCGCGGCGGGATGGTCTTCCTCCAGCCAGAACATCTGCGCGCGGCTGCCGAGGCAGAAGCCGAGCTCCGGAATGATCGGTGAGGATTGCAGCCAGCCGCCCGATGGCGTCGAGGACACCATGTTGCCGGCCTTGTCGATGATGTCGAAATGCACGGTGTCGCCGCGCACTTCGCCGAAACGCCCGACTGTCGGCTCGCCCGCGCCAAGCGCGCCGACCGCCTCACGCTGCCCCTCGGCGCGGCGCAGCTTGACCACGCCGCCAAAACCTTCGACCGAACCGGGGAGGAAGTCGAGCGATGCCTTCTCTGAGATCAGTTTGCGGCGTTCGTCGTTATAGGCATCCGACAGCAGCGTCGCGATCGGGATCTCGCTGAACTTGGGGTCGCCGTAGAATTTCTCGCGGTCGGCAAACGCAAGCTTGGCGCATTCGATCTGGAGGTGGATGAATTCCGGCCCGGTCGGATCGAGCCCGTCGAGCGCAAAGCCCTTGAGCAGCGCGAGCTGCTGGAGCGTCACCGGACCCTGGCTCCAGACGCCGGCCTTGCAGACGGTGTAGCGGCCATAGTCGTAGGTGAGCGGTGCCTCGATCGTCGGCTGCCAACGCGCCATGTCGTCGGCCGAGAGCACGCCGCGATGCGGCGAGCCGCTGACATCCATCACTTCCTGGGTGCGGCAGAACTTGTCGATGGCTTCCGCAACGAAACCTTGCGACCAGGCCTTTCGCGCGCGCTCGATCTCGGCGTCGCGGTCACCGCCGCCGCTCTCGGCTTCGCTGAGAATGCGGGCGTAGGTCGCAGCCAGCGTCTTGTTGGTGAAGAGCGTGCCGGGCCTCGGCACTTCGCCATTGGGCAGATAGACCGCGGCAGAGGTCGGCCAATGCTTGCGGAACAGCTGCTCGACGGTCTGGATCGTGGCGCAGGCGCGCTCGACCAGCGGATAGCCGTCGCGCGCGTAGGAGATCGCGGGCTCCAGCACGTCGCGCACGCGCATCGTGCCGTAGTCGCGCAGCAGCATCATCCAGGATTCGAACGTGCCGGGGACGCAGGCCGCGAGCAGGCCGGTGCCGGGCACCATGTCGAGGCCTTCGCTCTTGTAATGCGCGATGGTGGCGCGCGCCGGCGCCGGGCCCTGGCCGCAGATCACCTCGGTGCGTGCGCGTTTGACGTCATGCACGATGATGGGCACGTCTCCGCCCGGGCCGTTCAAATGCGGCTCGACGACCTGGAGCGTGAACGCCGTGGCGACGCCGGCATCGAAGGCGTTGCCGCCCTTTTCCAGGATGGCCATGCCGACAGCGGTCGCGATCCAGTGTGTGGTGGCGACGACCCCGAATGTGCCCTCGATCTCGGGGCGCGTCGTGAAGGGATCGGGATTGACGTTGCTGGCCATGGGATTTCGCTACCTTATTTGTCGCGCGCGCAATTGATCACAGGCAATGCCGTGCCGCCAATGCGCAGGCCGCATGGCACGCGCGCGTCACGCCGGGGCCGGCGCGGTGTTCACCGCATGGCAGGCGACGCCGGCGATCAGTTCCGGGGCTTCCTTGCGGCAGAGATCGAACGCCAGCGGGCAGCGCGGATTGAAGGCGCAGCCGGGCGGCGGATTGATCGGGTTCGGAATCTCGCCCTTCACCGGAATGCGCTGGCGGCCCGACATTGCGAGATCGGGCACGGCGCCCAGCAGCATCTTGGTGTAGGGCATGCGCGGTCGGGCGAACAGCTCGCGTCCTTCCGCGATCTCGACGATGCGGCCGAGATACATCACGCCGACGCGGCTCGCCATGTGGCGGACGACGGCGAGGTTGTGGCTGATGAACATGTAGGTCAGGCCGAACTTGTCCTGGAGGTCGCGCATCAGGTTCAGGATTTGCGCCTGCACGGAGACGTCGAGCGCCGAGGTCGGCTCGTCGCAGACGATGAACTCCGCATCGGAGGCGAGCGCTCGCGCGATCGCGATGCGCTGGCGCTGGCCGCCGGAGAACTCGTGCGGAAATTTCAGACGGTCGTCGGGATGCAGGCCGACGAGGCTGAGCAGTTCGCCGACGCGGGCCTGGATATCGCGCTCGCCCTGGATCAGGTCGAAGGCGCGGATCGGCTCGGAGATGATGGCATCGACGCGGAAGCGCGGGTTCAGGCTCGCATAGGGATCCTGGAAGATCATCTGGATGCGGCGGCGCAGTTTTCGCCGCGCCGGCGCCTGCCGTGGATCGGTCATCGAGATGCCGTCGATCAGCACGTTGCCGGAACTCGGCGGCAACAGGCCGACGACCATTCGCGCCACCGTGGTCTTGCCCGAGCCGGACTCGCCGACCAGCGCAAAGGTCTCGCCCTTCCTGATGTCGAAGCTAACGTGATCGACAGCCTTGAGATATTCGAGATGCCCGCCTTCGAGCACGCGGTTGAGCCAGGGTTTGGAGACGTCGAAGACGCGGCGCAGATTTGTGGCCTGGACGAAAGGCGTGCTCATGCCGCGCTCTCCGCAGGCACGGTGTCGTAGAGATGGCAGGCAACGGATTGGGTGCCGCGCGATAGTGGCTCCGGCCGTTCAACCCGGCAGCGATCGAAGGCGAAGGCGCAGCGCGGATTGAACGAGCAGCCGCGCGGGATCGCCGACAGGCGCGGCATGGAGCCGGGGATCTGCACCAGGCGCTTGTCGTCCCCGGCAAGCGTCGGAATCGCGCCCATCAGGCCCTTGGCGTAAGGGTGCAGCGGATTCTTGACGACGTCCTGTACCGGGCCGATCTCGGCGACGCGGCCGGCATACATCACCGCGACCCGGTCGGAGGTCTCCGCGATCACGCCCATGTCGTGCGTCACCAGCATCACGGCGGTGCCGTGATCGCGCCCGAGCCGCTTGATCAGCGAGATGATCTGGGCCTGCACGGAGACGTCGAGCGCGGTGGTCGGCTCGTCCGCGATGATCAGCTCTGGCTCGGCGCAGATCGCCAGCGCAATCACAACGCGCTGGCGCATGCCGCCGGAGAATTCGTGGGGATAGCCGTCGATGCGCTTTTCCGGCGCGGGAATACCGACCTCGGCGAGCAGGTCGATGGCGCGGCGGCGGGCGGCCGTCTCGGACAGGTTCAGGTGGGTTTTGATCGTCTCGATGATCTGGTCGCCGACGCGGTACAGCGGATTGAGCGAGGTGAGGGGATCCTGGAAGATCATGCCGATCCGTTTTCCCCGGATGCGGCGTATCTGCTCGGCCGGCAGATTGTCGATGCGCTGGCCGGCGAGACGAATCTCGCCGCCGGCGATGCGACCGGGCGGATCGATCAGGCCGATCACCGCCAGGCCGGTGACGGACTTGCCGGCGCCGGATTCGCCGACCACGCCGAGCACCTCGCCCTTGGCGATGTCGAACGAGACGCCGTCGATCGCGCGCAGCGTGCCGCGGCGGGAGGCGAACTCGACCTGAAGATTGCGCACGGAGAGTACGGGTTCGGTCATGGGCGACGCGATTTCATCGAAGCTTTGCTCATCGAAGTCTGCTCATCGAAGTTTCGGGTTGAGCGCGTCGCGCAGCCAGTCGCCGAGCAGGTTGATCGACAGGATCAGCGCGGCGAGCGCAAGCCCGGGGAAAGCGACGATCCACCATTCGCCCGCGAACAGATAGTTGTTGCCGATGCGGATCAGCGTACCGAGCGACGGCATGGTGTCGGGCAGGCCGACGCCGAGGAACGACAGGGTCGCCTCGGTGATGATGGCAAGCGCGAGGTTGATGGTGGCGATGACCAGGATCGGTCCCATCGTGTTGGGCAGCACGTGCCGCAGCATGATCTTTGGCGCGGGCAGGCCGATCAGCTGCGCTGCGGCCACGTAGTCCTTGTTCTTCTCGACCATCACGGAACCGCGCACCGTCCGGGCATATCCGACCCAGAAACTAAGCCCGATCGAGATCACCAGCACCACCAGCATGCTGTTGGCATCCAGCCGGTTGCCGAGGATCGATTTCGCGATGCCGTTGACCAGCAGCGCGATCAGAATGGCGGGGAAGGTGAGCTGTACGTCGGCGATCCGCATGATCACGCCGTCGACCGCGCCCCCGAAATAGCCGGCGGTCAGGCCGAGCGCGATTCCGAGCGCGCCGGCGAAGACCACGCCGGCGACGCCGACGGCGAGCGAGATGCGCAAGCCATAGAGGATGGCGGAGAACACGTCGCGGCCCTGCTCGTCGGTGCCGAGCAGGAACGGGCTCTGGCCGTCGGCGGTCCAGAGCGGTGAGATCCGCGAGTTCATCAATTGCAGCTGCGCCGGATCGAACGGGTTCTGCACCGCGAGCGCGGATGCAAAGATCGCGAGCAGGAAGAACAGCACGGTAATGGCCGCCGCCACCATGGTCAGCTTGGAGCGGCGGAACGAATAGAAGATGTCGCTGTCGAGCGCGCGGCTGAGCCAGCTGCGGGCGGCATGCGTCGGCAGCGTGCTCGGCTTGTCGGAATTTGAGGCGACTACGTCGGACATGGAGGCTGCCTTATGCCGCGCGGCCGATGGTCGAGCGCAGGCGCGGATCGACCACGGTGTAGAGGATGTCGACCACCAGATTGATGGTGACGAAAATCAGAGAGACCATCAGCAGGTAGGCGGCCATAATCGGGATATCGACGTTTTGCACGGCCTGCACGAACAGAAGTCCCATGCCGGGCCATTGGAATACGGTTTCGGTGATGATCGAAAATGCAATAACCGAGCCAAACTGCAGTCCGGCCACCGTGATGACGGGAATGAGCGTGTTCTTCAGCGCGTGGCCGAAATGGATGGCACGGGTGGTCAGCCCGCGGGCCCGAGCGAAGCGAATATAGTCGGTCCGAAGCACTTCCAGCATTTCCGCGCGCACCAGCCGCATGATCAGGGTCATCTGGAACAGGCCGAGCGTGATCGAGGGCATGATCAGCGCCTTCAGGCCCGACAGCGTGAGCAGCCCCGTCGTCCACCAGCCGAGCTTGACCACCTCGCCGCGACCGAACGAGGGCAACCAGCCCAATGTCACCGCGAACAGATAAATCAGGAGAATGCCGATCAGGAAAGTCGGCAACGAGATGCCGATCAGCGAAACCGCCTGGAATAATTTGGCGAGCACGGTGTCGCGTTTGAGCGCCGAATAGACGCCCATCAGGATGCCGAACACCATTGCGAATACGGTCGCGCAGATCGCAAGTTCCAGCGTCGCCGGCATGCGCTCCATCAACAGCGCCGAGACCGGCTGGCGGAACTGATAGGAGACGCCGAATTTGAACTGCGCGGCGTTGCCGAAATAACGGACGAACTGCACCGGCACGGGATCATCGAGGCCGAGCGATTTGCGCACAGCTTCGCGTTCGGCCGCCGACGTATCGATCGAGACGATCTGGTTGACCGGGTCGCCGGCGAAGCGGAACATCGAGAACGCGATGATGCCGACGGCGAACATGACGCCGATGGCCTGAAGGGCGCGGCGAAGAGTGAAAGCGAGCATGCCTTCCACTATCCTTGGGTGTGCGTTTGGCTGACGTCTTTGTCAGCCGGAAAAGGAAAGGTCCCGGAAGCCTGACGCTGCCGGGACCTCGTGTTCAACTGTCGCTATTCCTTCTTGGTCGCCCAGTGGAACATGACCAGATTGTCGGCGCGCTGCGGCAGGTTGACCTTCTTCGATACGCCCCAGGCCAACGCCTGCTGGTGCAGCGGGATGTAGGACCAGTCCTTGTTGCCGATCTCGTAGGCCTGCTTGATCAGCTGGTTGCGCTTGGCGGTGTCGGTTTCGACCAGCACCTTGTCTGTGATGGCGTCGAACTCCTTGTTGCAGTAACCGCCGAGATTGGCTTCGCCGCGCGAGGATTTGGCATCGTCGCGGCAGCCCATGATGTCATAGAGCACGTTGTGGGAGTCCATCGTGCTCGGCGTCCAGCCCAGCATGTAGAACGAGGTCTGGTAGCCGCCTTGCTTCAGCACCTTGGCGAAGTATTGCGCCTTCGGCTGCGCCAGCAGATTGATCTTGACGCCGATGCGGGCGAGCATGCCGACGACGGCCTGGCAGATCGCGGCGTCGTTGACGTAGCGATCGTTCGGGCAATCCATGGTGACCTCGAAGCCGTCGGCGTAACCGGCCTCGGCCAGGAGCTTCTTGGCACCGTCAGGGTCGAATTTCGGCCGGGTGAACTCCTTGGACAGCAAGAACAATTCCGGAGCGATCATCAGGGCCGACGGCGTCGACAGCCCGCGCATCACGCGCGTCTTGATCAGCTCGATGTCGATCGCCTTGTAAAAGGCCTCGCGGACGCGGATGTCCTTGAATGGGTTCTTGCCCTTGATGCTGGAGTAGAGCAACTCGTCGCGGACCTGATCGAAGCCGATGAAGATGGTGCGCAGCTCCGCCCCCTTCAGCACCTGGGCGTTCGGGCTCGAATCGACGCGGGAGATGTCCTGGATCGGCACCGGCTCGATGACATCGACTTCGCCCGACAGCAGCGCGGCGACGCGGGTGGCGTCGGAGGCGATCGGGGTGAAGATGATCTCCTTCAGGTTACCTTCGACCTTGCCCCAGTAATTGGGGTTGGCCTTGAACACGGTCTTCACGCCGGGCTGGTGGCTTTCAATGACGAAGGGACCGGTGCCGTTCTCGTGGAGCGAGGCGTAGCTCGGCGTGGTCGCCGCCACCGGCGTCGGATCGACGACGTTGTTCTCCTCGGCCCATTTCTTGTCCATGATGTACCAGACATCCCACGCGTTATGCAGGATGGGATTGGGCGAGGGCAGGACGAAATCGACGGTGTAGTCGTCGACCTTGATCACCTTGACGTCCGGAGCAAGGCGGGTCTGCATGTTGGACCCCTTCTTGCGGACGCGATCGGCCGAGAACAGCACGTCGTCGGCGGTGAAGGGATCGCCGTTGTGGAATTTCACGCCTTTGCGCAAATGGAAGCGCCAGCGGGTCGGCTCCGGGGTTTCCCAGCTTTCCGCCAGCGCCGGAATGATCTTGAGGTCCTTGTCGCGCGCGGTGAGGCCTTGATAGACGTGACCGAGATGGGCGTGAGTGGTGCTCTCGTTGAGGGTATAGGGATCGAGCGACTTCAGGTCACCCTGGTTGGCATAACGTAGCGTCTGGCTCGACGCCGACGAGACCGTCAACGCAAGCGTACCGGCGAGCGTCGCCGCAAACAGAGTTCGACCGACTGACATTCTTGACCCTCTCCACTCTGCCGCGCCGTGATTTTTGATTGTTCGGCGGGCGTCCCAATCCATGTTGCCCAGAGTTCACGACCCGTGCAAGCGCCATTCCAGCAAGGAACGCGCCAAGTTGCGCCGCTGTGCAGCAATGCTGGCCGACAATCTGGCGGCGAGGGGTTCGCGGGCGATATTCGACTTTCGATCGGTGAAGTCCCCGGCCGCGGGGCCCTCGTGCCCCGCCGGGCGCCGAGGAAGCGGGCTCATGGCGGGCGCGATTTCATTGACCATATCCGCCGATCGCGGAAGCAAGGCCGGCCGCCAGCCTCAGGTCGCTTGCGTTGCACACCGTCTCGCGGCGATACTGCGACAGGCCGCTCGAATCTCATCTGGAGGGGACATGAAAGTTAACATCGAAATTGACTGCACCCCCCTTGAAGCCCGCCAGTTCTTCGGACTACCCGACGTGATGCCGATGCAGACCGCCGTGATGGACAAGTTGCAACAGCAGATGATGTCCAATATCGACAAGGTCTCGCCGGAATCGCTGATCCAGAGCTGGTTCACCTTCGATCCCAAGATCGCGGAGCGGTTTCAGGACATGTTCGTCACCATGGCCGGCCTCGGCAGCCCGCGCAGCGGCGACAAGAAGAAATAAATGCCGCCCGGGCCGGACGAGCCGCAGGTGTCGGGCCGGCTTCGTCCGCCGAGCCTCGGCATGCTGCTGGCCGAAGCGCGTGGACTGTTCGAATTCAACGCCAGCCTGATGCTGTCGCCGCTCCTGATGCGCGCGCCCAGGGGCGACGGCCATCCGGTGCTGGCACTGCCGGGCTTTCTTGCCAGCGATCTCTCGATGGCACCGATGCGGCGCTATCTTAGCGAGCTCGGCTATGAGGCGCATGCCTGGCGGATGGGTCGCAATCTCGGTGGGCTGGGGCGGATGAGGGAGGCCTTGCGCACGCGCCTCGTCGAAATCCACGCCACGAGCGGACGCAAGGTCAGCCTGGTCGGTTGGAGTCTCGGCGGCGTCTATGCCCGCGATCTCGCGCTCCAGGCGCCCGAGATGGTCCGTTATGTCGTCACGCTCGGCAGCCCGTTTGCCAACGACGTGCGGGCGACCAACGCCACGCGGCTGTACGAAGCGCTGACCGGCGACCGTGTCGAGGACTTTGCCGAACTGCGCGAGGCGATCGCCGGCGATCTGCCGGTGCCGGCGACGTCGATCTATTCGCGCGCCGACGGTGTCGTGAACTGGCGAACCTGTTTGTTGCGTCCCTCCGACCGCGCCGAGAACATCGAGGTGCACCTGGCGAGCCATATCGGGCTCGGCGTGAACCCCGCGGCGCTGTGGGCCGTGGCGGACCGTCTGGCGCAACCGGAGGGGGAATTCTGGCCGTTCGACCGGGCAGGGCCGTTTGCCATTGCATATGCCCCGCCGGAACGGGCAGTATCGGCCTGACGAGAAGCGCCGGCAAAGGCGCCCGTCAAAACGAGCGGAGGGAACTATGGCTGACGGTAAGAAGCTGTCGTCGCTGGACGCATCATTTCTCTATCTGGAAACGCCGGAGATGCCGATGCATGTCGGCAGCATGGCGATCTTTCGCCTGCCTGACGACTACAAGGGCGACTTCTTCGAAGACTTCAAGGCGATGATCGTCTCGCGCCTGCACATCGCGCCGATCCTGAAGGCGCGGCTGGAGAAGGCGCCGCTCGATATCGATCATCCCTCCTGGGTCGAGGACGACCAGTTCGACATCGATCGCCACATCTTCCGCGCCAGCCTGCCGCAGCCGCGCGACCGCGCCACGCTCGAACGCATCGTCGGCTGGATGCACGCCAAGCTCTTGAACCGCGCCCGGCCGCTCTGGGAGTTCTACGTCTTCGAGGGCATGAAGGACAACGAGGTCGGGCTCTATTCCAAGATGCACCATGCCGCCATCGACGGCGGCGCCGGGGCGGCGCTGACCAACATGATCTACGATATCTCGCCCACCCCCCGGAAGGTCGATCCGCCGACGGCGGGCAGCAAGCCCGGACAGGAGCCGCGCGACATCGCCGCCAACCTGCTCGACTCCTATCAGCAGCTCTTCACCCAGCCGCTCGATGCCTCGGCGGCAGCGAAGAACCTGCAACTGCCGCGCACGGGCAAGAGCGACATCGGCTCGATCCTGTTCGACAATGCGATGTACCAGATCGAGAGTGCGGTGCGCTTCGCCGGCAACATCCCGACCATGGTCAAGAGCGTCTCCGACGTGCTCGGCAAGATCTCCGATCCGAAATCCCGGGAAAGCCTCGCCAGCATGGTGTCGCCGCCGACCATGCTGAACAAGACGATTTCCTCGGAACGCAGCTTTGCCGGCGTCTCGATCTCGCTGTCGCGTTCAAAGGCGCTCGCCAAGCAGGCCGGCGGCAAGCTCAACGACGTGGTGCTGGCGCTCGCCTCCGGCGTGGTCCGGCGTTACCTCCAGCAATATGGCACGCTGCCGGCGAAATCGCTGACCGCCGCCGTGCCGATCTCGCTGCGCGAGGAAGGCAACACCGAGGCCAACAACCAGGTGTTCGGCATGATCTGCTCGATCGCGACCAATATCGACGATCCCAAGGCGCGGCTGGAGGCGATCATCGCGCAGTCGACCAAGTCCAAGGAGATGTCGCATCCGTTGCGGGCCCTGATGCCGCAGATTTCCAACATCTCGATGCTGGGTGCGCCGATGATGGTGCAGGTTCTGGCGCTGCTCTACAGCCGCTCGAACCTGTCGGATGTGCTGCCGCCGGCGGCCAACATCACGGTGTCCAACGTGCCGGGGCCGCGGCAGACGCTCTATGCCGCCGGCGCGGAGCTGTTGCACATCTTCCCCGTGTCGATCTCGACGCATGGACAGGCGCTCAACATCACCGTGCAGAGCTATCGCGACCAGCTCGACTTCGGCTTCATCGTCGGCGCCAACATCATTCCGCACGTGCAGGTGATGTGCGACATGCTGCCGGAGGAGTTCGCCGCTTTGGAGGCGGCCTACGCGCCGCCGGCGGCCGACGTCAAGGGCGCCGCAGAGTAGGAATATTGCGATGATTGAAATGCCTCCGCTCAAGTTCGTGCAGACGAACGGAATCCGCATGGGCTACTACGAGGCGGGCCCGGTCAGCGACAAGCCGCCGATGGTGCTGTGCCACGGTTGGCCGGAACTCGCCTTCTCCTGGCGTCACCAGATCAAGGCGCTAAGCGAGGCCGGCATCCGGGTGATCGCGCCGGACCAGCGCGGCTATGGCGCGACCGACCGGCCCGAGCCGGTCGAGGCCTACGACATCGAACATCTGACCGGCGACCTCGTTGGGCTCCTCGATCATCTCCAGATCGACAAGGCCATCTTCGTTGGTCACGACTGGGGCGGCTTCATCGTCTGGCAGATGCCGCTGCGGCACATCGACCGGGTTGCGGGGGTGGTCGGCATCAACACGCCTCATACCAACCGTGCCTGGGCCGATCCGATCGAGCTGTTGCGCGCTCGCTTCGGCGACAAGATGTACATCGTGCAGTTCCAGGATCCGGCGCATGAACCCGACAGGATCTTCGGCAGCCGCGTCGAGCAGACATTCGATGCGTTCATGCGCAAGCCGGCGCCGCGCCCGCCCGATGCGCCGGCAGAGGAAGTGATTGCCGGCGTGGGCGCTTCGCCGCGGGTCAATCTGGCGTTTCCGCAGATGATTGCGGCTTATGACGCGAAGCACGATCCGCGCACGCCGATCCTGTCGCCGGAAGAGAAAAAGGTGTTCGTCGACAATTTCACCAGAACGGGCTTCACCGGCGGCATCAACTGGTATCGCAACATGTCGCGCAACTGGATTCGCGCCGAAGGGCTCGATCATACGGTGCGGGTGCCGTCGCTGATGATCATGGCCGAGAACGACGCGGTGTTGCCGCCGTCTTCCGCCGACGGCATGGACAAGCTGATTCCCGATCTCGAAAAATATCTGGTCCGCGACAGCGGCCATTGGACGCAGCAGGAGAAGCCGGAAGAGGTCAGCGCCAAGCTGATCGAATGGCGTAGAAGGCGGTTTGGTTAGCGCTCGTCGTTGCGAACGCGTCATTGCGAGGAGCGAAGCGACGAAGCAATCCAGACTGCCTCCGCGGATATATTCTGGATTGCTTCGCTTCGCTCGCAATGACGAACATTGAGGCAGGGGGACTACATTTCAATGTCATCCAAGAACCGTCTGGACCCGATTCCGCAGCCGCCGACCAAGCCGGTGGTCGGCAACATGCTGTCGCTGGATTCGGCCGCGCCGGTGCAGCACCTGACCCGGCTTGCCAAGGAGCTCGGGCCGATCTTCTGGCTCGACATGATGGGCTCGCCGATCGTCGTCGTCTCCGGCCACGATCTCGTCGACGAGCTCTCCGACGAGAAGCGCTTCGACAAGACGGTGCGCGGTGCGTTGCGCCGCGTGCGCGCGGTCGGCGGCGACGGCCTTTTCACGGCCGACACCCGCGAGCCGAACTGGAGCAAGGCACACAACATCCTGCTGCAGCCGTTCGGCAATCGCGCCATGCAGTCCTATCACCCGAGCATGGTCGATATCGCCGAGCAGCTCGTCAACAAATGGGAACGGCTCAACGCCGACGACGAGATCGACGTCGTCCATGACATGACCGCGCTGACGCTGGACACGATCGGCCTGTGCGGCTTCGAGTACCGCTTCAATTCCTTCTACCGGCGCGACTACCATCCCTTCGTCGAGTCGCTGGTGCGCTCGCTCGAAACCATCATGATGACGCGCGGCCTGCCGTTCGAGCAGCTGTGGATGCAGAAGCGGCGCAAGACGCTCGCCGAGGACGTCGCCTTCATGAACAAGATGGTCGACGAGATCATCGCCGAGCGCCGCAAGAGCGCGGAAGGGATCGACGACAAGAAGGACATGCTCGCCGCGATGATGACCAGCGTAGACCGCTCGACCGGCGAGCAGCTCGACGACATCAACATCCGCTACCAGATCAACACGTTCCTGATCGCGGGGCACGAGACCACCAGCGGCCTGCTGTCCTACACGCTCTACGCTCTGCTCAAGCACCCGGACATTCTCAAGAAGGCCTATGACGAGGTCGACCGCGTCTTCGGCCCCGACGTCAACGCGAAGCCGACCTACCAGCAGGTGACGCAGCTCACCTACATCACGCAGATCCTCAAGGAAGCGCTGCGGCTGTGGCCGCCGGCGCCGGCCTATGGCATCTCGCCGCTGAACGACGAGACCATCGGCGGCGGCCAGTACAGGCTCAGGAAGGGCACCTTCATCACCATCCTGGTGACCGCGCTGCATCGCGATCCCTCGGTCTGGGGTCCGAATCCGGACGCCTTCGATCCCGAGAATTTCAGCCGCGAGGCGGAGGCCAAGCGGCCGATCAATGCCTGGAAGCCGTTCGGCAACGGCCAGCGCGCCTGCATCGGCCGCGGCTTCGCCATGCACGAGGCCGCGCTCGCGCTCGGCATGATCCTCCAGCGCTTCAAGCTGATCGACCATCAGCGCTATCAGATGCATCTGAAAGAAACGCTGACCATGAAGCCCGAGGGCTTCAAGATCAAGGTACGTCCGCGCGCCGATCGCGAGCGCGGTGCTTATGGCGGGCCGATCGCAGCTGCAGTTTCAGCGCCGAGAGCACCGCGTCAGCCGACGACGCGGCCCGGCCACAATACGCCGATGCTGGTGCTGTACGGCTCCAACCTCGGCACGGCCGAGGAGCTCGCGACGCGCATGGCCGACCTTGCCGAGATCAACGGCTTTGCCGTGCATCTCGGGCCGCTCGACGATTACGTCGGCAAGTTGCCGCAGGAGGGTGGCGTGCTGATCATCTGCGCCTCCTATAACGGCGCGCCGCCTGACAATGCGACGCAATTCGTCAAATGGCTCGGCGACGATCTGCCGAAGGATGCCTTTGCCAATGTGCGCTACGCCGTGTTCGGCTGCGGCAACAGCGATTGGGCGGCAACCTATCAATCGGTGCCGCGCTTCATCGACGAGCAATTGTCGAAGCATGGTGCGCGCGCGGTCTATCCGCGCGGCGAAGGCGATGCGCGCAGCGATCTCGACGGCCAGTTCCAGAAATGGTTCCCTGCGGCCGCGCAGGTTGCCACCAAGGAATTCGGCATCGACTGGAATTTCACCCGCACCGCGGAGGACGATCCGCTCTATGCGATCGAGCCTGTCGCAGTAACCGCCGTCAACACCATCGTCGCGCAGGGCGGTGCTGTCGCGATGAAGGTGCTGGTCAATGACGAACTTCAGAACAAGTCCGGCGCCAATCCGTCGGAGCGTTCGACGCGCCACATCGAGGTGCAGCTGCCGTCCAACATCATCTATCGCGTCGGCGATCACTTAAGCGTCGTTCCGCGCAATGATCCGACGCTGGTGGATTCGGTTGCCCGTCGCTTCGGCTTCCTGCCGGCGGACCAGATCAGGCTTCAGGTCGCCGAAGGCCGGCGCGCGCAGCTGCCGGTCGGCAATGCCGTCTCGGTCGGACGCCTGCTCAGCGAGTTCGTCGAGTTGCAGCAGGTGGCGACACGGAAGCAGATCCAGATCATGGCCGAGCACACCCGCTGCCCGGTCACCAAGCCGAAGCTGCTGGCCTTCGTTGGCGAGGAGGCCGAGCCGCTCGAGCGCTATCGCACCGAGATTCTGGCCAGGCGCAAATCGGTGTTCGACATGTTGCTCGAATATCCGGCCTGCGAGTTGCCGTTCCACGTTTACCTGGAAATGCTCTCGCTGCTGGCGCCGCGTTACTACTCGATCTCCTCCTCGCCGTCGGTCGACCCGGCGCGATGCAGCGTCACGGTCGGCGTGGTCGAAGGGCCGGCTGCCTCCGGGCGCGGTGTCTACAAGGGCATCTGCTCGAATTATCTCTCCAACCGGCGTGCGGGCGATGCGATCTATGCCACCGTGCGCGAGACCAAGGCCGGCTTCCGGCTCCCGGATGAGTCATCCGTGCCGATCATCATGATTGGCCCGGGCACCGGACTGGCGCCGTTCCGCGGCTTCCTCCAGGAGCGCGCTGCGCGCAAGGCGAAGGGCGCCGCGCTCGGTCCGGCCATGCTGTTCTTCGGCTGCCGCCATCCCGACCAGGATTTTCTCTACGCGGAGGAGCTGAAGGGGCTGGCGGCAAGCGGCATCACCGAGCTCTTCACGGCATTCTCGCGTGCAGATGGACCGAAGACCTATGTGCAGCACATGCTTGCCGCGCAGAAGGACAGGGTCTGGCCGCTGATCGAGCAGGGCGCGATCATCTATGTCTGCGGCGATGGCGGCAAGATGGAGCCCGACGTGAAGGCCGCGCTCGTTGCGATCCATCGCGAGAAGAGCGGCAGCGATGCCGCCACAGCTGTGCGCTGGATCGAGGAGATGGGCGCGAAGAACCGCTATGTGCTGGACGTCTGGGCGGGAGGGTGATTGTTCGTCCGATCGTGCTAAAGCTTTCCCATGATTCCCTGGGAAAAGATCGACACCGCAAAAATCCCCGGCTCCGACGAGGAGCTCCGCCTGATGCGGCGCGGCAAGGAGTTCTCCATCAAGCTCGGCACCAACGAGCTGATGAACAACCGCCTGTCGGGCTCTGAGGCCGCGCTCGCGACACTGGCGGCGAAGCAGATCGAGAAGGTCGCAAAGCCCGTTGTCCTCATCGGAGGCCTCGGGATGGGCTTTACGCTGCGCGCGGCGCTCACTGTGCTCGGGAGCAAGGCGAAGATCGTGGTCTCCGAGCTCGTCCCGGCGGTGGTCGCCTGGGCGCGCGGCCCGATGGCCGAGGTCTTTGGCGACAGTCTCGATGATGTCAGGGTGAAGATCCGGGAGACCGACGTCGGCGAAATCATCCGGGCGCAGCGGTCAGCCTTCGACGCCATTCTGCTCGACGTCGACAACGGGCCGGAGGGCCTTACCCGGAAGGGCAATAACGCACTCTACAATGCGAGCGGGTTGAAAGCGGCGAAGGTGGCGCTGCGGCCGGGCGGCGTGCTCGCCGTCTGGTCGTCGGGACCCAACCCAGCCTTCACCAAGCGCCTCGGCAGCGCCGGCTTCGACGTCAATGAAGTCGCTGTCCGCGCCACCGGAAGGGGCGGCGGCGCGCGCCATGTGATCTGGATCGCGAGGAAGGCTTAAGCCGCCTTCGCCGCCGCGCCATGAGCGTGCTTGTCGATGGCGCGGATGATCTCCGCCCAGAAGCGCATCGGCAGCGCATGGCCCATGCCGTCGATCATCAACAGCTTTGCGCCGGGAATCGACTCTGCGGTGTCCTTGCCGCCATCGGGCCGCACCAGCGGATCGACGGTGCCGTGGATCACCAGCGTCGGTGTTTTCACGCCACGCAGCCGCTCCTTGCGGCTGCCGGAGGCGAGTACGGCGCGGAGCTGCCGGCCGACGCCGGCCGGATTGAGGCCGCGTGCGAAGACGCGCTCGGCACGATCGAGGTCGAGCGCTTCCTCTTCCGGAAAGGACCCGGCGCGCAGCACCTTCCAGGTCTCGCCGAAGCGGACGATGAACTCCTCCTTGCTGCGTGGCGGCGGTGCCATCAGCATCGCGGAGGCCTCGCGTGTCGGCGGCGGCACACGCGGATTGCCTGTCGTCGACATGATCGAGGTCAGCGAGCGCACGCGCTCTGGAAACGACAGCGTCACCTCCTGCGCGATCATGCCGCCCATCGAGGCACCAACCAGATGCGCGGACTTGATGCCGAGCGCATCCATCAGGCCGACCGTGTCCTTCGCCATGTCGATCAGCTTGTAGGTCGCGGCGACGGGAATCCTCAGAAAGCGCAGCTTCAACAGTTCGAGCGGCGTCAGGCGTTTGCCGCCCGTCAGATGGCTCGACTTGCCGATGTCGCGATTGTCGAAGCGGATCACGCGAAAGCGATGCACGGCGAGCTGCTCGCAGAACGCATCGTCCCAGTGGATCATCTGCGCCCCGAGCCCCATGATCAGCAGCAGCGGCTCGGCGTTGTCGTTGCCGAAGATCTCGTAGCAGATGTCGATGCCGTTGGCGCGGATGGTCTGGGGCGGCTGATGGGTGGTCACGGGCGCGTTCCCTCCTGCTGATCGATGCTGTATCGCACGGTTTGCCGCCGCAAAGAAGCCGTGTGCGCCGCACCGCGCGACCTGCCGGTTGACCGCTCCCTCGCAACGGTGTGGTATGGCGAAAAAAGAAGGGCATCGCAGCTCTCGATATCAGGAGGACGCCGATGACCGACAAGACCAATGACCCCGTCGCCATGTGGCAGAAGATGGTTGGTGAGATGGAGAAGGGGTTCAACTCCTTCGCCAACCAGGCCATGTCGTCGCCCGAGTTTTCACAGGCGATGAACCGCGCGGGAGGGGTTGCTGCAGGTGCTCAGAAGCAACTCGGCGAGCTCATGGAAAAATATCTGGTCTCCATGAACCTGCCCAGCCGCGATCAGGTCACTGGCCTTGCCGAAAGGTTGCAAGCCATCGAAGGCCAGATCGGTGAGATCAAGTGGATGCTGAGCCAGATGGCGGCACGTTCCGGCGTATCTCAGGGCTCCGATACGGCATTGCGACCGCCGCGCACCAGGCGCCCGCCGTCCGAGGGCGGAGAGCAGACATGAATGCAGCCACCGGACTAGATCTCGCATCGATCCCGGATCGCATCCAGTCCGAGGTGCAGCGCGCCATCCAGCGCAGCATCAAGGGCGTCGAATATTTCTCGACTTCGGGCCCTTCGCTCGGCTCGACTCCGAAGGACGTGCTGCATTCGCGCGGCACCATGAGCCTCTATCACTACCGGCCGATGTCCGACGAGATCTACCGCGTGCCCGTCTTGATCGTGATGGCGACCACCAATCGCGGCTACATCCTCGATCTCGTGCCTGGTCAGAGCTTCATCGAGTTCCTGCTCAAGCGCGGCTACGACGTCTACATGCTGGACTGGAGCGCGCCGCGGCCGGAGGAGAAGAGCCTGCGCATGGAGGACTACGTCCTCGACTTCATCCCGGATTGCGTCCGCCGCGTGCAGGCCGATTCCGGCGAGCAGGACGTCTCGGTGATCGGCTATTGCTTCGGCGGCGTGCTGTCGCTGCTCTACGGCTCGATCCACAAGGACGGGCCGATGAAGAATTTGATCTGCTTCACCACCCCGATCGATTTCCGCGAGATGAAGCTGTTCTCCAATTTCTCCGACCGCCGCTATTTCGACGTCGACCGCCTCGTCGACAGCGTCGGCAACGTGCCGCCGGAGATGATCCTGTCCTCGTTCGAGATGCTGCGCCCGGCCTCGCGCACGGTGAGCCAGATCCAGCTTTGGGAAAACATCTGGAACGATGAGTTCGTGAAATCGTATCGCATGTTCGACCGCTGGGCGACCGACACGCTGCCGCTTGCGGGCGAGTATTTCCGCACGATCACCAAGGATCTGATGTGGGACAACAAACTGTTCAACGACACTATGTCGGTCGGCGGCCGCGCGGCGAAGCTCGAAGACATCAAGGTGCCGTTCCTGCATGCGGTCGCCGAGCACGATCACATCGTGCCGTATGACGCCGCAAAACACCTGATCGCGAAGATCGGATCCGATGACAAGGAAGAGGTGATGCTGAAGGGCGGTCACGTCTCGCTTGTTGCCGGCGCCAACGCTGTGAAACGGCTGTGGCCGAAACTGGATTCCTGGCTGGGGAAGAGATCGACATGAGTGAGCAGCGTTCCTATCCGCGTCAGGTCAAGACCGACGCTGGCGATATCGAGATCCGCCTGATGTCGCCTGCGGACGAGGCCGCGATGCTGGCCTTCGGCAAGGGCCTGCCGACCCATGATCTGTTGTTCCTGCCGCGCAACATCAGCGAGCCGAAGGTGCTCTCGGCCTGGGTCAAGGAGATCGAGCGCGGCGCGATTACCAGCCTGCTCGCGGTCAGGGACGCCAAGGTCGTCGGCTGCGGCACGCTGGTGCGCGATCCGCATTCCTGGTCGCCCCATGTCGGCGAGATCCGGATGGTTGTTTCCCTCGACGTGCGCGGGAAGGGGGTCGGGCGGGCGCTCTCGCAGGAGACCTTTGCGCTCGCGCTCGGCGCCGGCCTGGAAAAGCTTTCGGTCCAGATGACGGTCGACCAGCAGGCGGCGATCGCCCTGTTCGAGAGCCTCGGCTTCAAGGCCGAGGCGCTGCTGCGGGACCATGTCCGGGACGTCGACGGCAAGACCCACGACATCGTCGTGCTCGGGCACAATATTGCGCAGGTGCAGGCCCAGATGGAGGCCTATGGGTTGCCGGGCGCCGTCCAGCATTAGGGGCGGCCGGCTCGTTCTCCGGGAACCCGTCTGGCCAGAGAGGCGCCAAACTGCCTCTCATTAAGGCTGTTCACTATTTCGTGATATCGCAGTGCAATACGAATATTGCATCGCACCATTAATTATGTCATATAAGCCGTGCCCCGGGCCAATGAGGACGGGGTGAGCCCATAGCTCAACCCAATGAGGATGGAGAGAACCCCATGACCACCGAAACCAACACTGCCTTCGAGGGCTTCAAGGACGCTTTCAAGAACATCCAGAACCTGGAAGTTCCCGAGGCCGCCCGCGAGTTCGTCAAGAAGTCCGCCAACACCGCCAAGGACCGTGCTGCCGAGGTGTTCGCTGGCTCCGAGCGCGTGACCGCCGCCGTCGAGAACGCGGTGACCGAGTCCGTCACCGAGGCCGGCAAGATCAGCCGCAACATCCAGCAGGCGATCTATGAAGACGCCGAGGCGTTCTTCTCGGGCATCGACAAGCTCGCGTCCGCCAAGTCGGTCAGCGAAGCCGTCGAGATCCAGTCGAGCCTGCTCCGCGCCCGCGGCGAAGTCTTCGTCTCGCGCGCCAAGGCGACCGCCGACTATGTCGGCAAGCTCGCTGCCAACGGTGCGAAGTCCGCTCAGGACAACTTTGCCAAGGTCTACACCAAGACCGCTTGATACGGCGCCCTGAGTACAAACTGAAATTTGAGGCCCGCTTCGGCGGGCCTTTGTTTTTTGCGCTGCCGTCATTGCGAGCGAAGCGAAGCAATCCAGTCCGTCTCCGTGGAAAGACTCTGGATTGCTTCGCTTCGCTCGCAATGACGAGTAGGGTGATGCAGTGATGACCCCGCCCGCTACCTTCTCCTTCGACACCCCCGGTGACGCCGAACGCGCGGCGGAGCTTCGCCGCGTCAAAGCACTGGCGACGCTGGTGCTGGCCTCGACGCTTGCCCTTTTCGTCGTCGCGAAATGGCTTCTGCCAGTGCATCCCGTGTTCGGCTTCATCGCGGCCTTCGCAGAAGCTGCGACCATCGGCGGGCTCGCCGACTGGTACGCGGTGGTCGCGCTGTTCAAGCGGCCGCTCGGCCTGCCGATCCCGCACACCGCGATCATTCAGAGCAATCAGGCCCGCATCGCCGACAAGCTCGGCGAGTTCATCCAGGTGCATTTCCTCGAGGCCGGCCCGGTCGAGGCCAAGCTGAGGGAGATCGATTTCGGCTCCTTCGTCGCCGACTGGCTGCGCGACCGCAAGCGCAGCGATGATCTCGCGCGTTTCGCGCTGCGCCTGCTGCCGGAGGCCGTCTCTGCGACGGAAAGCTCGGGTCTGATGACCTTCATCATTCGCCGCATGTCCTCGCAGCTCCAGGCGATCGACCTTGCGCCGCTCGCGGCCGGTACGCTGCGCGGCTTCGTCGCGGAAGGGCGGCATCAGATCCTGTTCGATGATCTGCTGCGCGTGATGCACGAGACGCTGAACCAGACCGAGACGATGGCGATGATCCGCGAGAAGGTGCGCGCGGAGTTGCCGACCCTGCTCAGGCTCTATCGCGCCGACAAGTTTCTGGTGAACAAGATCGTGGCGTCCGCCACCGCTTTCTTCAATGAGGTGCGCAGCGATCCCAAACATCCGTTTCGCGGTGAATTCGATCGCATGGTGCTGGGCTTCGTCGATCGGCTCGGCACCGATCAGGCCTATATCGATCGTATCGACGGATTGAAGCACGATCTGCTCGCCCGGCCCGAGCTTGCCGATCTCGCCCGGACCGTCTGGACCAACATGCGCTCCTTCATCGAGCGCAGCGCAAGCGGCGAGACGCAGGTACTGCAGCATCATCTCGCCGGCATGTTCGTCGCCGCGGGCGAGGCGCTCGCCGGTGATGCCGAGCTCCGCGGCGAGATCAACAAGGGCCTGGTGGCGGTGCTGCGCAGCTTCGTTGCGGATCAGAAGAGCGGTGTCTCGACCTTCATTTCCGACCAGGTCAAGGCGTGGGATATGGCGCAGCTGATTTCGCTGATTGAAATCAACATCGGCCGCGACCTGCAATACATCCGCTTCAACGGTTCGCTGATCGGCGGGCTCGCAGGTCTTGCGCTCTACTCCGTAGAATTCCTGCTTCGATGGTTGTGACTTTTGCGTCACGGACGCTGGCATTCACGCGCGGGCCTATTGTCGCCTTGGGCTTCACCCGCTTGAATGTCCGGAACCGGCCGCCTAGCTGATTCATGCTGCGTTGCGGAACGTTCGAGAAGCCGGACTGTTGGAATTCGTACCCATTTGCCGGCATCGCAACCGGTAGCCTTTTCAGCAATTCTGCCCAGGGGACCATTGATGACCGCTACTGCCCAGACGCTGCGTCCGCCGTCCCGTACCCTGATGTTCCTGGAAGGGCGCGCGATCCACGAGTTTGGCGCATTCCTCGGCGCGCTGCCGCTGCTGAGCCTCGCGCCCCGCGGCGATGGGCATCCGGTGCTGGTGTTCCCGGGCCTCGTGGCCTCCGACGCGTCGACGCGCGCGCTGCGCTCGTTTCTGACCAGCAAGGGCTACGCGGCAAGCGGCTGGCGCCAGGGCCGCAACTACGGCCTGCGCGAGGGCGTGCAGCATGCGATGGTCGATCTCGTGCAGGAGCTCAGCGACAAGCATGGCCGCAAGATCAGTCTGGTCGGCTGGAGCCTCGGCGGCCTCTATGCGCGCCAGCTCGCCAAGATGATGCCGGCGCGCGTGCGCCAGGTGATCACGCTCGGCAGCCCCTTCGCGGGCGATCCCCGTTCGACCAATGCCTGGCGCGTCTATGAATGGGCCAGCGGGCGGAAGTCCGACGAGGTCGATCCGCAGTTCGGCGGCGAGCTCGCCGTCGCGCCGCCGGTGCCGACCACCGCCATCTTCAGCCGCACCGACGGCGTCTGTGCCTGGCAGGGCTGTATGGAGAAGACGGGCGCACAGACCGAGAGCATCGAGGTCGAGAGCAGCCATTGCGGCATGGGCCATCATCCCGCCGCCGTCTATGCGGTCGCCGACCGCCTTGCGCAGAAGGAAGGCCAGTGGCGGCCGTTCGACCGCAGCGGCTGGCGCAGCATGATCTATCCCGATCCGCATCGGTAAGCGCGGCCTGCATGGTTCGAGACGCGCGGCTTTGCCGCGCTTCTCACCATGAGGACTGAGAGCTAGTGATGCCGCGCGAAAGCGATCAGACCTCATCCTGAGGAGGCGCGAAGCGCCGTCTCGAAGGATCGAGCCCGGCTCTCGCTTTGATTGTCGCCCCCGTCCATTGTCGCAGCCGCACCAAACGCGCTATGCCTCGCGCATGGCGCATCCATTGTCCCGCATCATCGACCAGCTCAAGCGTGAGCCGTCACGCACGGGCTCCATCGTCATCACCGTGTTCGGAGACGCCATCGTGCCGCGCGGCGGCTCGGTGTGGCTCGGCACGCTGTTGGAGTTTTTCGAGAGTCTGGACATCGATGCCGGCGTGGTGCGCACTGCGATGTCGCGCCTTGCTGCCGATGGCTGGCTGATGCGCGAAAAGGTTGGCCGTAACAGTTTTTATCGCCTGGCTGACAAGGGAAGTCAGACCTTCGAGGCCGCCACGCGCCACATCTACGATCCGCCATCGTCGGACTGGACCGGACGCTTCGAGCTGCTCCTGATCGGCAACGGCGAGGATCGCGACGTCTCGCGCGAAGCGCTGCGCAACGCCGGGTTCGGCAGTCCGCTGCCCGGCGTGTGGGTCGCGCCATCAGGCGTGCCGGTGCCGGACGAGGCTGCCGGGGCGATCCGTCTCGAAGTCTCGGCTGAAGATGACAGCGGGCGCCGTCTGCTCAGCGCGAGCTGGCCGCTGGACCGCACCGCCGACGCCTATCTGAAATTCATGAAGACGTTCGAGCCGCTCCGTGCCGCTATCGCGCGCGGTGCGGATCTGTCCGAGGCCGACGCCTTTACCGCGCGCATCCTGCTGATCCACTACTACCGCCGCGTCGTGTTGCGCGATCCGCTGCTGCCCGAGAGCCTGCTGCCCGGCGACTGGCCTGGCAGGGCAGCACGTGAACTCTGCGGCGAGGTCTATCGCGCGCTGCTTGCACCGTCGGAACAATGGCTTGATAGCCATGGAACCAATGAGAAGGGGCCACTCCCGCCTGCTCGAAAGCTCCTGGAGCGGCGGTTCGGGGCCTGATTTATATGTTACAGAAATATATTGCGTGACGTAATTTTTGTTATATATTGCCTCCCAATAAACGGGAGGATGCGCATGTATACCCAGGCGCTGAACACGGCCGAGACCGACGACCGCGGTCTTGAGGACGCGGCCAAGGCTGCGCAGTTCCAGGCCCGCATCGATGCCGAGGAGCGCATCGAGCCGAACGACTGGATGCCGGCGGCCTATCGCAAGACGCTCACCCGCCAGATCTCCCAGCACGCCCATTCCGAAATCGTTGGCATGCTGCCTGAGGGCAACTGGATCACGCGCGCGCCGACCTTGCGCCGCAAGGCGGCGCTGCTCGCCAAGGTGCAGGACGAGTGCGGCCACGGACTCTATCTCTACGCCGCCGCCGAGACGCTCGGCACCTCGCGCGAAGAGCTGGTCGATGCCATGCTTGCCGGCAAGGCCAAATATTCCTCGATCTTCAACTATCCGACGCTGACCTGGGCCGATATCGGCACCATCGGCTGGCTGGTCGACGGCGCCGCGATCATGAACCAGATCCCGCTGTGTCGCTGCTCCTATGGCCCTTATGCACGCGCGATGATCCGCGTCTGCAAGGAGGAGTCCTTCCACCAGCGCCAGGGCTACGAGATCATGCTGACGCTGTGCCGCGGCTCGGATGAGCAGAAGGCGATGGCACAGGATGCGCTGAACCGCTGGTGGTGGCCGGTGCTGATGATGTTCGGTCCGCCCGATGCGACGAGCCAGCACAGCGACACGTCGACGAAGTGGAAGATCAAGCGCTTCTCCAATGACGAGCTGCGCCAGAAGTTCGTCGATGCCACCGTGCCGCAGGCGCAATATCTCGGCCTCGCCATCCCCGATCCCGGCATGACGCAGGACGCCGAAGGCCACTGGCGCTACAGCGAGATCGACTGGACCGAATTCAAGCAGGTGCTCGCCGGCAACGGCCCCTGCAACCGCGATCGGCTCGCCGCGCGTCGCAAGGCGCACGATGAGGGCGCCTGGGTGCGTGAGGCGGCAGCTAGCTATGCCGCAAAGCGCGCGCAGCGTCAGACCGCACAAGCCGCGGAATAAGGAGATCATGATGGCCACGCCGAATACGCCGCTGTGGGAAGTCTTCATTCGCAGCCGCAACGGGCTCGCGCACAAGCATGTCGGCTCGCTGCATGCGAATGACGCCACCATGGCGCTGCAGGCCGCGCGCGACATCTACACCCGCCGCGGCGAGGGCCTGTCGATCTGGGTCGTGCCGTCGACCGCGATCACCGCGAGCGATCCCGCCGAGAAGGGAATGATGTTCGAGCCGGCGGAATCGAAGATCTACCGGCATCCGACCTTCTATGAGGTGCCTGAGGAAGTGGGGCACATGTGATGCTTGTGGCCAACATCCAGGTCGCGGAAACGCCGCTGGTGCTCTATGCGCTGCGCCGCGCCGACGATGCGCTGATCCTCGGTCATCGCCTGTCGGAATGGTGCGGACATACGCCGATGCTGGAAGAGGACATGGCGCTCTCCAACATCGCGCTCGATCTGATCGGCCAGGCGCGTGAGCTCTACACCTACGCCGCCAAGGCCGAAGGCAAGGACAACAACGAGGACAAGCTCGCCTATTTGCGCGACGTCAGGCAGTACCGCAACCTGCTGCTGGTCGAGCAGCCGAATGGCGACTTTGCCCAGACCCTGGTGCGGCAGTTCTTCTATTCCGCCTTCGCCGACCTCTATTGGCGGGCGATGATGGCCTCGCGTGATCCGACGCTCGCGGCCATTGCCGCCAAGTCCGAGAAGGAGAGCGCCTATCATCTGCGCCACGCCTCGGAATGGATCATTCGGCTCGGCGACGGTACCGGTGAGAGTCACGCCAGGGCGCAGGCCGCGATCGACCACCTCTGGGCCTTCACCGGTGAGATGTTCGCCGTCGATGACGGAGAACGCGCCCTGATCCATGCCGGTATAGCGATTGATCCTGGCAGCTTGCGTGGTCGCTGGCTGACGACGCTCTCGGATGTCATCAGTGAGGCAACGCTCACACTGCCGCAGAATGACTGGATGCAGCAGGGCGGCCGCATGGGCCGCCACAGCGAGCATCTCGGTCATCTCCTGTCCGAGCTTCAGTCGATGCAGCGTACTTTTCCGGGGCTGACATGGTGACAGTGCTGGACCGCGACAGTGAGCTGCGCCGGCGCGCCTGGGACGCCGCGGCGGGCGTCGTTGACCCCGAAATCCCGGTGCTGACCATCGCCGATCTCGGCGTGCTCCGTGATGTCGTGCTCGACGGCGATCATGTCGAGGTCGCGATCACCCCGACCTATTCGGGCTGCCCGGCCATGAACATGATCGCGCTCGAAATCGAGCTTGCGTTGGAACGCGCCGGTTTTCGCCAGCCGAAAGTGCGCACCGTGCTGTCGCCGGCATGGACCACCGACTGGATGAGCGAAGAGGGCCGCCGGAAGCTGCACGCCTACGGCATCGCGCCGCCGCAGGCCTCGAGCTCACGTCGCGCGCTGTTCGGCGAGCAGGCCATCGCGTGCCCGCAATGCGGCTCTGACAAGACCGAGCTGCTGTCCGAATTCGGCTCGACCTCCTGCAAGGCGCTGTGGCGCTGCAAGGCCTGCCGCGAACCCTTCGATTATTTCAAGTGTCATTGATCATGTCCGCAGCCGCACCGCGCTTTCATCGCCTGACCGTCAACGACCTCCGCCGCGAGGCGACCGACGCGGTGTCGATGACCTTTGCGGTCCCCGGCGAACTCGCGGGCGACTACGCTTTCGCGCCCGGCCAGTACCTCACGCTCCGCACCATGCTGGATGGCGAGGAAGTCCGGCGCTCCTATTCGATCTGCTCGGGTCCTGACGATGGCGAGATCCGCATTGCCGTGAAGAAGGTCGATGGCGGAGCATTTTCGAACTGGGCGGCGGATGAACTCAAATGCGGCGACGAGCTCGACGTCATGACGCCGACCGGACGCTTCGGCGTGATCCCGCCGGCAGATAGCGGACGCATCCATGTCGGCTTTGCCGCAGGCTCCGGCATCACGCCGATCCTGTCGATCGTCAAGGGCGTGCTCGCGCGCGAGGCGGACAGCCGCTTCTTCCTGTTCTACGGCAACCGCGCCACCGACAACATCATGTTCCTGGAGGCACTCGAGGAGCTCAAGGACCGCTTCATCGATCGCCTCTCGATCTTCCACGTCATCTCCGGCGAGGAGCAGGACATCCCGATCCTGCATGGCCGACTCGATGGCGACAAGGTGAGGGTGTTGCTGCGCTCGCTGGTGCCGGCCGCGAGTGTCGACCATGTCTTCATCTGTGGCCCCCTTGGCATGAGCGAGGATATCGAGGCGACTTGCAGGGATCTCGGTATCGCGGAAGAGCGCATCCACGTGGAGCGCTTCGTCTCCGAATTCGGCGGCAAGCCGCGACCGAGGAAGGCCGTTGCGCCTGATGCGGCGCCGAAGGCGATCGCCTCCCTCATCATCGACGGCAAGCGTCGCGACGTGCCGGTTGCCGAGGACGAGGCGATCCTCGATGCCGCGCTACGCGCCGGCGTCGATCTGCCCTTCGCCTGCAAGGGCGGCATGTGCTCGACCTGTCGCGCCAAGCTGGTCGAGGGCGAGGCGCCGATGGACATCAACTATTCGCTGGAGCCCTGGGAGTTGAAGGCCGGCTTCGTCCTGACCTGCCAGGCAAAGCCGTCGTCGGAGCGGGTCGTGGTCGATTACGATCACGTTTGACAGCTATGGCCGGGCAGCAGAGCATTGTGGCCAAACATTTGGCCGGGAGAAGCGCGTGAACGTCAAAGCCAACCTGTCGCCCGAGGATATTGCCCGCGCCTGCGCCGACGCGATGTGGGCGGAGGACGATGCCTCCAAGGGTCTCGGCATGGAGATCGTCGAGATCGGTCCAGGCTTCGCGATGCTGGCGATGAATGTGCGGCCGGACATGGTCAACGGCCAGCGCATCGCCCATGGCGGCTTCATCTTCACGCTCGCCGATTCCGCCTTCGCCTTTGCCTGCAATTCGCGCAATGAACGTGTCGTGGCGGCACAGGGCCAGATCACCTTCATCAAGCCGGGCAAGCTTGGCGACCGCCTCGTTGCAAAAGCGCGCGAGGTCAGCCGTGGCGGACGCTCAGGCATCTACGATGTGCGCGTGACGGTGGGAGACACCGTCATCGCGGAGTTCCGGGGGCATTCGCGTGTCATTTCCGGCACGTGGCTGCCGACGCAAGAACAGTAAGAGTCCAATAAAAAGAACCAACCAATGTGGGGAAACGAGGATGGCTCTGACGAGGCTCAAGGAAGGTGGCAACACCTATCGTGCCGAGATGGATGCGCATGAGCGCGCGTCACGTGACGAGATCATGGCGCTGCAAAAGCAGCGGCTGGCCTGGTCGCTGAAGCACGCCTACGACAACGTCGCGCATTATCGCCAGGCCTTCGAGAAGGCCGGCGTGCATCCGTCCGACTTTCGCGAACTCTCCGATCTCGCGAAATTCCCGTTCACCGTGAAGACGGATCTGCGCGACAATTATCCCTTCAACATGTTCGCCGTGCCGCGCGAAAAGCTGGTGCGCGTGCATGCCTCCTCCGGCACCACGGGAAAGCCGATCGTGGTGGGCTATACGCAGCGCGACATCGACACCTGGTCGGAGGTGATGGCACGCTCGATCCGCGCCGCCGGCGGCCGCACAGGCATGATCATCCACAACGCCTATGGCTACGGCCTGTTTACCGGCGGATTGGGTGTGCACTACGGCGCTGAAAAACTTGGTTGCACCGTGGTGCCGATCTCCGGCGGCATGACCGAGCGGCAGGTGCAGCTCATCAACGATTTCCGGCCCGACATCATCACGGTGACGCCGAGCTACATGCTGGCGATCCTCGACGAGTTCAAGCGCCAGAAGCTCGACCCGCGCCAATGCTCGCTCAAGGTCGGCATCTTCGGCGCCGAGCCCTGGACCAATGCGATGCGCGGCGAGATCGAGGACGCCTTCGACATGGACGCGACCGACATCTATGGCCTCTCCGAGGTGATCGGCCCCGGCGTCGCGCAAGAATGCATCGAGACCAAGGACGGCCTGCACATCTGGGAGGACCATTTTTATCCCGAGGTGATCGACCCTGAGACCGGCGCGGTGCTGCCGGATGGCGCGAAGGGCGAGCTGGTCTTCACCTCGCTGACCAAGGAAGCCTTCCCGGTGATCCGCTATCGCACCCGTGACCTGACGCGGCTGCTGCCGGGCACGGCGCGGCCGGGCATGCGGCGGATGGAGAAGGTGACGGGCCGCTCGGACGACATGATCATCCTGCGCGGCGTCAATCTGTTCCCGACCCAGATCGAGGAGGTGTTGCTTGCGACCGACTGGTGCGGCGGGCATTTCATTCTTGAACTCACCCGCGAAGGCCGCATGGACGAGCTGACCATCATTGCCGAGGCGCGGCCGGAAAGCTGGGACGGCCGGGGGCTAGTCGATCACGCCGACCGCATCGCGACCCACATCAAGAACACCATCGGCATCAGTTCCCAGGTGCGCGTGGTCGCGCCGGCCACGCTGGAGCGCTCGCTGGGCAAGGCCAAGCGCCTCTACGACAAGCGGCCGAAGGACTAGCTGTCGCTCCTCGTGGTGAGGAGCGCCGAAGGCGCGTCTCGAACCATGAAGGCCCGGATGCTGCAGCGCGGGCCTGCATCCTTCGAGACGCCGCTCGCGCAGCTCCTCGGGATGAGGGAGGCGGTTGACTTGACCGGTCCCAAAGGCGACAAGGCCCGCGAGAAATCGTGGGTCTTTCGATGTCATCAGCCGATCGCAAAACCGTCGAAGCGCGTTGCGTCCGCCTCGATGCCAAGGCCGATAATGCTGCGGCGATCGCGCCGCTGATCGAGCGTCATATGCTCGCGCGTGGTCCGAAGGATCTCCTGATCGAGATAAGGGCCGCCGCCGTCAACCCCTCCGATGTGAAGGCTGCGACCGGGCTGATGCCCTATGCCGTCTTCCCCCGCACGCCCGGCCGCGATTATGCCGGCGTGGTGATTGACGGGCCGGCCGATACGATCGGCCGCGAGGTGTTCGGCTCTTCCGGCGATCTCGGCATCCGCCGTGACGGCACCCATGCCAGCCATCTCGTCGTCGAAGCCGACGCCGTGGTGGAGAAGCCGAAGACGGTGTCCTGGGAGGAGGCCGCCGGCATCGGCGTGCCCTTCGTCACCGCAATGGAAGGCTTTCGCCGCGCCGGCATTCCGAAGCCCGGCGAAACGGTGCTGGTGTTCGGCGTCAACGGCAAGGTCGGTCAGGCCGCGGTCCAGATCGCGACCTGGCAGGGCGCGCGCGTCATCGGCGTGGTGCGCAAGGCGGAAGCCTACGAGGGCCATGCCAACGCAGCCATCGAGGTGATTGACGCCTCGGCGACCGATGTCGCCACGCGCGTGCGCGAAGTGACCGGCGGCAAGGGGGCCGACATCGTCTTCAACACGGTCGGCGATCCCTATTTCCAGGCCGCGCATAAGTCGCTCGGATTGCGCGGCCGCCAGATCCTGATCGCCGCGATCGACCGTATCGTGCAGTTCAACATCCTCGAATTCTACCGCGGGCAACACACCTATGTCGGCATCGACACGCTCGGGCTGTCCTCGGCCGCAACCGGCGCGGTGCTGCGCGACCTCGGCCCCGGCTTTGCGAGCGGTCACCTGAAGCCGTTCCCGATCAAGGCGAATGCCGTCTATCCGCTGGAGCGCGCCAAGGAGGCCTATGTGGCGGTCGCCGGTTCGTCGCGGGATCGCGTGATCCTGAAGCCCTAATCATGGACTCGTCCACCCAACCCGTCATCCTTGCCGGCCTTGTCATCGGGCTCATCTATGGCGCCGTCGGGCTACTCAGCGGGTTCTGCCTGATGAGCAGCATGCGTGGCTGGCTGGCCGAGGGAGACGGGCGGCTGGTGCGGACCTTTGCGCTTGCGATTGCCGTTGCGGTTGCTGCGAGCCAATTCCTTGCCGGTAGCGGCATGGTCGATCTCGGCAAGTCGATCTATCTGCAACAATCCTTCTCGGTGCCAGTGCTGTTCCTCGGCGGCCTGTTGTTCGGCTACGGCATGGTGCTGTCGAACGGCTGCGGCTCGCGGGCGCTGGTGCTGCTCGGCCGCGGCAATCTCCGCTCCTTCGTCGTCGTGATCGTGCTCGCCATCGCAGCGCAGATGACGCTCAAGGGCCTGATCGCGCCAGCCCGCATTGCGCTGGTTCAGGCCTCGCAAACGACCGTCAACGCCAATTCGCTGCCGTCACTGCTGGCGACGCTCGGTCCCGGTGAAGCGGTCTCGCGCGCGCTGGGCGCTGCTGCAATCGCCGTTGCGCTGATCCTGTTTGCGTTCGCACACCCGGCATTCCGGCGTTCGCCGGGCCAGATTGCAGCCGGTGTCGTCGTCGGGCTCCTGGTCGCCAGCGGCTGGTTCGTCACCGGTTATCTCGGCGCCGACGATTTCAATCCCGTCCCGGTGACGTCGCTCACCTTCGTCGCGCCGATCGCGGACGCGCTGCAATACGCCATGCTCTCGACCGGGCTGACGCTCAATTTCGGCATCGCCACCGTTGCCGGCGTCCTCGCCGGCAGCCTGGTCACCGCGCTCGCCACGGGCCGTTTCCACCTCGAAGGTTATTCGTCGCCGCGCCACATGCTGCGCTCGGCCGGCGGTGCAGCGCTGATGGGGATAGGCGGCGTGATGGCGTTCGGCTGCTCGATCGGTCAGGGGCTCACCGGCGTATCGACGCTTGCTCTGGGCTCGTTCGTCGCGGTCGCCGGCATCCTGCTCGGCACGTCGGCCGGCCTGCGCGGTGCACTGCGGGTTCAGCCGCTCGCGGTGGCTTGACCGCGCAGCAGCCGGTCGCCCAGCGTCGCGAGACCGATGCCGGTGACGATCAGTCCGGCCGCGACGGCAAGACTCATGTCGATTGGCTCGCCCAGCAAGATCGCAGCACTGGCGATGCCGACGAGCGGCGTCCCGGTGGTGCCGAGCGAGGTCGTCAGGGCCGAGATGCTCTTGTTGACCATCGACATCGCCCAATAGGCCAGCGCCGTTCCGATCAGGCCGGAATACAGGAAAAGCAGCACGAGCTTCCACGACCATTCCGCGTGCGGCGGGCCCTCCATGATAACAGCCGATCCCGTCAGTACGATCGTCGCCACGAGCACCTGCCAGAGCAGGAGCTGGAGCGGCGATGCAATCCAGCGATGCGCGCTCATATAGATGATGTTCGCGGCCCAGGACATCGCGGCCAGGACGACCATGCCGGCCCCGAGCAGGACGTTGGTATTGGTCCAATCGATCGACGTGGGGTTCAGGATCACGGCAAGGCCGACGAGTCCGAGCAAGGCGCCGGCGAGCTTGGGCGCCGTCAGCGTATCCTTCCCCAGCAAGGGCGCGGCGATCGCGACCCAGAGCGGCGTGGTGTAGCCGAGCACGATCGCTTTGCTCGCGGGCAGGAAGCGCACACCGGCCGCAACCAGAACCGAGAACACCGTCATGTGCAGCAGCGCGACGCTCAGGATCACCGGAATGTCGCGCCGCTCCGGGATCATCAGATTGTTGCTCAGCCCGAGGATCACGAACAATCCGGCCAGCGCGATCCAGCTCCGGATCGCCGAAGTCCACAGTGGCGGGAGGAACTGGACGAGTTGCTTCGTCACCGACCAGTTCACGCCCCAGGCCAGCACGACGATCAGGAACAGGCCGACGGCCGCGCGGGAGGAGAGGGAGTTCATCGCAAAATCCTTGAAGCAGTCCAGTCCGGCGCATAGCATCCGGATTGGCACCTGAAAAAGTGCCAGATCGGAAAGGAATAAGGTGCCAGTTTCGGAAGGTGTGATCTCCGCCCTGATCGAGCTGAAGCGGACCGACGACGAGGGGCTGACGGCGCAACTGACGAGCCAGCTGCGAGACCTGATCGCGACCGGTCGGCTCGGCAAAGGTCGCGCGCTGCCGTCGAGCCGCCGGCTCGCGAGCGACCTCGGCGTGTCGCGCAACACCGTTACTTATGCCTTCGAGCAGCTCGCCGCCGAGGGATATCTCGAGGCGTCGCACGGTCGTCGTCCCATGGTCACGGTCGACGGCGGCCGTAACGAAGAGGCGGGTGCCGTCGCACCGAGCGTCCGCTCTGGCAAGCCGCGGCTCTCGCCCTGGGCGTCGAAGCTCAAGCAGACCGACTGGCCGATGTCCTATCAGGCGCCACTGAAGCCCCTGCGTCCGGGGCATGGAGATGCGCGCGAGTTTCCGCACGAAGTGTGGGCCCGCTGCCTGCGCCGCAGCGCGGTGCGCGCAGCCAAGCGCGAGCTTGGACCGGTCAACCGGACGCGCCTGCGCCAGGCGCTGGCGCATTATCTGGCCGCCAGCAGGGGCGTCCGCGCCACCGCAGACCAGATCCTGATCCTGCCGAGCGCGCAGGCCGCGCTGACCCTGATTGCGGCTGCGCTCATCACGCCCGGCGACGATGTCTGGGTCGAGGATCCCGGCTATCCCGGTGCGGCGGCGGCCTTCCGTGCCTCCGGCGCGCGCGTGATGGGGATGAAGCTGGATGGGCAGGGCATGCAGCGGATGCCGGGCATGGCCGCGCCAAAGCTCATCTTCATGACGCCCTCGCACCAGCATCCGACCGGGCGGTTGATGTCGCTCGCGCGCCGCACCGAATTCTTGGGCATGAGCAGGCCAGGCGAGACCTGGATCGTCGAAGACGATTACGATGGCGAATTCCATTATGACAGCCGGCCGGTGCCGGCCTTGCAGGGGTTAGACGCCCATGGCCGCGTGTTCTATGTCGGAACGTTTTCGAAGGCGATGACGTCGGATATCCGGCTCGGCTATGTCGTCGCGCCACCAGGGCTGGTCGGCACCCTCGAGATCGCACAGCGGCACATCGGGCTGATCGCCTCCAGCCACATCCAGGAAGCGCTGGCGGAGTTTATCGCCGACGGGCATTTTCTCGCGCATCTGCGTCGGATGCGGCGGCTCTATCACGCGCGCCGCGATCACCTCGTCGAGGGACTGGAGCGCCACCTGGGCGAACTTCTCTCCGCCGAAGTGCCCTCGGGCGGCATCCAGCTGGTCGCCCGCCTCAAGCGCGGTCGCGCCGATCAGGCGGCGGTGCAACGGCTGGTCGAGGCAGGCGTCGAAACGCGGGCCCTGTCCAGCCTCGCGCTCGGCCGTCCACGCGACCATGGCCTGCTGCTCGGCTTCGCGGCCTGGCGCGAGAATGAGATCAGCGCGGCGGTGCGGACGATGGCGTCGTGCTTCTAGAGCATGATCCGGAAAAGTGTGAAGCGGTTTTCCGAAAAGATCATGCTTAAACAATGACGCGCTAGTCCACGGCCTTCGTCACGATGCGGATCTCCGAGGTCAGCGTCCGGTGCACCGGGCACTTGTCGGCGATCTCCATCAGCTTCTTGCGTTGCTCCGCATCGAGCGCGCCGTCGATCGCGATGTCGCGCTCGATCTGGTCGAGCATGCCATCGCGCGTCTCGCACTCCGCGCAATCCTTGGCGTAGATTTTCGAATGCTTCAGCGTGACCGTGACGCGATCGAGCGGCAGCGATTTGCGATCGGCATAGAGGCGCATGGTCATGGAGGTGCAGGCACCCAGCCCGGCGAGCAGGAAGTCGTAAGGGCCGGGGCCGGCATCCTCGCCGCCAGCGGCGACCGGCTCGTCAGCCACCAGATGGTGCGGGCCGACGGTGATGGCCTGGTTGAACTTGCTCTTGCGGGTCTCCTGCACGACCACTTTGCGCGGCTCCTCCGCGAGATCCATCGCCTTCGCGGGCTTCGCGGTGTCGATGTAGCGGCTGGCCCAGGCCGCGATCACGTCGGCCGCGTAGAGGGCGTCGGCCGGCTTGGTCAGGAGATGATCGGCGTGGTCGAGCGAGACGAAGCTCTTGGGGTGTCTTGCCGCAACGAAAATCTTGGTCGCATTGTCGATGCCGACGGTGTCGTCGACAGGGGACTGCATCACCAGCAGGGCCTTGTGCAGGCCGGTGATGTCCTTCATCAGTTCTTGCTCGGCGATGTCGTCGAGAAATTCGCGCTTGATCCGGAACGGGCGACCCGCGAGCGAGACCTCGACTTCGCCCTGTGCGCGGATGCTGTCGAGATGCGCGCTGAACAGACCGGTGACGTGAGCGGGATCGGACGGCGCCGCGATGGTCACGACAGCCTTGGCTTCCGGAATCCTTCCGGCCGCGGCGAGGATCGCGGCACCGCCGAGGCTGTGGCCGATCAGGATCGACGGCGCCGTGCGGACCTGGCGCAGATGATCGGCGGCGCGCAAGAGGTCGGCGACGTTGGAGGAGAACGTCGAATTGGCGAAATCGCCTTCGCTGGAGCCGAGCCCGGTGAAGTCGAAGCGCAGCACCGCAATGCCCTTGGCGGCGAGCGCGACCGAGATGCGTTTTGCTGCCAGCGTGTCCTTGCCGCAGGTGAAGCAGTGCGCGAACAGCGCGTAGGCCGCGGGCTCGCCATCGGGCAGTTCCAGCGCGGCGGCCAGTTGATGGCCACCTTCGCCGGTGAATTGAAAGCGTTCGGTCGGCATGGGCTTCCCCCGTCCTTGCTTGAACCTAGTCGGCTGAATAACGCTGCTCGGCCCAGGGATCGCCGCGGTTATGATAGCCGCGGACTTCCCAGAAGCCCGGCGCGTCCTCGGTCAGGAATTCGATGGCCTGAAGCCATTTGGCGCTCTTCCAGAAATACAGATGCGGCACGACGAGCCGCACCGGGCCGCCGTGCTCTTCGGTCAGCGGCTGACCCGACCAGCTATGGGCGAGCAGGGCGTCCTCGGCGGCAAAGTCTTCCAGCGTGAGGTTGGTGGTGTAGCCGTCATGGGAATGCAGGACCACGAAGCGCGCATCCTCGCGCGGCTGGCAAGCTGCGAGCAGCTCGCGCGTGGCGAGGCCCTCCCACTCATTGTCGTAGCGCGACCAGGTCGTCACGCAATGGATGTCGGAGGTGATCTGCGCCTGCTTCTGCGCCGCGAATTCGGCAAAGGTCCAGAACACGGGGGTCTCGATCGCGCCGTAAACGTCGAGCCGCCAGCGTTCGCGCGAAACCGGCGGCACGACTCCGAGATCGAGCACCGGCCAGTCCTTGGTGAGATGCTGGCCCGGCGGCAGCCGCTGATCCTCCGGTCGCGTAACGCGGCCGGTGAGGAAGCGGCCTTCGCGCGCCCATTTCTCCTTGGTGCGCGTCAGCTTGCTGTCGGGCGGCTCGTTGTCGTCGGCCATGAGCTACTCGTGGCGATGCATCGCGGAGGCGTGCTTGGTGTCACGCATGGTGGAATAGATGATCAGCGACAGGCAGATGACGCCGGCGAGATAGTAATAGAACCACTCCTCATGCCCGATGCTCTTGAAATAGAGCGCGATCGCCGGCGCCGTGCCGCCGAAGATCGAGACCGTGATGGCGTAGGGCAGGCCGACGCCAAGAGCGCGGACATTGGTCGGGAACAGCTCGGCCTTTACCACAGCGTTGATCGAGGTGTATCCGGCGACGAACAGCCAGGCGCAGCAGATCAGAATGAAGGCCATGAAAGGCGACTTGGTCTCCTTCAGCGTCATCAGCAGCGGCACGGTCGCGAGCGTACCCGCGACGCCGAAAAAGATCAGCAGCGGTTTGCGGCCGATCTTGTCGGAGATCGCGCCGTAGATGGGTTGCAGGATCGTCGCGAAGATCAGCGTGCCGAAGATCACGAAAGTGGTCTGGTCCTCGGTCAGGCCGACCGAGAGCTTGACGAAGGTCTGCATGTAGGTGGTGAAGGTGTAGAACGCTGCCGTACCGCCGGCCGTGAGGCCGACCACCAGCAGCAGCTCGCGGGGGTAGCGCAGCAAATTGGTGATCGAGCCGGTCGGCTTCACCACCTTCTTGGCTTCCTCGAAGGCCTCGGTCTCGTGCAGATTGCGCCGCATCACCGCGGCAAAGATCGCCAGCGCCGCGCCGATCGCAAACGGGATGCGCCAGCCCCAGGCCTTGAGCTCCTCCGGCGTGAGGAAGACCTTTTGCAGGAGCAGCAGCACGATGATCGCGGTGAGCTGGCCGCCGATCAGGGTGACGTATTGAAAGCTCGAATAGAAGCCGCGATGCTTGGGATCGGCGACCTCGCTCAGGTAAGTGGCGCTGGCACCATATTCGCCGCCGAGGCTCAGGCCCTCGATGACGCGGGCGAGCGCCAGGATCACCGGCGCGGCGAAACCGATGGTCGCATAGGTCGGCGTCAGCGCGATGATCAGCGAGCCGAAGCACATGAAGACGACGGATAACGTCAGCGAGATACGCCGGCCGAAATGATCCGCGATGTAGCCGAACAGCCATCCGCCCAAGGGGCGCATCAGGAAGGTCGCCGCGAACACCACGGCGACGTTCAATTGCTGGACGACGGGGTCGTTGCCGGGGAAGAAGGCCGGAGCGAAATAGAGCGCGAACGCCGTATAGGCGTAAAAGTCGTACCACTCGACGAGATTGCCGATCGAGCCGATGAAGATCGCCTTGATCCGCCGTTTGGCGTCGGCGATGTCGATGTCGATGTGATCAGAGGCCGGTAGGGTTGCTTGCTCTGTCACGTCCGGCCTCTCTCCGTTGGTCTTGGAAAGGTCTACATCGCCTTTCCGAACAGAAATGGCAACTGGCGGGGGCCTCTCACCGTGCCCTGTGACCAGGTCACCGTGCCTGCCGGATCGAGGGCGAAGTCCGGGATCCGCTTCAGCCATTCCTCCAGTGCAACCTGCATCTCCATGCGTGCAAGGTTGGAACCGACGCAGCGGTGGATGCCGAGGCCGAAGGCGGCGTGGCGGTTTTCGCGGCGGTCGATCACGACTTTGTCAGCGTCCGGAAACATCTTGGGGTCGCGGTTGGCGGCTGGGAATGACAGCAGCACCATGTTGCCCGCCTTGACCGGGCAGCCCGAGATCGTGGTCTCCTTGACCACCTCGCGGGCCATGGTCACCGGCGAATAGGCCCGCAGCAGCTCCTCCACGGCGATCGGGATCAGCCCGGGCTCGGCGATCAGCCGTTCGCGGTCGGCCGGCGTCCGGGCGAGATGCCAGAGCGAGGAGCCGATCGCACTCCAGGTGGTGTCGATGCCGGCGATCAGGAGCAGCCGCAGCGAACCCAGCACATGGGACTCTTCCAGCGGCTGGCCTTCCTTGTCCTTGGCGTTCATCAAATAGGAAATCAGGTCGTCGGTCGGCTTCGATCTGCGCTCCTCGATATGCGTCCTGAAATAGGCGCTCATCTCCTGCACGGCCTGGAGCAGCTTGTTCTCGTCCTTGATGCCGAGCTCGAGGATCATGTGGATCCAGTCGATGAACAGATCGCTGTCGCTCTCGGGAATGCCGAGCATGTGGGCAATGGCCTGAACCGGAATATACTTGCTGTAGCGCGCTGCGGCGTCGACCTTGCCATCGGCGATGAACCCGTCGATCAGCTCGTTGCAGATCGCGCGCATCCGCGGTTCCAGCTTCTTCATCGCGTCCGGCGTGAACGGCGGCAACAGCAATTGCTTGGCCGGCTTGTGCACGGGCGGGTCGGAGGTGATCGGCGGAGCGGCGTTCCTGGCGACTTCGGGCCGAACGTCACGGACGATGATGCGGCGCGAGGAGAAATGTTCGGAGTCGTTGGCGATCTCGCGCACGGCCTCATAGGTCGTCGGCATGTAGCAGCCGAGGAAGCGCTCGGTGTGCACGACCGGGCTCGCGGCCCGCAGCTCCTCCCAGATCGGGAAGGGATCGTCCGTCCATTGCGGATCGGTGTGGTCGAAATCATGGACCCAGTCGGTGACGGGCGGGTGGGGGACAGGCTGGCTGACGTCGGACATAGCAGGAAATCCCTTGGGGCTCGTGTTCGCTGAAAGCACGCAAGCGGGCCGGGACCCGCGCTACTCCTCGATCACATCGATTGCGATTTCCGGGCAGTTGGATTTGGCAAGCCACGCCTTGTCTTCGAGACCGGGCGGCACGGTGCCGTCCCCGGCCTCATGGGCGTTGCCGTATTCGTCGAGCTCGAACAGCTCCGGTGCGAGCGCCTTGCAGCGTGCGTGGCCCTGGCATTTGTCGGGATCGACGTGAACCCTCAGTCGCTCTGTCATGGCGGCTTCCTCGGTCGTGTGCGCGGGGCCCGAAGGCCGCGCGATCCTCATGTCAATTTTATCGGCGGCATTTGCCGCCGCTTTAAGTTATATCCTATTACATTCGCGGCGGGCTTCCCCTGTCAAGCGCAAACTTATAGGCTTGACGCAACATGCGTTCACAACTCGTCCGTAAGCCGGAGAATACTTACCACCATGGCGATCTCCGTGACGCCTTGATCAAGGCCGCGCTGCGCGAGGCGGAGCAGGGCGGCGCCGAGGCGATCAGCATCAAGGCGCTTGCCAAACAGCTCGGCGTCTCGCAGCCGGCGCCGTATCGGCATTTTGCCGACCGTGATGCGCTGCTAACGGCGGTGACGGCGGAGGCGTTCCGGCAGCTCAGTGCACTTCTGCGCGAGGCGATGGCGAAGCCGTCGAAGCAATCGAAACTGTCGCGGCTGGCGCAGGCGACGCTCGATTTCGGTCTGCGCCGCAACGGCATCTATCGCCTGATGTTCGCTTCCCGCACCGTGTCATGCGCGGCAAAGGGCAGCGAGCTGCACGACGCCACGCGCGAGACTTTCGCGCTGGTGGTCGAAGCCCTCGAGGCGCCGGCGGTCGGCTTCTTGCGCGAACGGCAAGCCCTCAAGATCTGGGCGGCGTTGCATGGCGTCGTGATGCTGGCCGAGCAGGGCCTGTTCACCGGCGAGGCCGCGCATGCCACGCGTGAGGAACTGGTCGAGGACTTTGTGAGCGAAACGAAGGCCGCGCTCGCTGCTGCGATCAAGGATGCGCGACGTCGGAAAAAGGCCGGCGCCTAGGCCTTCGCTTTCAGCAGCCTCATCAGCTTGTCGACCGCGCTGTCCGGGGTCGTCACGACCGGGCGGCCGGTGGTCTCGGCGACCAGCGGCGCGGTTGCCGCGATGCTGAATTGCGCGAGCGCAATGACGTCGCAATCGCGCAAGTCCTTTGAAGCCTCGACAATCAGCCTGTCGTGCGTGGCGCGATCGCCGCGATCGAGCGCCGCCAGCGCGCCCTCGGCGAGTTTCGGCACGACCTGGGCGGAGGCCGGAAACTCCGGTGGCATCGAGGCCAGTGTCGGCGGGAAAGTCGAGAGCAGGCCGATGCGCTTGCCCATGGTCACGGCCTGCTCGATCATCGCCTCGTTCGGCTTCAGCACGGGCATCGGCATATGCGCGTGTGCGACGGCCTCGATGCAGGGGCCGAAGGCCGAGCAGGTGAACAGGATTCCGTTCGCTCCCGTAGCTGCCGCATAGTCGCCGAGCGCGAGGAAGCGCTCGGTCATGGCATCGTTGAGCACGCCGTCGCGGGCCAGATCCGCCGACAGGCTGTCGTCGAGCAGGTTCATCAGCCGCGCCTCTGGCCACGCCTTCGCGAACGCAGCCTCGATCGGCGCGATGGAATGCTTGAGGGCGTGGATGAGGGCGATGCGCATCGGTGTCTCTTCTCCCTCTCCCCGTTCTTACGGGGAGAGGGGCGGGGTGAGGGGCTCTATCCACGTTGAAGGTGAGGGATGAATTCGCGGAGGCTCCCCCTCACCCGACCGCTGCGCGGTCGACCTCTCCCCGCAGGCGGGGAGAGGTGAAGCACCGTTTACTTGAACGGCACCGCGTACATCAAGCCGCCCTTGCTCCAAAGGCCGTTGAGGCCGCGGTCGAGCTTGAGCGGGCTCGCCTTGCCGACATTGCGCTCGTAGATCTCGCCGTAATTGCCGGTGGCCTTGATCACCGTCACCAGCCATTTGTTGTCGAGACCGAGCCGCGAGCCGAGGTCGCCGGAGGCACCCAGCAGGCGCTGGACCGCCGGCGTCTGTGACTTCGCCATCTCATCGACAGTGCCTTGCGTGACGCCGAGCTCCTCGGCCTCGATCAGGCCGTAATGCAACCAGGTGATGATGTCGCTCCAGACCTCGTCGCCATTGCGGGTGAAGGGCCCGAGCGGCTCCTTGCTGATGGTCTGCGGCAGCACGACGTAGTCGGCCGGATTTGGCGCCGCGGTCGTTACCGCGCCGGCGAGCGCGGAGGCATCCTGGGTCATGGCATCGCAACGGCCGCCGAAGAAGGTCTGGTACATGGTGTCGACGCGATCGAATACCAGCGGTTTCCAGTCGATGCCGTTGGCGCGGCCGTAATCGCCGAGCGTGACTTCGTGTGTGGTTCCTTGCGCGACGCAGACGGTAGCGCCCTTGAGGTCCTTGATCTCCTTCACGCCGAGGTCCTTCTTCACGACAAAACCCTGGCCGTCGTAGAAGTTGATCGGACCCTGGCGGAGGCCCAGCGTCACGCCGCGCAGATAGGTCTGCGTCGAGTTGCGGTAGAGTACGTCGATCTCGCCCGATTGCAGCGCGGTGAAACGATTCTGCGCGGTCAGCGAGACGTAGCGCACCTTGCTGGCGTCGCCGAGCACGCCGGCTGCGAGCGCGCGGCAATAATCGACGTCGAGGCCCTTATAATTTCCCTGCGAGTCCGGCGCGGAGAAACCGGCAAAGCCGGCACTGACGCCGCAGATCAGCGTGCCGCGGCTCTTCACCGTGTCGAGCGTCGCCGCCGACGCGGCAACCGTCGATGCCGCGAGCATGCCGGCTACGATAACCACTTTCCTCATCATATGACTCTCCCCTCAGTGATTGACACTACGCAACACGTTGTCGACGGCGGTGCCGAGCTTGTCGACGATCAGATCAATCTCGGCAGCCGAAGCGATATAGGGCGGCGCCAGCAGCACATGGTCGCCGCGGACGCCGTCCACGGTACCGCCGCCGGGATAGCAGCCGAGCCCGTTGGCGAAGGCTTCCGCCTTGATCTTCTGGTTCAGCTTGAGCGCGGGGTCGAACGAGGTGCGGCCGGCGCGGTCGGCGACGAGCTCGATCGCCCAGAACAGGCCGCGGCCCCTGATATCGCCGACATGGCGGTGATTGCCGAAGCGCTCGGTCAGGCGTTGCTCGAGCTGCTTGCCACGCTCCTTGACGCGGTCGAGCAGGCGGTCCTCGCGGATCACGTCCTGCACCGCGAGCGCGGCCGCGCAGGCGAGGGGATGCGCCAGATAAGTGTGGCCATGCTGGAACGCGCCGGAGCCCGAGCGGATGGTGTCGATGATCTTGCCGCTTGCGAGCATCGCGCCGATCGGCTGGTAGCCGCCGCCGAGGCCCTTTGCGATCGCCTGGATATCAGGAGCAACGCCCTCCTGCTCCCAGGCGTGCGTCGTGCCGGTGCGGCCCATGCCGCTCATGACTTCGTCGAGGATGAGGAGGGCGCCATGCCGGTCGCAGATCTCACGCACGGCCTTGAAGTAGCCGTCCGGTGCTGTCACCGCACCGGCGGTGGCACCGACGACGGGCTCGGCGAGGAACGCGGCAACGGTGTCGGAGCCAAGCCGCTGAAATTCGGCTTCGAGCTCCGCGGCCAGTCGCGCCACGAACTGCGCATCGGATTCGTCCTCGTGCTTCTCGTGATAGGCAAAGGCCGGCGTCACATGGCTGAAGGCACCGGACAGCAGGGGAGCATAGGGCGCGCGCCGCCAGGCATTGCCACCGGCGGCGAGCGCGCCGAGCGTGTTGCCGTGATAGCTCTGCCGCCGCGCAATGAAGTGCTGCCGCTGCGGCTCGCCGCGCTCGATGAAATATTGCCGCGCCAGCTTGATGCTGGCTTCGATCGCCTCCGATCCGCCACTGACGAAATAGGCGTAGGCGAGACCGCCGGGTTCGTGCCCGACCAGCGTCTCGGCCAGCGCCTCGGCCGGCTCGGAGGAGAAGAAGGCGGTGTGCGCATAGGCCAGCGTCGAGGCTTGTTTTGCCATCGCCGCGATCACGCGCGGATGCTGATGGCCGAGGCAGGAGACGGCTGCGCCGCCGGAGGCGTCGATCACGCGCCGCCCGTCCTCGGCGAAGAGATAGACGCCTTCGCCGCCGATCGCCTTGGGCGGCGTTTCGAGCAACGAACGGTGCAGCACGCGGCTGGTGCGAGCGGCCATGGGTCAACCTTTCTCTGAAACGTATGTGGAGGCCGCGGCGAGCCGCGCCTCGGTGGTTTCCAGGCGCTTCTTGGCGGCCGTGCCGCCGAGCGAGAATGTGACCGCCGCGAGCGATTGCGCGATCGCGATGGCGCCCGTGAGACTCGGGAAGAAGCCGGGGGACGAGGCCGCCTCGAACAGCAGCACGTGGTCGGCGCCTTCGGCCATCGGCGCCGAGAGGCTGTCCGCGATCGCGATCAGCGCTGCGCCCGCACGATGGGCGGCCTGCGCAACACGGACGCTCGCATGCGTGTAGGGCAGGAAGCCGATGACGATGACGGCTTCGCCGGGACGAAAGGCGCCGAGATCGAGATCGTCGGGGCCGGATGCGCCGACGAGTTGCACCTGTTCGGGACGGAACAGCCGGAGCTCGTAGTTCACGAGCTCCGCGACGCTCCGGCAGCTTCGGTAACCGGCAATCCAGATCCGCTTGGCGTCGTGCAGCGCGCGGGCGGCATCCGCAATCGGCTGGGCCGGAATGCGCAGAAGGCCGGCGCCCTCGGCCTCGAGCTTGTCGGTGACGAGCGCGACATCGGCGTGCGGGCCGTGACGGCGGCTCTTGGCGCGGCCGGAGAAAGGTGAGATCTGCGACGGCCGCCGCGCTTCGGTGAGTGCCGCGCGCAATTGGTCCCAGCCGGAATAGCCGATGGCCTTGGCAAGCCGCGTGAACGCGGCCGGGTCGGCGCCGGCCTCGGCGGCGAGATCGCGCATCGAACGGGTGGTGGCGTCGTAGTCATTGGCGGCAACGAAGCGGCCGACCTCCTGCAGGCGCAGGGGGAGCGATGGCAACGCAATGCGCAGTTCGCTCAAGGGCGAGGATTTCGCGGGCTCGGCCATGAAACATTTGTTGCACGCTTTTTAGATTGGTGCAACAGTTGACGTGCGCCGCCGGAAATCGTTGCTCGCCAGAAGGATTTTTGTGCTGTGACTTCAGACAGTCCAAGACCGCCGCCCCGCCGTCGCTTCTTCGGCGGATTTGGCCGCCGAGAGCTGCAAGGCCTGTTCTGGCAGGTGCTCGTCGTCGGGATCGTGCTTGGGGTTGTCGCCTTCCTCTGGTCCAACACCGTCACCAATCTCTCGGCCCGCCGCATCACCACCGGCTTCGCTTTCCTCGGCCGCGAAGCCGGCATGCCGATCGCCGACAGCCTGCTCGCCTATAATCCGAGAGACACGTACCTGTGGGCCTTCGTCGTCGGCATCGCCAACACCTTGCGCGTCGCCGTGATCGGCATCGTGCTCGCGACGATCCTGGGCACGCTGATCGGCATTTCGCGTCTCTCCGCCAACTGGCTGCTGTCGCGGCTCGCTGCCGTCTATGTTGAAACGCTCCGCGACATCCCGCTGCTGCTTCAGCTCCTGTTCTGGTACGTGTTGATGCAGGCGCTGCCGGCCGCGCGCGCGGCGTGGCGGCCGGTCGAGGGCGTGTTTCTGTCCAATCGCGGCCTGATCCTGCCGGCGATCCCGCTGGGCTCGCCGCAGCTCTGGGTGCTCGGTACAGCCGTGCTCGGGCTTGCCGTGTTCTATCTCATCAGGCGATGGCTGATCGCGCAGCAGATGCGCGACGGCAAGCCGCGGCCGGCCTGGCCCTTTGCGGTTGGCCTCATCGTCGCGCTGCCGGCGGCAATGTCCGTGGCGCTTGGTGTGTCCTGGAAGATCGAATGGCCGGAGCTGCGCGGCTTCAACTTCGTCGGCGGGCTGACGCTCGCGCCGGAATATTTCGCGCTGCTGATCGCGCTCGTGACCTACACCTCGGCCTTCATCGCCGAGATCGTGCGCAGCGGCATCCAGTCCGTGCCGCGCGGACAGTGGGATGCCGCCAATGCGCTCGGCTTGCGCCGCAGCTTCATGCTGCGGCAGATCATCCTGCCGCAGGCGCTGCGCGTCATCGTGCCGCCGATGACGAGCCAGTATCTCAACCTGACAAAGAACTCCTCGCTCGCGGTCGCGATCGGTTACCAGGACGTAGTGTCTGTCGCCAATACCACGCTGAACCAGACCGGGCAGGCGATCGAGGCGATCGCGCTGATCATGGCGGTGTTCCTGACCATCAGCCTCGGCATCAGCTTCTTCATGAACTGGTACAATTCGCGCATCGCGCTGGTGGAGCGCTGATCATGACGGCGATCACCGACATTCCAGACGCTCCGCGTGCTGCCCGCCGCCCGCAGATGGGCAATCCGGTGCTGCGCTGGCTGCGCACCAATTTGTTCTCGTCGATCCCCAATGCCATCCTTTCGGTCGTGTTGCTGGCGATCCTCGCCAAGGGCATCTTCAGCTTCGTGCAGTGGGGCATCGCGAATGCCGTGTGGCTCACGCCGGCAAACGACTCGAGCGCCTGCCGCGCCGCGCGCGGCCTCGGTGCCTGCTGGGCGATCATCCCCGAAAAATATCGCTTCATCCTGTTCGGCACCTATCCGTTTGACGAGCAGTGGCGGCCGGCGCTGTCGGTCGTGCTGTTCATCGCGCTGTTCTATCTCTCCACCCGCCGCGCCCTGTGGCGGCGCGAGCTGGCCTATATCTGGATCGGCGCGCTGGCGCTGATCAGCGTACTGATGTGGGGCGGCGTGTTCGGCCTCTCCTTCGTCTCGCAGGACCGTTGGGGCGGATTGCCGGTGACACTGATCCTGGCGACGTTTGGATTGGCCTTTGGTTTCCCGCTCGGAATCCTCGTGGCACTCGGCCGGCGCTCAAAGCTGCCGGCGATCCGCTCGCTCTCGGTGCTCTATGTCGAGCTGATCCGCGGCGTGCCATTGGTGAGTCTGTTGTTCATGGCGAGCGTGATGTTTCCGCTGTTCATGCCGAGCGGATTCAACATCGACAAGCTGTTGCGCGCGCAGATCGCCATCATCCTGTTCGCGGGCGCCTACCTCGCCGAAGTCATCCGTGGCGGCCTCCAGGCCGTGCCGCGCGGGCAATATGAGGCCGCCGATGCGCTGGGGCTGTCCTACTGGCGCAAGCATCGCCTGATCGTGCTGCCGCAGGCGATCCGCCATGTCATCCCGCCGCTGGTCAACACCTTCATCGCCTTCTTCAAGGACACGAGCCTGGTCCTGATCATCGGCATCTTCGACCTGCTGACGACGGCGAAGACCGCGATCATCGATCCGGCCTGGCAGCAATTCTCGGTCGAGGTCTACATCTTCGTCGCCGCGATCTACTTTGTCTTTTGCTTTGCGATGTCGCGGTACAGTCGCGGCCTGGAGGCGAATACCGCCTCGAGGTGAGCGGCTTTCCCCGCCGCGGGAGCGAGCCAGAAGCGCTGGAAGCCTATACTGGAGCGCGAAATGCTTATGCCGTGCCTATATCGCGTGCCTGGATTCAAACTGGCAATCCTACGCGGCGAGATCCATCTGCAATTTGCTGGTGGCACTCACAAGAGGCACGTCACATCATGATGAAATCAGTTCTCGCAGCGTCGGCCATGCTGGTCGCGCTTTGCTCCGCCGCCTCTGCCCACGAGGCAATGAATCACTCGCACATGGCTTCGGCGGCCACTGCCCAGATGTCGGAATCGCATCCGAACTCCTTCGCCTTCGCCGCTCCAACGGATGAGGCCGGATACGATGCGCATCGGTATCACGGCGGGCCGAAAGCGAACGACTAGGGTCTGACCGGCGCACGGCGGGGACGGCCAAGTCCCCGCCGGTGCGGCTCGCGTTATGCCTTCACCTTGGGATCGATCGGCGTGGAGCCGCGCAGACCCAGAATATCCTCCAACACCTTCGCGCCGGCGATCACCTGCGCATCCGCGCGCGGGGCGCCGACGACCTGCACACCGACCGGGAGGCCAGACGCCGTGAAGCCGCAGGGCAGCGACAGCGACGGGCAGCAGGCGAGCGTGATGGCGTAGACGATGCCGAGCCATTCGACATAGTTCTCGAACTTCTTGCCGGCGCATTCGGCGACATAGCGGTGCTCGATCGGGAAGGGCGGTACGATCGTGGTTGGCGTCAACAGCAGGTCGTAGTTTTTGAAGAACTCGATCGCGCGCGCAGTCATGCCGACGCGTTGCGCCTCGGCGCGCGCGAGCTGCTCGACGGTGAGCTTGAGGCCTTCCTCGATGTTCCAGATCACCTCGGGCTTCAGAAGGTCGCGTTTGGTCCGCAGCAGATTGGCCTTGGTGATCGCGAAATCGAAGGCGCGCAGGACGTGGAAGCATTCATGCGCCTCGCGCCAGTCCGGATGCGCTTCCTCCACGATCGCGCCGGCCTCCGCGAAGCGTTCAGCGGCCTTGCGCGTGATCGCCTTGACCTCGGGATCGACCGGGGTGATGCCGAGATCAGGCGAATAGGCGATGCGCTTCGGCTTCTTGCCCGACTGCGCCGCCGACAGGAACGAGGTCGCAGGCGCCGGCAGCGACAGCGGGTCGTCCGCATAGTCGCCGCTCATGCCATCCAACAGCAGCGCAAGATCCTCGACGTTGCGCGCCATCGGCCCCACCACGCCGAGATTGCGGTCGATCGCCGATTTGGGCGTATGCGCGACGCGGCCGATGCTGGGCCGCATGCCGACGACGCCGCAGAACGCCGCGGGGCTGCGCAGGCTGCCGCCCATATCGGAGCCCTGCGCGAGCCAGGCCATGCCGGTGGCCAGCGCCACCGCCGCGCCGCCGGAGGAGCCGGCCGCAGACTTCGTCGTATCCCAGGGATTGAGCGTCGCGCCGAATACTTCGTTGAAGGTGTTGGCGCCGGCGCCGAATTCCGGTGTGTTCGACTTGGCGTAGACGACCGCGCCATTGCCTTCGAGGTTCTCGACCATGAGATCGGACTGCTTGGGCACATTGTCCTTGAAGATCGGCGAACCCTGCGTGTTCAGCACGCCCGCGACATCGGTCAGGTCCTTGATCGGTACCGGCAGGCCCGCGAGCAGGCCGCGCGCGCCGGCCGGCTTCTGCATCAGCGCCTTGGCGTTGTCCCGCGCGCGATCGAAGCATAGCGTCGGCAGCGCGTTGACCTTGCCGTCGACCTCACCGATGCGCTTCTCCAGCACATCCAGAAGCTCGAGCGGCGAGACGTCGCCGGATCGCAGCTTGTCGACGACGGCGCGTGCGGTTTCGCGGATCAGGTCTTGAGACAACTATTTTACTCCTGTGCTTATTGTGTCGTCATTGCGAGCGCAGCGAAGCAATCCGGACTGCCACAGCGGATGCATTCCTGGATTGCTTCGCTGCGCTCGCAATGACGGGAAAACTAACCCCAGCCCGCGCTGATGCCGCCATCCACGGTATAGATGACCCCCGACGTATATCCGGCGCGATCAGACGCCAGGAACGCCATGAGATCGCCGATCTCGCGCGCATGCGCGGGCCGGCCGAGCGGCAGGCTCTTCTGGAATTCCTTGTAACGGCTCTCATCGCCGAACTGGTGCTTTGCCCGCGTCTTGAGCAGGGTGACGTGGCGATCAGTGCCGACCGGGCCGGGATTGATGCCGACCACGCGGATGTTGTCGGCAAGGCTCTTGCCGCCGAGCGCGCGGGTGAAGGCCATCAATGCGGCGTTACCGGCGCTGCCGCAGATGTAATTAGCATCGAATTTTTCGCCGGCCGCGCCGATGTCATTGACGATGACGCCGCCGCCCTTCGCCTTCATCTGCGCGTAGATCTGCCGCGTCAGGTTGATGTAGCCGAACACTTTCAATTCCCAGGCGTGCCGCCAGGTCGCCTCGTCGATCTTGTCGATCGAGCCGCCGGGGATGTCGCCGGCATTATTGACGAGCACGTCGATGTCGGCGGCTTCCGTCGCGAGCCGCGCCACGTCCTCGGCCTTGCGCAGGTCCACGATGCTCGTTGCGGCATCGATCTGGTGCGCGGAGCGCAGGCGGTCGGCCAGCGCCTTGAGCTGGTCGCCGCTGCGGGCGGCGAGCAGGAGGTTCGCGCCTTCCTCGGCAAACGCCTCGGCGGCGGCTGCGCCAATGCCTTTGGACGCGCCCGTGATCAGGACGCGCTTGCCACGCAGATGCAGATCCATGAAGGGTACTCACTCGGTGGGAATATCAGGATCAAATCAGTAGGCGCTCGGCCGCGCCATGGTCAACATTGCAGTGCAGCGTTGCACTGCTGCCGAGTTTGGTCCATTGCAGTGCGGTCAAAAAGGCGGCGGCTGCCGGACCAACCAAGGACGTTCTCGATGAGCAAGAAAGAATACCGGATTGCAGTCATTCCCGGCGACGGCATCGGCAAGGAAGTGATGCCAGAGGGCCTGCGCGTTCTGGAGGCGGCGGCGAAGAAGCACGGGGTGTCCCTGCATTTCGACCATTTCGACTTCTCGTCCTGGGACTATTACGAGAAGCACGGCCAGATGATGCCCGACGACTGGAAGGAAAAGATCGGCAAGCATGACGCGATCTATTTCGGCGCGGTCGGCTGGCCGGCCAAGATTCCGGATCACGTCTCGCTGTGGGGGTCGCTGATCAAGTTTCGCCGCGAGTTCGACCAGTATGTGAATTTGCGCCCGGTGCGGCTGATGCCCGGCGTGCCGTCGCCGCTGGCGAACCGCAAGCCCGGCGACATCGATTTCTGGGTGGTGCGCGAGAACACCGAAGGTGAATATTCCTCCGTCGGCGGCCGCATGTTCCCGGACACCGACCGCGAGTTCGTGACGCAGCAGACGGTGATGACCCGCATCGGCGTCGACCGCATCCTGAAATTCGCTTTCGAGCTCGCGCAGTCGCGGCCGAAGAAGCACCTGACCTCGGCGACCAAGTCGAACGGCATCTCCATCACCATGCCCTATTGGGACGAGCGCGTGGAGGCGATGGCCAAGAAGTTTCCGGGCGTGAAGTGGGACAAGTACCACATCGACATCCTGACCGCGAACTTCGTGCTGCATCCGGACTGGTTCGACGTCGTGGTCGGCTCGAATCTGTTCGGCGACATCCTCTCCGATCTCGGCCCGGCCTGCACCGGCACCATCGGCATCGCGCCATCGGGCAACATCAATCCCGAGGGCGATTTCCCCTCGGTGTTCGAGCCGGTGCACGGCTCGGCACCCGACATTGCGGGGCAGGGCATCGCCAACCCGATCGGCGCGATCTGGTCCGGCGCGATGATGCTCGAGCACCTCGGCGAGAAGGAGGCCGGCAAGTCGATCGTCGATGCGATCGAGCGCACGCTCGCAGAACGCACGCTGCGCACCAAGGACCTCGGCGGCAACGCCGACACGACCGCCTGCGGCAAGGCGGTTGCGGATATGGTGGATTAAGGCGAGCTGTGTAGGGTGGGTTAGCCGAAGGCGTAACCCACCACTGTTCGTATCCGCAGAGACAGAAGAGGTGGGTTACGCCGAGCAACTGCGCTTCGCGCAGTTGCAGGGCTAACCCACCCTACACATACGATTTCCGCGCCGGATCGAAGATCGGCGGATAGTCGTTCTCGTCGAGCAGATCGAGAAACGGGTCGAGTCCCCTGGACTTGATGAGGCCGAGCTCCTGATGCGAGATCAGGTTCACGGTCAGGATCTCCACGGGATCGCTCGCGATCTCCAGCGCCTCGGCGATCTGCTTATCGGGGCCGATGATCGGTGTGAGAAACAGGAACGTCTGGAAGTCCGTTCCTGCAACCGGCGGACACGGCAGCGCGACGCGATGACCAAAACCGAACCAGGTCGTGTCGATGAACGGCAGATTGGCGAGCCAGCGCAGATTGGCGCAAACCTCCTCTGTCGGCTCCCGGACATACCACATCAGCTCGGCACGTGGCTTTGCGTCCCCATGCACCCCCGGCATTCGCTGTTCGCTCATGCCGTTGGTGAGAAGGACATAACCTTTGTCGGAGCCCTCTTCGCACACCGGCACGAAATCGCGGCCAAAGGCGTGGATGTCGATGCGGCGCTCCGCGCTGTCGGTGATGCTGTGCTCGGGCTCGCCAAGCTCGCTTTCATAGATCGCGAGCCGATGCCGGTAGAAGTCGGTTTCGGGTAACGGCTCGCTCGAGCCGGACATGAGCTTTGCAAGACGGGAGAACATGTGAACCTCGGGGGCGGATGTGGACCGGGATATCCGCGTTGTCGTGAGACGACGCGGGCCGGTTCAAATCCGCTCCACGAGTGCGGTGCTGCTTCGCTTTAGTCCAGACCTCGTTGCGCGATTGTGCATTCGGCAGGGAGTATTCTGCGAGATGCGCTTCGTTCCCGACTAGCCCGCGATCTTCTCGATCGCGGCCTGGTCCAGTCCGAACTTCGTCCCGGCCTCCAGGATTTCCTGCCAGGTGGTCGGGTCGACCGGAATGCCTTCGGCCAGACGCTTCTTCCTGGTCTCGCGCTCGGGATCGCCGGCGACCTTCACCTTGTCGACGCCGGGAGCAGGCGGCGAGCCGGTGTGCCAGGCAACAAAACTCTCGACCTCGCTCGCAAGGTTGTCGCCGGTGCCGAGCTTGTTCGGGTCGATGACGATCGAGAGCATGCCGTTGAGGACGTTGTACTTGCCGTCGGAGGGGCCCTTGACCACCTGCCCGCCGGACAGTGCGCCGCCGAGGATTTCGCACACGAGTGCGAGGCCGGAGCCCTTGTGCTCGCCGAACGGCAGGATGGCGCCGTGCGGCGGGATCACGGTGTAGCGCGGGTTGGTGGTCGGCTTGCCTTCGTTGTCGATGATGGTGCCGGGCTCGAGTTCGACGCCCTTGTTGTGGGCGACGCGGGTCTTGCCCTGCGCGATCCTGCTGGTGGCGAAGTCGAGCACGATCGGGTCCTTGCCCCTGCGTGGGATGCCGACGCAGAACGGGTTGGTGCCGTGGCGCGCATCGCTGCCGCCCCACGGCGCCACGATCGGGCGCGAGATCACGTTGACGAAGTGGATCGAGACCAGTCCGTGGTCGATGCACTGCTCGGCCCAATGGCCGATGCGGCCGATGTGGTGCGAGTTGGAGAGACCGACGAGACACACGCCGTTTTTCTTAGCGCGCTCGGCCGCCAGCTCCATCGCCTCGTGCCCGATCACCTGGCCATAGCCGGTGAGGCCGTCGAGGGTGAGAAGCGGACCGGTGTCGAGCACGATCTTGACGTGCGCGTTCACGGCGAGGCCGCCCGTGGTGACGCTCTGGACATAGCGCGGGATCATGCCGACGCCGTGCGAGTCATGTCCTCTGAGATTTGCCTCGACGAGGTTGGTGGACACGAGCTCGGCTTCGCGGTCCGTAGACCCGCCCGCCTTGACGATAGCACGGACGACGTTGGTGAGCGGCTGCGCCTTGATGGTGCGATAGTCGGCCATTGTTGTTGCTTTTATCCCTTTACGATCCGGCGGCAATGGACCCATGCCGCTTCAATCAGGTTCTCGCTCGCTTCCGGCGTGCGGAAGGCCGAATGCGCCGACAGCGTAACGTTCGGCAGTCTTGTCAGCGGATGGTCGCCGGGCAGGGGCTCGATGTTGAAGACGTCGAGGCCGGCATGGCGGATGTGGCCGGACTTCAGCGCGTCGATCATCGCCTGCTCGTCGACGACCGCGGCACGCGCGGTGTTGATCAGGATGACACCGGGCCTCATCGCAGAAATCTTCTCGCGCGTGATCATGCCGCGGGTCTCGTCGTTGAGCAGCAGATGCAGCGATACGACGTCGCTTCTGGCCAGCAGCGTGTCGAGATCGGTGAACTCGACGCCCGGATGGCTCTTGGGCGACCGGTTCCAGGCGATCACCTTCATGCCTGAGCCGACCGCAATGCGTGCGACTTCCGCGGCGATGCCGCCGAAGCCGATCAGGCCGAGCGTCTTGCCGGTGAGCTGCATGCCATCCTCGCGCAGCCAATTGCCGACGCGCATCTCGCGGTCCATCATCGCGATGACGCGGGCAGAGGCCCACATCAGCGCGATCGCGGATTCGGCGACGGCGGTGTCGCCATAACCCTTGATCAGGTGCACGGAGATGCCGAGCTCGGCGAGCTCTTCCGGATTCATGTAGCTGCGCGCGCCGGTGCCGAGGAACACGACGTGCTTCAGCCCCGCGCATTTCTTCGCGACCTCGGTCGGCAGCGCGGTGTGATCGACGATCGCGATCTCCGCACCATCGAGGACTTCAGGATATTGCTCGGGCTTGATGTCGGGATCCCTGTGGATCCGCACCTCGGGGTCGCCGGGCTTCCCCAGCCGCTCCATGATCACGGCGAGGGCTTCGTTGGCGTCGACGAAAACTCCGCGCATGGCTCTCTCCGATCAGGACGCGACGCCGGCGATCGCCAGCACGGTATGCATCAGCACGTTGGTGCCCGCAGCGCAGTCGGGCTGCGTGGCGTCCTCCAGCTCGTTGTGGCTGACGCCGTCCTTGCAGGGCACGAACACCATCGCCGCCGGCATGACGGTGTTGAGGTTGCAGGCATCGTGGCCGGCGCCGGAGGTGATGCGGCGCGAGGAATAGCCCAGCGTCTTCGCCGCGTTCTCGACCGCCGCGATCAGCTTGGGATCGAAATGCGTCGGCGGCTTGCGCCAGACCAGGTCGATCTTGACCTCGACCTTGCGGCGCGTGGCGATCTCGGCAATGGCGGCGCGCAAATCGCGATCGAGCGCGTCCATGATGTCGCCATCCGCGCTGCGGCAATCCATGGTGAAGGCGATCTCGCCGGGAATGACGTTGCGCGATGGGTTTGCGATCACGGCCTCGCCGATGGTGCCGACTGCTTTCGGCCCGTGCTTCTTGGCAATGGCCTCCATCGCCAGCACGATTTCGGAGAGCGTCGCGAGCGCATCGCGCCGCAGCGGCATCGGCGTCGACCCGGCATGGCTCTCGAAGCCGGAAATCTTGCCGTCATACCAGAGCACGCCCTGGCCGGAATCGACCACGCCGATGGTCTTGCCTTCGGCCTCGAGGATCGGACCCTGCTCGATGTGCAGCTCGACGAAGCAGCCGAGCTTCTGGAAGCCGACCGGCTTGTCGCCGCGATAGCCGATGCTGTCGAGCGCCTGGCTGACGGTCGTGCCGTCGATATCCTTGCGCGACAGGATGTCATCGGTGGTGAAATCGCCGACGTAAGCGGCGGACGCCATCATCGCCGGTGCGAAGCGCGAGCCTTCCTCGTTGGTCCAGTTGACGACGCAGATCGGCGCTTCGGTTTCGATGCCTGCGTCGTTCAGCGTGCGGATCACCTCCAGCGCGCCGAGCGTCCCCAGAATGCCGTCATACTTGCCGCCAGTCGGCTGGGTGTCGAGATGCGAGCCGATGCCGACGGGCAGCTTCGACATGTCGCGGCCCTTGCGCAGGCCGAACTGTGAGCCGAGCGCATCGGTGTGCACCTCGAGGCCGGCGTCCTCGCAGGCCTTGCGGAACCAGTCGCGCACCTGCTTGTCTTCGCTGCTCAGCGTCAGCCGTCGCACGCCGCCCTTGGCCGTCCCGCCAAACTGGGCGGTCTCGTGGATGGAGCCCCAGAGGCGGGCGGAATCGATTTGCAGATTGGTGGCGGCTCGGCTCATGCGGTCGGTCTCTCGGTTGTCCGGCGCCTTTTTCAATGACGCGCCGACGCGGACTCGTCAACCGCGAGGCTGCTCTGCGCAATCTGCCGTGCGAGCTCGGCGACGCGCTCCACCGCGACGACGTCAGGCGATGCCAGCCAGCTCGCCGTGAATGTCAGCGGCGCTATGGCGAGATCGGTTTGGAGCAGCTGCAACCGCCCGTCGGCCAGCTCGTTCTCGACGATGGCGTCGGGGATCACGGCGATGCCGAGCCCTTCGACCGCCATATGGATGACCGTCGCCAGCGATGCGGACGCATGGAGCCGGATCGGCGGCAGCTCCGGCCGGTCGAAGACTTCGCGCACGACCTCGTAGGGCCTGGTCTTGCGCGGGAAGGTGATGATCGGAAACCGCGCGAGGTCGGCGCGCGTCACCGGGCCGTCGCCGAGCCCGAGCGAGGGGCTTGCGAGAAAGCCGATCGGATAATCCGCGAGCACGCGATTGTGGACGCCCGAGGCCGACAGTGGCCCCACCACGAAGGCAAGCTCGATCTCCTGCGCGAGCAGGCGCGCAGTGAGGTTCGGCGTGATGTCGACCTCGATCTCCAGCGACAGGTTCGGATAGACTTCGTTCATGCTCTTGACGAGCCGCGGCAGCCAGGTGTGCACGATGGTCTCGGCGACGCCGAGACGCATCACGCCGCGCATTGCGGAGCGGTCGCCGATCTCGGCGATCATCGCCGCCCTCAGGCCGATCAGCTTCTCCGCATAGACCATCATCTGCCGGCCGCTCGGTGTCGGCGAAGCAACGCGATGATCGCGGTTGAGGAGCTTTACGCCCATCTCGCGCTCGAGCTGGGCGATGCGCTGGGAGATCGCCGGCTGGGTCGTATTGAGCCGTGCTGCGGCGCCGCGAAAGCTGCCGAGCTTCACAACCCAAAGGAAGGTTTCGATCGACCTGAAGTCCAGCATGAGAAGGATTTTCCCGATCGATAAATCTAATTTATCAAGATCGATTAGAAAGGAAGATTAGACTTTATAGCATGCTTGGTGTTGGCTGTCTTTGTCGAGTTTATAGGCAGGTCGATCAAATGACTGTTTTGGTGGCAGCGCAGCAAACTGAAACACCCGACACGCTCCCAAGCCGCCAGGCGCGGCTCGCCTATCGCGGCGGCCAGGTCGGATCTACTGCCGGCGTCGCCCCCGGCTTCGTCCAGGGCAATCTGGCGATCCTGCCGGCCGAATACGCCAGCGCCTTTCACCGCTTCTGCCAGCTCAATCCGAAACCGTGCCCGATCATCGGCATGTCCGACATCGGCAGCCCGCACATCCCCGCGCTCGGCGCCGATCTCGACATCCGCACCGACGTGCCGCGCTATCGCATCTGGCGCGACGGCGAGGTGGTCGACGAGCCGACCGACGTGACCAGGCATTGGCGCGACGATCTCGTGACCTTCGTGCTCGGCTGCTCGTTCTCGTTCGAAGAGGCGTTGCTCGACGAGGGCATGCCGATCCGCCACATCGAGCAGAACGTGCGCGTGCCGATGTACCGCACCAACATCGCCTGCGGCGAGGCCGGTCCGTTCGCCGGTCCCATGGTGGTGTCGATGCGTCCGTTCAAGCCGGCCGATGCGATCCGCGCGGTGCAAATCACCTCGCGTTATCCCGCCGTGCACGGCGCACCCGTGCATCTCGGCCATCCGCACCTGATCGGCATCAAGGATCTCGCCAAGCCGGACTACGGCGATCCCGTGCCCGTCGCCGACGACGAGATTCCGGTGTTCTGGGCCTGCGGCGTGACGCCGCAATCGGTGATCAACGCCGCCAGGCTGCCGTTCGCGATCACGCATTCGCCCGGCCTGATGCTGGTGACGGATCTGAAGAACCGGAACATGGCCGTGATTTAGTAGGCAGCGTTTGCTGCTTCTTCGGGCTTTACCGCATCCATCAATCGCTCCATTCGATCAGTCGAAATTTAGTAACAGGGGACTTTGCCATGACGATCTCTCGCCGTGACGTGCTGCTTGGAGCCACCGCCACTGCCGCGCTGGTGCCGCTCGCTGCACGCGCCCAGACCTCGGAAGTCGTAATCGGCGTGATCTATCCGTTCTCCGGCGGCAGCGCGCAGCAGGGCGTCGACGCACAGAAGGCCTATGAGACCGCGCTCGAGGTCATCAACAAGGACACCGATTTCGATCTGCCGCTGGCCAAGGGCGAAGGTCTGCCGGGCCTCGGCGGCGCAAAAGTCCGCCTCGTGTTCGCCGACCACCAGGCCGATCCGCAAAAGGGCCGCGCCGAAGCCGAACGTCTGATCACGCAGGAGAAGGTCTCCGCGATCATCGGCACCTATCAAAGCGCGGTCGCCGTCACCGTCAGCCAGATCTGCGAACGCTACCAGATCCCGTTCGTCTCCGCCGACAACTCCTCGCCGAGCCTGCATCGTCGCGGCCTCAAATATTACTTCCGCGCCGCCCCGCATGACGAGATGTACTCGGCTGCGATGTTCGACTTCTTCGATGCCTTGAAGAAGAAGGGCACCAAGATCGAGACGCTGTCGCTGTTCCACGAGGACACCATCTTCGGCACCGACTCCGGCAACGCCCAGGCCAAGATCGCCGGAGAGCGCGGTTACAAGATCGTCTCCGACATCAAGTATCGCGCCAACTCGCCCTCGCTCTCGGCCGAAGTGCAGCAGCTCAAGAGCGCCAGTGCCGACGTGCTGATGCCCTCGAGCTACACCACGGACGGCATCCTGCTGGTCAAGACCATGGCCGAGCTGGGCTACAAGCCGAACGCGATCGTGGCGCAGGACGCCGGCTTCTCGGAGAAGGCGCTCTATGATGCCGTCGGCGACAAGCTCGAAGGCGTGATCTCGCGCGGCACCTTCTCGCTCGATCTCGCGCAGAAGCGTCCCATGGTCGGCAAGATCAACGAGATGTTCAAGGCGCGCTCGGGCAAGGACTTCAACGACCTGACCTCACGCCAGTTCATGGGCCTGATCATCCTGGCCGACGCCATCAACCGCGCCAAATCGGCCGACGGCGAGAAGATCCGCGATGCACTGGCCGCGACCGACATCCCGGGCGAGCAGACCATCATGCCCTGGAAGCGCGTCAAGTTCGACGAGGCCGGCCAGAACAACGACGCCGACCCGGTGCTGCTGCAATATGTCGGCGGCAAGTTCGTCACCATCTTCCCGCCGCAGGCCGCGATCGCGGAAGCGATCTGGCCGATGAAGTAAGATTGGGAAGCGGGAGCTCGGACGTAGCTCCCGCCCTCATCCTGAGGAGCGGGCGTAGCCCGCGTCTCGAAGGACGAGGGCTGGGCCATCCTTCGAGACGCACGCTGGTGCGCGCTCCTCAGGATGAGGATCTATTTCGGGGGACGACTTTTGACAGCTCAAGCCATTATCCAGAGTCTCGCGAGCGGCCTTCTGATGGGCCTGCTCTACGGACTGATCGCGGTCGGCCTCGCGCTGATTTTCGGCCTGATGGACGTCACGAACTTCGCCCATGGCGAATTCCTGATGCTCGCGATGTACCTGTCCTTCTTTCTGTTCGCGTTCTTCGCGATCGATCCCCTGCTGTCGGCCCCATTGGTCGCCGCGGCGATGTTCGTGTTCGGAGCGGTGGTCTATCTACTCCTTGTACGCTTCGCCATGCGGGCCAAGGCCAATGCCGGCATGGTGCAGATCTTCACGACTTTCGGCCTTGCGATCGTGATGCGCGGCCTCGCGCAGTACTTCTTCACGCCGGACTATCGCAGCATTCCACAGTCCTGGCTCGGCGGTAAAACCATCTCGGTCGCCGGCATCTTCCTGCCCGAGCCGCAGCTCATCGGTGCGCTGGTCTCGATCGCGGCCTTCGCCGGGCTCTACCTCTTCATCCACCGCACCGACTTCGGCCGCGCGCTGGAAGCCACCCGCGAGGATCCCGGCGCCGTCGCGCTCGTCGGCATCGACAAGAACCGCGTGTTCGCGTTCGGCTGGGGCCTCGGCGCCGCGCTGGTCGGTCTCGCCGGTGCGATCATGGCGGTGTTCTTCTACATCTATCCCGATGTCGGCGCGTCGTTCGCGCTGATCGCCTACGTGACCGTCGCGCTCGGCGGCTTCGGCAGCGTGTTCGGCGCCTTCGCCGGCGGCATCATTGTCGGCCTGGTCGAAGCGGTGACCGCGCTGGTGTTGCCGCCATCGCTGAAGTCCGTCGGCATCTATGCCGTCTATCTCCTCGTCGTCTTCATCCGGCCGCGCGGCCTGTTCGGGTCGATGTGATGGACAAGGCTTTTGCAGCGCGGCGCCGCCGCGACCTCATCATCGCCGCAGTGCTGGCCGGGCTCGCAGCGCTGGCTCCGCTGTTGATCAAGGATGTTTACGTCCAGAACATCCTGATCCTGACCCTGATGTATGCGGCGCTGTCGCAGAGCTGGAACATCCTGTCCGGCTATTGCGGGCAGATCTCGCTGGGGCACGCGCTCTATTTCGGCATCGGCGCCTACACCACCGAGCTGCTGTTCACCAAGTTCGGCGTGCTGCCCTGGTTCGGCATGCTCGCCGGCGGCGTGATTGCGGCGATCATCGCAATGGGGCTCGGCTATCCCTTCTTCCGCCTGCGCGGCCATTACTTCGTGATCGCGACCATCGTCATCGCCGAAATCGGACTGCTCTTGTTCCAGAACTGGGAATGGGCGGGGGCTGCGATGGGAATCACCGTTCCCGTGCGCGGCGACAGCTGGCTGAAATTCCAGTTCATGCGCAGCAAGCTGCCGTACTTCTATTTCGCGCTGGTGCTGTGCAGCCTCGCCTGGTTCGTCACCTGGTGGCTGGAGGACTCCAAATGGGGCTTTTGGTGGCGCGCGGTGAAGGACAATCCGGAAGCGGCCGAGAGCCTCGGCGTCGTCGTGTTCAACTCCAAGATGGGCGCGGCCGCGGTCTCCGCCTTCCTCGTCGCCATCGGCGGTGCCTTCTATGCGCAGTTTCTCGCCTATATCGACCCCGAAAGCGTGATGGGCTTCCAGTTCTCGCTGCTGATGGCGCTGCCGGCCGTGCTCGGCGGCATCGGCACCCTCTGGGGCCCGGTGCTAGGGGCGGCCATCCTGATCCCGATGACGGAGCTGACGCGCTCCTATATCGGCGGCTCCGGCCGTGGCGTTGACCTCATTGTCTATGGCGCACTCATCGTCGCGATCTCGCTGGCCCTGCCGCGCGGTCTGGTGAGCCTGTTCTCCCGTTCGAAGGCAAGAGGAGCCACGCGATGACTGCGCTCCTTGAAACCCGCGGCGTCTGGCAGCGGTTTGGCGGCCTGGTTGCCAACAGCGATGTCTCGATCTCGGTCGGCCGCGGAGAGATCGTCGGTCTGATCGGGCCGAACGGTGCCGGCAAGTCGACGCTGTTCAATCTCATCGCCGGCGTCCTGCCGCCGACGCAAGGGTCGATCTGGTTCGACGGCGAGGATGTCACCAACATGCCGGCGGCCGAGCGCTGCCAGCGTGGCGTCGGGCGCACCTTCCAGGTGGTCAAGAGCTTTGAGACCATGACTGTTATCGACAACGTCATCGTCGGTGCTCTCGTCCGCAACACCGTGATGCGTGAGGCACGCCGCAAGGCGCATGAGGTGCTCGAATTCACCGGCCTTGCCGCGCGCGCCGACGTGCTCGCGAGCGACCTCGTGCCGGCCGAGAAACGCCGCCTCGAAGTCGCCCGTGCGCTTGCGACCGAACCAAAGCTGCTGCTGCTGGACGAGGTCCTGACCGGCCTGACGCCGACCGAGGCGCAGACCGGCGTCGCGCTGGTGCGCAAGGTGCGCGATGCCGGCATCACCGTGTTGATGGTCGAGCATGTCATGGAGATCGTGATGCCACTGGTCGACCGCGCCATCGTGCTCGACCTCGGCAAGGTGCTGGTCGAGGGTAAGCCTTCCGACGTCGTCCGCGATCCCAAGGTGATCAGCGCATATCTGGGAGATCGTCATGCTGTCGGTGCATGAAGTCACGACCGCCTATCAGGGTCTGGTCGCGATCTCGGCGGTCTCGATCGAGGTCCAGAAGGGCGAGATCGTCTGCGTCGCTGGCGCCAACGGCGCGGGCAAGTCGACGCTGCTCAAATCCATCGCCGGCGCCGAGCGTCCGCGCTCGGGCACGGTGACGTTCGACGGCAAGCGTCTCGACGGCATGGCGCAGCATCACATCACCGCCACCGGCATTGCCTATGTGCCGGAGAACCGCCGCCTGTTCCCGCGCCTGTCGGTGCGCGACAATCTGCGCCTCGGCAGTTATCTGTACCGCGGCGACGCCGACCGCGAGGGGCCGCTCAATCTCGTGTTCACGCTGTTCCCGCGTCTCCAGGAACGTTTGGAGCAGCGCGCCGAGACGCTGTCCGGCGGTGAGCAGCAGATGCTCGCGATCGGCCGCGCGTTGATGACGCGCCCGCGGCTGCTGATGCTGGACGAGCCCTCGCAAGGCATCATGCCGAAGCTGGTCGACGAAATCTTCCAGGCGGTGCTGCGCATCCGCGACGCCGGCATGACCGTGCTGATCGTCGAGCAGCGCATGGCCGAGTGCCTGGAGATCGCTGACCGCGCCTACATCCTGCAAACCGGCCGTGTGCTGATGCAGGGCCCTGCAGCGGAGATCAGGGGGAACCCGGACGTACGGAAGGCGTATCTGGGGCTTTAGCGACTGTTGCTATCCGCATCTCGCTTAGCCTCTGATGCGGCCATCAATATACGTTCTACGATTGCCTCGAACTCGTCTTTGCCGATGGGGTCCGTCTCGGCCATCTCGTCGTATGGTTTGATGGTCTTTGGCCACCAATTGTGATGTCGCCCAGCCTTATCAAGGACACGGGCCGCTGCCTCGACCTCCGCGTTAGTCGGTCGTGCTGCTGCGGTCGCCGCGTGCGGAGCGTGCGAATGCTCGTGCCCATGCTCCGGCAGCGCCACCCCGAACACCTTCACCAGATCCTTCACCTGCTCCGGCGACAAATACCGCGGGTTCATCCCGCGCAGCAACAGGTACAGCTTCGCCGTCTCCTCCAGCTCCTCCGTCGCGAACACCGCGGCCTCCAGCGTGTCGCCGGCGACCACCGGGCCGTGATTGGCGAGCAGCACGGATGAATATTTGCCCGCCAGTCCCTTGATCGCATCCGCAACCGCGGGATCGCCGGGGCGGTAATAGGGCACAAGCGCGGTGGCGCCGCATTTCATCAGATAATAGGCCGTCATCGGTGGCAGCGCGGCGCGCGGGTCGATCTCGGGCAGCATCGAGAGCGCGACCGAATGGGTGGAGTGCAGATGCACGATCGCCCGCGCGCTTTCGCGCGTGTCGTAGAGCGCGGTGTGCAGCGGAACTTCCTTGGTCGGCGCATCGCCCGAGAGGAGGCGCCCCCGTGCGTCCAGCCGCGACAGTCGCGCCGGGTCGAGGAAGCCGAGCGAGGCGTTGGTGGGGGTGACGAGCCAACCCCCGTCGTGCATCTTGACGCTGATATTGCCGGAAGAGCCCGGTGTCAGGCCGCGCTCGAACAAGGACCGTCCGAAGCGGCAGATATCCTCACGCAGCCGGGTCTCGTTGCTCATAGCCGTCATGCCCGCTTGTCTCACGCTTTGGCAGCGCGGCCAAGCCGTGTTATTCGGATCAGTGAGCCGCCGCAAAGGGCGGCCGTCCTGGAAACGTTCGCAAGGGTCAGTTGCATGTCCGCCTCCACGTCACAAAATCAGCGTATCGCGGTCATCGGGCTCGGCTCGATGGGGTTCGGCATGGCGACCTCGCTGAAGCGCGCTGGTCATGTTGTGACCGGCTGCGACGTCTCGGCTGACGCGGTGGCGCGTTTCGTGAAGGACGGCGGCGCAGGCGCCAGCACGCCGGCGGAAGCGGCCAAGGGCGCCGACATCGTCGTCAGCGTCGTCGTCAATGCCGCGCAGACCGAGACCATCCTGTTCGGCAAGGATGGCGTCGCCGAGACCCTGCCGAAGGACAGCGTCTTCCTGTCCTCCGCAACCATGGACCCGGATGTGGCCCGTCGCCTCGCAAAGCAGTTGGAGGCGACCGGCCGTCACTATCTGGATGCGCCGATCTCCGGCGGCGCGCAGCGCGCGGCCCAAGGCGAACTGACGATCCTTGCCTCCGGCAGTCCCGCTGCCTTTGCAAAGGCACGGCCGGCGCTCGATGCCATGGCGGCAAAACTGTACGAGCTCGGCGATGCCGCAGGGCAGGGCGCCGCCTTCAAGATGATCAACCAGTTGCTCGCCGGTGTGCATATCGCCGCCGCCAGCGAAGCGATGGCGTTCGCCGCCAAGCAGGGCCTCGACATCCGCAAGGTCTATGAGGTGATCACGGCCTCCGCCGGCAATTCCTGGATGTTCGAGAACCGCATGCCGCACGTGCTCGACGGCGATTACACGCCGCGCAGCGCGGTCGAGATCTTCGTCAAGGACCTCGGCATCATCCAGGACATGGCGCGCAGCGCCCGCTTCCCGGTGCCGGTCTCGGCCGCCGCTCTCCAGATGTTCCTGATGACGTCAGCTGCCGGCATGGGCCGCGATGACGACGCCTCGGTGGCGCGCATGTACGCGCAGGTCACCGGCGTCAAACTTCCCGGCGACAAGTAAAGCCAAGAGGATTCCAATGCCCCGTTTCGCCGCCAACCTCTCGATGATGTTCACCGAGGTGCCGTTCCTCGACCGTTTCGACGCCGCCGCGCAAGCGGGCTTCACTGCAGTCGAATTCCTCTTTCCCTACGAGCATCCGGCTGAAGTGGTCGGCGAGCGGCTCAAGCGCAACGGTTTGACGCAGGCGCTGTTCAACCTGCCGCCGGGCGATTGGAATGCCGGCGAGAAGGGTTTTGCGGCGCTGCCGGCGCGATTCTCCGATCTTAAGGCGAGCCTGGAGACCGCGTTGCCTTACGCCAAGGCGACCGGCGTCAAGCGGCTGCACTTGATGGCCGGCATTGCCAACCGCGGCGAGCGCGTCGCGATCGAGGCGTTCTACAAATCGGTGGCGTGGGCTGCGGAGTTCTTCGCTCCGCACGGCATCGATATCGTGCTCGAGCCGATCAATGCGCGCAATGTGCCCGGCTACTTCCTCAACGATTTCGGCTTCGCGCGCGACCTGATCCAGGAACTGAGACTGGCGAACCTGAAGCTCCAGTTCGACATCTATCACTGCCAGATCATCCATGGCGACGTCACCATCCGCCTGCGTGAGATGATGCCGATCATCGGGCACATCCAGATCGCCAGCGTCCCCTCGCGCAACGAGCCCGACGGCGAGGAGCTGAACTATCCTTTCCTGTTCACTGAACTCGACCGGCTCGGCTATACCGGCTTCGTCGGTTGCGAATACAATCCGCGCGGCAAGACCACCGATGGCCTCGCCTGGTTCAAGCCTTATGCGGGAGTGAAGCCGTGACGCTCGCACTGGGTTGCATCGCCGACGACTATACCGGCGCCTCCGATCTCGCCAACACGCTGACGCGCGCGGGCCTGCGTACCGTGCAGACTATCGGCGTGCCCGCGGACGATCTCACGCTGCCCGAGGTCGACGCCGTCGTGGTGTCGCTGAAGAGCCGCTCGATCGAGGCGGGCCTTGCCGTGTCGCGCTCGCGCGCGGCGGAGAAATGGCTGCGTGGCCGCGGGGCGCGCCATGTGCTGTTCAAGATCTGCTCGACCTTCGATTCCACCGATGCGGGCAATATCGGCCCGGTGATGGACGCGCTGCGCGCCGATAGCGGCGAGGCCGTCGTGCTGGTGACGCCGGCCTTCCCGGAGACCGGTCGCACGGTCTACCAGGGCAATCTGTTCGTCGGCGCCGTGCCGCTGAACGAGAGCCCGCTCAAGGACCATCCGCTCAACCCGATGCGCGATTCCAACCTGGTGCGCGTGCTGGCACGCCAGAGCAAGACGCAGGTGGGTCTCGTCGACCTCGCGACCGTCACCCGCGGCGCGGAGGCCGTGCGGGCTCGGCTGGCCGAACTGTCAGGCAAGGGCATCGGTGCCGCGATCATCGATGCCGTGTTCGACCGCGATCTCGAGACCATCGGCCTCGTCGCTGCCCAGCATCGGCTATCGGTCGGCGCCTCCGGCATCGGCCTCGGACTGGCGCGGGCTCTGGTCTCGACGGGCAAGGTCAAGTCGGCCGCTGGCAGCGGCGGGGCGGACGCCGCCGTCGGCGGACCGGCGGCCTGCCTCGCCGGAAGCTGCTCGCAGGCGACGCTTCAGCAGATCGCCAACGCCGAACGCGTCATGGCCGTGCTCCATCTCGATCAGGACCGTATTCTTACGGGAGCGGACGAAGTGCAGCGCGCGATCGCCTGGGCCAAGCCGCGACTCGCCGACGCTCCGGTCCTGATCGCGTCGAGCGCGACACCGGATCAGGTCGCCGCCTTGCAGGCGCGCCACGGCCGCGATGCAGCCGGTCACGCCATCGAGCAGGCGATGGCCGACATTGCGGAAAACCTAGTCAAATCAGGCGTCAGGCGGCTGGTCGTGGCTGGCGGCGAGACCTCCGGCGCCGTCGTCGATCGCCTCGGGATTCCCGGCTTCCTGGTCGGCGCGGAGATCGCTGCGGGCGTCCCGGTGCTGCGCGCCGTCGGCGCTGAAGCAGGCGATATGCTGCTCGCGCTGAAGTCCGGAAATTTCGGCGGGCCGGAATTCTTCGCGGACGCGCTTGGGCTCATGCGCTGAACGCAGGGCGTTCTTAGCTGCCTGTTCATTTCTTTCAGGCTCCGTACTCGAACGGAGTCGTAGTTAACATCTGCTCAGTCGCTCTGTTGTCTGATGTCGGCGTCGCTCCTTTTGGTTGATTGTTAAGACCTCCCGGACGCGCGCCCGCGCCAGCACAACGAGACCCGATTATGTTCGCCACCATTTCCATTCGCGCCAAGATCATCAGTGTCGTGGCGTTCCTGCTGGTCGCGATGACCGGCATGGGCCTGCTCGCCGTCACGAAGATGCGGTCGATGAACGCCAACACCACCGACATCACCACGAGCTGGCTGCCCAGCGTCCGGGTGCTCGGCGAACTCCGCGCCAGCGTCATCACCTACCGCAACGTCGTTCGCCAGCACATGCTGTCCGAGACCCTCGAGGAGAAGCTCGCCAACGAAAAGACGGCCGGCACCGTCATCGAGGCGCTCGCGAAGTCCCGCAAGGCCTACGAGCCGATGATCACCTCGCCCGAGGAGCGCCGGCTGTACAACGAATGGGCCAAGCTCTGGGACGACTACAAGAAGGGCACCGAAGACGTCATGGCGCTGTCGCGCAAGGAGGCCGGCAAGGTCCCGCATGACGCCCAGGAGCTGAACACCAAGACGGTCAACAAGATCGGCCTTGCGTCGGATGAGGTCCTGATGAAGGACATCGATCTCAACACCAAGGGCGGCGACCAGGCTGCCCAGGATGCCGCCGACAGCTATTTCTATGCCTTCATGCTGGTCTCGATCATCCTCGGCGCCGCCGTGATCATCGGCATCGGCGTCAGCTTCTACCTGGTCCAGGACGTCTCCGCCGGCATCAACTCGATCATCCAGCCGATGCAGGCCCTCGGCAAGGGCGACCTCTCCGCCGAAGTCCCGCATCGCGGCGAGAAGACCGAGATCGGCGCCATGGCCGACGTGCTCCAGATCTTCAAGGAAGCCTTGATCGCCAAGAAAGCCGCCGATGAGGCCGCCGCCGCCGATGCCGAAGCCAAGATCGAGCGCAGCCGCCGCGTCGACGGCATCACCCGCGATTTCGAAACGATGATCGGCGAGATCGTCCAGACCGTGTCGTCGGCCTCGACCCAGCTCGAAGCCTCCGCCTCGACGCTGACCTCGACTGCCGACCGCTCCCAGCGGATGGCGACCACGGTCGCCGCGGCCTCGGAGGAAGCCTCGACCAACGTGCAGTCGGTGGCCTCGGCCACCGAGGAGATGGCTTCGTCGGTCGGCGAGATCAGCCGTCAGGTGCAGGAATCAGCGCGGATGGCGGGCGACGCCGTCGGCCAGGCCCGTGCCACCACCGAGCGCGTCAGCGAGCTGTCCAAGGCGGCCTCCCGCATCGGCGACGTCGTCGAGCTGATCAACACCATCGCCGGCCAGACCAACCTCTTGGCGCTGAACGCCACCATCGAGGCGGCGCGTGCCGGTGAAGCCGGCCGCGGCTTCGCGGTGGTCGCCTCCGAGGTGAAGGCGCTCGCCGAGCAGACCGCCAAGGCGACCGGCGAGATCGGCCAGCAGATCTCCGGCATCCAGGCGGCGACCAACGACTCGGTCGGCGCCATCAAGGAGATCTCTTCGACCATCGAGCGTCTCTCCGAAATCTCCTCGGCGATTGCGGCTGCGGTGGAAGAGCAGGGCGCAGCGACCCAGGAGATCGCCCGCAACGTGCAGCAGGCGGCGCAGGGCACCCAGCAGGTCTCCTCCAACATCACCGACGTGCAGCGCGGCGCGACCGAGACCGGCACGGCCTCCTCGCAGGTGCTGTCGGCAGCACAGATGCTGTCCAACGACTCGAGCCGCCTCAAGACAGAGGTCAGCAAGTTCCTGACCAACGTCCGCGCGGCCTAAGCCGGGACACGATCGCAGTTCTGAAGGCGGCGCCTGCGGGCGCCGCTTTTTTACGTAGGGGTGAGCCGCTTTCGTAATCTTCCGGCCGCAGGCTGCATATCTGGAATGCGATTTCGCAGTGCGATAGCAGGGAAGTGACCGCACGGGGCGGCGCTGTCGTTGGCCATTTCCGCGGTGTTCGGGTAAATCAGCCCTAGGAACCCGTGGGGCGTGTTCCCTGTCCCCGATTTGGAATTGCCTGACCAATGATTGCTCTGGTCCGTATTGCCCTGAGCCGACCCTACACGTTTGTCGTGCTCGCGCTTCTGCTCCTGATTATCGGGCCGCTCGCGGCCCTGCGGACGCCGACCGACATCTTCCCGGACATCCGCATCCCCGTGATCGGGGTGGTCTGGCAGTACACCGGCCTGCCGCCGGACCAGATGTCCGGCCGCATCACCACGCCGTTCCAGCGCGCGCTGACGACGACCGTCAACGACATCGAGCACATTACCGCCAACTCCTATAACGGCTTTGGCATCATCAAGATCTTCTTCCAGCCGAACGTCGACATCCGCACCGCCAACGCGCAGGTCACGGCGATCTCGCAGACGCTGCTGAAGCAGATGCCGCCGGGCGCAACGCCGCCCCTGATCCTGAACTACTCCGCCTCGACCGTTCCGATCATCCAGGTGGCGCTGTCGGGCGATGGCCTGACCGAGCAGAACCTCGCCGATATCGGCATCAATAATCTGCGCACCCCGCTGGTCACCGTGCCCGGCGCGGCGATCCCGTATCCGTTCGGCGGCAAGCAGCGCCAAATCCAGATCGACCTCGATCCGACCGCGCTCCAGGCCCGCGGCCTGTCGGGCCAGGACGTCGCCAACGCGCTCGCAGCCCAGAACCTGATCACGCCGGTCGGTACCCAGAAGATCGGCCAGTTCGAATACAACATCCAGCTCAACAACTCGCCGCTGAAGATCGACGAGCTCGGCAATCTGCCGATCAGGACCGTCAACGGCGCGATGGTCTATGTGCGCGACGTCGCGACCGTGCGTGACGGCAATCCGCCGCAGACCAACATCGTCCATGTCGACGGCAACCGCTCGGTGCTGATGATGGTGCTGAAGGCGGGCGCGACCTCGACGCTCGATATCATCGCCGGCATCAAGCAGAAGGTGATCGACGTCAAGGACCAGCTGCCGGACGCGCTGAAGATCGGCTTCATCGGCGACCAGTCGGTGTTCGTCCGCGGTGCGATTCAAGGCGTCGCGATCGAAGGCGTGATCGCGGCGTTGCTGACCAGCGTCATGATCCTGCTGTTCCTCGGCAGCTGGCGCTCCACGGTCATCATCGCGGTCTCGATCCCGCTCTCGGTGCTCGGCGCCATCATCATGCTGTCGGCGATCGGCGAGACGCTGAACATCATGACGCTCGGCGGCCTTGCGCTCGCGGTCGGCATCCTCGTCGACGACGCCACCGTGACCATCGAGAACATCAACTACCATCTGGAGCAGGGCAAGCCGGTCGAGCAGTCGATCCTCGACGGCGCCAACCAGATCGTGACGCCGGCCTTCGTCTCGCTGCTCTGCATCTGCATCGTGTTCGTGCCGATGTTCTTCCTCTCCGGCGTCGCCCGCTTCCTGTTCGTGCCGATGGCCGAAGCCGTGATGTTCGCGATGATCTGGTCGTTCATCCTGTCGCGCACGCTGGTGCCGACCATGGCGAACTATCTGCTGCAGGCACACGTCCATCACGAGGGCGGCCCGCCGAAGTCGCGCAATCCGCTGGTCTGGTTCCAGCGCGGTTTCGAGGCCCGGTTCGAGCGCATTCGCGGCGGCTATCATGACTTCCTCGGGCTCGCGCTGGCGCACCGCGCGGTGTTCGTGATCGGCTTCCTCTGCGTGGTCGGCGTGTCCTTCGCGCTCGTGCCGTTCCTCGGGCGCAACTTCTTCCCGGCGGTCGATGCCGGCAATATCCTGATGCATGTCCGCACCCAGGTCGGCACCCGCGTGGAGGAGACGGCCAACCAGCTCGCAGACGTCCAGAAGGCGATCCGCAAGCTGATCCCCGGCGAAATCGAGACGCTGACCGACAACATCGGCATGCCGATCTCCGGCATCAACATGACCTACAACAACACGGGCGTGATCGGCCCGCAGGACGGCGACATCCAGATCAAGCTGAAAGAGGGCCACAAGCCGACGGAAGAGCACGTGCGCGTGCTGCGCGAGCAGCTGCCGCGCCTGTTCCCCGGCGTCAGCTTCGCGTTCCTCCCCGCAGACATCGTCAGCCAGATCCTGAACTTCGGCGCGCCGGCGCCGATCGACCTGCAGATCCGCGGCGCCAACATCAACGCCAACTTTGCCTACGCCAACAATCTGCTGGCGAAAGTCCGCAAGATTCCCGGCGTTGCCGATGCGCGCATCCAGCAGTCGCCGAACAATCCCACCTTCAACATCGACGTCGACCGCACCCGCGCGCAATATGTCGGCCTGACCGAGCGCGACGTCACCAACAGCCTCGTGGTCAATCTCGCCGGCTCCTCGCAGGTCGCGCCGACCTACTATCTCAATCCGGAGAACGGCGTTTCCTACTCCATCGTGATGCAGACGCCGCAATACCAGATCGACTCGCTCAGCGCGCTGCAGACGCTGCCGATCACGGCAACGGGCGCCTCGCAGTCGCCGATCCTCGGCGGCATCGCCGACATCAAGCGTGCGACCTCGAGCGCGGTGGTGTCGCAATACGACATCCAGTCGCTGGTGCAGATCTTTGCCACGACCTCGGGCCGCGATCTCGGCGCGGTCGCCGCCGACATCCGCCAGGTGATCGCCGACACGGCCAAGGACGTGCCGAAGGGCTCCTCCGTGGTGCTGCTCGGCCAGGTGCAGACCATGAACAGCGCCTTCACCGGTCTTCTGTTCGGCCTGCTCGGTGCCGTCGTGCTGATCTACTTCCTGATCGTCGTGAACTTCCAGTCCTGGTCCGATCCGTTCGTGATCATCACTGCGCTGCCGGCCGCGCTTGCCGGTATCGTCTGGATGCTGTTCGCGACCGAGACGACGCTGTCGGTGCCGGCGCTGACCGGCGCGATCATGTGCATGGGCGTTGCCACCGCCAACAGCGTGCTCGTGATCTCGTTCGCCCGCGAGCGCTACGAGGAACTCGGTGACCCCATCGCCGCTGCACTCGAGGCCGGCTTTGTCCGGTTCCGCCCGGTGCTGATGACCGCGCTCGCCATGATCATCGGCATGGCGCCGATGGCCCTGGGGCTCGGGGAGGGCGGCGAGCAGAATGCGCCGCTTGGCCGCGCCGTGATCGGCGGCCTGATCTTTGCAACTTTCGCCACGCTGATGTTTGTTCCCGTGGTGTTCAGTATGGTACACAAGAAACAAGGCGCCAAAGCCGCCGCCCCATTGGAGACTCCGCATGTCGCCCACTGAACCCCGCTCCCCGGTGTCGCACCGGAAACTGGGCATCTTCGGCGTGGTGGCGCTGATTGCGGCAGGCCTCGTCGTGGGTACCGGCATTCGTGCCCGCGAGGAGCAGGGCTCCAAGCTGAAGGAATGGACCGACGATCAGGCCGTTCCCAGCGTTGCGGTGACCCTGCCGAACGCAAAATCCCTCAACGGCACCATCGACCTGCCGGGTCGGCTCGAAGCCTATTACCGCGCGCCTATCTTCGCGCGCGTCTCCGGCTATCTGAAGAGCTGGAGCGTCGACATGGGCGCGCGCGTCAAGGCGGGGCAGGTGATCGCCGAGATCGAGGCGCCCGACCTCGACCAGCAACTGCTTCAGGCCCGCGCCGACCTCGCCAGCCAGCAGGCCAGTGCCAGGCTCTCGGAAGCAACGCTCAACCGGCGCAAGACGCTGGTCGCCTCCAACTTCGTCTCCGCGCAGGAGATCGACGAGCGCACCGCCGATCTCTCCAACAAGAACGCGGCCGTCCACTCAGGCCAGGCAAATGTCGAGCGGCTTGAAGCGCTGGCCGGCTACAAGAAGATCACGGTGCCGTTCGATGGCGTGGTCACGGCGCGCGATACCGACGTCGGCGCGTTGATCAATGCAGGCGGCGGCTCCGGCCCGGCGATGTTCGTGGTCTCCGACATCACCAAGCTGCGCGTTTACGTCAACGTTCCCCAGAACTACGTGCCTGCGATCAAGATCGGCGCCAAGGCCACCATGGTCATGCCGGAATACCCGAACCGGACATTCCAGGCGACGGTCGAGGCGTCTTCGCAGGCCGTCGACGTCGCCTCAGGAACCACCCGCATGCAGCTTCGGCTCGACAATTCCAACGGCGAGTTGATGCCCGGCGGCTATGCCAGCGTGAAGCTCAACCTTCAGCGCGACACCGCGCCGCTGAGCATTCCCGCCAGCGCCCTGATCTTCAACGGCAGCGGTCTGCGTGTTGCGACCGTCGGTCCCGACGACAAGGTGCAGTTTAAGACCGTGACCATCGCACGCGATCTCGGCAAGGAGATTGAACTCGCCTCGGGCATCGCACCCGACGACCGCGTCATCACTGCCCCGCCGGATGGTATTTCTGACGGCGACCAGGTTCGCGTCGCCGGCGGTGTCGGTGCCAAGGGCAAGCCGGCGACGGCGTCGGAGAAGCAGGCGCCGAAGGGCTAGGTTGATCTCGTAGGGTGGGCAAAGCGAAGCGTGCCCACCGTCTTCATGTGATTGGAAGAAGAATGGTGGGCACGGCGCAAGAGCGCCTTTGCCCAACCTACGAAAGCTACGCCACCCGCCACTCCGGCACGTCATCCGCGGCCATCGCGATCTCGCCGAGCGAACCCACCGGCGTGCGATCCATGTTGAGCAGATGCGCCAGCGTCGCCGCGTCGCTCGCCGGAATCCGCGCCAGGGTGCGTCGATCATCTTCCGTCCGCAGCATCACCACGCCGTGCTCGACATCGCCGCCGCGGCCATAGAGCACCGTGAAACTCTCGACCTTGCCCTTGCCTGAGACCTCCGTGACGAACTCGGGCACCGCGCGCTTGTTGCGGTCGGCCTCGCCTTGCACGCTCGTCTCCTGCGCCAGCGCCTCACGTGGCGTCTTCGACACCACCAATGCGTGGTGCTTGGTGACGAAGCCGCCCTGGCCGTAGAGCAGCCCGAGCTTGGCGCCATCACGCACACGCCGCACCATCGCGCAGGCCGCATGCGTCATGTAGGTGTTGAGCGGCGCGCCGAAGAAGGTCAGGCCACCGGTCACGGTCGGCTGCACGTCGGCCCCGAGGCCAAGCGTCCGCCGCGCCATCTTGGGCACGCAAGGGAAGCAGCTATAGAGCTCGATCGCGTCGAATCCATCGCCGCCGGCGAGATCCATCGCCGCCTTCAGCACCGCATTCTGCGGATGGCTTTCATGGAACTGATCGCGCAGGAGGTAATCGCGCGGCTCTTCGGCCGAGGCGCCGCCAAGCGGGTAGACCAGCTTGTCCTCCGCGATGCCGGCCGCGCGCGCCTTGGCGAGGCTGGTGAGCAGCAGCGCGCCGCCCATGTTGACGCTGGGGTTGGCGACCATGAGCTTGTTGTAGGGCCAGGCGATCAGCCGGTTGTCGGCCGTCGGCGTCGTGATCTCGTCCGGCGCATGGCGCCGCTTCAGCCAGGCGTTGGGATTTTCGGCGGCGGCCTCGGAGTAGCGCGACCACAGCGTGCCGGACTCTGCCATGGCTTCGCGCGGCGTCTGGCCCCAATGGGCGGAGGAGGCGGACTCATAGAATGGATAAACCGTGACGGGACGGAACACGCCGAGCTTCACCGCCAGCGGCTTCTGGAAAGCCGCCCCACGCTTGGGCTCCTCGACGTCGTGGGCGAACGGCGTCCAGGGTAGCTTGACCCCGGCGCGCTCCGCCTTGGTCGCGGTCGACTGCGCCTCCGCACCGCAGACTGCCGCCACCGTGCATTCGCCACGCGCGATGCGTTTTGCCGCCTCGTGGATGTAGCGGATCGGGCTCTCGCCGCCGACGGGGCCGTAATAGCAATGCGCCGGCGCAACGCCGAGCCGCTGCGCCAAAAGCTTTTCCGGATCGCGATAGCGCCAGCTCAGGAAGTTGACGACGTCGAGCGACTGCACCTCGCCAAGCAGTTTTGCGCCGGCGTCCTGTTCGGCCCGCCGTAGCGCCTGTTCGAGCAAATCCAGCGGCTCGAGGCCGTCGGTGATCTCCTTGGGGCGGTCGATGATCTCGCCGATGCCGACGATGACGGGGATGAGGTCTTCCGGGATAGAGGTCTTGGTCATTTCTTCTTGGTTCACTTTCTGGGTCTTCGGCACGCCGTCGCCCTTCGAGGGCCGCTGAAGAAGCGGCCACCTCAGGGTGACGGCTACGGATGAAGCGTCATCCTGAGGTGCGAGCCGAGCGACGCTTGCGGCGTTTGGCGAGCCTCGAAGGATGAGCCACGGACTCTATTCCGGCCACAGGCAATTACTCCGCCACCAGCGCATTCATGTGCTCGACGGCCTCGGCAAATTCTTCCTTGAACTCCTGCACCACCGCGCCCGCCGACTTCACGCTGTCGATCAGGCCGACGCCCTGGCCGACGAAATAGCTGACGAGGTCGCGCGCTTTGGCGTTGCCGCTCGCCGCCGCGCGGTCGATCGCGTTGAAGGCGTCGCGGCTGATGACGCTTTGCAGCGGCATCGGCAGCGCGCCGGGGCTTTCCGGCGCGCGGTCCCAGGCATCGGTCCAGACCGAGCGGAGCTGGCGTGCCGGCTTGCCGGTGCGCCCCTTCGAACGGATCGCGTCGCGCGAGGACGCCGCGATCATCTTCTCGCGGAAGATCTCCGTGGTCTCGGCCTCGACGGTGGCCAGCCACACCGAACCGGTCCAGGCGCCGGCCGCGCCCATCGCCATGCAGGCGGCCATCTGCCGTCCCGTCATGATGCCGCCGGCCGCGAGCACCGGCACGTCGCGGATGTTCTTGATCGCCTTGATCACCTCCGGCACCAGCACCAGGGTGGAGACCTCGCCGCAATGGCCGCCGGCCTCGGTGCCCTGCACCACGAGAATGTCGACGCCGGCGGCGACCTGGCGCAGTGCATGTTCCTTGGCGCCGACGAGGGCGGCAACCGGCACGCCGTGCTTCCTGCCCATCTCGATCATCGCCTTCGGCGGCACGCCCAGCGCGTTGGCGATCAATCGGATCGGATGGTTGAAGGAGACCTCGAGCAGCTGAAGTGCGGTCTTCGCGTCGAACGGTTGCGGCCGGTTGTCGGCCACATCACTTGTCGTCAGCTCGATGTCGTATTTCTTCAGGAGGTCGCGCGTGTAGGCGCGGTGCTCCTGCGGCACGCGCGCCTCCAGGCTCTTCCAGGTGACGTCCTTCTCGCCTGCGGTCGAGATGTTTTCGGGGATCAGCACGTCGATGCCGTAGGGCTTGCCGTCGACATGCTCGTCAATCCATTTCAGCTCGCGCTCGAGCGTGTCGGGCGTGTGCACGGTGGCACCCAACACGCCAAAGCCGCCGGCACGGCTGACGGCGGCAACGACGTCGCGGCAATGGCTGAAGGCGAGCAGTGGGAACTCGATGCCCAGCATGTCGCAGATCGGCGATTTCATGGCTCTCTCCCGGCAGCCGTCGCGTTGCTGTTGTTGCTTTGCTTGAGCGAAGGCGCTTCGACGCTAGCCCATCGTCGCCCGCGATGCCAATCCGGATTTGGCCGCGCATCTTGCGTACAGACGCCACGCGGCGGATGAGCCATTCCGCTGCACAAAATAAACAGGCCAGAGCCCACCGATTTGCCTCTTGCGCTTTTGTGGGTCTGTGAGAATGCTGGCGCAAACAAAGAGAAAACAGCGAGGGAGCGCCAACCGATGTCGCAACCGCAAGCGAGTCCGGCCCGAACCGTGAAGGCCCAAGCCTTGAAAGCTTACGACGTGGTCGTCGTCGGCGCGGGCTTTGCCGGCATGTACATGCTGCACCGCCTGCGCGGTCTTGGCTTCTCGGCGCGCGTCTATGAGCAGGGTGGTGGCGTCGGAGGCACCTGGTACTGGAATCGCTATCCCGGTGCGCGCTGCGATGTCGAGAGCATGCAGTATTCCTACTCGTTCTCGGAGGAGCTTCAGCAGGAATGGGACTGGAGCGAGCGCTATGCGCCGCAGCCGGAGATTCTGAACTACGCCAACCACGTTGCCGATCGTTTTGATCTTCGCCGTGACATCCAGTTCGACACCCGCGTCGCGCGCGCGGCGTTCGACGCGCGCACGAAGTGCTGGTCGGTGACGACGTCGGACGGCCAGACGGTCGAGGCGCAGTTCATCGTGCTCGCGACCGGCTGCCTCTCGAACGCGCGCAAGCCCGACATCAAGGGCCTCGAGAGCTTCAAGGGACCTGTCTACCACACCGGCAACTGGCCGCATGGACCGGTCGATTTCACCGGTCAGCGCGTCGGCCTCATCGGGACCGGTTCATCGGGTATCCAGTCGGCCCCCATCATTGCCGAGCAGGCACGACATCTCACCGTGTTTCAGCGCACGGCGAATTTTTCGATTCCTGCCCGCAACGCCGCGCTGACCGACGAAGAACGCAACAACTTCCGCAAGACCTATCCGGAGATCCGCCGCTTCGCCCGCGACGTCGCACGCAACGGCATTTTCGCCGAGCAGCCCGATCGCGGCGCACTCGACGACAGCGATGAGACCAGGAATGGCAAATATTCGGCGCGCTGGGAGCGCGGCGGGCTCACCTTCATGTATGTCTACAACAATCTCGGCCTCGAGCGATCCGCGAACGACACCGCGGCGAACTTCGTGCGCGGCAAGATCGCCGAGATCGTGAAGGACCCCGAAACCGCGAAGCTGCTGCAGCCGAACAGCCATCCGATCGGAACCAAGCGCATCTGCATCGATACGGATTATTTCGCGACCTTCAACCGGCCGAACGTCTCGCTGGTCGATATCAAGACCAATCCGATCGAGGAGATCACCGCGAATGCCGTGCGTGTCGCAGGCAAGGACCACGAGGTCGACGCGCTGGTGATGGCGACGGGCTTCGATGCCATGACTGGCTCGGTCGCGAAGATCGACATCAGTGGCCCGGGCGGACGGACGCTGAACGAGAAGTGGGCGGAAGGCCCGAAGACCTATCTCGGGCTGATGAGCGCGGGCTTTCCGAACCTCTTCATCATCACCGGCCCCGGCAGTCCGTCGGTGCTCTCGAACATGATCGTCTCGATCGAGCAGCATGTCGACTGGATCGCAGATTGTCTCGTCCACATGCGCAGGCAGGGTGTTGCCACCATGGAGGCGGGCGGGGAGGCCGAGGACAAGTGGGTCGCCCATGTCAACGAGGTCGCCCGCGGCACGCTCTATCCGCAGGCCAATTCCTGGTACATGGGCGCCAACGTTCCCGGCAAGCCGCGCATCTTCATGCCCTATATCGGCGGCGTCGGCGTCTACCGCCGGATCTGCGACGAGGTCGCGGCGAAGGGATATGAGGGGTTTTTGCTGGGGCGGGCCGAGCGGGGGCTGACGGCGGCCGCGTCCTGAACCTGGCTCTTTCCGATCGTAATTCCCGGGGGGCGCGGAGCGTTGGGCCCGGAACGACGGCGGGGAAGTGGCCTGCCATGACGAAACGTAGAGTTGCCCCGCTCGGCAATGCATTTCTGCGCCCTTGCCATCGGCCATTCGCGGGCTAATTAATGCAGGCGCATCTTTTCGCCGGAGCCCCCGCATGACCGACGCCCCCGCCTACGTGCCGCCCAAAGTCTGGATCTGGAACAAGGAGAACGGCGGGCAGTTCGCCAGCATCAACCGCCCCATTGCCGGCGCGACCCACGACAAGGAACTGCCGGTCGGTAAGCATCCCTTCCAGCTCTATTCGCTGGCGACGCCGAATGGCGTGAAGGTCACGGTGATGCTGGAGGAACTGCTGGCGCTCGGCCACAAGGGCGCCGAATACGATGCCTGGCTGATCAGGATCGGCAATGGCGACCAGTTCGGCAGCGGCTTTGTCGACATCAACCCGAACTCGAAAATTCCCGCGCTGGTGGACCGCTCCGGTCCCGAGCCTGTCAGGGTGTTCGAATCCGGCTCGATCCTGGTCTATCTCGCCGAGAAGTTCGGCGCCTTCTTGCCGAAGGATATCAAGAGCCGCACCGAAGCGATGTCCTGGTTGTTCTGGCAGATGGGCAGCGCGCCCTATCTCGGCGGCGGTTTTGGTCACTTCTACGCCTACGCGCCGACCAAGATCGAATACGCCATCGACCGCTTTGCGATGGAGGTCAAGCGCCAGCTCGACGTGCTCGACCGGCGCCTCGCCGACAACGAGTACCTCGCGGGCAATGAGTACACCATCGCCGACATCGCGGTGTGGCCCTGGTACGGCGCGCTCGCCAAGGGGCTGGTCTATGGCGCCGGCGAATTCCTGTCGGTGCAGGACTACAAGCACGTGCAGCGCTGGACCGATCAGATCGCCAAACGCCCGGCCGTCAAGCGCGGCCGCATGGTCAACCGCGTCTCCGGCGATCCCGCCAGCCAGCTCCACGAGCGCCACGACGCCGGCGATTTCGACACCAAGACGCAGGACAAGATCGGCGAGCCGGCCGCGACGTAAACGGTGCTCGCTTCACCTCGCCCCGCTTGCGGGGAGAGGTCGAATTCGATCGAAGATCGAATTCGGGTGAGGGGGACTCTCCGCGAGTCCAACTCACACTGTTTTCTCGGAGGCAGCCCCTCACCCCAGCCCTCTCCCCGTAAGAACGGGGCGAGGGAGCGCGATGGCGCGGCCTACTTCCCCTTCGCCCCCTCCGCCGCCGGGAACACCATGCGATCATCCGTGCGGCAGTAGCGGTCGGCGAACATGCGGCCGATCGGGTGATAGCGGTCCATGTGCACCCGCATCGCCTTATCGTCCCACAGCTCGTCGCGGATATGGAAGTGGATGCCTTCGCCCATGATCAGCCGGCGATCGTCGTTGACGTCGATCATCTTCCAGAGCTTGCACTCCATCGCCCAGGGCGTGTCGGCGAGCCGCGGCACGGCGATCTTCGCCGACGGTGCGAGCTTCAGCCCGAGATAGTCAGGCTCGCCCACTTCAGGGGGAAAGTCGCCGCTGCTCTCGTGCATGGCCTTCGCCAGCGGCTCGTCGGCGAGGTTGACCACGAACTCGCCGGTGCGCTGGATGTTGAGAAACGTGTCCTTGTCCTGGCCGTTGGGCTTGCGGTTCGCCGCGAACATGCACAGCGGCGGATCTTCGCAGAAGGCGTTGAAGAAGCTGAACGGCGCGGCGTTGACGACGCCCGTTGGCCCGACCGAGGTCACCCACGCGATCGGCCGCGGCAGGATGAAGGACGTCAGCACCTTGTAGCGCTCGCGTGGCGTCAGGTCGCTGGCGGCGTATTCCATGGTGGCTCCGTGGGAGTGAAACTCTCGTAGGGTGGGCAAAGCGAAGCGTGCCCACCACTTCTTGCGAAGCCGCGATGGTGGGCACAGCGCGCGAAGAGCGCGCCTTTGCCCACCCTACGGCCTTCCCGAGCGGGGAGAGGCCAGAGACTTTTACGCCATGCTCAGCTCGTGGCGTCCCACCACCATCCAGTGCACCTCGTCCGGGCCGTCGGCGAAGCGCAGGTGGCGGACGTCCTGGTACATCTCGGCGAGCGGGGTCCAGTGCGAGATGCCGGTGGCGCCGTGCATCTGGATCGACTGGTCGATGATCTTGCAGGCGCGCTCCGGCACCATGGCCTTGACCATGGAGACCCAGACGCGGGCCTCCTTGTTGCCGAGCACGTCCATCGCCTTGGCGGCCTTGAGCACCATCAGCCGCATCGCCTCGATCTCGCAGCGCGCCTGCGCGATGATCTGCATGTTGCCGCCGAGATGGGCGATCTTCTTGCCGAACGCCTCGCGGGTGAGGCCACGCTGCACCATCAAATCAAGCGCCTTCTCGGCCTTGCCGATGGTGCGCATGCAGTGATGGATGCGGCCCGGGCCGAGGCGGAGCTGCGAGATCTCGAAGCCGCGGCCTTCGCCGAGCAGCATGTTCTCCTTGGGCACACGGACGTTGTTGAAGCGCATGTGCATGTGGCCGCGCGGGGCGTGGTCCTGGCCGAACACGTACATGGGCCCGAGCACCTCGACGCCGGGCGTGTCGCGCGGTACCAGGATCTGCGACTGCTGCTTGCTCGGCGCCGCATCCGGATTGGTCTTCACCATCACGATGAGGATCTTGCAGCGGGGATCGCCAACGCCGGAGATGTAATATTTCTCGCCGTTGATGACCCATTCGTCGCCGACGAGCTTTGCGGTCGTCGAGATGTTCTTGGCGTCGGAGGAGGCGACGTTCGGCTCGGTCATGACATAGGCCGAACGGATCTCGCCGTTCATCAGCGGCTTCAGCCACTTCTCCTTCTGCTCCTTGGTGCCGACGCGCTCCAGCACTTCCATGTTGCCGGTGTCCGGCGCCGAGCAGTTCATCGTCTCGGAGGCCAGCGGACTCTTGCCCAGTTCGGAGGCGATATAGGCGTAGTCGAGATTCTTCAGGCCCTGACCGGTCTCGTCGTCGGGCAGGAAGAAGTTCCAGAGGCCTTCCTTCTTGGCCTTGTTCTTGGCGACCTCGAGCACCTCGAGCTGCTTCGGGGTGAAGCTCCAGCGATCCTCTTTGCCTTCGCCGGCCTTGGCGAATTCGATCGACATCGGCTCGACGGTGTCGCGGATGAATTTCCTGACGTGATCGTAGAGCGGCCGGACCTGGTCCGACATGCGGAGATCGTTGAGCTCATCGCCGGGATTGAGAGTGTAGTTGGTGGTGCGGGGTATGTAGGCGTGCTTTGTCATTGTTCCTCCCGGGGTCACTGAGATCGCGTTGGGCCGCAGAATAGTCGCAGCGCGGCCAAAGCGCGAGCGCGCATTTTTCAGGCGACCCATGCCATGCGATGGAATATCGCGAGAGCGTTTGAAATGTTGTTTGAACGGGGTGAGGAGGCAGGTGCGGGCCGCATTCACTGTTGTCATCGCCCGGCTTGACCGGACGATTTAGTACTCCGTGACGTCAGCGATTTACGGAGAAGCCGCGGCGTACTGGATTCCCCGCTCCAGTGCGCAATTGCGCACAAGGCGGGGAATGACACCGTCCTGGAGCAATCAGTTCGGCAGCCGATGCATCGCGCAGATCTTGTTGCCGTCGAGGTCGCGCAAATAAGCGATGTAGAGCTTGTTCCCTGCGCCCTCGCGGATGCCGGGTGGATTCTCGATCGGCGTTCCGCCGGCGGCGACACCGGTGGCGTGCCACTTGTCGACCTGCTCAGGCGAGTTGGCGGCAAAGCCGATGGTGCTGCCATTCGCACACGTGGCGGCCTCGCCGTTGATCGGCTTCGTCACCGAGAACACGCCGGTCTTGGTGATGTAGAAGATGCGATGGCCGTCGACCCTGGCCGGGCGCACCTCGAGCGTGCCGAGCAGGTTGTCGTAAAAAGCCTTGGCCTTGTCGAGATCGTTAGTGCCGATCATGATGTGTGAGAACATTTGCCCATTCCCCTCAGAGTTTATAGCCCGGATGGAGCGCAGCGAAATCCGGGTCTTGCTTGCTTCTAGAAATCCCGGATTACGCTTCGCTCCATCCGGGCTACGAGATTCAAAACGCCGTATAGCCACCGTCGATCACGAACGTATCCGCGGTGTGATACGACGACGCCTTGCTCATCAGATACACCGCGATGCCGCCGAAATCGCTGGCCTCGCCGAAGCGCCGCATCGGAATGCGCGGCATCACATTGGCGACGAACTTCTCGTTGGCCATGATGCCCGCGGTCATGTCGCTCTTGATCCAGCCGGGCAGGATCGCGTTCGCGGTGACGCCGTGACGCGCCAGCTCGACGCCGAGCGCGCGCACCAGCGCGTTGATCGCGGCCTTGGTCGCGGCATAGTGCTCGTTGCGCGCAGTGCCGAAGATCGAGGCGAGGCTCGATGTCGCGACCAGCCGGCCGAAGGGATCACCGGCATTGGCGCGCTCGGTCATGTGTTTTGCGGCGGCCTGGAACGCGTGGAACACGCCGTCCAGATTGGTCGCAAACATCGTGCGCCACTCTTCCTCGGTGCGCTCGATGAAGGAGCGCCGGCCGCCGCCGCCGATGCCGGCATTGGCAAAGCAGCCGTCGACCCGGCCGAAAATGTCGAGTGTCGCCTTCATCGCGGCATTGACCGAAGCCGGATCGGTGACGTCGCAGACGCGGGTGTCGACCTTGCCGGAAAGGCCCGTCATGCTCGCGGCAGCAGCCTTGTTCTTGTCAGGATTGCGGCCCCAGATCGAGACGTTGCAGCCCTGGCCGGCCAGTGCCTGCGCGATGCCGAGCCCGATACCGCCATTGCCGCCGGTGATCACGGCGACGCGGCCGGTAAGGTCGAAAAGGTTCATGGCGCGTTTCCTGTTTTTGGCACGGGCGCGCGCCAGCCTGTGCGCGCAAGATTGTGCGATACGACGACAAGGTATGTTCGGACCACCATGGACAAGGCCGCGACAAAAATCAAATATGCGCCCCGGCAAAACTAATTCCGGTCTGCGAAACATCGCTAGTACCAACTGACGAGGAAACCATGCAGTTCAAACACGTCACGCTCGATTTCGATGGCTCGGTCGCGATCCTCCGGCTCGACCATCAGGAGGTGATGAACGCGGTCTCCATGGACATGCTGGGCGGCCTCTCCGATGCCCTCGACGCGATCGAGGAGAAGAAGGGCGAGGTCCGCTGCGTGGTGCTGACCGGCGCGGGGCGGGCGTTCTGCACCGGCGCGAATCTGCAAGGGCGCAACAATCAGTCGAAGAAGACCAAGGCCGGCCTGACGCTCGAGACCGGCTTTCATCCCTTCTTGCGGCGCATCCGCAATCTGCATTGCCCGATCGTGACCGCGGTCAACGGCCCGGCGGCCGGCGCCGGCATGAGCTTCGCGCTGCTCGGCGACATGATTTTGTGCGCGCGGTCCTCTTACTTTCTTCAAGCCTTCCGCCGCATCGGCCTCGTGCCGGATTGCGGCTCGACCTGGCTACTGCCGCGCCTGATCGGCCGGGCGCGCTCGGTCGAATTGTCGCTGATGGGTGAGCGGCTACCGGCCGAGAAGGCGCTGGAATGGGGCCTCGTCAACCGCGTCTACGACGACGGCGTGCTGATGGAGGAGGCGATGAAGCTCGCGCGTGATCTCGCCAGCGGCCCGACGGTCGCGCTGTCGCTGATCCGCAAGCTTTACTGGGACAGCCCCGAAAATTCGTTCGAGGATCAGCTCAATCTCGAATTCCAGTGCCAGCTGCGCGCCGGCGACACGGACGATTTCCGTGAAGGCGTTGGCGCGTTTTTGGAGAAGCGCCCGGCGCAGTTCAAAGGCAAATGATCGAGGCCGAGCTCTCCCGCAGCGTCGCGCGCTGGTGCGAAGGGGCGACCGGCGTCACCGGCGCGGCAAAACTGTCCGGCGGCGCCAGCCAGGAAACCTGGCGTTTCGACATCGCGCATCCCGATGGGCCGATCGGCGCGATCCTGCGCCGCTCGCCGAAGGGCTATGGCGCCGCGCCGACGCGCGCGGCGGGCCTCGCGGCCGAAGCGCAGCTGATGCAACTCGCTTTCGAGGCCGGCGTGCCGTCGCCGCGCGTGATGCATGTGTTGACGCCGGACGAAAATCTCGGCACCGGCTTCATCATGCAGCGGGTCGAGGGCGAGACCATCGCCCGCAAGATTCTTCGCGATGATGAGTACGCGGCGGCGCGGCCGCGTCTCGCGCGGCAGATCGGCGGCGTGCTCGCCGGCCTGCACAAACTACCGCAGGACAAGCTGCCCGAGCTGCGCAGCCGGTCCGCGACCCAGGAGATCTCCGAGTTCGAGCGCGACTATCGTAGCCTGAACTGGCCAAAGCCCGTGTTCGAGCTGGCGCTGCGCTGGCTGCGCGACCATGATCCCGGCCCCTCGGCCGAGACGACGCTGGTGCACGGCGATTTCCGCAACGGCAATCTCATCATCGGCGCCGACGGCGTCCGCGCCGTGCTCGACTGGGAGCTCGCCCATCTCGGCGATCCCATGGAGGATCTCGGCTGGGTCTGCGTTAACTCCTGGCGTTTTGGTGAGATCGACAAGCCGGTGGGCGGTTTTGGCACACGCGAGGAGTTGTTCGCCGGCTATGAGGCCGCGGGCCGCAAAGTCGTCCCGTCGCGTGTAAAATTCTGGGAAGTGATGGGCACACTGCGCTGGGGCATCATGTGCGGCGGCATGATGCAGCGGTTTCGCGAGGGGCCGGATCATTCGATGGAACGCGCCATGATCGGCCGCCGCGCTTCGGAAACCGAAATTGATCTCTTGCGGCTGCTCGCGCCGCGGGGAGGGTGAGACATGCAGGACGAACCGACCCCGATCGAGCTGACCAAGGCGGTCGCCGATTTCCTCCGCAACGACATCACGCCGCTGGTCTCCGGCCATCAGGCCTTCAAGCTGCGCGTCGCCATCAACATTCTCGACCTCGTCACGCGGCAGCTGACGCAGGAGGAGGAAAGCGATGCGAAGGAGGTCGAGCGGCTGCGCGCGCTGCTGGGCATTGACGGCTCGGTCGCCGATCTCAACCGCGCGCTCGCTGAGCGCATCGCCAAGGGTGAGGTTGATCTGGCAACGCCGGGGCTCGCCGAGCATCTCTGGCAGACCACGATGGATAAGCTAGCGGTCGACCAGCCGAACTATGCCTCATACAAGCGGGAGCTGGGGCGAGACGGGTAGACGGTGCCATATTCTCCGCTGTCATCGCCCGCCTAGTGCGCAATTGCGCACAGGGGCGGGCGATCCAGTATTCCAGAGACGGCAGTGAGATGCGTTGAAGCCGCGGCGTACTGGATGCCCCGGTCAAGCCGGGGCATGACACCTGTGGTGTTGGGGCATCCGTCGTCGTGACGAGGAGAACGGCGCTCTACTTCCCCACCCATTTCGGCGGCCGCTTCTCCGAGAACGCCTTCGGGCCCTCGATGTAATCCTGCGAGGCCACCATCGCCTTCACCGCCGGATATTCGCGCTGCTCCTCGATCGCCTGCTCCAGCGACACGGCGAGCCCCTTCTGGATGGTCTGCTTCGACGCCCGGATCGACATCGGTGAGTTCTTGGTGATCATCTCCGCCCAGCGCAGTGCGCCCGACAGCGCCTCGCCCTGCGGCACCACCTCGTTGACGAAGCCGAGCTCATGGCCCTCCTTGGCGCTGACATGGCGCGCGGTGAGGATCATGCCCATGGCGCGCTTCAGGCCGATCTGGCGCGGCAGGCGATGCAGGCCGCCGGCGAGTGCGGCGAGGCCAACGCGTGGCTCGGGCAGGGCGAAGGTCGCGTTCTCCGACGCGATGATCAGGTCGCAGGCGAGCGCGATCTCGAAGCCGCCGCCCATGGCGACGCCGTTGACCGCGGCGATGATCGGCTTGTCGCAATCGAATCGCGAGGTGAGGCCGGCAAAGCCGCCCTTGTCCCAGCCGCGCTTGCCGCCTGCCGCCTGCCACTTCAGATCGTTGCCGGCGCAGAACGCCTTGTCGCCGGCGCCGGTGACAACCGCGACCCACTGCTCGGGGTCGGCGGAGAAATCGTCGAACACCTTGTTGAGCTCGTAATGCGCATCGATGTGCAGGGCGTTGTAGACCTCGGGCCGCGACAGCGTGATGATCGTGATCGGCCCCTTGCGTTCCACCTTTGAGAATTTCAGATCCATCGCGCGCTCCCGCATTTTCTCGTGAAGGAATATTGCGGACATACTAGCGCGCGTCGGCGCCGCGACACCATCGAATTGCGCGGGCGCGCCTTGCGCCTGTCACACGCCTTGCCTTGCTTGACTTGCGCGCGCACTTCTCACCTTAATCGTGCGAAGCAAAAGGCGCGGTTAGCGCCTTAACGCAAAACGACAAAACTACTCCGGGAGAGAGCCGTGGATTTCTCATTGCCTGCCGATCTCGTCGCCTATCTCGGAGAGCTCGATCGATTCATCGAACGCGAGATCAAGCCGCTCGAACAGGCCGACGACAACATCCGCTTCTTCGACCATCGCCGCGAATGGGCGCGCACCGATTTCGACAATGGCGGCCTGCCACGACATGAGTGGGAGGCGCTGCTGCGCAAGGCCAAGGATATTGCGGATGCCGCCGGCCATCTGCGTTTTCCGGTGCCGAAGCAATATGGCGGCAAGGACGGCTCCAATCTCTGGATGGCCGTGATCCGCGAGCACTTTGCCGCCAAGGGTCTCGGCCTGCATAACGATCTCCAGAACGAGCACTCCGTCGTCGGCAATTTCCCTGTTGTCACCATGCTCGATCGCTATGGCCGCGACGACCAGAAGGCGATGATCGACGGCTCGATCAAGGGCAAGTACCGCATCACCTTTGGTCTCACCGAGCCGCATCACGGCTCGGACGCCACCCACATGGAGACGCGCGCGGTGCCCGCGACCCGCGACAACGTCAAGGGCTGGATCATCAACGGCGAGAAGATGTGGACGACCGGCATGCACGTCGCCACCCACTGCGCGTTGTTCGCGCGCACCTCGGGCAATGATGGCGATGCCCGCGGCATCACCTGCTTCCTGGTGCCGGCCAAGAGCCATGGCGTGAAGGTCGAGGAGTACATGTGGACCTTCAACATGCCGACCGACCATCCCCGCGTCAGCTTTACGGACGTGTTCGTGCCGGAGGAGGCGCTGTTCGGCGAAGTCGGGCGCGGCCTGTCGCTGGCGCAGTGCTTTGTCCATCAGAACCGCATCCGCCAGGCGGCAAGCTCGCTCGGCGCTGCCGTCTACTGCATCAACGAGAGTGTGAAATACGCGCGCGAGCGAAAGCCGTTCGGCAAGGCGCTCGCCGAGAACCAGGCGATCCAGTTTCCGCTGGTCGAGCTCGCGACGCAGGCCGAGATGCTGCGCCTGTTGATCCGCAAGACGGCCTGGGAGATGGACCAGCTCAATGAGGAGCAGATCGAGCGTACGCTCTCCGACCGCGTCTCCATGTGCAACTACTGGGCAAACCGCCTCTGCTGCGAATCCGCCGACCGTGCCATGCAGGTCCACGGCGGCATGGGCTATTCACGCCACAAGCCGTTCGAGCACATCTACCGCCACCACCGCCGCTATCGCATCACGGAGGGCAGCGAGGAGATCCAGATGCGCAAGGTGGCGGGGTTCCTGTTCGGGTATATGGGGCCGGGGAAGCATTGAGCGGTTGCTGCGAAGCATCGCTGCCGTAGGGTGGGCAAAGCAGAGCGTGCCCACCGTTCTTGTTGCAAACGAAGAATGGTGGGCACGGCGCTTTGCGCCTTTGCACACCCTACGGCACCGTGGGATCAATTCACCCGCCGATCCTTCCCCGCCCAATACGGCTCGCGCAATTGCCGCCGCAAGATCTTGCCTGACGGATTGCGCGGCAGGGCCGGCAGGAACTCCACGCTCTTCGGTGTCTTGAACCCGGCAATGCGTTCGCGGGTGAAGTTGATGATGTCGGTGGCGGTTGCCTGCTTGCCGGGCTTCATCACCACGACGGCCTTCACCGCTTCGCCCCATTTGTCGTCGGGGATGCCGATCACGGCGGCCTCGGCGACATCAGGATGATCGCACAGCGCGCTCTCGACCTCGGCGGGGTAGATGTTCTCGCCGCCGGAGATGATCATGTCCTTGATGCGGTCGTGGATGTAGAGATAGCCGTCCTCGTCCATGTAGCCGGCGTCACCCGTGCGCAGCCAGCCGTCGCCGCGCAGGGTCGAGGCGGTCGCTTCGGGCAGGTTCCAGTAGCCGGCCATGTTGGAGCCCGAGCGCGTGGCGATCTCGCCGACCTCGCGCGGTGGCAACGGCTTGCCGTCCGCATCCAGAATCGCGATCTCGACGCCCGGCAGCGCCTTGCCGGCCGAGCGCATCCGCTCGAGGCCCTCGACGTGGTCCTCCGGCGGCAGCGCGACGATGGTGCCTGTTGTCTCGGTCATGCCGTACATCTGCACGAAGCCGCATTTGAAGACCTCGATGCATTCCTTCAGCAGCGCCGCCGGAATGGGGGAGGCGCCATACAGCATGTATTTCAGCCGCGAGAAATCGACCGTCCTCGCGCGCGGCTGCCGTACCACGAACTGCATCGCCGCCGGCACCATGAAGAGTTTTGTGATGCCCGACTGCTCGAAGAAATCCAAAACCTTGGTCGGATCGAACTCGCGCGCGATCACGCCGCGGGCGCCGTGATAGAGTCCCATCACGCCCCAGCCGGAGCCGCCGATGTGGAAGATCGGCATCGCCACCAGCGACACGTCGTCGGTCGACCACCGGTTCCACTCCGGCTTGTCCTCGGCATTGCCGGTTTGTACCAGGTTGAGGAAGTTCGCATGCGACAGCATCGCGCCCTTGGGCTTGCCTGTGGTGCCCGACGTGTAGAGCTGGATTGCGATGTCCCTGGTATCGATGGGCATCCTCGGATCGTCGCCGCTCTGCGCATCGCGCCAGGCCGTAAAATCCTGCCATTCCGGCGCGCCGCCTTCGGTGGTGATGACTGTGCGCACGCTGGGCAACTGGTCCTTGATCTGCGAGACCAGCGTGATGAACTCTGGCCCCACGAACAGCACCGGCGCCCTGCAATCCGCAACGATGAAAGCGACCTCGGGCCCGGCGAGCCGCCAGTTCACCGGCGCCATCACCACGCCGGCTTTCATCGCGCCCATCAGCAGCTCGAAATAGAGGTCGCTGTTCTTGCCGAGATAGGCGATGCGGTCGCCCTTCTTCACGCCCATCGCGATCAACGCGTTGGCGACCTTGTTGGTCTTGACGTCGAACTCGGCAAAGCTGGTGATGTGGCCCTCGAACTCGTAGGCGGTCGCGTTGCCGCGGCTGGTCGCGCGCTCGCGCACCATGTCGGCGAGATTCGCCAATGGCTGTGTGGTGGACATGTCTCTCCCGTGGCGTCTTGTTTTTATGCCTGGGAGTGTGGCGTCATCCGCGGGTGAAGACAAGATGGGAGAGGCCCCGCTGTCGTCCCGGACAAGCGCAGCGGAGCGGAGCGCAGATCCGGGACCTATAGCCACAGGGAGGAGTTGTGGCGCGAGATCGGGGTTATGAGTCTTCGCCAAACCTCATCCTGGGGTTATGGGTCCCGGGCTCGCGCTATGCGCGCCCCGGGACGACAGCGGTGAGAGCATCACCCCCGCTTCGCCCGGTCCTTCTCGTTCTGCGCCATGATGCTCTCGCGCGCGGTTTTCCAGTCGTCGTCGCTCCAGTCGCGGAGCTGGTAGAAATTGCCGCCCATCGCCAGCGCCTGCGCGCCGTCCATCGCGATGGTCTCGCCGCTGATCCAGTCGCAGCCGCCGGAGATCAGGAACACCGCGAGGTTCTGCAATTCCTCCATGGTGCCGACGCGGCTCATCGGGTTCATCGCCTTGGTGCGCGCGCCGGCTTCGTCGCCGGGCTTGATGCGCTTGCTCATGCCCTCGGTCGGGATCTCGCCCGGCGCGATGGTGTTGAGGCGGATGCCGTAGCGGCCCCATTCGGTCGCGAGCGACATCGTCATGGCGTGGATCGCCGACTTGCTCATCGCCGACGGCACCACGTAAGGCGAGCCGTTGCGCACCCAGGTCGTGGTGATGGAAACGACATTGCCGGGCTGCTTCAAGGCGATCCAGCGCTTGCCGACGGCATGGGTCACATAGAACGTGCCGTGCATCACGATGTTGGCGACGGCATCGAAGCCGCGCGGCGAGAGTTCCTCGCTGCGCGAGATGAAATTGCCGGCCGCGTTGTTGATGAGATCGGTGAGGGGAGCGTCACGAAAGATGGTCTCGATCATCTCTTCGACCGCGAGGGCGTTGCGGATGTCGACGCCGTGGCTGGTGACGCGGCCACCATGCAGGTCCATCAGCTCGGTCGCGGTCTCGTCGCACACGATCTTGCGCCGGCCGCAGATGTGCACCTCTGCTCCAAGCTGGAGGAAGCGCGCCGCCATCGACTTGCCGAGTCCGGTGCCACCACCGGTGACAAGGATGTTCCTGCCGGCCAGAAGATTTTCCTTGAACATGGCTGTTTCTCCCGTACGGATTGTCAGTTAATTGGTCGATTGACTAAATCCGGCCGCTGGCTTCCTGTAAAGCGGCACTGAACAAGAACAGGGGAGAATTCATCCATGGAAGAGCGCGTCTCGATCTCGATCTCGGAAGGCGTCGCCGACGTGCGGCTGGTGCGCGCCGACAAGATGAATGCGCTCGATCAGGCGATGTTCGAGGCCCTTGTTGCCGCAACCGACCGGCTTTCGAAGGAAAAGCGCGTGCGTGTCGTCGTGCTCTCGGGCGAAGGCCGCGCCTTCTGCGCCGGTCTCGACATGGGGCGTTTTGCCGCCATGAAGGAGACAGGCGGGAACGGAATTCCGGGTGGCGAAAATCGCGATCTCACCAAGCGCACGCATGGCCATGCGAACTTTCCGCAACAGGCGGTGTGGGGATGGCGCCAGTTGCCGGTTCCCGTGATCGCGGCCGTGCACGGAGTCGCTTTCGGCGGTGGGTTCCAGCTCTCGCTCGGTGCCGACATGCGCTTTCTCTCGGCCGATGCGCGGATGTCGGTGATGGAGATCAAATGGGGCCTCGTGCCCGACATGGCCGGCACGCCGATCCTGGCCTCGCTCGTGCGCGACGACATTTTGCGCGATCTCACCTACACCGGCCGCATCTTCTCCGCACAGGAGGCGATGAGCTACGGCCTCGCGACGCGCATCTGCGACGACCCCCGCGCCACGGCTCTCGAAGTCGCGCGCGAAATCGCCGGCAAGAGCCCCGATGCGATCCGCGCCGCAAAGCGCCTGCTCAACAATCTCTCGGTCGATCCGGGCCCGGCGCTGCTCGCCGAGTCGGTCGAGCAGCAGAAGCTGATCGGCAGTGCGAACCAGACCGAAGCGGTGCGCTCCAATCTGGAGAAGCGCGAGGCGAGGTATGTAGACTGACAGGCTCTCCGTCATGGCCGGGCAGAAGCGCGAAGCGCGTCTTCGCGCTAGACGTCCCGGCCATCCACGTTCTTGGTCAGAAGCGGCAAGCAAGAACGTGGATCACCGGGACAAGCCCGGTGATGACGACTAACTGGCAACGTCGCTAAACAACAAAGAAAAACAAAAATGAGCGAAACGTCCCCATTCCTCGGCATCGTCTCCGGCGCCCGCCGCCGTACCCACGCCGAAGTCGCCAACCGCGCGGATCGCATCGCGAGCGGCCTCGGCAAAATCGGCGTCAAGCAGGGCGATTGCGTCTGCATGCTGATGCGCAACGACATCGCCTTCCTCGAAGCCGCCTACGCCGCGATGCGGCTCGGGGCCTATGGCGTGCCGATCAACTGGCACTTCAAGCCGGAGGAGATCAACTACATCCTCAACGACACCGGCACGTCCGTGCTGATCGGGCATGCCGACATGCTGCACGTCCTGCGCGATGTGATCCCGAAAGGCGTCACCGTGCTCAGCGTGCCGACCCCGCCGGAGATCCTGTCCAACTACAAGATCGATCCCGATCATCTGGTGAAGCCGGACTTCGCGATCGATTTCGAGTCCTGGCTTGCGCAACACCAGCCCTATGACGGCCCGGTCGTGCCGCAGCCCATGAACATGATCTACACCTCGGGGACGACAGGCCATCCCAAGGGCGTGCGGCGCAATGCGCCCACGCCGGAACAGGCGGCGGCCGGCGAGCGCATGCGTGCGATGATCTATGGGCTCAAGCCCGGCGCCCGCGCGATCCTGCCGGGCCCGCTCTATCACTCCGCGCCGAACTCGTTCGGCATCCGCGCCGGCAAGCTCGACGGCGCGCTGGTGCTGATGCCGCGCTTCGAGGCCGAGGAGTTCCTGGACCTGATCGAACGATACAAGATCGACACCATCTTCATGGTCCCGACCATGTTCATTCGCCTGATGAAGCTGCCGGAGGTGGTCCGCAAGAAATACGATGTCTCGTCGCTGCGCCACATCATCCATGCCGCCGCGCCATGTCCGGCCGACGTCAAGCGCGCGATGATCGAGTGGTGGGGGCCGGTGATCTACGAATTCTACGGCTCGACTGAATCCAGCGCCGTCACCTTTGCGACGTCAGAGGACGCACTCAAGAAGCCCGGCACGGTCGGCAGGATTTCGCCCGGCGCCGAGCTGCGCTTCATCGGCGATGACGGCCGCGTGCTGGGCGTGGGCGAGATCGGCGAGATCTATTCCCGCATGGCCGGGATGGCCGACTTCACCTACCACAACAAGCCGGAGAAGCGCGCCGAGATCGACCGCGACGGCTTCATCACCTCCGGCGACGTCGGCTATATCGACGAGGACGGCTACGTCTTCATCTGCGACCGCAAGCGCGACATGGTGATCTCAGGCGGCGTCAACATCTATCCGGCCGAGATCGAATCCGTGCTGCACGCCGTGCCCGGCGTGCATGATTGCGCCGTGTTCGGCATCCCCGATGCCGAGTTCGGCGAGGCGCTGATGGCGGTGGTCGAGCCGCAACCGGGTGTCACGCTCGATGCGTCCGATGTCCGTGCAAGGCTGAAGACGTCGCTCGCCGACTACAAGGTGCCGAAGCATATCGAGATCCGCGCTGGGCTGCCGCGCGAAGACTCCGGAAAGATCTTCAAACGCCGCCTGCGCGATCCCTATTGGGAACAGGCGGGGCGGAAGATCTGACACTGCGTAGGGTGGGCAAAGCGAAGCGTGCCCACCATTACGGTCGCAAGGCATCGATGGTGGGCACGGCGCTTCGCGCCTTTGCCCACCCTACGAGATACGGGACGGGGAAACATTTGTCATGACCGACGCCGCAAACGAAGTGCTGTACGAAGTCGCCGACCACATTGCGGTGATCACGCTGAATGCGCCGGAGCGCATGAACACGATCTCCGGCCCGATGCTGAACGATCTGGCGCGGCTGCTGACCGAGGCCAATGAGGACCGCAACGTCCGGGTCGTGATCCTCACCGGCAAGGGGCGGGCATTCTGCGCCGGCCTCGATTTGCGTCGGGAGCGCGACGGCAATGGCCTCAGCGCCGCGTCTTCGCCGACCACGATCAATCTGCGCAACACGCCGCCGACCGTGCTTCAGGCGATGGACAAGCCGACCATCTGCGCCGTCAACGGCGGCGCCGCCGGTTACGGCATGGACACTGCGCTCGGCTGCGATATCCGCATCATGGCGGAGTCCTCGAAGCTTGCGGCGGCCTTCGTCAAGCGCGGCGTCGTGCCGGAATCCGGCGGCACCTGGCTGCTGCCTCGGATGCTGGGCTGGGCCAAGGCTTCCGAGCTTATCTTCACCGGCCGGACGCTCAGCGCCCGCGAGTGTCTGGAATGGGGCCTCGCCAACGAGGTCGTGCCGGATGCCGACTTGATGGGCCGCGCCCGCGCCATCGCCCGCGAAATCGCAGCCAACGCGCCGCTCGCGGTGCAGGCCTCCAAGCGCATGATGCGGATGGGCCTCAACGAGAACTTCTCCGATCACGCTCACCACGTCTACCTCCAGCTTCTGCCGCTGTTCAAGACACAGGACATGGCCGAGGGCATGAAGGCGTTCATGGAGAAGCGTGAGCCGAAGTTCGAGGGGCGGTAGGCGCCGCCTGATCGCGCACGCTGGAGTAGCAATCAGTAATCGGCTCGGCTAGGTTGACGTTCCCACGCCAACCGCTTGCGATCGCCGATGCCCTCATACCGCGCCAGCTTCTTCGAAGTTCCTCATGCGGCCCTTTACGCGCTGATGACGGTGACCGTCCTGGCGTCGGGATTCTGCTTCATCCAGGCAGGCAGTCCGGCGGCGCCGGCAGAATTGCTGTATCGCTATGGCGGCATGTATTCGGGCGCAATCGCGCGGCATGAGTACTGGCGCCTGCTCGCCTATGGCTTCCTGCATGTCAACTTCGTCCACCTCACCATGAACATGTTGTGCCTCGTGCTGTGGGGCGGACATCTCGAGCGGCGAGTGGGACCGGCCTATTTCCTCATCATCTATCTCTGCGCGATGGTGTTCGGCGCCGTCATCGGCAATGGCATCCATTCCACGCCCTATTTGACCGTCGGCGCGTCCGGCGCCACGTCGGGCATTTTGGGTGCGCTGCTCTGCCTGTGGATCCTCGGCAAGCTCGACGTCAGGTTCGACTTCTTCGCCATCAACATCGGATTGAACATCGCGTTTGCGCTCGGCAATTCGCGGATCGACTGGGGCGTCCATCTCGGCGGCTTTGCGGCCGGATTGATCGCCTGCGCATTGCTGGACCTCATCGAGAAGGCGAATCCTTACGCGCTTCGTTGCAAATTTCCCGAAGCCGTGAAGGTCAATCTCACTCTGTTGGCCTGTGTTGCTGCTGCGTGGGCTTGGAGCGGTCAGGCCATCGCCGCCGGGATTTCCGGATGGGGCCTGGCCATCGTTGTCGTGGTCGCATGCTGTGCGGTCGTGAAGGTGGTTGATCTCGTCCTCTCCATGAAGAAGGGTCTTGCGATCGTCGTGGTCGCCCTGGCTGGAGCGAATGCTGTCACCATCCTGCTGTGCGGTTTGGCTCTGGCATCTTCTTGCAGTCCGCGCTGGCCAACCGGGTCCGTTCCACTCGATAATCTTCTCGTCATATTCTGTCCCAATCCTGTTCTGATCTCGGGGCTGGCCGCGATCGGTGCCGCCGCGGTGACGCTGTGGCTCTGCGCAAGGGAAATTTCGCGCGGGATCGAGGATGTCGGATTTGTCGGCACATCGCTGCGTGCCGAACGCAGCCGGCGTCATGGACTATGACCGCGGAGGTCGTGCTATAAGAGGGCTCATTGACCCCGGATCATCCCAAGGTTCCTAAATCTAATGGCCCCCGTTTCCATTCTGCTCAACGTGATCTGGATTCTCATCGGCGGTGCCTGGATGGCATTCGGCTGGCTGGTGGCTTCCGTCATCATGGCCATTACCATCATCGGCCTTCCCTGGGCGCGGGCGGCGTTCAACATCGCGGTCTACGCCCTGCTGCCGTTCGGCTCGCGCGCGGTCAACCGCGACGAGGTCACCGGTATGGGCGATATCGGCACCGGCCCGCTCGGGGTGATCGGGAACATTATCTGGTTCGTGCTGGCCGGCTGGTGGCTGGCACTCGGCCACGTGCTGACAGCCGTGATCTTCGCCATCACCATCATCGGCATCCCCTTCGCATGGGCCCATCTGAAGCTCGCCGGCATCGCGCTCTGGCCGATCGGCAAGGTGATCGTGCCGGCCTAGCGCAAGGAGCGATCGCCCTTTCAGTGTGCGCCGCCCCCAACTTCATCTTGCGCTGCGGCAAAAAACTTGCACACTCGGCGGAGCCGGGCAGCGAAGCGAGCTCGAACAAGGAAGCGAGCCATGTCCCTCCAGACCGTGCCACCCGACGCCATTGACAACCGCGCGAACCGCGCTGAGGACGCCCAGGCGCTGGAGGCAGATGCGCGGCTGCGTGACGACATCCGCCTGCTCGGACGCATCCTGGGCGACACCGTGCGCGACCAGGAAGGTGCTGAGTTGTTCGACCTGGTCGAGCGCATCCGCCAGACCTCGATCCGGTTCCATCGCGACGAGGACCGGCTTGCGCGCCGCGAGCTCGAGCAGATCCTCGACAGCATGTCGACCTCCGAGACGGTGCGGATCGTCCGCGCCTTCAGCTATTTCTCCCACCTCGCCAACATCGCCGAGGACCAGAACAACATTCGCCAGATGCGTGCCCGCAGTGCCGCCCAGAGCACCGGTTCCGGCGTGCTGGCAGAGACGCTGGCCCACGCCAGGGACGCCGGGATCAGCTCCGATGTGCTGCGCAATTTCTTCAAGACCGCACTCGTCAGCCCGGTCCTGACCGCGCACCCGACCGAGGTCCGCCGCAAGAGCACCATGGACCGCGAGATGGAGGTCGCCAGCCTGCTCGACCGCCGCGAGCGTGTGGCGCTCACTGAAGACGAGGCGGCCGCCAGCGACGAGCAGCTTCGTCGCGAGGTGCTGACGCTGTGGCAGACCAATCTCTTGCGCCGGACCAAGCTCACCGTGCTCGACGAGGTCGCCAACGGCCTGTCCTTCTACGACTACACCTTCCTGCGCGAGGTACCGCGGCTGGTCAACGTGCTCGAAGACCGGCTGGAGGAGGCTGGCGAGGCGGCTGCCAGCGAGCTCGCCTCGTTCCTGCGCATGGGCAGCTGGATCGGCGGCGACCGCGACGGCAATCCCTTCGTCACCGCCGACGTGATGCGCGGCACGCTGCGGTTGCAGTCGAGCCGGGTGATGCAATTCTATCTCAACGAGCTGCACGTGCTCGGCTCGGAGCTGTCGATCGCGGCGCACCTCGCCGACGTCTCCGAGGAGCTGCGGACGCTGGCGGAACGCTCGCCCGACACCTCGCCGCACCGGAGCGGCGAGCCTTATCGTCTCGCGGTCTCCGGCATCTATGCGCGCCTGACCGCGACGGCCGAAAAGCTCGAGGTCGAGATCACGCGCCGGCCGGTCGGCAAGGGCAGGCCTTACGAGACGGTCAAGGAGCTGCAGGCTGATCTCGACGTGCTGCACCGCTCGCTGATCTCCAACAATGCCCGCGTCATCGCCCGCGGCCGGCTGCGGCTCTTGCGGCGTGCGGTGGATTGCTTCGGCTTCCATCTGGCGCGGCTCGACATCCGCCAGAATTCTGCCGTGCACGAACGTACCATTGCCGAGCTGATGGATGCCGCGAACCCCGGCATGTCCTATCTCGCGCTGGGCGAGGACGCGCGCATCTCGCTGCTCACCAACGAGCTGCGCAGCACGCGCTCGCTGGTCTCGCCATTCGTCAAATACAGCGACGAGACCATGGGCGAGCTCAACGTCTTCCATTCCGCCGCGGAGGCGCATGCGAAGTTCGGCTCGGACGCCATTCCCCAATGCATCATCTCGATGTGCAAGGGCATGTCCGACATGCTCGAAGTGGCCGTGCTGCTCAAGGAGGTCGGCCTCGTTCATCCTTCCGGGCGCAGCGCCATCAACATCGTGCCGCTGTTCGAGACCATCGAGGATTTGCAGGCCTCCAGCGCCATCATGGATCGCATGCTGTCGCTGCACGATTACCGCCGCCTCGTCGACAGCCGCGGCAGCGTGCAGGAGGTCATGCTCGGCTATTCCGACTCGAACAAGGATGGCGGCTTCGTCACCTCGGGCTGGGAGCTCTACAAGGCCGAGATCGGCCTCGTCGACGTGTTCGAGCGCCACGGCGTGCGCTTGCGCCTGTTCCACGGCCGCGGCGGCTCGGTCGGCCGCGGCGGCGGTCCGAGCTATGACGCCATCATCGCCCAGCCCGGCGGCGCGGTGAACGGGCAGATCCGCATCACCGAGCAGGGCGAGATCATCTCGTCGAAATATTCCAACGCCGAAGTCGGCCGCAACAATCTGGAGATCCTCGCCGCCGCGACGCTGGAGGCGAGCCTGTTGCATCCGCGCAAGAGCGCGCCGCGCCGCGAATACCTCACCGCGATGGACGAGCTTTCAAATTTGGCTTTCAAGGCCTATCGCGGCCTCGTCTACGAGACCGACGGTTTCGTCGATTACTTCTGGGCGTCCACCGTCATCAACGAGATCGCGACGCTGAACATCGGCAGCCGTCCGGCCTCGCGCAAGAAGACCCGCGCGATCGAGGATCTGCGCGCCATCCCCTGGGTGTTCTCCTGGGCGCAGTGCCGCCTGATGCTACCCGGCTGGTATGGCTTTGGCAGCGCGGTCGAGCAATGGATTGCGGAGCATCCCGACAAGGGCATGCCGTTCCTGAAAGAGCTCTACAGGGAATGGCCGTTCTTCCGCATGCTGCTCTCGAACATGGACATGGTGCTCGCCAAAAGCTCGATCGCTATTGCGTCGCGCTATGCCGAACTCGTCCCGGACGAGGCGCTCCGCGAAAAAATCTTCGGCCGCATCCGCCGCGAATGGCATTCCTGCATCGAGACACTGCTAGACATCATGGGCCAGGATCGGCTCCTCCAGGGCAACCCGCTGCTGGAGCGCTCGGTGCGCCACCGCTTCCCCTATCTCGATCCGCTCAACCACGTGCAGGTCGAGCTACTCAAGGAGCATCGCGCGCAGAACCCGGACGAGCAGGTGCTGCGCGGGATTCAGCTGACGATCAACGGCATTTCGGCCGGATTGCGGAATACGGGGTAGTAGGGCGAGTAGCGAACAGAAGGCGTGCCGCTGCCGACTATTCGCTACTCACCATTCGCTATTCGTTGATGTTCACGGCTTTAGTGCGCCCTGCACACCGGTGTACACAGCATAGAGCGATGTCGAGCCACAGATATAGAGTCTGTTTCGCTGCTGCCCGCCGAAGCTCAGGTTGGCGACGGTTTCCGGGATGTGAATTTTGCCAAGCAGTTGGCCGTTGGCCGTATAGCAGCGCACGCCGTCTTCGTTCGGATCGCCCCAGCCCACCGAACACCAGACCCGTCCTTCGGTGTCACAGCGGACGCCGTCGGTAATGCTTGGCTTTGGCATCTCGGCGAAGACCTTGCTGTTCGACACTTTCCCCGCCGCCACGTCGAGGTCGAACACGCGGATATGCGATGGGTTGTCCGGTCCGTCCGTGAATCCGGTCTCGCAGATGTAGAGCTTCTTCTCGTCGGGCGAGATGGTGATCCCGTTGGGCTCCACAAAATCGTCGATGACGACCTTGACGTCGCCGGTTTTCGGGTCGACGCGGTAGACGTTCTTCTTCTCCTGCTCGGGGTCGGCCTTGATGCCCTCATAGAAGCCACCGATGCCGTAGGCCGGATCGGTGAACCAGATCGCGCCATCGGCGGTAACGACCGCATCGTTCGGCGAGTTCAGTCGTTTGCCATTGAATTTGTCGGCAATGATGGTGATCGAGCCGTCGAGTTCGGTGCGCGTCACACGCCGCCCGCTATGCTCGCACGTGATCAGGCGTCCTTCGCGATCGATCGTGTTGCCGTTCGAGTTCATCGAGGGTTGACGGTAGACGCTGGTATGACCGTCATCCTCCGAGAAGCGCATGATGCGATTGTTGGGGATGTCGCTGAACAGCAGATATCGTCCGGCTGCAAAATACACGGGACCTTCGGCCCATCGGAAGCCGGTTGCAACACGCTCGACCGCCATGGTGCCGGCGAAGGCCGGGAAGTCGGCAGGCCCGAACGTTGGCGGCCCCTTCTTCGCGGATTCCAGACGGGAGTCCGGGTAGCGGCTGCCGGGAAGCGGTCCCAAGGGCAACGGGGCCGTCGATATCGTCGGAGTGCCGGTCTGGCCGAACGGCGTGACGGAGGCCGCCAGGGCTGCGTTCATGGTGACGCCCGTCGCGGCTACTGCAGCCGCCGCGCCCTTCAAGAGGGTGCGGCGCCCGAGGCAAGGCTCGTCAGTATCGGTAGAATTGGTCAGTGATTTTGTCATAGTCGCCTCCCATTTTTGTTGGAAGGAAACCATTCGCCCGCAATCGGGCGTAATGCGGGCGATCTCCGGTCGGACAACCGGAGATCGCAATGCAACAATTGCTGGGAAAACGGCTAGACGGGATCCCAGGGGAAGATGTCGGCGGAACGGTCGAGCTTGTAGAACGAGCCCTTCAGTGCCGGCATGCCGTGTTCCGCGATCGTTTGCGGCGTCCAGCCCTCGCTGCGATGAACCGAGCGCAGCGGGCGGTTCTGGCTGAACAGGAACAGCTCGTTCATGCGTGCGCCGAAGATCTGCCCGGAGACGTCCTTGGCGGCATCGGAGAGCAGATAGGCGCAGATCGGCGCGATCTTCTCCGGGCCCATCTGCTTGATCTTCTCGACGCGTGCCTTCTCGGCTTCGGTCTCGGTCGGGATGGTGCCGATCATGCGGGTCCAGGCGAACGGCGAGACGCAGTTGGAGCGAACGTTGAAGCGGCCCATGTCGAGCGCGATCGACTTCGACAGCCCGATGATGCCGAGCTTGGCCGCGGCGTAGTTGGCCTGGCCAAAATTGCCGATCAGGCCCGAGGTCGAGGTGAAGTGCACGAAGGAACCGCTCTCCTGCTCGCGAAAGATCCGCGCCGCGGCGTGGCTGACGTAGAACGAGCCCATCAGGTGAACCTTGATGACGGCCTCGAACGCTTCCACGCTCATCTTGTGGAAGATCATGTCGCGCAGAATGCCGGCATTGTTGACGACGCCGTCGAGCCGGCCGAAATGATCGGTCGCGGTCTTCACGATCTTGCTGGCGGGGACAGCTTCCGCCACCGACTCGAAATTGGGCACCGCGATGCCGCTGCGCTTCTTGATCTCGTCGACCACCTCCTCGGCGGGCGAAGCGCTGGAACCGGCGCCGTCGGCGGCAACACCGGGGTCGTTGACGACGACCTTGGCGCCCTCCGCCGCGCAGAGCAGCGCGATCTCGCGCCCGATGCCGCGGCCCGCGCCGGTGACGATGATGACCTTGTCTTGCAGTGATTTTGTCATGTGAGTTCTCCGCTAGCCGTTCCAATTTCCGCCGTCATTCCGGGATGCGCCGCAAGGCGCAGGCCCGGAATCCATACTCCCGATCGTGGTTATGGATTCCGGGCTCGTCGCTGACGCGACGCCCCGGAATGACAGTCGTTACCTCTCGTTCGTAAACACGATGGTGCCTGATGCCGCGAACATGCCGCCGACGCCGTGGCACACCGAAATCTTCGCATTCGGCACCTGTGCCGGCGCAATCCCGCGCATCTGGCGTACGCTCTCCTGGAGTGCGTACATGCCGTACATGCCCGAATGCATGTAGGACAGGCCGCCGCCATTGGTGTTGAGCGGCAGCTTGCCGCCGGGCCGCGTGTTGCCGTCGGCGATGAATTTGCCCGTCTCCTCATGCGGCATGAAGCCGAGGTCGCCAAGGCCGAACAGCGGCAGATGCGCAAACGCATCGTAGATCATGAGATGATCGACATCCCGGTGCGCGATGCCGGCTTCCTTAAAGGCGAGGGGGCCGGCAGTCTTGAACGCGCGCGAGGAGTTGAACGTTTCCATCTGGCTCACCATCGGCGTTTCCACGCTCTCGCCGGTGCCCATGATGTAGACGGGCTTGCTCGGAAAATCCTTGGCGCGGTCGGCCGAGGTCAGGATCAACGCACCGCCGCCGTCGGTGACGAGGCAGCACTGCAAGAGCCGGAACGGATAGGCGATCATACGCGAGTTGAGCACGTCGGCGACCGTGATCGGGTCCTTCATCATCGCGCGCGGATTTTTGGCCGCCCATTCCCGCTGCACCACCGCCACCGAGGCGAGCTGCTCATGCGTGATGCCGTAGGTCTTCATGAAGCGCAGCACGGGGATCGGGAACATGCTGGGCGGGCCGTAGACGCCGAAGGGCGCCTCGAACTGCCCTTGCAGGCTGTCGGCGGGGATCGAGCGCGGCGCCTTGCCGATCATCGACTTGCCGCTCTCGGCATGCGTGATCAGCACGGTCTTGCAGAGACCTGCCTCGATCGCCGCCGCCGCATGGCGAACGTGCAGCATGAACGAGCAGCCGCCGACCGAGGTGCCGTCCACCCAGGTAGGCCTAATGCCGAGATAATGGCAGACCTGCTGCGGCGTTTCGACCGCGGTGGCAAAGCCGTCGATGTCGGAGAGTTTCAGCCCGGCATCCGCGATGGCGTTGAGCGCCGCATCCGCGTGGAGCTGGAGCTGCGACATATTGGGGATGACACCGAGTTCGGTGGTCTCGGCCGCGCCGACGACGGCAACCTGGTTGCTGCGCATGGCCTATCCCTTCGCCGGACGGAACACGGGGAGGGTGATCTTGTCGTCGAGCGCCTGGAAGGCGACTTCGAGCTTCATGTCGAGCTCGAGCGCCTCCGGCGTCTGCGGACAATCGATGATGTTGCTCATCATCCGCGGTCCTTCGGCGAGCTCGACCACCGCGATCGCATAAGGCGGCGTGAAGCCGGGAGCGGCGGGACGATGATTGATCACGTAGCTGTAGAGGAAACCCTTGCCACTCGCCTTGAAGATGCTGACCTTGCGCGAGGCGCAGGACGGGCAGAACGGACGCGGCGGGAAATAGACATGCGCGCAGGCGTCGCAGCGCTGCAAACGCAATTCGCCCGCTTTCGTGCCGTCCCAGAAATGCTGGGTCTCCGGCGTCGGTTTCGGGCGCGCGCGCTGCGGTTCGGCCATGTCGGAAAACCCTCCCAAAGGCAATTCTTGATAAGGCCTGGGCTTCACGCCTGGCTATTTCGATCTTGATGCGACAATCGACCATCGCGCGTCAACGGTCCAGCAATGCGCATGCATGCCATCATGCGCACAATGCTTGTGTCGAACCGAGGCGGCGCTATAGATTGCGCGCGCAATATTCCGTGAGACAGACATGCCCGATTTTCCGACACTGGCGAAACTCGCCGACGACCTCGAAAGCGGCCGCACGACCTCCCGCAAGCTGGTCGAGGCATGCCTCGCCAGGATCGCCGACCCGGCCGGCGAGGGCCAACGCACATTCATCCACGTCGACAAGGACGCCGCGCTCGCAACCGCGGATGCGATGGACGGCTTGCGCAAGGTCAAGGCGGCGCCGTCGCGCTATGCCGGTATCCCGGTCTCGATCAAGGATCTCTTCGACATCAAGGGCCAGGTCACGCGCGCCGGCTCCCGCGCGCTCGACGATTCTGCGCCGGCCGATCAGGACGCTGCGACGGTGGCGCGGCTGCGCAAGGCCGGCTTCGTCGTGATCGGGCGGACCAACATGACCGAGTTCGCCTATTCCGGCATCGGCATCAATCCGCATTATGGTACGCCGAAGGGCGCCTGGAACCGAGCCGAGGGACACGTGCCCGGCGGCTCGTCCTCGGGCGCCGCGGTGTCCGTGCTCGACGGCATGGCGCATGCCGCGCTCGGCACCGACACCGGCGGCTCCTGCCGGATTCCGGCCGCCTTCAACGGCATCGTCGGCTACAAGCCGACGCAGCGCCGCGTGCCGCTGGACGGCTCCGTGCCGCTGTCCTTCTCGCTCGACAGCATCGGGCCGCTGGCGCGGTCGGTCAGCTGCTGTGCCATTCTCGATGCCGTGCTCGCGAACGAGCCGATCGTCCCGCTGAAGCCGCGGCCGGTAAAGGGCATGCGGCTCGCAGTGCCGACCACGATTGCGCTCGATGATCTCGACGCAGATGTGGCCTCGACGTTCGAGCGCGCGCTCAAGAGCCTCGCCGATCACGGTGCGATCATCGAGCGCATCGAGATGGCCGAATTTCACGACATCGGCCCGATGAACGCCAAGGGCGGCTTTGCGGCGTCCGAAAGCTACGCCTGGCATCGCTACCTCATCACGGCCAAGGGCGACGTCTACGACCCCAGGGTCTCCGTGCGCATCATGCGCGGCGAGGCGCAGAGCGCGGCCGATTACATCGATCTCCTCAACGAACGCCGCTCGCTGATCGCCCGCGTCAATGCGCGCATCGCGCCCTATGACGCGCTGGTGCTGCCCACCACCGCCAACACCCCGCCGAAGATTTCCGATCTCGCCGATGACAAGGCGTTCACCAGGGAAAACCTGCGGGCGCTGCGCAATTGCACCCTCATCAACATGATCGACGGTTGCGCCATCTCGCTGCCCGCGCATCGCGAGGGCGAAATTCCCGTCGGCCTGATGCTGGCGGGCGCGGGCGGATCGGACCGTCGTATTTTCGAGCTTGCTGCCGGCATGGAGGCCGTAATTCGTGTTTGACCTGACTTTCACCGTTGACGCCCAGGACACCACCACGCCGCTGACATTGGCGATCGACCAGATGGTCATTGCCGGCTGGACCGGCCGCGATCCCGTCGCGCGCGACAAGCACATCGCCGAGCTGCAAGAGATGGGCATCGCCCCGCCGGCCTCGACGCCGATCTACTACCGCGCCTCGGCGCGCCGGCTGACCCAGGAAGACAGCATCGAATGCTGTGGCGGCGATTCCTCCGGCGAGGTCGAATTCGTGCTGATCGGCTGGCAGGGCCGCATCTTCGTCGGCTGCGGCTCCGACCATACCGACCGCAAGGTCGAGGCCTACAACGTCACGGTCTCCAAGCAGATGTGCGACAAGCCGGTCGCATCCACGCTCTGGGAGCTCGAGGACGTCATCGGTCATTGGGACAGGATGATCCTGCGCTCCTACGCCACCATCAAGGGCGAGCGCGTGCTCTACCAGGAGGGTACGCTCGACGCGATGCTGCCGGTCGCCGAGCTGATCGCGCGAGGCTTTGAGAGTGGCAAGTTCCCCGACGGCTGCGCCATGTTCGGCGGCACCTTTGCGGCCAAGGGAGGCATCCGCCCCGCCGATCGCTTCGAGTTCGAGCTTGAGGATCCGGTGCTGAAGCGCACGATCAAGCACGGCTACGACGTGGCGACGCTGCCGGTGCGAGGCTGATACCCCTCCGCCGTCATTGCGAGGAGCCCTTGCGACGAAGCAATCCAGGATCCCTCTGCGGAAAGACTCTGGATTGCTTCGCTGCGCTCGCAATGACGAGGAGATAGTCGGGAATCGGGTGGCAAAGGGCGGGCCGGTCTTGCGAAGGTGGCAGTCATGACAGCAACGGCACGCAAATCACCCCCTAAGCCCTCAGTCGACCTCGCCACCCACGTCGACGCCCTCGACTGGCCTCAAATCACCGCCGAGCTCGACGCCCAGGGCAGCGCCGTCCTGAAGAATCTGCTGACGCCGGACCAATGCCGCGCCATCGCCGCGCTCTATCCTGATGATGCAGGCTTCCGCAGTCGCATCGTCATGGGCCGCCACGGTTTTGGCCGTGGCGAGTACAAATACTTCTCCTACCCGTTGCCCGATCTGATCGCGCAGCTCCGCCCGGCGCTCTATGCGCATCTTCAGGGCGTCGCCAATCGCTGGAACGAGGCGATGGGGATCGACATCCGTTACCCGGCCGCGCATGCCGCGTTCCTCAAGCGCTGCCACGAGGCAGGCCAGGCGCGACCGACGCCGCTGCTGCTGCAATATGAGGCGGGCGACTTCAATTGCCTGCACCAGGACCTCTATGGCGAGCACGTGTTTCCGCTCCAGGTCGCTATCCTCTTGTCCGAGCCGGGACGCGATTTTACCGGCGGTGAGTTCGTGCTGACTGAGCAGCGCCCGCGCATGCAGTCGCGCGCCGAGGTCGTGCCGCTGATGCAGGGCGATGCGGTCGCTTTCGCCGTGCATCACCGCCCAGTGCAGGGGACACGCGGCACCTACCGCGTTAATCTCCGCCACGGCGTCAGCCGGATCAGGTCCGGCCAGCGCCACACGCTGGGTGTGATCTTCCATGATGCCAAGTGAGCGCTGCGATTGACGGGTGATCTGTTCGACACGGCCGCCGAGGCACAGCCGTCGCGCGAGGAGATTGGCGACGGCGCCGTGTTGCTGCGCGGATTCGTCAGGCCGATCGAGAGCGAGCTGATCGCCGCCGTGCGCGCGATCGTGACGCAGTCGCCGTTCCGCCGCATGACCACGCCCGGCGGCCACCTGATGTCGGTGGCGATGACCAATTGCGGCGAGCGCGGCTGGATCACCGATCACACCGGCTATCGCTATGATCCCATCGATCCGCGAACCGGCGCGCCATGGCCCGCGATGCCGCCGGTGTTGCGCGATCTGGCCCGGCGCGCAGCGGAGCAGGGCGGGTTCACCGGCTTTGCGCCCGACGCGTGCCTCGTCAATCGCTACGAGCCCGGCACGCGGCTGTCGCTGCATCAGGACAAGGACGAGCTGGACTATTCGGCGCCGATCGTCTCGGTCTCGCTCGGCCTGCCCGCGACCTTCCTGTTCGGCGGCCTGGCGCGCAGCGACAAGCCGCGCCGCTTCCGGCTCGTCCATGGCGACGTCGTCGTCTGGGGCGGGCCCAGCAGGCTCGCCTATCACGGCGTCGCGCCGCTCGCCGATGGCGAGCACGCGCTGCTCGGGCGGAAGCGGATCAATTTGACGTTTCGCCGGACGCGGTGAATCAAGCAGAGTGCTTGCTCGCAGGAAATCGCCTAGACTTGGGGGCTACCCGAGTACGAAAGTCGAGGGGCCCATGCAGCAAATACCGGGATGGCTGAGCACCGCGCTGATCGGTGCTGTGATTGCAGCCTTGGGGTATGTCTCGAAGCTTGCGATCGAAAGTGCTCTTCAATGGAGGGCGGCCCGTACTGCGCGGCGCGCTCAGCTTGTTCACCTGCTATCCCTGCTGCTGGCGACGAGGAAGGCCTTCATTATACAGAACGCGCTGGCACGGCGGCTCTGCGACGAAATCACCCGTGCTCATCCGGAGCTAGATGGGTCGTATGACAACGTTCTTGCCCAGGGATATCTCTCTTTGGACGACCGACAGAAGTTAGAGCATGGCGTCATCCGCAATTATACGAGCAACTGTTTGTACCCACTGAACTTGCAAATCATCGATTGGCTTTCGAAGGACGATTATTTCAAAGGCGGAGGCAGACAACAACAGGCCAAAGAGCTCTCAGTAAGATTGCAGACCCTTTTTGCTCATTTGGTATTGTGGCGCGCCAAGTACGAATTTTGGATACCTTCCAGGCCGGAGCGCGCCATCGTATACATGGCTGACGAGGATGCTCACGGCATAAGTTTTCCCACCGGTATCGAGGACCTGATTGCTCGCGTGGCCGATGACATGATCGGCTCGCCGGGCGAGGCGGCGACCGGGAAGAGCCCGTGAGAAGCTCTACGGCTTCGGTGGGTGAATGAACGCCCAGGGGCTGACTTCCGAATCCCGCGTCACCTCCACGGAAATCAGATATGGCCCGCCATGGGCCAGCGCCTTTTCCATCGCCGCCTTGAACTGGTCAGGCGCGGTGACGCGCGCAGCAGCCACACCAAAGGACTCCGCGAGCTTGACGAAATCCGGATTGACCAGATCGGACGCCACCACGCGGCCGTTAAAGCGCTCGCGCTGGTCGCGGCGGACATTGCCATAGGCGTTGTTGTTGAACACCAGCGTCACCACGCCGATGTTGAACTGCACGGCGGTGGCAAGCTCCTGCACGCCGAACATGAAGCCGCCGTCGCCGGTGATCGCCACCACCGGCTTGTCGGGATTGGCCACCTTGGCACCAAGCGCGGTCGGGAAGCCCGAGCCGAGCGTGCCCTGATACCCCGACGTGATGAAGGTGCGCGGCTCGTAGATCGGAAAGCCGTACCAGGAGGCGAAGCCGAACTGCGACAATTCATCGGTCACGATCGCGTTGGCCGGCAGCACCTCGCGCAGGATGTTGAGATACGCCATCTGCGGCTGGATGCTCTGGATCTCTACCAGCGCGGTCGCGGTGGCGTCGCGGATCGCGGCGCGGCGGCCGGCGGACTTGCTGTAGCCGGCCTTGCTGACCGCTTGGATCAGATCGGCGGTCGCGGTCTTGGCATCGGCGACGATGGCGGTGTCGGAGATGAAGCGCCGCATCTCGACGGGATCGATGTCGATACGGATGCTCTTCAATCCGTCGGGCCGATACGGCCAGCGCGACATAGTCGGCAGCTCCAGCCGCGAGCCGATGCCGATCATGAGATCGGTCTTCGGCCACAGCTTGTAGGCGGCAGCCATCGTGAGCCCCAGCTCATGCGCGTTGGAGACGATGCCGCGCCCGCTGCGGAAGGCGACGACGGGCGCATCGATCATCTCGGCGAGCTCGAGGATTTCGTCGCGCGCCTCGATCGCGCCGCTGCCGACAAAGATCATCGGCGCCTTGCTGCTCCTGATCACCGCGGCCGCCTGCGTGATCAGATCAGGATCGGGTAACGGCGCGGGCAGCGGCTCCAGCACCTTTGCGGCACAGGTATCCGCGCGCTGGGTGAAGATGTCCCAAGGCATCTCGACCGAGGCGGGGCCGCGCCGCCCGGAGGTCATTTCCTGGAAGGCGCGCGATACGGTCGTCGGCGCGTTGCCGGGCGTTTCGATGCGGTCGGCCCATTTGACATAGGTGCGCAAGGTGGCGAGCTGGTCCGGCATCTCGTGCAGATGGCCGCGGCCCTTGCCAAGAAACTGCGTCGGCACCTGGCCGGTGACGCATAGCACCGGCTCGTTGCAGCCGTAGGCGGTCAGCAGCGCCGCGCTGGCGTTGAGCACACCGGGGCCGGGCACCACGCTGAACACGCCGGGCTTGCCGCTGGAGCGCGCATAGCCGAACGCCATGTAGCCGCAGGCCTGCTCGTGCCGCGCGCCGATCACCTTGAGCTGGGCCTGGTGGAAGGCGTCGAACAGGCCGTAGACCTGCGCGCCGGGCAGGCCGAACACGGTGTCGACGCCGTGGGCGACAAGGCCGCTTACGATCGCTTCGCCGCCGGTGAGGGTGGTCATTGCACTATTCCATTTCGATTGTTGTCAGGCTTCGTCGACGACGCCATTCCGTAGCATGCCGATGCCTTCGGCTTCGACCTCGATAACATCGCCGGGCGTCAGATAGCGCGGCGGATCGAACCGCGCACCGGCACCGGTCGGCGTGCCCGTCACAATGATGTCACCGGGGACCAGCGTCGCGAAGGTCGAGATATAGCTGATGAGATAGCGGAACGGGAACATCAGCCGGCTGGTCCGGTCCTCCTGCCTGAGCTCGCCGTTGACATGCGTGGTCAGACGAATGTCGGCGATCTGCGCTTCCCGGGTGTAGGGCACCAGCCACGGGCCGAGGCTGCCGCTGGAATCAAAGTTCTTGCCCTGCGTGACGTTGAACTTGGCGTGGCGCAGCCAGTCGCGCACCGAGCCTTCGTTGCAGAGCGTGAGCGCCGCGATGTGATCGAGCGCGGCACTTTGCGCAATGTGCCGGCCGGGCTTGCCGATCACCAGCACGATCTCGCCTTCGTAGTCGAGCTGCGCTGACGCGCGCGGGCGCACCAGCGGTGTGTCGTGGCCGACGAAGGAGCGGGGAGAGCGCATGAACATGCTCGGATATTTCGGTGCCTCCTGGCCGTCCTTGTACTCGGCATTGCGGTCGGGGTAGTTGACGCCGATGCAGATGATCTTTTCCGGCGCGGGCACCGGCGGCAGCCATGTGATATCGCCGAGCGCATGATCCGGCGCGCGACTGGCGGCCTCTTCGGCAAGGCTCACGAGCTTTCCGGCCGCGATCACCTCGCGCAGCGTCGGATAGTCCTTGGCGTGACGCGTCGAGAGGTCGACGATGCCTCCCTCCAGGACGGCACCGTAGCGGGTTTCACCCTTGACGGAATAGGTGGCGAGGCGAGGGAGCTTCATTGGTAACTCTTCACTTCCTGTCGTCCCGGCGAACGCCGGGACCCATACCGCGGAATCTATCGATTGGATGAGGTAGGAGTACCGAACAACGGGTCTTCGCCAAACTCCTCCCTGTGGTTATGGGTCCCTGCTCCCGTGCGCAATTGCGCACTAGGCAGGGACGACGAAGAGAGAGGCTTTGCCTGTCATCGGCATTAATCCGCCACGAGCACGTCGGCGACGAACTTCGGCTCACGCACGGCTTGCCCGCTAAACGGCGAGCCCTGCTCGAACCAGGACCGCGGCGCCGGCGCGCCCCACAGCGTCTGGCGGCGCGGATCGCGCAGCGACCAGCGCAGCGGCTCGTGGTCGTGATCGCCGGTGAAGTAGTCGCTGGTGTAGAGTTCGAGACGGTGCCCGTCGGGGTCGCGCACGTAGAGGAAGAACGCATTCGAGATGCCGTGGCGTCCCGGGCCGCGCTCGATGTTCTTGACGAAGCCTTGTGAGGCCATGACGTCGCAGAGATGGATGATGTTCATCGCCGTCGGCGTCCAGTAGGCGAAGTGGTGCAGGCGCGGACCCTTGCCGTTGGTGATCGCGAAATCGTGGACATTGCCCTTGCGATGCATCCAGGCAGCCGCAATGCGCCTATTCGGTCCGTCCTCCTCGGCATATTCGGTCAGACGGAAGCCGAGCCGGGCATAGAAGTCGACGGTGTCCTGCACCTCGGCGGCGAAGACGTTGAAATGATCGAGCCGCTGCGGATGGCATCCCCTGTAGAGATCGTAGCGGCGAAGCAGATGCGGGCGGCGGTCCATCGACGCGTAGAGCTCGATCTGGAAGCCGAAGGGGTCGGTGAATTGCAGCGTGCGGCCCTGGAAGGGCTGGTCGACGAAGGCGTAAGAGAGACCGTTCTCCGAAAGGAAGGAGGCGGCCTTGTCGAGGTCTTTGTCGCTGCCGACCTTGAAGCCGAGCCGGGCGCAGGCGGGCACCGCCGCCTTGCGCAACACCAGCGAGTGATGCTGGTGCTCCTCGGCTGCGCGCAGGTAGACGACCTTGTCGTCGGTATCCTCGACATGCAGGCCGACGGTGGTCTCGTAGAATTCGCGGCTCAGCTTCAGGTCGGTCACGTCGAGCACGACGTGGCTGGAGCGGATGATGTTGAACGGCGGTTCGAAGATGTGTTGCGGTACGGGCATCGGCGTTTCCCCTCGGCTCGACGAGCGTCAGATTCCCAATTTCTGAATCTTGTGCGTGCCCCGCGCCAGCGAGACGTGCTTGGTTTCCATGTAGAAATCGAACGAGTAGTCGCCGCCGTCGCGGCCGATACCTGAGGCCTTCATGCCGCCGAACGGCGTCGGCAGATGGCGGACGTTCTCCGAGTTGAGCCAGATCATGCCGGCCTCCAGCGCGTCGGCGACACGCAGTGCGCGGCCGACGTCGTTGGTCCAGACATAGCCGGTGAGGCCGTAGCGGATGTCGTTGGCGATCTCGATGGCGTCGGCCTCGTCCTTGAAGGGCAGCACGGTGAGGAACGGGCCGAACACCTCCTCCTGCGCCACGCGCATCTTGCCGTTCGCGCCGGTCACCAAGGTCGGCTCGACGTAGTGTCCGCCGCCGGGGCCGTCATAGGCCTTGCCGCCGACGGCGATCACAGCACCATCCTGCCGCGCGACGTCGAAATACGAGCACACCTTTGCGAGGTGCCGCTCGTGGATCAGCGGCCCGATCTCGGTGGCGGGATCGAGGGGATGGCCGACCCTCAGCGCCTTCACGCGCGCGGTCAGCTTCTCGATGAATGTCTCGGCAATGTCTTGCTGGATCAGCAGACGGCTCGACGACGTGCAGCGCTCGCCGTTGAGGGAGTAGATCATGAACACGACGGCATCGAGGGCGCGGTCGAGATCGGCGTCGTCGAACACGATCACCGGGTTCTTGCCGCCGAGCTCGAAATGCACGCGCTTCAAGGTCGGCGCGCCCTGAACCATGATCGCCGATCCCGTCGCGCTCTCGCCGACGAAGCCGATCGCCTTGATCGCCGGATGCTCGGTCAGGGCCTTGCCGGCCTCCTCGCCAAAACCGTGCACGGTGTTGAGCACGCCGTCGGGAACGCCGGCTTCCTTGACGAGCTTTGCCAGAATGGCGGCCGTCACCGGTGACCACTCGGCCGGCTTGTGCACGACGGTGCAGCCCGCGGCCAGCGCCGGCGCGATCTTCCAGGTCGAGAGCATGAACGGCGTGTTCCACGGCGTGATCACGCCGACGGGGCCGATCGGCACGCGGGTCGAGACGTTCCAGTGCTCGTCGCTCGGCGTGTTCTGGCCATCGCGCGCCTCGGCGCACTTGTCGGCGAAGAAGCGAAAATTCTCGGCGGCGCGGATCGCTGCCTTGGCCATGAAGCGATAGGCCTGGCCGGTGTCGATGCATTCGAGCACGGCGATGTCGTCGGCATTGTCCTCGATCGCGTCGGCGACGCGGTGCAGCAGCTTCTTCCGCATCGCCGGTCCCATGTCGCGCCAGGACTTGAAGGCCAGCGCAGCGGCGGTGGCTGCGGCGTCGATGTCCTCGGCGTTGCCGCGTGCGACGCTCGCGAGCGTGGCGCCATCGACCGGCGACTTCGTCTCGAATGTCTCACCGGAGATCGAGGCGACGATCTTGCCGTCGATCATGTGGCCGATGCCGTCGGCCCGCAGCTTCTTCAGCAGCGGTGCTGCGCGGTCGCGATTGGCCTGGAACACATCGGCTTTCGGCGTGGGCTTATCCATGGGCAGCCTCCACTTTCAGGGCGTCGTGGATGTTGTTGCGCTTCCAGCTCGTATCCTTTTCGTTGATCTGCATGTCGAACGACAGGGCGAACTTGCTGGCGGCGAAGACGGGATCGAGATGTTTTGAAAGCACCTGGAAGACGTGCTCGCCGGCTTTCTGGCGCGTGGGAAGGTCGCGGCCTTCGCCGATGCGCAGGACCATGTCGAGGAAGCCGTAGTCTTGCCGCGCGTCCGCGATCGCATAGTGCTCGCATCTAATGGCGCGGACGCGGATGCCGCCGAGCGGGAAGATGCCGGTCTCGACCGCCGCCTTCCGCACCACCTCGCAGACCGCGCCGATGTCGAGGCGGCCATCGAGATTGGCCGAATATTCGATGGTGAAATGCGGCATCGCGGTTTCACTCCCTGTCTTTTTGTTCGTCTAAGCGAAGTAGCAGCTCACCGAGCCGTAGGCGCCATAATCGGCCTGAATTGTGTCGCCCTTGCGGGTCTCGATCGGACGGATGAAGGAGCCGGCGAGCACGACCTGCCCGGGCTCGAGCGCAAGGCCGAGCGGCGCGATCTTGTTGGCGAGCCAGGCCACGGAAGTCGCCGGATGATTGAGCACGCCGGCGGCAAGGCCCGTCTCTTCGAGCTGGCCGTTTTTGAAGCAGAGCGCGCCGATCCAGCGCAGGTCGGCGTCCAGCGGGCGGATCGGCCGTCCGCCGAGCACGATGCCGGCATTCGCCGCGTTGTCGGCGATGGTGTCAAAAATCTTTCGCGTCGCCTTGGTCTTGGGATCGACGCGCTCGATGCGCGTGTCCAGGATTTCCAGCGCCGGCACGACGAAATCGGTGGCGTTGAGCACGTCGAACATCGTGCAGTCCGGCCCCGCGAGGCGCCTGCTCATGACGAAGGCGAGCTCGGCCTCGACACGCGTGGCGATGAAGCGCTCGGTCGGGACAAGGCCGCCATCGGCAAAGAACATGTCGTCGAGCAGCACGCCGGAATCCGGCTCGTCGATATTGAGCGCGCTCTGCATCGCCTTCGAGGTCAAGCCGATCTTGTGGCCTTTGATGGTGCGGCCTTCCGCGAGCTTGAGGTCGACCCAGGCCTTCTGAATCGCGTAGGCGTCAGCGATGGTAATGCCCGGAAAATCCTGCGAGAGCTGCCGGATCTGGGTGCGGGTCTTCTCCGCCTGGTGCAGACGGTTCGCGCAAGCTTGGATATCGTCGTTGGAAAGCGCCATCTGTGATCTTACAAATCGTGGTGCCCGGAGATACTTAACATGTTAAGTGAATGCGTCAAACACAATTTGGGTTTGCTGCACTGCAAACATTTTGCGGCTTGAAAGGGCGTCATGACGAAGAGACCGGCTGATCCCGCGAACGGAAGTGAGCCCGCCGCACGGCAGGTGCCGATGCGCGACTTTTCGCGTTCGCTGCCGATGTCGCTGCTCAGGGCACGTGAAGCGGTGATGCGGCAGTTTCGTCCCAAGCTGCGCGAGCACGGCCTGACCGAGCAGCAATGGCGCATTCTCCGCGCACTGGCAGCCATCGAGGCCGCGGAGGTGACCGAGCTCGCGCGCACGGCATTTCTCCTCGGCCCGAGCCTGTCGCGCATCCTGCGCGATCTCGAGGCGCGCAATCTGATCGAGCGCAAGACCGCGAAGGCGGACCAGCGCCGCAGCATGGTCTCGATCTCGAAGGAGGGCGTGAAGCTGATGGCCGCGGTCGCCCCATCCTCGGAAGCGATCTACGCCGAGATCACGCAACGCTTCGGCGCGCGCAAGCTCGCCGAACTGCAGGAGATGCTCGGTCAGTTGGAATCGTGTCTCGCTTCCACGGACGCGAGTGACGTCACGGATGAAGCGTAACGGCAAATTTGCATGATCACTTTCCAACTACGCATGACTGTCATCATTGCATAACGCGTGGGCAGCGCGATCGCCGCGAAATGCGTGAAAATGCCGTGAGAAATCGCTGAGAATAGACAGCCGTCGCGGGTGTTGATCACTATTGGGTGCGCGCTCTGCGCAGTTAGTCGATGTTGGCGCAATATCAATTTACTCGTATCGGCAGAATTCGTAAGTAGCATCCGGTTCTGTATTCAGCGATAGAGCCAAGACCAAGAAGGGCCGACAAGGATGCCCGGCCCCAGGGAGGAATGAATGAGACTGACGAGACGCGACTTCGCGGCCGGAATTGCTGCCGGCATTGCCGCGCCCTACCTCATCAAGAGCGCGAATGCGCAAGGCGCCACCATCAAGATCGGCATGTGCGCGCCCGTCACCGGTCCCGCCGCTGAATCCGGCGGTTACGCCATCAAGGGCGCCAAGCTCGCGCTCGAAGCTGTGAACAAAGCCGGCGGTATCCTGGGAAAGCAGGGCGAGCTGATCGTCGAGGACGACCAGACCACCAATCCCGGCATCGTGCTCGCTTTCTCCAAGCTCGCCGCGCAGTCCGACATCGTCGGGTTCCTCGGCTCGATCCGTTCGACCCAGGTGCACGCGATGGCGCCCGACGTGATCAAGCTTGGCAAGCCCGTGATGATCGGCGGCACCGATCCTAACCTCACCCACATGGGCAATCAGTGGCTGTTCCGCTGCCGCCCCAATGACAGCTATTCCGGTCGCGTCATCGCCGAATACGGCGTCAACACGCTCGGCAAGAAAAAGTGGGCCGTGCTGCACTCGACCGACGCTTTTGGCACCGCCGGCGGCAAGGCGTTGACCGCCGCGCTCGAAAAGCTCGGTGCCCCCTCGGTGCTCGACCAAGGCTACGCCAACCAGAGCCAGGACTTCACCCCGGTCGTGCTCGCGATCAAGCAGTCGGGTGCCGACATTCTCGGCTCATACTTCACCTTCGAGAACGATCTCGGCATCTTCGCCCGGCAGCTCCGTCAGCTCGGCGTGAACATTCCCTGGGTCGGCTCGCCCTCGATCGTCAACATCACCGCGTTGAAACTCGCGGGTCCCGCGCTGTACAATACATATGGCGTTGCCGATTATGCCGAGAATTCCAGCGAAGGCTCGAAGGCGTTCGGCAAGATCTACCGTGATGCGGTCAAGGTCGCGCCCGACAACCAGAGCTCCTGGACCTTCGACGCCATCAACGTGTTGTCGGCGGCGATCAACAAGGCCGGCACGACCGATTCGGCCAAAGTCCGCGAAGCCATCCTCGCGATCAAGAAGTTCCCGGGTGCCGAGGGCGAATACAATTTCGACCCGAACGGCGATGGTCTCCACGGCTACAACATCGTGAAGAACGAGAAGGGCAGCATCGTCTTCGACAAGCACATCGAGTTCAACGACTGACGTTGAAACGGCCTCCCCGATTTCGATCGGGGAGGTCGAACCGTCTTTCGGCGAACGCATCCGACCTCCAACAGAAGCTTGTCATGGATCTCGCCCTACAACTCCTTTTTACCGGCATCGGTATCGGCGCCGTCTACGCGCTCGTCGCGCTCGGCTTCGTGCTGATCTTCCGTGCCACCAATGTGGTGAATTTTGCCCAGGGCGAATTCTCCATGGTCGCGGCCTATCTGATGGTCGTCGCGGTCGAAGCCGGTCTGCCCTATTGGGCGGCCTTCATCGTCGCGCTGCTCGGCATGGCGCTGCTCGGTGTCATCTTCAATCTCGGCGTCTATTATCCGCTGCGTCACCGCACCTATCTGCCTGTGATCATCGCCACCATCGGCGCCTCGATCCTGCTCGCCAATTCCGTGCTCGCGATCTACGGTCCGCAGCCGCAGGTGCTGGAAGGCTGGTTTGAAACGCCCGGCATTCAGGTCGGCCCGGTCTATCTCGACAGCCAGTATCTGCTGATCATCGGCGTCACCATCTGCCTCGTGATCTTCAATTTCTGGTTCTTCGAGAAGACGCTGCTCGGCAAGAAGCTGCAGGCGACCTCGCAGGACAAGGAAATGGCCTCGCTGCTCGGCATTTCCGTCTCCACCATGATCATGATCACCTTCATCTATTCGGCGGTGCTCGGCGGCCTTGCCGGCATCCTCGTCGCGCCCGTGCTGTTCGTCTCGATCCAGATGGGCTCGACGATCGCGCTGAAGGCGTTCGCGGCCACCATCATCGGCGGCTTTGGCGACGTTGCCGGCGCCATCATCGGCGGTCTCGCGCTCGGCGTGATCGAGACCTTTGGTGCGGCCTATATCTCGGTGCCCTACAAGGACGGTTTTGCGTTCCTGGTGCTGGTCGCCTTCCTGATCTTCCGGCCGCAAGGCATCTTCGGCGAACGCGTGGCGGAAAAGGCATGAGCGCACCCAGCGACAACATGCCGATTCCGGCGCCCGCCATCCGTTCGAAACCGCTCGTGATCCGGCACCTGCCGTACTTCATCGGCGCGGCGATCCTGGTCGCGCTCGCGGCCAACATGCGCTTCGACGGATACGTCCATAACATCCTGCTGCAGGCCACCACGTTCTCGATCGCGGTGTTCGGCCTCTCGGTCGTGCTCGGCCTGTGCGGCCAGATCAATCTGGCGCAGGCGGCGTTCTTCGGGCTCGGCGCCTATGCGGTCGGCATGGGCACGACGGATCTGCAGCTCAGCTTCTGGCTGTGTCTCGTCGGCGGCTGCGTTATCTCGCTGCTCGCGGGCGCGTTCCTCGGCATGTCCACGCTGCGGCTCGGCGGTCATTATCTTGCGATGGTGACGATCTCGTTCCAGCAGATCGTCACGCTGGTGATGATCAACGCGATCTGGCTCACGCGCGGTCCCGACGGCGTCCCCAACATCAAGCGTCCCGAGCTGTTCCAGTCCTCGCAAAGCTATCTCGCCTTCTGCGTCGCGATGCTGGCGATCGTCGGCTACCTGGTCTGGCATCTCTCCGACACCAAGCTCGGCCGCGCCATGCGCGCCGTGCGCGACAACGAGCTTGCGGCCGGCGTCAACGGCATCGACGTTTTCCGCACCAAGATCTACGCCTTCGCGCTCTGTGCGCTGCTCGGCGGGCTCGCGGGCGGATTGTTCGCCGGCGGCTTCGCCTATGTCAGCCCCGATCAGTTCTCCTTCGCGGAATCGATCGTGTTCCTGACCATGTCGCTGCTCGGCGGCGTGGCCTCGCCGATCGGTTCTGCCATCGGCACGGGTCTCTTGATCCTGATCCCGGAATGGCTGCGCTTCCTCAAGAGCGTGCCGGGCCTGTATCTCGCGATCTACGGCCTGTTCGTGATCCTGATCATCCGCTTCATGCCCGACGGCATCTGGGGCTTTGTCGCGGACGCCTTCACGCGCTGGCGCGCCAAGATCAAGGCGCCGCCGGCAGCGGCTGCCCTGCAATTGAAGCCGGCGACGATCGGCGGCGAAACGGTGCTGGAAGTCACCGGCCTGTCGAAGCATTTCGGTGGCCTGAAGGCGGTCGACGGTGTCGACATCGCTGTGAAGCGCGGCGGTGTGCATGCGCTGATCGGGCCGAACGGCTCGGGCAAGACCACGACGCTCAACGTGCTCTCGGGTCTCTATGAAGCGACAGCCGGCAGGATCGTGCTCGATGGCACCGACATCACCCACATGCCGCCGCATCAGCGCACGGCTTCTGGTCTCGGCCGCACGTTCCAGAACATTCGCCTGTTCCGTTCGATGACGGCGCTGGAGAATGTCGAGATCGGCGCCGAGCGGCCCGGCAACACCATGGTCGGGAAGGGCGACGACGCCCTGACCGAGCGGGCGATGGAGGCGCTGACCTTCGTCGGGCTCGGCAGCCGCGCCAACGAGCTGATCTCGAGCTTCTCCTACGGCCATCAGCGGCTGATCGAGATTGCCCGTGCGCTTGCGTCGAACCCGACGCTGCTGCTGCTCGACGAACCGGCGGCCGGCCTCAACTCGACCGAGAAGCTGGAGCTGCACGAGCTGCTCAAGCGCATCGCGGCGCAGGGCCTGACCATCCTGATCATCGATCACGACATGACGCTGGTCTCGGAAGCGGCCCAGCACATCACCGTGCTCAACTTCGGACGCCGTATCGCGGACGGCGAATCCCTGGCCGTGCTGCGTCATCCCGACGTCGTCTCCGCCTATCTCGGGAGCGAATGATGCCGTTGCTCGAAATCCGCAATCTGGTGGTGCGCTACGGCGAGATCGAAGCGCTGCGCGGGGTGACCTGCGCGGTGGAGCAGGGGCAGGTGGTGACGCTGCTCGGGGCCAACGGCGCCGGCAAGTCCACGACCTTGCGTGCCATCTCCGGCCTCGCCAAGCCGACCTCCGGCGACATCCTGTTCGACGGCAAGTCGATCGCAGGTCTTGGTCCGGAAGCGATCGTCCGCATGGGTATCTCGCACGTGCCGGAAGGCCGTAGGGTATTCCCGGGTCTAACCGTGAAAGAGAACATCATGCTCGGGGCGTCCAATCGCCGCGCGCCGACCTCGGAGATCTCGCGGGAGGCGGACGCGATGTTCGACCTGTTCCCTGACATCCGGAAGTTCACCAACGCGCTCGGCTGGACGCTGTCCGGCGGCCAGTTGCAGATGGTGGCGGTTGCGCGCGGCTTGATGGCCAAGCCGCGGCTGTTGTTGCTCGACGAGCCCTCGCTTGGTCTTGCGCCCGTGATCGTGCAGGCCGTGTTCAAGATCATCTCGGAGATCCGGCGCAACACGACGGTGCTGCTCGTCGAGCAGAATGCGCGCATGGGCCTGTCGGTGGCCGATTACGGCTATGTGCTCGAAACCGGCCGCATCGTGCTCGGCGGCAAGCCCGACGCGCTCTGGGGCAACGAAGCGATCCGCGCCGCCTATCTCGGCGGCCATGCCAAGGTGAATGCTTAGGGCATGATCCGGACCCGGAGGGCCGCGTTAGCGCAAAGTGTGCAGCGGTTTTCCGAGAAGATCATGCCCAAACAATAACCGGGGAGTTTGTCCATGGTCACGATCCAGGTCCAGAACCTCATCGACTTCGTCGGCGAGGTATTTGGTCACGCAAAATCCTCGCCGGAGGAGGCCAAGCGGATCGCGACTTATCTCACCACGGCCAATCTCACTGGCCATGACAGCCATGGCGTGATCCGCGTGCCCGTCTACATCCGCTGGCTGAAGACCGGCTTCGTGGTCCCGAACCAGACCGCAGAGGTGGTTGTCGACACGCCTTCGCTCGCGGTGGTCGACGGCAAGTTCGGCTACGGCCAGACCGTGACGCCGCAAGCGGTCAGGATCGGCATCGAGAAGTGCAAGAAGGTGGGCCTTGCCGCTGTTGCGCTGCGCAATGCCGGCCATATCGGCCGCGTCGGCGACTGGGCCGAGATGGCCGCCGCCGAAGGGTTGGTCTCCGTGCATTTCGTCAATGCCGCCGGCTCGCTGCTGGTGGCGCCGTTCGGCGGCGGAAGCGGCTCTCCACCGCGCCTTACTGCGTCGGCATCCCCCGCGAGGGGCAGGATCCGATCGTGCTGGATTTCGCCACCTCGGTCGTCGCCGAAGGCAAGGTGCTGGTCGCGAGCCGCGGCGGCAAGAAGCTGCCGAAGGGCGCACTGGTCGATGCCGACGGGACCCTGAGCGAGGACCCGACCGTGCTCTACGGGCCCTTCACGCCGGAAGGGCCGCGCGATCACACCATGGGCACCGGCGCGATCCGCGCCTTCGGTGATCACAAGGGCTCGGGCCTTGCGTTCATGTGCGAGCTGCTCGGCGGCGCGCTGACCGGAACCGGAGCCACCTCGGGCGGGCGGCGCTTTGCCAACGGCATGCTGGCGTTCTATATCGATCCGAAGGTCGTCGATACCTCCCATGTGTTCGACGCAGAGGTATCGCGCTATACGGACTTCATCCGCGCCACCAAGCCGATGGCGGGGGTCGATCAAGTGCTGATTCCCGGCGATCCCGAGCGGAAAACCCGGGCCGAGCGCACCAAGAACGGCATCCCCTTGCCGGATGACACCTGGGCGGCAATAGTGAACACCGCCCGCGAGGTCGGCGTCAGCGAAGTCAGCATCCAGCGGGCGACCGCATAGGTCTTGCGTCATTGCGAGCGTAGCGCGGAGCCTCGGTTCGCGGTAACAGCAGAGCCGTGCTGTCGCGGCGCTCGTCATGGTGACGAAGGTCCAAACAACGGTCCAAGCAACAAAAGAAGGAAGGCAACGTGGCGAACAAGGTCAAGGAAATCTGGAAGTCGGGCAAGGCCGTGGTCAACGCGTGGCTCGCGATTCCCTCCGGCTTCTCGGCCGAGATGATCGCGCAATGCGGCTTCGACAGCGTCACCGTCGACATGCAGCACGGCGTGCAGGACTATCTCTCGATGGTGCAGTGCTTCCAGGCAATGGACAAGCATCCCGTGACCCCGATGGTCCGCGTGCCCTGGAACGAGCCCGGCATCATCGGCAAGGTGCTCGACGGCGGCGCCTATGGCGTGATCTGCCCGATGGTCAACACGGCGCAGGAGGCCAAGAACCTCGTTTCCTATTCCAAGTATCCGCCGCAGGGCGTCCGCTCCAACGGCCCGATCCGCGCCGGCATGTACGGCACCGCGGGCTCCTACCAGAAGACCGCGAATGCCGACACCATCCTGCTGCCGATGATGGAGACCAGGACGGCGGTCGAGAACATGGAAGCGATCCTCGACGTCGAGGGCATCGACGGCGTCTATATCGGCCCGTCCGATCTCGGCTTCTCCTACGGCCTCGAGCCGAAGCTCGATCGCACCGAGCCGGAGATCCTCGCGATCTACGACAAGATCATCAAGGAATGCGCCAAGCGCGGTCTCAACCCGGGCATCCATTGCAGCGGCGCGGAAGGCGCGGCGCGTGCGATCAACATGGGCTTCAAGCTGGTGACGTTGTCCAACGAAGTCGGCCTGATGACGACCTACGCCAAGATGCAGGTCAATGCGACCCGCAAGGATTCGGCCGGGAAGGCCTGATCTCGTGTCCCGGACGCGAAGCGGCGCATAGCGCCGCTTCGCAGAGCCGGGACCCAGTTGCTTGCGAAAGAAACGACACATGGGGCCCCGGCTCAGCAGCGCACCGTTTCACGCTGCGCTGCGTCCGGGGCACGATAGTTTTGATACAGGAGACCTGCCATGACCATCAGCCCCGTCATTCGCCTCCATCCCGATGATGGCGTGCTGATCGCGCGCGCGAGCCTGCCGCCGGGAACATTGGTTGCCGACGGCGTGACCACGGTCGAGCGCATTCCCTCCGGCCACAAGGTCGCGATCAAGGCGATCGCAGTGGGCGAGCCGGTCAGGCGCTACGGACAGATCATCGGCTTTGCGACGGTGCCGATCGCGCCGGGCCAGCACGTGCATACGCAGAACTGCGGCATGGGCGATTTTTCCAAGGACTATGCCTATTGCGCCGACGTCAAGCCGACGCCGAACTTCGATCTGCCGGCAACCTTCGAGGGCATCCGCCGCCCGGATGGCCGCGTCGCCACGCGCAACTATATCGGCATCCTCACCTCGGTGAATTGCAGCGCGCATGTCGCAAGCCTCGTCGCCGACGTCTTCAAGAAGAATCCGTTCACCGGCGACAATCCGCTCGCCGACTTCCCCAATGTCGACGGCGTGGTCGCGCTGACCCACAAGACCGGCTGCGGCATGACGCAGAACGAGCCCTTGGCGCTGCTCCGCCGCACGCTCGGCGGCTATGCGCGTCACGTCAATTTCTCCCACGTCATCGTGCTTGGGCTGGGCTGCGAGGTGAACCAGATCGGCGGCCTGATGGAGGAGCAGAAGCTCGCCGGCCGCCTGCGCGCGATGGACATCCAGGAGGTCGGCGGCACCCGCAAGACTGTCGAAGCGGGTATTGCCTTCGTGCGTGAAGCTCTCGCGGACTCCAACAAGGTCAAGCGCGAATCCGTGCCCGTCAGCGAACTCACCGTGGCCCTGCAATGCGGCGGCTCGGACGGCTATTCCGGCGTATCAGCCAATCCGGCGCTTGGGGCTGCCAGCGATCTCATCGTCCGTCACGGCGGCACCGTGATCCTGTCCGAGACGCCGGAGACCTACGGCGCCGAGCACCTGCTCACGCGCCGCGCCGTCAGCCGCGAGGTCGGCGAGAAGCTGGTCGATCTCATGCGCTGGTGGGACGCGTATACCGAGCGCGAGGGCGCCGAGATGAACGCCAATCCGAGCCCCGGCAACAAGGCCGGCGGCCTCACCACCATTTTGGAGAAATCGCTCGGCGCGATGGCCAAGGCCGGCACTACCAATCTCGTCGACGTGCTGCGCTATGCCGAGCCCATCACCAAGAAGGGTTTCATCTTCATGGACACGCCCGGCTACGATCCGGTCGCTGCGACCGGCCAGGTCGCCGGCGGTGCCAATCTGGTCTGCTTCACCACCGGCCGCGGCAGCGTGTTCGGCTGCAAGCCGGCGCCCTCGATCAAGCTTGCCACCAACACGCCCATGTACAAGCGCATGGAGGAGGACATGGACGTCAATTGCGGCACCATCCTCGAAGGCGAGGAGAGCGTCGAGCAATGCGGCCAGCGCATCTTCGAGCTCATCCTGAAGACGGCGTCCGGACAGCCGACCAAGAGCGAAAGCTTCGATTTCGGCGGTGCCGAATTCGCGCCCTGGGTGCTAGGGGCGACGATGTGAGGCTACGCGGCAGTTACGGAATGGTGACCGACAACGCCCGGAAGTAGCTTGCCGGAACATGGTCGCGCACGAAGCCGGGCAGTACGTCGGATTGGTCGAGCGTCCGCGGGTCGATGTTGCGGAGTTCCTCGATGCTTGGGATCTTCAGGTGGAAATTGCCTCCGGTAAGAAGGGTACCAAGCCCGACTAGGTTGAAGCTGGGGTCGTTTCCCTCTTTCGACGCCGGCACCTGACCTGCGAAGGTCGAGCCAGACGCGCAACGCAGCATTCGGCCGACGTGGCGGAAGTTGCCTCGCAGGCTGGGTGGAACGGCCGGGACGATGTCGTTGCCGTTGACGAGCCGGAACGTGCTTTCGCTGAGAGGCTCGTAGGCTTCAAAGAAATCCTGACCGCCGGTTCGCGGCCCGCCAAACGTGTAAATGGCGGTTGCCCGTAGGCCAGCATCCAACGCCCGCAGTGCTGAGATATTTGCCAAGGCGCCGCCCATGCTGTGTCCAGTAAAGAAGAGCGGCTGTCCGGCGCCGCCACTCCTGATCGCGACTTCGATGTCTGATCGGACTGCATCGACGGCTTCGGCAAATCCCTTGTGAAGAACATTTGGACTTGGTGCGAGGGTGAAGTCGGTGATCCAATCCTTGATACTGAGCGGATCGGTGCCGGAGAGTGTGACGAAAGTCGCGCCGCGTCCGACGGCGACAATGAAGCGGGCTTTTGGCGGCACCAAACCTGTAGCGGGAGTGTCGGCACCGAAGCCGCGCATCTCTAGCCCCAGTGCCGTCAGGATATTGTCTACCTTGTCGCGGTCGTCGGTCTCGTAGGCGAGCTGCGACAACCACATCATGGCTTGCGCGTTTCCCGGTGTGAAACCTGGAGTGACAGTGAAACCATCGAGCGCGTCGGCGCGATAGGAAGCCCGCGGGAATCTGACCAGAAAGCTCATCGGAAACATCTCCTCTTTCGGGCCGCGCCACGCGTCGAGACGTTGCGCGGCAACCATTACGAACGGGAGAGTCCATCATGCGCAAAGCGGCGCGTCGGGCGCGGCTTGTGCAGGCAATGGTTCATTCGATCATAGGTAGATCACTTCGGCAAGTGTAACTCGCAGATCAGCCCGCGGCGTAGGCAACCCGTGCCCGTTGTTAGTGCTTGATCCCACCCGGAACCGGTGTTCTGCTCAAAAAAGCTGCTGGAGCACCGCACCCCGTGTCGATCTACGTCGCATTACACCACGTCACGCACTACAAATACGACCGCCCGATCGATCTTGGCCCGCAGACCATCCGCCTGCGGCCGGCGCCGCATACGCGCACGCCGGTTCTGAGCTATTCGCTCAAGGTCACTCCGGCCAATCATTTCGTGAACTGGCAGCAGGACCCGCAAGGCAACTGGCTGGCGCGCTACGTCTTTCCGGAGAAGGCGACCGAGCTGAAATTCGAGGTCGATTTCACGGCGCAGATGACCGTGGTCAACCCGTTCGATTTCTTCGTCGAGCCCTATGCTGACAGCTTTCCGTTCGAATACACCAAGGATCTCAAGACGGAACTCGCGCCTTATCTCGAGACCATCAAGCCCGATCGCCATTTCGCGAAATATCTCGACTCGATCCCGCAGGAAGCCCCGAACACCGTCAACTTCCTGGTCGATCTCAATCGTGAGCTTCAGAAGCACGTCCGTTACATCATCCGCATGGAGCCCGGCGTGCAGACGCCGGAGGAGACGCTCTCCTCCGGTGCCGGATCGTGCCGCGACTCCGCCTGGCTCCTGATCCAGACCTTCCGTCATCTCGGTCTCGCGGCCCGTTTCGTCTCCGGTTATCTCATTCAGATACGCCCCGACATCGATCCGATCGAGGGACCGCCAGAGGTCGAGAACGATTTTACCGACCTGCATGCCTGGGCCGAAGTCTATTTGCCCGGCGCGGGCTGGATCGGCTTCGACGCGACCTCGGGTATGCTCGCGGGCGAGGGGCACATCCCGGTTGCGGCCACGCCGCATTATCGTTCGGCGGCGCCGATCTCCGGCGGCGCCGGCTTTGCCGAGGTCGAGTTCGAGTTCGACATGAGCGTAAAGCGCATCCGCGAGGCGCCGCGCATTACAAAGCCGTTCTCCGACGAATCCTGGACGCGGCTCAATGACCTCGGCGAGCAGGTCGACGGCGATCTCGCCGCGCAGGATGTCCGGCTGACCATGGGCGGCGAGCCGACCTTCGTCTCCGTCGACGATCTGGAAGCGGCGGAATGGAACACCGAGGCCGTCGGCCCGACCAAGCGCGCGCTCGCCGACGATCTGATCCGCCGCTTGCACACGCGCTTCGGGCCGGGTGGCCTGCTGCACTTCGGCGAGGGCAAATGGTATCCCGGTGAAAGCCTGCCGCGCTGGGCCTTTGGCCTGTACTGGCGCAAGGACGGCGTACCGATCTGGAAGAATGCCGATCTGATCGCCAGGATCGAGAATCCGCGGCGCGCCGAGGTCAAGGACGCCCAGGAATTCGTGGAGGGCGCGGCGGCGCGGCTCGGACTTGATCCCGGCTACGTCATCCCAGCCTATGAGGACACCGCGTACTGGCTCCAGAAGGAAGCCGAGCTTCCCCTCAACGTCGATCCGTCCGACTCCAAATTATCCGATCCCGAAGCCCGCGCGCGGATGGCGCGCGTGTTCGACGAGGGCCTCAACACGCCGCGTGGCTTCGTGCTGCCGGTGCAACGCTGGAACGCGCCGCCGCGCTGGCGCAGCGAGCGCTGGCAACTCCGGCGCAATCATCTGTTCCTGATGCCGGGCGATTCACCGCTGGGCTTGCGCCTGCCGATCGGCTCGCTCGGCTACATCCCGCCCAACCAATATCCTTACATCGTCGAGCAGGATCCGTTGGAGCCGCGGGGCAAGCTGCCGGTGTTCACGCTCGCCGCGCGCCCGGAATCGCCGCCGCAGGTCGCGCCCGAGCATCTCAACACGTCCGTCCCCGTCCGCACCGCGATGTCGGTCGAAGTCCGCGACGGCGTGCTCTGCGCCTTCATGCCGCCGGTGGAGCGCATCGAGGATTATCTCGAGCTGGTCGCGGCCCTCGAAGCGACCGCCGAGGAGATGCAGATCCAGGTTCACGTCGAAGGCTATCCGCCGCCGTTCGATCCGCGCATCGAGGTGATCAAGGTGACGCCCGACCCTGGGGTCATCGAGGTCAACATCCAGCCGGCCAAGAGCTGGCGCGAGGCGGTCGACATCACCGTCGGGCTCTATGAGGACGCCGGCAAGACACGCCTCGGCGCCAACCGCTTCCTGGTCGACGGCCGCCACACTGGCACCGGTGGCGGCAACCACGTCGTGGTCGGCGGCTCCAGCCCGCAGGACTCGCCGTTCCTGCGCCGGCCTGATCTCTTGAAGAGCCTCGTGCTGTACTGGCAGCGGCATCCGTCACTGTCCTATTTCTTCTCCGGCCTGTTCATCGGCCCGACCAGCCAGGCGCCGCGCATCGACGAAGCGCGCCACGACAGCATCTACGAGCTCGAGATCGCGCTCTCGCATGTGCCGCCGCCGGGCTACCAGACGCCGCTGTGGCTGGTGGACCGGCTGTTCCGCCATCTGCTCGTCGACATCACCGGCAACACCCATCGCGCCGAAATCTGCATTGACAAGCTCTATTCGCCGGATGGCTCCACGGGCCGGCTCGGCCTCGTCGAATTCCGCGCGCTCGAAATGCCGCCCGATCCGCGCATGTCGCTGGCGCAGCAGTTGCTGATCCGCGCGCTGATCGCAAAATTCTGGCGCGAGCCGCAACAAGGCAAGTTCGTGCGCTGGGGCACTGCGCTGCATGATCGCTTCATGCTGCCTCACTTCATCTGGCAGGATTTTCTTGACGTGCTTTCTGAGTTGAAGCAGTCCGGCTATCCCTTTGAGCCAGAATGGTATCTGGCCCAGCTCGAATTCCGTTTCCCCGCCTTCGGCCGCGTCCATCATGGCGGCGTGACGCTGGAATTGCGTCAGGCGCTGGAGCCCTGGCACGTGCTGGGCGAGGAGGGCTCGGCCGGCGGCACGGTGCGCTACGTCGACAGTTCGGTCGAACGACTTCAAGTGAAAGCTGAGGGCTTTGTCGAGGGCCGCCACGTCGTGACCTGCAACGGCCGCCGCTTGCCGATGACCTCGACCGGACGCTCCGGGGAGGCCGTGGCCGGCGTCCGCTTCAAGGCCTGGCAACCGGCCTCCGGCCTGCACCCGACCATCCCGGTTCACGCGCCCCTGACCTTCGACTTGATCGACACCTGGAACGGGCGCTCGCTGGGCGGCTGCGTCTATCACGTCGCGCATCCCGGCGGGCGCAGCTACGACACCAAGCCGGTCAACACCTACGAGGCCGAGGCGCGGCGGCTGGCGCGCTTCCAGGACCACGGCCATACGCCGGGTCCGATGCAGCCCCCGCCCGAGGAACGCACAAATGAGTTTCCGCTGACCCTCGACTTGCGGACCCCGCTCCTGCAATGAGAATGATGGTGGGGCAGGGAGAGGCGCATGGGCGAGGGCGCAGCCGAACAGGACGACAAGACGGGTAAGGCGCAAGGTCAGCGCGAAGGCCAGCGCCGCCTCGCGCAATGGGTCCGCGACTATAGCCGCCTGCCCGGCATCCCCGACGAGTTCCTGGGGCCCGACGGCGCCCCCCGCGCGGTCTGGAGCCGCTTCTTCGACGCCTTCGGCGCGCTCGCGCCGGACGAGATCGAACGGCGGTTCGGCATGGCCGACCGCCATTTGCGCGAGGCCGGCGTCACCTACCGTGCGCCCGGCGACAGCGCCGACCGGCCGTGGTCGATCAGTCATCTGCCGCTGCTGATCGACGAGGCCGACTGGAAGCAGTTGTCCGCCGGCATCACGCAGCGCGCCGAGCTGCTCGAGCTCGTGCTGCGCGACATCTATGGCGAGGGGCGGCTGGTCGCGGAAGGCGCGCTGCCGGCCGCCGCGATCGCCGGCAGCCCCGAATATCTCCGTCCCGTCTGTGGCGTGCCGCCGCCGGGCGGGCGCTATCTCTCGCTCTATGCCGCCGATGTCGGCCGCGGGCCGGACGGGCGCTGGTGGGTGCTCGGCGACCGCACGCAGGCGCCCTCAGGCGCGGGCTATGCGCTGGAGAACCGCCTGGTGCTCTCGCGCGCGTTCTCCGATCTCTACAAGTCGATGAACGTGCCGCGCGTCGCGCCGTTCTTCGAGGCGTTTCGCGACAGCCTGCGCGCGCGCGCCGATCGCGACGAGCCGCGCATCGGCGTGCTCACGCCGGGCAGCTTCAGCGAGACCTATTTCGAGCACGCAACCCTGGCGCGCTATCTCGGCTTCCTGCTGGTCGAGGGTGACGATCTCGCCGTCAGCGACAACCGTATCCACATCCGCACCGTCGCCGGCCTGAAGCGGCTCGACGTGCTGCTGCGCCGGGTCGATTCCAACTCGCTCGATCCGCTCGAGCTCGATGCGTCCTCGCATCTCGGCGTGGCCGGCCTGATCGACGTGCTGCGCAAGGACGGCGTCGTCGTCGCCAACATGCCGGGCTCGGGCGTGCTGGAGGCGCGCGCGCTGCTCGGCTTCCTGCCGGCCCTGAGCCGCCGCCTGCTCGGGCAAGAGCTCAAGATGCCGCATATCGCGACCTGGTGGTGCGGCCAGCGCAACGCGCGCGACGAGGTGTTGTCACGGCTCGACGAGGTCGCGATCGAGGGCGCCTATCGCCGCGGCGTTCCCGGCTTCGACAGCAATGGCCCGGTGCTCGCGAGCGAGCTCGACGCCGCCGGGCGCCAGCGTCTCGTCGACGCCATCAGCGCGCGCGGCATGGACTATGTCGGCCAGGAGATGGTGCGGCTTTCGACCATGCCGGTGTGGGAGCAGGGCCAGCTCACGCCGCGTCCCTTCGTGCTGCGCGTGTTCGCGGCCGCGACGGCCGACGGCTGGGCCATCATGCCCGGCGGCTTCTGCCGGATCGCCGAGCAGGCGGACGCGCGCGCGGTGTCGATGGGCGACGGCGCGCGCGCCGCCGACGTCTGGGTGGTCTCGGACAAGAAGGTCTCGATCGCGACGCTGCTGCCCGCGACCGACAAGGTGCGGATCCGCCGCATCGCCGGTGTGCTGCCGAGCCGCGCCGCGGACAATCTGTTCTGGCTCGGCCGCTATCTCGAACGCGCCGAGGCAACGCTGCGGCTGGTGCGCGCGCTGGGCTCGCCGAGCGGGCCCAACAAGGGCACCGCGGCCTCGCTGCAATCGGCCGACCGCATCCAGCGCCTGCTGGTGGCGTGGGGCGCGATCTCGCAGGCCTCGCGCACTGCGCCGGGGCGCATCGTCGCCGAAGCGCTGCAGAGCCCGGAGCGTTTCGGCTCGGCGCTGTCGCTGGTGCGCGCGGCGCAGCGCACGGCGACATCCCTGCGCGAGCGGCTGTCGCCCGACGCCTGGCAGGTCATCACCGAGATGGCCGATCGGCTGGCCTACGAGGTCGAGGACGACGACGATGTGCTGAGCGCGGCCGAGCTGACCTTGCAGGAGCTTGCGAGCCTTGCGGGGCTGGCGCAAGAGAACATGAACCGCGCCGCCGGCTGGCGCTTCCTCGATATCGGCCGCCGCACCGAGCGCGCCATCAACACCACGCGCTTCGCGCGCCAGTTCGCCTATGACGAGGCCTGCGACGAGGATCTCGATATCCTGCTGACGCTGGTGGATTCCCAGATCACCTACCGCTCGCGCTATCTGCTGGCGCCGATCCTCGCGCCGGTGCGCGATCTCGCGGTGCTCGACAGCTACAATCCGCGTTCGGTCGCGTTCCAGGTGACGACGCTGAACGAGCACATCGCTTCGCTCCCGAGCCTGAAGGAGCACGGCCTGATCGAGCAGCCGCAGCGGCTCGCGGTGGCGGTGCAGGCGATGCTGGCCACTGCCGAGGCCGAGAAGCTCGAGGTCAAGACCCTGTTCTCGCTGGAGCAGGACCTGCTCAGCCTCGCCGAGGCGATCGGGCTGCATTACTTCCCGCACGGCCCCAATGCGAGCCGGCCGGAAAAGCTGACGGGGCTGGCGTGATCTACGACATCCGTCACGTCACGACTTACGAATACGAGAGTCCGGTCAGCTTCGCTCGCTGCACGCTGCGGCTGGAGCCGAAGAGCGGCGACGGTCAGGAGCTGATCTCGCACAGGGTCGAGATCCGGCCGCGCCCGTCCGAGCGCCACGTCCGCCGCGACTTCTTCGGCACGCTCACCGAGAGCGTGGTGATCGAAACCGCGCACCGAAACTTGCGCATCGACTCGCGCTCGCGCGTGTCCGTCTCGCGCAAATCGCCGGCGCGCGATGCCGTCAGCCCGCCCTGGGAGAGCATCCGAGACATCGCGTTTGAAGCAACGAGCCTCGGGCCGTCCTCGCCGGTCGGCTATGTCTTTGCAAGCCCGCTGGTGCCGGTGCTGCACCCCGTCAGCGCCTATGCGGCCACGAGCTTTGCGCCCGGCGCAGGGATCCTAGCCGGCGCGACCGATCTCATGCATCGCATCCGCACCGAATTCCGCTACGATCCGAAGGCGACGGTGATCTCGACACCGCTTGGCGAGGTCTTCGACAAGCGCCACGGCGTTTGTCAGGACTTTGCCCATGTGATGATCGCAGGGCTACGTGGGCTCGGCCTTCCGGCAGCCTATGTCAGCGGCTATCTCCGTACCATTCCGCCGCCGGGCCAGCCGCGTTTGCAGGGCGCCGATGCCACCCATGCCTGGGTGTCGCTGTGGTGTGGGGCTGAGCTTGGCTGGGTCGATTTCGATCCGACCAATGATTTGCTGGTCGCCAACGATCACATCGTGCTCGCGGTCGGCCGCGACTTTTCCGACGTCTCGCCGGTCGACGGCATCATCGTCGGCTCGCCGAAGCAGAAGCTTGGCGTCGCCGTGGATGTGCTGCTGGTGGAATAAAAGCGGTCTCGCCGGGCCCGGCCAGGCTGTGTCGCGCCCCGACTGCAACCGTGATGTCGCAGGGCACAACAGCAACATATTTCCGTAAATTCGTCCCGGCGTTTGGTCACTTGGCCCAAGATGGGCTATGCTGGCCGTTGCGTCGAAGACGCGAAATGAGACGTCGGGAGCTGGCGTGGGACACCACCGACGAGCGGGGCTGCATCCATGATGACGTTACCGAGACTGGCGGCTGAATCCCTGGAGAAAGTGCTGGGCTCGTTCATGCGTCGCAGGTACGGCGAGTCTCCCGCGAACATCGTCGAGAGCGCGACGCGCACCGCGATGGAGTGCATTGGCAACAGCGACGCGCTCTACCACAATGTCGAGCACACGATGCTGGTGACGCTGGCGGGCCATTCCATCCTCAGCGGCCGATATCTCCATACCCACCTCGAGGCCGCGGATTACGTCCACATCCTGATCGCGTGCCTCGCCCACGACATCGGCTATGTCCGGGGCCTGTTCGAGGAGGATGACAATGACGGCTTCGTGATCGACGCGGCGGGCACCAAGGTTTCATTGCCGCGCGGCGCCTCGGATGCCAGCCTGATGATGTATCATGTCGACCGGTCGAAGCTCTATGTCATGCGGCGGCTGCAGCATATCCCGGGGCTGGACCCGGAACGCATCGCCAGCGCCATCGAGGGCACTCGCTTCCCGGCCCGCGAAGGCCAGGAGTACGACGACGAAGCCTCGATCCTGCGTGCCGCCGATTTCATCGGCCAGCTCGGCGATCCCAACTATCTGCGCAAGGCCAACGCGCTCTATTACGAATTCGAAGAGGTCGGCATCAATCGCCAGCTCGGCTACGACTCGCCCGCAGACATCGTGAACCGCTATCCACAATTCTACTGGAACAGCGTCGCACCGCACATCCAGACCGAGATCAGCTACCTCAACAAGACCGAGATCGGCCGGCAGTGGATTGCCAACCTCTACAGCAACGTGTTCCGCGCCGAACGCGAGATCTCGCTGTCAGGCCCGCAGAAATAGCCCCCCGTAGCCCGCATGGAGCGAAGCGGAATGCGGGGACGCCTGCATCCGCGATCCCGGATTGCGCTGCGCTCCATCCAGGCTACCGCCTCTCAACTCCGTGAGCAAATCATGCAACAAAAAACCATCACCACGGAAATCCTCGACATCGCCTATCTCGAATACGGCGCACCGGATGGCTGGCCCTGCATCATGGGCCACGGCTTTCCCTATGATGTGAACGCCTATGCCGAGGCCGCGCCGCTGATCGCGGAAGCGGGGGCGCGGGTGCTTGTCCCGTGGTTGCGCGGCTACGGGCCGACGCGGTTCCGGTCCGCTGCGACGCTGCGCTCCGGCGAGCAGGCGGCGCTCGGCGCCGATCTGCTGGCCTTCATGGATGCGCTTCGCATCGAACGCGCGGTCCTCGGCGGTTACGATTGGGGTGGGCGCGCGGCCTGCGTGGTCTCGGTGCTGCACCCCGAGCGCGTGATCGCCCTCGTCTCCGGCAATTCCTACAACATCCAGAACATCGCGCGTGCGATGGAGCCGGCTTCGCCACCGGAGGAGGCGGCGCTCTGGTATCAATATCTCTTCCACAACGAGCGCGGCCGCCGCGCGCTGGAGCGCAACCGGCGCGGCTTTGCGCGCCAGCTCTGGGCGATGTGGTCGCCGAAATGGGCGTTCGACGACGCCACGTTCGAAACGAGTGCGGTGTCGCTCGACAATCCTGATTTCGTCGATGTCGTGATCCATTCCTACCGTCACCGCTATGGGCTGGTCGAAGGCGATCCCGCCTATGCCGCGATCGAGGCCAAGCTCGCCGCGCAGCCGCCGATCCGTGTCCCGACGATCGCGGTCGACGGCGACAGCGACGGCGTCAATCCCGGCACCGCCCATCACGCGCCCAAATTCGAAGGCGCCTTCGAACGGCGTGTCTTCGCTGGAGCGGGCCACAACCTGCCGCAGGAGCGGCCTGCCGAATGGGCGCGCGCCGTGTTCGATGTGCGGAAAGCAGCCTCGTAAAGCCCGGCTTTCCCGCCCGGCCGCCCGGACGCCCGATTTTTCGCGACTTCGGGAACCTTTTCCGGTTGCAGTCGTCCAAGCTGAGGGACCGCCAGATGTGCGCGGCTCATTGCAGGGAGGCTATTGATGAATTCACATGCGCGCAGGTTGGAGGGCGTCGCGGTGGCGCAGCTGCCGGGCGAACGGCCTGGCAGGGCCGAGGTCGAGCAGGCGGTCCGGACCATGATCCGCTGGGCGGGCGACGATCCCGCGCGCGAGGGCCTGCACGACACGCCGGACCGGGTTGCGCGCGCCTTCGAAGAGTATTTTTCCGGCTATGCGCAGGATCCGACCGAAATCCTGCAAAAGACCTTTGAGGAGATCGAAGGCTATGACGAGATGATCGTCCTGCGCGGCGTTCGCTTCGAAAGCCATTGCGAGCACCACATGGCGCCGATCGTCGGCCGCGCCTGGGTCGCCTATATCCCGCAGGGCCGCGTCGTCGGCATCAGCAAGCTCGCGCGTGTGGTGGACATCTACGCAAAACGCCTCCAGATCCAGGAAAAGATGACCGCGCAGATCGCCAATACGATCAACGATGTGTTGAAGCCGGAAGGCGTCGGCGTCATCATCAAGGCGACGCATCATTGCATGACCACGCGTGGCGCGCACAAGCCCGGGACCGATCTCGTCACCAGCCGCATGCTGGGCGTGTTCCGTGACAACGCGCTGACGCGCCAGGAGCTGTTGGGGTTGGCCAATTCGGCCGCGTGACCCACGCGGGCCGAGCTGAAGGAGACGACACCATGACCGAGCACAAGACGCCGAGCGGGCCGGACCTCACCAGGGGCGTGTTGCTGACCGCATTCGAGGACGGCAAGCTGCTCGGCCATGTCGGCGAGGAGGATGTCCTGCTGGTGCAGGCCGGCAGCGAGGTCTTCGCGATCGAACCGTCCTGTAGCCACTACCACGGCCCGCTCGCCGAAGGGTTGGTCGTCGGCGACACGATCCGCTGCCCCTGGCATCACGCCTGCTTCTCCTTGCGCACCGGCGAAGCCACCCGCCCGCCGGCGCTGAACGCGCTGGCGGTCTGGGAGGTCACGCGCGACCAGGACAGGATCTCGGTTCAGCGCAAGCGCGAGATGCCGCAGCCTGCAGCGTCACATCGCGGCGCGCCGACGCCGGAAAAATTCGTCATCGTCGGCGGTGGTGCGGCCGGCTTTGCGGCCGCCGAGACGCTTCGGCGCGAGGGCTTTGCCGGCGCCATCACCATGCTGAGCGATGATGGCGCGATGCCGGTCGACCGGCCGAACCTCTCCAAGGATTACCTCGCCGGCAGTGCACCCGAGGATTGGCTGTCGCTGCGGGGCGAGGACTATTATCAGGACGCGGGCATCGATCTCAGGCTCAACACCAATGTTGCGGCGATCGATCCGAAGGCGCGCATCATCACGCTCGGCAATGGCGACAAGTTGCCGTTCGACCGGCTGCTGCTCGCGACCGGCGCCGAACCGGTCAAATTGCAGATTCCGGGTGCGGACCAGGCACACGTGCACACCTTGCGCACCGTTGCCGACAGCCGCGCCATCATCAAGGTGGCGGGCAGCGCGAAGCGCGCGCTGGTGATCGGCGCCAGCTTCATTGGCCTCGAAGTCGCGGCCTCCCTGCGGGCGCGCAAGCTGGAGGTGCATGTGGTTGCGCCCGAGGAGCGGCCGATGCAGCGTGTGCTCGGCCCCGAGATGGGCGATTTCGTCCGCGCGCTGCATGAAGAGAGCGGCGTCCACTTTCACCTCGAGGACACCGTGGAAAAGCTCGACGGCAAACGCGCCACACTGAAGAGCGGCAGCGTGATCGAGGCCGATCTGGTCGTGGTCGGGATCGGCGTCAGGCCGCGCCTTGCGCTCGCGGAGCAGGCGGGGCTCGCCATCGATCGCGGCGTCAGCGTGAACGAGTATCTCGAGACCGGCGCATCGGGTATCTTCGCGGCCGGCGATATCGCGCGCTGGCCCGATCCGCATTCGGGCCAGAACATCCGCGTCGAGCACTGGGTGGTAGCGGAGCGGCAGGGCCAGGCCGCCGCGCGCAACATGCTCGGCAGGCGCGAACGTTTCGACGCCGTGCCGTTCTTCTGGTCGCAGCACTACGATGTTCCGATCAACTATGTCGGCCATGCCGAGAGCTTCGACGACATCGCGATCGACGGCAGCATCGACGGCAGGGACTGCCTGCTGAAGTACCGCAAGGACGGCCGCGTGCTCGCGGTTGCTTCGATCTATCGCGATCTCGATAGTCTCAAGGCAGAGCTCGACATGGAGCGCTCGCGCGCGTGAGGCGCCCCGTCCGCTCTTGACTTAAGTCAATGGGGGCTCCCGGGGGGCTGCTCTACTGGCTGTTGTCCCGGCGCGGCTCGTGCTATCCTGAGATGTGCCTTGGGACTTCGCATGCAGGAGTAGCCGTCATGACAAGTGCTTCGGATACGTCTCCAAACTTGGGTCTTGGGTCCGGTATTGCTGCGCTGCACGCCAAGTGGGGCTGGATCGTCGCCCTCGGCGTCGTCTATCTCATCACCGGCTTCATCGCGCTCGGCAGCATGATGATGGCGACGGTGGCGAGCGTGCTCGTGGTTGGTGTGATGATGATCATCGCCGGGGTCACCGAGGTGATCGGCGCGTTCCAGATGAAGAGCTGGGGCAAGTTCCTGATCTGGGCCTTGCTCGGCGTGCTCTATATCGTCGCGGGCTTCCTGACCTTCGAGAACCCGTTGTTCGCCGCGGTGCTGCTCACGTTGTTCCTCGGCGCGTCGCTGCTGGCCTCGGGCGCCGTCAGGCTGTTTCTCGCCTTCAGCATGAAAAGGGAAAGCCCGTGGGTGTGGGTGGCGCTGTCTGCGGTCATCACCCTGCTGCTCGGGCTCTTGATCCTGGCGCGCTGGCCAGTCAACAGCGTCTATATCCTCGGCCTGTTCCTCGGCATCGACCTGATCATGGCCGGCGCCGGCTGGGTCAGTCTGGGCTTTAGCCTGCGGCGGCGCCATTAAGGCTTGATCCGGAGAAGGACCGTGGTCGCCCAAGAGCGCGATGACGGTTCATCCAGTTTTCATCGCGCGTCGGGCGACGCTGAGGGATTGTCATGCGCTGGTTTCATCTCGCCGTGATCGTGTTTTTCGCCGCAGCGACCATCGTCTTCGCCGTGCAGAATCTCGACACGGTCACGATCTCCTTCTTCAAGATGAATCTCAGTCTGCCGCTCGCGCTCCAAACCCTCGTTGTCTATCTCGTTGGAGCCGCGACCGGCGGCAGCCTGTTCGCCCTGCTGCGGCGTTCATACGCAGGTTCCAAACGAGACGTCGAATGAACCAGCAACTCGACGCAAGACCATCTTGCGGAACTCCGCTGATCTGACGTGCTGGCAAAAAGCAGCACGCCGCGCGGTCGCCTCGCGTGGACGATCATCACCGGGGAGAAACCATGAGAGCCGCTTTGGTCCTGGCCGCAGCGCTGGCTGCCGCCTGCCTGTCCACGCCCGTCTCCGCGCAAAAGTTCTACGGTCCTGGTGTCAGCGACACCGAGATCAAGATCGGCAACACCATGCCCTATAGCGGCCCCGCATCGCCGCTCGGCATCACCGGCAGGGTGATCTCCGCCTATTTCGACGAGGTGAACGAGAAGGGCGGCGTCAACGGCCGCAAGCTCAATCTGTTGTCGCTCGACGACGCCTTCTCGCCGCCGAAGACCATGGAAGCCGCGCGACGCCTGGTCGAGGGCGACGGCGTCGCCTTCATCTTCGCGACCATGGGCACGGCGCCGAGCTCGGCGATCGCAAAATACCTCAACAGCAACAAGGTGCCGCAGCTGTTCCTGATCAGCTCGGCCTCGAAGTGGAACGATCCCGCCAACATGCCGTGGTCGATGGCGTTGCCCTGGGCACCGAACTACACGAGCGAGGCCGCGATCGACGTCGCTTACGCCCGCGCCAAGAACCCGAACGCGCGTTTCGCGGTGCTCTATCAGAACGATGACGCCGGCAAGGAATATTTTCGCGGTGTCAAGGAAGCGCTTGGTGCCGACGCCGACAAGGCGCTCGTGATGGCCTCGAGCTTCGAGGTCACCGATCCCACCGTCGATTCCCAGGTGCTGACGCTGGCCAACACCAAGGCCGATGTCTTCATGATCTATTCGGTGACGCCGCGCGCTTGCGCGCAGGCGATCCGCAAGGCCCATGAGGTCGGCTGGCAGCCGACGCGCTTCCTCGCCTCCGGCTGCGCCAACAAGGCGACCGTCATGGTCCCTGCGGGCCTCGATGCCGGCAAGGGCGTGCTGTCGCTCGGCTCGCTCAAGCCGTTTGTCGAGCAGCCGAAGGACGACCCGTCGATGACGGCCTATATCGACTTCATGAAGAAGCGCCTGCCCAATGCCGACATCAACAACGTCGCCGGCCTCTACGGCTACACCGTCGCCGAGGCATTGGTTGTCCTGCTCAAGCAGTGCAAGGACAACCTGACGCGCGAGAACATCATGGCGCAGGCGGCGAACCTGAAGAACGTGCCGTTGTCGCTGTTGATGCCCGGCATCACCCTCAACACCACACCGCAGGATTTCCGCCCGATCAAGGACGGCTACATGCTCCAGTTCGACGGCAACGACTGGATCGTGGCGAGCGAGCTGCTGCGCGGGACGTGAGGGGGCCTTCTCTCCGCGAACTCGGAATCGTAGGGTGGGCAAAGGCGCACTTGCGCCGTGCCCACCACCGATCCAACGCCGAAACAGAAACGTGGGCACGCTTCCGCCTTCGCTCTTCGAGCTACGGCGGACAAGTCGCTTTGCCCACCCTACGACACCGGTAGCAAAGCGGCCACAGAGAAGGTGCACCCTCTCCCCTTGTGGGAGAGGGTGGATGCGCGAAGCGCAGCCGGGTGTCTCTCTCCGCGAGTCAGATTCGCATTTGAGTTTGCGGAGCCGACCCCTCATCCGGCGCTTCGCGCCACCTTCTCCCACAAGGGGAGAAGGGAACAGGAGACCCACCATGGACTTTCAACACTCCGCCCGTTCGCTGGAGCTGCAGGAGCGCGTTCGCCAGTTCATGCTTGCGCATGTCGAGCCGGTCGAGGAGCTCTATTACGAGCAGGTCAGGCCGGAGGCCACGCGCTACAAGACGCCGCAGGTGCTCCAGGACCTGAAGCGGCTGGCGCGGGAGCAGGGGCTCTGGAACCTGTTCCTGTCAGGCGAGCACGGCCAAGACCCTAACAATATTGGCCTGACCAATCTCGAATATGCGCCGGTGAAGGAGATCATGGGCCGCATCCTCTGGGCGCCCGAAATCTTCAACTGCTCGGCGCCCGATGTCGGCAACATGGAGGTGCTGGCCAATTACGGCACGCCGGCGCAGCAGGAGCGCTGGCTGAAGCCGCTGCTGGAGGGGCGCATCCGCTCCGGCTTCTCGATGACGGAGCCGCAGGTCGCCTCCAGCGACGCCACCAACATCCAGTGCGAGATCAAACGCGACGGCGGCGACTACGTTATCAACGGCCGCAAATGGTTCACGTCAGGCGCGATGAACGAGGATTGCGAGATCCTGATCGTGATGGGCAAGACCGCGCCCGACGATCCCGATCGCCATCGCCAGCAATCCATGATCCTGGTGCCCAAGGCGACGCCCGGCGTGCGCATCGTCCGCGACATGCTGACCTACGGCTACGACGACGCGCCGGTCGGCCATCCCGAAATCGTCTACGAGAATGTCCGTGTACCGGCCGAGAACATCCTGCTCGGCGAGGGCCGCGGCTTCGAGATCGCGCAGGGCCGGCTCGGCCCCGGCCGCATCCATCACTGCATGCGCTTGATCGGCTGCGCCCAGCGCGCGCTCGAATTGATGTGCCAGCGATCCGTGTCGCGCACGGCCTTCGGCAAGCCGCTCGCAGACCAGGGCTCGGTGCGCGAGGACATTGCGCACTCCTTCTGCGAGATCGCGCAGGCGCGGCTGCTCACCTTGCAAGCTGCCGACAAGATGGACCGCGAAGGCAACAAGGCCGCGCGCGACCTGATCGCCGCGGCCAAGATCGTGGTGCCCAGCATGGCCGCCCGCGTCATCGACCGCGCCATCCAGATCCACGGCGCCGCCGGCGTCTCGCAGGACACCTTCCTCGCCCGCGCCTATGTCTATGCCCGCTTCATCCGCATCGGCGACGGCCCCGACCAGGTGCACCTTGCCGCGGTCGGCAAGGAGCTGATCAAGCGCGGCGGAGTGATGGGGTAGGGCCTGACCCTCTCCAGGAGCGCGTGCACCGTGATGCGGGATGAACGCTCATGACGGCGCGCAGGACGCCGCGCGCAACCCCCGGCGTCTCGCCATTCGACCTGACATTTAACCATGAAACGGCACTGTTTCAGGTCGTTGCGGCATTGTTTCAGATCATTGTAGCACAATAGTAACGACTCTCGATTGAAAGTGGCGCTGAGTACGCGCTGCGGCAGGTTCGCGCACGGGTGAGAGAGAACAGACCGCTTCCGTTCGAGGAGAGGGCCTTTGCCGGCGTCAAAAGAGGCGGTCACGCCCCTGGCCATGTCAGGAAGCACGTTTAGCATGAGCTACCGCTGGATCATTGTGTCGGCGATCCTGCTGATGGCCTTGCTCGTTCAAATGCCTGTCGTTCTCAACGCGGATTTGAGCTGCCTGCTGACCGAAGGCGAGAAAGTTCTCGATGGCGGAAAGCTCGGCGTCGACGTCTTCGAACTGAATCCGCCGCTGTCGGTCTATTTGTACATGCCGGCGTTGCAGCTTGCGCGCATCACCGGCATTGCCCCCGAGATCATCGTGATCATCCTGGTGATGATCGAGATCGTTGCCGCACTCGTCATCATCGATCGTGCCGCTGCGGCGGCAAAGCTGGAAGCCGACGAGAGGAGCATTACGGCGTGCGTGCTCGCATTCCTGTTCGCAATTTTTCCCAGCGCCGTATTCGGACAGCGTGAACACATCGGCGTCATTGCGATGACGCCTTTCGTCGCCATCGCTGCGATCCGTTGGCGCGGGCTTGCGCCCGGACCAGTTGCGATCCTGGCGGGACTGGGTGCCGGGTTGGGCATGAGCCTCAAGCCCTACCTTACCCTCGTGGTCGGCCTGCCGATCATCCTCTGCGTCCTCCGTCAACGCTCCATCAGACCCTTGTTCACCCCCGAAGCGTGTGCGGCCGCTGCTGTCGTCATCGGCTACGCAGCGGTGCTCGCCATCTTCTTTCCGGCTTATCTGTTGACCTTCGCCCCGATGGTCACTGCCGCTTATGTGCCATTGAGGATGGATTTCAGCGATCTGCTTTTTTTCCCGGCCGTTATGCTGGTCGCTTCCGTCGGTCTCGTGCGCCTGTTGGCGCCGCAGGACTTCAAATGGGAAGGCGGCGCAACGCCGTGGCTGGCCGCAGCGGTTGGCGGAGCGGCGAGTTTCATCATCCAGGGCAAGGGGTGGACCTACACGGCATTTGCGCTTTGCATGTTTGCGAGTGCCGCGCCATTGCTGCAGGCTCGCACGAAGACGTTGCGCCTGCCTGTCATGATCTGCGCCCTTGCTGCGATTGTGTGCATCGGCTCCCGTCTGTCCCTTCAGGTGCGGCCGTTCCCGCCACTGGAGGGGCGTATCCTGGCCCTTGCAAAGCATCCGCGGCTGATCACGATTGGCGATCACGTTGCTCTCGGGCATCCGCTCGTCCGTCAGATCAATGCGACCTGGGCGGGCAACACGTGTGGGCAGGCGTTGGCGGCCGGCTCGATGCTCCAACAGAAGAGCTCGCAACTGCCTGAGGGGGAGCGAGCGAAACTGGACGGCATCATCAATTTCGAGCGGCGGCTGCTGTTGGCGGACCTGCGAGCCGGTCGTCCGAATGTGATTCTCGTGGATACCTATCTGCTGAGCTCAATGCCGTTCGATTGGCTGGCCTGGGCCAATTCGGATCCCGACCTCAAGGCGGAGTTGAGCCGTTATCGCGAAGTCGCGGATGCCGACGGCCGCGTTCGCATATTGGTCGATCCATCCAGCTTGGAATGATAGTCCCGTCTCGTTCGATGTGAGCTGTCGATGGCAGTGCTTGCCGGGGCTGCAGTGGCTCGGCTGCGGGAACTGAACCCCACGCTGTGCCTTTCCAATTTCAAGGAAATGCTTGGCCCTTATCGACGTGCCGAGGACGTCGCGCGATATGAAGAAGGATTGCGGCGAGCAGGGCTGCCCGAGTGACCATCCCGGCCAACGTATTGGTGACTTGTGCTACGCTGCAGGAGTGAGCGAAAACGACCCTCATGGAAAGCTGCCCTTTCACCAAATCGAAGGTTTCGGTGAGGCTCTGGTTGCTGTGCTGACAGGTTTTTTGATTTGGGGATTCTACGGCTTTCCGCACGTCGCCATCGTCGCAATCGGAATAGCTGCTTTCGTTTGCTTTGCCGCTTATTCGTGGTGGCCGACGTCAGGTCCCTAAGGGGCCGGTCCAACGCAATTCGGGTGTGCAATGGCGAGACTCATCACGCTTGCTGGTTTGCCGGGGGTCGGCAAGTCGAGCATTGCCCGGGTTCTGGCGCGGCGTACCGGAGCCGTCTGGCTGCGGATCGATTCGATGGATCAAGCGATCTGGGGATCCGGTACTGCACCGGCTGATCTGCTGGACTGGACCTATCGCGCCGCTCAGGCCGTCGCGACAGACAACCTCGCCCTCGGCCTGGACGTGATTGCCGACTGCGTCAATGATTGCGAGGAGGCGCGGGAAGGCTGGCAAATCGCCGCGCGAAAGGCTGGCGCCGAGATCGTCTGGATCGAGGTGGCGTGCAGCGATGCCGACGAGCACCGACGCAGGATTGAGACGAGATCGACCGACATTGCCGGGCTGTCGTTGCCCGGCTGGAATGCGGTCGTCGGCCGAGCCTACGCTCCGTGGGAGCGCGATCATTTTACGGTCGACACAGCACGGCGCAGTCTCGAGGAGTGCGTGGAAGAAGCGCTCGGCCTGCTTTACCGTCGGTAGCCGCTTCTGGCGCCTCCTTCCGCAAACACAAGTCTACTGAAGCTGACCCAGCTCATCCATGGCGATGATGAAGCCAACGAATGCAAGCAATCCTAGAAACAACACAATGGAATAGAGAAACTCTCGCGTGAGCGTCGCGCGAAACATCGTCTCCAGGGAGAAAATTGACGCTCCGGGCCTGAGAGCCTTTCGGTACATTTGCTCCTGCAAGAAGGAGCCGTAAGCCACTGCCGCAAATACGATTGCGGTCACAACAGCGATGATCCTGGCTCGTCCCTCTCCTGTGATCCCGATGTAGGCAAAACACGAGAACAGGATGATCAGAACGACAATTTGGGCCTTCCGCATGTTGGGTTTCGCCGACTCCGGGCCATCCAAATTGACGATCGACTTTAGCGTGCGCAATTGAAGCCGTGCAGGTAACCCAGGCGTCCGGCTTCCATGACGCCTGACGCCGCCACGATGACATCATGCCAGTGTTTTGCCCGACGAGTCAAAGCGATTTCGTAAAATCAGCAATCATCCGAGCGCGAAGCCAAGCCATTGATATCGCTGGCCCCGGCTACTGTGCATGGGGTTGTTTTTCAGTTTTTGGTTCTGGCAGGCCTGCCGCCGGCCTCATGGCGCTGGGGTGCGCCTGATCATTTCGCCTTCATCATCCCGCCTTCGCGATGCGGCTGTCGGCCGCTCCCGAACGCAGGTTCTGGAAGAACTTTTCCACCTCGCGCGACAGCGTGTCCGCCGTCTCCGTCAGGCTGCTCGCCGCCGTCAGCACGGAGGCTGCCGCCGTGTCGGTCTCGCCGATGGCGTCGCGCAGCGAGGTGATGTTGGCGACCAGGGTCTCGTTGCCTTGGGCAGCCGATTGAGCGTTGGACGAGATCTCGCGCGTGGCGGCATCCTGCTGGCCGATGGCGCCGGCAATCGCCGAGGTGACGTCGTTGATCTCGCGCACGGCGCCGCCGATCTCGCGCACGGCATCGACCGCGTTGCGGGTGGACGCCTGGATCATCGAGACGTTCTCGCCGATCTCGGCGGTCGCCTTGGCGGTCTGACCCGCCAGCGCCTTCACTTCGTGCGCGACGACGGCAAAGCCGCGGCCGGCGTCACCGGCGCGCGCGGCTTCGATGGTGGCGTTGAGCGCGAGCAGATTGGTCTGCTCGGCGATCGCCTGGATGAGATTGAGCACGCCGTCGATGCGCTGGGTGGCGGCTGCGAGGCTTTCGATCTCGGAGATCGACTTCTCGGTGCGTTGGCCGGTCTGCTCGACTGCGCCTGCGGATTGCCGGACCTGGCGGCCGATCTCCACCACCGACGCGGACAGCTCCTCGGCTGCGCCTGCCACCGCCGTGACGTTGTGCGAGGCCTGCTCGGTGGCGTTCGCCGCGGTGCCGGCGCGGCTGCTGGCATCCGCCGTGACGCGGGTGATGGTCTGTGCCGTCTCGCGCATGACGGAGGCGTTGTCGCTGAGGCCGCGCATGATCGCGCCGATCGCCTCGCGAAACGCGTCGACGGATTGCTCGATGTGGCGGGCGCGCTGCTCGCGCGCGGCGGAGTCCTGCGAGACCTGCGAGGCGAGATTGCGGTTGCGGCCCATCGCGTCCTGGAAGATCTGGATGGCGCGTGCCAGCGCGCCGATCTCGTCGGCGCGGTCAGAGTGCGGCACCACGACATTCTCGGCGCCGTCCGCGACCTGCTCGATGGTCGCGGTGATGGCGGAGAGGGGGCGGGCGATCGAGCGGGCGATGATGACGATGCCGATCACGACGAGGGCCAGCGCCACGCCGCCGAGGCAAGTCAGCACGAAGGAGAGGGTGCGATTGGTCTCGGTCTCGAGCGCGATCTGCCTGGCGCGCTCGGCATAGACCTTGGACAGCGCCTCGAGATCCTTGTTCAGCGCCGAGCGCACGGCGCGATTGGCGTCGTTGTCGCCCCATTCGCGGCCCGCGGCTGCATTAATCTCGATGCCGCGGCGCACCAGCTCCTTGCGGAATTCGACGAACTGCTCGATGCGCTTCTTGAAAGTGGCGAACTGTTCGGCATCGTCGGCTTTGACGATGGTCTCCCAGCGCTTCACGACATCGAGGATCTGCGCGTTGAACTTGAGCAGGCCTTCGCCGTATTTCTTCACGACGGCCGGTTCGGTCGACATGTAGACGCCGCGCGATTCCATCACGACCGCGTAGACCAGCGAGTTGACCCGCTCGACATTGAGCGCTGCGGCGTTCGCCGTCTCGATCGCGCTCGTCAACTCGGCGCTGCGGCGGCTGTTGTAGTCGGACAGCATCGCGATCGCCGCCGTGAGCAGCGCGAACAGCGCGAAGATCGCGTAGAGCTTGGTCGCAAGCGTGAAACGGCCTGCCACCCCCGTGGCATTCCCAGATCGGTCGGTTGTCATGCTTTTCAGAGGCCCCAATGGCCGGGAGTGGCCGGAGAGCGCGGTCGTATAAAATTGATGCAAAACTATGCAGAATGAAGATGGACGCCGTCTTAACGCCGTGGCCCGGCCCCTTCGTTCTTAGTCGAAAGAAAGGTAAGATATTTCAGTGTCTTGATCTGGGTATAGTTTGGGATCGCGCTGATGTCGGCCACTGGCCGATGAACCCCGGAGGGGCCTTTGGTCTACCGCCACACCATCGACGCCACGACCTACACATTCCCGGACCTGCGCGACCTGCTCGCCAAGGCGACGCCGCCGCGCTCCGGCGACCGGCTGGCCGGGATTGCCGCGGCAAGCGCCGAGCAGATGATCGCGGCCCGGATGGCGCTCGCCGACGTCCCGCTCGGGCAGTTCTTGCAGGAAGCTGTCATCCCGTACGAAGCCGACGAGGTCACCCGCCTCGTCATCGACAGCCACGATGCCAGGGCATTCGCGCCGGTGGCTTCGCTGACGGTCGGCGCCTTTCGCGACTGGCTGCTGTCGGACGCGGCGACATCCGAGGTTTTGCGCAGGCTGGCAGGCGGCATCACCCCGGAAATGGCGGCCGCGGTCTCAAAGCTGATGCGCAACCAGGACCTGATCCTGGCGGCGCGGAAATGCGAGGTCACCACCGCCTTTCGCAACACCATTGGCCTGAAGGGGCGGATGAGCACGCGGCTCCAGCCCAACCATCCCTTCGACGACGCCAGGGGCATCACCGCCTCGATCCTCGACGGCATCCTGCTAGGGGCCGGCGATGCCTGCATCGGCATCAATCCGGCCAGCGACGATCCCGCTGTCATCGCGCAATTGCTGCGGCTGCTCGACGAGATCATCGCGCGGCTGAAGATCCCGACGCAAGCTTGCGTGCTGACCCATGTCACGACGACGCTGTCGCTGATCGGGCAGGGCGTGCCGGTCGACCTCGTCTTCCAGTCGGTCGCCGGCACCGAGGCCGCCAACCGCAGCTTTGGCGTCGACCTCGCGCTCCTGAAGGAGGCGCAGCAGGCCGGCCTGTCGCAGAAGCGCGGCACGGTCGGCGAGAACGTGATGTATTTCGAGACCGGCCAGGGCTCGGCGCTGTCGGCGGGCGGCCATCACGGCGTCGACCAGCAGACCTGCGAGGCGCGGGCCTATGCGGTCGCCCGCGCCTTTGCGCCATTGCTGGTCAACAGCGTGGTCGGCTTCATCGGCCCGGAATATCTCTACGACGGCAAGGAAATCATCCGCGCCGGGCTGGAGGATCATTTTTGCGGCAAGCTGCTCGGCCTGCCGCTCGGGATCGACATCTGCTACACCAACCACGCCGAGGCGGACCAGGACGACATGGACAATCTGCTGACGCTGCTGGCGGCCGCCGGTGTCACCTTCATTATGGGTGTCCCCGGGGCCGACGACGTCATGCTGAACTACCAGTCGACGTCTTTTCACGACGCGCTCTATGTCCGCGACGTCTTCGGCCTGCGCCGCGCGCCGGAATTCGACGACTGGCTGGTGCAGTCGGGGATCGCGGGCGCCGATTTCCGTCTTGCCGGCGACGCAGGCCTGCTGCCCGATTTTGCCTCACGGCTGATCGCGTGACGCGGCGGGAGCGCCCGGCGGCTTGAGGAAACCATTGGTCCCTCTCGGAATTATGGTCCTGCCACAATATTGAGAAATTCCGGCGACAGCATTACGCTATGTGTCTGGCTGGCAATTTCCGCAGCTATGTCGACCGTGGCGGGGGAGCTTTGATGCGAGCTGAAAGTAACGGTACGGCCCGGCGGATTCTGTGCGTGTTTCCCCGGTACACCTCGTCGTTCGGGACGTTCGAGCATTCCTATCCATTGACCGACGGCGTCTGCGCCTTCATGCCCCCGCAGGGGCTTTTGCTGCTCGCGGCCTATCTGCCCGAGGAGTGGGAGGTCAAATTCGTCGACGAGAATCTCCGTCGCGCGACCAACGAAGAGTTCGCGTGGGCGGAGGCGGTCTTCGTCAGTGGCATGCACATCCAGCGCCAGCAGATGAACGACATCTGCCGCCGCGCCCATGAATTCGATCTCCCGGTCGCGCTCGGCGGTCCCTCCGTCAGCGCCTGCCCGGACTATTATCCGTCCTTCGACTATCTCCATGTCGGCGAACTCGGCGACGCCACCAATCAGCTGCTCGAGATCTTGGCGCGCGACACGTCGCGTCCCGGGAAGCAGGTGGTGCTCACCACCAAGGACCGCGTGCCGATGACGGAGTTTCCGATCCCGGCCTACGAACTCGCCGACGTGAAGAAATACTTTCTCGGCAGCATCCAGTATTCCAGCGGCTGTCCCTATCAGTGCGAGTTCTGCGACATCCCCGGTCTCTACGGCCGCAACCCGCGTATCAAGTCGCCGCAACAGATCATCGCCGAACTCGACCGCTTGCGCGAATGCGGCATGACCGACACGGTCTATTTCGTCGACGACAATTTCATCGGCAACCGCAAGGCGGCGATGGACCTGCTGCCGCATCTGATCGAATGGCAGAAGCGGACCGGCTATGTGGTGCGGCTCGCCTGCGAGGCGACGCTCAACATCGCCAAGCGGCCCGAGATCCTCGAAAAGATGCGCGAGGCCTATTTCATCACCATCTTCTGCGGCATCGAGACGCCCGATCCCGACGCGCTGAAGGCGATGCACAAGGACCACAACATGATGGTCCCGATCCTCGAGGGCGTGCAAACGATCAACTCCTACGGCATGGAGGTCGTGTCCGGCATCATCATGGGGCTCGACACCGACAAGCCGAACACCTCGGAGGCGCTGCTGGCCTTCGTCGAGGAGTCCCGGATTCCGCTGCTCACCATCAACCTGCTCCAGGCGCTGCCGAAGACGCCGCTGTGGGACCGTCTGGAGCGCGAGGGACGCCTGATCGAGGATGACGGCCGCGATTCCAACGTCGACTTCCTGTTGCCCTATGACGAGGTCGTCGCATCCTGGAAGCACGCCATGGGCGTCGCCTACGAGCCCGAGAAGGTCTACGCGCGCTTCCAGTATCAATGCGACAACGTCTATGTGCACCGCCTGAAGATGCCGACGCCGGACGAGATGAAGACCTGGCCCAACATCCGGCGCGGTCTCGTCATGCTGCGCAACATCTTCTGGAAGGTGGGCGTGCTCGGCGACTACAGGCGGGTGTTCTGGAAGTTTGCGCTCGGGCGCATCAAGCGCGGCGACCTCGAAGGGCTGATCGGCTGCACCTTGATCGCGCACCATCTGATTACGTTTGCGCGCGCGGCGTCCAGCGGCAGGCAAAACGCCTCGAACTATTCGATCCGCCTGCGCGAGGCCTCCGTTCCCGCCGAATGACGCGACATGTCTGATCCGGCCGTCCCGCGCCGCCCGACCCTCGATCTGCGGTCGCTGACGCCCGCGCGCGTCGCGCTCGGGCGTAGCGGTGCGAGCGTGCCGACGAGGGCCTTGCTGGATTTCACGCTGGACCATGCCCGCGCCCGCGATGCCGTGCATGCAGTGTTCGACGCGCCGCGTCTGGTCGCAGATCTCCGCGCGCTTGGCCTTATCGTCACCGAGGCGCGGAGCCAGGCGGTCGACCGCAGGGATTATTTGCGGCGGCCGGATCTGGGACGACAGCTTGACGCCGGTTCAGCGGAGCTTTTGGCGCGAAGTGCCTCGGAGCCGTGCCAGCTCGCCATCGTGATCGGCGACGGCCTGTCGGCGGCGGCGGTCCACGCCCATGCGGTGGCGCTGGTGTCTCAGCTGCTGCCGCTGCTCGCGGAAGGGGACGACGTCGCGATTGGACATGTCGTTGTCGCCTCAGGCGCGCGCGTCGCGCTCGGCGACGAGATCGGCGCCATTCTCGGTGCGCGCATGGTGGTGACGCTGATCGGCGAGCGGCCGGGCCTGTCCGCGCCCGACAGCCTCGGCGCCTATCTGACCTTCGCACCGAAGCCGGGCCGCACCGATGCCGAGCGCAATTGCGTCTCGAACGTCCACAAGGCCGGGTTGAGCCATGACGAGGCCGCCTTCAAAATCGCCTGGCTTGTTCGCGAGGGGCTGGCGCGGGAGGCCACCGGCGTGGCGCTGAAAGACGAGAGCGGCGATCCTCCCGCTCGAATCGGGACGATCCGGCCGGAATGACCGGTATCAAGGGTCGAAATCGCCGCATGTTGATCCAATTTGTGCGCTTGCGCGCGCTTGCGAGAGGGCGTTTGGACCTGCTAAACCCCTCGCGGCGATTTTCCGCGCATTTTCAAAGGGCAAGCCTCCCATCTGTATGGCATTTTCAAGCCGTTCGCGGGACGCAATAAGCTCACAGACCCGAGCCGATTAGGAACTGGACAAGGCATGCTCGAAAAGCACCGCGAGAATGAGGTTCATGTCGACAAGGTCGAGCAGGGACCGACGTCCTCGATCGCCTTCGGGCTCGAGCGCATCGGGCTGATCGCCGTCCGGGCGCCGATCGTCTCCTGCATCGTTCTGCTCGCCCTGATCGTCGGTGCCGTGTTCGGCATTCACCGGATCAAGATCGACGATTCGCTGTCGCAGCTGTTCCGGTCCAACACGCCGGAATTCCGCCAGTATGAAGCGGTGACAAAGAAGTTCCCGGCTGAGGAATTCGACGTCCTCGTCGTGGTCGAAGGCAAGACCCTCCTGGCGCGGAATAACCTCGAGAAGCTGCGCGACTTCGTCACCGACATGCAGCTGGTCGAAGGCACGCGCGGCCTGGTCTCGCTGTTCTCGGCGCGGCAGGCGCCGGCGCCGGGCAGGCTGCCGGCGGCGCTGTTCCCGCCCGAACTGCCCGAGGGCGCGGCCTATGACAAGTTCGTCGAGACCGTCAAGAACAACGAGATCATCCGCGGCAAGCTGTTGTCGGACGACGGCACGCTGGCGCTGATCGTGCTGTCGCTCGATCCGGAGGTGGTCGCCTCCAACAAGCTGACCAAGACCGTCGGCGACATCCGTGCGCTGATGAAGGAAGACCTCGGCAATACCGGCCTCAACGTGCAGCTCTCCGGCGTGCCGGTGATGCAGCTCGAGATCCGCAACGCGGTCGAGCGTGACGGGCTGACCTACAACATCCTCGGCATCCTCGCCGGCTGCGTTATCGCCATCATCTTCTTCCGCAAGATCTCGTTCATGGTCGCGGCGGCGTTCCCGCCGATGATTGCGATCCTGCTGGCGCTCGGTGCGCTCGGCTGGGCCAATTTCAATCTCAACATGTTCCTGAACGTGATGACGCCGCTCATCATGGTGATCAGCTTCTCGGACTCGATGCAGTTGACGTTCGCTGCGCGCGACCGGCTGATCGCGGGCCAGGACAAGTTCACCGCGTTCAAGAACGCCGTGCTGGTGGTGGGCCCGGCCTGCGTGCTGACGCACGGCACCGCCGGCATTTCCTTCATCGCGCTCCAGTTCTCCGACTCCGACCTGATCCGCAAGTTCGGCGAGGCGGGCCTCGCCGCCACCATCATCGCGCTGGTCGCGGTGCTGTCGCTGGTGCCGGTGTTCGGCGTGCTGCTGGTGCGCAACGAGAAAGTCTTTGCTTCCAAGTTCCAGAGCGCGGATGCCGGCGTGCAGGCGCTGCGCAATTTCTGCTACTGGATCGCGGTCCGCATGGTGGGCCGTCCCGGCCTGTTCAGCCTGATTGCAGTGTTGTTCGTCGCGGGCCTCGGCGTCATCTACGCCAATCTGGAACCGCGCTACCGGCTCGCGGATCAGGTGCCGGACAAGCGCCAGGCCGTCGCCGCCAGCGACCGGCTCGATGCCAAGCTCACCGGTGCCAATCCGGTCAACGTGCTGGTCCAGTTCCCCAAGGGTGAGACGCTCTACTCGCCGGAGACGCTCCAGACCATCGCGGACGTGCATGCGACCGTCGAGAAGGCGGCCGGTGTCGGCAACGTCTGGTCGCTCGAGACCCTGCGCCGCTGGCTCGCAGACAAGGCCGGCAGCGCCGACGTCGCGACGCTGAAGGAATATGTCAACGTCATCCCCGAGCATCTGGTCCGGCGCTTCATCGACGCCGAGCAGGACGCCGTCGTGGTCGCAGGCCGCGTGCCGGACAAGGATTCCAGCCAGCTGCTACCGATCGTCGACAAGCTCGATTCCGAACTTGACGCCGTCCGCAAGAAGCATCCGGGCTACGAGATCGCGGTAACGGGTCTTGCCGCGATTGCCGCGCGCAACTCGGCCGGCATGATCGAGAAGCTCAACCGCGGGCTCACTGTCGAATTCGCGCTCGTCGCGATCTTCATCGGCCTTGCCTTCCGCTCCTGGGTTGTGATGTTCGCCTGTATCCTGCCGGGCATCTTCCCGGTGGTGATGTCGGGAACGGTGCTGTGGGCGATGGGCGAGGGGCTGCAATTTGCCAGTGTCGTGGCGCTGACCGTTTCGTTCGGCCTGGGCTTGAGCGCGACGATCCACTTCCTCAATCGCCTCAGGCTGGAGAGCAAGCCGGGCGTCGGTTCGGCGCTCGCGGTGGAGCGCGCGACGGTGCTGGTCGGCCCGGCGTTGATCCTGACCACGCTGGTGCTGGCCTGCGGTCTCGTCGTCACCGTGTTCTCCGACCTGCCGTCGCTGCGGCTGTTCGGCTGGCTCAGCGCCTTCTCGATGGTGATGGCCCTCGTCGCCGACCTCTTCATCCTGCGGCCGACGGCGATGTGGCTGATCAACCTGCACGCCAAGCTTCAGGGCCCTGACAAGCCGGCGATCTGAGCGGGCGGCATACGCCGCCCTTTGCTCACGCCTCGACCCGGACGATCCCGTACGGATTGAACTTGAAATCGTCCTCGGCGTAGTCCTGCTCCCGCGAGAGCGTAAGCCTGCGATCGCGTAGCGTCGCTTCGATGCCACTCTCGGCCATCGCGTTGGCAAGCTCCTCCATGAGCATCACCGCCGACCATTCGTTGCCGCGCGATTTCGCGACATAGATCTCCGGCAAGCCGACGAGGTGATAGCCGACGGTCTCGTAATAGCGATCGCCGCCGAGCGGACGCTTGGCGAAAGCAAGACGACACGCCTTGGCGACGGCGAGGGTCATGCCAAGGCCCTGACTGGTCTTTGCGCCCTTGCGGGCCTGATCGCCGAGACTGCGCCACCGCTCGAGGCCGTGGGCAATGCCGGCGCTTTCGCCCTTCACGGCGGTGGCACCGGCTTCGATCATCTCCTCGACGATGCGCAAGGCCGCGGCCGAAAAGGCGACTGCCTTCTGCTGCTCCAGCGGCGGGCTCAGCAAATAGAGCACCGCTTTGTGGCTGGCCACGGTCGCTTCGTCCGCGGCAGACCAGGCTTTCGGGAAGACGCGGTCCCAGCACACGCCGAACGACCGCTCCATGTGCGGATCGGGTTTGGCTTGCGAATAGGTGCGGTCGATCTCGAAGTTGAAATCCGCGATTGTCTTGGCCACCGCCTTCGACGGGTGCAGCAGGCTCTCGTCCTTGCCGAGGAAGCAGAGCACGTGACGCGGTTTTACCGACGAAGGCTGCATGCTCGTACCCTGCTGGTCATTGGCGAAGGCGCGGCTGGTTACGAAGAGCCCGGCGGCCTTGAGCAGATGTCTGCGAATTGGGTCCATGTCCGCAACAATGTCAGCAAAAAGCCCCCGGCTCGCGAGAACCGGGGGCGTGTTCCTTATCCGCTGGGAAGGGCGTCAGCCCTTCGTCATCGTGATGTTGACGCCGCGGATCTCGCCCTTCGAGCTGATCTGCACCGTCTGCTTGGTGCCGTTGGTGCGCAGCGACAGGTTGGCGGCGAAGCCGTTGGCTTCGACGAACACCTCGATCTGGCCGCCGCCGGCGGTGCCCTGGAGATTGCCGAAGATGTTGCGGTTGGTCTCGCTCCAGTTGCCGGAGATTCGCTCGCCCTGGCTCGTCACGTCGCTGGTGAGGTCGAACTTGTAGCTGTCGGACGCGCAGTGAAGGGCCTGCTTGAGGCTGAGACCGGTGCCGGCGACCTTGTAGTCGGCCTTGCAGCGGATGCGCTCGGTGCTGCCATCGGACAGCGACACCGTGCCGGTGCCGCTCCACGCACCGTCGAAACCTGCAAACGGTCCGGACGACTGAGCATGGCTTGCCGAGACTGAGAAGAGCAGCGCAGCCCCGATGCCGGCCGCCTTGATTGCCTGTCCAGATCGCCCAAAGAATTGCATTTTGAATATCCCGTTTTCGAACGACGTTCCCTTAGGATGAACGTCTCGCCACATCGAAAGTTTAGTGTTCCGAGCCTGTGTCTGGTTCAAAGCCTGACAGCCAGGGACGGCGGTTCACGACGCCCTCGCGCCAGGTCAGGCTGCGCGATTCTCTCTGTTTCGGTGTGTTTCTGGCGGCAAAAGCAGGGCGGAGAGATGCAGCTCTGCAACAGGTGCGCATCAAAACGCGGTGTGCCAGAATTATGACGTAGTATCAATCTCTTACATCTGCCAATGAAGAGCGAGGGAAGACCTGATTTGGTGGCTGTGGCGCCAATTTGGCCGCATTTGCCAGTGCTTGTGCCTTCTCCGAGGCCGCACGTTCCGCGGCGACTTGCCATCAGAACAATCCGTTCCGGTCGTCCGCCCTTTGCTGTCCGGGATCGGTGTGGTTCTGCCGTCAGAATGAAGGAATACAATGCGTAAGCTTCTCGTCGCTCTCACCCTGCTGTCGGCATCCCTTTCGACGGCGGCATTCGCCCAGGCAGGACGCGGCACGGACGCGGAACAGAAGGCCTGCACGCGCGATGTGCAGAAGTTCTGCCGTCCGGTCATCGACCAGGGCGATTTCACCATCCTGGCCTGCCTCAAGGAGAACCGGGCCAAGATCTCGCAGGCCTGCGACCAGGTCCTGAAGACCCACAACCAGTAAGCTCGGCCACTGGCCTACCAAGGGCGGCCCCGGGGCCGCCTTTTCGGGCCGGATCCGGAAGGGCAGCCATCGAGAGACAGGATTGGTTTTGCGGCCGTATTCCCCTATATGGGGGCCGCGGCGGCATCGCCGGCATGAGCCCGCGCGAGCGAAAAAGCCCTTCCTGTCCAAACGATTGTAAACCAGCCCTCGATGACCTCTGCGAGCGAATTGCGATCCGGCAAGGGTGACCGCGACGAGAATTTTCCCGTCGCGTCCTGGATCATTCATCCGCGCCATCGCGCGCTGATCCTGGCGTACTACAATTTCGTCCGCACCGCCGACGACATCGCCGATCACGCGACGCTGCCGCCCAACCAGAAACTCGCTTATCTCGACCTGCTCGAGGCGGAACTGCTCGGCGAGGGCGACACCCAGGACGAAGCAGTCATTCTGCGGCGGGCGCTGGCCGAGCGAGGCATGGCGCCGCGCCACGCGCTCGACGTGCTCATCGCGTTCCGCATGGACGTCACCAAGTTGCGCTACGAGAACTGGGACGAGGTCATCCACTATTGCCGCTACTCGGCGATGCCGGTCGGCCGTTTCATGCTCGACGTCCACGGCGAGAGCACGTCAACCTGGGCGGCCTCGGACGCGCTCTGCGCAGGCCTCCAGATCAACAACCACCTCCAGGATTGCGGCAAGGATTTTCGCGAGCTCAATCGCGTCTATCTGCCGCGCGACGCGCTGGCCGCGAGTGGCGCGTCGGTCGAGCAGCTCGGGCTGACGCAGTCGCCGCCGGCGATGCTGGCCTGCCTTCAGGCGCTCGCCGTGCGCAATGCAGCCCTGCTCGACGAGGGCAGGTCGCTCAGCGCGGAGATCCGCGATTTCCGCCTCGGCGTCGACGTCGCGGTGATCCAGGCTTATGCCGATCGCATCGTGCGCCTGTTGAAGGTGCGCGATCCCCTGCGCGAGCGCGTGCATCTGAACAAGTTCGAGCTTCTCACTTTCAGCCTCGCCGGCATGATCGGCGAAGTCGGCCGCCGCGCGATCGGACGCAAGGCCATTTCCAGACCGGGGACTGCACATGACGCTTGAGGCGACCTCGCCCAGCGCCAATTACGGCTCGACCGCATCGAACAGCTCCTTCTACGCTGCGATGCGCATCCTGCCGCATGACCAGCGCGAAGCGATGTTCCAGATCTACAGCTTCTGCCGCCAGGTCGACGACATCGCCGATTCCGACGGCCCGCGCGACGAGCGGCTCGCCGCACTTCAGGAGTGGCGCAACGACATCGACGCGCTCTATCAGGGCCATCCGCCGCCGCGGCTGAAGGACTACGTCGCCTCGGTGAAGACCTTCGGCCTCAAGCGCGAGGATTTCCTCGCGATCGTCGACGGCATGGAGATGGATGTGCCGCAGGACATCCGCGCGCCCGACATGACGACGCTCGATCTCTACTGCGATCGCGTCGCCAGCGCCGTGGGGCGGCTGTCGGTACGAGTGTTCGGCCTGCCCGAGGAAGAGGGCATCCAGCTCGCCTACCATCTCGGCCGCGCGCTCCAGCTCACCAACATCCTGCGCGACATCGACGAGGACGCTGGCCTCGGCCGGCTCTACCTGCCGCGCGAGGCGCTGCTGCATGCCGGCATCACCTCCAACGACCCGAACCGCGTGATCACCGAGCGCGCGCTGCCGAAGGTCTGCCAGCCGCTGACGCAGCGTGCGAAGGCGCATTTCGAGAAGTCTGACGAGATCATGAGCCGCAACAAGCGCCGCGCCGTGCGCGCGCCGCGGATCATGTCGAAATACTACCATTCCATTCTGGACCTCCTGATCGCGCGCGGCTTCAACGCGCCGCGCGAGCCGGTGCGTGTGTCGAAGGTCACGCGCATCCTGATCATGCTCCGTTACGCTTTCATCTGATGCAAAAGACAGCTCACATCATCGGTGCTGGAATTTCCGGCCTCTCCGCCGCCGTGCGGCTCGCCAATGCCGGCTTCAAGGTCGCCGTGCACGAGGCGACGCACCAGGCCGGCGGCCGCTGCCGTTCCTATTTCGACGGCGCCACCAATCTCACCATCGACAACGGCAATCATCTGCTGCTGTCGGGCAACAGCCATGCGCGCGCCTATGCCCGCTCGATCGGCACCGAGGCGGGCCTCGTCGGCCCCGAACGCGCGCAGTTTCCGTTCGTCGACATCAAGACCGGGCAGCGCTGGCAGATCGATCTCGGCGATGGCCGGCTGCCGACCTGGGTGCTCGACGAGAGCCGCCGCGTTCCCGACACCGGGCTCAGCGATTATCTCAAGCTGGCGCCGCTGATCTGGGCGTCGGAGGAGACGCTGGTCGGCAAGTCCATTCCCTGCGAAGGCATCCTGTATCAGCGGCTGGTGCAGCCGCTGCTGCTTGCGGCGCTCAACGTCGATCCGCCCGAGGGCTCGGCCGGGCTTGCCGGCGCGATCGTGCGTGAGACGCTGCTTGCCGGCGGACAGGCGTGCCGGCCGCTGATCGCGCGCGACGGCTTGAGCGCCGTGCTGATCGAGCCTGCCGTGAAATTCTTGCAGGAGCGTGGCCACACCGTTCAGCTTGGCCATGAGCTGCGTTCGTTTACGACCGGTGACGGCAAGGCTAGCGCGCTGAATTTCGGCGGCGAGGATGTGATCCAGCTCGGTGAGGGCGATGTCGTCGTGATGGCGGTGCCGCCGCGTGCCGCTGCGAGCCTGCTGCCCGGGCTGAAGACGCCGACCGAATTCCGCGCCATCGTGAACGCGCATTTCCGGTTCGAGCCGCCGCTGGGCTCGGCGCCGATCCTCGGCGTGATCGGCGGCGTCGTGGAATGGCTGTTCGCGTTCCCGAACCGGCTCTCCGTGACCATCAGCAATGGCGACCGCCTGGTCGACATGCCGCGCGAGGAACTCGCGCAGGCGATCTGGAACGACGTCTGCAAGGCGGGCGGGGTGTCCGGCGAGCTGCCCCCCTGGCAGATCGTGCGCGAGCGCCGTGCCACATTTGCGGCCACGCCGGCCCAGAATGCCCTGCGTCCGGGGCCGGCCACTGCGCTGAAAAACCTGTTTCTTGCCGGCGACTGGACTGCTACGGGATTGCCTGCAACCATCGAGGGATCGGTGCGGTCCGGTGATCGCGCCGCCGATCTGGTTTTGGCCGCAAAGCGGCCCTGACGGGCATTGTCCCGGTCAAACTTCAATCGACTATCGGAGCAATCGAGCGACATGGATGCCGTGAACGCGACCAGCCGCGAAGCCTTGGAATCGGGCGTCCTGGAATCGAGCATTGCGTCGGCGACGCAAGGCGTTCTCGGCTTCCAGCAATCCGACGGCCATTGGGTGTTCGAGCTCGAGGCCGACTGCACGATTCCGGCCGAATACATCCTGCTGCGCCATTATCTCGCAGAGCCCGTGGACGCCGTGCTCGAGGCCAAGATCGGCAATTATCTCCGCCGCGTTCAGGGCGTCCATGGCGGCTGGCCCCTGGTGCATGACGGCGAATTCGACATGAGTGCCAGCGTGAAGTCCTACTTCGCGCTCAAGATGATCGGCGATTCCGTCGACGCCCCGCACATGGTGCGTGCGCGCGAGGCGATCCATGCCCGCGGCGGCGCGATCAACAGCAACGTCTTCACGCGCTTTCTGCTTGCGATGTTCGGCGTGGTGACCTGGCGCGCGGTGCCGGTGCTGCCGATCGAGATCGTGCTGCTGCCGTTCTGGTCGCCGTTCCACATCAACAAGATTTCCTACTGGGCCCGCACCACCATGGTGCCGCTGATGGTTCTTGCCGCGCTGAAGCCGCTGGCGAAGAATCCCAAGGGCGTCGGGATCGACGAGCTGTTTCTCCAGGATCCGCGCTCGATCGGCATGACCGCGAAGGCGCCGCACCAGAGCATGGCCTGGTTCGTGCTGTTTCGTGCACTCGACGGCATTCTGCGCGTGATCGAGCCGATGTTTCCGAAGAGCCTGCGCCAGCGCGCGATCGATGCGGCGCTCGCCTTCACCGAGGAACGCCTCAACGGCGAGGACGGCATGGGCGCGATCTATCCGCCCATGGCCAACATCGTCATGATGTATGACGCGCTCGGCAAGGACGAGAATTATCCGCCGCGCGCGGTCACGCGCCGCGGCATCGACAAGCTGCTCGTGTTCAACGGCGACGAGGCCTACTGCCAGCCCTGCGTCTCGCCGGTGTGGGACACGACGCTGACCGCCCACGCGCTGCTGGAAGCTGGCGGTGACATAGCCCTGCCTGCGGCCAAGCAGGGCCTCGACTGGCTGATCCCGAAGCAGGAGCTCGAGGTGAAGGGCGACTGGGCGGTGAAGCGGCCCGACGTGCGCCCGGGCGGCTGGGCCTTCCAGTACAACAATGCCTATTATCCCGATCTCGACGACACCGCGGTGGTGGTGATGTCGATGGACCGCATGCGACGCGAGCACGGTGCGACCGGCTATGACGCCGCGATCGACCGCGGCCGGGAGTGGATCGAGGGCATGCAGAGCGACGACGGCGGCTGGGCCGCCTTCGACGTCAACAACCTCGAATACTATCTGAACAACATCCCGTTCTCGGATCATGGCGCGCTGCTCGATCCGCCGACCGAGGACGTCACCGCGCGCTGCATCTCCATGCTGGCCCAGCTCGGCGAGACCGAGAAGTCCAGCAAGCATGTGGCCGACGGGGTCGCCTACCTCAGGAAGACCCAGCACCCGGAGGGGTCCTGGTACGGCCGCTGGGGCATGAACTTCATCTACGGAACCTGGTCGGTGCTCTGTGCCCTCAACATGGCCGGCGTCCGCCATAACGACCCGATGATTCGGAAAGCCGCCGACTGGCTGGCCTCGATCCAGAACAAGGACGGCGGCTGGGGCGAGGACGCCGTCAGCTACCGTCTCGACTACAAGGGCTGGGAGGCGTCTCCCTCGACCGCCTCGCAAACGGCATGGGCCTTGCTTGCCCTGATGGCTGCTGGCGAGGTTGATCACCCGGCCGTCGCCCGCGGGGTGGAGTACCTGATTGCAACACAGAACAAAAAAGGACTGTGGGACGAGCAGCGGTACACCGCCACAGGCTTTCCTCGTGTATTCTATCTGCGTTATCACGGTTACCCGAAGTTCTTCCCGCTGTGGGCGTTGGCGCGGTATCGGAACTTGCGGAACACCAACAGCAGGGTGGTAGGGGTCGGGATGTGACTTTGGGGACGGGGGACTATCTGACCGTGGGGAATGCCATCGACCCGCGGCCGATATTGATCGTGACTGGACTGGTTCAGGAGGCCCGTATCGCGGCTGGGCCCGGAATGGCGGTCATTTGCTCGTCGAGCAGCCCGACCCAGTTGCGGGCGCTGCTGACGGTGGTGGATCCCGAGACGATTCGCGGCGTGATCTCGTTCGGCGTGGCCGGCGGGCTCGACCCGACGCTGCGCTCCGGCGACGTCGTGCTGGCGACCGAGGTGCTCTCCGGCGATACCCGCTGGGCCGCAGGCCTGTCGCTCGGCGACGACCTGATCGACCGTCTGACGTCGGGCCGCCGCCGCGTGGTGCGCGGCAGCCTTGCCGGCGCCGAGGAGGTGGTCACGAAGCGGTCCTGCAAGGCGGCGCTGCATTCGGAAACCGGCGCCTCCGCCGTCGACATGGAGAGCCATATCGCGGCCGCCTACGCCGCCGAGGCGGGGCTGCCCTTTGCCGCGGTCCGGGTCATCAGCGATCCCGCCCATCGCGCGCTGCCGGCGCTCGCCCGCGCCGCCATCAAGCCGAACGGCCAGATCGATCTCGCCGCCGTTCTGCGCGGCATCGTGCGCAATCCGACCACGCTGCATGCGCTGGTCTCGACCGGCATCGACTTCAACCGCGCGCTGCGTAGCTTGCGCGGCTGCCGCGACTATTTGATCGGCACCGAGCTCGTCGACAGCGAGGTCCTGGTCTCCAAGGCGGCCTGAGCGACTTCCTCGATTCAGTAAAAGACAAAGGCCCGGTCGCGCGACCGGGCCTTTTGTTTTTGTGTCCGTAGCCCGGATGGAGCGGAGCGCAATCCGGGGTTTTGCAATACGGAGGACCGTCCCGGATTTCGCTTCGCTCCATCCGGGCTACAGGACTGCGTTGTGACTACGCGGCAGTCGAAGCCTTCCGAGCGGCCTTCTCCTGGGCGGCGAGGGCCTCGTCCTTGCGGATCTCCGACAGGCGCTTCTGCACTTCCGCCGAGAAGATGTACTGCGCCGGACGCTGCTTGGTCATGTCGATCTCGGGCGCCATCGGGCCCGTGGTCCTGATGCCGCGCAGCGACACCCACATCGCCTTCAGCGGGTGGCTGATGGCAGCGGTCGCAGCCGTCGGCTCGTAGCCGCAATGGGCCATACAGTCGGCGCACTTCTCGTACTTGCCGGTGCCGTAGGTTTCCCAATCGGTGGTGTCCATCAGCTCCTTGAAGGTCTTGGCATAGCCTTCACCGAGCAGATAGCAGGGCTTCTGCCAGCCGAAGATGTTGCGCGCGGGCATGCCCCACGGCGTGCACTCGTATTCCTGGTTGCCGGCGAGGAAGTCCAGGAACAGGCCGGAATGCATGAAGTTCCACTTCTTGCCCTTGCCCATCGCAAAGACGTCGCGGAACAGCTTCTTGGTCTTGGTGCGGTTGAGGAAGTGCTCCTGGTCCGGCGCACGCTCATACGCATAGCCCGGCGACATCGAGACGCCGACACCGAGCTCGACGGTGAGGTCGAGGAATTTTGCAATCTCCTCGGCCGGATGGCCGTCGAAGATGGTGGCGTTGACGTTGACCGTGAAGCCGCGCGCCTTGGCCGCCTTGATCGCGGAGACGGCGCGGTCGAACACGCCCTTCTGCGACACGGCCTTGTCGTGATGGTCCTTCAGGCCGTCGAGATGCACGGAGAAGAACAGGTACGGGGAGGGCGTGAACAGGTCGAGCTTCTTCTCGAGCAGCAGCGCGTTGGTGCAGAGCGAGACGAACTTCTTGCGCTCGACGAGGCCGCGCACGATCTCGCCGATCTCCTTGTGGATCAGCGGCTCGCCGCCGGGGATGGCGACCATCGGCGCGCCGCACTCGTCGGCCGCGTCCCAGCACTCCTGGGCGGTCATGCGGCGGTTGAGGATCGCATCCGGATAATCGATCTTGCCGCAGCCGACGCAGGCGAGGTTGCAGCGGAACAGCGGCTCCAGCATCAGCACGAGCGGATAGCGCTTGCGGCCAAGCAGTTTCTGCTTGAGCAAATAGCCGCCGATACGCATTTCCTTGAAGAAGGGGATAGCCATTACAAGTTTCTTTCTGGGCTAGGAATTCGGGTGGGTCAGCTCGCAGCCAGTTCGGCCGGAAGCCGGAATTCGATGTTTTCCTCGCGGCCCGGCAGCACCGAGACCTTGACTGGTCCGATCCGCCGCATCGCTTCGATCACGTCATCCACGAGTACCTCAGGCGCCGAAGCGCCGGCCGTGACGCCGACGGTCTTGGCATCTTTCAACCACTCCGGATTGAGCGCGCTGCCGTCGGCAATCAAATAACTCGCGACGCCGGCCTCAGTGCCGATTTCGCGGAGCCGGTTCGAGTTCGAGCTATTGGCAGCGCCCACCACCAAGATCACGTCGACCAGCTTGCTCAAGTCCCTTACCGCAGATTGGCGGTTCTGTGTCGCATAGCAGATATCCCGGATATCCGGGCCTTGAATATCTGTAAAGCGGGCCTGGAGGGCCGCAATAATGTCCTTGGTGTCGTCGACCGACAGGGTGGTCTGGGTGATGTAGGCCACTGGCGTATCCGCCTGCAGCGTCAAGGCCTTAACCTCTTCAACGCTTTGGACAAGCAGCACCGGGGCGGGAACCTGGCCCATCGTGCCCTCGACCTCGGGGTGGCCGGCATGGCCGATCAGGATCAGGGTGCGGCCCCTGGAGATGTAGCGTTTCCCCTGATTGTGAACTTTCGTGACCAGGGGGCAGGTGGCATTGAGCACCGGAAGGTCGCGCGCGGCAGCCTCTTCCTCGACGCTGCGGGCGACGCCATGGGCACTGAAAACGGTCACGGCTTTCGGCGGAACCTCGGACAGTTCCTCGACGAAGATCGCGCCCTTGTTCTTCAGGCTCTCGACCACGTACTTGTTGTGCACGATCTCGTGGCGCACGTAGACGGGCGGGCCGTACTTCTCCAGCGCCCGTTCCACGATCTCGATCGCACGCACCACGCCCGCGCAAAAGCCGCGCGGCTGCGCTAGATAAACTTCCATCGGACGCCCATCACGCAATTTGCACCAATCCGCTTCTCAAGTCCCCGGCGGCACTTCGATACTGTCCAATGAGTTGCAATAACCGCACCATTGGTTTCGCGCACGCGGTAACCGCCCACCCTACCTGGGCCCCGGCGCATGGAGGCACAGCACTTTGTGTCAAAAAATCGGCAAAAAGGAAAGACCGGATGAAACCCTGGTTCCGTTACCGTGCGCATCCGCGGTATTATAATAGGGCGTGCGCTCTGAGCAAAATGGCGACATTTGTGCTCACCGCTTCGCCACTTTCCCGCCTCAAGTCACCGGCTATACCGACCGCCCCGCATGATTTTGCCTAGGTCTGTCGCCGTTTACCTCGAACCTTCGTGCGGCGAGAACCACTCAAAACAGCAATAGGTTTCGCCGGGGAACTCCGATAAACAGCGGGCGTTTCCGGCAAGCTGTTAACCGCAGAAAGAAAAGATGCTGCAAAGCGTAGTCGTTGCCATCGTCAGGGCCTGCACCCGGTTTGCCTCCCTCGTCGTCGTTCTCGGGCTCCTGCTTTCGGTCGGGGCGGGTTATTACACGTCTAAGCATTTCGCCATCAACACCGACATCAATTCGCTGATTGCCCAGAATTTGGACTGGCGCCAGCGCGACCAGCAATTCGATCGTGCCTTCGACCGCGACGCGACGATTCTCGCGGTCGTCGAGGCCAGGACGCCGGAGATGGCGACCGCGGCAGCGGATGCGCTCTTCGCCAAGCTGAAGGACAACAAGACCGACTTCCAGTCGATGCAGCAGCTCGGCACCGGCGAGTTCTTTGAGAAGAACGGCTTGCTGTTCCTGCCGACCGAAGAGGTCGGCAAGATCACCAGCCAGTTCGAATCCGCAGCGCCCCTGGTCGAGATCATGGCCGGTGATCCCTCGATCCGCGGCCTGACCGGCGCGCTGGAGACGGGACTTGCCGGCGTCAAGCGCGGCCAGGTCAAGCTCGACAATACCGCGCGGCCCTTCAATCAGATCGCGCAAACGGTCGAGACCGTGCTCAACAAGGGCAAAGCGAGCTTCTCCTGGCGTGAGCTCGTCAGCGACGAGCCGCTGACGGATTCCGATAAGCGCGCCTTCATCGAGTTCAAGCCGATCCTGGACTACAACGCGCTGGAGCCCGGCAAGGGCGCCACCGACGCGATCCGCAAGGCGGCAGTTGATCTGGATTTTGCGAACAAGTACCAGGCACGAGTGCGACTGACCGGTCCGGTCCCGATCGCCAACGAGGAATACGCCACCGTCCAGGAAGGCGCCGTCGTCAACGGCGTCGGGACTGTGCTGGTCGTGCTGCTCATCCTGTGGATGGCGCTGCACTCGTCGAAGATCATTTTCGCGGTGTTCGTCAATCTCTTCGTCGGCCTTGCGCTGACGACCGCTGCCGGCCTGATGATGGTCGGCTCGTTCAATTTGCTGTCGATCGCGTTCGCCGTGCTGTTCGTGGGACTGGGCGTCGATTTTGGTATCCAGTACAGCGTCCGCTACCGCTCGGAGCGCTACAAGCACAACGATCTCTCCGGCGCGCTGGTGCTTGCCGCCAAGCGCTCCGCGGTGCCGCTGTCGCTGGCGGCAATGGCGACCGCCGCCGGCTTCCTCTGTTTCCTGCCCACCGATTACAAGGGCATCTCCGAGCTCGGCCAGATCGCCGGCGTCGGCATGCTGGTGGCGTTCCTCTCCAGCATCACCGTACTGCCCGCAATGCTGAAGCTGTTGAACCCGCCCGGTGAGCAGGAGCCCGTCGGTTATGCCTTCCTGGCGCCGCTCGATTACTTTCTGGAGAAGCACCGTGTGCTGGTCGTGGGCGGCACGTTGCTGCTGGCGCTCGCCGGCCTGCCGCTGCTCTACTTCCTGAAGTTCGACTTCAACCCGATGAACCTGCGCAACCCGAAGGCCGAGTCGATCGCGACCTTCCTCGATTTGCGCAAGGATCCGAACACCGGCGCCAACGCCATCAACGTGATGACCACGTCCGAGGAGCAGGCGAGGCAGGTCGAGGCGAAGCTGGAGAAGGTGCCGGAGGTGCTGCGCGTGATGTCGCTCGACAGCTTCGTGCCGACCGACCAGGCGCCAAAGCTGAAGCTGCTCGCGCAGGGCGCCAAGGTGCTCAACCCCGCGCTCAATCCTGACCAGGTCGACGCTGCGCCAACGGACAAGGAAAACGTCGAGGCGTTGAAATCCTCGGTCGACAATCTGCGCCGGACCGCCGGTGACACGAAGGGCCCGGGCGCCGTCGCCTCGCGCCGGCTGGCGGACGCGCTCGAAAAGCTCGCCAATGGCGACGAGGCCACGCGGAACAAGGCGCAGGACGTGTTCGTCACGCCGCTGAAGATCGCGTTCGGCCAGCTCAGGAACGCGATGCAGGCCGGGCCGGTCACCCTGGCCTCACTGCCCCCCGAGCTCGTCAGCGCCTGGAAGAGCAAGGACGGGATCATCCGCGTCGAGGCGCAGCCGAAGGGCGATCCCAACGACAACGACACGCTGCGCAAGTTTGCAGCCGCCGTGCTCGCTGCCGAGCCGACCGCGATCGGCGGGCCGGTCTCGATCCTGAAATCCGGTGACACCGTGGTGAAGGCGTTCATCCACGCCGGCATCTACGCGCTGCTGGTGATCGGCCTGTTGCTTTGGATCACGCTGCGGCGGTTCGTCGACGTGCTGATGACGCTCGTGCCGCTGCTGGTCGCCGGCGCGGTCACGCTCGAAATCTGCGTGTTGATCGGCCTGCCGCTCAACTTCGCCAACATCGTCGCGTTCCCGCTGCTGCTCGGCGTCGGCGTCGCCTTCAAGATCTATTATGTCGTGGCCTGGCGCTCGGGCAGGACAAACCTGCTCCAGACCAGCCTGACGCGCGCGATCTTTTTCAGTGCGCTGACGACGGCGACCGCGTTCGGCAGCCTGTGGCTGTCGAGCCACCCCGGAACGTCCAGCATGGGCAAGCTGCTCGCACTCTCGCTGGTGACGACGCTTGCCGCAGTGCTGCTGTTCCAGCCGGCCCTAATGGGCAAACCCCGCAATCTCAGGGAGTAGGCAGATGTCGCCGACCGGGTCGGCGGCGTTCTTCTGACCGGGCTTGGCGGTGGTAGCGGTCTTCTGGGCTGCGGGGGCAGGGGCCGGCGCTGGGGCGCTGGCGCCGGTCGTGCCGCCTGTTGTCGGGCCGCCTGTGGTGCCGCCGTTGTTGCCTTGGGCTTTCGGCGCCGCGCCGGTGGGCTTCGGCGCGCCCTTGGCCATTGCGTTGGCGGTGCTCAAAGGAATCGGCGGGGCGACGCGGGTCCAGGTCTCGCCGCCGCAGAGGAAGCCCATCACGCAGCCCTTGATTTCGAGCTGGTCGGTGCCGACGGTCGTGATGGTTGCGCTGTAGAGCTGGCCGTCCTTGGCGTTGTAGACCTGCCCTTCCCACTGATCGACGCCGGGCTTCTTCTTCATGTCGATCAGGGTCGCCATGCCCAGCGTCGGCCTGGTCTTTTTCGACGCATCCGGATTGTATTCATCGCGGCCGCCGGGCTGTTTTTCCCAGGAAACCGCGCCCCACATGCTGCCATTGCATTGGGCAACACGAATGTTGGCGACGGCGTCGGCGACCCGCCAGTCGCCGGTCGGGTCGGCGGCGAGCGCGGGTGTCAGGCAGGTGTAACCACCAGCCAGTATTAGTCCGGTGTAAAGGGCTAAACGCATGATAGTTCCTTGGCAGTGCAACATGGTTTAAAGCTGTGCTTGCGAAGATGGTCCGAAAAAGGGCAAAAGGCCGCACAGACCGTTTTCGGTAACGGTCCCTTTTCAGTTGACGAGCCGGCCCTCAAGCGAAGTATGTAGCGGATGCACAGCCCAAATCCAGACATGTCTCAGCTATTCGCGGACCGTCAGGCCCAGCGCAGCACCCTGCATAATCGGTATCTGAACGAACAGTTCGTTCGGGTTCTCAAGACCATCGGCTACGATGTCGGCTTCCAGAAGGGGCAGGGGCAGTACCTCTACGATCGCGAGGGGGCGCGCTATCTCGACCTGTTGTCCGGCTTTGGCGTGTTCGCGATCGGACGCAATCATCCTGTCATGCGCGAGGCGCTCAAGAGCGTGCTCGATGCCGACCTGCCCAATCTGGTCCAGTTCGACGTCTCGGTGCTCGCCGGCGTGCTCGCCGAGCGGCTGCTGAAATACGTCCCCTATCTCGACAAGGCGTTCTTCGCCAATTCCGGCGCCGAATGCGTCGAAGCGGCGATCAAGTTCGCGCGCGGCGCCACCGGCCGTCCCGGCATCGTCTATTGCGCCCACGGCTATCATGGCCTGACCTACGGCGCGCTGTCGCTGACGGGTGATTCGAACTTCCGTACCGGCTTCGAGCCGCTGCTGCCCGGCTGCACCTCGATTCCGTTCAACGACCTCGCCGCGCTCGAAAAGGCGCTGGCCTCGCGCGAGGTCGCGGCCTTCGTCGTCGAGCCGATCCAGGGCAAGGGCGTCAACATGCCCACCGACGAGTTCCTGCCGGGCGCTGCCGCACTCTGCAAGAAATACGGCACGCTGTTCGTCGCCGACGAGATCCAGACCGGCATGGGCCGCACCGGCCGCTTCCTGGCGGTCGAGCACTGGAACGTCGAGCCCGACATGGTGCTGCTGTCGAAGTCGCTGTCCGGCGGCCACGTGCCGGTCGGCGCCGTGCTGACGCGCAAGAGCATCTTCGACAAGATCTTCAACCAGATGGACCGCGCGGTGGTGCACGGCTCCACCTTCTCCAAGAACGATCTGGCGATGGCCGCGGGCATCGCGACGCTCGACGTCATGGAATCCGAGAAGCTGATCGAGTCCGCCGCCAAGCGCGGCGCCGAGCTGCGCCTGGCGCTGACGCGCATGGTGCCCGGCTACGAGCTGATGAAGGAAGTGCGCGGCAAGGGCCTGATGATCGGCGTCGAGTTCGGCCCGCCGAAGTCGCTGCGGCTGCGGGCGTCCTGGAACGTGCTGGAAGCTGCCAACAAGGGCCTGTTCTGCCAGCTCATCACCGTGCCGCTGTTCAAGGACCACAAGATCCTCACGCAAGTCGCCGGTCACGGCAGCCACACCATCAAGCTGCTGCCGCCGCTCACCATCACCGAGGAAGATTGCGGCTGGATCGAGCGCGCCTTCGACGACGTCATCGCCGGCAGCCACAAGGTCCCCGGCGCGATCTGGTCGCTAGGCAAGACGCTGGTGGACAACGCGGTGCGGCGGTCGGCGTAGATTCGCCGATCTATCTCAGCGGTCGTCATTGCGAGCGAAGCGAAGCAATCCAGTATCCCTCTGCGGATGCCGGCTGGATTGCTTCGCTCCGCCAGCTACCCCTCTACATTCGCCTTCATCGCCGCCTCGAACTTGTCGACGAACTCGGCGAGCTCGTCGGCGCCGATATCGCTGACGGCCCAGAAGTTCAGGCCGCGATTGCCCCAGCGGCGGCAGTTGAAGCCCTGCATGGTCTCGGTCTTCGGCGCGCGATATTCCGCGTTCGATGTCTGCGATACGAACAAATTGATCACGTGCTGCCGGCGCTTGTAGACGACGGCGCCGATGGCGCGGGCGTCGATATAGTCGAGCCGGCCGCCGACCAGCGTGAAGCCTTGCGCGGTGAGATCGATCACGGGCGGGGCGACGTCGAGCTTGCCGTTGAACCACGGCTTCACGGTGTGCTGGTCGGTGGAGACCACGTCGATGAGATGGCCGGCCTGAAGCGAGCGCAGATGCGCGGAGACGACCTCCGACAGGATGCGCTGCTGGTCGTCCTGGCGCAGCACCACGGCGACGACGCCGGAGGCGGCGAGCGCGGAGACGGCCGAGCCCATCGCAAAGCCGCGCAGCACGGAGCGGCGGGTCGGTTGCCGGCGCTGCGGCTGTGGCAGCGAGGCTTCGATCCGGGCGCGCAGGCTAGCCGGCGCGGCATAGCGCAAATCGGTGTCGGCGAGCACGCGCTGCATCTCGCGTTGTGCGGCAAACTCCGCGGCGCAGTCCGGGCAGCTGGCAATGTGGGCTTCGACCTCTCGCGCGTGGCCGGCATCGAGCTCGTTGTCGAGCAGCGCGTGAAGCAGGATTTTTGCTTCGTCGCAGGTCATCTCGAGTGCTCCTCTTCCGCCGTCCAGGCCGCGCGCAGCATGGCGCGGGCGCGGGCGAGGCGGGACATCACGGTGCCGACGGGGGCGCCGACGGCCTCGGCGATTTCACGATAGGACAGGTTGTTGATCTCCCGCAGCACGAATGTTTCCTTGAACGGTTCGGCGAGCGTGTCGATCAGCTTGCGGATGGCGCCGGCATCGCGGCTGCGCAGCACTTCGGTCTCCGGGCTCGCCTCGCTCTCCTGCCAGATCGGCGTCTGCTCGGCGGCGCCGGGCGTGTCCTCGATCGCGCTGGGCCTGTGCGCGCGCCGAGCATACTCTGCGTTGCAGACGTTGCGCAGGATCGCGAACAGCCAGGGCTTCATCGCCGGCCCGCGATAGCTGTCAAAGTGCTTCAGCGCGCGCAGATAGCACTCCTGCACCGCGTCCTCGGCATCGGAGGCATCGCGCAGCAGATAGCGCGCGAGCGTATAGACGTCGTCGAGATAGGGCAGCGCGGCTTCGCGGAAGCGCTGCGCCTTCTGCAAATCGTCGTTGGCGGGCATCGCTCCTCGCTTTGCCTCTTGTTCTGCGCGTCGCGTTGTTTCGTCCCTGTTCGTTTCGTCCCCGTGTGTGACGGAAGGCACACGAGCCCGGCCGGCGTGGGACCACCGGCCGGGCAAGACGTTGATGCCTTGGTTTGAGACGTTACTCAACCTTGATCATCCCCGTCATGTGCGGGTGCAACGAACAAAAATATTTGTAGTCGCCCGCATTGGTGAAGGTGAACGAGAACTTGTCGTCGGTGTCCAGGGCCTTGGACCTGAACTTGCCGGCCGACACCACGGTGTGGGGGATGTCGTCCCGGTTGGTCCAGGTCACGGTGGTGCCGAGCTTGATCTTCAACTCGGCCGGCTGGAAAACGAAATTGTCGATATGCACTTCCATGTCGTCGGCACGGGCCGTCGTTGCGGGCAACAGGATGGCCGCGACCACGGCGACACCGAAGTCGCGGCGATTGAGTGTTTTCATTGTCAGCTTCCGTTCAGCCTTTTTCCGTTCAATCCTGGATCAACCCTGCAGCGGCGTGTCGATGATCGCGAGCCGTTGCTCGTTCTGCTTGAAGTTGATGCTGGCGACGCCGAGCATGCCGCGCAGCTTTGCGTCCTCGACCTTCATCGGTCCGGGCGAGGGCGCGGTCCCCGGCGCCGGCTGCGGGAACGCAGTCGAGCGCGCGGTGTGGAAGGTGACGTTGCCCTCGACCTTCTGCATCACCTGATGGATATGACCGTTCAGCACGGTAACGGAGCCGAAGCCTTTCACGTGTTCCAGCGCGCGGCCGCCGTCCTCGGTGCCCCAGCCCCATTCGGGATAGACCGTCCAGAGCGGGATGTGCGCGAACAGCACGATCGGTGTCGATTTCGACTTGCCGCGCAGATCGTCCTCGAGCCAGGCGAGTTGCTCGGCACCGAGATTGCCGAGACCGCCGCCCTTGAGGTCGACGACGTTGACGAGGCCGATGAAGTGTACGCCGCTGGCGTCGAACGAATACCAGCCTGCACCCTTGGTGCCGCGGCCGTAACGCTCGCGATAGAATTTCACCTCCTCGTCGAGAAAGTCATGCTCGCCAGGCACGTAGTGCACGTCGAGCTTGCTCTGCGAGATGATGCGGTCGGCATTGTCGAACTCGGCGGCCTTCGACAGATGCGTGATGTCGCCGGTGTGGATCATGAAGGAGGGTTTGGCCGGCATTGCGTTGATCTTGTTGACGGCCTCCTCCAGCGTACCGAGCGCGTTGGGGTTCGCCGGCTTGTCGAAGCCGACATGGCTGTCGCTGATCTGGAGGAAGGTCATGCCGGGCGCGGCCGCGGTGGCGGCCTGCGCGGAATCGATGATGCCGAGCGAGCGCGGCACGCCGCCCGTGATGGTCCAGAGCACCCCGGTGCCGGCCCAGGTCATGCATTCCAGCACCTTGCGGCGGCTGACGCCGTCCCCGTGATCGTGTCCGCTCATCGCACGTCTCCACTTCGCCCGGAATTGGGCTTCGGGGAGGTGATTGGGGGAGGGGGAGACTTATTCCCGGATGCGATGACGTTTTCGTGAGGTGGGGGTCTCGTGTCCCGGACGCGGTGCAGCGCCCAAAAGCGCGTTCACGCGCGTCTTCGACGCGTTATGGCGGTGCGCCGCAGAGCCGGGACCCACGCGGCTCGGGTTGTCTGGGCCCCGGCTCTGCGCAGCAGCGTTGCACGCTGTAGCGCGTCCGGGGCGCGAGACTTACTTTGAAAAATCGCGCACGGCGGCTACCACGCGTTCTGGCACTTCCTGCGCCACGCAGTGCCCGGCGTCCTCAAAGACCATCGTGCTGACACGCGGAATCAGCGACACGGCGCGTCGCGCCATCTCCTTGTAGATCGGTCCCGACTTCTCGGAAGTGGTGACGCCCACCGGGCAGTCGATCTCGGTGAGCGAGACAAACGGATTGCCGCGGGCATCGCCGACATAGACCTGCTCCATCGCCTCGTAGATCGGACGCAGGATTGCGAATTCGATCTCGGGCGTGCAGCAAAGCCGAACCCGGCCATTCTCCAGCGGCACGAAGCCGTGGCGCACATAGGCCCGCAGCGATGGTTCGGTCCAATCGGCAAACGCCGGCGCTGTGCGGTAGCGCTCGAACACGGTGTCGGCACTGTCGAATTCGGCCCGCCGGCGCAGCGTGCCCTGCACGCGGGTGAGCGAGTCTTCGCTCAAGCCTCCGGGCCGCGCCGCGCGCGGGTCCATCACGGTCGGCTCCATCACGAACAGGCGCGTCAAGCGTCCTGGCCGAAGTTTCGTCGCGAGCAGGAGATCGGTCGCGCCGGCGCTGTGGCCGATGCCGTAGACGTCGCGCAGATCGAGCGCATCGATCACCCGGCAGACATCCTCGGCATAATCAAGGAAATGATAGGCATCGGGCTTGTGGCTCGCGCCGTGGCCGCGGCGGTCGAGCGCATAGACGGTGTAGCTCGATGCAAGCTCGCGCGCGACCTCGTCCCAGACGTCGGCGACGAAACCAGTGCCGTGCACGAGCAGCGCGGGCGACCTCCCGCTCTCGCCCCATCGTAGCATGGCGATCTGCGCGTCAGTGGGGCCGATGGAGAAGCGATGTGGATTGATCATGGGGACAGGATGCTACTTCGCATCCTCCAAAATCATCGTCGCGCCCTTCTCGGCGATCATCGCGGTCGGCGTATTGGTATTGCCTGACGTTATCGTCGGCATGATCGACGCGTCGATAATGCGCAGGCCGCTCAGGCCATAGAACCGCAGCCGTTCGTCCACCACCGCCATCGGATCATTCGCCGCGCCCATCTTCGCGGTGCCGACGGGATGGAAGATGGTGGTGCCGATGTCGCCGGCGGCCTTGGCGAGCGAGGCATCGTCGTCGCCGACGGTGGGACCGGGCAGATATTCGCTCGGGCGATATTTGGCCAGCGCCTTCTGCTGCATCAGTCGCCGCGTGGTGCGGATGGCGTCGGCGCCGACCTGGCGGTCGTCGTCCGTTGACAGGTAGTTCGGCGCAATGATCGGCTTCTCGTCCGGGCTGGCCGAGCGCAGCCGCACCGTGCCGCGCGAGGTCGGCTGCAGATTGCAGGCGCTCACCGTGATCGCAGGGAAGCGGTGCAAGGGATCGCCGAACTTGTCGAGCGACAGCGGCTGCACGTGGAACTGGATGTTGGCGCGGGCGCGCGTCGCGTCGGAGCGCGTGAAGATACCGAGCTGCGACGGCGCCATGGTCAGCGGGCCGCGGCGGCGGAAGGCGTAGTCGAGCCCCATCAGGCCACGGCGGAACAAATTGTAGTAGGTCTCGTTCAGCGTGCGCACACCCTCGACCTTGTAGATCGCGCGCTGCTGGAGATGGTCCTGGAGGTTGCGGCCGATTCCGGGCTTGTCCATCACGATGTCGATGCCGAGCGGCGACAGCCAGTCGGCGGGGCCGATGCCGGAGCGATGCAGCACCTGCACTGAGCCGATGGAGCCTGCCGAGAGGATCACTTCGCGTTTGGCACGCGCCTCGATGACCTCGCCATTCTGGATGAAGCGCACGCCGACGGCGCGGCCCTGCTCGATGATGAGACGGTCGACCAGCACGTTCTTCTCGAGCCGCAGGTTGGGACGGTTCAGCGCCGGCTTGAGGAAGCCCCGTGCGGACGACCAGCGCCGGCCGCGCTTCTGGTTGACGTGGAAATAGCTGGTGCCTTCGTTGTCGCCGGTGTTGAAATCCGGAATGCGCTTGATGCCCATCTCCTCGGCGGCATCGCCGACGGCGTCGAGAACGGCCCATGACAGCCGTGGCGCCTCGATGCGCCAGCCGCCGCCGGTGCCGTGATGTTCGCTCGCGCCGAGGAAATGATCCTCGAGCCGCTTAAACAGCGGCAGCACGTCGTCATAGCCCCAGCCGGTCATGCCGAGCTGGCGCCAGTGGTCGTAATCGGCGGCCTGTCCGCGCATCGAGATCATGGCGTTGATCGCCGAAGAGCCGCCGATCACCTTGCCGCGGGGATAGGCCAGCGAGCGGCCGTTCAGGCCCGGCTCGGCCTCGGTCTTGAACATCCAGTCCGAGCGCGGATTGCCGATCGCGAAGAGATAGCCGACCGGAATGTGGAACCAGATCCAGTTGTCGTCGCCGCCGGCTTCGAGAATGAGGACGCGATTCCCTGATACGGCCGAGAGGCGGTTGGCAATAATACAGCCGGCGGTGCCGGCTCCGACGACAATGTAGTCAAACTCACCTTCGAGACGCCTCGGCATTCTGCTTCCACCCAAACAGGCGTCATGCCCGGGCTTGTCCGGGGCATCCACGCGCTTTCCGTCTAATAGTCAGACGTGGATGGCCAAGACAAGCTGGTGACAAGCCCGGCCATGACGAGAGCACAGGGGACCCTCGATCCACGGGAGTTAGGTGGACTGGTGCTTGCATGGTAGACAGTCCTGTATTCCCAACAAGGCTTGAGACCCTCCATGCCCATCGTGAACCGCGTCGCCGACCTCCAACCCGATATTCAGGCCTGGCGCCGGGACATCCACCAGCATCCGGAGCTGCTGTACGACGTTCACCGCACCGCAGCATTCGTTGCGGACCGGCTGCGCGAGTTCGGCTGCGACGAGGTCGTGACCGGCCTCGGGCAGACCGGCGTGGTCGGCGTGATCAAGGGCAGCAAGCCGGCCGGGGACGGGCTCAAGGTGATCGGCATGCGCGCCGACATGGACGCGCTGCCCGTCGACGAGCAGACCAACCTGCCTTACGCCTCCAAGACTCCGGGCAAGATGCACGCCTGCGGCCATGACGGCCACACCGCGATGCTGCTCGGTGCGGCCCGCTACCTCGCCGAGACCCGTAACTTCGCCGGTGATGCTGTGGTGATCTTCCAGCCGGCCGAGGAGGGCGGCGCCGGCGGCGCGGCCATGGTCAAGGACGGCCTGATGGAGCGCTTCGGCATCGAGCAGGTCTACGGTATGCACAACGGCCCGGGCATTCCGATCGGCTCGTTCGCGATCCGGCCGGGTCCGATCATGGCTGCGACCGACGAAGTCGACATCATGATCGAGGGCCTCGGCGGCCATGCCGCGCGTCCGCACAAATGCGTCGATTCCGTGCTGGTCGGCGCGCAGGTGATCACCGCGCTGCAGTCGATCGTCGCCCGCAGCGTCGATCCCCTGGAATCGGCCGTGATCTCGATCTGCGAATTCCACGCCGGCAATGCCCGCAACGTCATTCCGCAAACTGCGACGTTGAGGGGCACCATCCGCACGCTGTCGCCTGAGGTGCGCAAGCTGGTCGAGAAGCGCGTGCGCGAAGTGGTGGCGGGCGTGGCGCAGATCACCGGCGCCAAGATCGACCTGCACTACAAGCGCAACTACCCTGTCGTGAACAACCACGCCGCGGAGACCGAGGTGGCGCGGCGCATCGCCAGGAACGTTGCCGGCGAGGCCAATGTGCACGAGATGCCGCCGCTGATGGGCGGCGAGGATTTCGCCTACATGCTGGAAGCGCGGCCCGGCGCGTTCATCTTCTGCGGCAACGGCGACAGCGCCGGTCTGCATCACCCCGCCTACAATTTCAACGACGAGGCGATCGTGTTCGGCACGTCCTATTGGGTCAAGCTGGTCGAGGAATCGCTAGCGGCGTCTTAAGGCCGAACCCCGAAGCACAAACGAAAAGGGCCCGTGCGTCGCACGGGCCCTTTGTCTTTGAGGCGCGTGATCGGCTTCAGAAGATCCGCGAGAAGATCACATACAGCGTGGCCGACAGCGCGATCGCGCAGGGCAGCGTCAGCACCCAGGCCATCAGCAGGTTGCGGATGGTCGCCATCTGCAGGCCCGAGCCGTTCGCGGCCATGGTGCCGGCGACGCCGGACGACAGCACGTGGGTGGTCGAGACCGGCAGGCCGAACACGTCGGCGGCGCCGATCGTGGCGGCGGCGACCAGCTCGGCGGAGGCGCCCTGTGCGTAGGTGAGATGGGTCTTGCCGATCTTCTCACCGACGGTGACGACGATGCGCTTCCAGCCGACCATGGTGCCGAGGCCGAGCGCGATGGCGACGGCGACCTTCACCCAGGTCGGGATGAACTTGGTGGCGCTATCGAGGCCGCCCTTGTAGGCGTTCAAGGTCGCGACCTCTTCCTTGTTGAGGTCGTTTTCCTTGTCCTTCATCAGGAAGCGGATCGCTTCCGAGGTCAGGTACATGTCGTTACGGGTGTTGCCGACCACTTCCGCCGGCACCTTGTTGAGCGAGCCGTACTTCGCGACCTGGTCGCCGACATCCTTCACCAGCACCGACAGCGAGGGGTAGGTGCCTTCGCTGATGTGGTGCGAGGTGATGTACTGCGTCACCGCAGGACGGGGATCGCCGATGATCGAGTGACCGGCGCCCTTGGCCGCGATCACCTTGGAGGCTGCGTCCGAGACCTTCTGGAACTGGGCGACCTGGCTCTCCGGCAGCGCGCGGTTGAGCGCGTAAGCGGTCGGCACGGTGCCGATCAGGATCAGCATGATCAGGCCCATGCCCTTCTGGCCGTCGTTCGAGCCGTGGGCGAAGCTGACGCCGGTGCAGGTTGCGATCAGCAGGCCGCGGATCCAGAGCGGCGGCGCCTTGTTGCCTTCGGGCGCGGCATAGAGCGCAGGGTTGCGCACGATGAACTTGAGCAGCAGCAGCAGCACGGCGGCGCAGATGAAACCGAACAGCGGCGACAGCAGCAGCGCGTAGCCGATCTCGGTGGCCTTGCTCCAGTCGACGCCCGAGGTGCCGTCGCGGCCGCGCATGACGGCATTGGCGATGCCGACGCCGATGATCGAGCCGATCAGCGTGTGCGAGGAGGAGGCGGGCAGGCCGAAATACCAGGTACCGAGGTTCCAGATGATCGCGGCGATCAAGAGTGCGAACACCATGGCGAAGCCGGCGCTGGAGCCGACCTGGAGGATCAGCTCGACCGGCAGCAGCGAGACGATGCCGAACGCGACCGCGCCGGAGGACAGCAGCACGCCGAGGAAGTTGAAGAAGCCCGACCACATCACCGCGAATTCAGCCGGCAGCGAATGGGTGTAGATCACGGTCGCCACCGCGTTGGCGGTGTCGTGGAAGCCGTTGACGAATTCGAAGCCGAGCGCGATCAGCAGCGCGACGAACAGGAGGATGTAGGGCAGGAAGGTCGTCACCTTCGTGCCGGTCGCGTTGACGTCGACATAGATGCTGTAGGCAACGAAGAGCAGGCCTGCGGCAAGGATGCCGAAGAACAGGATCATCGTGAGCGGGTTAAAACCCTTGTCGAGATTGGGCCTGGAAGCCGGCTGGACAGGCGTCGGATCGCCTACCGCACGGTCGAATGCAACATCTGTCATTTTTGGACGCCCCTTAACTAATTTGAAGGGCTATTGTCCGCGATGGATTTGAAGGCTGGATGACAACTGCGTCGTAAAGTCGCTTTCCCTCCAGTATTTGCCAGTATTTAGGCGGCGCGCGGGGCTTTCTTCTGTAAACCGGCCGCAATCTTCAGGTCTTCGACAAAGCGCTGATATTCCAGCACTTTGGCTTCCGGATCGGGCAGTCGGAGCAGATAGGACGGGTGCACCGTCACGAGCGCCTTGCGCCCGTCGGGCAGGTCTATGAGCCGGCCACGGGTCTTGCCGATCGGGGTGATCTTGCCGAACACGCTCTGCGCGGCGGTGGCGCCCATCGCCACGATGAGCTCGGGCTGGATTGCCGAAACTTCCCGCTCGTACCATTGCCGGCACGCCCGGATCTCCGGCGTCGCCGGCTTCTGGTGCAGACGGATCTTTCCGCGCGGCACGAATTTGAAGTGCTTGACCGCGTTGGTGACGTAGACCTTGTTGCGGTCGACGCCGGCTTCCTGAAGCGCCCGATCGAGCATCTGGCCGGCCGGGCCGACGAACGGATGGCCGGCGAGGTCTTCCTTGTCGCCGGGCTGCTCGCCGACCAGCATGATGGTCGCGTCTTTCGGGCCCTCGCCGAACACGGTCTGCGTCGCGTCCTTGTAGAGCGGGCAGGCGCGGCAGTGCGCGGCCTCCTCGCGGAGCGCTTCGAGATCGTCGGCAGCCAGCTTGCGTGGCATCGGAGCCTCCGGCCGCTTCTGGGGCTTGTGCGGATCGGTTGCGGCATTGGCGATCATGGCGCCGGTCATGCGCTCGGCGTCCTCGATCAAGGGCTTAATGATCGACGCCTCGGGCAGGTTCCTCCAGTATTTCTTCGGCATCTCCGTCTGCATTGCCTTCACCTTCAGCCGCGCCGGATTGAAGATGCTGGCGTAGTAGCGCCGCCAGGTTTCCTCGAGCCGGTCTTCGCCGGGTGCTTCGTTCTTGCTCACGCCCGACGTGAACGAGAGCGCGTGGCCATCCCAATGCGCACACAGATCGGGTGTCAGGATCGACCAGGGCATGTCGGCGAAGCGCTTGGCGAAGAACGGTGCGGCGAGCTCGACGATGTAATGCTCCGGCTCGAACCAGGCGACGTAATGCGCCGCGCGTTCGCGGCCGATCTCGCGGAAGCGCACGAAGGCATGCATCTTGTGCTCGTCGCGATGAACCGCTCGTGCCATCGCCGTGACCTGCGCGACATCGGGATCGGTCGCGACCTCGATGAGATCGTGATTGTCCTTCAAGCGCCAGAGCAGGCGATAGAGGATCGCAAAGCGCTCGCCGTCGCGATGCAGGATCGCGGCCTTGGCGAGCTCGACGAATTTTGCCGAGACGTTGAAGGTGCCGTCGTTCACCTCAAGTATCGGAGACGGCGCGGGCGGTGCGAACAACTCGGCTTCGCCGCCTTGTACGGTCCAGGTGACATCGGTCGGCTGCACATGATGCAGCACGAGCGACCGCGCGGCTTTGCGCCAGCCGTCGAAATCGGTTTCGGTGTCGAGGGTGATGTACTGCATCAGAAGCCAAACCCCAGTTGTGTTGCCTTCGGCTTGAACCGTTCGATCAGCCGCGCCTCGTCGAGGCGGTGCGGCGCGGGCCGGTGATCGCTGAGGACGATGAAAGGCAGCGCCTTGTTGCGGGGCACATGCAGCCGCGCGAGATCGGAGAGGCGGATCGTGGTGGTGCGTCGTGTCGCGATGATGCGTTCGACCGCCTTGGTGCCGAAGCCGGGCACGCGCAACAGCTCCTCGCGGCTGGCGCGGTTGACGTCGAGCGGGAAGCGGTCGCGATGGCGCAGCGCCCAGGCGAGCTTCGGATCGATGTCGAGCGGCAGCATCGCGCTGTCGTCAACGATCTCCGCAACGTCGAAACCGTAGAACCGCATCAGCCAGTCGGCCTGGTAGAGCCGGTGCTCGCGCAGCAGCGGCGGCTGTACCAGAGGCAAAGCGCGGCTGGCATCGGGGATCGGGCTGAAGGCGGAGTAATAGACGCGCCGCAGCCTGTAGGAGCCGTAGAGATTGGCGCTGGTGTGCAGGATGGTGTGATCGGAGGCCGTGTCGGCGCCGACGATCATCTGCGTGCTTTGCCCGGCCGGTGCAAAACGCTGCGGCCTGGCCTTCGTCTTTGTGCTGCGGTTTTCCTCGGCCTCGTCGAGCTTCAGCCGCAGCCGGCCCATGGTGCGGCGGATCGCGCGCACATCCTTTTCCGGTGCGTATTGCTGCAGGCTCGTCTCCTCAGGCATCTCGATGTTGATGGAGAGGCGATCGGCATATTTGCCGGCTTCCGCGATCAGCGCGTCGTCGGCCTCGGGAATGGTCTTGAGATGGATGTAGCCGCGAAAGTGATGCTCCTCGCGCAGTTTGCGCGCGACGCTGACCACCTGCTCCATGGTGTAGTCGGGGCTGCGGATGATGCCGGAGGAGAGAAACAGGCCCTCGATGTAATTGCGCCGGTAGAAGTCGAGCGTGAGCTTGACCACTTCGTCGATGGTGAAGCGGGCACGCGGCACGTTGGAAGAGGCGCGGTTGACGCAATAAAGGCAGTCGTAGTTGCAGGCGTTGGTCAGGAGCACTTTGAGCAGCGAGATGCAGCGTCCGTCCGGCGCGTAGGAATGGCAGATGCCCAGGCCCGGTGCGGTCGAGCCCATGCCCCTGCCATCGCTGGAATCCCGCTTCTCGGTGCCGCTGGAGGCGCACGACGCGTCGTATTTGGCGGCATCAGCCAGAATCTCCAGCTTGCGTTGTACGTCCATCGTGGAATCCCTTTGATTCAGCTTACGAATCCGGATGAGCACCAATTCGATTGACTCCCCGGCCGCTGTTAGCTTTATATTAGAACATATCATGAACAAATGAGCCAGCCGCAGGTTCTTATTTTTGAGAACCTCGGCAATCACCTCTGAAGGAGCGGCGTATATGAGCGGCGCACGGATGAACGCGCTTGCGACCTTGCGCGGCCAGATCGAGCGCATCGAGACGGCGGAGGTCGTGCATCAGCACGATCGCGTCGCGCTCGGCCACGGCGAGGTCGACAGCGCGCTGAAGGGCGGGCTCGCGCGCGCGGTGATCCACGAGGTGTTTTGTGAGGGCCGGCAGGGAACCGCTGCGACGGGTTTTGTCATGGGGCTTGCGGGGCGTGTCTCGCGGCGCCGGCCGCTGCTGTGGGTGCGGCAGGATTTTTCGGAACTCGAGACCGGCGCGCTGTCGATGAGCGGGCTTGCCGAGATCGGTCTCGATCCGCGCCGCGTGGTGATGGTGCGCGCCGCCGATGTCGAGAGCGCGTTGCGGACCTCGGCCGATGCGCTCGCCTGCGACGCGCTCGGCGCCGTCGTGCTCGAGCTCTGGGGTGAGACGCGGCAGTTCGATCTCGTGGCGAGCCGCAAGCTGACGCTGGCCGCGCAATCGTCCGGTGTCACCGGCCTGATGTTGCGGATGGCCGCGCAGCCGCTGCCCTCGACCGCGGAGACGCGATGGATGCTGCGCGCGGCGCATTCGCCGCCGGGCCCGGCATGGAGTGCCTGGGGCGCGCCGCGCTTCGATGCGGAGCTCTTGCGCAATCGTCATGGCCCGTGCGGCCGGTGGATCATGGAATGGAAATGTGATGAGTGCCAGTTCTCTGAACCGTCGACGTATCCTCAGCCTGTGGCTGCCGCGCCTGCCCATCGATCGGATTCAGCGGTTCTTCGGCGCGCTGGGTAAGACCAATGATCCGAGCATCGTTGTCATCAAGGACAACAATGCGCTGGTGATCCATGCGCTGGACGAAGCCGCCGAGCGCCTCGGCTTGTATATCGGCCAGCCCCTGGCCAATGCGCGGGCGATGTGTCCGGACTTGAAAGTGTTCGACGCCGATGTCGTGGCCGATGCGAAGACGCTCAGCGACGTCGCCGACTGGTGCGACCGCTTCACGCCGCTGGTGGCGCTCGATCCGCCGCACGGGCTGTTTCTGGACATCACCGGCTGCGCGCATCTGTTCGGCGGCGAGGCTGCGTTGTTGCAGACCTTCGTCCGCGCGCTCGCCCGTCAGGGTTTTGCCGTCAGCGCGGCGATCGCCGGCACCTCGGTCTGTGCGCGCACGCTGACGCGGCAGGCCTCCGGCACCATCGTCGCCGATGGCGGGGAGGCGGCGGCGATCAGCCGGCTACCGGTATCCGCGCTCGGTGCGGGCGAGGCCATCACCACTGGTCTGCGCCGCGCCGGCCTGAAAACCATCGGCGATGTCGCCTCGCGCGAGCCGCATGAGATCACGGCGCGGTTCGGCGCGCGGTTCTCCACGCTGCTCGCGCATGCGCAGGGGCATGGCGATGCCCCGATCAATCCGCGCAAACCGCTGCCGGATTACATCGTGGAGAAGCGCTTCGCCGAACCGATCGCCACCGACACCATGATCGCGATGACGCTGTCGCGGCTCGCCGATACGCTGATCGCGTCCATGGAGAAGCAGGGCAAGGGCGCGCGGCGGCTGGAAGCCGCCTTCTTTCGTACCGACGGCGTGGTGCGCGCGATCATGGTCGAGACCGGGCGGCCTGTGACGCAAAGCAAAGTCATCGACCGGCTGTTCCGCGAGCGCCTCGATGCGCTCGCCGATCCGCTGGATCCCGGCTTCGGCTTTGACATGGTGCGGCTGTCGGCGAGCCGCACCGAGATCGTGGTGCAGGAGCAGCGCGATCTCGACGCCCATGTCCATGACAATGACGAGCTCGCCGCGCTGATCGACCGCATCGCCGCGCGCATCGGCGGAAAGCGCGTCGTCGTGCATTTGCCTGAGGATACCCATATCCCGGAATGTGCGGTGCTGGCCGCGCCGGCCCAGCACCATCTCGCCGTGGCCATGCAGGCCGAATGGCCGGCGCGCGCCGAGAGCGAGCCGCCGCAGCGCCCCCTGCGGCTGTTCGACAGACCGGAGCCGATCAAGGTGCCGTTCGCGACCGTGCCGGACGGCCCGCCGCATCAGTTCACCTGGCGGCGCGCGCTGCATGCGGTCGTGCGGGTGGAAGGGCCCGAGCGTATCGCGATGGAATGGTGGCGGCAGGACGGCAAGCAATTGACGCGGGATTATTTCCGTATCGAAGATGCCGAAGGCCTGCGCTTCTGGATCTTTCGCGACGGTCTTTACGAAGGAGAGGTGTTCGACGACGAAGGCAAACCCATTCCCCCCAACTGGTATGTGCACGGTCTCTTCGCATGACCACGCCCGCTTATGCCGAGATCGGCATCACCACCAACTTCTCTTTCCTGCGCGGCGGCTCGGATCCGCGCGCCTATGTGCATCAGGCGAGCATCCTCGGCATTCCCGTGATCGGCATTGCCGACCACAACACGCTCGCCGGCGTGGTGCGCGCCTACAAGGAGCTCGACAATGACAAGGTGCTGTACAAGCCGAAATTGCTGATCGGCGCGCGCATCGTCTTCATCGACGGCACGCCCGACATTTTTGTCTATCCGCGCGACCGCGCCGCCTATGGCCGGCTGTGCCAGCTCCTCACCAGAGGCAAGCGCGGCGACGACATCACGCGGATCGAGAAGGGCGAATGCCATCTCTCTTTTGCCGACCTTCTTGAGTTTTCCGAGGGCCAGCTCCTGGTCCTGACGCTGCCGCATCGCTTCGAGCCCGCGCAGGCGCTGGATGTTCTCGCCAAGCTTAAGGACAGCCGCGCCGAGGGCGTGTGGCTGGCGGCGAGCCTGGTCTATCGCGGCGACGACCGCCGCCGCCTGGCGCGGCTCGATGATCTCGCCGCCAAAGCAAACGTGCCGCTGCTCGCAACCAACGAGGTGCTCTATCACCATCCCGGCCGCCGCCCCCTCCAGGACGTGCTCACCTGCATCCGGGAAAAGACCACGATCGAGGCGGTCGGACGGAAGCTCGAAGCCAATGCCGAGCGCTTCCTGAAGACGCCACGCGAAATGTCGCGGCTGTTCCGAGATTTTCCCGAGGCGATCGCGGAGACCATGCGCTTTGCGGGCAAGATCGATTTCACGCTCGACCAGCTCAAATACCAGTATCCGGACGAGCCGGTGCCGCGAGGCAAGACCGCACAAGGGCATCTGGAGGATCTGACCTGGGCGGGCGTGCAGACATATTTCGGCGGCAACATCGATGACAAGCTGCGCGCGACCCTGAAGAAAGAGCTCGCACTGATCGCCGAGCTGAAATACGCGCACTACTTCCTCACCGTGCACGACATCGTGCATTATGCGCGCAGCCAGAACATCCTGTGCCAGGGGCGGGGATCGGCGGCGAACTCGGCGGTCTGCTACGTGCTCGGCATCACCTCGGTCAATCCGACCAGCGTCGATCTCCTGTTCGAGCGCTTCATCTCCAAGGAGCGGCTGGAGCCGCCTGACATCGACGTCGATTTCGAGCATTCGCGGCGCGAGGAGGTGATGCAATATGTCTATCGCCGCTACGGCCGCCACCGCGCCGCGATCATCGCCACCGTGATCCATTACCGCCCGCGCAGCGCCATCCGCGACGTCGGCAAGGCGCTGGGCCTGACCGAGGACGTCACCGCCGCGCTCGCCGACACCGTGTGGGGAAGCTGGGGCAAGGGCCTCAACGACATGCAGGTCAGGCAGGCCGGGCTCGATCCCAGCAATCCCATGATCAACCTTGCGGTCGAGCTCGCGACCGAACTGATCGAATTCCCGCGCCATCTCTCCCAGCATGTCGGGGGCTATGTGCTGACGCAGGACCGGCTCGACACCTATGTGCCGATCGGCAACGCCGCGATGGACGACCGCACCTTCATCGAATGGGACAAGGACGACGTCGACGCGCTCAACATGATGAAGGTCGACGTGCTCGCGCTGGGCATGCTGACCTGCATCAGGAAATGTTTTGATTTGATCGACCACCACAAGGGCAAGCGCTGGGTGCTGGCGAGTGTCCCTCAGGACGATCCCAAGGTTTACGACATGCTGTGTGCTGGGGAATCCCTCGGCGTGTTCCAAGTCGAGAGCCGCGCGCAGATGAACATGCTGCCGCGCCTGAAGCCGCGGACCTTCTACGATCTCGTCATCGAAGTCGCGATCGTGCGCCCCGGGCCGATCCAGGGCGACATGGTGCATCCCTATTTGCGACGGCGTAACGGGATCGAGAAAGTGACCTATCCCTCGCCATCGCCCGAGCATGGTCCCGCGGATGAGCTCTACAAGGTGCTGCACAAGACGAAGGGCGTGCCGCTGTTTCAGGAGCAGGCCATGCGCATCGCGATCGAGGCGGCGAAATTCACCTCCGAGGAAGCTAACGGCCTGCGCCGCTCGATGGCGACCTTCCGCAATGTCGGCACCATCGGCCAATACGAGGAGAAGCTGATCGGCAACATGGTCGCGCGCGGCTACGATGCCAACTTCGCCAGAAGCTGTTTTGATCAGATCAAGGGCTTTGGCTCCTACGGTTTTCCGGAGAGCCATGCCGCGAGCTTCGCGCAGCTCGTCTACATCTCGTCATGGCTGAAATATCATCACCCCGATGCGTTCTGTTGCGGCCTGCTGAACTCGCAGCCGATGGGCTTTTACGCGCCGGCACAGATCGTCGGCGACGCCCGCAAGAATGGCGTCGAGGTGCGCGATATCGACGTATCCTGCAGCTTTGCGCAAAACACGCTGGAGAATACCGATGGCAAATACTGCGCCGTGCGCCTGGGCTTCCGTCAGATCGACGGCTTTCACTGGCTCGATCCCGATGAGGAGTTGCTCAAAGAGGCGCAGGCGAAACGGCAAGGCAAGGTATACGTCACTCAGAAAGACTGGGCCGACCTGATCATCGATGCCCGCAACAGCGGTCCCTTCACCTCGCTCGAAGACTTCGCCCGCGACACCGGGCTGCCCAAGCGTGCGCTGATCCTGCTCGCGGATGCCGACGCGTTCCGCTCGCTCGGCCTCGACCGCCGCGAGGCGCTGTGGCAGGTGCGGCGGCTGCCCGACGACGTGCCGCTGCCGCTGTTCGAGGCCGCGACCGCGCGCGAGCAGCCGGACGAGCACGCAAAACCATTGCCGGAGATGCCGCGGGCCGAGCAGGTGGTCGCGGACTACCAGACCATCCGGCTATCGCTGAAGGGCCATCCGATGGAATTTTTGCGCGAGATGTTCTCGCGCGAGCGTGTGGTGTCCTGCAGGGACATCAGCCATGAGAACGAGCGGCGCCGCGTCCGCTGCGCCGGCGTGGTGCTGGTGCGGCAGCGGCCGGGCAGCGCCAGCGGCGTCGTGTTCATGACGCTGGAGGACGAGACCGGCATCGCCAATGTCGTGGTGTGGCCCAAGATCATGGAGCAGTACCGCAAGGAGGTGATGGGCGCGCGCCTCATCCTGGTCGAGGGCTATATCCAGAGCAGCCCCGAAAAGGTGACGCATCTCATCGCCCAGCGCATGGTCGATCGCTCGCACGATCTGGTCGGTCTCGCCAACGACGCGCTGAGCCGCAAGCATCCGGTGCCGGCAGGCGCCGACCTGATCGAGCCCCTCAACGACGATCCCCGCGCCCATGCGGATATGCCGGCGCAAAAAATCCGCCACCCCCGCAACGTCCGCATCCTGCCGCCGTCGCGGGATTTTCATTGAAGATGTGACGCAGAATGCCGCCACACCGTCATTGCGAGCGCAGCGAAGCAATCCAGACTGCCGCCTGTGGAAAGACTCTGCGCTCGCAATGACGAGCTTGTTGAGCCGGGCCGTGTCACACTCTCGGTGTCATACCCCGCGAAAGCGGGGTATCCAGTACGCTGCGGCTTCTCGGCACTAGCCGAGCCGTCTCTGGAATACTGGGTCGCCCGGTCAAGCCGGGCGACGACAGTGTACCCGCTCTAAAAATTCACCCGGTTCGAGATCGCGCCGTCCACGACGAGATTGGAGCCCGTGGTGAACCCCGACACCGGGCTTGCCAGAAACACCGCCGCGCTTGCGATCTCCTGCGGCGTTGCCATGCGGCCCGTCGGGTTGCGCTTCATCGCGTCGTTGTAGCGCTCCGGCATCTTCTGCTCGATCATGTTCCAGACGCCGCCCTTGAAATAGACGGTGCCCGGCGACACCACGTTGACGCGGATTTTCTTCTTTGCGTATTGCCGCGCCAATCCCTTGGCCATGTGGATCAGCGCCGCCTTGATCGGGCCGTAGGAGCTGGCGAGATCGGCCTGCGCTGCCGAAATCGAGGAGATGATGACGACGGCGGCATCGCCGCTCTTCTCGCCGCTGGCCTCGAGGAACGGCCGCGCGGCGTCGAACGCATGCACGGCGCCGAGCACGTCGAGCCGGAAGTTCTGCTCCCAGGATGCCGCATCATGGCCCTGCGCCATCGCGCCGGCATTGGCGAACAGCAGGTCGATGCCGCCGAGCTCCCTTCCAGCAGTCTCGATCCAGGATTTCAGCGCCGCGCCGTCGGTGACGTCGACCGGTCCGCCGCTGGCGCGGACCCCGCTTGCCTTGAGTTCAGTGACGGTCGCCGCAACCTGATCCGCGTTGCGCGCACACACCGCGACGTTGCTGCCTTCGCCGGCGAGCGTGGTTGCAATCGCCCGCCCGATGCCGCGCGTGCCGCCGAGGACGATGGCGTTCTTGCCTTTGAGACCGAGATCCATTGTTTGGTTTTCCTTTTTGTTGGTGCAAAGAGTGTAGCGGTTTCGAGAGACATGCTGAACTCTCCAATTCGTCATTGCGAGCGTAGCGAAGCAATCCAGAAATGCATCCGCAGAGACAGTCTGGATTGCTTCGTCGCAAGGGCTCCTCGCAATGACGACGCGGAGAGGAGGTTCCCTCATTCCGGTGCCGCCCCCACCGGCGGGCCGCCGGGCGGGCGGTGCAGGAAGGTCAGCGACACGTAGGCGCCGGCCCAGGAGCCGATCGCCGCGAAAGCGACATAGAACGGGTTTTCGGTGTAGCTGATCACGGCGTAGGAGGAGAGCAGGTACCAGACCGCGCTCCAGTTCGCCGCCGGCACGCGCTTGCGCGCGATCACGGCCGAGGTGAACATGACATAGACTGCGTCGGTGGCCGCCGTTGCGATGAACACGGCGCCTGCGGTGAGGGGATCTACGGCGGCCATTGCATTCCTTTCTGCGATCATGACATGGTCGCGAAAACTACAGCATGATCCAGAAAATGCGCAGCGGATTTCCGAAAGGATCATGCTTAAATCTGAAAGGGAGAGAAGCGGTCATGCAAAGCCCCGCCGATATTCTTAGGGATCTCTGGGCCTCCATCGGCGGCGACAAGGCCGCGCTCGAACGCGTGCGGCTGACCGGCGAGGAGCCGCAGATTCCGTCCTCGTTTCGCGTCGCCGTCGCCGGACAGACGACGATCGCCGCCGCCGGCCTTGCCGCCGCCGAAATCTGGAGACTGCGCAGCGGGGAGACGCAGGACGTCTCCGTCGACATGCGCCACGCCGTCGCCGAATGCCGTTCGGAGCGCTATTTGCGCCTCGATGACAACCCGCCGCCGCCAGCCTGGGACGCCATCGCCGGTGTCTACAAGACCGGCGACAACCGCTTCGTCCGCTGTCACACCAATTTCCCGCATCACCGCGACGCCGTCTGCAACGTGCTCGGTTGCGAGCCCGAGCGCGACAAGGTTCAGGCCGCGTTGATGCAATGGAAGGGCGAGGATTTTGAAACTGCGGCCTATGCCGCGGGCGGCGTCGTCGCCCTGATGCGTTCCTACGACGAATGGTCCGCGCTGCCGCAGGCGCGCGCGCTCGCCGAACTGCCGCTGGTCTCGATCGAGAAGATCGGCGCGGCCCCACCCAAGCCATGGCCGCAGGGATTGTCGAACGGCGATCGTCCGCTTTCCGGCCTGCGCGTGCTCGATCTCTCGCGCGTCATCGCAGGCCCCGTTGCCGGCCGCACGCTCGCCGCGCACGGCGCGGATGTGCTGCTCGTCTCGGGGCCGGAGCTGCCGGCCATTCCCTGGCTCACCATCGACACCGGCCGCGGCAAGCTCACCACGTTGGTCGAGCTGAAGAGCGAGGCGGGCAGGGCGCAGTTGCGCGAGCTGTTGAAGGGCGCCGACATCTTCTCGCAAGGCTATCGTCCGCGCGCGCTTGCAGCCCTCGGGTTCGCGCCGGAGGATGCAGCGAACATCAATCCCGGCATCGTCTATGTCACGCTATCGGCCTATGGCCATGCCGGTCCCTGGGCGGAGCGGCGCGGTTTCGATTCACTGGTGCAGACCACGACGGGCTTCAACCACGCCGAGGGGCAGGCCGCCGGCATCGATAGTCCCAAGGAATTGCCGGCGCAGATGCTCGATCATGCCACCGGCTATCTGATGGCGTTCGGTGCGATGATGGCCAAGGCACGCCAGGCCCGCGAGGGCGGGAGCTGGCACGTGCGCGTGTCGCTGGCGCAGACCGGACGCTGGCTGTGGAATCTCGGCCGGCTCGATGGCGGCCTGGACACCCCGGATCTTACGGGCGAGGCCGTACATGCTGCATTCATCGAGCCCATGCCATCTGGCTTCGGCACGTTGAAGGCGGTGCGCCATTCTGCGCTGCTGTCGACCACGCCGGCGCGATGGAGCCGTCCGGCGATGCCGCTCGGCAGTCATCCGCCACAGTGGCCGGCGCGAAACTGACGTGAAGCTGACGCGATGCAATATTTTAACGCAAACGGAAAGGTGGCTGGCGTTTTTTAGGTTGTTTGAAATCCCAATTCAGCACTATTAGCGCGACCGATAAGGCAGGCGTCTGCCGAGATCGTCGCAGACTTGACCGGGCCCCATGGTAGTTGAAAATACCAAGCGATTGCAGGTGTTTACAAAACAACGGGTGATCACATCCGTAGTTTTACTGGCACTCGCCTGCGCCGGTGCCTATGGCTTCCTGCGTGCGGGGGCCAAGGAAAAGAGCCACTCCGAGGTCTCCAGCCAGTCGCGCAGGAATGCGCAGAATTTCACGCCGACGCCGTCCGAGTGGGCGACGCTGACGATCGAGCCGGTCAAGGCCAAGACCTTCCGGGCCGAATATGTCACCGAGGGCAAGGTTGCGGTCGATGAGGATCGCTCGACGCCGGTGTTCTCGCCCTATGCGGGCCGGGTGACCAAGCTGCTCGCCAAGCCGGGCGAGATGCTGAAGCAAGGTCAACCGCTGTTCACGATCGAGGCCGCCGACACCGTGCAGGCCCAGAATGATTTCATCGCGGCGATGACCTCGCAGAACAAGGCGAAGTCTGCGATCGATCTTGCCGACATCCAGTTCAGGCGCGCCAAGGACCTCTATGAGGGCCGCGCCATTCCGCTGAAGGACTATCAGCAGGCCGAAACGACCCAGGTCCAGGCGCAGAACGACGTGCGCTCCTCGGGGACGGCGCTGGAAGCCGCGCGCAACAAGCTGCGCATCCTCGGCTTCACCGACGAGACCATCAAGGCATTCCAGGACAAGGGCGTCATCGATCGGGAGATCACGATCTACTCGCCGATCTCCGGCACCGTCGTGCAGCGCAAGATCGGTCCGGGCCAATACGTCAATTCCGGCGCTAGCGATCCGGTGTTCGTGATCGGCGACCTCTCCACGGTCTGGCTCACCGCCTTCGTGCGCGAGAGCGATGCGGCCGCGGTGTGCATCGGCCAGGACATCAGCGTCAACGTGATGGCGCTGCCGGGCCACCCCCTGACCGCCAAGATCAACTATGTCGCCGCCGCTATCGATCCCAACACGCGCCGCCTGCTGGTTCGCGCGACCATCGACAACAAGGACGGACTGCTCAAGCCGGAAATGTTCGCCAACGTCACGATCTATTCGGCCGGCGACCGTGCCGCGCCGGCGGTGCCGAAGCAGGCGTTGATCTACGAGGCCGACAAGGTCCGAATCTGGGTTGCGCGCGAGGACAAGTCGGTCGAGCTGCGCCAGATCAAGATCGGCCTCATCAATGGCAATTTCGTCGAGGTTACCAGCAATCTGAAGCCAGGCGAGCAGGTCGTCACGAAGGGCAGCCTGTTCATCGACCGCGCGGCGTCCGGTAGCTGATCGACGACCCAAGAAAATTGAAGACCTGAATGGATCGTCTCGTCGCCCTTGCCGTCAACCGGCGCTTCCTGATGGTCGGGATGTTCGTCGCCGTGCTGATCGGCGGCGTGATCGCGTTCAACCAGCTCAACATCGAGGCCTATCCCGACCCGACGCCGCCGATGGTCGACATCGTGACGCAGAGTCCGGGCCTGTCGGCGGAGGAGATCGAGCGCTACATCACGATTCCGATCGAGACCCAGGTCGCGGGTCTGAAGAACCTCACGACGATCCGCACCATCTCGCTCTACGGCCTCTCCGACATCAAACTGCAGTTCTCCTTCGCCTACACCTATGACGAGGCGCAGCAGCAGGTCTTGAACCGGCTGGCGCAGCTCGCGCCGCTGCCGGGCAATGTGCAGCCGCAGATCTCTCCGCTCAGCCCGATCGGCGAAATCTTCCGCTACCGCCTCGTCGGTCCGCCGAACTACAGCGTGCTCGACCTCAAGACCATCCAGGACTGGATCCTGCAGCGCCGCTTCCGCGCCGTGCCCGGCGTCATCGACGTCACCGGCTGGGGCGGCAAGAGCAAGACCTACGAGCTCCAGGTCGATTTCAACAAGCTCGTCGCCAACGGCCTGACGCTGCCGCAATTGCTCCAGGCGGTCAGCAATTCCAACGTCAATGTCGGCGGCAACACCGTCAATATCGGCCAGCAATCGGCCGTGGTACGCGGCGTCGGCCTGATCCGTTCCATCGACGATCTCGCCAACACCATGGTCTCGCAGACCAACGGCAATCCGGTGCTGGTCAGGGACGTCGCCACCGTCACTGTCGGTCAAAAACCCCGTCTCGGCATTGCCGGCCTCGACGATTCCGACGACATCGTGCAGGGCATCGTCCTGATGCGCCGCGGTGAGCAGAGCTCGCCAACCATCAAGCGCGTCCACCAGCTCGTTCAAACCATCAACGATTCCAGCATCCTGCCGCCCGGCGTGCGCATCGAGCGCATCTACGATCGCGGGGACCTGATCGACCTCACCACCCACACCGTGTTGCACAACATGGTGGTCGGCATCCTGCTCATCGTACTGTTGCAGTGGATGTTCCTCGGCGATCTCCGCAGCGCGCTGATCGTCGGCGCCACCATTCCGTTCGCGCTGTTCTTCGCCGTGATCATCCTGGTGCTACGCGGGGAATCCGCAAATCTGCTGTCGGTCGGCGCGATCGATTTCGGCCTCATCGTCGACGCCACCGTCATCATGGTGGAAGCGATCTTCCGCCGCCTGACGCAGACCACGCCGGTGTCGGAATCCGAGCAGATGTCGCCCGAGACGCTGTTCGGCATGAAGAGCCACGCCATCCTCAGCGCCGCCGCCGACGTGTCGCGCTCGATCTTCTTTGCCGCCGCCATCATCATCGCGGCGTTCCTGCCGCTGTTCACGCTGTCCGGCGTCGAGGGCAATATCTTCGGGCCGATGGCGCGTACCTATGCCTATGCGCTCGCCGGCGGGCTGCTCGCGACGTTCACGGTGACCCCGGCGCTGTCCGCGATCATTCTGCCCGCGCATCTCGAGGAGACCGAGACGAGGGTCATGCGGATCCTGCACCGGATCTACATGCCGGTGCTGAATTGGGCCGTCGCCAACCGCGGCATCATGCTCGGCGGCGCGGTCGGTCTCGTGCTGATGACGGTGGCGCTCAGCCGCCTGCTCGGCCTCGAATTCCTGCCCAAGCTGGAAGAGGGCAATCTGTGGATCCGCGCCACGCTGCCGCCGACCATCTCGCTCCAGGAGGGCAACACCTACGTCAACGAGATGCGCAAGCTGATCCGTGCCCGGCCCGAGGTGGAATCCGTGGTGTCGCAGCATGGCCGCCCCGATGACGGCACCGACGCGGCCGGCTTCTTCAACGCCGAGTTCTTCGCCCCCCTCAAGCCCGCGAGCCAATGGCCGGGGACGCACGACAAGGAAGAGTTGACCGCGCAGCTGTTGAAGCAGCTCGACGATCGCTTCCCCGGCGTTGAATTCAACTTCTCGCAATATCTCCAGGACAACGTCTCCGAAGCCGTCTCGGGCGTGAAGGGCGAGAACTCGATCAAGCTGTTCGGCAGCGATCTCCAGGCGCTCACCGACACCGCCAACAAGATCAAGTCGGTGCTGGCGACAGTGCAAGGCGTCACCGACCTTGCGGTGTTCACCTCGCTCGGGCAGCCGACCATTCAGATTGACATCGATCGTGCCAAGGCCGCGCGCTATGGGCTCGCGCCCGGCGACATCAACGCCACCATCAAGGTCGCGATCGGCGGCGATACCGCGGGCGATCTCTACGAGCCGGGCTCCGATCGTCACTTCCCGATCATCGTCCGCCTCGCGCCGGAATATCGCAGGAGCGCCGAGGCGATCCAGAATTTGCGCATCGGCGCGCCTGGCCCCAACGGCACCGTCACGCAGATTCCCCTGAGCGAGGTCGCCACCATCAGCCTCGTCTCCGGTGCCGCTTACATCTATCGCGAGCAGCAGGAACGCTATCTGCCGATCAAGTTCTCGGTGCGCGAGCGCGACCTCGGCAGCGCGATCCGCGAGGCGCAACAGAAGGTCGCCGAGCAGGTGCAGCTGCCGCCCGGCGCGCACATGGACTGGGTCGGCGAGTTCGGCAATCTCCAGGACGCCATCCGCCGGCTGTCGATCGTGGTGCCGATCTCGCTGGCGTTGATCGGCGTGCTGCTCTGGTTCAATTTCGGCTCGATGACCGACACGCTGCTTGCCATGAGCGTGATCCCGATGGCGATCTTCGGCGGCGTGCTCGGTCTCTTGATCACCGGCACCGCCTTCAGCGTCTCCGCCGCGATCGGATTCATCGCGCTGTTCGGCATTGCGGTCATGGACGGCATCATCATCCTGTCGCAGTTCAACCAGCTCATCGAAGAAGGCATGGACCGCGTGAGCGCGGTGATACGCACCGGCGAGTTGCAGCTCCGGCCGGTGCTGATGACCTGCGTCGTTGCCGGCGTCGGCCTGCTGCCGGCGGCGCTGTCGGAAGGCATCGGCTCGCAAGTGCAGAAGCCGCTCGCCGTCGTCGTCGTCACCGGCATGATGCTCGCGCCGGTCGTGATCCTGGTGACCTTGCCGGTCCTGATCTCCTTCTTCTCCCGCCGCGCGCGCTGATCGCGCGCCGTCGCCGCGCCTCAGAATCCGTAGAGACGCGCGGGATTGTCGACCAGGATCTTCTTGCGCACCTCCGCATCCGGCGCCCACACAGGAAGCTGGTTGAGGAGCCGGCCGTCTTCGATCTGATAGAAGGGCGCGATGTCGGTGGGCTTGCGTCCCTCGACGGGGCTGGAATCCGGATGCGGCCAGTCGGTGCCCCAGACGATGCGGTCCGGGTTCGCCGCAATCAGCGCCCGGGCATAGGGCACCATGTCCTGATAGTCGGGCGCGAGGTTCGACGAGCGATAGGCTCCCGAGATCTTCACATAGGCCTTGCCGGATTTGACGAGCGCGATCAGGTCGGAGAATCCCGGCTGCTCCAGTCCGAGCGACGCCTCAAGGCCGCCGAAATGGTCGAACACGGCCGGTACGGGCGAAGCCAGCACGAGCTCCTTGATCGCCGAGATCATCGGCAGCGTGGTGTAGAGCTGCACGTGCCAGCCGCGCGCCTTCATGCGCTCGACGGCGGCGGTGAAGCGCGCGCGGCCGACATTCGGATCGCTGACGCCGCCGGTGGCGAGATTGATGCGACTGCCGCGAAAACCGTCCGCCTGCATCGCGTCGAGCTGTGCTTCGGTCGTCTTGTCGTCGATCACGGCCACCCCGCGCGCTGTCGCGCCGCGCGCCTTCATGCCGAACAAGGTGGAGGAATTGTCGGTGCCGTAGACGCTCGGCGTAACGATCACCACGCGCTCGATATGCAGCGCCTTGTGCAGCGCCGCCATTTCCTCGGGGCTTGCCGGTTCCGGCGTATAGACGCGCCCCGCGAAGAACGGAAACTTTTCGACGTCACCATGGATGTGCGTGTGGCAATCGCAGGCAAGGGCCGGAACGTCGAAATCGACCGGCGTCGCGGGCTGCGACGCACGGGCGTGAGCTTTGTTGGTCATGGTTACTCCGGCGGCAAGGGAGGCAAGCAGGACGCTGCGTCGGTTGAGCACGGTTTCTCCCCTGCTTCGTTATTTGGAGGTGGTATCGGAACTGTATCACATCAGCCGGATAGCCGCTTCGCTTCGCTGCATAGCTGCTCGACAAGATCCGCAAGCCGGCGTGAGCCGTCGATGCGCACGACCGGGCAAGGCAGGCCCGCGAGCCAGGCCTCATCTTTTGTGAGACTGCGGCCCTCGCGATCGCCGGCTTCGTAGCGCGAGGCCCATTCGACGAACGACTCCGTCTCCTCATGACGCCAGCCGCCCTGTGCGACGGCATCAGCTCCGAAATGCGTAGCCTCGCGGCCACGCAGGCGCTGCAAGCGAAGTTCGCGCGGCGTCGTCACAAAGACGACAAGATCGAAGAACGGGACGAGCTCGTCGCCCCAGCCGGTGACGGTTCCGCTCAGCACCCAGTCGAGACGCGGCAGAAACATTTCGCGCATCAGGCGCAGACGCTCCGCGGCAGGGCGTGTCGTCTGGTAGGGCGGCGCGGTCGGCAGCCAGAAATAATCGTCGCTGTCGTGATGCGGCAGCGCAAGCCGGCCGGCGAGCGCGCGACCGAGCGTCGTCACGCCGGAGCCCGAAGCTCCCATCAGATGGATGCGGCGGCTCTTCATCGGCATCAGGCCAGACGATTTGAAACTACTGCCCCGACGGCGTGCGCAGGCCGTGCCAGGCGTCGCGGACCTGCTGGTAATGAACCTCGGGCAGATAGTCCGGCGTGTTGAGGCTAAGCGTCTTGACGTCGAGATGGCCGACGGCGCTGAGCAGCGTGTAGGAGGCGATGACGCGGTCGCGCAGTGCGCCGATCAGGCGGGCCTTGGCCTGGATCAAATCGGCCTGCGAGTTCAGCACGTCCACCGTCGTGCGCTGCCCGCCGGCGGCCTCGCGCTGCACGCCCTGGAGCGCGACGGTCGCCGCCTTCACCTCTGATTCGGAAGCGGAGACCGTGATCTTGGCGCCCTCATTGGCGACCCAGGCGCTGGTCGCCGCCGTGCGCGCCTGGTTGCGGACCTGGTCGAGCACGAGCCGGCTCTGCGCCGTGATCTCCTTGGCCTGTCGGGTCTGTGCGGCGGCCTGGCCGCCGTCGTAGATCGGCGCGGTGACGTTGGCGACGATCGAGGCCTGGTCTTCGGCGATGGTGCTCAGCGTCGGGTCGTTGCTGCGGCTCTTGCTGGCACTGCCCTGGAGACTGGCGCTCGGCAGCAGCGCGCCCTCGGCGACGCGGATGTTGGTCGAGGCGACATCGACGTCGAAGCCCGCCGCCATCACCGCCGGGTGCTGGCGGATCGCCGTCGTCAGCGCATCCTCGCGGCTCTTCGGCAGATAGCGGTCGACGACTTCGGCGGGCCGAAGCTGCGATGGCGCATTGCCGATCACCTGCGCGTAGACCGCCTGGCTCACCGCCAGCGCGACTTCCGCGGCGTTGAGATCGGCGAGCCCCCGGCTGAGCCGCGCCTCGGCCTGGGCGCTGTCGGTCGGCGTGACGTCGCCGGCGTTGAGGCGGCGCTGAGTGACGGCGAGCGTCTCGCGCAGGAACGCGACGTTGGAGCGTTGCGCCTCGACCAGTGACTGGTTGGCGAGCACGTTGGTGTAGGCGGTGACCGCGTCGAGCAGCACGCCCTGGCCGACATTGCGCAGCGCCTCGCGGCCGGACTGCACCTGAAGTTCCGCAGCGCGGACGCTGTTGGCGGTGCGGAACCCGTTGAACAGGGTCTGCGTCACGGTGACGCCGATGATCCACGGCTTCAGATTGGCGGTCTGGATCGTGTTGTCGGGCAGCAGATTGCGCACCGATTGCAGGCCGGCGCTGAGGCTTGCCACGATCTGCGGCCGGTAGCCGGCGAGGGCCTGCGGCACGTTTTCATCCGTGGCGCGTTGCCGCGCGCGCTCGGCATTGAGCTGCGGGTTGGTCTGGTAGGCCTTGGCGAGCGCCTCAGGCAGGGCTTCCGCCCATGCGGCGGGGGGCAGGGCGCAACAGAGCGCCAGCGTGGTCCATGTCGCAAGCACAGGACCCACGCCCGATCGATGCCGCGTCATCACGCGACCAACTCTGGCGGCACGCCCAATCATGTAATCCTGCTAAACCCCGGCTGTCCGCCCCCGCCGACGGTGGCCTCTTAACTGTTTAACCAGCCGGGGTCCCGCAGGCAAACTGCCGCGGGGAAAACCCCCATCTATTCCGTGCTTGTTGCAGGTGCGTCACAGGGTTTCTGCACCAGGGCGGCGAAGCCTTACACCAGCCTGACCGCTCGCGGGCATTACCGGTTCTTGTTGACAGGCTTGCGCTTCTCGATGAACGCCGCCATGCCCTCGGAGCGGTCCTCCAGCGCGAAGGTCGCGTGAAACAGGTTGCGCTCGACGCTCATGCCTTCGGCGAGCGTGGTCTCGAAGGCGCGGTTGACCGCTTCCTTGGCCATGGCGACGGCGGGCCGCGACATCGATGCGATCTTCTCGGCGGCTTCCATGACCTCGTCCATGAGCCTGTCGGCGGGCACGATGCGGCTGACGAGGCCTGAGCGCTCCGCTTCCGCCGCATCCATCATGCGGCCGGTGAGGCAGAGGTCCATCGCCTTCGACTTGCCGATCGCGCGGGTCAGGCGCTGGGTGCCGCCGATGCCGGGAATGGTGCCGAGCGTGATTTCGGGCTGGCCGAACTTGGCGGTGTCGGCGGCGATGATGAAGTCGCACATCATGGCGAGCTCGCAGCCGCCGCCGAGCGCATAGCCCGCGACCGCGGCGATGGTCGGCTTGCGGCAGCGCGCGACGCGGTCGCCGCCGATCGCGGCGAAATCCTCGGAGAACATGTCGATGAAGCCTTTCGGCTGCATCTCCTTGATGTCGGCGCCGGCGGCAAAGGCCTTCTCGCTGCCGGTCACGACGATGCAGCCGATGGCGTCATCGGCCTCGAGATCGTCGACGGCCGCGGCGATCTCGCGGAAGACGCCGAAGGAGAGCGCATTGAGCATCTTCGGCCGGTTCAGCTTGATGATGCCGACCGCGCCTTTGCTCTCGACGATGATGTGTTCGAACGTGCTCATGCTCCACCCACGCGTTTGATTGGGCGGGCAATGTGCCCGCTGGCGCGGTGGGCTTCAAGGGCCGAAAAGCTGTCGGAACGAGGCCGTCCGGAACGCGCGGCGAGACGCGCGTTCCGGACGAGGTCCCTCACCCCAAAATCAGGCCAAAAATCAGGCCAAGCATCAAGCGAAGAACATGCGTGCGGCAGACGCCAGCGTCAGCAGCGTGCCGACGCCGATGAAGATCTTGCCGATCAGCGAGCTCTGGTCCCAGGCCGAACTGTGGCTGCTCGCCATCACCGGCGCAGGCCGCGCGTCGGTTGCGGCGATCACCGCCTTCTGTGCCGGCGGGTCCTGTTGGAGGGCGCGGTCGATGTCGTTGAGCTGATCGGGCGCCACCACCTGAGCCTCGTCATTCGGCGCGGTGGTATTATCGGCTGCAGCCTGAACGTTGTCGTTGGCGCGGCCGGTCAACGCGGAGGCCGCGGCAGCCGTCGGCGTATCGGCTGCGGCGATCTGCGCGTTGGCGTTGGCGACTGCCGGCGGCATCTGGCTCAAGGCCGGCACGTCGTTTTCGGCCTTCGCCGCGCCGTCCTTCTTGTCGGCCTTGTCGTCGGATTTCTGCGCCGTCTTGCCGCTGTCGCGGTGGCGCGATGCATGGCGTCGCTGGTTGCTCGGCTTGACTGCGTCGGCCTGGTTGCTCGCGCTGTCCGATTTGCTGCTTGCGGCTGAACTCGGTGCCGCCTGTGCAGCGGCTCCGACCAGCACGAAAAGGCCGGCAAGAAGAATCAGTGCGGCGCGCCCGCTGGCTTTCATCATGTTGACGATCTCCCCAATTCCGCCTGTCCCGGGACCGAACAGAGCCCCTGGGGCGTGACCACAGCGGGGCAAAAAATGGGAATCTTCGGGCTATCCCGGGCAAAAGCGGGGCAAACCGCCGCCTCGCAACCGGCCGCCGGATGCGGACGGGACCGATCGGTGTTATGAGCCGTCGCGGGTTTCGACGGCCGCATCGCGTGGCGAGGCACGGCGCAGATCACGAAGTCGTGATCTTTCTGGTGCCGGCGTAACAAACTGAAAGAGCTGCCGAATTGCATGGTGAGGGCGCGTGCGCGGACGTGAGGACGAGTGGACCGGCCTGATGCGGTCGGCCATGGCAGGCGATGATGCGGCGTATCATCGCCTGTTGAAGGCGGTCACGCCTGTGCTGCGCGCTGCCGCAAGGCGGGGTCTGGCGCGGGCCGGGCAGCCTCCCGACCAGGCCGAGGATATCGTGCAGGAGATTTTGTTGGCGGTGCATCTGAAGCGGCACACCTGGGACAGCGAAGCCCCCTTCGCCCCGTGGCTGTTTGCGATCGGGCGCAACAAGCTGATCGATGCGCTCCGGCGGCGGGGCCGGCGGGTCTTCGTCAACATCGACGATTTCGCCGAGACGCTGCCGGGCGAGGCACCGCAGGAGACGGCCTCGGCGGCCGAGGTCGCAACGCAGCTCGACACGCTGCCGCAGCGCCAGCGCGACGTGCTGCAGTCGATCGCCGTCGACAGCGCTTCGATCAAGGACACGGCGTCAAAGTTTTCGATGAGCGAAGGTGCGGTGCGGGTCGCGCTGCATCGCGGACTTGCGGCGCTGACTGCCAAACTGCGGGACCACTAGTCATGGATACCGATCAACTCATTCGCTCGCTCGCGGCCGACAACGCCCATCGCGCGCCGCGCGTCGGCGCCGTGCTGACGATGGCGCTGCTGGTGGCGGCGCCGTTCTCGATCCTGATCTTCGCCAGCTTTCTTGGCGTGCGGCCCGACGTGATGACCGCGATGCATAATCCGTTCTTCGACACGAAGTTCGCGGTCACGCTGTCGCTTGCGATCCCCGCGATCATCGTCAGCCTGCATCTGTCGCGGCCCGAAGCCTTGATGCGCGGCTGGGGCTGGCTGCTGCTGCTTCCCGTCGGCCTGCTTGCGGTTGCGATCGGCAGCGAGACCATGATGGCTCCGGCGATGCCGATGACGATGCGGCTGGTGGGCAAGAACTCCCGGGTGTGCATGCTCGCGATCCCCGCGATGTCGCTGCCGCTGCTTGCGGGCGCGCTGTTCGGCCTGCGCCACGGCGCGCCGTCGCATCCTGCACTCGCCGGCGCGCTCGCCGGCCTGCTGTCGGCTGGCCTTGCCGCAACGCTCTACGCCTCGCACTGCACCGACGACTCGCCGCTGTTCGTCGCGACCTGGTACACGATCGCGACGACGCTCGTGACCGCGATCGGCGCCTACGCGGGTTCGAAAGTTTTGCGCTACTAGCGGTGGCGGCCTCACGCCACCGGCGTCGTGCCCTGCTGCATGCGGTGGAAGCGCAGCACCTGCTGCGCGGTCGATGAGCGCAGGGCCTCGTAGGCATCGCGCAGCGTCAGCATGTCGGTCTTCGAGCCGCCCGAGAGCTTTTCGCGCATGGCGATGATCGCGCGGACGCTCGACCATTGCATGCCCGCGACCTTGGCGAGGACCATCACGCCCTCGTTGCGGCTCTCGATCATCATGTTCTCGGCGGTCTCGACCGCGACGCCCGCGAGCGCCGCGAGCCCCGCATTGGTCTCGTCGAACTTGCCCTGCTCGGCGAAGCTGGTGACCTGGAATTCGTTGAGACGACCATCCTCGTGCAGCGATCTCACCAGCGCGCGCGCCATTTCGGTCTGCCTGGTCATGGCGGCGGCGCGGACCCGCTGGGTCGCTTCCTGGACCACGCTGGACACTTCGTCCGCGAGCTCCGGATGCGCGGTCTCGAGCTTCCTGCGCACGCTCAGGGACGCCTTGGCGATCAGCTTCAGGTAGTGATGGCGCGGCAGGTCGGGCCGCAGGCCGATGCAGGTGGCGAGGTCATCGTCGCGTTCGGCGCGCGTGACGAGGTCGGTGAAACTTCCCTCGGAGAGCTGCGCGCCCGGATTGCTGACGGTCGATTGCACGACGTCTTCGTTGCCGCGCGCCACCAGCACGTCGGTCAGTGCTTCCGACAGCACCCGCCGCAGCGAGATCGCCTTGAGATGCGCCTGGCTCCTGGTGCGCGCGATCTCGATCAGGGTCGCCTCGTCCAGCCGTTCCGATTTCGAGAGCACGGGTCCGGAGACTTCGATCACCTCGTCGAGCGCGAGCGTGCGGATGATCTTGGGCGGCGCGGCCGCGATCGGCGCGAGACGGTTGGCGAGCAGCGTTCTCGCCGAGGCCTCGATCTGCTCGATCAGGCACTGGAACACGTCGTCGAACACCCTGATGTGCTCGTCGGAATAATCCACCGCATTGTTGATGAAGAGATCGGTGACGCGGCGCAGGGCCTCGACCCGGCGCGCGACGGTGCCGTGCGAGAGCGCGGTCTGCAATTCCTCAAGCAGGTTCTCGGATGGTTTGTCGGATTTCGATCTCATGGCCCTGTCCTGGAGCGTTCGGTCCGGCTGCGGCTTCTGCGCAGCCAGGAGAAAATGGATTAGTCAGCTCGTTGCAATACGGTTGCGCCCTTGCGCCTTGGCGGAATAAAGCGCGCTGTCGGCGCGTGCGAGAAACGTGTCGGCAGTATCGTTGTCGCGCAGCGTCACGACGCCCGCGGAAATCGTCACCCGCATGCCGGGGGAAAATGCGCTCCAGTCGAGATCGGCGACGATGCCGCGCAGCCGCTCGAGCATGCGCCCCGCCGCGCCGCCGTCGGTGCCCGGCAGCAGCAGCAGAAATTCCTCGCCGCCATAGCGGCCGAAAAAGTCGGCCGGGCGGATATTTGCAAAAATGGTGATGGCGAAGGTGCGCAGCACCTCGTCGCCGACGGGGTGGCCGTGGGCGTCGTTGATGCGCTTGAACCAGTCGAGGTCGATCAGCGCGATGGCGCAAGGTGCGGACGCCTGCTGCGACTTTTCGACCTCTGCATCGAGCAGCCGCATGATGCAGCGGCGGTTGTAGGAGCCGGTGAGCTCGTCGAGCTCGGCGAGCTCCTCGATGCGCTGATAGGCGGCCTTCAACTCGATGCTGCGCCGGTACAGGACCTTTCGCAGTGTGGCACCGAACAGGCCGAGGAAGGCGCACTGGCCGATCACCAGGACGAAGCACAGCATCGAGGCGGTCCGCTGGAGCTTCGTGGCGACTGGCATGCCGATCGGCAGGTCGGAGGCGAGGAAGACGGCCGCGAGGCAGGTCGTCGCGATCGCCCAGGTGAACATCGCCTGCGCCGAGGTCATGCGCAGCGTGCCGAAGGCGAAGATCAGGAACAGCACGCTGATGAAGGCGATGCCGAGGGTCGGCACCGACACCAGGAAGATGAACTGCAGCGCCATGTGCGCCGAGATCTGGAAGACGGTGAGATAGTGGTCGCTGTGCCTGTCGCCGACGCCGGCCTCCGACATCACGACGAAGATGCCGATGATCATCAGGCCGCCGATCCAGAACAGCGACGGAACGCTCATCGGGACGACGCCGTCATGGGCATAGATCAGCAGCACGAAGGCGCCGAACGAGTAGCTTGCGACCTGGCCGACATACATCTGCCGGCGTTGCCGGACCCGGCGCGCTCGCACCTCGGGCGCAGCCGCGTCGGGCATGAGAACGAGATCCGCGACCTCAGCGGCATTCCTCTCCGGTAAGGTCGTCGCGGCCGTGCTCATTGTCCCGCCAAGGGTGAATGTCGCCCAAAAATCTACGCGGCAAGCCTTTAGGTTTGGTATCCTTCGAAATCGAATCCAAACGGTGCAGCGCGCAACAGGGTGACAGCGGCCGGCGGGGAAATTTGCCGGCGATTAGGCATCGTTGGCGACGGGGTCGAGCCAAAGCAGGGCTTGGTGAGACATACGTCGTGCAGGGCTGCTATGGTTCCATCATGTCGGGCCGTCCGCGCCGGACGGCATTGCGCAGGGAATGCTTCATTACTATGTTACCGTTATCGAGCGAGCCGGCCAACCGCCGCGGGTGGCAAAAGGAAAATTCGCGTATGTGGGGTAGATCACACAGACCCCCGTGTGACTGCGGTAGGCTGAAGAATTTCGCCCCGCCCGTCGAACCGTCCGCCGCGCCGACCCGACCAACTTTGCGAGACGGGCATTGAGCGTGACACAGGCGGCTTCGGACGAGGTCCTCATCGCCAGGATCGCTCAAGGTGACCGGCTCGCCATGCAGGTGCTGTACGGGCGGCACCATGTCAGGGTCTACAGGTTCGGGCTAAGGCTCGTGCGGGACGAGCAGGCGGCGGAAGACCTCATCAGCGAGGTGTTTCTCGACGTCTGGCGTCAAGCCGGCAAGTTCGAGGGTCGATCCGCCGTTTCCACCTGGCTGCTGGCAATCACCCGATTCAAGGCCCTGTCTGCGCTCCGGCGCAGGAAGGACGTTGGGTTGGACGACGAAGCTGCCAACGCGATCGAGGATTCGTCTGACGATCCGGAAATCGCGGTGCAGAAAAAGGATACCAGTGAAGCGTTGCGGGAGTGTCTGACGGGCCTCTCGCCGGACCACCGGGAAATCGTCGATCTCGTCTACTACCACGAGAAATCCGTGGAAGAAGTGGCCGAAATCGTCGGTATTCCGGAGAACACTGTGAAGACGCGCTTGTTCTATGCGCGCAAGAAACTGGCCGAACTGCTGAAGGCAGCCGGCGTTGAGCGAGGCTGGCCATGATGGCATTGAGCAAAAAGATGCTGGAGCAAGAGCCCAGTGAAATTGAACTGCTACTGCCCTGGCACGCCGCCGGTACGCTGAACGCGCGTGACGCTCGCCGCGTCGAGGAAGCGCTGGCGCGTGATCCGGCGCTTGCAAAGCAATATGCCGCGATCCGCGGCGAGTACGAAGAGACCATCCATCTGAACGAGAGCCTAGGGGCTCCGTCGGCGCGGGCGATGCAAAAGCTGTTCGCCGCGATCGACGCCGAGCCGGCGCGGCCGGTCGGTTCGCTGCCGCTCTCGGCGCGCATCGCGACCTTCTTCTCGAGCCTGTCGCCGCGTACGCTGGCCTGGTCGGCGAGCCTGGGTGCCATCGCGCTGCTGCTCCAGGCCGGCATCATCGGCGCCGTGCTGATGAAGACCCAGCCCGCGACCTTCGAGACCGCTTCGCTGTCGGTCGGCGCGCCGATCACGCGTGAGCTTGGAGCTCCACCTGCGCGCGCGCTGGTGCGCTTCACGCCCGAGGCGCGCGTCGCCGACATCACCGCGCTGCTCGACAGCTACCAGGCTTCGATCATCGGCGATGCCAAGGGCGGCATGTTCCGTCTCCAGTTCGACAAGGCGATGGGCCGGGACGAGCTCGCCTCGCTGCTCGGCAGGATGTCGCGCGAGAAGTTCGTCAACCTCGCCGTCGCGGCGCCGTAAGGCGCCGCTGCACCGATGACGCGCAAGTCCGAGAGTAAGTCGCGAGCCGGGGCCTACGCTTCATCGGTCGGAGCTGCACTCCTGCTCGCCAGTCTCGGCGTCGAGGTTGCGCAGGCGCAGGCGATCATGCGCACGCCGACGATCAGCGTCCCCACGCGCACCCCGACCATCTCTCCCAGCATTGCCGCGCGCGTCAGCCCCGGTGTTGGTGCGCGGGCTGTCGGCGTCGGCCCCGGCCCGAGGGCTATCCCTGCTATCCCGCGTACCACCACCACGGCGCGGATGAGACCGGTGCTGCCCTATGCGCGCTATTCGCCGAACCTGTACCCCGCCTGCACCGCCCCCTATCGCGACGCCGACGGCGAATGCCTGGCGCAGCCGGGCGCGGGCGGCGATGGTGCAGGCAAATCGGGCAAGAAGAGCGCCGGCAAGGGGCGGGGCACCAGCACGCCGGCCGCCGTCGACTTGCGCACCTTCGCCAACGAATTCGTGGCCGAGATCGACGGCGCGCTGTCGGCGACCGAAGCCGACGAGCTTGCGCGTCGCCACGGCTTGACGCGTGTCTCATCCGAGAATTTCCCGCTGATCGGGGCGACGTTCGGCCTGTTCCGCATCACGGACGGCCGGCCTTCCGAGACGGTGCGGCGGGAGTTCGCCGCCGACGGCAGCGTGCGCTCGGTCCAGCCGAACTTCCGCTACGTGCTCCAGGATCAGAAATCGTCGGTGCCGACCGAGGGCGATCCCGCGCAATATGCGCTGGCCAGGCTTCGCCTGCCGCAGGCGCATACGCTGGCGCACGGCGCCAACGTGACGGTTGCCGTGATCGACTCCGGTATCGACGCCCAACATCCCGAGCTCGCCCATTCCATCGCCGACAACTTTGATGCGCTCGGCAGCGCCGAGGGCCCGCATGTCCATGGCACCGGCATTGCCGGCGCGATCGTGGCGCATGCCAAGCTGATGGGCAGCGCGCCCGAGGCGCGCATCATCGCCATCCGCGCCTTTGGCGGCTCGACGGGTGGAGCCCAGAGCTCGTCCTACATCGTCCTGCGCTCGCTGAATTACGCCGCCGAGCACGGCGCGCAGATCGTCAATATGAGCTTTGCCGGTCCGAAGGACGCCGTGATCGAGCGCGCCATCGCGGCGGCCGCCGCCCGCGGGCTGGTGCTGATCGCGGCCGCTGGCAATGCCGGCGCGAAATCGCCGCCGCTTTATCCGGCCGCCAATCCCAACGTGATCGCGGTCAGCGCGACCGACCAGCAGGACAAGCTGTTCTCGGCGTCCAACCGCGGCAATTACATCGCGCTGGCGGCGCCCGGCGTCGACATCTTCCTGCCCGCGCCGGACGGCAAGTACCAGATGACCTCGGGGACCTCGTTCTCGGCCGCCTATGTCTCGGGCGTCGCCGCGCTGCTGCTCGAGCGCAATTACACGCTCAAGCCGGAGGCGCTGCGCATGACGCTGGCGAAGACCGCGCGCGACCTCGGTTCACCCGGCCGTGATGATCTGTTCGGCGACGGTGAGGCCGACGCGTTTGCCGCAGTCATGGCCGTTCCCGTCGACAACGCGACGCCTGTTGCGGCTGCGTCGGGTACAACAAAACGTGAAGATGCCGAGAAGCGTCGCGACGAGCCTGGCGTCCGCGCGATCGAACAACCTTCGCTGTCGAGCGCAGGCGATAAATCCACGATTTCTCAGGCGGATAGGCCGGCGACGCGATAGCGGCTGCGACAACTTTGCGCGCCGCGCGAGGGCCAAGAAATCGAACGCCGCATTGAACGTTCAGCCGGCTGCCACGACCAAATTATGTGGGAGCGGTCATCCCTCCCCATAAGTCATATCAGGCGCGAGCGCCCATCCACCCCAAGCGCCCATATGGCTCGACCCGTCCGGTTGTCCCCCCGGACGGGTCTTTTCTTTTCAGGCGTCTGATTTCTTGAACCGCTCGGCGCGATCAGCTTCCGGTTGAGCGAACGTGGCGGCGCCCCTTGTCGGCGTCCGGGAGTCGCCCCCGCAAGCCGGTTATGCTTGTGCGAAGCTTGACTCGAAAACACAGCAATTCTCCGCACGACTACGGTGATTGACGACGACCGGCGTGTCGTTGCTGGACAAGTCAAAACTTTTCCACAAAATATTCATGTCGCGTCTAAATTGATTCGTGTGCGTTGCGTCGCGTCCGTATTTTTCTCCCAACGGGCTGGTTTATGACACATCGCCAAGAGGCTGTTCGCGACGTGGCGCGTGGCCGCGACATTGCGGCACGCTGGTGCGCTCTCGCCGAGCAGCGGCTGGAACATCTCTCCGAAATGTTCGAGACCGGACGGTGGCGCCGCTATCACTCCGAGATCGCATTCCTCGAAAACATCCAGGAAGCCAAGCGCGCCGTCCAGACCTGGCGCGCGCTCGCGACCGGTGCCGACGTGGCTGCGGCGGCCGCGAGTGTCTCTCCCGTATTCGGCTGGTCGCCGGCGACCATGCCCCGCGTGTTTCCGCGCGACCAACAGGCGCAGACCGTGCAGCCGAAGGCCGTCTACATCGCCGCGAAGACCGCCGTCCCGGTCAAGCTCGTGCCCAAGCCGGAGGTCCTTGCCGAAATCACCGAAGCCCCGCTCGCGCCGCGAGCGACGCCTGCTGCGGTGGCATTGTTCACTGCGCCCGCCGCGGTCGCTCCGCTCAAGGCTCCCGCTGCGCGGGCGCCGCTCACCGCACCCGCCGTGAGGTCGCCGGTTGCCGCCTCTGCCGCAATGGCGGCGTTCACCACGCCTGCCGTGAAGGCGGCGTTCGCCGCACCTGCCGTGAAGGCGCCGCCCGCCACACCTGCTGTAATGGCAACGCTTCTGCCGCAGTTCGCCCCGCCCGCCGCCGAAATTGTCGCCGCACCCGAGCGCGTCGTCGAATTCACCTTCAGCCTCGACGGCCTGGAAGCGAAGTACCCGCTGCTGAGGAACGCGTTTTAAGGCGGACATTCAAGACGGTCGCCGCGACTTCTTGCGCCGTCATCCTGAGGTGCGAGACACGTGGCGCAACGCGCCGCGTGGGGAGCCTCGAAGGATGCGCGGCCCGTCTGCCGCCGCGCTGACGCCTACTTCTTGGACCTCGGCGCTCCCGCCCGCCGCCGCGCAAGCTGGCTCACCGATCCCCAATCCGAGCGAATGAGCGCCTCCTTCTTGGCGCGACTCCACCCCTTGAGTTGTCGCTCGGCCGCAATGCCGTCGGTGATCCGATCGAAATACTCCGACCACATCAGGACCACTGGCCGTCTCGAATAGGTGTATCCCGGATAGGCACCGGCATTGTGTTCGTCGACGCGTCTCGACGCGTCCTCGCCGGTAGCGCTCCCGATATAGAAGGAGCCATCCGCACAGCGCAGCATGTAGACATAGATGCCCACAACATCATCCTTCGAGGCTCCCCGCGCGCTGCTCCGCACCGCACGGCTCGCACCTCAGGATGACGGCACTGTGCTTGTTGTCAATGCTTAGCGGAGCAACTTTTGAGTGTGTCGCCGAACAGCGTGACGTTGTCGAACCCAAGCTCCGCCTCTCGCCCCGTCATCCTGAGGTGCGAGACACGTGGCGCAACCCGCCGCGTGGGGAGCCTCGAAGGATGCTCGGCCCGTCTGCTAACGGCGCAGCTACCGCCGCACCGCGTTGCCGCCGACCATCAGCTGAGCGAAGCGCTGTGCGCCGTCGGCCGACAGATCCGACGTCACTGCACGGGCGTGATCGAGCCCAACCACGGCGCCGCGCGGGGTTTCCGAGATCATGTTGTTGTTGACGAGCGCGGTGCCTGCGCCGGACACCACGGAGACGCCGACGCCGGCCAGCGCCTTGCGGATCACATTGCCCGTGATCGCGACGTCGCGCAGATATTTGCCCCAGCCGGCGACGATGCCATAGGACGGCGCGTTCTCGATCACATTGCCGGTCACGGAGCTGTCAGCCTCGATGTAGATGCCCACACCGGCATCGTCGTCGGGGGCGGTGCCGATCGGCCGCTTCGGGATCAGATTGCGGATGATGTTGCCCTGGACCACCGCGATGCGGCCGCCTTCGTTGAAATTGCAGACGGAGACGCCGACGGCGGCACCATCGACCGTGTTGTTGGCGATCATCGCGGCCTCGAACGCGAACTCCGAATAGAGCGCGACCTCGCGCACGTCGCTGACGCTGTTGCCTGATATGTGGATGTTCGAGGCCGAATTGCCGCGCACCGCCGAGTAGTCGCAGTTCCTGATGCGATTGCCGCGCACGATCACGTTGCCGGCGCGAAACGCGTTGATGGCGTTGCCGTATTGGCCCGAGCCGCCGGGACCGGCCTTGATGTCCTCGATGCGGTTATCAGCGACCAGCGTGCCGTCGTCGCCGATCGCGGTGCGCAGGATCTCGATGCCGTTGTCGTTGGTGCCGATGATGGTGTTGCGCGAGACGCTGAGGCCCCTGGCGTCGAACGAGACGATCGCCGTCACCGCAATGTTGGTGAAGATGTTGCCGGAGATGTCGCCTGACACCTGCTCGAGCCAGATGCCGCTGCCGCCGGAGCCGGTGATCTCGCAATCGGTGATGCGGACGTCACGCCCGCTGAGGACGTGGATCAGTCCACGCCGCGTCGGCAGCGGAATGCCGCCGCCGTCGAAGGTGATGCCGGTCAGGCCGATCGAGTCCGAGCCGTCGCTCTGGATCGCCGCGGCTCCGCCGGTGAAGACGAATTTTGTCGCGCCGCGCACGCCGATCAGCTGGGCGCCATTCGGCAACCGTAGCAATCCGCTGCGATAGATGCCGGGTGGCAGTGCCAGCGGCGCCTGTGCCCGCGCAGCTTCGTCGATGGCGCGCTGGAGCACGCGGGTCTGGTCCTCGCTGCTGCCGGGCCGCACACCGTATTGCGTGGCATCGCGGCCGAGCAGGGATGTCAGCGGCGCCGCGCGCGCGGCGTCGGCCGGCATGGCGAGGGCGCCCGCGATGCCTGCGGTCGAAGCTCCGATGAGATGACGGCGATTGAGGTCCATGACGCATCCTTCGGCGGACGCGGGAGGTCCGCGACCGACTAGGTAGCGCAGGGTGGCTGGGGCGGTGAGGATTGTTCGCGGTAGGGTTAAATGTTTACCGCAAAGACGGCGCCGTAGGGTGGGCAAAGCGTAGCGTGCCCACCATTGTTACACGAATGCGATGTATGGTGGGCACGGCGCGACGCGCCTTTGCCCACCCTACGAAATCTGAGTGTTCCGCTGCTTCCTTGCCAGCCCCACCAGCTCCATCAGCATCGCTTCCCCCGCGTCCACCAGCTCCTCGAGCGTAATCCGCGGCGCCCCCTTGCGGCGCACCGCGCCGCTGCGCGCGAGCAGGGGAATGTGGATGAACGCCGCAAGCTGCGGTCCGCCCGCCCTCACGTTCTCGATCGCGCGCCAGCTGAGATAATTGCAGAGATAGGCGCCGGCATCGCGCGAGGCGCGCGCGTCGATGCCGGTGAGGCGCGCGGCGCGCAGCAGCCTTGCCGTGTGCGGACCGAACGTCATCGCGTCCGCATGGCCGGCGATGCCGCGCTTGCTGGAGCGGGTGTTGGCGGCATCGGGCCAGAGCATGGTGACGGCATTGCGTGCGCGGGTCTCGATGCGGAGGTAAGGCGTACGCGAGGCGAGGCCGAACATCAGCAGCGCGTCGGGCTGTTCCTTCGCGAGCACATCAGGCAATTGCCGGTCGACCGCGGCATAGGTGACCGGGAAGATGTGGCTCGCGAGCGCGACATCGTCGAGCGCCGGACGGCGCAATTGCGCCAGCCGCGCCACCAGCGGCTGGGTCGGGTTATAGGGTGCGCCGGGAAACGGTCCGAAGCCGGTGAGGAGAATGCGGAGCTTTTCGCTCATTGCAGCAACTCCAGAATCTGCTCGGCGGCGAGTGCCGGCGTGAGATGGCCTTCGGCCACCTCAACCTCGATCTTCCTGACCTTGGTCCGCACCGACGCCTCGCTGCGCAGCCGCGCCAGCATGCGCTGCTCCAGCATCGACCACATCCATTTCACCTGCTGCTCGCGCCGCCGTGCGGCGAAGTCGCCGGACGCGTTCATCGCCTTGCGGTGATCCAGAACCTTCTGCCAGAGTTTTGCGATCCCGTCGCCGGTCAGCGCCGAATAGGTCTCGACCGGCGGGTGCCAATGCTCGGACCGCGGCGCCAAAATATGCAGTGCGCCGCGATAGTCGGCGGCAGTGATGTTGGCGCGCTTGAGATTGTCGCCGTCGGCCTTGTTGATCGCGATCATGTCGGCGAGCTCGACCAGGCCCTTCTTGATGCCTTGCAGCTCGTCGCCGCCGCCCGGCAGCATCAGTGCGAGGAAAAAATCGGTCATGTCACAGACTGCGGTCTCGGACTGGCCGATGCCGACGGTCTCGACCAGCACGACGTCGAAGCCGGCGGCCTCGCACAACAGCATGGCCTCGCGCGTCTTGGCGGCGACGCCGCCGAGCGTGCCTGACGATGGCGAGGGACGGATGAAGGCGTCGTCGGAGGCCGACAGCCGCGCCATCCGCGTCTTGTCGCCAAGGATCGATCCGCCGCTGCGCGCCGAGGACGGATCGACCGCGAGCACCGCGACCTTGTTTCCCTGCTCGATGAGATACGTCCCGAGCACATCGATGGTGGTGGACTTGCCGACGCCGGGCGAGCCGGTGATGCCGACCCGAACCGCCTTGCCGGTGTCGGGCAGCAACTTCTGCACCAGTTCGCGCGCCAGCGCCTGATGGTCGCTGCGCCGGCTTTCCACCAGCGTGATGGCGCGGGCGAGGGCTGCGCGACTGCCGGAGCGCAAGTCGCGGGCGAGGGTTTTGATGTCCAGCGAGGCCTTCTTCTCAGTCATGCCCTGCTTTACAACGCTCCGGCGGGGCAGGCGAGGGCCGCTCGCCCGATATCACCGAGTCGTTGCCGCTGCCGTCTGCACCGGCTTCACCTTGCGCCAGATCCACACCAGCACCGGCCAGAGCAGCGCGCCGATCGCCATGGCGGCGAGGATCGCCGCGACGGGCCGCTCGAAGAACGGCAGGATACTGCCGTCGGACTTGATCAGCGAGGTCACGAAGGCCTGCTCGACCATGGTGCCCATGACGATGCCGAGCACCATCGCGGCCACCGGATAGCCGTTCGCCTCCATGACATAGCCGATGATGCCGAAGGCGGCGACGGTGACGACGCCGAACATGTTGTTGCCGATCGCGAACGAGCCGACCGCGCAGCACAGCATGATGATCGGCATGATGGCGGAGCGCGGCGCCAGCAGGATGTAGGCGGCGATCCGGATCATGGCGATGCCGAGCGGGATCATCAAAATGTTCGCGATGATGAACATCAGATAGATCGCGTACATGCTCGACGCCTTCTCGGTGAACAGCGTCGGGCCGGGATTGAGGCCCTTCATGTAGAGCACGCCGATCGCGATCGCGGCGATGGTGTCACCGGGAATGCCGAACAGCAGCGAGGGCACCCAGCCCGAGGCGATGCTGGCGTTGTTGCTGGCGCCGGCCTCGACCAGGCCCTCGACGTGGCCGGTACCGAATTTCTCCGGCTCCTTGGAGAAGCGTTTCGACATCGCATAGGAGACCCAGGCGGCCATGTCGGCGCCCGCGCCGGGCAGCACGCCGATGATGATGCCGATGATGTTTCCGCGCGTCATCTGCCAGTGATATTTCTTGGTCAGCTTCCACTGGCCGGCCATGATGCTTCCGAATTTTCGCCGCGGCAGCGGCGGCGGCTCGGGCGTCAGCATCGCGCGCATCACCTGCGCCACCGCGAACACGCCGACCAGCGCCGGGATCGGCTCGATGCCACCGAACAAATCGGTGATGCCGAAGGTGAAGCGCGGCACGCCGCCGGGATTCTCGATGCCGATGCAGGACACCAGCAGGCCGAGGAACATGCCCGCGATCGCCTTCACCGGCGAGGAGCGCGCGACCAACGTGGCGCACATCAGGCCGAGCAGCGCCAGCCAGAAATATTCGAAGGTCGAGAACGACAGCGCGATCTCGGCGAGCGGCGGCGCCAGGATCATCAGCGACAGCACTCCGGCGATGCCGCCGACGGCGGAGAACCAGACACCGGCCCCCAGCGCCAGCTCAGCCTGGCCCTTGCGCGTCATGGCGTAGGCCTCGTCGGCATAGGCTGCCGAGGCGGGGGTGCCGGGAATGCGCAGCAGTGCGCCCGGGATGTCGCCCGAGAAGATCGCCATCGAGGAGGCTGCGACGATGGTTGCGATCGCCGCGATCGGCGAGAGGTAGAAGGTGACGGGGACGAGCAGGGCGGTCGCCATCGTCGCCGACAGGCCGGGTAGCGAGCCGATGACGAGCCCGTACACGGAGGCTGCGAACATCGCGATGATGACCTCCCAGGTGGAGATCAGCGCGAACGCTTCAATCAGGGTTTTCAGCATGGGATCACCAGGGCGTCGGCAGCAGGCCGGCGGGGAGCGGCACGCGCAGCAGCTTGCCGAAGATGAGGTGGATGGCGAACGGCGACAGCGCCGCGAGCGGCAGCGCCAGCTTCCACTTCGCCCCGAGCGCGGTCGAGGTGACGTAGACCATGATCGCCGCGGTGATGATGAAGCCGAGCCGGTCGGCGGCGGCGACATAGAACAGCAGCAGCGCCGGCGGCAGCAGGGCGCGCAGACCGTAGAGCTTGCCCTGCGGCGGCGGCGCAGCCGCCACCTGGCCGTCCTCGAGTGGGACCAGCTCTTCCTCCTCCTCGAAGGAATGGCCGATGCCGAACACGATCGCGAGCCCGCACAGCGCGAGCCCGATACCGATTACGAGCGGAAATACGTTGGGGCCGACCGGCTGCCCCGGCACCGGCGGCAGGATCCAGCCGCCATAGGCAGCCGCCGCGCCGAGCACGACGAGAAACGATCCCGTGACGGAGTCGGGAAGACGCATGTGAGAATCCTATGCGAGGTATTCTCCCTCTCCCCGCGCGCGGGGAGAGGGTTGGGGTGAGGGGGGCTCTCCACGGGGGAGGTGAGAATTGGACTCGTGGAGAGTCCCCCTCACCCGGAACCCGCGCTTCGCGCGAACTCCGGCCTCTCCCCGCAAGCGGGGAGAGGCGATCAGAGCATCGCAGGTGCGGATCACGCCTTGCTCAGGCCGGCGGCCTTCATCGCCTCGCCCATCTGGGCGTCGCCCTTGTCCATGAAGCTTGCGAACTGACCGGCATCGCCCCACACCGTGCCGAAGCCGCGGTTGCTCATGAAGTCCTTGAACTCGGCGGAGTCGTAGACCTTCTTCAGCGCCGCGGTGAGCTTCGTTGCGATCTCCGGCGGCAGGTTCTTCGGTGCGCCGATGCCGCGCCAGGCGCCGGTCGCGTAGTCGATGCCCATCGCCTCCTTCAGCGTCGGCACGTCCTTGAAGATCGGGTTGCGCGCCGGGGCCATGATGGCAAGGCTCCTTGCCTTGCCCGCCTCGATGATGGCGCGCGCCTCCGGCACCGAGCACGTCGTGAGGTCGAGGCCGCCGGCGGCAAGATCCTGCATCGCGGGCGCAGCGCCATTCGACGGCACCCAGGCGACCTGGTTGGCGGGCAGGCCCATCGCCTGCATCCAGCCGACCAGCGCGAGATGCCAGATGCCGCCCTGGCCGGTGCCCGACGCCTTGAACTTGCCGGGAGGCGCCGCCTTGATGGCTTCGGCGAGCTCCTTGACGGTCTTGTAGGGCGAGGAGGAGGAGACCTGGATGCCGGGCGGGTCCTCGTTCATCAGCGCCAGCGGCGTGTAGCTCTTCGGCGTCAGCTCGGTGAGGCCCTGCCAGTGCATCATCGAGATTTCGACGGTGAGCATGCCGATCGTGTAGCCGTCCGGCTGCGCGGTCGCGATCGCGCTATGGCCGACCACGCCTGAACCGCCGGTGCGGTTGACGACGTTGAAGGGCTGGCCGAGATCCTTTTCCAGCAGGGCTGCGACAATGCGCGCAGTCGCGTCGGTGCCGCCACCGGCGCCCCAGGGCACGATCACGGTGACCGGCCGCGCCGGATACGCCTGTGCGCGTGCGGGTGTGAGACCGAATGCGGCGGATGCTGCAATCGCGGCGGAAGAGGCCGCAAAAGTGCGGCGCGAAATCTTGGACATCAATGCCTCCCAGCGGCGCCCGTGACACCGGGCGCTCTTGTCAATGAAGGCATTCTAGTCGGCTTTGCGGCGCCGCTGCAAGGTAGCGCTACCACAGCGTTGTGAGCAATGTGTCGCTGCTCAAAACATCATCACTGCGGCTCCTCAGCGTCGCCCTTCGGCCGCGCGCCGCCGAAGATGCGCATGCCTTCCGCCGTGAGATAGATCTTCAGCGTTTCCCACGGCACGAAGGCGACATATTCGCCCTCGGCGTAGGGGCCGACCGCGTAAGGCGGATAGTGGAAGGTGAGCCCGGAACTCTTGCCCGCTTCGGTTGAAGGCGCGAGCGTCACCGCGCCGATCTTGAGCAGGCTAGGCGCGACGCTCTTGAACCACTCGTCGGTCGCGGTCTCGCTGGTGTCGCGCTTCTTCTTCTCGGCTCTCAGCGAAGCGATCACGGCCTTCACCATCGCCTTCATGGTTGCCCCGTTGTCGGCGGTCTCGGTGAAGAACGGGCGGATCGAGATGCGCTTGTGCTCGCTCTTGTCCCACAGGATCGTGTTCACGTCCGAGTTGGGATGCGCGCCATGAGTGTCCATGTAGTCGTTGCGCAGGACGCTGACATAACGATCTGCAACAACGGAGCGGATCGCATATTTGCGCTCGAAATCCCAGCCGCCGTCCTTGAAGAACTGCGGATCTTCCTTGCGTGAGGCGGCGGCCTCGGCCGCGTTCTTGTCGAGCCACTTCCTGCCCTCAGTGAGGCAATCCGCCGTGAGCGTCGCATCCGCCTTGATCCTGTCGTCGAGGAAGACGCGGGTGTCGATGCTCTTGGTCTTGATGACGGCGTCGGGCTTGGGGTCCGCGGCGAGGGCGGAGATCACGCACGTTGCGCTAAGCGCCATGGCGACGCTCAAACCGATCATGAACTTCAAGGGGAATGCTCCTTACGTGAGCGTCAGAATATTTCGAGGATGTCGTCTGCGATCTGCTGCGCAGAGTGGGGGGAGGCGGAGCGCCGGACAGTCGCTTGCGCCTGCAAGCCGGTTGCATCCTCGATGATCTGCTCGACGTCGATCAGGTCGAGCAGCGAGAACGAGGCCTCCGGTTCGACCTCGACCAGGACATCGATGTCGCTGTGCGGGTGATAATCGTCGCCGTCCCGCGTGCCGAGGATGGCGAGCTTCGAGACGCCCTTGGCTTTGATGGCATCAGCGTTCCTGCGTATCGCAGCGATGACCTCATCACGTGTCATGGAGACAATCCGGCCGGTGATACGGCCAGCGTACCATCTACTCCGCCGCCTCGCTATGCCCGAGCCGGGCATTCAGCTTGCGGATCAGCTCCTCGGCGGCTTCCGCGATTACTGTACCCGGCGGGAAGATGGCTTCGGCGCCGGCCGCATAGAGCGCGTCGTAATCCTGCGGCGGCACCACGCCGCCGATGATGATCATGATGTCGTCGCGGCCCTGTTTCTTCAGCGCGGCCTTGAGTTCAGGCACTGCGGTGAGATGGGCGGCGGCGAGCGAGGAGACGCCGAGGATGTGGACGTCGTTCTCGACCGCCTGCCGCGCTGCTTCATCCGCCGTGGCAAACAGCGGCCCGATGTCGACGTCGAAGCCGATGTCGGCGAAGGCCGAGGCAATCACCTTCTGGCCGCGGTCGTGGCCGTCCTGGCCGATCTTGGCGACCAGGATGCGGGGCCGGCGGCCTTCCGCCTCCTCGAAGGCGTCGATCAGCGCCTGAACCTTCTCGACCTGGTTACCCATGCTGGACGCCTCCCGCTTGTAGACGCCGGTGATGGACTTGATCTCGGCGCGGTGCCGGCCGAACACCTTTTCCATCGCGTCCGAGATTTCGCCGACGGTGGCTTTCGCCCGTGCCGCGTCGATGGCGAGTGCGAGCAGATTGCCGTTGCCTTCGCCGGCCGAGCGCGTCAGCGCGGCAAGCGCCGCGGCGACCTCGGTCCGATTGCGCTCGGATTTGAGCCGCGTCAGCTTGTCGATCTGGAGGCGGCGGACATTGGTGTTGTCGACCTTGAGGATGTCGATCGGCGTCTCGTCGGTCGGCTTGTGCTTGTTGACGCCGATCACCGCCTGCTTCCCGGCATCGATCCGCGCCTGTGTCTTCGCCGAGGCTTCCTCGATGCGCAACTTGGGCACGCCGGCCTCGATGGCCTTCGCCATGCCGCCGAGTTCCTCGACCTCCTGGATGTGGCCCCACGCTTTCGCCGCTAGGTCGCGCGTGAGCCGCTCGACATAATACGAGCCGCCCCAGGGATCGATGATGCGGGTGGTGCCGCTCTCCTGCTGCAGGAAGAGCTGGGTGTTGCGGGCGATGCGCGCCGAGAAGTCGGTCGGCAGCGCCAGCGCCTCGTCGAGCGCATTGGTGTGCAGCGACTGGGTGTGGCCTTGGGTGGCCGCCATCGCCTCCACCGTCGTGCGCATCACATTGTTGAACACGTCCTGCGCGGTCAGGGACCAGCCCGAGGTCTGGCAATGCGTGCGCAGCGAGAGCGAGCGCGGATCCTTCGGGTTAAAGGGCTTCAGCAGCTTCGCCCAGAGCAGGCGCGCGGCGCGCATCTTGGCGACTTCCATGAAGAAGTTCATGCCGATCGCCCAGAAGAACGACAGGCGCGGCGCGAAGCGGTCGACATCCAAGCCCGCGGCAAGTCCTGCGCGCAGATATTCGACGCCGTCGGCGAGCGTATAGGCGAGCTCGAGGTCCTGCGTCGCGCCGGCCTCCTGCATGTGATAGCCGGAGATCGAGATCGAATTGTATTTCGGCATCTTCGTGGAGGTATAGGCGAAGATGTCCGAGATGATCCGCATCGAGGGCGCGGGCGGATAGATATAGGTGTTGCGCACCATGAACTCTTTCAGAATGTCGTTCTGAATGGTGCCCGAGAGCTTTTCCGGCGGCACGCCCTGTTCGCCGGCGGCGGCCACATATAGCGCGAGGATCGGCAGCACCGCGCCGTTCATGGTCATGGACACGCTCATCTGGTCGAGCGGAATGCCTGCGAACAGCGTGCGCATGTCGTAGATGGAATCGATGGCAACACCGGCCATGCCGACGTCGCCGCCGACGCGCGGATGATCAGAGTCGTAGCCGCGATGGGTGGCGAGGTCGAAGGCGACCGAGAGGCCCTTTTGTCCGGCCGCGAGGTTGCGGCGGTAGAACGCGTTGGAATCCTCCGCCGTGGAGAAGCCGGCATATTGCCTGACGGTCCAGGGCTGGTTGACATACATGGTCGGGTAGGGGCCGCGGAGGTACGGCGCGATGCCCGGATAGGTCTCGAGGAAATCGAGCCCGGCAAGATCGGCCTCGCCATAGGCAGGCTTCACCAGAATGCCCTCGGGCGTCAGCCACGGCTCGGCGCTGCCTGACGGCGCGGCGGTCGCGGCTCGCTCGAAGGCGACATCGGCGAAATTGGGAATGCGGCTCATTCCTTGGATTCCTCAAACCTGCTGTTTCATTTTATCACGTCTGCCATCGCTCGCCATGGTCTCGCTCAGGTCGCCGCCACGGCCTTGCGGGCCGAAATCCGACGCTTGATCTCGTCGGTTACATCTCGCAACTCGCACTCCATCATATAAAACTCGTAGTCTGAGCGAGACAGCCAAGCCCCGCTTCCTCCGTTCAGGCCAGACAGAACCCCGATCAAGACAGCCTGCATCTTGTAGAAGATGCGTGCATGTAACGGGCCGCGCCATGGCACGCGCATGGCCAAACGAAACATCTGCCCGCTTGCGGGGTGCTTTGGCAAATTACGGACTCGCGCTTCCTTCTCCGAGACCAACGTGTCGTATCTCGACGCAATCTCGGCGTCGTCCAGCTTCGCGAGGTCACCTCGAAGATTGATCCCCAAGCGCATCGCGTTACTGCCTCAATCATGATCCGGATGTTGATGGCTGACGATGGTCGCCATCTTCTCCGGCCCGTAATTCTGTTGCGTGGTCTGGCTCGGCAAATTGGAGATTCCGACCACCCAGCCGAGGCGGGATTCAGTTCCGTATTGGCGCGTCGGCACCAGCTGGTCGGGCCGGTCGAAGGCGCCGGTCATGATCTCGATCCGGTCGCCGTCGATGCGGCCAAAGCTCAGCGGCGTGCCGCAGGCGGCGCAATAGCCGCGATCAGCGATCGAGGAGGAGCGGAAGAACGCCGGCTGCCCCTTGCTCCAGGCGAAATCCGTCCGGTTGATGTCGGCGAAGGACGCGAACGGCGCGCCGCTCGCCTTCTGGCACATCCGGCAATGGCAGATCGAAACCCTGTTGGGGGTTGCCGAAATCGCAAAGCGCACCGCGCCGCATTGGCAGCCGCCGGTGAAAACTGGTTTGCCCGCCTCGCTCATGCCTGCTCCATCCGTCGGTAGGCGTCTTGCAGTGTCGCAAGCGCATCGCCTCCGGCGAAGACAAAACCCGTGACGCCGGCCGCACGGAGTGCCGCCTCGGCATCGGTCGGACGGCCTGCCACATAGATATGTCGCGCGCCGGCCGTTCGCAGGGCCTTCGCCGCGGCGTCGGCGTGTTCCGGATAGACCTTGTCGCTGGAACAAAGACAGGCAAGCTCGGCGCCGGAGGCCTTGAATGCGGCGGCCAATTTGGCCGGATCGGCAAAGCCCTCGCTGTCGACGGCCTGGATGCCGCCGGCCTCGAACAAGCTCTTGGCAAAGGTCGCCCGCGCCGTGAAATCGGCGGGCGTGCCGAGATTGGCCAGAAACACCTTTGGCCGCGCGCCGCGCGCCTTCAGCGCCGCATCGGATTTGTCGCGCAACGCCTCGAACGGTTCCGCCAGCCGGATCGGCGGCAGCGCGTCGAACTTGTATTTCTGCTCGCCGTAAGGCGCGAGCGCGACCGGCGTCGCCGTCAGCACGGCCGTCTCGCGCTCATGCAGGTTGGGAAACTCGCTGGCGCCTGTCAGCACGTCTCGGCGCTTTGCGATGTTGGCGTCGCGCGCCTTTCGCGCGGCCGCGACCTTGCTCTGGAACAGACCTTGCTGAAGCGCGGCGAAGGCGCCGCCGGCTTTCTCGCTGTCCTGGAACAGCGCCCAGGCGGCGTCGCAAAGCTGCGCCGTCAATGTCTCGATGCCGCCCGCGCCGGCGGCGGGATCGCTGACCTTGGCGAGGTTGCTTTCTTCCAGAAGCAGGGCTTGCGTATTGCGCGCCACGCGCCGCGCGAATGGATCAGGTAGCCCGAGCGCCAGCGTATGCGGCAGCACGGTGATCGCATTGGCGCCTGCGAGCCCGGCCGCGAATGTCGCGATGGTCGCGCGCAGCATGTTCACGTAAGGGTCACGCTGCATCAGCATGCGCCAGGCCGTATCGGCGGCAATGAACAGCGGCTTCGGCGTCAGCCCGCACGCCGTCTCGATGCGCGCCCACAGCAGCCGCAGTGCGCGGAATTTTGCCATGGTCAAGAACTGGTCGGCATCCGCGGCGAGCCGCGCATAGATCATGTCCTGCGCCTGCTCCAGCGGAACGCCGGCGCCCTCGATCGCGCGCAGATAGGCGACGCCGCAGGCGAGCACGAACGCGAGCTCCTGCACCTCGGAGCCGCCGGCATCGTGGATCACGCGCCCGTCGGCGGATGCGAACGGTCCCGTGAAGCCGAGCGCGGCGAGCCCCTTGATGGCGCCGGTGACGGCCGGAACGATCTCGTCCCATGTGTAGGGGCTGTGACCCCACACCGCGCCGGCCGCGAGCGGATCGAGCCCGAAGCGGATGTTGCAGGCGGCGGGATCGAGGCCGTTGCTCTTCACATATTCCGCGACATGGATCGCCGCCATCCGCGATTGCGGACCGATCTGGAGCTCGATGCCGATGCCGGCATCGAGATGAATATCCTTGAAGACCTTGGCGACCGCATCGGCCGAAGGTTCCAGCCCGAACCCGTGAGCGCCACTGCCGCCGGCGAACACCAGCGCGAGACCCGTCGCGCCATTTTCGAGATCGGTCAGCGCCTGCGCATTCGCGAGCGCCGCATCGGGATGGTCGATCCGCTGCATGATCTGCCACGGCGCGGCGGCAGGCCGTCCCACCACGGGCGCAACGCCCTTGGCGCGGGGATAAAGCGGGTCGATCTTGAGGCCGTCATAAGTCTTGCCGACCAGCTTCTCGAACGGCGCGCCCTTCAGCACGCCGTCGACCAGCTTGCGCCAGTCGTCGACGGTCGCCTTGGGAAAATCGGCCGCCAGCGGCAGGTCGTCAGTCACGGAGGTCATACGGCCAAGGGCTCCCAAAAATCTTGTTGTTCGCAGGCGAAATTGCCACGGCCGGCCGTCGCTGCAAACGGTTGTTTTTGGTTAACCGGTATCCGGAAGCCGCTCAATGCCTTGCGTCGAGACGCTGGCAAGCCCGTCACGCACACGAATGCCTGAGATCACGCGGTCGGGCGCGATTTCGGCCAGCGGCACCAGCACGAAGGCGCGCTCGAACAAGCGCGGATGCGGCAAGGTCAGGTCGGGTTTCTGCAAGCTGACATCGTCATAGGCGATCATGTCGAGATCGAGCGTGCGCGGGCCCCATTGCCTCTCTTTGTTCCGTGTGCGGCCGAATTTCTGCTCGACCTTATGCATCACGAACAAGAGCGCATGCGGATCGAGGCTGGTTTCGATCTCGACGCAGGCATTGATGAAGGGATCCTGGTCCTCGTCGCCCCAGGGCGGCGTCGCATAGTCCGAGGAGCGCGCGATCAGCGCGGCTTGCGCCATGCCGCAGATGTGTGAGATCGCCTTCCGGAACGTCGCGCGGACATCGCCGACATTGCCGCCGAGTGCGATCAGCACGCTCGCCATATCAAGGATGCCGCGAGCGCGTCAGCATGATGCCGACGTCGTCGAAGATCGCGGCGATCGGCGCATGCGGCTTGTGCACGGTGATCTTCACGGCGCGGATGCGCGGGAAGTGCGACAGGATGGCATCGGCGACCGCGCCGGCCGCCCGCTCCAGGAGCTTGTAGTTGGTGTTCTTGAACGCCGCCGTCGTGGTCGCCACGACTTCGGCGTAGGACACCGTATCGGCGAGCCGGTCGCTACGCGACGGCTCCGACAAATCGGTATAGAGCTCGAGATCGATGACGAAGCGCTGGCCGACTTCGGTCTCGTGATCCATCACGCCGTGGCGGGCGTGGATCGACAGGCCGGTGACGAAGATCGTATCGGTCATTGCTTGCTCTCGATTGCGTTCGCGACCCGCAGGGCCTGCAAGGTCTCGGCGACGTCATGCGTGCGGATGATTTTGGCGCCGCGCTGCGCGGCGATCAGATGCGCAGCGATCGAGCCGGCGAGCCGTTCCTTCGGCTCCGAGGGCGACACCGAGGCGATGAAGCGTTTTCGCGAGGCACCAACGAGGATCGGCAGGCCGAACATGTCGAATTCGCGCAGCCGCGCCAGCGCGGTCATGCTTTGCTCGGCCGTCTTGCCGAAGCCGATGCCGGGATCGAGTACGATCTTGTCGCGCGCAATGCCGGCCTTGGCGGCGATATCGAGCGAGCGCAGGAAGAACGCCTTCATGTCTGCGACGATGTCGATGGCGGAATCGACGGTCTCGCGGTTGTGCATGACGATGACGGGGACGCCGCGCGCGGCGATGAGCTGTGCCATGCCGGTGTCGCGCTGCAGGCCCCAGACGTCGTTGGCGATCGCAGCGCCCTGGTCGAGCGCAAAGGCCACCACCTCAGCCTTCATGCTGTCGATCGACACGGGCACGCCCAGCGCCACCACGCCTGACAGCACCGGCTTCAGCCGGGCCAGCTCGTCCGCCGCCGTCACCGGCCGGGCGCCCGTGTAGGGCCGGGTGGACTCGGCGCCGATGTCGATGATGTCGACCCCGGCCTCGATCATCGCCCGCGCCCGCGCAAGCGCCAGCTCGGGCGCGATGAACTCACCGCCATCTGAGAAGGAATCCGGGGTGACGTTGAGCACGCCCATCACTGCCGGAATCGGCCGCTCCAGCAGCGTCCGCAGCACGTCGGGCCCGGCCGAGCCGGCCGGCGGGACGGATGGGGAGGGCGAGGCATTCATGCGGCCCGCTTTAGCGGTCGGGGAGGGGGGATTCAAGGTGGGAGGTGGCGAATGTCGATGTGTTCGCGGAGCATCGATCGCCTCCGCTGTCATTGCCCGCGAAAGCGGGCAATCCAGTATTCCGAGGCCGTGCGGTGATACGGAGGAGCCGCGGCGTACTGGATACCCCGCCTTCGCGGGTATGACACCGAGAGCTAACGCGGCAGGTCGTATGCCGAGGGAGATGCCCTAATACGTGATCTTCGGCGGCAGCTTCTTCGCCTTGGCGATGATGTCGCCGACCGATTTTTCCGAGGGCAGGATGCGGACGAGCTTCTTCTTCACGTTGGCTTCCCGCATGCTCTGGGCCAGCCTTGCCGGATTCCGATAAGCGAGCTCGCGCACGGTGGTGACGCCGGCGGCGCGGACGAGGCCGACCTTGGCCCGGCCCATCCCGGGAATGCGCATGTAGTCGGAGACGTTGGCCCATTCCAGCAACTGCTGCTCGCTGATGCCGGTCTTGGCGGCGAGCGCCTTGCGACCCTTCACGGTCGAGGCCGCCTCGAGCAGCGCGTCGGTCGTGCGGATTCCTTGCGCCTTCAATTTGTTGGCGGCAAAGGCTGGCAGGCCCTCAATCTCGGAGATCGGATATGTCATGATGCTCGATATGAAAAGCGTCGCTCAGGCGAACTGGCTGAGGCCCGGCGTCCCCGCGATGATCTTGCCCATCTGATCCGCTCCGATTTTGTCTCGGCCGTAGCGGAAAAGTTCACGGGCAACGTTCTGAATCTCGGACATGCCAAGTCCCAGGCCCATCAGGCGCGTGCCGACGGCCATCAGGCCGCCGCCCATCAGCCGCGACAGTCCGCCGCCGCTCCTGGACGCTTCTATCGCCGCTTCTGCACCGGGAATCTGATCGATCAGCGCTTCGACGTTCTCGGAAGGACCTTCGCTGCGGAGGAAGCCCAGGATAATGCCGACGGTCTTTTCAGCCACAGCACCATCTATGCTGGCGTTCGACGCCAGCCGCCCGATCAGCTCGTCCATAAGGCCCGCCCCTCAGCCGGTTTGCATGCCCGAGTATTGCTTCCGAAATGATCTTGATCCGGAGCGATGTGAAATACAAGCGATGAACGTACGCAAGGTTCCGATTCACTCTCGAAGGCGCGAAAAGTGTTGCAACGATGCAAGAGCGGAGATGGATTCAGCGAAAAATTGCCGCGGTGCGAACGCGTCATTCCTACTTTCGGCTGATGTCGGCGGTATGTTTCCGACAATGTCGCATGCTCGGGGCGCGTTGAACGGTTTTAATCCGCACGCGACATGCGTTAAACTACGGAGCAGGTGCATTCGAGTTTCAATAGGCGAAACACGGCAGAGAGATCAGAGAGAAGCATGACCGCACAGGACAGCAAGCTCGGCGACACCGACGACAAGATCTTCGTCGGCAAGGGAGACGAGCAGGCATGGCTGACGCTGGCGCTTGCCAATCGCCACGGCCTCGTCACGGGTGCAACCGGGACCGGTAAGACGGTATCGCTGCAAGTCATGGCGGAAGGATTTGCGCGCGCCGGCGTTCCGGTCTTCGCATCCGACATCAAGGGCGACCTCTCCGGCATCTCCGAGGTCGGCGAGGCCAAGGATTTCATCGTCAAGCGTGCCACCGAGATGGGGCTGACGTTCCAGCCCGACCAGTTCTCGACGGTGTTCTGGGACGTGTTCGGCGAACAGGGCCATCCGGTGCGGGCGACCGTCACGGAGATGGGGCCGCTTCTGCTCGCGCGCATGCTCGACCTGAACGACGTGCAGGAGGGCGTGCTCAACGTCGCCTTCCGCGTCGCGGACGACAACGGGCTGACCCTCATCGACATGAAGGATCTGCGCGCGCTGCTCGATGCCATCGTACCGGATGCCGGCAAGAAGGGGGCGGACGCCGAGGAAAGCCCGCTTGCCGACATCAAGAAGGAGGCCCAGGGTTTTGGCAACGTCACCAAGGCCACCGTCGGCACCATCCAGCGCCAGCTGCTGGTGCTGGAGAACCAGGGCGGCACCAAATTCTTCGGCGAGCCGGCGCTGACGCTGAAAGACTTCATGAAGACCGACCGCGACGGCCGCGGCATGGTCAACATCCTTGTTGCCGACAAGCTGCTGCAGAGTCCACGGCTTTACGCGACATTCCTGCTGTGGATGCTGTCAGAATTGTTCGAGGAGTTGCCCGAGGCCGGCGACCTGCCGAAGCCGAAGCTGGTGTTCTTCTTCGACGAGGCACATCTGTTGTTCAATGACGCGCCGAAGGCGTTGATGGACAAGATCGAGCAGGTGGTGCGTTTGATCCGGTCCAAGGGCGTCGGCGTCTATTTCGTGACGCAAAACCCCGTCGACGTGCCCGACCGCGTGCTCGGGCAATTGGGCAACCGTGTCCAGCATGCGCTGCGTGCCTTCACGCCGCGCGACCAGAAGGCGGTCGCCGCCGCGGCCCAGACCTTCCGGCCCAACCCGAAGCTCGACACCGCCAAGGTGATCATGGAGCTCGGCAAGGGCGAGGCGCTGGTGTCCTTCCTCGAAGGCAACGGCACGCCGACGATGGTGGAGCGTGTCATGATCCGGCCGCCATCGGCCCGCATCGGATCGATCACGCCCGAAGAGCGCAAGGCGATCATGGATGCGAGCCCGGTGAAGGGCAAATACGACACCGCTGTCGATGCCGAATCGGCCTACGAGATGATCCAGAAGCGGATTGCCGGCACGGCTGCGACTGCCGATGCGGCCGACGGAGGTGGCGGCGGCATTCTCGGCCAGATCGGCTCGATGGTCGGCACCATCTTCGGCACCAACGTCAAGCGCGGCCGTTTGTCGGCGGGCCAGGTCATCGCGCGCGACGTGACGCGATCGGTCACCAACCAGGTGATCGGGGGGATGGCGGCCAATCTCGGCAAGTCGGTCGCCGGCCAGCTCGGTGGCTCGATCGGCCGCACCCTGGTGCGAGGCGCGCTCGGCGGGCTGCTGCGTCGTTAGGCAGAGAAGCCGGATTTGAGGCACTAAAGCCTCCATTGCGTCAAGCCCGGCAGGACGAAATCTCGCGAGTATTTGGATGCGATTGCCCCGCACGCCGGGCGAGGCCGAACACCATAAATTCAGGTGAAGGGGGTTCTCCAAGCGTCCGTCGGTCTGCTACGTGCTATTTGTTGCCGACGGGACATAATGTGACATCACCGAATCTATCAGACAAACTTGGCCCGCACAGAGCCTTGTCGCTGCGTGCGCCGCTCGATCTGCTCTTCCTGATCTGCTGCGTCCTCCTGACCGCTGACGTGCTCGTTCCCGAGATCTTCGGCCACGGCAAGACCAAGGATTATGGGCTGTGGTACTGGGCCGGGCAGCAGGTGCTGCACGGTGGATCGCTCTATCCCGACCAGATCGGCGAGTATTTCGAATTCATTTATCCACCGCTGCCGGCGATCCTGCTGGCGATCCCGAGCTGGTTCGGCAAGATCCCGCTCTATGTCGTGCTGTCGATCCTGAACGTGGTGGCATGGTGGTACACGGGCAACTTCTCCAATGCCATGACGGGATCGGGCCGCAGGCCCGGCCCATGGCTCGAAGCGCTGCCGGCCATCGTCACCGTGACCTTCGTGTTCGACATGTTCGACCTCGGCCAGCCGAACCTCGTGCTGCTGGCGATGATGCTCTGGGGCTTCTGGTTGTTGCAGCGTCAACGGTCCTGGCTCGCGGGCTTCCTGTTCGCGCTCGCCACCGCCATCAAGGTGTTTCCGATCGCGGTGCTGCCCTATCTGATCTGGCGCAGGAAGTGGGCGGCCACCGTCGCGACGGTCGCTTTCACCGGCATCCTTCTCTATGTCGTGCCTGCACCGATCCGCGGCTTCGAGCGCAACGCGGCCGAGCTCAAGACCTGGTACCAGGGCATGGTCGGCACGAGCTCGGAAAAGGGCTTTGGCCAGCGCGATGAGCAGAACTGGTCGTGGGTCAACCAGTCCCTCATTGCCGTCACGCACCGTCTGGTCCGGCCGATCAACTACAATCAGGAAGATCCCAGCAAGCCACCGCGCACGATGAATGTCATCGACGTCGACTACAAGACGGCGAACTTGATCGTGCTGGCGTTGTCGGCGTTGCTCGGGCTCGGCTTCCTCGCGGTGATGCCGTCGCAAGCGCGGCGAACGGCGCGCTCGGATGCGGAGGAGCTCGGCATCCTGTTCTGCCTGATGACGGTGGCATCGCCGCTGGCGCGGCAATACTACTTCATGTGGCTGTTCTTCCCGATGACGGTGCTGATGCATCGTGCCGCCTTCGACGCGCGACCGAACGTGCGGCGGGGAACCTGGCTCGCGCTGGGCGCCGCCGGCATCCTCATGCTGCTGTCGCTGCCGTGGTTTCCCAATGTCATCCAGGCCTGGGGCAATAACCTTGTCGCGACCGCCATTCTTGCGGGTAGCCTCGCATGGCACATCCGGCATCCGCCGGTTGCGCCTGGCTCCGAGGCGGCGGCAGCGCTAAAACCCGGTACCTCTTGAGACTCAAAAGTCAGGAATACGACCATGGCCAATGCGCAGCTTCAATCGGTGCTCGATCACATCGACAAGGATTTCGACAACAGCCTGGAGCGTCTGTTCTCGCTGTTGCGGATCAAGTCGATCTCTGCGGATCCGGCTTTTGCCGCCGACTGCAAGGCCGCGGCCGAGCATCTCGCCAAGGACATCGCGAGCCTCGGTGTCGCCACTGAAGTGCGCCCGACCGCCGGCCATCCCGCCATCGTCGGCAAGACCGCGGCGGGCGGACGGCCGCATGTGATCTTCTACGGCCATTACGACGTGCAGCCGGTCGATCCGCTCGATCTCTGGCACCGTCCGCCGTTCGAGCCTGTCGTCACCGACCACGCCGACGGCCGCAAGATCATCGTCGCGCGCGGCGCCGAGGACGACAAGGGCCAGGTGATGACCTTCGTCGAGGCCTGCCGCGCCTGGAAGAAAGTGACGGGCTCGCTGCCGATCGACATCACCTTCCTGATCGAAGGCGAGGAGGAGGTCGGCTCCAAGAATTTCGTGCCGTTCATCGAGGCCAACAAGGACGAGTTCAAAGCGGACTACGTGCTGGTCTGCGACACCGGCATGTGGGATCGCAACACGCCCGCGATCACGACGTCGCTGCGCGGTCTGCTCTATGAGGAGCTGAAGATCACCGCCGCCAATCGTGATTTGCATTCCGGCGTGTTCGGCGGCAGCGCGATGAACCCGATCCGGGTGCTGACGAAAATCCTGGGCGGCCTGTTCGACGACGACAACCGCATCACCATCCCCGGATTCTATGACGGCGTGAAGGATCTGCCGCCTGATATCCTGGAGCAGTGGAAGAAGCTCAATCTCACGCCGGAGATGTTCCTCAAGCCGATCGGCCTGTCGATCCCCGCCGGCGAGAAGGGCCGGCTGCTGATCGAGCAGGCCTCCTCGCGTCCGACCTGCGACGTCAACGGCATCTGGGGCGGCTATATCGGCGAAGGCTCCAAGACGGTGATCCCGTCGCACGCCTCGGCCAAGGTCTCGTTCCGCCTGGTCGAGGGGCAGGACCCCCAGAAGATCCGCAAGGCTTTTCGCGACTACGTGACGGCGCGGCTTCCGGGCGACTGCAAGGTCGAGTTCGGCGATCATTCCGCCGCGCCGGCGGTGGCGCTCGACTGGAACATGAAACCGCTCGCCGCCGCCAGCAAGGCGCTGACCGAGGAGTGGGGCAAGGAGACCGTGCTGATGGGTTCGGGCGCCTCGATCCCGATCGTCGCCGACTTCAAGCGGACGCTTGGGCTCGACTCGCTGCTGGTCGGCTTCGGATTGGACGACGACAACATCCATTCGCCGAACGAGAAATACGACCTCCGCAGTTTCCAGAAGGGTATCCGCTCCTGGGCGCGGATCCTCGCGGCGCTCGCGGACGTGAAATAGGCGCGGTGCCGTAGGGTGGGCAAAGGCGCAAAGCGCCGCGCCCACCATTCGTCCGCGATCGCGATAGAAGAGGTGGGCACGCTTCCGCCTTCGCTCTTCGAGCTACGGCGGACAAGTCGCTTTGCTGACCCTACGAAGACTCTCTCCTCGTCATTGCGAGCGTAGCGAAGCAATCCAGAATCCTTCCACGGGCACAGTCTGGATTGCTTCGTCGCTTCGCTCCTCGCAATGACGGCGCAAATAAAAACGCCGCCCGGAATTGGGCGGCGTTTCATTCCAAAAGGCGTAGAGGTTAGTTGAACGCTACCCTACACCAAATCCGGAAAATCTCAAGACCGGTAGCCCGGAAGCTCGCGGTCGAGCTTGCGCAGCAGGGGCGGCCAGACCAGGTTGGTGGCGCGCAGCTCGGCGCGGTCGCGGTTGGCGAGCAGCTCGGTGTTCTTCTCGATCGCAATCTCCTCGACCGGATAGACCGGCGTGCCCAGCGCGCGCGTGCGCACCTGCATCGAGCAGGCGCGCTCGAGGTGGTACATGCGCTCGAACGCGGAGGCGACCGAGCGGCCGACCGTCAGCGTGCCGTGGTTACGCAGCAGCATGTGGTTATGGTCGCCGAGGTCCTTCTGCAGCCGCGGCCGCTCGTCGTGATCGAGCGCGATGCCCTCATAGTCGTGATAGGCGAGGTCGTGGGTAACGAGCTGGGCAGTCTGGTTCAGCGGCAGCAGCCCTTCCGCGCTGCTCGACACCGCGGTGCCGTCGAGCGTGTGGAGATGCAGCACGCAGATTGCGTCCTCGCGCACCTCGTGGATCGCCGAATGGATGGTGAAGCCGGCCGGGTTGATGCTGTACTCGCTCTCGGAGAGCTGGTTGCCGTGCAGGTCGACCTTGACGAGGCTCGATGCCGTGATCTCGTCGAACATCAGTCCGTAGGGGTTGATGAGGAAATGATGGTCGGGGCCGGGCACGCGCGCCGAAATGTGGGTGTCGACCAGATCGTCCCAGCCGTACAGCGAGACGAGGCGGTAGCAGGCGGCGAGATTGACCCGTTGCTGCCACTCCGCCTCCGTCATGTTCGACGGCACTTCCTTCAGGCGCGCTTCCGCTGGCGACATGGCTTATCTCTCCGAACATCGTTGTTGCGGGGAGGGAGCGTAGTCCTGCAAGGCGCCGGCAGCAAGGCGCGTCAAGCGCGGCAGTTCAGCGTAGCCCGCATGGAGCGACGCGAAATGCGGAGGCCTCACGAAAAGTCCCGGAGAAAATTATTACGGCGCCGGGATCGACAGCAGGCTGGAAATGCTGCGGCCGCGGATGTCGTAGACGCGGGCGAACACCACGTCGTCGCGCTTGATCTCGACCATCACGGGCGCGGTGAGGCCCTTGCAGTAGAACTCGCCGAGCGTCATCGCGAAATCGGCCGCGTTGGAATCCCAGCCGATGGTGAAGTCGGGCCCGAGCGCGACCTGGGCCGGGCGCTGCGGACCGCACACCGCGACCTTCCATTTGCGGTTGCCCGGCGCCACTTCCTGCCGCTCGACGATCTGCTCGCGCAGTTCGTCCGATGCCTGCTTCAGCGCGAGACCCCAATAGTCCAGCATGAAGCGGTCGTCGGCGCCGCGCACGGTGCCGGCGATGTGGTTGAAGTGCGTGTACTGATAGGGATGCAGCCGGATCATCTCGGCCAGCGACAGCGCGAGGCCGAAGCAGAAGGTCGCGAGCACGACGGGCTGCCAGGTGCGGTGGTTGGTGCGCAGGCGCTCCATGGCCCAGGCAAAGGCGACGCCGCCAAGCACCGCCATCGGCGGGATCACGAAGACGAAATGGCGGATGCCGTTGTACAGCGCCGGCCGCTTCACCATCGCGATCGCGAGCGGCAGGGTCGCCGCCAGCGTCAGCATCAAGAGGATGGTCTTGCGGCGCGCCGGAACCTCGCGGCGCGGCAGCATCGCGAAGGTGCTGACCACGGCGCCGCCCATCAGCACCAGCATCACCTCGGGAAGCTGCAGCGCGAACAGCGTCGGCAGATAGGACCAGGGCATGTCGGGCACGGACACGATCGCGCCGTCGAACATCTCCTTCCAGGGCTTCTCGAAGAAGTGCGAGAAATAGGTCAGGGCCTCGAAGGGATTGCCGGGCTCCATGATCGACCACGGCCAGATCAGGCCCATCACGAGATAGCCGAACACGAGGCCGGGCAGCAGCACGTAGACGACATGGGCGAAGCGGCGGGCTGCTTCGCGGGCGCCTTCGGTGCGCAGCTCCTCCAGGAACAGCGGCATGAAGCCGATCATGGCGTAGACCAGTGCGAGGCCGCCGAGGACGCGGCAGCCGAGCGAGAGGCCGGCACCCAGGCCGACGATCAGGATCGTGCGCGGCGACGGCCGCGGATATTCCTCGGCGAGACGGACGAGGCCCAGCATCAGGATGATCATGGCCACCGCGAAGGGCGCATCCTTCGGGTTCATGAACATGTGGCCGTAGAAGATCGGGCAGAGCGCGAGCAGCAGGAGCGCGGCAAGGCCGGCAAGGGGCCCGCCGATGCGGCGGCCGAGCCGCCACGTCACCGCAAGCCCGATCACGCCGACCATGGCGCCGAGCAGGCGTCGCGTCTCGAACAGCTCGAGCGGAATGACCTTGTGCAGGAGAGCCGCGACCATGTCGAAGCCGCCGCCATACATGTAGAGATTCGCGAAGGAGAGCGCCGCGGTGTCCCTGAAGCCGGAACCGAACATGCGCAGCAGCAGGTCGGCATATTCAGCGTGGGTGTAATCGTCCCAGCCGAGCCCGTAATCGCGGAAGGTCAAGCCTGCAGTGACGGCGACCGCAGCCAGCACCAGCATGGCGAGATCGTCGCAAGTCCGTTCAACCGAGCGCCGCAGCGGCGTGTCGATCGCCGAAGTCGTGATGGATGTCATGGCTATTGGTGACCCGGAATCCCCTCTTGGCCCTGCTGGTGCCCGCGGGCCACTTCCCCGGAATCCCTATAGCGCAGTTCCATTACCAAGTAATTGGGCATTATGGCTAAAATCCTGATGCGACGCAGCAAATCCAGACAGTTGAGAGCAGCCTAGAAGTATCGGGCCGTAGCTGAAGGGAATGTGAATAAGTCCCTGATATCCTTCCCTTTAGGAACGCAGGCTCTAATTCGCCGTTGGCGTGGAACACCGTATGACGGTATCTTGGCGTAACGGGTGTCGCGCACGGCTGCGCGACCAGGGGTGAGTTCGATGAGCTTGGCATTGTTGATTGTGGGGATTTTCGCCGTCCTGGCGGGCCTCCTTACGATCCTGTTCGGCTTCACCGTTAGGGAGGCCAGCCTCGGCAGCACCCTCATAATCTCCGGCACCATTGGCGTCTGCTCCGGAATGTTACTGGCCGGCCTCTACGTCGTGGTCGTGGAACTGAAGGGCATCGCCCGCCGGCTGGCCGGATCGGCCGCGCCGGGCGAGGTTCGGGTCAGGCCCGTGCTGCCAGGCCTCGCGGTGCCTGGCGCGCCAGTGTCCGAGCCGTTCCCGGCATCGGCGACGAAAACCGAGCCACCACCGGCCGCGGGTCTGCCGCCGTGGCAGAGCGAGGCCGCCGCGCGCGAGCGTCCGCGCGCCGAACCGCCGCCGGAGCCGGAAGCTCCGACACCGCCTGCGGCTCCGGAAGCGCCGCGCCGCCGCAACCTGTTGTTCGCATCGTCCTCCCGCAAGGAGCGCGAGCGCGCGGAGGCGAAGGCGACAGAGAGCTTGCCGCCGCAGCCTCATGACGAGCCCACGGAACCGGCCGGCCCTGAGAGTCAGCCGGCGAGCTTCGACGATGCCTGGCCGAGGCCGGACCGTATGCGGCCACCGGAACCGCCGGCCGCCGGGCGTCGCCCGCCGCCGCGCTCGCCGTCGATCTTTACCGAGCCCGGCCCGCCGCCGCCTCCCCCCGAACCGACGCCGGTCGAGCAGGCGCCCGTGACCGTGCTCAAATCGGGTATCGTCGACGGCATGGCCTATTCGCTCTATTCCGACGGCTCGATCGAAGCGCAGATGCCGGAAGGCATGATGCGCTTCGCCTCGATCGACGAACTGCGCGCCCATCTCGACCAGCGGTCGTGAGACCGCCGCGTCCAAGTAGAGCGCCATCGTTCTTGTCACTTCGTCAGTAATCAGCTCATATTCGTCAGTCGTCTTATTTCGGCCGAATGTATTGTTGACACGGAATACTTAGGCGTCGTCTCTCCGGCGAGACGCATGGTCAGGGAAAGGTCGGGCCCATGTCGGATAACGGGGCTAAGAATTTCATCGAGCTGACGGCGAGCATCGTGTCCGCCTATGTCGGCAACAATCCGACGCCGGCGGCCGATATCCCGAACCTGATCAGCCAGGTGCATGGCGCCCTGGTGCGCGTCTCGTCAGGCCGCACCGAGACCGCGCCGCTCGAGCCGGCCAAGCCGGCGGTGTCGCTGAAGAAGTCGATCGCGCCGGACTATCTGGTCTGTCTGGAAGACGGCAAGCGCTTCAAGTCGCTGAAGCGCCATCTGCGCACCCAGTACAACATGACGCCGGAGCAATATCGCGAGAAATGGGGCCTGCCGGCCGACTATCCCATGGTCGCGCCGAACTACGCGGTGGCGCGCTCGCAACTGGCAAAGCAGATGGGACTGGGGCAGCAGCAGCGGAAGCGGAAGTAGTCGCTTCAGGTGGCTTCCGCGAGCGCCTCTTTCGCGTCGGTCTTGATGCGCTCGACCATCGAGCGCAGGCCGTTGGAGCGCTGCGGCGTCAGATGATCGCGAAAGCCGAATTCGTTGAACACCGCGATCGCGTCGGTCGCAAGGATCTGCTGCGGCGTGCGGCCGGAGTAAAGCGAGAGCACGATCGCGACCAGCCCGCGCACGATGTGGGCGTCACTGTCGCCGCGATATTTCAGGATCGGGGCGCCGCCATCGCGATCGACCAGCTTCTGGAGCCAGACCTGGCTGACGCAGCCATTCACCTTGTTCTCGGCCGAATGCTCGGATTCGGGCATCGGTTCCAGGGTGCGGCCGAGCTCGATGACGTACCGGTAGCGGTCGTCCCACTCGTCCAGAAGCTCGAAATTGTCCCTGATTTCGTCGATCGTCGTCATGCTGGCCCAATGTTCCCGTTCAGGCCAATATAAGGATGCGAAGACGCGAAATCGATAGGGTTTGGGCGCTAATTCGCCGGCGCCGCCGCAGGGCCGCGCCATTCCAGCGCGAGGTCGTCCTGGCTCAGGGTGTCGCGCGGCGCCTCGCCCGAGGCGGCATCGCCTTCGCCGGCCAGCGCGATCGAGCCGGTATGATCGGGCGCCTTCTTGTCGGTCTTCTCGAGCTGCTCTTTCTTGTCGTTGATGATCTGGTAGATCTTCTTCGCGCCGTCCTGTGCGCGCTGGCCGATGATGGTCGCGGCTTGGCCGCCGACCTCGCAGGCCGCCGGCTGGCGCTTGCAGAACTGGGTCACGTCGGAGACGGCCGCGGTCGCAGCCTGCACCGCATCGGCGGCGCCGATCTGCGGCAGCTTCTCCGATTCGGGCGTCTTGTCCCGCGGCAGGAGCACCAGCACCAGCCCGAGCCAGAATGTGATGCGGAGCAGAAAGCGCATCTTATCGACCTGTATGTTAGATCCCGCCGCGGCGATGCCCGCGAGGCGCCGGACCTAGCAACTCTCGATAAATCGCAAGTGATTGCCTTCCGCTTAATTCGCGGAAAATCTGCGCAAGAATCTTCCCGAACCGCCACGTCGTAAATTTTCGATTGACGCCGGAGCTACGTGATTCCGCCGGCGCCGTTTGTCCACCAATTCGAAACCATGCGGGCGATGGTGAAACCCTGTGTTCACCATCCCCGATGATGACGTGGTCAAATCGCCTAAAAATCTCCGCGATGACACAGTGTCCGGCGGCGGGCCGCATTGCCTTAGCACTCGTTTAAGGTCGCTCTGACACGGTGGCTCAACGATAAGGAGGCGTTCCGGCGCGTCTTCTCGACGAGTGGGCCGAAGCGCGAGACCCGTGACAGTTTTGAGTATCATCCGCGATTGTCTCGATGCACTGCTGCATCCCTCCGCGCGTTACGACGCGCTGACGCGAGCGCGCCATCGCGCCTTCATGGCGCCGCGGCTGCTCGGCAGCCTGGCCGCGTTTGCCGCATTCCCGGTCTATCTCGCCACGCGCGGCGTGCCGAGCGCGATCGAGGTCGCCGCCTTCGCGTGGCTGATCGCCCCCATTCTCCTGTCATGGTTCCTGTCGCGCACCGGCCGCTATGAAGGCGCCCATGTGCTGTCGTCGCTGGCGCTCGCCGGCCTGATCATGGCGGTTGCCGGCACCACCGGCGGCATCGAATCATTCGCCGCGATCTGGCTGGTCGTGGTTCCCCTGGAAGCCGCGTTGTCGGCCTCGCGCCGCGTCGCGGCCTTTGCCTCCCTGCTTGCGCTGTCCTGCGCCGGCGTCCTGATCTTTGCCGGCCAGCTCGGCTGGCTTCCGGCTGGAGACGCCAGCGCCGCACAACGCGGCGTGCTGATGGCGTTCGGCGTCGCCTCGGCGACGCTCTATGCCGCGGGCCTCGCCTTCGGTGCGGAATCGCTCGCGCGCACCAGCGTTGCACTGCTGTTGCGCGAGGAAGAGCGCTATCGGCTGCTGGCGCGCAACATGAGCGACGTCATCTCGCGGCATCGGCGCAACGGCGCGGTGCAGTTCATCTCGCCGGCGGTGGAAGCCATGCTCGGCATGCCCGTCGCGCAGCTGCTCGGCCACGGCCTGTTCGACCGCGTCCATGTCGCCGATCGTCCGGCCTATCTCACCGCGCTCTCCGATGCCGCGCGCGGCGACGTGCGCAGCGTCGAGTTCCGGCTGCGGCGGGAGCCGGCCGGATCGGAGCGTGGCCAGGTCGATTTCATCTGGGTCGAGATGCGCTGCCGGCCGCTCGACCAGGATATCGGCCGCCAGGATATTGACGGCGATGCCACGCGCGAGGCGGAAGTCGTCGGCGTGATGCGCGACGTCACCGATCGCAAGCTCGCGGAGCAGGCGCTCGATCAGGCGCGCAGCGCCGCGGAAGCGGCCGATGCTGCCAAGACCCGCTTCCTCGCCACCATGAGCCACGAGCTGCGCACGCCGCTCAACGCCATCATCGGTTTCTCCGAGATGATCGCGCAGGAGCAGACCCTGATGCTGGGTGCGGCCCAACGCAAGGAATATGCCCAGCTCATCAACGATTCCGGCCAGCATCTGCTGTCGGTCGTCAACGGCATCCTCGACATGTCGAAGATGGAATCGGGCAATTTCGAGATTGCGTCGGAACCGTTCACGCCGCGCGCCTCTCTGATGCATTGCTGCAATCTGCTGGCGCTGAAGGCGCGGGAGAACGGCATCGACCTCATCACCGATGCGCCGCAGGACCTGCCTGTCATGACCGGCGATCCGCGCGCCTTCAAGCAGATCGTGCTCAATCTCGTCGCCAACGCCATCAAGTTCACCGAGCGCGGCGGTCAGGTCACCGTATCGGCCGCGGTGTCCGGATCGCAGCTCGCGCTGCGCATCAGCGACACCGGTGTCGGCATTGCGGCCGATGATCTCAAGCGCATCGGTGCGCCGTTCTTCCAGGCCGGGAAGACCTATCAGCGCCGTCACGAAGGCACGGGTCTCGGGCTTTCGATCGTGAAGAGTCTGGTGGCGTTGCATCTCGGCGAATTGACTGTACAAAGCAGGCTCGGCGAGGGCACCTCCGTCACCGTCAGATTGCCGCTCGTCTACACGCCGCCGCAGGCCAAGACGTCCGATAGAATGGCGGCCGAGAGCAAGATCGCGACGCTGACGCCGGTGCCGCGCCAGGAGCTTCAGGACCAATCTCACGACCAACCAGCTCTGGTGAAGAAAAGTGCCTAAGAAGTCTGCCAAGGACGAAGCCGCTCCGCGCCGCCGTGGCGCCAAGGCCGCGGTCATCGATGTCGAGACCGAGCGCAATCTTGCGATGCGCATCCTGCTGCACAGTCCCAAGGACACGCTGGCCGGTCTCGTCGCCGTCGCCGCAGTCAGCGCGATCGTTGCCAACGCGCTGTTCCTTCAGACCGGCCGGCATCCGGCGCCGATGTTCGGCACCGTGATCAATCTTCCCGCGCCGTCGTCCGTGCCGCTGTCGAACCCGTTGCCGCGTCCGCGCCCCGTCGGCGCCGATACCTCGCCGCTGGAGCCGAGAGCGACGGAATTCCGCGCCGAGCCCAAGCCTGTCGAGCGCGCCGCCGAGAAGGCCCCCGAGAAGCCGGTCGAGGCGACGGCATCGACGCCGCGCGCGGGCGATCCGATGACCAATCTGGTCAAGCAAACGACGTCGGCGCCGCCGCAATCCGTCGCCATCGCGCGTCCGCCGGCGCCGATTCCCGTGCAGCAGAGTCCGGCCGCGCGGCGTATCGCCGGCGTGCAGCGCGCGCTGTCCGAATACGGCTATGGCAATTTGAAGATCACGGGCACGATGGGCGCAGAGACGCAGTCGGCGATCCAGAAATTCGAGCGCGAGCACAAGATGCAGGTGACGGGTCAGGTCTCCGACCGCCTGCTGCGCGAGCTCGGAGCCGCGATCGGCCACCCCGTCGAATAAGCGTCATTGTTGTGCGAAGGCTGGTGCTGATTGCAGCGCTGGCCTATCGTGCTCTTCATGCGTTTGAAATCAAACATTTGGGTTTCCGCCTACCTGCGCCGGTGCCAGACCGAAGGCGTGTTCGGGGCGGTGCGCCGTCGCGGTGCCGAGGAGGCGGGCGCGGTATTCGTGAAGGTGTCGCTGCTCGACGGCAACGCGATGCTGTACGTACCGGCGCCGCAGACCGTCTATGACGACGGCCGGCCGGTCGATCGCTTCTTCGTGCCACTTGCCGCGCAGCCGATGCCTGAGCCAGCGGTCGAGGAGCGCCTCACCAAGGAGATCCGCTTCGATCCGGATGCCTGGATCGTCGAGACCGAGGACCGCAAAGGCCGTCACTTCCTCGAATTGGCGAAGACCTAGCGGTCCGATCCGTCGGTGCCCGTCCGCACCGCAGGCGCCGAGCCCGGCTGCACGCCCGGCCGGGTCTGGCTGGCGCCCGCACGCGCGCGCTGGCGTTCGCTGTCATGCAGCGACGACTGATACTTTGCGCGCGTGACCGCGAGCGTCGAGCCGCGCCAGGCCGCCAGCATCACCAGCGCGGAGCGGTCGCTGAGCCGGTCGTAGAGCCGCGACAACCGGTACACCGCATCGACCGACGTGCCGATCTCCGGCTTGAAGAACAGGAGGATGCGCTGGAAATTCGGGCTCGGCATGTCGAGCGCGCGCGCGGCGACCGCGAGCGCTTCGCCGCCGGCATCGTCGACGATCTGCGCTGCGACGCGCGAGGGCAGGATCAGGCTGTCGCCGAGCTCGTAGGTGAAATTCTCGATATCGTTGGCAATTGCCGCCATCTCCAGGATCTGGATCGCGCGCTTGGCACGCACGGTCGGAATCCGCGGCGCGGCCTTCAGCGGGGTCTGCCCCAGATTGTGCAGGACCAGCGCGCGCTGGGTCGCATCCGCGCGGAAGAACATGTCGTGGATCTCGGCCGCTTCCTTCGGCTGCATCGCCATGTTGGCGGCCATGCGCAACTCGGCGTCGGTCGGCGTGCGAGCAGGCGAAGCCGCCTGCGGGGAGCTGCGAATTTCGCGCGCGAGCGGAACCCTGCGGCCTTCCTGGGTCGCGACCAGCCCGAGTTTCTGCAGGACCGGGACGGGCGTCTGCGGATAGATCGCAAGCTTCGCCTTGACGGCCGCGCGCGTCGCATCGTCGACCTGGTCGATCAGCCGCGTCGCAAGCTCGATGAACTGGCGCTGCTCGTCGTCGCTGTGGGTGGGCGCCTGGACATAGAGGTCCGTCAGCACGCGCAGCAGCGTCGGGCGAACATCAACGCCTTCGCGACGGGAGAGGCTCATCAGCCCGTCGAATCCGGGAAACAGCGACTTGGTCATGGAGAGATACGCGACCTGGAAAAGATACTCGTCCGCGAGCCTAACGCAGGTTCCTTTAAAGGCTCGTTAAGGAAAACGAGGCGTGAAGTCGACCCCATCATTTCAGGTGTTGTCGTCCCGCAACGGGACGCGGGAGGCCGCCCGTGAAGTTACGGTCCGGAAGGCGCGTTTACACCCCGTTAACCATGAACTGATCTTAATGAACGCACGTTGCACCAGCGCGCTCGGTCGCGCGGCAATTGATAGAGAGCTGATATGGGGACCATTATCGAATTTCCGGCCGGTCGCCGGGCAGGCTCGTCGGGGGATGCCACGCCGCGTACGGAAACGGGAACGATTCTGATCCTCCCCGTGATCCGCATCGAGCGCCAGACGGAAGAAACCAGCGGCGATCGCGGGCCGGAGCAGGGCACAGCGCCGGGGCGCCGTCGTCGTCGCCGCTAGCATCCGGCTTTTGCAATGCCGGATGCCATCCGCCAGATCCGGCCTGTCGTAACGGCCGTCCTGCTCGCACTCGTCGGTGCGACGCTCGGCGCGTGCAGCGGCGGCGATTTCGGCCGCACCCGCGCTGACATGCGCAGCGACGACATGCATCGCTGGCTCGGGACCGAGGCCACCGGCAGCGTCGGCCTGAAGTCGTCCCAATTCCAGCTCACCGACGCGGAGCGCCAGCTTCGCGATCTCGCCTATCCCATGATCGAGCCGCCGCTGTCGCGGCCCGCCTGGAAGAGCGTATTCGGCGACTACAGGGCGCTGCCGTCGCCCTGGCAGCAGAAGGTCGTGTTCGACCGCACCATGTATGGGCGCACGCTGATCGACGAGCCGCATCGCTCGCATTCATCGCGCTATGCGCAGCTGATCGAGGACGTGCGCAACGACATCACCCGTTTCGAGCCGTTCTTCGGCTCCGCGATCCGCGTCATCGATCTCGACAGGAAGCGCGATGCGACCATGGCGCGGGTCTCCGAGCTCTCGCCAAGGGAGAGGGATGATGCGGTCGCGCGCATGCGGGAGAACTCGCTGATCATCCAGTGGGTGCAGCAGTGCCTGGAGCAGCGCGTCTCGTCCTATCGCTGGGCGCTGGAGCGTCTGGTGATCCAGGCGCCCGACGGCATGGCCGCCGATGCCGACCGCCTGATCGGCGAACTCGCAGCCCAGACCGCCAATCCGCCGGTTGCGGCCCAGCCGCCCTATGGCCGCGCAGTCATCTCGAAGGGCTAGGACTTCCTGCGTTTGTTGCGCCGTGGGCCGGTCGGATCCGGCTTGCGCCGCTGCTTCTGAAGTTTCCCGACAAAATCCTTCAGCGCATCCGCCAGCGGCACTGATGCGCGATAGGCAAGCCCGACCTCGCGTTTGACCTTCACCTCGATCTCGCGCACCGCGACGTCGGGATTGCCGCGCGCCACGCCTTCCGGAACGATGGCGATGCCGACGCCGGCCGCGACCAGCGCCATCGCCCAATCCTCGGATTGCGCGATCGCCGCGGTCTGCCTTCGTTGTGAAGTCCGGCCGAAGAACTCGCTCTGCTCGCAATGGCAGCGGTCGATCAGGGGGACGCCGGCGAGATCGGCGGTCCGCAGCTTCTCCTTCAGCGTCAGCGGATGCGAGGGCGGCAGCGCGGCGACGTAGCGCTCGCTCCACAGCGCGACGAAATGCTCGTCGGTGCGCAGCATGCTCTTTGAGATGATCCGCGCATCGGCGCCTTCGTCGCTGCCGACGAGGCGGAGCGCGATATCGGTGCGCGCCGTCAGCGGCTTCAGCAGCGCGATCGTCCGGGGCACGTCGAGCGTGCGCATCAGTCCCAGCGTGACGGTGGTCTTCGTATTCGGCTTCCTGAACAGGCTGCGTGCGGCGTCCGCCTCGTCGATGATGCGGCGGGCCAGCGCATGAAACTGCTCGGCCGAGGCGGTCGGTGCGACGCCCTTCTTGTGCCGGATGAACAGCGTGGTGCCGAGCTCGGCCTCCAGATGGGTGATCGCGGTCGAGATCGACGGCTGCGACACGAAGCATGCGCGCGCCGCCGCGGTCAGATTGCGCTCGCGGTACACGGCGGCGAAGTAGCGAAGCTCACGGATTTCCATAGGGTAAGCCTAGAGATAGTATCAATATTCAATATTTTACCTATAGATCGCCCGGTGGCAAGAACGCCCTGCTCACAACAGCAGGAACGCGCCATGAAGATCCACCACCTCAACACCGGCACGATGTGCCCCATGGGCCGCCGTCTTGTGAACGGCACTGGCGGCCTGTTCCAGCGCGCCCGCCTGGTCTGCCATTGCCTGCTGGTCGAGACGAAGGACGGACTCGCTCTGGTCGACACCGGCATCGGTCTCGGCGATATCGCAACGCCCAATCGGCTGGGTGGCCGATGGCTGCGCCAGACCGCGCCAAGGCTGGATCCGGCGGAGACGGCGATCGAGCAGGTGAAGGCGCTCGGCTATTCACCCGGCGATGTGCGTCACGTGCTGCTGACGCATCTCGACCGCGACCACGCCGGCGGCGTGCCGGACTTCCCCCATGCCGCGATCCACGTCCACCGCGCCGAATACGACATGGCGGTGCTGCGCAAGCCCGCGCCGCCCGAAGGGCGCTATGTCACGGGGCAGTGGAGCCATGGGCCGGGCTGGACATTCTATGGCGAGGCCGGCGAGGACTGGTTCGGCTTCAAGGGCGTGCGCGCGCTCGGCGATAAGGAGGCGGACATCCTGATAATCCCGCTCGCCGGCCACACGCTCGGCCATTGCGGCATCGCGGTGCGATCAGGCGAGAAATGGCTGCTGCATGCCGGCGACAGCTATTTCCACCACGGCCAGCTCGACCCGTCGCCGCGCGTGCCGCTGATGCTGGGTTACTTCCAGCGCCGCGGCGACATGGATCGCAAGATGCGGATCGCCAACCAGGCGCGGCTGCGCGCTTTGAAGCTGAACCACGGCGAGCGCGTGACCATCGTCAACAGCCACGATCCCGTCGCCTATGAAAGCTGCCGCTGCGGGACGCATTGATCGCGCCGGCCCGGGGCCCCCGCTATGCGCCCGAACGCACTGCTCGAATCCGGAGCAAGCGGTGCTTCACCGTTCGGGCGATTGCCGCCGGCGCGTCGTCGGGAATCGCGAAGCAGGAGCTCGCGTTGATTTCGCACAGGACGTAGGTGTCGGTACCGGCGGCGTCGCGGGGCCCGTACAGGAAGTCGGCGTCCCAGATCACCGGCAGCGACGGCTCGTCGATGCCGAGCGTGTCCATCAGCTGCGGCGTCCATTCGTCCTCCATCGATCTTCGGAGCGCCTGGAATTGCGAGGCATCGGCTCCGTGCATGATCCGTGGGCCCGGCTGCGCCTCGGGTGCGTCGGGGCCTTCCGGCGGCGGCGGGATCAGGGCCTTGATCAATTGATGCCCGAAGCCCGCGACCTTGGCGCCGCTCATGTAGCAGCGGATCATGCCGTCGGGCAGGCGGGGTTGGAACGCCTGGTCGATGACGCAGCCGCCCCATCCGAAATACGGTTCGCAGCGGGCGAGGAAGGCATCGAGCGGCATGTCCTCGGGCAGACTGCCGCGTTGGGCATGCAGCACGCGAACCATGGCGTCCGCGTTGGGCAGGGCCTCCACCTTCCACACCCCCTGGCCGCCATTGCCGCGATTTTGCTTGAGCACGCGTGGACCGTTTGCCTGAAGGCGCGCGGGAAATTCGGCGCGGAAGGCCGCAGCACTGTTATAGCGATGCGTGTCGGCTCCCCAGCCGAGATGACGCGTTCGGTAGAGCACGTCCTTGACGCCCATCTTCAGGATCACGTCGGGATGTGCGCTCACCCATGGCCCTTGCGCCGCAACGTCGCGAAGCAGCGGGTCGAGGGCCTCGCGCGTCTTGCCCTGATGGATCGGATCGACCCAGACGAGCACGCCATCGACGGCGAGCAGTTGATCGCGGACGGCGTCGGCGAAAATCTCGTCGTAGATCACCGGTCGGGCTTCGATGCCGACCGCGGCGAGTGCTTCGAAAACGCGGACGAAGCGGCTGTTTTGCGCCGTCGTGTCCCGGCGCGCGGCAGCGTCGCCGCGGGAGAGGATGGCAACGGTATGGCGGACAGGAGGGTGGCGTTCGGTATCCATGCGCAAGCTCCACGAATGGCGTGCTGCGCAGAGCTTGGACCGAGGTCTCACGGGGAGTCTGCTTCGTCCCCACACCGATCAATGTACGTGAAATCGTCCGGTCGTTGCAAGATGGCGATTGTGCGGTTCCGTCCAGACGGCGAACCCCTCGCGCTCGCTACTCCGGTGGCGGCGGATAGCGGTCGAATGTCGGCAGTTCGTGCGCCCGCTCCATCCATCGAAGGCGCTCTGCGACCTGGATGTGCATCGTCGCCGGTACGGCATCGGGATCGTCGTAGGTCGCGCTCTGGACGTCGATGACCCCGGGCAACATGTCGGCATTGATATAAAACAGGCCGGTTCCGCAGTCGCCGCAAAAGTGCCGCCGGGCATGTTCCGAGGAGTGATACACCTTGGGCTCGCCCTTGGTCACCTTGACGGCATCGTCCGCGTACATCGTCCAGCCGACGACGGGAGCGCCGGCGTGAAGCCTGCAATCGCGGCAGTGACACAGCGCGTGCACGATCGCTTCGCCCTCGACCTGATAGCGGATCGCGCCGCAGTGACAGCCGCCGGTGATGGTGCTCATGCGTTCCTCCCGATGGAAGCGAGGTTTCGTTGATCGATAGCTCTCGAGACCCGCGGCTTCAACGGCGCAATCGATTTGCGATTGCGTCCTACTGTCGCGTGACACCTCCCGCCACGGCGCGGACGAGGGGATCCGCGACTACCACTTGAACGAAGCCGCGACCTCGTAGCTGCGCGGCGCGCCCAGGATGATCTGGTCGGTGTAACCCGGATCGCCCCAGGCCGCGTAGAGCTTGTTGGTCAGGTTCCTCACGCGAAAGCTGATCCGGGTCTGGTCGACGCCCGGGAAATAGGCTTTTGGAATATCGACGAACGCGTATGCGTCGAAGATCGTGTAGGCGTCCATCGTGACCAGATTGTCCTGGAAGTTGAAGCGGTCGCCGACGTGACGGACGAGGCCGCCGATCTCCACCGGCAGCTTCGTGTCGAAGCGATAGGAGGCGCCGGCGTTGGCGATGAAGTTGGGAACGTTGGGCGGCGTCTTGCCCGAATAGGACTGGAAGTCGCCATTGCCGTCGACATAGGTGAAGTCGATGAAGCGCGACTGCACGAAGGCGACGTTGCCCCATAGTTTCAGGCCCGCGACCGGATTGACCGCGGCGGCAATCTCGACGCCCTTGGAGGCCATCTTGCCGGCGACGTTGAAGAGGATGCCGCTTTCGGGGACGTAGACGTTCTTGCGCTCGATGTCGAAGGCCGAGAACGTGGCCTCCGCGCGCTTGTCGGCCGACAGCAGCTTCACGCCGGTCTCGTAGGTCCGCGACGTCGTGAGCAGCAGCGGCGTCGTGGGCCTGAGGATGAAGATGTTCGCCACCGTCGGGTCGGCTGCCGTCGCGTACTGGCTGTAAAGCATCACGCCGGGCGCGATGTCCCAGGTGTAGCCGATGCGTCCGGTGACCGGATTGAACGTCTTCGAGAAAGGATAGCTGGCTTTCAGGAGGCCATTCTCGTCGAAGCGGGTCCGCGACAGCTCGATATTCTCAAAACGGATGCCGCCGATCAGCGCGAAGGTCGAGGTCAGCTTGAGTCGGTCCTCGAACGACAGCGAGGCGGTGTCGAGATGGGTGTAGATCTTCTCGTCGCTGCGCGGGCCGTAGAGGCCGCGGTCCGGATTGAGGAGGTCGACGTAGTCATTGAAGAACAGCGTGTCCTGCGAGACGTTGAACTGATTGCTGCTCGCCGCCACGGTGGCGACGAAGCGATTGTCCATTCCGCCGACGTTGGAATTGACGGTGAGGTCGGTGATGTTGCCGTAGAGCCGCTGCGCGTGATCGAGCGCCAAGCGCTCGCGGTAGATGCTCTGCGCGCCTGCGAAATTGCCTACGGTCTGGTCGAACGACGAGATCTCGTTGTTGAACCAGTGCCGGTGGGCGTCATAGCCGTAGACCTGGCTCTTCAGCGAGATGTTGTTGGTGATGTCCCATTGAAAGCCGCTGCGCAGCCAGAGCTCGTTGGCGCCGCTGTGATTGTCGAGCACGTTGTAGTTCGTGGTCAGCGTGCGCGCGTCGATGGTGACCGGGACCGGCGTGCCGCCGCCGAGGTAATAGTTGCTCCAGAGGCCGGAGACGACGCCATACGTCGGCACGATGCCCGGCGCGTTCGCCGGCACCAGCGGCGTCCCCCAGTAGAAGCGGTCGTTGTCCTGCCTGTATTCGGTCGCGCCCCAGATCCTCAGGTTCTCGTTGACGCGATAGTTCAGCTGGCCCGAGACGTTGCTGAGCTTCGAATAGGTGTCGTCGATAAAGCCCTTGTTGTTGAAATGGCTGATGTCGAAGCGGTAGTCGAGGCCGTTGATCAGCGTGCTGCCGCCCGATCCGTAACCGGCGCGATAGCCGTTGAAGGAATCGTAGGAGGTGAAGGCGTCGTTGACGATTGGTCCGGTGTGCGGCGCCTTGTTCACGTAGTTGATGGCGCCGCCGGTCGCACCGAGGCCCGCCACCAGCGAGTCCGGTCCCTTGATGATCTCGACCTGCTGGAGGCCAGCCACGTCCATGGGACGGCCGGTCATGGTCGACGGCCCGATCGGGATGCCGTTGTAGAGCGTGGAGATCTGGTCGCCGGAAAAGCCACGCATCGAGAAGATGGCGGGCGCGCCGGGCGCATCGCCGCCGGTGACGCCGACTGCAGCCTTGGCGACGTCGGTCGTGGTCCGGATGCCCAGGTCCTGCATCGTCCGCTGACTGATGACCTCGACGGTCGCCGGCATCTCGCGCGCCGTGATGCCGAGCCGGGAGCCGACGTCGGTGACGGCTGCCGTGTTGAGCGGCGTCTGCACCGGGCCGCTCGGAGCTTGCGTGGCCGGAACGGCGACAGCAGGGGCGCCACGATTGCGTCCCGCGGCGCGCCGGGCCGCGCGCTGCTTCTGAGTGCCCGGGCTGACGGCAGGAGCCTGTCGCGGCGCAGGCGGCGACACGATCACCGGACCGACCTCCCGGGAGCGGTTGTCCTGCGCCGCGCTTTGCGCGAGCGCCGCGGACGACAAGGACACCGACGAGAGCAGAGTAATCAGGAAAGCACGCGATAACGCTGGCCTTGCGCCAGCACGGAAATGAAGATTTTGCACGACAACGCTCTGCGGCGACGCAAACAAACCGTCACCGCGGTTGCCTTAGTCATCCACCTTCGCCCCAGGCGGCAGATGCACCGGCTACTTGTCCGACATCAGGGCACCCCGCCCAATGCGTTCGCGCGTGACCATGGCTGGCAGCAGGTTTCCTGGCTCGCGGGTCATCGCCTTCGACCACCTTCCCAGAGGCCCAAGCGGGGCTCCAGTGGTTCGTTTGGTCGTCGGCTATCCGCCTACAGTTGCGGGGGCAGCCGCGGAATTGCCCACTGAGGTGGACGCACCGCATTCCCTTGAAGAGTCCTTGCGGACACTACCGATCACGAAACTGGCATCAGGGGAGGAGCGCGTCAACATCCGCGCGGGCTGTTCGACGAGCCGGTCGGTCGATGGTGGCCTTGTGTTGCTGTTTTGCACGATAGTCCGAAGGACCGCGTCGAAACGTCCAACCCGGCCTCCGGACGAGCCTGGGTAACGAACGCTTGACCACGATCAATGACTGCCTTTGGTGTCCGAATATGCTACTGAGGCCGAGTTCCGGCCCGACAAGGTAAGTCGATATTGATGCAGTTCGTCCGTACCATCCTGGCAGTCGCCATCGCCATATCCCTGGCGATGCTGCCGGTTGGCGCGTCCGCGGCGAACCTCGCAATGTCGTCGGATGGCATGCAGACGGCCATGCACATGAGCGGCGACGCCGACATGTCGATGGACGATTGTTGTCCCGACATGAAGGGAACGGGCTCCCATAGCGGCGGCTACAAGTGCGGGATGGGCTTCTGCTGCGTCGGTGGAATCATCGCGCTCGGTGATGTCAGGCCCGTGGCGTTCGAACGTCTCGCCGTCATGGCCAGCACGATGGCTATTCCCCCGGATCAGGTCGTTTCCTTCCGCGGCGGCAGTCCTCCTTTCCGACCTCCTCGAATCTGATCTCGCAAAGCCCGAGACGCGAGCGGCATGCCTGCTCGCGACGACGACTGACGTGCGCGCTTCACGCGCCACGGCGAAAGATCAATTCATGAGGACAAGACAATGCTTTCCAAAATCAGCGCCGCGGCTCTCGCCGCCACCCTTTCGCTTGCCGCTTCAGCCGCGATGGCGGGCGCGGGCGACTACGCCTTCGAGCCCGTCACTCCGCAGATGAGGAAGGGCGAAGACGTCACGCTCGCCGTTCGCCTGACGAACAAGCAGTCCGGCAAGCCGATACCGGACGCAGTCATCTTCAAGACCCGCCTCGACATGGCCCCGGACGGGATGGCCGAGATGGAATCGGCGGTCGCGCCGCTGCCGTCCAGGGAGCCTGGTGTGTACGCCTTCAAGACGGACCTGCCGATGGCTGGCCGCTACCAGATGACGCTGTCCGTGAAGGTGCAGGGCGAACCGGAGACCGTCACCGGCAAGGTGATCGTCACGGCGGTCAAGTGAGCGTTCGGGCGCTGCCCGGCAGCGCCCGACATTCCCCCTTTTCCTTCACACGGACGCGCGCTCCCGGGTGCGCGGATACACGACATGAAAACGCTGCGTCTCCTGACGGCACTTGCGCTGGGCGGCGGCCTGGTCCTGGCCGGCTACTACTGGCATTCGAACGGTGCGGGCTGGCTCGCTGAGGCCGACATATCATCGGCTGCGGCCGCCGCGGAGCGAACGCCGCTCTACTACCGCGATCCAAGCGGTGCGTCGCTCTGGTCTGCGGGTCCGAAGAAGGACGACCGCGGGCGGGACTATCTGCCGGTCTACGACGACGATGGAGCGGCCGTCGCGCCGGCGCTACCGAAGGCGCAGGCGGCTTCGCCGCGAAAAATCCTCTACTACCGCAATCCGATGGGGCTGCCCGACACGTCGCCCGTCCCAAAGAAGGATCCGATGGGGATGGACTATGTCGCCGCTTACGAAGGCGACGACACCGACGACGGCACGGTGAAGCTGTCGCCCGGCAAGATCCAGCGCGCGGGCGTGAAGTCCGAGCCCGTCGCGCGGCGCTCGATCCGGGTCTCGGTGAAGGCGCCCGGCACGATCCAACTCGATGAACGCCGCGTGTCGGTGATCGCGATGCGCGCTGAAAGCTTCGTGCAGAAGGTCGCCGACGTGACCACCGGCACGCGCGTGAAGGCCGGCCAGCCGCTGATGGAAATCTACAGTTCGGCGGTGGCGTCCGCGGCGGCGGAATATCTCGCGACGATCACCTCCAAGACGGTCGGCGGTGTCGAGATGTACGGCCGCGGCTCGCGACAGCGGCTGGTCAATCTCGACGTTCCCGAGTCCGTCATTGCGGAGATGGACAAGACGCACACCGCGCCCGTCGCCATACGCTGGTCTGCGCCGCGCGACGGGGTCGTGCTCGAGCGCAACGCGATCGAAGGCATGCGGGCCAATCCCGGCGACGTCCTGTTCCGGATCGCGGACACCTCGGTCGTCTGGGCGCTGGTCGACGTGGCCGAGCGCGATCTCGGCAACATCGCGGTGGGCCAGTCGGTCGCGGTGCGCGCGCGCAGTTTCCCCGGCCGAACCTTCACCGGGACAATCGCCGTCGTCTATCCGCAGGTGAACCGCGACACGCGAACCGTTCGCGTCAGGATCGAGCTTGCCAATCCGGACGCGGTGCTGCTGCCCGACATGTACGTCGATGCCGACATCGATATGGCCGATGCCACACCCGTCCTGGCGATACAGGACAGCGCGGTCCTCGACACCGGCAGCCGGCAGGCCGTCCTCGTCGACAAGGGGGAAGGGCGCTTCGAACCGCGGGAAGTCAAGCTCGGCCGTCGCGGCGGCGGCTATGTCGAGGTGCGCCAGGGTCTCGCGGACGGCGAGGCGGTGGTGACCTCCGCCAACTTCCTGATCGATGCGGAAAGCAACCTGAAGGCGGCGCTGAAGGGGTTTGGCGAGGCGGCGTCCCAGGCCACCGACGCCGGCCCTGGCAATGCAACGGGAGATCACAAATGATCGCCCGCATCATTGCCTGGTCGGCGCGCAATCTGCTGCTCGTGCTGTTCGGCGCCGGCTTCGCGGCTGCCGCCGGCCTCTATGCCCTGGTTCACCTTCCGCTGGATGCGATCCCGGATCTCTCGGATACGCAGGTCATCGTCTACACCGAGTATCCCGGCCAGGCGCCGCAGGTGATCGAGGATCAGGTCACCTATCCGCTGACGACGGCGATGCTGACCGTGCCGAAATCGAAGGTCGTACGCGGCTTCTCGTTCTTCGGCGTCTCCTTCGTCTATGTGATCTTCGAGGACGGCACCGACATCTATTGGGCGCGGTCGCGCGTCATGGAATTCCTGAACGGCGCGGCGTCCAGGCTTCCCGCCGGCGTCACCCCGACCATCGGGCCCGATGCGACCGGCGTCGGCTGGGTCTACCAATACGCCGTCATATCGAAGGAATTGAACCTGGCGGACACGCGCACGATCCAGGACTGGAATCTGAAGTTCGCGCTGGCCAAGGCCGAAGGCGTTGCCGAGGTCGCCAGCGTCGGCGGCTTCGTCAAGCAGTACAACGTGGTCCTCGACCCGCAGCGGATGCGCGACCGCGGCATCAGCATGCAAAAAATACGTGAGGCGATCCGCGCCAGCAACGCCGACGTCGGCGGCCGCACCGTCGAGCTCTCCGAGTTCGAATACGTCATCCGCGGCAAGGGCTACATCAAGAGCATCAACGATCTCGGTAACATCGTGCTGAAGACGAGCAACGGCACGCCGGTGCTGTTGCGGGACGTCGCCAATGTCGAACTCGGGCCGGACGAGCGGCGCGGCATCGCCGAATTGAACGGCGAGGGCGAGGTCGCAAGCGGCATCGTGCTGCAGCGGTTCGGCGTCAACGCGCTCGACGTCATCGAAAACGTCAAGAAGCGGTTCAGGGAGATCGCGAGCAGCCTGCCGAAATCGGTCGAGATCGTGCCGGTCTACGACCGCTCGAACCTGATCTACGCGGCCATCGATACCCTCAAGCATACCCTGTTCGAGGAGAGCATCGTCGTCGGGCTCGTCTGCATCGTGTTCCTGCTGCATGTCCGCAGCGCACTCGTCGCGATCTTGATGTTGCCGGTCGGCGTGTTGATGGCGTTTGGCGCCATGAAGCTGCTCGGGCTGGGATCGAACATCATGAGCCTCGGCGGCATCGCGATTGCCATCGGCGCCATGGTGGACGCCGCCATCGTCATGATCGAGAACGCACACAAGCACCTCGAACGGGCGAGGCCCGATCAGTCGCGCGTGCAGGTTCTGATCGACGCGGCATCCGAGGTCGGCCCCGCGCTCTTCTTCAGCCTGTTGATCATCACCGTGTCGTTCATGCCGATCTTCACGCTGGAATCGCAGGAGGGCCGATTGTTCAGCCCGCTGGCGTTCACGAAGACCTTCTCGATGGCCGCCGCGGCGTTGCTGTCCGTCACCCTGGTGCCGGCGCTGATGGTGATCTTCGTCCGCGGCAGGATCGTCCCGGAGAGCAGGAACGTCATCAATCGCGTCCTGATCTGGGTCTACCGTCCCGTGATCAAGGGGGTTCTGCGCGCCAAGACGCTGGTCATCCTGGCTTCGCTCGTCGTGCTTGCGGTGACGATCTGGCCGGCGCGCCAGCTCGGCACCGAGTTCATGCCGGCGCTGAACGAGGGAACGCTGCTCTACATGCCAACGACGCTGCCCGGTATTTCGGTCACCAAGGCGGCGGAGCTGATGCAGATGCAGGACCGCATCATCAAGTCGTTCCCGGAGGTCGCTTCGGTCTATGGCAAGGCGGGACGAGCCGCCACTGCGACCGATCCCGCTCCGACCGAGATGTTTGAGACGATCGTCAACCTGAAGCCGAAGGAGCAGTGGCGTTCCGGCGTTACCGTCGACAGTCTCATCGCCGAGATGGACAAGGCGTTGCAGTTTCCAGGTGTCTCCAACGCCTGGACCATGCCGATCAAGGCGCGCATCGACATGCTCTCGACCGGAATCCGCACGCCGGTCGGTGTCAAGGTCATGGGCAATGACCTCGCCGAGATCGACCGGCTCGCGAAGCAGATCGAACGCGTCATCAAGACCGTGCCCGGCACGTCGTCGGCCTACGCCGAGCGCGGCATCGGCGGCTATTATCTCGAGATCGTTCCCGACCGTGAGGCGCTCGCCCGTTACGGCATCCTGATCCAGGACGTCCAGGACACCATCGCGGCCGCGCTCGGCGGCCAGACGGTCACGACGACCGTGGAGGGCCGGCAGCGGTTCACCGTGAACATGCGCTATCCGCGCGACCTTCGCGACAATCCCAAGGCCATCGCCAGCGACATCCTGGTGCCGATGCCGTCGGGCGGCGCCGTGCCGCTCGGCGAGGTGGCGAAGGTCGAACCCGCGCGCGGGCCGACGTCGATCCGGACGGAGAACGGCCAGCTTGCGACCTACATCTACGTCGACATCCGGGATCGGGACATCGGAAGCTACGTCGCTGACGCACAACGCGCCGTGACGGAGAGCATCCGGTTTCCCGCCGGCACCTACGTCGTGTGGAGCGGCCAGTACGAATATCTGCAGCGCGCCACCGCCCGTCTGAAGATCGTCGTGCCCGTGACGCTCACGATCATCTTCCTGCTGCTCTATCTGAACTTCCGGGCGATGACCGAGACGCTGATCGTGATGCTGTCACTGCCGTTCGCGCTGGTCGGCGGCATCTGGATGATGTGGTGGCTCGGCTTCAACCTGTCCGTTGCCGTCGCGGTCGGCTTCATCGCGCTCGCAGGCGTCGCCGCCGAGACGGGTGTCGTCATGCTGATCTACCTTGACCACGCGCTGGCCGAGATGAAGGCCAGGTGCAGCGCCGAGGGGAGGCCACTGACGCGCGGGGATCTCAACGACGCCATCATGGAGGGCGCGGTCGAGCGCGTGCGGCCCAAGATGATGACGGTGGTTGCCATCATGGCCGGTCTGCTGCCGATCATGTGGAGCACCGGGGCCGGATCGGAGATCATGCAGCGCATTGCGGTGCCGATGATCGGCGGCATGACGTCATCGACACTGCTGACGCTGGTCGTGATCCCCGCAATTTTCGGCTTGGTAAAGGGGCGGGGGCTTCCGTCGGGCGAACGATCGGCTCCTGCCGACGAATGGACCGCGCGCGCGTCGCAAGCCGCCGAATAGGCGGGGCAGCGGAGGTCGTCTTCACGGCGACCTCCGCTCCGGCGTGAAAAAACCCCGCGGCGGATTCCGACCGAGGAGCGTTAGGGTCGGTGAGTTACCTGGCGCGCTTCGACCACCTCGCCATCTTCCTTCGTGAACCTGCCGACCGGATTGTCGAGGAGATCGACGACGGCTTCGGAAGGGCGGCACAAGCGCGTGCCCTTCGAGGTCACGACGATCGGGCGGTTGATGAGAATGGGATGCGCGAGCATCTGATCGATCAACTGGTCGTCGGTCCATTTGGGGTCGGCGAGGCCGAGCTCCTTGTACGGCGTGCCCTTCTCGCGCAGCAGTTCGCGAACCGGAATGCCCATCGCTGCAATCAGCTGCTTGAGCGTCTCGCGCGACGGCGGGGTCTTGAGATATTCGATGACAGTGGGCTCCGCGCCGCTCTGCCGGATCATCGCAAGCGTGTTGCGCGAGGTGCCGCAAGCAGGGTTATGATAGATCGTCACGCTCATCGGGTAGTCTCCGCAATTTGTACGGGGCCGCGGGCCCTGGAGTGGCCGAGCAGCCAGTTCATCAACAGCATGCCGGCGAATGCTCCGCAGAGCTCCGCAAGAATGAATCCGGGCAGGTCGGTCGGACGAATGCCCGAGAACGTGTTTGTCAGCGACCGCGCGATGGCCACCGCCGGATTTGCAAACGACGTGGAGGCCGTGAACCAATAGGCTGCCGTGATGTAAAGGCCCACCAGCCAGGGAACCGCCGTCCGCTGAAATCGGATGCCGGCCAGGATCGTCGCGACCAGACCGAAGGCGGCGACCGCTTCGGCGAACCATTGCGGCCCTCCCGTTCGAACCTTCGTCGAGAAATCGAGCAGGGGAAGTCCGAACATCAGATGCGCGGCCATCGTTCCCGCGATGCCGCCGGCGATCTGCGCGACCACGTAGAGCACGGCTTCGTTGACCGGAAGCTCGCGCTTGCCGGCGAAGACGAGGGTCACAGCGGGATTGAAATGCGCGCCGGAGATCGGACCGAGCACGGTGATCAGGACAACCAGAATGGCTCCGGTCGGCAGGGTATTGCACAGCAGCGCAAGCGCCACGTCCCTGGTCAGCGTCTCGGCCATGATGCCGGAGCCGACGACGGTGGCGACGAGAATCCCGGTGCCGAGCGCTTCGGCTGCGAGGCGCCGTGGAAGATCGAAATTGTCCATCAGCCGGCCTTCGGCGTTGAATGTGTTGCGCCCTCGGAGCGTCCGATCTCGCGCAGCTTGGTGCCGAGGGAGAGCTTGTCGATGCTCCTGAGCGGCAGGCTCACAAAGGTGTCGATCCGATTCTTGAGGTAGCGGAATGCGGTGACGAACGCTGCCTGTTTCTCCAGATCGGTACCTTCGGCTGCGGCGGGGTCCTCGATACCCCAATGTGCGGTCATCGGCTGTCCCGGCCAGATGGGGCAGGATTCACCGGCCGCATTGTCGCAAACGGTGAAGACGAAATCCATCACTGGCGCATCGGGAGCGGCGAACTCCAGCCAGCTCTTCGAGCGCATCCCGTCGGCGGGGTAGTCCATGCTTTCCAGCGTACGCAAGGCCAGCGGGTGCACCGCGCCTTTCGGCGCGCTGCCGGCGGAGAAGGACTGAAAGCGGCCAGCCCCGTCCTTGCGAAGGATCGACTCGGCGAGGATCGAGCGCGCCGAATTGCCGGTGCACAGGAACAAAACATTGTACATCTGGTCAGGCACGGCTTCGCTCCTTTCGCTTTGGCGAGCAGCAGGCTTGAAGGCTCTCGACAACCGGTTCGCAAACCTCCGGCCGGCCGCCGCAACAATCCCGAAGCAGGAAAACCGCAACGTCCCTGAACTCCGCAAGGTTGGCGCGATAGACGATTGAACGGCTGTGTCGCTCGGAGGTGACGAGGCGGGCACGCGTCAGGATCGAGAGATGAGCCGAAAGCGTATTCGGCGGCACTTCCAGCAGACGTGCGAGGTCGCCGGCCGCAAGGCCATCGGGCTCGTGTCGGACCAGCGTCCGGAAGGCCTCCAGACGGGTCGATTGTGACAGGGCGGCGAGCGCGAGGACGGCTTCTTCAGTTTCCATATATCCAGATTTATAGAAATGATTATAAAGCGTCAATTGAATTTCCGAACTTGCCGCGTTTAGAATGCGTTGTGTCTCGCGATCGAGGAAAGCCGGCAATGCAAACCCAATCGGTCATTACGTGTCCGGTCTGTCATCACGCGTCAGCCGAAACCATGCCGGTTGACGCCTGTCAGTTCTTCTACGATTGCAAGGGATGCGGGACCCGGCTCAAGCCGACGAGCGGCGATTGCTGCGTCTTCTGTTCGTACGGATCGGTCCCTTGTCCGCCGATCCAGCAGAACGGAAAGTGCTGCTGAAGCCGTCCCGCCGGGGGGGCGGTCTCTCCCATATTTCCAATATTCTAGAAATACGGTTGACGGCGAGGGCGGATCGGCGCATCTTATGGTCATGAAGATCGACGACGCAGCAGCACGCTTGGAAGCCTTGGGTAACCGGACCCGGCTTCAGATCTATCGGGCCCTGGTCCGGGCTGGACAGCCGGGCATGCCCGTCGGTCGCTTGCAGGACAAGCTGAAGATCCCGGCATCGACGCTATCTCATCACATCAAGTCTCTGGTTGCGGTCGGGCTCATTAGTCAGGTCCGCGAATCCACGACCCTGGTCTGCCATGCGAACTACGACGGGATGCGGGGCTTGGTCGATTTCCTGGTGTCGGAGTGCTGTGCCGACGAAACCGAATGCAAGCATACCAAAACGGCGGCCTGATTTTTTTTGGCCGAATTATTCGATGATTCTAGAACAATCGGAGTAGCGAAATGAGCGGCGGAAAGACAGTTGCCATTATCGGGGCGGGGCCGGTCGGCCTGGCTGCGGCCGCGCACGTGCTCGAACGCGGCATGTCCCCCATTGTGCTCGAGGCCGGACCCGAAACCGGACACGCCGTCCGCCAGTGGCAGCAGGTCCAGCTGTTCTCGCCGTGGGAGTACAATGTCGACAAGGCCGCCGCGCGCATGCTTGCACCGACGGGATGGAATTCGCCGGACCCGCAATCCTATCCGACCGGCGGCGAACTGCTTGATCGATACCTGACGCCGCTCGCGACGCGAACGTCACTGCGCGATGTGATCCGGACCTCCAGCCGCGTCTCGGCCATCAGCCGCGTCGGCTTCGACAAGGCAAAGACCAGGGGGCGCGAGCAGGCGCCTTTTGAAATCCGCTATCAGAACGGCAAGGGGCCCGAGGTTCTGCGTGCAGACGCCGTGATCGATACATCAGGCACATGGTTCTCCCCCAATCCGGCCGGCCGCAACGGCCTGCCGGCGATCGGTGAGTCCGAATGCGGCGACCGTATTGCTTACGGTATGCCGGATGTCCCGGGTGCCGGCCGTTCCAGATATGCCGGGAAGACTGTTGCGGTGCTCGGCGCGGGCCATTCTGCGGTGGGCACGCTGATCGATCTCGTGCATCTCGCAGACGAGGTGCCGGGTACGCAGCCTGTCTGGCTGTTGCGCGGCGCCGATCCCGCGAAGGCTTTTGGCGGCGGCCGTAACGATAAACTCGCGGCGCGCGGCGAACTCGGCAGTGCCTTCGCCGCACTTGTTGCCTCCGGGAAGATCAAGGTCGAAACCGAATTCGGCGTCACGCACCTCTCGGACTCCGAAGGTCGCCTCAAGATCGCGGCAGGGTCCTGTTGCGGTGGGCGAAGCGTGGTCGTGGACGAACTGATCGTGTCGACAGGTTTCCGTCCTGACTTCTCGTTCCTGTCTGAATTGCGTTTGCGGCTCGATCCCGCCATCGAGGCACCGGTCGCTCTCGCACCGCTGATCGATCCCAACGAGCATAGCTGCGGGACGGTGCGTCCCCACGGCGCGCGCGAGCTCGCGCATGATGAAGCGGGTTTCTACATGGCTGGCATGAAGTCGTACGGCCGCGCTCCGACCTTCCTGATGATGACGGGTTATGAGCAGGTTCGCTCGATTGCGGCCGACATCGCTGGCGACAAGGAGGCGGCGGCGAGGGTGGAGCTTGTGCTGCCGGAGACCGGCGTCTGCACACGTGGCGGTGTCGAGGCCGCCGGGACCGCATCGGGATGTTGCGGCGGGCCGGCGAAGCAGGATTTGTCCGCCTGCTGTGCTGCCGACGAAACAGCCAAGAAGGCCGGCGCTGCGGGGTGCGGTTGTTCATGACGCAAGTTCCTGCGGGCCAAGCCCGAGGTCCGCTCGCCATCGTCGCCGCGCTCGGCACCGCGCAAACGGTTGCATGGGCGTCGAGCTATTATCTCCCGGCCATCCTGGCTGCGCCGATTGCACGCGATCTCGGTCTCGCGCCGACTTACGTGTTCGGCGCGCTGTCGGGAGCGCTCGTCATCTCTGGCCTGCTCGGCCCGCGCGTGGGGCATGCCATCGATACGTTTGGCGGGCGCAGCCTGCTAGCCATTTCGAACCTGGTGTTTGTGGCAGGCCTGCTCCTGCTGTCCGTGGCCCATGGCGTGGCGGTGCTGATTGCGGCCTGGGCGTTGCTCGGGATCGGCATGGGCATGGGCCTCTATGAGGCGGCCTTCGCGACGCTTGCGCGCATCTACGGTACCCATGCACGACGAACCATCACCGGCATCACGCTGATCGCCGGTTTCGCCAGCACGCTTGGCTGGCCCCTCACGACCTGGCTCGCGTCGGAGTACGGCTGGCGCGTCGCCTGTCAGGTATGGGCGGTGATCCATATCGCTGTTGCGTTTCCGCTCAATCTCTCGCTGCCGCGCGCCGTCCCATTGGACCAGCAGGCTCGACCGGGGCCGGGTGCAATCCAGCAATCCGGACGCCAGAGCGAGACCTTCGCGATGGTGCTGCTGGCTTACATGTTCGCGGCAGCTAGCTTCGTCAGTTCGGGCATCTCGGCCATTCTGCCGACCATGCTGGTTGCGTTCGGCGCGACACCGGCTCAGGCCCTGCTCGCCGGCGCGCTGGTTGGGCCTGCACAAGTCGGCGCGCGTCTGCTGGAAGCAGGATGGCTCGCCCGGTTTCACCCGCTGCTCTCGGCGAGGCTGGCCATGCTCATGAATCCGATTGGCGTCGTTGCGCTGGTGGTGGGCGGACCCTTGCTCGCGTCGACCTTCACGGTGCTGTACGGAGCGGGCAACGGCATCATCACCATTGCCCGTGGTACGCTTCCATTGGCGCTGTTTGGGCCGGCCGGATTCGGCAGGCGCGTCGGCATGATCTCGCTGCCTTCTAGACTGACGGGTGCCGCCGCGCCGCTCGCACTGGGGCTGATGGTCGAGCACATCGGCAGCAGTGCGCTGTGGATCAGCGCGCTCGTCTCGGTCTCGGCCTTCTTCGCGCTCCTGCTGCTTCGTGCGGAGCGGGCAAACTCAACGCCTCTCCAGGTAGGAGAACAAAATTCGTAGGCTCGGCGGCCGGTCTCTGATTGCGGTGATGTGCCTCGGCCAAGTCGGCAATCTGCTGCCGCACGTGACCTTGTCCGCAAATCTGGCGCAGCATTTGATGCCGGAGTGGGGCCTCTCCGCCGCCGAAGGCGGCTTGATGGCGAGCGGTTATGCGTTCGGCTACATGCTCGCGGTGCCCGTGCTGACGACGTTGACCGACCGGATCGACGCGCGGATTGTCCTGCTTTGGGGCTCGATCGTCAGCGGGCTCGCGACTGCAGCGTTCGGAATCTTCGCGCAAGGGTTCTGGTCGGCGACCGCGATCTGGTCCCTTGCAGGACTTGGTTTTGCCGGCGCCTACATGCCGGGCCTGAAGGCGCTGACGGACCGGCTTCCCGCCGGCGACACCTCGCGCGCCGTTACGCTGTACACCTCGAGCTTCTCGGTCGGCGTCGGCCTCTCGTTCCTGGTCGCCCAACTGATCGCCGACCGCTGGGGGTGGCGCACCGCCTTCCTCATCACCGGCCTCGGTCCCGTCGCCATGGTCGTCGCGTGCCTTCTGATGCGGGAGCAGCGGCCCGCGCCGAAGGCGGGGCGTCTGCTCAACTTCGCACCCGTCTTCGCCAACCGCGAGGCGCTCGGTTACATCCTCGGCTACGGCGCGCACTGCTTCGAGCTTTACGGTATCCGCACCTGGCTGGTCGGGTTCTGGACGTTCGTCGTTGCGCACCAGGGCGCGCCGTCTTGGTTGAGCCCCGTCGTGCTGAGCTTCTGCTTCGCGGTGATCTCGATGCCCGCAAGCATCCTCGGCAACGAGGCCGCGCTGAAATTCGGCCGCCATCGGGCGATCACGATCGTCATGATCGCATCGGCCTGCGTCGCACTTATCATCGGGCTCAACGCGACGGCTCCGGCATGGGTGCTCGCGCTGCTGCTGCTCGTCTACGGCCTGACCGTGCCCGCCGATTCAGGTGCGTTGACTGCCGGCATGTCTGCCGCGGCGACTTCCGAACATCGCGGCGCGACCCTGGCCTTGCATTCGACGGTCGGCTTCGGTCTGTCGGCGGTTGGAGCCTGGGGAACCGGCGCCGCGCTCGACGCGGCCGGCGGTCCGCAGAGCGCGACCGGCTGGCTGCTGGCGTTCATCGTTCTTGCGGCGGGAATTGCGCTCGGTCCGTTCGCGCTGCTCTGGGCGCGGATGGATCGAACGCATCACGCCTGAGCCAGCTTTACTCGTGCCGCCATATCTCCACGGCTGAGATGACCAGGATCACAGCCAATCCCGGCAAAAGAATCGAATTCGGGACAACGCCGAGCAGCAAGCCGCCGATGAATGTACCGACGATCGATCCGATCGCCATTGCAAGCGTGAACTGCCAGTTGGCGCGGAGCACTGAAAAGCTTTGATCGCGGCTATAGCGCGCGAAGCCCACCAGCATCGTCGGAAGGCTTACCGCGAGTGAGAGGCTGCCTGCCAGCTTCACGTCCGCGCCGAACAGCAGGATCAGGGTGGGGATCAGGAACTCTCCACCGGCAACGCCGAGCAACGACGTCACGATGCCAATCACGAAGCCTGCCGCTACGCCCGCGACAATCAGGTACATGCCGGTGAGCGCCGGGGCGGGTGCTGCCGCAGTGCCGTGTGCGAACAGAAGCACACCTGCGATCAGCAGCAACAAGACGGCTATGATCTTGTAGAGCGTTTCGGACTTGAGGCGCGTCGCCCAGGATGCCCCGGCATAGGCGCCAACAAGGCTGCCCGCCAGCAGATTCAGGATGACCGGCCAATGCGCATATATTTCGGCAAAGGGAACGGCGCGGGCACGAAATGGCAGCGCGCTGGCCACCACGATCAGGCTCGTCGCCTTGTTGAGGACCACGGCTTCAAGACCGCGAAACCTGAACAAGCTGATGAGTAGCGGCAGACGAAATTCGGCGCCCCCGAGGCCGATGAGGCCGCCCAAGGTACCGATGATTGCGCCCGAGCCGAACGCGGCGGAATTGTTTCGCATGGTCACGACGGAAAAAATGCGCTGGTGCGCGAAACTAGACTTGCCCGTAATCCGTCGTGGCGGGGAGCTTCACACCTGCTTACGGCAGGGCGTGGGGCTGAAGAACAGGCTAGTCTAGAATCTTGGGCGTTGCAAACTTACGTCCAATCGGCTTCGAGCGGCAGGAGACGATGACGATCCTTCGATCATGGCTCGCTTTGCTCCGACATGAAAAAAAAGCGCGACGGATTGCTCCGCGCGGGTGTTACGAACTTGAGATGCTGCCGGTATGCCGGTCTTTTGCTCGACGTGCCAAAGGTTCCAAACCGTCGGCGCTATCCTCGTGACGTGCCTCCGATGACTTCTGCATTCCCCGACTTAAGCAGGTTGACAGTTCGGCCATCCGGGTTTTAATTCGCCGCTACGGGGATGTGCGATCTCCCCGTGAGGCGACATGCCCAAGTATCGCGTCCTTAATCACCAAGGGCGCAGCATGTCGGCATCATACATCCCCATTTCTTCCGGCAGATTATCTAGACTGATCGGCACGGCGAATACGCCGGCGCTTATCGATGCGCGCATTGACGGGGACGTCTCAGCCGACCCCCGCCTGATACCCGGCGCCGGGCGACGCTCGCGCGACGTCCAGGATTGGGCCTCCCGCTTGATGGACCGATGCGATCGATCTCGGGGCGTGATTAGCCGCAGCTGCTTCAAGACCTAGGAGCACATCAATGAGAAACACACTCTTCGCGTTCATCGGTCTCGGCGCCTGCCTCCTTGGCTCGGTCTCGACGGCTCAAGCGCAGAACATCGACTGGCAGAAGGTTGACGAGACGCTGGGCCGCAAGCCCGCCGTTTCGGACGACGTCCACCGCTACGGCTTTCCCCGCAGCGATCTCTCCGTGACGCTGGACGGGGTGACGATCAAGCCGGCGCTGGCGCTCGGCGGCTGGGTTGCGTTCAAGCCTGGGCACGGCGGCGCCATGGTCATGGGCGACCTCGTGCTGCTCGAAACCGAGATCAATCCTGTGATGGCGAAGATGATCGCGAACGGCCTCGAGATCACGGCCATCCACAATCATCTGCTGCGCGCGAGTCCGGCGACGTTCTACATGCATGTTGCCGGGCACGGGGACCTGGTCAAGCTCGCCTCAGCGATCCACGATGCACTCGCCGAAAGCAAGACTCCATTGACCGTCGCAGCGCCGGCGAGCCCGCCGCCGGCCGTGGACCTCGACACCGCGAAGCTCGACCAGATTATCGGCAGCAAGGGACAGGCCAACGGAGGCGTCTACCAATTCAATGTGAAGCGACGTGATCCGATCACGCAAGACGGCATGCCATTGACCCCCGTCGCTCCAATGGGCGTTGCGATCGGTATCAACTTCCAGCCGACCGGGGGCGGAAAGGCGGCCATCACGGGCGACTTCGTGCTGACGGGCAACGAGGTCAACCCTGTCATTTTGGCGCTGCGCACGCACGGCATCGAGGTGACCGCGCTGCATAGCCACATGCTGGATGAGCAGCCGCGACTTTTCTTCATGCACTTCTGGGCGAACGACGACGCCGTCAAGCTCGCCGAAGGCTTGCGCGCGGCCTTGGACAAGACTGCCAGCACGAAGAGTTGAGCCAAAGATCGAGGGAGGAGACGCCCGATGCGTTACGAAGCCAAGCCGATGCCGTTCGATCCGAAGTCGATCAACGGCATCTCCGAAAAGGTTCTTATCAGCCACTACGAGAACAACTACGGCGGGGCCGTGAAGCGGCTCAACGCGATTGGTGCGCAGCTTGAAGAGCTCGATTTCGCCAAGGCACCGAACTTTCTTATCAACGGCCTGAAGCGCGAGGAGTTGATCGCAGCGAACTCGATGATCCTGCACGAGATCTACTTCGACGGTCTTGGTGGAGCTGAGCGGCCGAGCGGCGCTCTCGCCGATGCGATTGCACGCGACTTTGGCAGCATCGAGCGCTGGCGTACGGAATTCGCAGCCATGGGCAAAGCGGAAGGCGGCGGCTCGGGGTGGGTGATCCTTGCCTATTCACCCCGTGACGAGCGGCTTATCAATCAATGGGCCGCAGATCATACGACAACGCTCGCCGGCGGTCGGCCGGTGCTGGTGCTCGACATGTATGAGCACGCCTATCACATGGATTTCGGCGCTGCCGCCGCCCGCTATGTCGACGTCTACATGGAGGCCATTCGCTGGGAGAACGCCGCCAAATTGTACGATCGATACGCCGGGGAATCCTGAAAGAGGCGCGGGCCCACATTTCGAGGCGATGGGGGATCGGACGCTGAGGTAATCGAGTGATCGATTGCGGGGACCCGCGACCTCCCCATCAGATGGATATGCATCCAAGTGCTCGCCTGCATTGTTCTTGGGGAGACGACCTATGGAAGGATCTGTCTTCGCTCTCTTCGCATTTGCCGCGCTCGCTGGCGGCTTCGTCAGCGGCTTTTCGGGATTCGCCATGGGCCTCGTGGTGTCGGGCGTATGGCTGCACATCATCACGCCGATGCAGACCGCTACCTTGATCGCAGGCTACGGCTTGCTCACGCAGGGCTACGGCATCTTCAAGCTGCGACGTCTCCTCGATCTTCGGAAGGCTTGGCCGCTCGCGCTCGGAACTGTCATCGGCATCCCGATCGGCGTCAGCATTCTCGCCTATCTGAACCCCAGCTACCTCCGATTTGGTGTGGGGGTCCTGCTGGTGCTCTACGCAATCTACGGCCTGACGAAGCCCGTATTCGCTCCGGTAAAGATCGGAGTCGGAGCCGATATCGCCATTGGCGTCTCCAACGGCTTGCTTGGCGGCCTGACAGGGCTCGGCGGCGTGATCTCGACGATTTCCTGCCAATGGCGCGGCTGGCCCAAGGACGTGCAGCGCGCGGTGTTTCAGCCAGTGCTGTTCGTGGCGTTCGTTGTCATCTCGAGCTCTCAGGCCGTAGCCGGTACCATAACGAAGGAAACGCTGATGCTATACGCATTGGGCGTTCCCTTCATGGTCGCGGGCCTTTGGTCCGGCTTCAAACTTTTCGGCAAGATCAACGACGAGACCTTCCGCAGGACCGTGCTGGCGCTTCTGCTGCTCGCGGGATTGTCGCTGATCGCATCGGTGCTGTCGTTCGGACTGCGTTGATATCAGCCGAATCCCCGGCCGCTTACCACCTCGGACTATTCTCCGCGGACGAGAAAATCGCCGGAAAGAGGCCTATCGCCGCCTCGCTGCCTTTGGTGTCCCGGTGACGGATTTAAGCAGGCGCAGGTCGCTCGACGCCTCCGCGAGCAGCCAGTCACGAAATGTCGCAATCTTCGGAAGTGACGCGGTCGCCTTGGGGCAGACGATCCAATAGCTCTTCGACAATGGCACCGACTCCGGGAAGGGCAGCGCCAGCCGTCCATTGATCAGGTCCCAGGCCCCTAATGTCGTGCGGGCCAGGGCGATGCCCTGGCCGTTGATTGCGGCATCGATGACCATGCTGGCGCGATTGAGCACCGGACCATGCGTGACATCGGCGTCGTCAATGCCGACGCCACGTAGCCAATTTGCCCAGTCGGACCTGCTGTCGAGGTGGATCAGGGGAAATCTCAGGATATCCGCGACCCCGCCGATGCGGCGGCGTCCCGACAGCAGCTTGGGACTGCATACGGCGAAGAGCCGTTCCGTGCAGAGCCTTGTGGCATCGAGGCCCGGCCAGTTTCCATCGCCATGGCGGACCGCAAGATCGACCTCCTCACGCGCAAAATCGACGTGATGCATCGTTGCCGAGACGCGGAGATCGATTCCCGAATGCGCTTCCGCGAAATGGCCGAGGCGATGCACCAGCCATTTGGCGGCAAAATCCGGGGACGTGCTGACCGTGAGCACGCCTGCGTTCTGTCGCTGCAACAGCCGCTCCGTACCCGCGGCAATTCGGTCCAGCGCATCACGTATCACCGCGAGATAGTCGCGGCCCGCTTCCGTGATGATCAGGCGCTGGCGCTCGCGGCTGAACAGCTTGATGGCGAGCTCCGTTTCCAACGCCTTGACCTGATGACTCACCGCACCTTGCGTGACGCACAGCTCTTCGGCGGCCCGCGTGAAGCTCTCGTGGCGGGCTGCGGCTTCGAAGGCCTTTAGTGCGTTCAGCGGTGGCAAACGCGGGCGCATGACGAACCTTCCTGAGGGACTTCATGAGAAAAATTGGGGCTGGCCCGAGAAACGATGCTTTGCGGACTTTGCCCTGCCGGCCCTATGCAGGCGGCCACGACACGAAATCATGGGAGTTGGAGGCAATAAATGTCAATACCTATTGCCGTTCGCGGTTTTCCGGTGCGAGTTCGACGCAGCGCGACGGCTGCGGATCATAAACAAAATTCATGGCGGGCGTTGATCGGCAGATGGCTTGCCCGTATCGAGCGGATAAATCAGCGCGACGATCTTCGCGCGATTGCCGACAATCCCCATCTCCTTGCCGATCTCGGGCTCACCCGGGAAGAGGCCTTGGAGCAAGCGAACAAGCCGTTCTGGCGCTGATCGAGCCCGATCGACAGCAAGCGAACCGGGAGGAGAAAAGATGTCCGAGACCATCGTTTACGGCTTTCCCCGCAGCACGTTCGTCAACATCGTGCGGCTCGTCCTCACCCACAAGGACGTGGCCTACCGCTTCGAGGACCTCGAGCCCGTGATGGGCAGGAGCGAGCATCTCGCGCTCCATCCGTTCAACCGCGTTCCGATCTTCCGGCACGGCGACTTCACCGTCTACGAGACGCGCGCCATCGTCGGCTACATCGACGAGGTGTTCGCGGGAGCACGGCTGACGCCGCAGAACCCGCACGCGCGGGCTCGCATGAATCAATGGATCGGTGTCGTCGATTCCTACGTCTATCCCTACATGATCTACCATGTGACCCACGAGCGGCTGGTGTTTCCCGAGCTCGGGATTGCATCCGACGAGAAGGTGGTGGCGCACGCACTGCCCAAGGTCGAGAACGCACTCGTGGCCATCGAGCGCGAGCTCGCCGATGGTCGGGACTACCTCCTCGGTCCAGAACTCTCGATCGCGGATTTCTACCTTTTGCCAAGCACCTTTGCGTTCAGCCTGACGGAGGAAGGCAAGGCCATGTACCCGAAATATCCGGCCTTCTGTCGATGGCGGGAGCGCATGGAGAGCCTGCCGACGACGCAGAAGCTGCGCGCGATCCTGCCGCCGCGCGCGCCCATTGCGCATGCCCGCGAGTGGGCGCACTCGCACCGCCCGAGATATTGAGCTAGGCTTGGACTGACACTGGGGGCAGGGACTTTCCGCGAGGTACCCGACGCAGTGGATTGCGTTTTCGAGCGGCGGGGGACGACGGTGATCCTTAGATCACGGCAACCTGCGCTACGACATGAAAAAAACGCGGCGGACTGCTCCGCCGCGGGTGTTACGAACTTTCGATGTTGCCATCATGCCGGTGTTTTGCCCGACGTGTCAAAGGCGAACAAAATGGTCTCGCGGCTGAGGTCGCGCTGCTGCTGATCGGTCGTTCAGATTAGCTAACAGTTTCAACGCCCCCGCTACTGTGCATGGGGTTGTTTTTCAGTTTTTGTATTGCGGCTCGCCGAAACGGCCGCGCTCAGCGCCGTCCGCGCGGCGCTTCGGCCTTGGCGGGCGGCTCGGTCTGCGGCGCGCAGGTCGCAGCCTGAAGCGAGTTTTGCGCCTGCTGCATCAGGCCGGGCTCGGCGGCGAGCGCCTTCATCACGATCAGGCCGGTGGTAGCAGGGGAGTCGATGATGAGGCGGTCGGCCGCGGTGATCTCTTCGTCCTCGGGCAGCTCGTTGTGCTGCGGCTCGGTCATGAGGTCGAGCTCGATCACCTTCTTGCCGGCGGAGCGGTCGTTGATGGCGTAATAGGCGATCTCGTTGCGGGTGTAGAACGACACCGAGGTGTAGGCCTGGCTCACCGGCACCGTCAGCTTGAGCGGCCCGCCCGTGAGGTCGTAGCGGCAGATTGCGATCGCGAAGGCCGGGTCCATGAACGGCATCGGCGAATTGTTGGGATCGGCGAGGGGAAGCTGCGTCACGGCGTTGAGCTTCGTCATCGGCGTCAGCCGCGAATAGGCGTCCTGTGTCGCGATCCGCGGCAGCGCCAGCACGCTGACGAGATGGACCACGAGGCCCAGCACCACGCCCGCGACGATGGTGAACATCAGGCGGATCATGAGCAGCCCACCGTCTTGATCGTGGGCATCGGCGCGTCGCGCTGGGTGCGCGTCGCAACGCCGACCGGCGTGTCGTAGAGGCGCAGCATCAGCGCGTAGCGCTCGATGCCGCCGGTCGGCAGCCAGTTGCCGGCGCGCGAGCGCGAGGCGATGCGGATCTCGAACGTCCCGTCGGACTGCCGCACGATCTCCTGGCTGGTGAAGCCATAGCGCTGCAGCGAATTGGCGACGAGGTGGCCCTTGCGGTCGTACAGCGTCAGCGTCCAGAACCGCGCCGGCGGCGTCACGCCGGAGACGATGACGTCGCAGCGGCCGTCGAGCGCCTTCTTCTTCTCGTCGGCGGTCGCGGTGAAGGCGACACCGTCACCGGTACCGATCGGCAGCTCGCCATTGCGCACGATGGTGGCGCGCGAATAGGGATCGACGTCGGCGGTGCCGGTGCGCGGGCGGGCGGTCCAGGGGCCGATGGTCAGCGCGCCGATCTCGGTGCCGCGCGTCGTCGTCATCCAGGTCGCGCCGACGCCGACCACGCTCGCGAGCAGAAGGGCCGTCAATGTGATCAGGATCAGCCGCACGGGTTTCGATCAGTTCTTGCGCGGGACGGATGCATTCGCATTCTCTTCCGCATAGTTCTGCGGGAAGGCGAGCGCGCTCGTCGACGGCGCCGGCTTGGCCAGCTTGTCGTCGTCGGCTGCCGCCTTGGTCGCGGTCCTGGCGGCGTCGTCGAGCAGCTTCTCGACGCGCACCAGCACGTCGGCGCCGCGCTTGGTCAGCACGGGCGGCGGGCCGGGCTTGGTCTCCAGCACCTTCGGTGCCGCATTGGCCTGCGCTGCCATCGGCTGCGGCGGCAGCTTCTGGCCCATGCCGATGCCGGGGATTTCCCGGACCTCGACGCCCTGATGCGCGGTGACCATGATGTCGTGCCAGGTCTGCGCCGGCAGCGAGCCGCCGGTCATGCGGTTGGTCGGCGAATAGTCGTCATTGCCGTACCACACCGCGCAGGTGAAATTGCCGGTGTACCCGACGAACCAGGCGTCGCGATACGCATTGGTCGTGCCGGTCTTGCCGGCGGTCGGAATGCCGTCGAGCGCGGCGCGGCGCGCGGTGCCTTCGCTGACGACGTGGCTCATCATGCCGGCCATGTCGGCGGCAACGGAGGCCGGGATCGCCTGTCGCGGTTTTGGACCGTCGCGGTCCCAGCGCCAGACCGGATCACCGGCACCGGTGCGCACTTCCAGCACCGAATGCGGCGTCACCGCCTTGCCGCGGTTGGGGAAGGTGGCGTAGGCGACGGCGTGCTCGAGCACGGTGACTTCGTCCGAGCCGATCGGCAGCGACGGCGTATCGGGCAGCGGCGCCTTGAGGCCGAAGCGGCGGGCGACCTCGACGATCTTGGCGCGGCCGAGCTTGGCCGGGTTCGGCGCCTTCGGCTGTTCCTTCTGGCCGATCGCGATCGACAGCTTGACCGGCACGACGTTGATCGAGCGCGTGATCGCCTGCGTCAGCGTCACCGAGCCGGAATAGGAATGGCCATAGTTCTGCGGACACCAATTGCCGATGCAGACCGGACCGTCGACCACGATCGAGTTTGGCGTGAAGCCGTTGAGGAGCGCGGTGGTGTAGACGTAAGGCTTGAACGACGAGCCGGGCTGGCGGTAGGCGTCGGTGGCGCGGTTGAACTGGCTGGCGCCGTAGTCGCGGCCACCGACCATGGCGCGGATGCCGCCGTCGAGATCGGAGACGACGGTCGCGGCCTGCGTCGCGTGATAATCGCGGCCGAACTGGCGCAGCTGGTTCTCGATGGCGTCTTCCGCAGCCTTCTGCACGTTGGTGTCGATCGCGAGGCGCACCACGAAGACGCGCTCGGTGTACGACTTCGGGAAGGTGTCGACCAGCTTGCGCATCTCGTCGAAGGCGTAGTCGAGGTAGTAGTTCGGCGAGGCCTCGTCGCGGCGATCGACCGCGAAGGCCGGGTTGCGGCGGGCGCCGAACACCTGGCCCTCGGTCATGAAGCCGGCGTCGACGAGGTTGTCGAGCACGACGTTGGCGCGGGCACGCGCCGCGGGCAGGTTGATGTGGGGTGCGTATTTGGTCGGCGCCTTGAACAGGCCGGCGAGCATCGCGGCTTCCGCCAGCGTCACATCACGCGCGGATTTGTTGAAGTAGAAATGGGCCGCGCCGTCGACGCCGAAGGTGCCGCCGCCCATATAGGCGCGGTCGAGATACAGCTTGAGAATCTCGTTCTTGGTCAGGCGCCATTCCAGCCAGACCGCGAGGAAGGCCTCGTTGACTTTGCGCTCGATGGTGCGCTCGTTGCTCAAGAACAGGTTCTTGGCAAGCTGCTGGGTGATCGAGGAGCCGCCCTGGCGGACGCCGCCGGCCTGGGCGTTGGTGACGAGCGCGCGCGCGGTGCCGGCGATGTCGATGCCGAAATGCTCGTAGAAGCGGCGGTCTTCGGTGGCGAGCGTCGCCTTGATCAGCACGTCCGGAAAGTCTTCCAACGGGATCGAGTCGTTGTGTTTGATGCCGCGGCTGCCGATCGGGTTGCCGTAGCGGTCGAGGAAAGACACCGCCAGGTCGGACTTCTTCAGCCAGTCCTCGTCCGCGGTCTCGCGGAAGGCGGGGATGGCGAGGGTGAGCATCACCACCAGGCCGCCGAGGCCCAGCGTCGCGGCCTCCGACAGCGGCTCGATGAACACCCAGCGCTTCCAGCGGCCGACATAGAAGCGGTCCATGAAGGTCGAGTAGCGCTCGTAGAGCTCGCGGATGCCCTTGGCCGAGGAGAACAGCGAGGAATCGATGCGCGCGTCGAGGTCCAGAAAGAAATTCCGGACGCGGCTCTTCCAGTTGGATGGTGTGTTCTGGACCACCTAGAACCCTTGAGGCTCGGCTCGACAGCGTTCAGGCACCCGGCCGGGCGGCACCGAGACGTCTTGAGGGAATGTTACGGCAAACCCAAGGCGCCGGTTTCGCGTCCGAGGGGACTTGCTGTTCCTTCTAGCCGAGCAGGGCCCATAAACCAATGGTCAGGCTCGCGATTTTGAACAACAGGCCTAATTGACCCCGGTTCATTACGGGCCTCAATTGGGCGTTGCTTGCAGCGTCCCGGCCGCACGCCGTAGATGAACGGGCCGTAGCTCTTTCGAACCCTTGTTGAGGCGCATGACCGCAGCTCCCAAACGACCTTCAGGCCAGGAAGGATTCTTCTGGAAAACCAAGACGTTGGAAGAGCTGTCGACGGCCGAATGGGAGAGCCTGTGCGACGGTTGCGGCCGCTGCTGCCTGAACAAGCTCGAGGACGAGGATACCGGCGATATCTATTTCACCCATGTCGGCTGCAAGCTGCTCGATGCCGGGACCTGCGGCTGCAAGGACTATCCGAATCGCTCCGCCAAGGTTCCCGATTGCGTCCGGCTGACCCCGGCCAATGTCCGCACCCTGAACTGGCTGCCGCCGAGCTGCGGCTACAAGCTGGTCGCCGAAGGGCGCGACCTCTATTGGTGGCATCCGCTGGTCTCGGGCGATCCCAACACCGTTCATGAAGCCGGCGTCTCCGTCCGCGGCCGGGTCGAGGGCAGCGAGGAGGAGATCCCGGACGAGGAGCTCGAGGACCACATCGTGCAATGGCCGGCGCAGCTGCCGAAACGGGCACGCCTGAAGCGACGTCCGAAGGACTGACCCGCCTGCGACGTCGAATCACGTCATCGCGATGACCTCGCGGCGGGATGCACCCATGCGCCGCGGTGCCTGCCTGAGAAGAACTTTCCTCTCTACATTGCCTGCATAGAACGAATCCTTCGCGGTGTTGCGCCGCTTCACGGCTTCCGATCGAGATGAACAAGTTCGACCGGCAGAGCAGTTCTGCCGACATTCAGGCGTTGCCTGACGACATTGCCGAAGAGCTGTCCCGCCTTCCCAGCGAGGTCTTGAGCGTCGACGACGCGCCTTCGCTCGCGCCGCCGGCGGCGTTGTCGCAGGACGAGGTCCGGACCATCGTGATCAGCCTGATGCTGACGATGTTCCTGGCCGCGCTCGACCAGACCATCGTCGCGACCGCGCTGCCGACCATCGGGCGCCAGTTTCACGACGTCTCCAATCTCTCCTGGGTCATCACCGCCTATCTGCTCGCCTCGACCGCGGTCGCACCGGTGTTCGGGACGCTGAGCGATATCTACGGCCGCCGCGTGATGATCATCATTTCGCTCAGCCTGTTCGTCGCCGGCTCCGTGCTGTGCGCGATCGCGCCGAGCATGCCGATGCTGATTCTGGCGCGCGGTCTTCAGGGCCTCGGCGGCGGCGGCATCATGCCTGTCGTGCAGACCGTGATCTCCGACGTCGTCTCCCCGCGCGAGCGCGGCCAGTACCAGGCCTATTTCTCCAGCGTCTGGATGGTCGGCGGCATTTTGGGCCCGGTCATCGGCGGCGTGTTCGCCGAGCATCTGCACTGGTCGATGATCTTCTGGATCAATCTGCCGCTCGCGGCCGCCGCCATCGCGATGCTGCTGCCGAAGATGAAGAAGATCCCGGTGTTCCACCGCAAGCGCAAGGTCGACTGGCTCGGCGGCGTGCTGCTGATGGCCTCTGCGGTCGTCTTCATGCTCGTGCTGACCTGGGGCGGCACGCGTTATCCGTGGCTCTCGCCGACTGTGCTTGCGATGGTGGGCGGCGCTGTCGCGCTCGCGGTCACCTTCGTCTGGCACGCGCGGCGGGCCGACGAGCCGTTCCTGCCGTTGAAGCTATTGACGGGTTCGGTGGCGCCTTTCGCCATGACAGCCGGTGGCTGCGGGCTCGGTGCGATCACGGGCCTCACCGTGCAGCTGCCGCTCTATTACGAGTCGGTCTACCATCTCAGCGCCAGCGAGGCGGGCCTTGCGCTGATTCCGCTCGCGGCAGTCTCGACCTGCGGTGCGGCGATTGCCGGCCGTACCATGGCGCGCGCAAAACACTACAAGCGCGTTGCCATCATCGGCACGTCCTGGGCCGCGCTGTGCGGCCTCGCCCTCACGGTCACCACCTTGCCGCTGTGGGGCTTGCTGATGCTGATGGCCGCCTTTGCGCTCGGCCTCGGCACGACCTTCCCGGTCTGCGTGGTCTCGCTGCAGAATTCGGTCGCGCGCCCGCAAGTCGGCACCATCACCGGCGCGATGAACTTCTTCCGCTCGCTGATGTCCTCGTTCACGGTCGCGGCGTTCGCGGCGATCCTGCTGATCGCGCTCGGCGCCGACGTTCCGCTGGCCGGTGAGCATCATGCCGTGGGCAACATCCCCGCGATTCCCGCCGAGGATATGAGGCACGCGTTCCGCTACGTCTTCGGTGCCGCCACCGCGCTGATGACCACCGCCTCGCTCTGCCTGATCATGATGGAGGAGCGGCCGCTCGCCGGCCCCTCCGTCACGCAGCAGGTGGAGATGGCGGAGTAGGGGTTAGCCGCCGCGATCGGGATCGTCGTCGACATCACCTGCGCTCGTCTTTCGCGCCTTCGCCGCGAGCTGTTCCTTGAGCCGCGCGAGTGCTTCGGCGGACCAATCATTCACATCTGTCACCGCAACCCAGGCATCGACGTAATGCTCGGGCGCGTAGACATGGCCAAAGCCCATCGGCGTCGCGGTCGCGACCGCCATGTCGAGGGCGAGCTGCAGCATCGTCACGACAGGATACCATCGCAGCTCCGGCGATACGTCCGGCCCGCGCGGCGCATTCATCCAGTCCGGCGCCCGATAGGCGTCGCGGTAGGCGAAGAAGGTGATCGCGTCGCTGGCATATTGCAGATAAACGACGCGCATCGGCCCCCAGGGCCTATCCGGCGGCACCGTCGGCCCGTTCTGGTTCATGAAGCGGACGAGGCGGCCGTCGCGGAATTCCGGGAGCCAGGCCGGCGATCCTGGATTGCGGTTCGCGGTGACCGATCGCCAGATGCGGCTCTCGAATGGCGCCCCGCTCCACAGCGCGCCGCCAATGGGATCCCCGATCGTCTCGAACAGCTCCGCGGATTTCTCCGAGTTCATGGCGCCGAGGCTCAGTCCGTGCAAATACAGCTTCGGCCGCTTGTCCTTCGGCAGCGTCGTCCAATAGCCGTAGATCTCCGCGAACAGCGCGCGCGACGCCTCGGCACCGTATTCGGGCTGAAACAGCAGCGACAGCGGGCTGTTGAGATAGGAGTACTGCATCGCGACGCTCGCGACATCGCCATGGTGGAGATATTCGACCGTATCCATCGCGGCCGGATCGATCCAGCCAGTGCCGGTCGGCGTGATGACGATCAGGATTTTGCGGTCGAAGCCGTGCTGGCGCTTGAGCTCCTCGAGCGCGAGCCTGGCGCGCGCTTGCGCGGTGTTGCGGCTGCCGAGCCCCACATAGACGCGCACGGGATTCTGCGCGGGCCTTTCCGTGACGGCGCTGATCTCGGCTGCGGCCGGGCCTGAGGCAATGAACCGGCGCCCCATGCGCCCGAGCTCGGTCCACTTCACCAGCGATGCCGGGCTTCCCGTCCGACCGGGATCGGTCGGCTGCGGCCGCTCGGGCTCGAACAGAACATCGAGTTCGCGGAAGGAGGAGTCGAGTGCGTTGAACGCTGTGCGGATCAGGACATTGCTGGCGATCGACCAGAACAGCAGGGCTGCGACGAGCACGCCGATCACGTTCGCGACCTTCCGCGGAACGAGGCGTCGTGTGCGCGCGGCGAGAAAGCGGGCGACAAGCGCGAACAGCCGCCCCAGCGCCAGCAGCACGACGAACGTGATCAGGGCGATGGCGCAGACCTTGAGCGGATGCGCGGTCTCCACCGGCGCCATCTTCATCACGGTGCGGATCGAGTTCTGCCATTCGGCGGTGCGCGCGAGGGCTAGGATGACGACGAGCAGGCAGCCGACTGCGACAAGCGCGTTCGCAATTGATCTTGCGCGCGCCGAAGGCTCGGGCAGTTCGAGATAGTGCCACAGCTGGCGCCACAGGACGCCGGCGAAATAGCCGATCGCAAAGCAGCCGCCGGCGAGGGCGCCTTGCGTGAGATAGCTGCGCGGGATCAGCGTCGGCGTCAGCGCGGCCGCGAAGAACAGCGCGCCCAGCGTGAGGCCGACGCCGGACAGCGACAGCAATTGTCGCCGAATGAGCCGCGCTGGATTCATGAAACCACCTCGCGAGCGACGCTATCCTCTGGTCGGGTCCGAAAAGCTGCTCTTTCGCGGCAGCAGGATCGTGAACTCGGTGAACGCGCCGGGCTCTGTCGTGACGTCGATCGTGCCGCCGTGCTGCTTTACGATGATGTCGTGGCTCATCGACAGCCCGAGGCCGGTACCTTCGCCGGCCGGCTTGGTTGTGAAGAACGGATTGAACATTTTCGCCTTCACGTCTTCCGGAATGCCGGTGCCGTTGTCGCGGATGCGGATCTCGATGCTGTCGCCACGGTCGCGGGTCGCGGCGATCACCACCGGCTCGTAACCGGCGCCGCTGCCCAGCTGGCGCCGGGTCACCGCATAGAAGCCGTTCGAGATCAGGTTCAAGAGCACCCGGGAAATCTCCTGCGGAAACACCTCGGCCGAACCCGCCGCCGGGTCCAGCTCGCTCTTCATCGTCACGTCGAAGAGCGGCTTCTCGGCACGCGCGCCATGATAGGCGAGGTTGAGGCTCTCCTCGACCAGCGCGTTGATGTCGCTCAGCCGATGCTCGCCGCCGCCCTCGCGCGAATGCAGCAGCATGTTCTTGACGATGGAATCGGCCCGCCTTCCGTGCTGCACGATCTTTCCAAGATTGTCTCTCAGCAGCCCCGTCAGCTCGTCGACCTCCGCGCGCAGATCGTCGGCGAGCGGGACGGGCGCAAGCACCTCGTTCAGCTCGTCGGTCAGCTCGGCCGAGAGCGAGGCAAAATTGTTGACGAAGTTGAGCGGGTTCTTGATCTCGTGCGCGATGCCGGCGGTGAGCTGGCCGAGCGAGGCCAGCTTTTCGGTCTGGACCAGACGGTCTTGCGCCGCGCGCAAATCGTCGAGCGATCTGGCGAGCTCCCGCGTGCGGTCCTGCACCTCGTTGAACAGGCGGGTGTTCTCGACCGCGATCACTGCCTGGTCGGCAAAGGTCTTGAGCAGGCTGATCGCCTTGTCCGGGAAAGGGCCGGCCTCGCGGCGCGTTACGCCGATGGTTCCGATGGCAATGCCGTCGCGCAGCATCGGAATCACGAGGATGCTGCGATAGCCGCGCGTCCGCGCCAGCTCCCGCATCGCCTCCGTGAGGTCGGGCTCGTTCTGCATGTCGCTGCGGAAGGCGTATTCACCACTCGTCGCCACCCGACTGTGAATGCCCGATGCCGCAAGCGGCGCTGGGAACGAGCTGCGCAGTTCCGCGTTGCCGGCCTCGTTGTCAGTGGTGAAGGCGGCCAGATGCAGCATGCCGTTGATGACGCGGGTGACGGTGGAGGAATGTCCGCCGACCAGCGCCTTGGCACTGTCGGAGATGGCCTGGAACACCGGCGTGACGTCCGCCGGCGAGGCCGCGATCACCTTGAGGATGTCGGCGGTCGCGGTCTGCCGTTCCAGCGCTTCCCTGGTGGCGTTGAACAGGCTGACATTCTTGACCGCGATCACCGCCTGGTCGGCGAAGGTCTGCAGCAGCCGCACATGATGCTCGGCGAATGCGCCGGTCGTCCGCCGCGTGGCGATGATGACGCCTTTGGCCTCGCCCTCGCTCATCAGCGGCGTGAACAGCATGCTGCGAAAGCCGCGGGCGCGCGCGATGTCGCGTGCCGCCGGCTCGAGCTCGGTATCCGGCAGCTGCGCCGATTCACCATGGGCCGTGAGCTGGTACGCCGGGAACTGCGCGAACGGCACCGGAAACGAGGCCTGGAGCACGCGGTCGCCGGCCGGATCGCCCGGCGTGAATGCCACGAGGTGCGCGGCGCCGTCGACATAGCGCAGCACCGCGGTGGAGAAGCCGCCGATCAGCCGGTTGGCGTTGGCGGCGACGGCGTCGAACACCGGCTGCACGTCGGAGGGCGAACTCGCCAGCACTTTCAGAATGTCGGCGGTCGCGGTCTGCCGTTCCAGTGATTCCCGCGTCTCGTTGAACAGGCGCGCGTTCTCGATCGCGATCGCGGCCTGGTCGGCAAAGCTCTGTTGCAGCGCCATCTCATCATCGGTGAAGGGCGCGAGGCGGTCGCGGTAGACGATCAACGCGCCGATCGCCTTGCCTTCAAGCCGCAGCGGCGAGCCGGACATCGAACGCGTGCCGGCGGCGCGAGCGTGAGGCATGCCGGGCCAGTCGGCGATGGCCGGATCGACATTGTCGAGATCGGGAACATGAACCTGCCGGTTCTCGGCCACGATGGTGCCGGGCATGTTGCGGCCGCCGATCTTGAGCTGGGCGAGCGGCACGCCGGCGCCGACGCGCATGGAGCTGTCGCCGACCCGGATCACCCTGGACCACCCGTCGCCTTCGGCAATGTGAATGGTGGCGCTCGGCGCGCCGAACAGATGCATGGTCGCTTCCGCGATCTGTTGCAGCGAGCCCTCCGCATCGCCCGAGGAGTTAGCGATGGTGCGCAGGATCTCCATGCTGGCGTTCTGGCGGTCGCGCGCAATGGCAAGCTCGGCTTGCAGGCGGGCATTCTCGGCCGCTTGGGATCGCAATTGCCGTTCGAGCTCGGCGGCCTTGTCCTGGGGAGGCGCGGTCATTGATAATCCGGCTAAGCGCCGCGACGTACGCGGTACCAAGCCCGATTATCACATCTTCTGCGGCCGGAGCCAGCGCCGAGCCCCCGCCTTAGTGCAGACGCCTCAAGTCCCCGGCCGCGACACCTCGGTCTCTTTGCTGGTGATGAACTCCAGCAGCACCGGCACGCCTTCCTTCGTCTTCTGGATGCCGCGCTTGATCGCGGGGATGATGTCCTCCGGCCTCGTCACCCGCTCGCCGTAGCCGCCGAAGGCCCGCGCCATCGCGGCATAGTCGCCGGAGATGTCGGTCGAGCGATATTTCTCGGTCGAGATCGGCATCACCTTCAACTCGATCGCCATCGAGAAATTGTTCAGCAGGATCGACATGATCGGGATGCGCTCGCGCACCGCGGTCTCGAAATCCATGCCGGTGAAACCGATGGCGGCGTCGCCCCAGACATTGATGCAGAGCTTGTCGGGCTTTGCGAGTTTTGCGCCCATCGCCAGCCCAAGGCCGTAGCCGAGCTGCGTCGTCTTGCCCCATCCAAGATAGGTGAGGGGCTCGACCGCCTTCCAGAACGGCGAGAGCTGGTCGCGCGGACTGCCGGCATCATGGGTGATGATGGTGTTCTTGATGTCGACGGTGTGCTGGAGGTCCCAGAGCACGCGATAGGGGCTGAGCGGCGCGTCATTGCTGGTGAGTTTTGGCATCCATTTCGCCAGCCACTCCTTGTGCGAAGCGGCGATCTCGGCCGCGACCGCTGATGCGTCGCGATCCGCCCTGACGGTCTTGCCGATCTCCTCCAGCAGCGCATCGAGCACGAGGCCGGCATCGCCGACGAGGCCAACCTTGGCTTCCACATCCTTGTTGAGATGGTTCGGATCGAGCGTGGAGTGGATGATGGTCTTGCCCTTGGGTATCGCGATGCCGAAACTGGTTTCCGTGAACGAGCAGCCGATGCCGAAGATGACGTCGGCTTCAGCGAGGAATTTCGGGACCGCGCGCGGCACCGCGAGGCCGCCCGAGCCGAGCGCCAGCGGATGCGTTTCCGGGAACGATGATTTGCCCCCTAGGCTGGTGGTGACGGGAATGGCGAGCCGCTCGGCGAGCCGCTTCAATTGCGGCCAGGCCTGCGCGTAGTGCACGCCCTGGCCGGCATAGATCACGGGGCGCTTCGCGTTGACGAGCAGGGCTGCCGCCTCCTTCACATGAACGGGATCGGCGCCGTAGCGCGTGCGCAGCACGGGCGTGTAGTTCAGCGGCTCCGGCACCTCCTCGTTCCACATGTCGGCGGGGATCTCGACGATGACGGGCCCGCCGCGGCCATTCTTCAGTTTTGTAAATGCGCGGCGGAAGATGTTGGTGACCTCGGCCGCCAGAATGATCGGCTCGGACGATTTCGAAAACGGCTTCATCGCCTCGCTGGAATTGAAGTTCGGCTCGATATGCGCGAGCCGGCGCTGATAGCCCATCGGCAGCACCAGCACGGGCACGGATTCGCCGTAGCATTGCGCAACGCCACCCATCGCGTTCTCGGCGCCGGGCCCGTGCTGCATGCAGAACGCGCCGATCGAACGCCCCGACGTCACCCGCGAGATCGCGTCCGCCATATGCACCCCGACGCGTTCCTGCCGCACCATCACCGGCCGGATTTCGGCCTTGGCCGCGTGCTCGATCAGATGGTTGACCGGATAACCGCAGAGGATCTCGATCCCCTCGCGCTTCATGATTTCCGCAATGGCGGTGCCGAGCTTCATGGCGTCTCTCTCCCCAGGCTTGGCCGGTTGCTCCGGCCGATTGGGGAGAGAGGATCAGGAATTTGCAGGAGGGTAAAGCACGGGTGGGCGACGGTCGCGGTAGGTCAGCCATGCAGCGAGCTGCCGTAGCCTGGATAGAGCGACTTGTCCGCCGTAGCTCGAAGAGCGAAGGCGGAAGCGCAATCCGGGCTACAAACGTCCTACTTGCAGTTTTTGCAGATCGTCAGCTTTCGTTTCAGCGCCTCGTCTTCCTGATCGACCGATGACTGGCCGCCGAGGCCATTTGTATCGGGATTGGACGTGGAATTGGACTTGGAGCCCTTTGCTGCGCGTGACCTCACAGGCGGCGTCACCTGGCTTGAGGCGTCATTGTCGTCGACGGTGCCTACGCTGAAGCCGTCGTAGTCGGCGGCCGGATTAGCCATCGGCGGAGGCCCGCCGATCACAGGGGGCGAAGCCTCCCTGCCGGATGTCGCCGGCGGAATTCTGGAAGTTTTGGCGCTCGCGCGCGGCGGCGATACATTGGGCGGAGCAAGCGAAACCGGAGGCGCGACCGAAGTCTGTCCTCTCGCGCTGTCGTGCGACCATGCGCCGACAAACATGAGGCTGAGAGCCAAGACCGTCACGCTTCTCATCCGCATCCTTCAAACAGCTCTGATCCAATGATTGAGCATGGCCCGTCGAACCACGCCGGGCTGAAGACTATCAGGACTCAAAAGGCCGTCAAAGCGCGGGAGCGCGAGGATGTGGTTGCTTGAAGGACGTTGCGTAGCGTCCGGGACACGATTTTGAGTGCGCTACGGGCCACCCACCGTTATTGCGACCGCAGCGAGGTAATCCAGAATTCCTCCGCGGGAGGACTCTGGATTGCTTCGCTATCGCTCGCAATGACGAGATCGGGGAGGGAGCGTGCGTCGACGGACGCGCCGGAGCCGGCGCGTGCAGGGACGTCGCCTCAGGCCAGGGCGGCCGTTATGAGGCGGCCTTTACTTCAGCGACGAGCTGATCGAGTTGAACTTGTTGTTGAGGAGCTGGCTGCCCGTGTTGTTCACGACGGTCACGATCGCCAGCGCAATGCCGGCGGCAATCAGGCCGTATTCGATGGCGGTTGCGCCAGTCTCATCGGCAAGGAAAGACCTAAGCAAAGTCATTGCCAACTCCTCTTCATCCGATCCAATGTGTGGCAGCGTCGTTTTCAGACTGGTAAATAGATCGAATAGATTTTTCTGCGCGACGGAAGAATGAAGCCCGGGCGGCCGCGCCTTCGTCACATACGATGGCATCCATTAAATTAAGGTTCCATCGATCCATCCAAATGGATTCAAATCGACCGCCCCCCGCAAGGACACGCGGAAGCCGGTGCGCCTGTCAGGGCGTGATGGTCGGGCCTGGTGCGGCGGGGAGGCGGCGCTTCAGCACGGTCGCGAGACGGCCGACGAAGTCCTTCATCGTGCCCGGCTGCGGCCGCGGCGCCGTGCTCGCCGCCTGCTCGTGCTCAGGCGCGTCGTTCACGATGCTGATGTAGTTCTTTCTGACGTCCTGCTGCACGGGGTACGCGAACCTTGGCTCGATCGGAGCCGGAACCATGCTGCGCATAAGGGGAACCAACGGTTAATTTTGTCGCCCGTAGGAATACCCTGTCGTGCTGGACACGAGGGCGTCAATTAACGGTTTGTTGAGCCTGTTCGTCACGGTCGCCACGGATGCCTGCCAGAGATGACAACCAAGGCGCTCATCGGCCGCGGCCGTCCGCATTCAGCGCCCGCAACATCGCGATGCGGGCGAACATCACCCAGCCGCCGCCTGTCTCGGCTGCGTTGATCAAGGTCTCGATGGCGGTCTGCCAGTGCGTCTCGTGCTGCAAGTCTTCAGGCAGCTGCATGATGTAGTCCGCCGCGTCTTGTAGCGTCAGCAGCTTGCGCTTGTGACTTACGCGAACGGGATCGTCGAACGCCGTCGACCAGGGCATGTCAGGCCGGCCGATCGGCGAGGGGAGACATCACGGCGCGATTGCAGACGCGGATTGCGTCTAACCGGCCTTCTTCGCCCGCGCCGGCGCGCGGACCGGCTTGTCGGCCTTCTTGGGCGGCGCTTCCTTGGCTGCTGCAGTCTTGCCGCCCTTGCCGGTGATCGGCAGCAGCATCTCGCGCTGGCCCTCGACGCGCTTCTTCTGCTTCTTGCCCTTGACGGTCTCCCTGACGGGCTCCTTGGCGGCCTTGGCCGCGGGCGCCATGTCCTTCTCGCTGGCGATGCTCTTCTTCAGCGCGTCCATCAGGTTGATGACGTTGCCGCCGGTCTTCGGCGCGGCCTTCGCCGCGATCGGTGCACCGCTGCGCTTCTTGTTGATGAGGTCGATCAACGCCGTCTCGTAGTGGTCTTCGAACAGCTCGGGCTCGAATGCGCCGGACTTCTTCTCGACGATGTGCTTGGCAAGGTCGAGCATGTCCCTGGTCAGCTTCACGTCCTGGATGTCGTCGAAATATTCCCTCTCGCTGCGGACCTCGTAGGGATAGCGCAGCAGCGTGCCCATCAGGCCGCTCTCGAGCGGCTCCAGCGCGATGATGTGCTCGCGGTTGGTCAGCACGACGCGACCGATCGCGACCTTGTCCATGCTGCGGATGGTCTCGCGGATCACCGCGAAGGCGTCGTGGCCGACCTTGCCGTCAGGCACGAGATAATAGGGACGGATCAAATAGCGGCTGTCGATATCGGTCTTCGGCACGAACTCGTCGATCTCGATCGTGTGCGTGGAGTCCAGCGCGATGTCGTCGAGCTCGTCCTTGGTGACCTCGATATAGGTGTCAGTGTCGACCTTGTAGCCCTTGACGATGTCCTCGGAGGTCACCTCGTCGCCGGTCTCGGCGTCGACCTTGAGGTACTTGATCCGGTGGCCGGTCTTGCGGTTGATCTGGTTGAACGAGACCTTCTCGGTATCCGAAGTGGCCGGATACAGCGCGACCGGGCAGGTCACCAGCGACAGACGCAGAAAACCCTTCCAATTGGCGCGGGGGGCCATGGGCTACTCCAAACGCAACGGGGACAGAGGACGAGGATACCATCGGGGAACAACGAATCATAGCAAGGCGGATTGCGGAATCTTGCAACTGCGTTAACCGGCCGCCCGGCGCGCGGTTGCGGCCCGATGCAGCGGCAAAAGCCGGAACATCATATCCAATCACGCGTTGGCTCAAGACATCAGGCCGCGACGGGGTTGCGACCACCGCAGCCGACATCCAGAGATTGAGGGCGTTATGGCAACCACGCGAGAGCACGATCAGATCGTCGAAACCGCCACCGAGGCGCGTCAGGGCGAACCGGGGCCGTCAGTGGCGGCCCTGCTTACCATCTCGACCGGGCTCGCGATCCTGATCCTTGCCGTCATCTGGTTCGTGTTCTTCCGGACCTGACGGCCGATCGACCAGACGGTTCGGACCTTCCGACTCGCCGCGTAACGCGGCACATTGCGCCCGCCACGCCCGCCGGCTCGTCCGGTGGCCTGGCGGGCGCCGTCGCGTCGGCGCTTGAGAAGCTCTATATGACCAAAAAGTAACGCGGCCGGTTCCCCGTGTTCATATTCAGTTCACGCCGGAATTGCTCATCTCTGGCGATCGATTGTGCAGTCTATTTCTGGAGAGAAGCGTGCGCCTGCTTGTTGTTGAGGACGACCCCGATCTCAATCGGCAGCTCACCAAGGCGCTGACCGACGCCGGCTACGTCGTCGATCGTGCCTTCGACGGCGAGGAGGGGCATTATCTCGGCGATAATGAGCCCTACGATGCCGTCGTGCTCGACATCGGCCTGCCGAAGAAGGACGGCATCTCGGTGCTGGAAGCCTGGCGCCGCAACGGCCGCACCATGCCGGTCCTGATCCTCACCGCGCGCGACCGCTGGAGCGACAAGGTCCAGGGGTTCGATGCCGGCGCCGACGATTACGTGCCAAAGCCGTTCCATCTGGAGGAGGTGCTGGCCCGCATTCGCGCGCTGCTGCGCCGCTCCACCGGCCATGCCCAGAGCGAATTGAGTTGCGGCCCCGTCACGCTCGACACCAGGACCGGCCGGGTCAGCGTCTCCGGCAATCCGGTCAAGATGACCTCGCACGAATATCGGCTTCTGGCCTACCTGATGCACCATTCGGGGCGCGTCGTGTCCCGCACCGAGCTGGTCGAACACCTCTACGACCAGGACTTCGACCGCGACTCCAACACCATCGAGGTCTTCGTCGGCCGCATCCGCAAGAAGCTCGACGTCGACATCATCCAGACCGTTCGCGGCCTCGGCTATCTCCTGACCCCGCCGCCTGCTCCCGGCGCTTGAGGCGTCAGGACTTGACGGCCGGCCGAACAGGGGCCTTGGTCCGGTCATGACGTCCGACGCCCCGCCACCCTGCGCCTGCCGGGATCCTTCCGATGGCCGCTAGCTCGCTTGCCAACCGCCTGTTCCTGTCGGCGACGGCGTGGCTCGTGGTGATCCTGGCCATCACCGGCGTGGTGCTGTCGTCGGTCTACAAGAGCGCCACCGAGCGCGCCTTCGACCGCCGGCTCAATCTCTATCTGCGTACCCTCATCGCCGAGGTCGCGACCCCCGACGAGCCGCCGGACCGTCAGTTCCAGTCGCTCGGCGAGCCCCTGTTCGAGCTGCCGCTGTCGGGCTGGTACTGGCAGATCACGCGGACCGACACCGAAAAGCCGGAGGTGCGCTCGTCGCGCTCGCTCTGGGACAAGAAGCTGCCGAAGCTGGAGGAGCAGGGCACCGAGCTCACCGCTGCCGGCATTCGCCTCGCCTATGTCGACGGGCCCGAGGGGCAGAATCTCCGCATGGTGGAGCGGCCGGTCGATCTTGGCGCGGACGGCAAATATCTGGTCAGCGTCGCCGGCGACGACACCGAGATTTTCGACGAGACGCGGAGCTTCGACTACTACCTCGGCGGCACCTTCACCGCGCTCGGCATCGTGCTGCTGCTGACCACGGTGTTCCAGGTGAGGTTCGGTCTCGCGCCGCTCAAGCGCATCTCCGAGTCCATCGCCGACATCCGCTCCGGGCGGGCGGAGCGGCTCGAAGGCGAATTCCCGGTCGAGATCGCGCCATTGGCGCGCGAGACCAATGCGCTGATCGATGCCAATCGCGAGATCGTCGAGCGCGCGCGCACCCATGTCGGCAACCTCGCCCATGCGATCAAGACGCCGCTCTCGGTGATCGTGAACGAGGCCGGCGCCCACATCGCCGATCCGTTCGCGGCCAAGGTGATGGAGCAGGCGGACGTGATGCGCGACCAGGTCGCCCATCATCTGGAGCGCGCGCGCATCGCGGCGCGCGTCTCGGTGGTGGCGACCGTGACGGAGGTCGCGCCCGTCATCGAGGCGCTGCGGCGGACCATGGAGAAGATCCATCGCGATCGCGGCATCCTGGTCGAGGCCAAGGCCGATCCGTCCGCAAAATTTCGCGGCGAGCGGCAAGATCTGGAGGAGATGGTCGGCAATCTCGTCGACAATGCTTGCAAATGGGCGGCCTCGCAGGTCTTCATCGAGGTTCTGGTGGAAGCGCCGCACCAGGCGGGCGCCGGCCCGCGCCTGCGGATCATCGTCGACGACGATGGCCGCGGCCTGTCGGAGGCCGAGCGCGCCCAGGTCTCCCGGCGCGGCCAGCGGCTCGACGAGTCCAAGCCCGGCTCGGGGCTCGGCCTGTCCATCGTGACCGACCTCGCCGCGCTCTATGGCGGCAGCCTCTCGCTCGCGGGCGCCCCGACCGGTGGCCTGCGGGCGGAGCTGGTCCTCCCCGGAATATAATCCTTTGTTCCGGCACGACTATTTGACTGGTCCGGCATCGATCCGGACGAAACCGGAGCTATTTCGGAGCGACTTCCTAAACGGCTTCTTAAGTGGGCCCCATCTATGATCGCGCAGGACGCATCCCACGTCTGCCATTTTATCGTGCATCACCCGGGCGCATGAGCCAGACATCGATCGAGCGGCTGAGGGAATATCTCGCGCAGCTCCCGCCGCAGTCGCAGGCGCTGCTGATGCGGGAGTTCGAGCGCGCGCTTGAGCGCGGCCAGGACACGGCGGTGGCGACCCTCGTGCTCGAGCAGCTGCGCAAGATCGTCCGCAAGACCGAAGTCGACGAGGCTGCGCCGCCGCGCACGGACGATCTGTCGCGGCTGTTGTTCCAGGTGCTGGAACCGTTCCTGGTCGAGACGGGCGCCCCTGTCAGGGTCGGCCAGATCCGCCGCTCCTCATTGCATCCGATCTGGCAATGGCTCGGCCGCGATGGCGCCCCCGACAAGGTCAACGAATTCGAGGCGGCACTGGCGCGCATGCCGGCTTCAGACAGTGCAGGGCAGGTCGAAGCCCTCGCCGCGAAGCTCCAGGCCGTGGCCGCGGATGCCATCTTCGGGCTGACGGGTCCCGGCGGCGGCGACAAGTCGCGCGCGCTCGCCCGTGTCGGCCCGCCCAACGTGATCGAGGACCTCTATTCGATCGGAGCGGTGCTTCAGGTCCGGGAGGCCATCGCTACGCTGAACGAGAAGCTGCCGCGCTTCCTGCGTGCCTTCGGCGAAGCCCAGATCGCGTCAGTGACGTCCACGCTCAACATCCCCGCGCTCCAGACGCCGCAGATGCTGCCCTTCGCGCTGTCGATGGTCGTGCAGCGGATGACCGCGCCGTGGCAGATCATCCGCCTCGCTATCAAGATTGCCGCGTCCGACGACGAGATCCGCGTCGCGGCGACGCCCTACGGCGTGGCCGTCACGATCGCCCTGCATGATTTGTCCTGCGTTGCCGCGATCCTGCGAATGGACATCAAGCGCGGCCATTTCGAGAACGTCGCGGACAATCTCAAGGCGCTGCATGACGGCGTGCGCGGTCTTCGCACGGAGCTCGATCTGCGCAACGATTCAGTCTGGGGCAAGCAGCTGACCTCGATCCGGGCCGACATCTCCAATGCGCTGCAATCGGAGATCGACAGCGTTCCCGGCCGCGTTCGCCGCATCCTGCGCCAGCGCGCCGAGAAGGACATTCCCCCGGGGGCGCGGATCGACAGCACCGAGGTCGAGGAAACCGCGGCACTGATCGATTTCGTCGCGACCTGCCGCAACTACGCGAGCGAGCTTGCGATCAACGAAGTGACGCTGCGCACCTATTCCGATCTCCAGCAATATGTCGAACGCTCGACCGAGCAGTTGGTGCAGTCGCTGCGTGCGGCCGATCACAAGGTCCGCACCTATCGGCAGCAGCAGGTCCAGGCCGCGATCCGCTTTTGCCAGGTGCTGTTCGGCGATGATTATGCGTCGCTGATGAGCCGCGCCGCGGAGAACGCGGCCACGGGCGAGCGCAAATCGTCGCGGGCAAGCTGATCAAGCGCATTTTTTTGTGATCACAATTTGTGGTTGACGGTGCCGGTGGCGGGCCCTACGGTCGCCGTGCAAGATTTTGGAATTTCTATCTGTGGGCGCATGAAACCCCTTATCAGCTCCATCGAAATTGAAAACCGCGTCATTGTCGCCAAATACCAAAGGCTGATGGTTGGCGCGAAGGTGGTGCTGATCGAGAAGGCAAGCGGCCGCCAACTGCCTGAGACCGTCACCAGGGTTGCATCGCCCGTTCCCGTCGGGGCGTTGCGCATCAAATTGCCTGAAGCAATCGAGCCGGGAACATACTTCCTGAGGGCCTTCAACGGGCACGGCGAGGACGCGGCTCAAAGCGCGGACTTCGAGATCCGTTAAGCCGTTGGATTTTCACAGTTTCGGGACTGTGTGCGGTCGCGCCGAATTGACAATTGTCAATTGCCGCATCGTCCGGCCGTGGTGTAAAGCCACCTATGGGCGCGGTTCGCGCGCCGCCGGAAGCTTGCCTGATGACGCTATGGTTCGTGTTCGCGCTGATGACGGTCGCGGCGATTTTCGCCGTGCTTCTGCCGCTCGGCCGCAGTGGACGCGCGCAAAATCAGGGGAGCGAGGTCGCGGTCTACAAGGACCAGCTGGCCGAGATCGAGCGTGATCTCGCCGCAGGACTGATCGCCGCGCCGGAAGCCGAGGCCGCACGTGTCGAGATCAGCCGCAGGCTGCTTGCCGCGGCCGGGAGCGAGCCTGTATCGGAACCGACATCGAGCCTCAAATGGCGCCGCGCGGCGGCTGTGCTGGCGCTTGCCGGCCTGCCGCTCATTGCGATCGGCGTCTACATGCCGCTCGGCTCGCCCAGGCTCCAGGACTTTCCCCTGGCGCAGCGGGAGCGCGGGGCAGGGTCCGGCATGGCGCTCGAGAATCTCGTCGTGCAGGTCGAGCAGCATCTGGAAAAGAATCCGACCGACGGGCGCGGCTGGAACGTGCTCGCGCCGGTGCTGGTGCGGCTTGGCCGCTTCGACGATGCGGTGCGCGCCTATCGCAACTCGCTCACCTACAATGGCGAGAGTTCGGAGCGCCGGGCCGATCTCGGCGAGGCGATCGCGGCTGCTGCCGGCGGTGTGGTGACCGCCGAGGCCAAGACCGAATTCGAGCGCGCGCGTGGCCTGAACGCGGACGATCCCAAGGCGAACTATTTCCTCGGGCTTGCCGCCGAGCAGGATGGCCGCAAGGACGACGCCGCCAACATCTGGCGCTCACTGCTGGCGAAAGCGCCGGCGGATGCGCCGTGGCGTCCTCTGGTGCAGACCTCGCTGGCGCGGGTCGGCGGCGGTGGCGCTACGATGCCGGCGCTGTCGGACGAGACGATCGCAGCCTCCAAGGACATGAACGAGGGCGATCGCAACGCGATGGTGCGCGGCATGGTCGAACGCCTGGCCACCCGGCTGAAGCAGAACGGCGATGATGTCGAGGGTTGGCTGCGCCTGGTGCGCGCCTATCTCGTGATGGGCGATCGTGACAGGGCAATGGGCGCTTCGACCGACGCCCGACAGGCGGTCGCCAACGACGCCGCGCGGCTGCGCCAGCTCAACGAAGGCCTCAAGACTCTCGGGCTCGACGGATGACGATGTCGGGACGAGGCGAGCGGAGAACGGATACGCGATGACGCGCAAGCAGCGACGTATGACCATCATCGGCGGCTCCCTCGCGGTGCTCGCGCTTGCGGCCGCGCTCGTGCTCAACGCTCTGCGCGACTCCATCGTGTTCTTCTCGACGCCGACGATGGTCGCCGAAAAGCACGTCGAGCCCGGCAAGCGGTTTCGTCTCGGCGGCCTGGTGCAGCCCGGCTCGCTCCAGCGCGGCGATAATCTCGCCGTGACCTTCGAGGTTGCCGACGGTGGCGCCAAGCTGCCGGTCGCCTACAAGGGCATCCTGCCCGACCTGTTCCGGGAAGGGCAGGGCGTGGTCGCCGAAGGCGCGCTCGATGCCAATGGCGTGTTCAAGGCCGACACCGTGCTCGCCAAGCACGACGAGACCTACATGCCCAAGGAAGTCGCCGATGCCCTGAAGAAGCAGGGGCATTGGAAGGACGATTACGGCGCCAAGGCTTCTGATAGCGTCAAACCCGCGGCGACGACCGCGCAGGGCAACCCGCAGGGAGCAGTGCGTTGATCGCGGAATCCGGACACTACGCGCTGGTGCTGGCCCTTGGCCTGGCGCTGATCCAGTCCATCGTGCCGCTGATCGGTGCGCGCTTGCGCGATGCCGCGCTGATGAACGTGGCGCGCTCCGCCGCGCTGGCGCAGCTCCTGTTTGTCGGTGCGTCGTTCATCGCGCTCGTGATGCTGCACGTGAACTCGGATTTCTCCGTCGCGAACGTCTACGAGAACTCCCATTCGATGAAGCCGCTGATCTACAAGATCACCGGCGTGTGGGGGAACCATGAAGGCTCGATGCTGCTGTGGGTCTCGATCCTGGCGCTGTTCGGCGGAATGGTTGCCGCCTTCGGCAACAATCTGCCGCTGTCGCTGCGCGCGCATGTGCTGGCCGTGCAGGCATGGATCGCCAGTGCGTTCTATCTCTTCATCCTGGTCACATCGAATCCGTTCCTGCGTATCGCCAATCCGCCGATCGAGGGACGCGATCTCAATCCGGTGCTCCAGGACATCGGCCTCGCCGTGCATCCGCCGATGCTCTATCTCGGCTATGTCGGCTTCTCGATCTCGTTCTCCTTCGCCATTGCGGCGCTGATGGAGGGGCGGATCGACGCGGCCTGGGCGCGCTGGGTGCGGCCGTGGACGCTGGTGGCCTGGATATTCCTGACGCTCGGCATCGCGATGGGCTCGTACTGGGCGTATTACGAGCTCGGCTGGGGCGGCTGGTGGTTCTGGGATCCGGTCGAGAACGCCTCGCTGATGCCGTGGCTGGCCGGCACGGCGCTGCTGCACTCGGCGCTGGTGATGGAGAAGCGCAACGCGCTGAAGGTCTGGACCATCCTGCTGTCGATCCTGACCTTCTCGCTGTCGCTGCTCGGCACCTTCCTGGTGCGTTCGGGCGTCATCACCTCCGTGCACGCTTTTGCCACCGATCCGACGCGCGGCGTGTTCATTCTGCTGATCCTCTGCCTGTTCATCGGCGGCAGCCTCTCGCTGTTTGCAGCGCGCGCGACCTCGTTGAAGCAGGGCGGCCTGTTCGCGCCGATCTCGCGCGAGGGCGCGCTGGTGTTGAACAATCTTCTGCTCAGCGTGGCCTGCGCGGTCGTGCTGTTCGGCACGCTCTATCCGCTGGCGACGGAAGCGCTCGACTTCAAGATATCGGTCGGCGCGCCCTTCTACAATCTCACCTTCGCCCCGCTATTCGCGTTGCTGCTGCTCGCGGTGCCGTTCGGGCCGATGCTGGCGTGGAAGCGCGGCGATCTGCTCGGCGTCACCCAGCGGCTGCTTGCGGCGGGCGTTGCCGCGCTCGTTGTGATCGCCATCGTCTGGGCCTGGACCTGTGGTGGCAGTGCGCTGGCACCATTGGCAATTGGGCTTGGAGTCTTCGTCATCGCCGGTGCCGTGACCGATCTGTCCGAACGGACCGGTTTGTTCCGCCTGCCGTTCGCAACGACGCTGCACCGGGCCCGCGGCCTGCCGCGTTCGGCCTGGGGTTCTGTGTTTGCCCATGCGGGCCTCGGCGTCGCGCTGATCGGGATCGTCTGCGAGACCACCTGGAACAGCGAGTATATCGCGACCATGAAGCAGAACGACGTTGCACACGTCGCCGGCTATGATCTCAAGCTCGACGGCCTGTCCCAGCGTCAGGGGCCGAACTTCCGCGAGATGATCGCCGAGTTCAACGTCAGCCGCGACGGTGAGAAGATCAGCGTCATGACGCCGTCCAAGCGCAACTTCACGACGCGCGGGTCCTCGACCACCGAGGCCGCATTGCTGACGCGCGGCGCGAGCCAGCTCTACGTTTCCCTCGGCGACGCGACTGCCGATGGCGCCATTGCGGTGCGCATCTATCACAAGCCGCTGGTGCTGCTGATCTGGTGGGGACCGGTGCTCATGGCCTTTGGCGGCATGCTGTCGCTGTCCGACCGGCGCCTGCGGGTCGGCGCACCGAAGCCGGCGCGGGCCAAGCAGCGCCTTCAGCCGGCGGAGTGATCCGATGCGGCGGATGATGGTCACGATCGTTGCGCTCATGCTGCTGGCTTTGCCCGCCGCCCACGCCGTGCAGCCCGACGAGATCATGTCGGATCCCACGAAGGAGGCACGCGCGCGCGACCTATCGCGCGAGCTGCGCTGCATGGTCTGCCAGAACCAGTCGATCGACGATTCCGACGCACCGCTGGCGCGCGATTTGCGGCTGCTGGTGCGCGAGCGGATCGCTGCCGGCGACAGCAATTCGCAGGTGCTCGACTTCCTCGTCGCGCGCTATGGCGAGTTCGTGCTGCTCAAGCCGCGCTTCGAGCGGCAGACCGTGCTGTTGTGGCTGCTCGCGCCGCTGCTGCTGATCGGCGGCGGCCTGGCGCTCTGGCTGCAAATCCGCCGGCGCGCGCGAAGCGGTGCAGACCTACCAGCTCCGCCGCTCACGCCCGAGGAAGAGGCACGGCTCGCCGCCTTGATGTCGGACGAGACGAAGTCGTCCTAGCGACTTCAAGTCGTCCGGGCCTACGTAATGATACGTAGGCCGTCTGCCGCAGCCTGTTTCATGCTCTGTTGACCTTTGTCTGGAAGCTTGTCGCGAAATTCAATTCCAGACGTTTGAGTCCTCAGCCGATGTTCACGAACAGCAATCTGACGATCCGCTTCCTGGTCGGCGCCGTCGTCGCTGCATTATTGTTCCTGCTGGGCATCGGCGGCGGCACCGGCTTCGTCGCGGTGCTCTACCTCAACAACGAGATCACCAGCCTGTCGTCGGATTTCGCCGCGCTGAGCGGCCCCGCGCGCGAGCATGCAATGCTGATCTACCAGCAGGCGCAGGCGGCATTCTCCTATTTCCTGATCGCCTGCGGCGTGATCGCGGTGGTCGCTGTCGCGATCTGCCTCACCACCTGGTTCGCTGTGCGCAACGGCATCCTCAATCCACTGGCGGCGATTGTGCACGCCATGCGTGAGGTCGCCGATCAGAAATTCGAGACATCAGTTCCGGGCCTCGGCGGTACCAACGAGATCGGCCTGCTCGCCGGCGCACTGGAAGTGTTCAAGACCAACGGCCTGGAGCGGCGGCGCCTCACCGAGCAGCAATTGCACGAAGCGCAGCATCAGGCCGAGCGGTCGAAATTCCTGGACGCCCGGATCAAGCGCTTCAACGATCTCGTTGCCAGCGTGGTCGACAGCGTGGCGTCCTCGGCCGCGCACCTGAAGAGCAATGCCGAAACGCTGTCACGTACGGCCAACGACACCAGCTCCAAGGCCAATGCGGTCGCGAGCGGGGCGAACCAGGCCAGCGCCAGCGTGCAGATCGTCGCGGGCTCGGCCGAGGAGATGACGAACTCGATCGGCACGATCAGCCGCCGCGTCACCGACGCGACGCAGCGTGCCGAAGGCGCGGCGACGCAGGCCGAGAAGAGCCGCGACACCATCCACACGCTGTCGGATGCCGCCGACAAGATCGGCGAGGTCGTGCAGCTCGTGCAGGCGATCGCCTCGCAGACCAACCTGCTGGCGCTCAACGCCACCATCGAGGCGGCGCGGGCAGGGGACGCCGGCAAGGGTTTTGCCGTGGTTGCCTCCGAAGTGAAGAGCCTCGCGCACCAGACCAGCAAGGCGACGGAGGAGATCACCTCGCACGTCGCCAGCATCCAGGGCATCACCGCGCAGACGCGCGGCGCGATCGACGGCATCTCGAAGACGCTGTCGGAGATCTCGTCGATCATGTCGGGCATCGAGGTCGACACCGCCCAGCAGCGCAACGCCACGCAGGACATCACCCGCAGCGCGCAGGATGCCGCGCATGGAACGCTGGACGTCTCCAACCACATCGTCCAGATCACCTCGACGTCGGCGGAGACCGGCCGCATGGCGGCCGAAGCGCGCGATTCCGCCGTCGATCTGTCGCAGCAGGCCGAAACCCTGAAGCGTGAAGTCGACGAATTCATTGTCAGTGTGAGGGCGAGCTGATCTCGCGAAAGGCGTGTTCGACGCTCGTCAGGGGAACTCGATTAAGTTCCTGTAAGGCCGCGACTTTCGGCGTGCGATAAACTGCCGCAACGGCGCGACCCTTCATTACAAAAGTTTAACCCCGCCGCCAGCGCACGGTAAGGCGGGAGCCCCCATCTTCATGTCCGTAACGTGCTGCCATCCGGCACCGAAAGAATTCAAGGCCTTGGAGATTCCTGCATGACCGACCGTCCCGACCTCACGAACCTTCCGTCCTACCGGCCGCCCCGCCGGTCGGTTTTCTCCGCGCGCAGGATCGCGCTGATGGCTTCGGTCGTCGCTGGCCTCGGGATTGCCGTCCACGGCTTCAGCCCGTCGACCTCGCCGAGCGAGCTGTTCTCCAGCCCGGCGCATGCGCAGGTCAACAACGAGGTCCGGAAGGTTGAGCGTCCGGTCGGGTTCGCCGACATCGTCGAGCGCGTGAAACCGTCGGTGATCTCGGTGAAGGTCAATATCAAGGAGAAGACCGCGAGCAACGACGATGGCGACGATTCCTCCTCGCCGTTCCAGCCGGGCTCGCCGATGGAGCGCTTCTTCCGCCGCTTCGGCGGTCCGGATGGTTTCCCGGGCCAGAAGGGTGGCCGCGGCCGCGTCGTGCAGGGCCAGGGCTCCGGCTTCTTCATCTCCGCCGACGGTTTTGCCGTGACCAACAACCACGTGGTCGACGGCGCCGACAAGGTCGAGGTCACGACCGACGACGGCAAGACCTATACCGCCAAGGTGATCGGCACCGACCAGCGCACTGACCTCGCCCTCATCAAGGTCGAGGGCAGCTCGAACTTCCCGTTCGCCAAGCTCGCCGACAGCAAGCCGCGGATCGGCGACTGGGTGCTCGCGGTCGGCAATCCCTTCGGCCTCGGCGGCACCGTGACTGCGGGCATCGTCTCGGCCAGCGGCCGCGACATCGGCAACGGTCCCTATGACGATTTCATCCAGATCGATGCGCCCGTGAACAAGGGCAATTCCGGTGGTCCCGCTTTCGACACCAACGGCGAGGTGATGGGCGTCAATACCGCGATCTACTCGCCCTCCGGCGGCAGCGTCGGCATCGCGTTCTCGATTCCCGCGAGCACCGTGAAGAGCGTGGTGGCCCAGCTCAAGGACAAGGGCTCGGTCAGCCGCGGCTGGATCGGCGTCCAGATCCAGCCTGTGACGTCCGATATCGCCGACAGCCTCGGCATGAAGAAGGCTGAAGGTGCGCTGGTGGCGGAGCCGCAGGCGAACGGTCCGGCGGCGAAGGCCGGCATCGAGTCCGGCGACGTGATCACATCGGTCAACGGCGAATCCGTCAAGGATGCCCGCGAGCTTGCCCGCACCATCGGCGGCATGGCGCCCGGCGCGACCGTGAAGCTCAACGTGTTGCACAAGGGCCAGGACAAGGTCGTGAACCTCACCCTCGGCCAGCTGCCGAACACGATCGAGGCCAAGGCCGACACCGACAAGGATAGCGGCAAGGGTGCGAGCCGTGGCACCGACGTGCCCAAGCTCGGCATGACCGTCGCGCCCGCCGACTCAGTGGCCGGCGCCGGCAAGGAAGGTGTCGTGGTCACCGAAGTCGATCCGAAGAGCGCCGCGGCCGAACGCGGCTTCAAGGAAGGCGACGTCATTCTCGAAGTCGGCGGCAAGAGCGTGAGCACCGCCGGCGAAGTCCGCGACGCCATCAACACGGCGCGGACCGACAACAAGAACAGCGTCCTGATGCGCGTGAAGAGCGGCGGCCAGTCGCGCTTCGTCGCCGTGCCCATCGCCAAGGGCTAAGCCTTCAGGAGGTCTACGAGATGAGGGGTGTCACCGGCATCAGTCGCCCCCGCCGCCGACGCCCTTCGGGGGAGCAGCGTAAGGCCCGCTCCCCCAGCCTACCTTCCGGTGGAATTACGCCCCCCTCCGTCGGAAGGCCTAGGGCGGTGAGGTCCCCCCAGCTTCACCGCCCGCCTTTTTGCCTACCCAAGTCCCGTTTGCTTGGCTTGCATGCGATTGCCGCTCGCGCCATGTTCAGAGAAGGTTGACCCCCTTGACCGCCGCCGAACGCACGATGCGCCTCCTCATCATCGAAGACGACCGCGAATCCGCCGACTATCTCGTTAAGGCGTTTCGTGAAGTCGGACACATTGCCGACCACGCCGCCGACGGCGAGGAAGGCCTCGCCATGGCCGAGAGCGGCGATTACGACGTACTGGTGGTCGACCGCATGCTGCCCAAGCGTGACGGCCTGTCGCTGATCGGCGCGTTGCGCGACAAGGGCGACTCGTCGCCGGTGCTGATTCTCTCAGCGCTCGGGCAGGTCGACGACCGCATCAAGGGCCTGCGCGCCGGCGGCGACGACTATCTGCCGAAGCCCTATTCCTTTGCCGAACTGCTGGCCCGGGTCGAGGTGCTGTCGCGGCGCCGCGGCGGTCCGGCCGAGGATACGCTCTACCGCGTCGGCGATCTCGAACTCGACCGGCTGTCCCATCGCGTCGCCCGCGGCAAGGACGAGCTGACGCTCCAGCCGCGCGAATTCCGCCTGCTCGAATACCTCATGAAGCATGCCGGCCAGGTGGTGACGCGCACCATGCTGCTGGAGAACGTCTGGGACTACCATTTCGATCCGCAGACCAACGTGATCGACGTGCACATTTCGCGGCTGCGCTCCAAGATCGACAAGGGTTTTGAGCGGCCGCTGCTGCACACGATCCGCGGCGCCGGATACATGATCCGGGATGGGATACGTTAAAGCTTTGGATACTCTTCAATACGCAAGGCACTGAGCCAGAAGAATTTTGAAGCTTCCCCGGAAACGGCGGGGTCGATGAGAAATTCAGCGGTCGCGGCTTTGCGAGCCGCCGCGCATCAAGAGCGTGGTCAGGATTAGATGAAGGACGACTGCCGGCCACAGAAGGACGCCGCTCGATCCACCTGCGAAACCGAGGTAGGCCAAATATAGGGTGATGGCTCCGTTGTAGATCAACATGCCCGGGAGTGGCGGCCACCCTGGCCAACAGGCGATCCCCAAGGCAATCAGCGCAATGCCGGTGACACGCGCGACCGGCGTTGCGACACCGGAAAGCTGCTCGCCCAGCAACAATTGGCCAACCAGCGACGGCGCGATCAACAGCGCCAATCCCGTTGCAGCTTCGCTGATGGCGGCGAACGCCAATGCGCCTTTCATTTCTTCCCAACGTTCGCGGGTGGCTTTTGAGACTTCGACTCTTCAATGGGATCCGGCTCCGGCGCCGGCATAGGTCCAAGTTCTGCCTTGGCTTGCGCCGGGTCCTTCAACTCAGGTCCGAGCTTGAACGTCAGCTTGTTGATCTTGCCCGTGAACTTGAACGGAGGATCGTAGCGATACTCGAGCATCGCGACCCCGGTGCGGGTGTCCTGGCCGACGTCGAAGGTCTCGTCCTCGGGGAACGTGATCGGCGTACCGTGTTCTATGGATTTCCGGTCTACTTCCTTGCCGTCCACTGAAAGTACGCCTGTACCGCCCTTGCCCAATCCCGGCCCATCCGACTTGAAGTCGAAGACGATGGTGTGCTTGCCCGCGCTCAACTCCGGTCCCGACCAGACCGTGCGCTTGAGGTTGAGCAGGTTGTAGAGGAACACGGGCTTACCCCGCCGAAGGCCCGCCACACCCTTGCTTAGAAATAGCCCGTAGCCGCCGAAACGTCCGCCTTCGGTGACGATCATCCCTTCAGCGCCGCCGTTGGGAATCTCAACCTCGGCGGTGATGGTATAGGACTTGTTGAGGATGCTCGGCGCGGCGCTAGCCGGCACACCGGTCAGTTCGCCCGAATAGGTGAATACCGTCTGCCCGGCCGTCAGGCTTGGGCGCGGCGTATTCCAACGCGCGAGCGTCGTGTTATCGAGCGGCAGCACGTTGTACTTCTTCGCCTCGACATCAAAGACGGCTTGCAGCTCCTTGACCTTCTCCGGCATTTGGGCGGCCAGATCATTGAACTGGGTGGGGTCTTCCTGGACGTTGTAGAGCTCCCACTTGTATCCCGTGATCACATCGGGCGGGGGCGCGCTGCTTAGCTCCCAGGGAAGCGTGATCGGCGTCGTGGCCGCCACCCACCCATCGCGATAGATGGAGCGATTGCCGAGCATCTCGAAATATTGGGTCGTGTGCGTCGTCCCGGCGTTGGCGTTCGCTTTGTCCCATGTGTACGCCATACTCACCCCTTCCATGGGGCTCTGTTTGATACCGTCGATCGCCTCAGGTTGCGAAATGCCGGTTGCTTCGAGGATGGTCGGAGCAATATCGATGACGTGATGGAATTGGCGACGGATACCTCCCACATCGTTGATATGGCCGGGCCAGGACATGGCGACGCCCTGGGCGGTCCCACCGAAGTGCGACGGCACCTGCTTCACCCACTTGAACGGGGTGTCCATCGCCCACGCCCAGGGCGCGGCAAAATGCGGGAAAGTCTTGTCCGAGCCCCAGAACGGGTACCAGAGGTACTGAGCCTTCACCGGCACCGGGACACCATTGAAGGTCGTGAACTCGTTGGGCGTACCGTTGATCATGCCTTCGGCACTCGCGCCGTTGTCGCCGCCGATGTAGATAATCAACGTGTTGTTGAGCTCTCCGAGGTCTTCGACGGCTTGAATGACACGGCCGATCTCATGGTCGGTGTAGGCAAGGTAGGCGCCATAGACATCTGCCTGCTTGATGAAGAGCTTCTTCTCCAACTCGCCGATAGAATCCCATTGCGGCAATTCCTTCGGCCATGGCGTCAGCTTGGCGTGGTCGGGCATGATGCCCAACCGCTTCTGGTTGGCGAAGATCGTCTCCCGCAGCTTGTTCCAGCCTTGGTCGAACAGGTGCATGTCGCTGATCTTCTTGATCCAATCCGGCGTCGGATGATGCGGCGCGTGCGTGCCGCCGGGCACGTAATAAACGAAGAACGGCTTGTCGGGCGCGATCTCCTTGAGCTGTTTCACGTGCTGGATGGCTTCGTCGGCCATCGCGGTCGTCAGGTTCCAGCGGGGATTGTCCTGGAATGGATAAATCGCTGTGGTGTTGCGGAACAGATTCGGCTGCCACTGACTGGCATCGCCGCCGACAAAACCATAGAAATACTCGAAGCCCATGCCATTGGGCCATTGATTGAATGGCCCCGCCTGGCTCGATTGATATGAGGGCGTGTTATGGTTCTTGCCGAACCACGAGGTGGCGTACCCGTTCGCCTTCAGAGTGGTGCCGATGGTGCCCTTCTCGATCGGAATGATCGAGTCGTAACCTGGGAATCCCGTCGATATTTCACCGACGACTCCGAAGCCGACCGAATGATGATTGCGGCCCGTGATGAGCGCCGCCCGCGTCGGTGAGCACAGCGAGGTGGAATGAAAATTGGTGTAGCGCAGGCCCTGCGCAGCGATACGATCCATCGCGGGCGTGGGGACAACGCCGCCGAAGGTGCTCGGCGCTCCGAAACCTTGGTCGTCGGTCATGATGAGCAACACATTGGGCGCGCCCTTCGGCGGTACGACACGCGGTGCCCACCACGCCTTCGACTCCGAGGCTCTCTCGTTGATGACCCCTCCAAATTCTGGAGGCGGCGGCGGAAGCAGCTTGCCGTCAATTGTAGTCGTGGCTGCGGGCGAGCCTGGGGTGCCCGTGACCTGCTGAGCCGACGCGGAGATGCAACCGAGGGCGAGAACACTTGCTGTGGTCGCAAGGGTGCGGCAACGGATTTTCATATTCCGACCTCCCGCAATCCATTTGGCGGGTTGAGGCTGTCACCGCCAACCGATACCTGCTTGATTTAGGTCAAATGTGCCGGTTGGGCTGGGCCAGAGATCCCGATACCATCCCGCCGGATTCGCGGCTGTCTCACCGTTCCCGCAAGCTCTCCTGCCCATACCGGATCAGCGGCGACACCAGATAGCTGATGATCTTCCTTGTGCCGGTCTTGATCTCGACGGTTACGGCCATGCCGGGCGCGAGGTTGACGGTGCGGCCGTCGATGTCCATCTGGGCGCGGTCCAGCGAGACGCGGGCGGAATAGACCAGCTCCTGGCCCTTGGGCTCACTGGATGATGTGTCGGTGCCGGCCGGCGTGTCGCCGGGCTTTTCCGGCGGCTTCTGGCGGACGATGGCGTCCTGGGAGACGCTCAGCACCTTGCCCTGGCGCAGGCCGTAGCGGGTGAAGCTGAAGGTGTCGACCTTGATCGCGGCTTCCTCGCCGGGATTGACGAAGCCGATGTCGCGGTTCGAGATTATCGCCTCGATCTCGAGGCCGCCGCTGGTGGGCACCACGACCATCAGCGTCTGAGCCGGCGTCACCACGCCGCCGACCGAGTGCACGGCGAGCTGCTGGACGATGCCGTCCTCCTGTGCGGCGAGGCGGAGCAGGCTGGTGCGCTGCTCGGCCTTGACGATGTCCTGGCGCAGGCCAGCCGCCTTCTGCTCGGCTTTCGCAAGCTCGTCGAACAGGCCGCGCTGATATTCCGCCTCGGTGCGCCGCAGCGTCTCCTCGATGCCTCCAACGGCGGCATCGGCCTCGGCATAGTGGCTCTTCTGGACCAGCAATTCCTGCTGTTGCGCGACCAGGTCCTGCGTTTCCGTGAGGTATTGCAGTTTGGAGCCGAACTCGCGGTCGACGAGATATTTTCGTACATCGACCCGCTGCTGCATGATGGGAATGAGCGCGCTGATCTTGCCGATCGTGGCCTCGCTGGTCGAACGCTCCGCTTTCTTCTGCGTGCCCTGCCATTCGAGCGAGGTGATCTTGGACGCCTGCTCGGCGGCCTGCGAGGCCAGGAAACGCTTTGCGGTGCGGATCTGATCGGAGGTCGCGCGCGCGGGCGCGATGAATTTGGCTGGATCGCCGCCGGCAAGTGCGGCGTGCAGACGTGCGATGTCGAGCTCGCTCGCCAGCAGATCGCTCTGGAGATGGCCGAGCTCGGCCTGGCTCATGGTGGGATCGAGCTCGATCAGGAGGTCGCCGGCCTTGACGCGCTGACCGTCCTGCACGTGGATGGCGCGCACGACCGCGGTCTCGAACGGCTGGATCACCTTGGTGCGGCCGTCGGGGACGATCTTGCCGGTCGCGGTCGCGATGATGTCGACCGTGCCGATGCTGGCCCACACCAGCGCGATCAGAAACACCGCCGAGATCGACGCGGAGATGGCGCGGCCGATCGGCGAAGGCGGGGTCTCGACGATCTCGAGCGCCGCGGGGAGGAACGCCAGTTCGTCGCGCGTCCGCGTCGGGCTGCGCAGCGAGGCCATCATCGCCTTAGCCGACTTCATGGATGCCTGCCTGGACACGATGCAGCGTGGCGTAGCGGCCGCCGCTGCGGATCAGCTGGTCGTGCGAACCGTCCTCGACGATACGGCCACGCTCCACGGTGATGATGCGGTCCGCGGTGCGCACGGTCGACAGACGGTGGGCGATGATCAGAACGGTACGGCCCGCTGTGATCTCGCGCATGTTGTGCTGGATGATGCGCTCGCTTTCATAGTCGAGCGCGCTCGTTGCTTCGTCGAAGATGAGAACGCGCGGATTGGTCGTCAGCGCGCGTGCGATCGCGATGCGCTGGCGTTGGCCGCCGGACAGCGTGCTGCCGCGCTCGCCGATGACGGTGTCGTAGCCATCCTGGAGTTCGAGGATGAAGTCGTGTGCGCCGGCGAGCTTTGCCGCGGCCACGACGCGCTCCATCGGCAACGCGGGGTCGGCCAGCGCAATGTTGTCGCGCACCGAGCGGTTGAACAGCATGTTCTCCTGGAGCACGACCCCGACCTGCCGGCGCAGCCAGGTCGGGTCGACCGCCGCAAGGTCATTGCCGTCGACCAGCACGCGGCCGCTCTCGGGGAGATAAAGCCGCTGGATCAGTTTCCCGAGCGTGCTCTTGCCGGAGCCGGAGGTGCCGACGATGCCGACGATCTGGCCGGCCGGAATCTTCAGGGTGATGTCGTTGAGGATCTGTGGTCCGTCGACGCGGTAGCGGAAGCCGACATGCTCGAAGGTGATGTCGCCACGGATGGCAGGCAACGCTGCGCGCCCCGGGCGATGGGTCGGCTCGGGCACGGTGTTGAGGATGTCGCCGAGCCGCTCGACCGACAGCCGCGCCTGGTGGAAATCCTGCCAGAGCTGGGCGAGCCGCAGCACCGGTGCGGTGACACGTCCCGACAGCATGTTGAAGGCGACGAGCTCGCCGACCGTGAGGTTGCCGTCGATGACCAGCTTGGCGCCGAAATAGAGCAGGATCGCCATGTTGATCTTGCTGACGAACTGAACGGCCTGGCTTGCAACATTGCCGAGATTGACCACGCGAAAGCTCGAGGCGACGTAGCCGGCAAGCTGCTCTTCCCAGCGCTTCTGCATCTGCGGCTCGACCGCCATCGCCTTCAAGGTCTCGACGCCGGTGACGCTCTCGACAAGGAACGACTGGTTCTCCGCGCCGCGCTTGAACTTCTCGTCGAGACGGTAGCGGAACAGCGGCGTGGCGCCGGCTGAGATGACGATGTAGAGCGGGAACGACGCCAGCACGATCGCGGTCAGCAGCGGCGAGTAGAACGCCATCAGGCCGAGGAAGACGAAGGTGAAGAACAGGTCGATCACCAGCGTCAGCGCCGAGCCGGTGATGAAGTTGCGCAGGTTCTCCAGCTCGCGCACCCGCGCGACCGTGTCGCCGACCCGCCGCGCCTGGAAATAGGACAGCGGCAGCGCCAGCAGGTGGTGGAACAGCCGCGCGCCGAGCTCGACGTCGATGCGGTTTGTCGTGTGCGAGAACAGATAGGTGCGGAGCGCGCCGAGCACGACCTCGAAGATCGAGATCGCGACGATGCCGGCGACCAGCACATCCAGCGTGCCGAGGCTGCGATGCACCAGCACCTTGTCGATCACCACCTGGAAGAACAGCGGCGACACCAGCGCGAAGATCTGGAGGAAGAACGAGGCGAGCAGCACTTCGCCGAGCAGGCCGCGATAGCGGTTGACCGCGCCCATGAACCAGGTGATGTCGAAGCGCCGCGACAGATCGGCGAGGCCGGCGCGCTTGGTCATCAGCACGATGCGGCCGTCCCAGAGCACCTCGAACTGCGCCTTGGTCAGCATCTGCGGCCGCGGCGAGCCCGGATATTGCACGATGGCCTTGCCGTCGCCGGCTTTGCCCAAAATCAGGAAGCCGCCGTCGCGCAAGGGGACGATGGCGGGCAGCGGCGTCTTGTCGAGCCGGTCCCAGCTCGTCTTCACCACGCGCGCCTTGATGTTGAACTGCCTGGTACAGCGCAACATCTCGGTGGTGCCGATCACGGTGACGCCGAGCTGATGGCGGAGCTGCTCCGGCTCGGCGGGCACCCCGAGGAATTGGAGCATCATGACGAGCGCGGTCAGGCCGGGGTCGGCCGGCGGCTTCGGCACGGCCTGCACCGGCGGCTCCTTCGGCTGCTCTTTGGCGGCCGGGTCGCGTGAAATGGTCTCGTTCGGGCTCATTGGAAGCAAATATCCGCGGTCATCGGGTCCGGACGATTTCACGGACGGGTGTCCCGCCGGTCGACAGGGCGGCCGATAGCTAACGCGGCTATGTTACGGTTTGATAACTATGTCGGAACGCTCACATAACGGTCGGATTTGGCGTTCTGCGGCGTAATGCGGGGCGACGGGAGGCAAGTTCACCTCCCGCCGCGATCGCATGACGCACCGGGGCGGGGACCCCGGTGCGCGGATCGTGTTGGCCGATCAGCCGTGGCTGGCCAGCGTGGGCTGCTGCTGCGTCGTGTCCGAAGGCACGAGGCTGCTCTCGCCGGCGTCCGGGACGATGCTCGCCGACTGCTGCACCAGCAGGGACAGCGAGATAGCCGATCCGCCGTGGCCGTCGTCGGTGACGTTGAGCTCGGTGCCGGACTGAACGCCCGCGAACTGGTAGGTGTGGCTGCCCGAGTTCGTGGCGAGCGTCAGTGTCGTACCGTCGAAGGTGAACGACGAGACCGACGTGTTGAGCAGGTCGATCGTGTCGCCGAGTTCGAAGTTCGACACCGTGCCGGTCAGGCCGGAAGCGTTTTCGAGCGTCAACGTTGCAGCCGAGCCGGCGAAGTCGACACCGTTCTGGACGCCTCCGGCGAAGACATGCTCGACCCCGCCCGCAAGGTGGGTGTTGTCGGCGGTGCCTGCGACGTCGAGTTCGCCGCTGTTGAGCGTCGTGTTGGACGCCGTTCCGATCACGAACCCGACTCCGCCGTTGATCGTCGTGGACGCGGCCGAGCCGCCGGCGTCGACATAGAGCAGGCCGCCGCCGTTGACCGTCGTCGCCGTCACCGATCCGCCCGCGCCAATGTACGAATTGCCGCCGTTCTCGATCACGGTGTTCGCGGCGATGCCGCCGTCCAGCACCTGCTGGTTGCCGCTGAGGTTCGTGCCGGAGACGGTGGCATGGTAGACGTCCTGGAAGCCGCCAGCCGCAACGATTGTGCCGGTCGCGCTGCCGCCGTGGTAGACGTGCTGCGCGCCGCCGTTCTTGACGGTCACACCGGTCGCGACGCCGCCGCCCAGCGAGTTGCCGCCACCGACCGAGCCGCCGGTCGCCGTGCCGTCGACATACTGGAAGCCGCCGTCGATCACGGTGTCGCTGGCCGACCCGCCGGCATCGATGTATTGGAAGCCGCCGGTTTTGACCAGCGTGCCGGCGCTGGTGCCGCCGTCGCCGACATATTGGTAGCCGCCGCTATAGACGGTGGTGTCGATGGCCATTCCGCCCGCCAGCACCTGCTGGTTGCCGCTGAGGCTGACGTTGGTGACGGTCGAGTTCGCGTAGACGTCCTGGTAGCCGCCGGCCTCGACCGTCGAACCGTTGGCGCTGCCGCCGAAGTAGACGTGCTGCTGGCCACCCGCGTGAACGACGGTGTCGTTCGCGGTGCCGTAGTCGTACTGCACGCCGCCGCTGCGGATGTCGGTATGCTCAGTGGTCGCGCCGTTGAGGACGTCGACGACGCCGCCATTGCCGATCGTGATCTGGCCGGAGACGTTACCGCCGGTGACGACATCGAGAGTGCCGTTGCCGAGCACGACATAGCCCTGCGAGGTCGTCGACGCGCCCGTGACCGAAACCGCGCCGGTCGAGACCAGCGTCGGCGCCGCGAAGACGGTCGAGGTGCCGGCGTTGCCGGCTGCATCGGTGGTCTTGGCGGTCAGGTTGTTGGCGCCTTCCACCAGCGTCAGGCCGGCGAGGCTCCAGGAGCCGTTGGCGCCAGCCGTGGTGGTGCCGACCAGGGTCGCACCGTCATAGACCGAGACCAGAAGGCCGGCTTCGGTGGTGCCGCTCACCGTGAAGGTGGGCAGGTTGGCGGTGTCGAGCGTCACGCCGGTGACGCCAACGGCCGGGGCAACCGTGTCCACGGTCACGTTGATCGCCGAGGCGGCATCGCTCACGGCGCCGGTCGTATCGGTGACCTTCGCAGTAATGGCGTGGGCCGCGTTGCCGAGCAGGCCGGTCTGGATGTCGACGTAACCGCGCGCGATGTCGGCGAGCGAGAGCGTGACTGCCGAGCCGATCGCGGTCTGGCCGTCGAACAGCTGCACGACGTCGCCGGCAAAGTTGCTGCCGGTTGCGATGCGGACCGTCAGGTTGGTGTCGTTGGTGCTGGCGCCGTTGGCGAGCGCGCCGCTGTTGGGCGAGACGTCATCGGTGACCGACACGATGGTCGGCGCGGTCGGGGCGTTCGACAGGTTGAAGACCTGCGCGGTGATGCCGTAGGAGGAGTTGTCACCAAGCGTCTGGCTGAAGTCCTGCCAGCTGATGACGAAGCCGCCATTGGCGAGTGCCGAGACGGTCGGATAGTACTGATAGCTGTTGGTCTGCGAGTTGACGATGTACTCGCCGCCGATCTTGTTGCCGGCCGTATCATAGACCTGCGCCTTGATGCCGGAGCCGCTGCCGTCGGCCGTTCCTTCGTCCGACCAGGTCACGACGAAGCCGCCGCCGGTCAGTGCGGTGATGCTCGAAAAGCCCTGGTTGCCGCCGGTCTGGGTGTTGACCTGGAATTCCGAGCCGACCTTGCTGCCGCCAGCCGTGAAGACCTGCGCGCGAACTTCGCCGCTGGTGTCCTCGAAGCTGATGACGAAATTGCCGTTGGCAAGACCGGTCACGCCGGCAACCATGTGGCTGTTGTAATAGGCGGTGTCGACGGTGAATTCGGAGCCGACCTTGGTCGCGCCGCTCGCACCCGGGTGGAACACCTGGCCGCGGACTTCCCAATTGCCGGTGCGGAAATCGTTCCAGGTGACGACGAAGTCGCCGTTGCTGAGCGTTGCGATCGAGGCGCGCTCCTGATCGAAGTTGGCGCTGGTGGAGTTGACGAGGAATTCGGAGCCGACCTTGGCGCCGTTCGCGTCATAGACCTGGGCCTTGATGTCGGGCGCGACGCTGCCCTGGTTGGTCCAGGCGACGACGAAGCCGCCATTGGGCAGGCCGGTGATGGCCGGGGTGTTCTGGTTGTTGGCGGTGACGGAGTTGATCAGGAATTCGCCGCCGACCGGGGCGCCGTTCGCGCCGTAGATCTGCGCCTTGATGTCGCCGCTCGTGGAGTTCTGGTCCTGCCAGGAGACGACGAAGCCGCCGTTGCTGAGGCCGGTCACGACCGGGGAGGCCTGCGAGCCGTTGGTCTGGGTGTTGACCAGGAATTCGCCGCCGACCTTGCTGCCGTCCGCGGCATAGAGCTGGGCATGGACGGCGGAGCCGCTGGCGTCGCCGAGCGTGCTGCTGCCGCTGGTGGAGCCGGCGAGGCCGTCCTGCCAGGTGACGACGAAGCCGCCATTGGTGAGGCCGGTAATGGATGGATACCACTGGCTGCCAGCCGTCTGGCTATTGACCTGAAATTCGGTACCTATTTTTACGACGGTGGTCATAACATACCTCAAGTGATGCTAAAGAAGCGCTGAAGGGCTGAATTCCGCGCTGCGACCGCCTGTTGCGGAGGCATGCGCCGAACCTGCACGGGCTCTAAACGATCTATTTATGATATTTTATGATACATTTTTGCGCGGTATGCGGCATTTTGTCCGGAATAGCGTTATATCAATGATATGAATGGGTTCCGCGGGTGCAGCCGAGGCGGGTGCTCCAAATGGTATGCAATCTGGCGCTGGGCATGCCTCCCGCATAGGCACGCGTGACTGGAGCCGTCGTCGCACGGCCCGCGTTGCGGATGAACGTGCTCGCGCGCTGCCCCTCGATGGCGCGCGACCTGTTGCGTCTGAGATTTGATGAGCGAAGCGTGGCGAGGCTTGCGCCGATGGCCTTGGCCGGAGCAGGGCTCGACAGCCGAGGAAGCTGTACCGGGACTTTTCCCGGTACAGCAATGTCGTCTCAGGTCAGCTCTGGGCGTGAACGAGCGAGGCGCTCTCGGGATCGGAGCTTTGCTGCGTGATCGCGCCTTCGCCTGCATCCGGGACCAGGCTCGCCGAGAACTGCGAGAGCAGTGACAGCGACACGGACGTGCCGCCATGACCGTCGGAGGCGACGTTCAACGCGGTGCCGGCCTCGACGCCTGCGAATTGATAGGCGAGCGAGCCGTTGCTGGTGGTCAGCGTGAGCGTCGCGCCATCGAATTCGTACGAGGTCACAGCAAGGTTGCGGAAGTCGATGACGTCGCCGATCTCGAAATTCGAGATCGTGCCGGTCAGGCCGGACGCATCCTCGAGATAGAGCGTCGAAGCCGTGCCTGCGAAATCGACGCCGTTCTGGACGCCGCCGGCATAGACGTATTCGGCGCCGCCGGCGAGATGCGTGTTGCTGGCGCTGCCAGCCACATCGAACTCGCCGCTGTTGACGGTCGCGCCCGAGGCCGCTCCCGCCACGAACACGAAGCCGCCGTTGACCGTCGTGGAGGCCGCCGAACCGCCAACGTCCACATATTGCAGGCCGCCGGCGTTGACCGTCGTTCCCGTCGCCGAAGCGCCGGAGCCGACATATTCGCTGCCGCCGGACAGAACCACCGTGTCGGTCGAACTGCCGGTGCCGAGAACCTGAAGGCCGCCGCTGACCTGGCTGCCCTGCACGCTGCCGCTGTTGACCTGCTGGAAGCCGCCGGCCTGGACCGTCGTCGTGATCGCGGTGCCGTCCAGCACGATGTGCTGAATGCCGCCGCTGTTGACGGTGGTGTTGTTGGTCGTGCCGGCGACTTCCTGGACGCCGCCGCCGAACACGACGGTGTCATTGCCGGTGCCGAGCACGAATTGATAGCCGCCGTTGTTGATCGCGGTGCCGTTGGCGGTGCCGTCCTCGCCGACATATTGCAGGCCGCCCGACGAGACGATCGTCCCGTTGGTGGTGCCGCCGGCCGCCACGAATTCGTTGCCGCCGTTGACGATGACCGTCGCGTAGGTCACGCCGCCGACATGCACCTGCTGGAAGCCGGCGAGCGTCGCTCCGGTGACGGTGGCGTTCATGACGTCCTGGTAACCGCCGGCGCTGATCACGACGTTACTGGCGGTGCCGCCATAGACGTGCTGGGTGCCGCCGTTGGAGATGACGACGCCGTTGGCCGTGCCGTAATTGTACTGCACACCGCCGGCGATGGTCGAGTTGTTGGCGGTGCCGCCGGCCTCGATCATGATGACAGTGCCGGGGCCGACCGCGGTCGCGCCGGACACGACGCCGCCGCTGGCGACGTCGAGCGTGCCCGAGACGACGATGTAGGTCGTGGTGGTGGGGGCGGAAATCGTTGTCGTGCCGCCAAATACAACTTGAGTGGTCATTGATGCCTCAAATGAGCGCTAATGGGGATGGTCGCGATGATGATACAACTCGGAATGGGAATCATTCCGTCGCTAATGATATATTTTGTATCATAACGCGCGGATAATGTTATAGTGATGTTCAGGGCAAGAAGGTGCGGCGAAACGCCGGACGGCTTGCGAGGTCATGCGGACTGTCGCGCATGACCGGCGACCGCGCGGCGCGCCGTGGCCGAGAGGCTGGTCTTCAGGGTCGCTCTACGGGGAATTAACGCTCGACGGGAAAAGCCGGCGGCTTCGGTTGCTCGGAGCCGAAGGCCACCCAGACGTTCGGGTCGGTGGCGCTTTGCCGCGACAGGTAGCGGTATTTGGTCTCGTACCAGAACAGGATTTCCGGGGTCTGGTTGTCGAGGATCATCTCGCCGCGGTCGGAGCGGACGGTGAGTACGGCGTGACGACCTTTGGCCGGACCGGGCTCCTCGACCGTTGTGATCAGGAGCGATCCCTGCGGCCAGCCCAGCTTGGCGAGCATCTTGCGCTTGAGCAGGACTATGTCCTCGCAATCGCCGCGATCGAGCGGAAGGGTCCAGCGTTCGGCCTTGCCGTAAAGCGCGTCATCGCTGGTCCAGGCGACGCGATCATTGACGTATTTGTTGGTCTCGTAGAGCTGCTGAAGCAGTTCGGGCGTGAGCACGACGTCCCGGGCCTGATCAGCGCCGGGCCGGCAGTCCTCGGCATTCTCGGCGCAGAACTGTTGCCAGCCGGACGGTGCCTTGGTCGCGGCGCCGATCGCAGCAAACAGGGTGGGGCGGGCCAGGAAAGCATGGGCCGGAAGCGCCATCGACAGGCAGGCCGCGGCAAGGCCGGCGGCCGCCAGCGTCGTCAGTCTCTGTTTTGCGTTGCGATTTCCCGCCATGTCGTGCCCCGACGCTCCCTGTGCAGGGGACGTTGGCAGAGACAGCTCGCGATCCGGCTAAGCTATTGCTTCAAATTGTACCGATCCGCGCGATGTCGGCTGGGACGGCGGCGGTGATGGTATGATTTCCGTTAAGACCGGCGTTACGCCGTCACATCATGATATGACGGCGTTCCCTGCAGCTTGCGGCCCGCGCCGTCGATCAGAACGGCGACTCCTCGGGCCAGCGCAGCGCGTGCCATTGGCCGGCCGCGATCTGGCCGCGGCTCATCTTCGAGGCGACCGCATTGCGCAGCTTTGCAAAATTCTCGCGGGTTTTCCTCGGTGCATGCGCAGCCGCGAGGTTCAGCCATTTGTAGGCGGCGACGTCGTCCTGCGGCACGCCCTGGCCCTTGTCGTAGGCGAGGCCGAGCAGATATTGCGACGTGGTGTCGCCTTGCTCGGCGGCCAGCCTGTACCAGTAGCCGGCGGCGTCATAGGCCTGCGGCAAGCCTTGGCCCGTCGCGTACATGAAGCCGACCATCCCTTGCGCGCGGGCATTGCCGCGCTCGGCCTGCGGCAACAGCAGACGGGCAGCGGTATTGTAGTCGCCGCGGTTGAAGGCGCCGGTTCCGGCGCCGAGGGAATCTGCGTGGGCGATGCTTGTCGAGGCAAGTCCCAGCACGATGGCGGCAATCAAGAGTCTGCTGGACCTGATCATGTGAACCGCTCCTCGGGCAATTTGTGCTGGCTCAGCGGTAGGTCGTCGGCGCGGGCCTCGGCCCGATCGCGTTGATCGTGCCGCGCAGCTTGGTGCGCAGCTCCTCGGCGACGAAATGAGCATCGGCGCCGTCGCGGATGATCTGCGGCCGGATGAAGATGATAAGCTCGGTGCGCTTGACCTGCTTGTCCGTCTGCCCGAACACGGCTTCGCCGAGGCCGGGAATCTGGTCGAGGCCCGGAATGCCCGCGCGGCTCTTGGTCTGGGTGTCGCTGATCAGGCCCGCCAGCAGGACCGTCTGTCCGCTGGCGACCGCGACCGAGCTGCGCACCTTGCGGGTCGACACCGTCGGCGTCAGCGAGTTGGTCGACGTCGAGGACGACCCTGACGACGAGTTGCTGACCGGATTGGAGATCTCCTGCTCGACATCGAGTCTGACATTGCCGTTGGCATTGATCCGCGGCACCACGCGCAGGATGATGCCGGTGCTGCGGTAGTCGGTCGTGTTGGCGATGGTGTTGTTGCCGGTCAGCACGGTTGCGCTTCCGGTCTGGATCGGGATCTCGTCGCCGACCTGGAGGGTCGCGACCTGGTTATCGATCACGACCACGGACGGGTTCGACAGCACCTTGACGTCGGTGATCGCATGCAGCGCGTTGAGCACGGCGCGCGGCGTCTGCGCCGAGCCGACCAGGAAGTTGAAGCCGGGGATGGCGCGCTGGAGCACGACATCGGCTGCCGCGGCGGCCACCGACGTTGCGCCGTTAAAGCCCACCGAGCCGGTGTTGGGCTTCAGGCCGACATCGCGGCTCATGATGTAAGACTGGATGCCGTATTGGAGATCGTCGGTCAGCGTCACCTCGGCGATGGTGGCGTCGATGGCGACCTGGAGCTGCGGCTGGTCGATCTCCTTGATGGTCTGCTCGATGATCCGGTACTGTTCCTGGCTCGCATAGATCAACAGCGTGTTGTTGACACTGTCGGCAGTGATGCGGACACCGTCGAGAACGTTGCCGGGACCTGCGCCGCCGCGGCCTGAATTCTGTCCTGTGGCGGAGTTGTCGAACAGGCTGCCGCCGCCTTGCGAAGCGGATGATGAACCGTAAGCGGCCTGATTGCCGGTAGAGGCGTCGGAAGCACCCGAGCTTGCCGCGCGTCCGCCTGAATTCGAACCAAAGCCGCTGCTCGACTGATTGGGGGAGGCCGACAGGCGGCTGAGCGCAGAGCCGCCGCTCGAGCTCGAGGCGAGGCCGGATCCTGGTGCGACCTGTCCGCCCGGGCTGTCGAGCGGAGAGGCGGACGAGCCGGATGAACTGCTCGAACCGAAGACGTCGTTGAGCACCCGCGCGATCTGCCGGGCGTCGCCGAACTTCACGCGGTAGACGTGGACCGCGGAGCGGCCTGTATTGGTGGTGTCGAGGCGGCGGATCCAGGTCTCGACACGGTTCAACAGCTCCGGCTTCCGCGTCACCGCGAGCACCGCGTTCATCCGGGCGATCGACTGGAATTTGATCACGTTCTGCGTCATGCCGCCTTCGCCGGAATCGACGATTTTTTCGAGCTCAGCGATGACCGGTCCCGGATTGCTGTTCTGCACCGGGAAGATGCCGACCGACTGTCCCTTCAAGAAGTCCGCATCAAAGCTCAGCACGAGATCGACCGCGTTGCGGCGCTCGCTGCCGGAGCCCTGGATCAGGATCAGGTTGCGGCTGGTGTCGGCGCGGATCATGCCCTGCTTGGTGGCAAAACTGTCGACCAGCTTGATGACGGTCTGTGCCGAGACATATTGCAGCGGCACGATCGTTATGCCGTAGCCCGGTGTCATGCGATCGGAGGCGTCCGCACCGCCGACGCCGACCGCGTCGCCCTGCGGCATCAGCCGGTAGCCGGTATCGTCCCGCACCAGCGCGACGCCGCCGATCCGCAGCGCGTTTTCGAGCGCGAAGACGACGTCGGATTTGGGGATCGGGCGGCCCGAGGAGAGGCTGATATTACCCTGGACGCGCGGATCGATGACGTAGCCGACGCCGAGGATGTCGCCGAGCACGATCTTGGCGACGGATGCGACCGGCGAATTGTCGAAATTGAGCTCGAACCGGTCGGTGCTGACCGCCGCTTGCTGCGAGGAGGTGGCGGTCGGCGCATCGTCGCTGGCAACCGCAGCGTAGATCGCAGTCTTGGCGCGGGGGCCGGTCGAGAGCTCGCGCTGCGGCAACTGGTTCGGATAGCGCGGCAACAGGTCAACCGAGCGGACCTTGTCGAAGACATCCGGATCCTTGGTGTCGGCATCCGCGATGCCGCTCACCGTGTTGCACGATCCGAGCAATACGCAGATGGCAGCGCATTGGACAACCAAGCCGATCCGGAATGTTGCTCGGCTCACTGGACTGCCTCACTCACGCGCCGCCCGCTGTTGTTCCCGTCAAGGCGGGGCGGGCCGAATGCGGCTTGCTTAACCCTCTCGTATGACAGTCGTGTGTTACGAATTCTGTTAGCCTTGCGCCCGTCGCGCGAGCTTGTTGTGAGAATGTGATGCGACGGAAAATTGCGCAGGGACATCAAGGACGTTCTGTTCGATCATGTTGTGACTGGCCGGGGACGATATTGCGATCGATCATGCCGTCACATTTCCAATCGGAAAACTAAGGTAAACGGCCCGCTCGCCGCTCTGCGGCCGTCAGAGTGACTACGGTAGACGTTCATGGCCTCCCCGAATGCGCACGAGTTCGTCGCTCGTTTCAGCCAGAAGGTTGGCCTGAAGCCGGACGCGGACAAGCTCGGCAGGCCGAATGGGTCCCGCCCCGCCGAAGGTGGTCTGCGTAAGCTGTGGGAAATGAGTGAATTGTCGGCGAGCGAATTCGCCGACGAGGTGTCGCTGTTCTTCGAGCTTCCGCGCGTCACGCTTCAGGAGATGATGGCGACGGAATCCCGCGCGCAGCAGTTCTCGCGCCGGTTCCTGCGCGAAATGGCGGTGTTCCCGTGTCAGCCCGCTGGCGGATCGCCAGTGCTTGTGCTGGCCGACCCCACGGACCGGGCCTCGATACAGGCGGCTGCAATCGTGCTTGGCACGGCGCCGACCATCAAGGTTGCCTCGTTCGAGGACATCGCCACCGTGCTCGACCAGCGTCTCGGCGAGGAGGAGAGCGCGAGCGCCGAGACCGCCGTCAATGCCACGGCGCAGGATGACGACATCGACAATCTGCGCGACCTTGCCAGCGGCGCGCCGGTCGTTCGCGCCGTCAACGACATGTTCGAGACCGCCGTCGAGCTGCGCGCCAGCGATATCCATATCGAGCCCGGCCGCACCTCGCTGGTGATACGGATGCGCGTCGACGGGCTGTTGCGCAATGTCGCGACACCGAACGGCGTGCCCCCGGCGGCGGTGATCTCGCGCATCAAGATCCTGGCGGGACTGAACATCGCCGAGCGCCGGTTGCCGCAGGACGGCGGCGCGCGGGTGCGGGCGGCGCGCTCGGAGATCGACGTGCGCGTAGCGATCATGCCGACGCAGCATGGCGAGTCCGCCGTCATCCGCCTGCTGCCGCGGGATCGCGCTCTGCTGTCGATCGACAAGCTCGGCTTCCTGCCCGGCGACCAGGGCAAATTGCGGCGCATGCTGGCACTGCCGCACGGCATGATCATCGTCACCGGCCCGACCGGCAGCGGCAAGACCACGACGCTCGCGACCGTGCTGTCGCTGCTCAACGAGCCGACCCGAAAGATCCTGACCATCGAGGATCCCGTCGAATACGAGATCCCCGGCATCTCCCAGTCGCAGGCCAAGCCCTCGATCGGTCTGACCTTCGCCACCGCGCTGCGCTCCTTCGTGCGCCAGGACCCCGACGTCATCATGGTCGGCGAAGTCCGCGATTCCGAGACCGCTCATGTCGCGATCCACGCAGCGCTCACCGGCCATCTCGTGCTGACCACGCTGCACACCGAGACGGCGGCGGCCGCCGTGCCGCGCCTGCTCGATCTCGGCGTCGAGGCGTTCCTGCTGCGCTCGACCTTGCGCGCGGTGATCGCGCAGCGCCTGGTCCGGCAGCTCTGTGACCGCTGCAAGAGCAGCCGGCCGCTGACCCAAGCCGACGTCGAGGCCGATCCGCGCTACACGGCGGTCGGTCTGTCCGTCGGCAATGTCATCTTCGAACCCGTCGGCTGCGAGCGCTGCGGCAATGTCGGCTATCGCGGCCGTATCGGCGTGTTCGAGGTGCTCGAGATGAACGAGGAAGTCCGCGCGCTGGTCGAGGAACAGTCCGACTGGGAATCCATCGACAAGGTGGCCATCCGCAACGGCATGACGACCATGATCGAGGATGGCCTCGCCAAATGCCTGTCGGGCATGACCTCGGCGGCGGAGATCCTGCGCGTGACCACCGTGCGGTGACGAGATGCCGAATTTTCGCTATCGCGCGCTGACGCAGAAGGGAGAGGTGGTCTCCGGCTCGATCACGGCGGCCAACCTCGCCGAAGTGTCCCAGCGCATCGAATATCTCGGCCTGGTCGCGATCGATGCCGGGCCCGAGGAGGAAGCCAAGGGCTGGTCGCTCTCGCTGGCGTCGTTGACGTTGTCGAAGCCGGGGCCCGCGGATGTCACGATCTTCACGCGCGACCTTGCTCTGCTCCTGAAGGCCGGTGCCCGGCTGAATGATGCGCTCGAACTGCTCGCAGGCGACATGGACGTCAGCCGGCTGCGTCCGGTCGTCAATACCATCAAGACCGCGATCATGTCCGGCGAGAGCTTTGCCGAAGCGCTTGCGCGCGAGCCGACGCTGTTTCCGCCGATGTATGTCGCCCTGGTCAGAGTCGGCGAGATGTCGGGCACGCTGGACCACATTCTGGAGACGATCGGGACCGAGCGCACGCGCGCGGAGGCTCTGCGCCGCAAGGTGACCGGCGCCCTGCAATATCCTGCCTTCGTGCTGCTCGCGGCCGGTGGCGTGCTGATCTTCTTCGTCACGTTCGTGCTTCCGCAGTTTTCGGCGGTGTTGCGCGACTTCAACGCCAAGACCGATCCCGTCATCGAGGTGTTCCTGACGCTGTCGGACATCCTGCGCGGTCACGGCTTCGAGGTCGGCGCCGTGGTTGCCATCGCCGTCATCGGCGGCTGGCTGGCGTGGCGCAGGCCATCGGTCCGCGCCAGCATCGTGACGCAGATCGCGCGGCTGCCTGTCATCTCGACCGTGGTCGAATTCCACCGCGCCGCGCTGTTCTCGCGCAATCTCGGTATTCTGCTCGGCAGCGGCGTGACGCTGACGGCGACGCTTCGCATCCTGATCGACATCATGAATGCGACTGGAAACGTGCAGGCCTGGGCGGCGATGGCCGACCGCGTGCGTCATGGTGGCAGGCTCGCCGAGGCGCTGGCCGCTTCGGCCGTGCTGCCGCCCGTCGCGGTGCGGATGCTGCGGCTCGGCGAGGAGACCGGGCAGTTGCCGACGCTGTCGGGCCGGGTCGCGGAGTTCTACGAGGAAAAGCTGCAACGGCAGCTCGATCGCGTCGTCGCCATCATCGGGCCTGCCGCGATCATCCTCATCAGCGTCGTGGTCGGCGGCCTGATCGTGTCGGTCATGACGGCGCTGTTGTCAGTGACGCAAGTTGTCGGTTGAGAAGGGGAGGGTTCGCATGATCCGCGTTTCCAAGAAGGGGCTGTTCCCTCCGCCGAGGCGCCGCCGCCGGCGTCGCGGCGAGGAAGGCTTTACGCTGGTGGAGATGCTGGTCGTCATCACCATCATCGGCATGATCATGGCGCTGGTCGGCCCGCGGGTGCTGAACTATCTCAGCGAATCCCGCGTCAAGGCGGCCAAGATACAGATCCAGAGTTTCAGCAGCGCGCTCGACCTGTTCTACCTCGACGCCGGACGCTTCCCGACCAGCTCGGAAGGACTGGGCGCCCTCGCTCATGCCGTGAGCGGCGTGGCGTCCTGGAATGGCCCGTATTTGAAGGGCGGCAACGTTCCCAACGACCCATGGGGCAATCCTTATGTCTACAAGCAGCCGGCGGAACGCGCGCCCTACGAAATTCGCTCGCTCGGCTCCGACGGACAGGAAGGCGGGACGGGAACGTCGACTGATCTCGTCTCCGGAGCGAACTGATACGGGCGAGGCCGGCTTCACGCTGCTCGAAATGGTCTGCGTGCTGGCCATCGTCGCGATGCTCGCGGCCGTGCTGCTGCCGCGCTTTCCGTCGCAGACCTCGCGGCCGCGGCTCGAGGCTTATGCGATCGAGGTTGCGGCCCTGCTCAAGGCCGACCGCAACGCCGCGCTGTCGCGCTACGGCGCCGTCAGCGCCGTTGTGGACGCGCGGGCACGTACCGTGAGGTCGGGGTCGGGCCCCTGGATCATCCAGGTGCCGCAGGACGTGGTGTTCGACGCGCTGCTGCCGCAACGCTGCAACGGCCGGCCGGCGTTCTCGACCATCAGTTTTTTTGCCAGCGGCATGTCGTGCGGCGGCACGATCCGCCTGACACGTCTCGGCAACGCCGTCGAGGTGCGCGTGAACTGGCTGACGGGAGGCGTGGACATTGTCGCGCAAGAAGTCCTCTAGCCGCCGGCGCGAAGCCGGCTTCACCATGATCGAGGCCGTCGTGGCGCTCGCGCTGGTGACGATCGTGCTCGCTGCGATCGGAACGCTGGTCGCGACCAATTCGCGCGGCGCCTGGAAGCTCGAGCAGCATGCCGCCCTCGTCAATGCGGCGCGCGTGGTGGTGTCCACCTTGCCGCGCGCCGGAGCGCCGATGCTTGATGATCTGCGCGGACGGGTCGCCGGCCACCGCTGGCAGATGCGCATGACGCCATTCCTCGACGATGTGCCTGTCGTGCCGGAATCGCGGTTCGTTCCGCAGCGCGTCGAATTGCGTGTGCAGGCTCCGGGCGGGGCGATGGTGTCGTTCGAAACGATCCGCTTGCAGAGCAGAGGCGGAAGCTGATGACCTACGCCCGGCAATGGCGCGCCGAAGACGGCTTCACGCTGTTCGAAGCCCTGGTTGCGCTGGCACTGATGGGCCTGATCATGGGCGCGCTGGCCTCGGTCACCGGGCAATGGCTGCCGAGCTGGAACCGCGGCATCATCCGTGCCCAGCGTAACGAGCAGGTCGCGGTCGCTCTCGACCGGCTCACGGCCGATCTGGCGGCGGCCGACTACGTGACGCGGTCGGACAATCTGCCGTTGTTTCGCGGCGGGGAGCAGGCCGTGATGTTCGTTCGCTCCGTGCTCGGCCCGAACGGTCGGCCGGGGCTGGAGATCGTGCGGATCTCCGAGATCAACGACAGAAACGGTCCGGCACTGGTGCGCATGCGCGCGCCGTTCGTGCTGCTGAAGGCGGGAGATCCCAGGGCAGACCAGATTCCGTTCGTCGATCCCGTCGTGCTGCTGCGGCTGCCATATCGCATCAGCTTCGCCTATGCCGGTCTTGACGGCAAATGGGGCAGCCGCTGGCTCAACTCCGGCGAACTGCCGATGTCGGTCCGCTTCGACATCAGGGATGTCGAGCGCGGAACCGTGATTTCGAGCGCCGCGCGGATTCATGTCGAGACAGGCGCGCCGCGGCCGGATTCGTCGACCGAGCAGGAGGCGACGCAGACGCAATCCGGTAACGGGCCGACGCAATGACCAGTCCGGCCGCTCGACGGAGACGCAAGCTCGCGGCGCAGGACGGCTTCATCGTCGTCGCCACCCTGTGGCTGCTTGCGGGATTGGCCGCGCTTGCGACCGTCGCATCGGTCTACATCGCACAATCGGCCAATGCGCTCTCGGCGCTGGACGCCGCGACGCAATGGGAGATGCTGGGTTCGGCCGGTGTCGAGCTCGCCGCCTACCAATTGTCGGCGCCTGCGACGATGCGGCGTCCGACCCATGGCGGCTTCGGCTTCCGCCTGGCCGATGCCTCCGTGCGCGTCGAGTACATGTCGGAATCGGCACGGATCAATCTCAACATGGCGCCGCGTGCGATGATCGCGGGACTGTTCAGGGCGCTCGGCGCGCCGGCGGAAGCAGCCGACGAATATGCCGCGCGTGTCATCGCCTGGCGGCGCACGCCGAGACCGGACGGGCGGGATACGGAGCCGGCGGCCTATGCTGCGGCGGACCTCGCTTACGTGCCGCGGCAAGCGCCATTCGCCAGCTCCGATGAGCTGTGGCTGGTGCTCGGCCTGCCGGTCGAGCTGGTCGAGCGTGCGTTGCCTTTCGTGACCGTCTACAGCGGTATGGCGGAGGTCAACGTGCTCGATGGCGCGCCGGAGGTGATCGCGGCATTGCCGGACATGACGACGGCCAGGCTCGACGCCTTCCTCAATCAGCGCGCGGACCTGCCGCCCGACAATCCAGAGTTCGTCATCGGCGCGCTCGGCGGGCGGCAGCCGGGCGCCACGATATCGGCGAGCGACGCCTATCGGGTGCGCATACGGATCACGCTGCGGGACGGCCGGCAACGAACGCCCGAGGCGGTGATCCGGATTCCGGGACCGGGCGAGAAGGAGGCCTTCCGCGTACTGGCATGGACCGACGAGGTTGATCCGGATCGAGGAGGGCGGCCAAGGCCGCGGGAGAGCCGATGAGTATTCCCAGTCAAATCGCAGCCGCGCTGTCGCTGTGGATCGACAGCGTTGCGCGCACGATGAGCGCGCGGCTCGAACGAACGCGCGGTACGCGGCAGATCGCGATCAGCGAGGACGAGGAGGGCGCCCTGACGCTGCGCCTTGCCTCGACGACGGGCAAGGATGCAGACCTGCCGCACAGTCGCATCGACATCGTCGATGGCGTGATCAGCGAACCGCTGTCGGACGAATGGTCCGCGGCGATGAAGGGCGCGATGGTCGACCTCGCGCTTCAACCATCGCGCTTCGTATTTCGTCCGCTGGAGTTGCCGGGACGTGCAGTCGAGTTTCTCGACGGCATCATTCGTGCCCAGATCGATCGGCTGACACCCTGGAGCCCGGCGGAAGCGGTGTTTCACTGGGCGCCGCCGCAGGCGATCGCCGAAGACCATGTCGAGTTGACGGTGGTGGCGACGGCGCGCGCGGCGGTGACGTCGTTGTCGCAAGCTCTCCTCGATGCCGGCGCGGCCGCCGTCGAGGTCTCGACAGCAGCGCCAGGGATGGAGCGGGTCACCGTCTATCATCAGCGCGTCGGCGGGCAAACCGGCTCGAGCCGGCTCCGGTTTGCGCTGATCGCAGTCCTCGCGACGACCGGCGTGCTGGCGATGCTGTCGGTCGGGCTCGGCGGGATTGCCACCGATTCCTACGATGCCCAGCTGCAGCAGACCCAGCGCCGGATCGCCGAGCGCCGCGCGCTCGCTCGCGGCGGGCAGGGCGGCCAGGGCAGCTCGCCCCTCGAAATCCTGGCGCGCCGCAAGCAGACGATGCCGTCGGCCGTGATGGTGCTGGAAGAGCTGTCCGGCCTCTTGCCCGACCACACCTACGCGACCGAGCTGAGGATCGAGGGCGACAAGCTCCAGATCACGGGTCTGACCAGCGACGCCCCGTCGCTGATCCAGATCCTGGAGCAGTCGCCACATTTCGCCAGCGCAGGCTTCTTCGCACCGACGACGCGCGCCGCCAACGAGGCGGGCGAGCGCTTCCATATCGAGACCAGGATCAAGCCGCAATTCGGGCCGGGCACATGATCAGCATGCAGAAGTTCGAAGGATATCTCACGCGCTTACCGGTCGCCGCGGTCGCGGCCTATGTGGCGCTGGTGGTGCTGTTCGCGTTCACGACAGTGCAGACCGTGATCGAGATCCTGGGTAGCCGCGATGCTGCGGCGTCAGCCGCGGAGATCCTTCAGACGCTCGAGGCCCGGCGTGCTACGCCGCCGCCCGCCGTCCGGGCCGACATCAGTGTTCCCACGGGCTCGGCGTTCCTCGAAGGACAGACGGCTTCGGTCGCAAGCGCTGTGCTGCTCCAGCGGGTGCTCGCGGCGACCAAGCGGGTGAACGGCAACACGCTGTCGTCGCAGGTCGATGTCCAGGGACCGCTCGCCAAATCCGGCTTCGTCTCGGCGACGTTCAACATCGAGCTCGCTTCAGCATCTCTTCAGCCGCTCATCTATGACCTGGAGGCCGGCATGCCCTTTCTGTTCATCGATGGTCTGGTCGTCCAGACCGCCTCGGGCAGCGCCGACAACAGCAAGTTGCGCCTGGTCCTCGGCATCTCGGCGCAGCGACAGAACGCGAAGTGAACGAAGCGACCTCGGGTCGAGGCGAAATCAGCTCGCGATCGTTGCGCGGTGGGCGCTCACGTAATTGCTGCGCGACCGGATACCGGCTTCATTTCAGGTTTGAACAGCAGCAACAGGAGCGAGACCCCGAACGCGTCGCCGAGACTGAACAACTGGGGTTGGAAGAAGGCCCCAAACGCCAGGGCGACCAATCCGCCCAAGCGGGCACAGGCAAAGCGGCGTTGCTGCCGATCCTTCCCCGTTGACCGCACTGCTTCGGCGCGTGCAGCGGCAATGACACAACCGACAAAGAGGATTATCAATCCGCCCCCGACGATTCCGAATTCCACCAGCGTCTTCAGGTAGCCATTGTGCCCGGCCTCAAAGGCTGATGCGCGCTTGAATCCGATCCCGAGCGGATGATCCATGATCGTCGTCAGGGCCGCGTACCAGTATTCATCCCTTCCTGTGAATCCTGAGGACAGATCTCGACTTGAATCGTCAAGCGCGAGAAAGGTGGCAATCTGCGGCCAAAGGAATATGCACAACAGCAACGCAACGATCGCCGCGGCAACCTTCCACAGGCGCAGGGAATTGAAGGTCAAGTCATGCACGACAAGCGCGGAAATGCAGCCGATCAAGGCGTACCGCGAGCTGACGAGAGCGGCCATCGAGAAGCACAGGATTCTGACGACGATACCCGTTTTCCCAGCGTGAAACTGCGACAGAATGAAGCCTGCGAGTAACGGTGCGGAAAAGAGATTTGGTTGAATACCCCCGACATTGCGGCCTTGCGGTAATCCCAGGACGGCCAGCGCGGAGATGCCGAAAAGACAAAATATGATGGATGCCACCTTCATACAGGTTTCGATGTCGTCCGGTGGCAGCGTCCATACGACAGACAGCATCAAAGCAGTCAGCATGAGCAGAATGGTGTAAAAAACGCCAACGAACGTCGCCGCCTCGTCATCGTGCAATTGTAGGACAACAGACAGGTAGATGATGCCAATGATCGCGACCTGGGCGAGGCTCAATCGCCCCAGGCTGGCGAACGCCCGCGAAGCGTGCATCAAGGACACCGTCGTGATGAACAGCGCGATTCCGGTAATCTGTCCGATCAGAACCGTGCCGCCCAGGGCAAACGAAGTTGGAACGTCCGCGAAGTCCGGGTTCAGGTCAATCATCGGGAAGGAAAGGAGGCCGCACCACGCCCAGAAAGACCCGATAACTGCAATCGTTGAAGGGCTGCGAGCGCGGAAAATTGCGGCAGCACCAGCGGTCAATCGGTGCTTGCCCGGGTTGGTCGTCGATCGATCGACGAAAGATGCTGGCAGGTTCAAGGAAATCGTCCCTCTTGCGGGTGCGCTTGTCAGACGGTGGTTCGCGGCACCCGGACGTGGTCCGGCGGCAATCCCGCCATGTGCCGCTCCATCATGGCCGCGTATGCCGTCTCCAGATCACGCGTGTATTGCTCCGTGTCGTACAAAGGTGTCGTCAGTCGATCGCGGGCCAGCTTTGCTCTCAGCGCCGCGAGCCTGGCGGGATCGTTCGCCAGTTCGATCGCCAATTGTTCGTAGGCCGCCGGCGTCGTGGTGATCAGTGCGGGCAGGCGGATCGCATTGAGCAAGCTCGCCCCGACACGCGCCGCGAATGTTTCGCCGAGGCAGGTCACGACCGGAAGTCCGGTCCAGAGCGCATCGCTGGCGGTCGTATGAGCGCCGTACGGAACTGTATCGAGGAAAAGGTCCGCGCAACGATGCCGCGCCAGGTGCGCGGAGTTGGGGAGCCGTTGGGCGAAAACCAGACGACGCGGCGCCACACCCCTTGCCTGCGCCTCTCGACGCAAATTGTCCGCAGCCGTTGGATTGTCCTCGAACAGCCACAACACGCTGTTCTCCACCGCGGCGAGGATCCGCATCCAGGATGAGAAAACGTCGGGCGTGATCTTGTAGTTGTCGTTGAAGCAGCAGAACACGAAAGCGTCATCCGGAAGGCCGTGCTCGGCGCGGACAGGCATCAGATCCGCAATTGCACGGTCGCGATCGTTTGCCTGATAGCTTTCGGGAAGCCAGGCGATTTTCTCCACGTAGCAATCGTAATCGTGCTCGGGAATCACGTTTCGGTCTGCGACGATGTAGTCGATGAAGCCTGCACCGATGGTGCCGGGAAAGCCGAGATAGTTGACCTGGATCGGGGCGGGACGCATGGCCAAGATGCCGGTGCGCGCGTCCTGGGTATATCCTTTCAAATCGACGAGGATGTCGACTTCCAGAGCCCTGACAAGCTCGGCGATTTGAGTGTCACTTTGCGGTTTGGCGTCGACAAAGCGCTCGAACGCGGCTTCGATCCGTCGGCGCATGTCCGAGCCGTCGTTTGGGCCGACCGAGATGGCGGTGATTTCAAAGCGCGTCCTGTCGTGATGTTCGAAGACGCCCGCCATCAGTTGCGAGGTCGCGTGCTGATGAAAATCCGCCGAGAGATAGCCGATGCGGATGCGGTCGTGAGTGTAGCGCTCGCCGCGCCAGACCGGCGAACTCTGGAGACGAAAGTTGTTCTCGGCCCACGTGCGCGCGCATTGAAGCTGCTCGGCCGATGTGGACGGAATCGCGACGAACATGAACGGTGAGACGAGCTTCCCGCTTCGGACCGATGACCTAACCGAGGCACAACCACTCTCGAAATCCGTCCAATCGCATTGATGCAACTTGACGCGCAAACAGGCGGCGGCCACGGCGGACTGATCCGGATTGAGGTCGAGAGCCCTGTTCCAGGCGACTAAGGCGTCGTCGTAACGTTTCTCGAGGTAGGCGACCTGCCCCTTCGCCAGCCAGGCGCTCACCAGGCCGGGATTCAGGACTGTGGCGCGGTCGAGAGCCGCCGCCGCATCGTGGTGACGGCCAAGGGACAGCAACACAGTCCCGCGCCCGAGCCAAGCCTCGGCGAAAGCGGCATCCGCAGCGATGGCGCGATCGAACGCGACCTCCGCATCGCGCTGACGGCCTGATCGAAGGAGAATATTGCCGTGTCCGGACCAGGCCGACGCGAGGTACGGCCCGATGGTGAGCGCACGGTCGTACGCTGCCGCAGCGTCCTCGAGGCGACCGAGATCGAGGAGCGCGTTGCCGCGGCCAGCCCATGCTTCGGGGAGGTCGGGTTGCAGCTTCAATGTGTGGTCCGCGGCAGCCAGAGCTTCGTCGCGCCGGCCCAGCTGGATCAGGGCGTAGCAGCGGCCGAGTGCCGCTGCCGCAAGATCGGGCCGCAGCGTGAGGGCGTTGTCATAGGCCGAGAGCGCGTCGTTGTAACGGCAGGTCGCGAAGTGGATCGTTCCCTTATCGAGATGCGCCTCCGCGAGCTGTGGGTTCAACTGCAATGCCTGGTCATACGAAGCGAGTGCCGGTTCATATTGGCGCGACTTCGCCAGCGCCGAACCCAGCATGAAGTGGGCCGGAAAATGCCGGGGGTGATGTATCAACAGGCGTGTCAGATGTTCGATGGCTTCCGAATGGCGGCTCAGTGCCAACAGCCCAGCTGCGCTTCCATGCAAAAGTCCCAGGCTGGTCGGCGCGAATTGTAGCCCGTGCTGGCACAGCCGGACCAACTCGTCATGCTCGCCGGCCCGGTGGAGCACGGCCGCGTAATTCTCAATGAACTCCACGTTGACCGACTTCGACTGCAACGACCGTGTCATCAGCAGTTTTGCGCGATCAATATTTCCCGCCGCTGCCTCGGCCACGCCCAGGAAGTGCACGGCGTGAAGATTATTGGGATTGGCATCGATGATGCGTCGATACAGTTTGGCGGCGGCGGCGATGTCCCCCTTGTCATGCAAGGACAGCGCCCGATCCAATATCCGTCGCTCGTCACGCATCGCTCGAACCGCACACTGCCTCAAAGGCCCGATGGCCGGGACGAACTCCCGCTCTGCTTGACCCGACCCCATTCCTTACGTTCCGAATTGCACAAGACTGTGACATCGGCGAAGTTAGCGGCGAGCTATGCGATGATCCGCGAGCTGTCGTCGGACCGGTTATGCGAGGTATCAATTAGTGTAACATTGGTCTACATCGGCGCTGCCAGCCGTAGGTTCAGGTCACGACGCCCGCCCCGGAAGACATCATGGTTGAAACAAGTGTCGCGAGCTCCGACGCCTCGGATGGAACGCGCAGCCCTGCGGCGTCTCGATACGGGCTTATACCAGCGCGTGTCGTCGGCTGGGTGAGAGCCGTCCATGGCCAATGGAGGCGGATTGCCAACATCGGGCTGCTGGTCGCCGGGTTCGGCCTCGGTCAAGGGGCGATATTCATTGTCCAGACCGTACTCGTGGCCGCAGGCGAGTACGAACTTCTCGCCGCATTCGGCACGCATTATTCCTTTGCCATTCTGGGCATCGTCCTCGTCGACGCCGGGGCGAGTACGACACTCGCCCGGGCAGTCGCCCGCTTGCCGAGCGGTCGAGAGGCAAGCGGCGAGGTATGGCGGATATTCTGCGAGACGAGCGCGATAAGGATCACGGTGGCCTTGATCGTCGGTGTCGCTGCAGCCCTGTATGTCTGGCGACTCTCGTCTGACGAGTTTTCGCGATGGTACGTCGCCCTTGCGCTCCCCGGATTGCTGCTGTGGGCCGTCAACGGGGTTGGTCTGCTCGACGGCCTGAGACTGAGTGGCATCAGCGGAATCACGGGATCGGTGGCTTACCTGGTCACCGCCGCCGGCCTCGCCTTGGCGGCCCACAAGTCGGCTGCCGCAGCAGGCGCGATCCTGGGCGGCGCCTTTTCCATAGGCTATCTCGTGACGTTGATCGCGCAATGGACGACGCTGGCGCGCAAGGGCTGGTACCCGCGATTTCACAGGGTGACACGTGCGGGCCTGACAAGGGCACTGACGGACGGCTGTGCCCTGTCGTTCCAGATCTTGCCGGGGCAGGTCAACATGCGCGTTCAGTTGGTATTGAGCACGGTCTATCTCGGCGCCGAGACGACCGCCCTTTTCGTGTACGCCAAGCAGATCGTGACGGCATCGACCCAGATCGTAGGGTTCGTGCTGAGGGTGGAATTCCCAAGCCTCGTCGAGAAACTGTCGGCAGCCGGAAAGCAGAGCCTCGGCAATATGCTCGGGGCGCAGAGAATGGCGCTCTATTGCGCGGCGACGTTTGCAGTCGGGGTTACCGTCGTCGCCGGCATCGCTGCGCAGGTGCCGGATTTTGGCTTGCACCGGGCTGCGATTGTCATCGCCGGCTTCGCGCCGACGATATTCACGATGTCGCTGTTGCTGATGATGATGCAGGCCTTGGCTGCGACAGGCGCGTATGGTCTCGCCGCCGGGGCTCTGGCGATCGGCTCGGCGGCGGGAATGCTGGTCAGTTACATGCTGGTTTCCATGCTTGGCGTCTATGCTTTCGTGGCGGGAGAGGTCGTATTGAATCTCGTTGGGCTCTATGTCGGATATCGTTATCTGCGCCGGTGAGGGACGAGCCGGGACGGCCGAGCCCCGATCTTGTCGTCCTGTGATATCAGCTCACGTCGGCCGGTTTCGGCACCATCGCTATGGGGGGAGCGGAGACTGGCTTGGCTGTGGGCCCCCATGGTAACCGGAATGACAAAGGCCTCAGGAAATTTTCGGCAGCAGCGACGATAACCCTCTTCTTCGCCAGGACCTTCGATTCGACGAGATGCCAGGACAGCGCCGCGAACACCAGGCTGAGGACATAAGCCATGGCAAAGCTGAGCAGCCAGTTCTTGTTCTCCGGAAAGAGGTAGACGAGGAGCTGCTGTACCGGCAGTCCATACAGGTACACTCCGTAGGAATAGTCGCCCGTCCGATTGACGAACGTCTCGCGGAAGTTGGAAAGCCCGACGAAGACGGTGGCGTAGGCGATCGGGATCATCGCCAGATATTGCAGCGCTCCTCCCCAGAGCAGGGCGTAGGAAAGCACGACCGACAGAGCGAAAAGGTCAGCTCGCAGCGGAACCTTGTCCTTGAGCTCGAACAAGGATACGCCGATCAAGAACGCGAGGACGAGAGTCTCGATCTGCACTCTCCCGTCGCCTGCAGACCAGTCCGCCGGCGCATGAATTCCCAGTGCCTGCATTCCCAGCAAGCAGATGAACGTCGCCACGGTGACGAGCGGAACGGTCCGGCGCAGGTGTGCGAGCTGCAGGACGAGCACGGTAGCGAGGATTGCGTAGCAGTACATCTCCGCCGGAATAGTCCAGAGCTGCAGATTCACGACACGCGGCACAGGGTTGTTGAGAAAGACACCAGGCAGATAATATTGGATATCGCCGATGATATTGAGAGGATATGCCCGAAACAGGGGATCACTGAAATACGCGGCCAAGGTGAAGCTGGTCACGAGCGGACCGAGCACCAGCATTGCGAGAAGCGACTCGACACAAAGCGCCGGGATAATACGCAGCACTCTCAGCAACAGAAAGCCGATTGTCGTCTTTGAACGATGCAGACTTCCTGAAACAAGGAATCCGCTAAGGGCGAAGAAAGCCGGCACCACTGCCCAGAGAATTGGCTGGTAGATCGGGGGCTGCGCCACGGAAAACATGCCGACGCGGACCGTCGAGTCAACCAGCGACTTGAAGGTCTGGACATCTGCGCCCAGCGTAAACGTCTTGCTATGGATGAAGAGGACGGCCGTAGAGAGAAGTATCCTGAGGTAGTCGAAGCCTGTTGAATGGCCCTCAACGGATTCCATCCGAGCGGAGATGCTTTCTCCCTTGGGCAGCGCGGAAGCCATCAGTACTGATCCCCGTCCAGTCTTGCTAGTGTTCAGAGCCGGCGCCCCTGACGCGCGGACGTAAGGAGTCTCTTGAGGCCGGCCACCCTGACGTCTCTGGCCGGCGGCGGCTGCCCGTCGTGACATGTTCGATCGAGCGAACCGGCGTCGCCAACGGCGCCGTGCGCGGAGCAGGTGTGGCGGCCCGCTGCGGAAGGGACATGAATTCGTGTTCGAGCGAACGGATGATCGAGATGCGATCCCATTTCTGTTCGGCGCGTGCGCGCGCGACGGCGCCCAGGCGATTCCGCAGTGCTTCGTCTTCGGCCAGCATCGTGACAGCCGCGGCAAGCCCGCCGGCGTCGCCCGGAGCGATGACGAGGCCGGCACCTTCGACCTCGGACGCAATCCCCGTACCAGGCTCGGTCATCGCGATGAGCGGTCGGCCGGATGCGAGCATGCCGGCCAGCTTGGACGGCAGAACCAGGTCGGATATCTCGGCCTTCTGCGGCAAGAGCTGAATGTCGGCGGTGCTGAGCAGCTCCGAGACCCGATCGAGCGGCTGGAGATCAAGGAAGCGGACGTTGTGCAGACCGGCAGCCATTTGCACCAATGCCGGTTTGACTGGGCCATTTCCGCAGAGAACGAACTTTACCGAGGGCTGGCTGTCCTTCAATGCTGCGGCGGCTTCGATGATCAGCTCCAGCCCCTGCTTGTTCGACATGGCTCCCGAGTAGAGCGCCACGATATCGGTCGGCGCCAGCCGCAGCTCCGAGCGGAGCTGCGTTTGATTGCTTCCCGGCACGACGATGCTGGTATCGATCCAGTTCCGGAACTCACGTAATCTGGCAGGCACGATGCCCTTGTGCTCGAGGCGGCGTACCATCTGGATCGAGATGGTCGAAACACAGTCGAATGAACGCAGTATCCACCGTTCGACCGTACGCATCAGCTTGCGCGTGACACCGCTGCGGAGCAGCCCGACCTCGAACGCTGCGTCGACTTCGAGGTCCTGAACATGAACCCAGGAGGATGCGCCGGTCATCCTGGCGGCCAATGCCGCCATGGGTGCGGAAAGCAGGGATGGTGCCACCACGAAGACGATATCGGGACGCCACCAGAGCGCGCTCGACAGAACGGGGACGGCTGCCGAAAGCATGAAGGAGGTGTGGTGAAGCAGCCGCTTGAGACCCGAAGGCCGGCTCGGCACGTAGATCGGCGCCCGAATGACGTCCACATCGTTCAGACGTTGATGGCGATACCATCTCGAACGATACCCCGGTGGGATGCTCCAGTCGGGGTAATAGGGCGGGGCGGTGACGACGCGAACCTCATGACCCCAACTGGCGAGACTCTCGCAGAATTCGGTGTTGTATTTCGCCACGCCGATCAGATCGGGAGCATAATTTATCCCTATCACCAACACCCGCATGACCGTCCTCATTTTCGGTCGAAGCGAAAGGCTTCGACCGGCCGCGACAAATCCCAGCCCGCCGAGCCGGTTACGGGTTCGGTCGTGGCGCCTGCAGGCCGGAGCGTGTCTTGGGGGTGAAGCCGAGTCCGAGATGATCCTGGATAGGATCGATCTCGGCGAGCATCCTCCTGCGTATTGTTATGCCTGATATCATTTCTTGTGTGACGTTATCGTAATAACGATACGACAAGTAACAAGTAGCGGCGTGGCGCGGCGATCCCGGGAATTGGATCGATCGGTGCAACATACGGTGATAGGAAGCCTGGTCCCGCGGGCAGCAATTCGGGATCGGGCTGGGGCGCGGATCGCGGCGGCGAGGCCGGATGTCGCAGGTGTTGCGAGGCAGGGCTATCACTGCCGGCTACGCCGTCTCGGCGACCCGGATCACGCGTTCCAGATGACGAAAGTTCGCGACATGTTAGGGCAGGTCATCGGCAACTTCAGACGTCGATCCGGTCGCCTGAACCGTACCAAATACCGAGTTCTCGGGTCACGAGCGCGGGGAGGCTTGCACCGCACGCACGACATCGATCAATGCCGTCGCCATCCGGTCAACACTGAACCGATCCGCGAACAGGTCGTGGGTCCGTCGGCCCATGGTTGCCCGGTCTTCCGGAGACATGGCCAGCCATGCGCGCAGGTTTTGAAGTGTGCCCGCCAGCGAATCTTCGGCGACAAGACCAGCGCCGGCCGCTTGAACCTCGCGCCATATATTGACCTTGTCGGAAATCAGCACGGGCAGGCCGCAACCCAGGGCCTCGGCGACCGAGATGCCGAAGTTCTCCTGATGGGAGGGCAGAACGAAGGCCTCGCTGCTGTGGAACGCGCCCCATTTGGCGTCGCCCTGCAACATGCCGGGCCATGAGATGCGATCGGCCACGCCCAAGCCGCGGGTCCGGGCCTTGAGCTGAGCGACCCAGCCGGTCTGGTCCGGCCCGGCCATCAGCAGATGCAGGCGAGGCTCCTCGGCCGCCACATGGGCGAATGCCTCGACAAGCAGATCGCAGCCCTTCTTGGCGTGCAGCCGCCCGAGAAAGAGCAGCACCCGCTTGCCGCGCAACTCGGGATGGGCGGCAAGGAAAGCCTCTCGTAGCGGGGGCGCGTCCTGCGGCGGCAATCGCGTGCCGTAGGACACCACGACCTCCTGCGCCCGGTAGGGCCAAAACGAGCGGCGCGCAAGCAACCGCTCATCCTCGCTCGTGAACAGCACAGCCGCAGCGTCGCGCAGAACCCGGTATTCGGCCCAGGGCCAGTAGAGGCACTTCTTCAGATGCTTGAGCGGATAGTTCTGCTTGAACCACGGATCAAGCATGCCGTGCGTGAACACGACGTAGGGCTGCCTCAGCTCGCGCATGACCTGCCAAACGGCAAAGCTGTGGTACTGCCAGATACCGTTCACAATGACTGCGTCATAACCGCCGGCGTGGGCGCGCAGCCATGGCTGGAGCGACGTCGAGAAATGATAGCTGCCGCGCGGTGGCCCGAGTGCATGCACGGGTAACGGAAAGGATTCCAGATGAGGCGCCCTGGGATCATCCAGACATGCTACTTCGACCTGATGGCCCATCTCCAGCAGTCGCATGCCACGCTGGCGCACGCCCTCGATGGGCCCGCCATTGCTGGGATCGGCGGAGGAAATGACGTGAAGCAGCCTCACTGGTGTCTCCTCAGGCTGCGGCAAAATGTCGATACAACGTCATCGCCCAGTCGCGATGCCGCGTGACGCCGCTGCTCGCGCCGGGATTGAGCCACTGATGGATCGGCACCGCAAAGCCGGTCTTGGGCCGGTTCAGCACGCCTTCCGGCAATTCGGGCGCGACGCGCCTGACGATGGTGCGCTTTTCGCTGTTCGCGTCGAAATCCGGAAGCTCCACGAAGTGTTGCAGCAGTTGCAGATCGACCAGGGGCACGCGGATCTCGAGCGAATGCGCCATACCCGCCCAGTCGGCGTCGCGCAGCAACTGGTTGCGCATGTACCACTGCATCTCGAGAGCGGAGACCGCCAGCCGGTCGCTCTCCAGGCCCTCGGTACTGGCATCGAGGCGGTTCATGGTCGCGAGCTCCTCCAGGCCATCTCTGGCCATGGCCGGGTCCATCAGCTGCGCGAGCTCCCACGGCATGTGGAGTGCTCGCCGCAACAGATATGCCCCGGACAGGCTGTGGCCGTATTCGGCGAGTCCCGCATATTTGGGCGACGGCAGTGCCGAGGCGAAAGGTTGGGCCAGATGCCGCAGCAGTAGCCCGGTTCGTTCGCCGACCGGTGCGCGCCGCATCAGGCTCACCAGGCGCGGTACCTGCCGGAAGCTCGGGTAAGATCCGAACAGCTCGTCGCCGCCGAGCCCCGAGATCGCAACTTTCAGGCCTTGCGCGGCCGCAGCCTTGGAGACGAACCAGACGTTGATGCCGTCGATCGAGGGTTGATCCATCGCGTCGATCAAATGCTGCCGGTCGCACTCGAAGTCGCGGGCTGAAATCCGATGCAGCGCATGCTTTGCGTGGAGCAGGCCGGCGACTTCGTCGGCCAGTCCGGCCTCGTCGTTGGGGCCGTCGGCATACTCGTTGAAGCCCAGGGTCAGCGTGCGCAACTCGCCGGCGCTCGCCGCACAGGCCGCGAGCATGGTTGAATCCAATCCCGCCGAAAGGAAGACGCCAACTGGCACGTCCGCCACCATGTGCGCGGCGACGCTGTCCCTGACCGCTGCGGCGATCTGATCGAGCGCGTCGTCGGTGCGGGCGCCGGAGGCCGTGGGCAGGCGACCCAACGCATCCACGATGCTTGCAAACCGGACCGGCCGTCCGGCGCCCGCGGCGCTGAAGCGCTGCCAGTGCCCAGGCGGCAGCGCACGGATGCCGCGGTACAGGGTGTATGGCTCGGGCACCGACCCCCACAGCAGGAAGCCGGCGTGGCCCGCCGGATCGGGCCTCCGGTCCACCGGGGCTTGCAGCAACGGCTTGACCTGGGACGCGAAGCGAACGGTGGCGCCGTCGTCGGCCATGTACAGCGGCTTGATGCCGAACGGGTCCCGGGCCAGCAGCAACTCGCGCCGACGCGCGTCCCAGAGTGCGAAGGCATACATGCCGCGAAGGTCGGAGAACATCTCTTCGCCGCGCTGGGCGTAGAGCTTGAGCAACACTTCGGTGTCCGATTGAGTTCGCGTCGCGACGCCGTCGTGGTGCAACCGGACGCGCAACTGCTGGTGATTGTAGATCTCGCCGTTGAAGCAGATCCAATTGCCGGTTTCGGGATCAAGCATGGGCTGCGCGCCGCCCTCGCTCAGATCGATGATGGCCAGGCGGCGATGTCCGAAGCCGACGCGCCCGTCGGCGGCCATCCACAGGCCGGCGGCATCCGGACCGCGTGCGAGCATCGCGTCACGCACGCGCAGCAGCTCGACTTTGTCGATGGGGGCCGCCTCGGCACGGTATGCGAAGGCGCCAGCAATTCCACACATGGTTCAGCTTTCGGTCAGCGAGGGACGTTGTCATGCACGATGATAATAATTGTGCGACGGTGCGTTACGGCGCCTTGAATCGTCCTTCCTGCGCAGGCCCTCGCGCAATGTGGCGGGGAAGCCCGGACCAGCGGCCGGTTTATCTACTCAATGTTACCGTCTTCGGCAATGCGCTGCACGTATCGAGTGCTGCGATCTCGATATCGTCAAACTGTAATGTTCGTTTGATAGGACCTCGGCTGAAAACATAACAGAATGATAACAGGGCTGCATGTTCTCCGCTCCCGAACGCACCACGCCGGCGCACGCGCGCTTGCAGTTCGGGCACGGCGAACGGCCCGTCACCACCGCCGGCACCTGATCATCCCAACGCTCTGTCCCGTGAGTTCCGTCGGATATGTACAAGCCTCGCCGGCGCCAAATCTCTGACCGGATTTCACTGGGCTCAGAGATATCGGAACGAGCTACAGCCACGGTCCGCTCGCCTCTGCCATCTCCGGAGGCCGCATCGGCCGTGAATGCAGAAGCGCCGGCCGCGATCGCCGCTCCGTGGTTCAAATCCGTCGTCGTCTTCGGGCTGTTGTTCGGCGCGGTCTGGCTCTCGCTGTACACCGCCTACGCCATGCTGCCTTTTATCAGGCCGGGCTCGGTCGTCATTGCGTACGCAAAATTGGATACTCTTGTGAAGGGCCGGATGTTCGGTCCGCAAGACCGCAATCGGGTGATGGTCTTCGGCAACAGCAAGCTTCTCTCGGCGTTGCGTCCATCCGACCTGGATGCGGCCGTCGGACCCGGCTTCCGATCGTATAACCTTGGGCTGCCCGGCGAAGTTCACTTTCTACCGATTCTGGAAGCCGCGTTGGAAGCCGGCAACGTTCCCACGCACGTGCTGTTGACGATCCCTTGGGACGACAAGGGCGCGTCCGATAATTTTGCTGATATCCTGCGCAACGATAATTTGTTGGCAAGCACGCTGTTTCCTTTTCGTAATTTGCCCCGTGAAGCAGCGCTGTTCGCTTTTCAGAATCTGGATCGACTGTCCGACGCGCGCCGCGATGTGGAGATCCAGCGCGCTGCAATGCTCCGCGATCGGGGCTGGTACTTCATCAAGTCGCAGAGCCATTACCCGGGCGATCGCCTTCCGGATGACTACGCCCTGCCGACCGATCATCCCACACGTATTGAGCTACGGATGATCCCTGAAAAGTCTCACTCTCGTAATCACCTCGAACGGCTGGCGAGCCAGTATGGCTTCCAGATCATCATTGTTCCGGGCTTCTTCCGCGCTGGCGAGGCTGCTCCGCTGCCAGCCGCTGACGACGCCAGGTCGATGATGATCTCGGATCGGCCCCTCATTCGGGTGTTTGGGCCGGACTATTTCATGTATCCGCCAGCGCTCTTTGCCGATCCGCAGCACATGAATCCGGCTGGGGCGCGCGCCTACACGGCCGATCTGGCCAAATTGCTGAAGGCCACCGGAGCATTCGACTGATGCTCTTCAACTCTTTCGAATTTCTGGCGTTCTTCGTAACGTTCCTGGTGGTGTTCTTCTCGTTGCCGGGGCGAACCCAGCCGCTGGTGCTGCTGATCGCCAGCTACATATTCTACATGAGCTGGCGCCCTTCCTTTGGACTCCTGCTCGGATTGACGACGATCGTGGATTACACGACCGCACTCATGATGGCGCGGGCTCGGACCGATCGCGGACGCAAGGCGGCGCTGATCATCGCGCTGTCGATCAACCTGGGCGTGCTTGGAACGGTCAAATATCTGGACTTCCTGATTTCGAACGTGCTCGGCGTGGTCGGGCTGTTCGGGTATGTGGTGCCGGACTATGCCCTTGGTCTGGTGCTCCCGCTGGGCATTTCGTTCTACACGTTTCAGTCGGTCGGCTATACGCTCGACGTGTACAATCGCCGGGTTGCCGCTGAGCGCGACTTTATCACCTATGCCCAATATGTGAGCTTCTTTCCGCAGCTGATCGCCGGTCCGATCGAGCGCGCGGCGCACATGCTGCCGCAGTTCCGGATCACGCATCGGCTTTCCTACAAAAATGTCACCGCCGGCCTGTTGCTCGTCGGCTATGGCCTGTTCAGGAAGATGTGCATCGCCGACGTGGTGGCGTCGGTGGTGAACGGGATCTACGCCAATCCGGCGCAGTATTCTGGCAGTTATCAACTGCTGGCGGCGGTGCTCTTCGCCCTCCAGATCTATTGCGATTTTTCGGGGTACTCGGACATTGCGCGTGGCGTGGCACGCATCATGGGCTTCGATCTCATGATCAATTTCGGGCAACCTTATTTCGCCACCAGCCTGAACGAGTTCTGGCGCCGTTGGCATATCTCCCTGTCGACCTGGTTCCGCGATTATCTGTTCATTCCGCTCGGAGGAAGCCGCGGCAGCGAAGGCTCCACCGCGCGCAATCTCATCATCGTATTCGCGGTCAGTGGTATCTGGCACGGTGCAGCGTGGAACTTCGTCGCTTGGGGCACGCTGCATGGGGTCTGCCTGGTTGTCGAACGAGCCTTTATCAGGCTTGCGAAACCGGAAGCATGGCTCGGCGGGCCGGCTCGTCTGCTGCTCGGTTGGGCCTGGATGCTAGCCGTCGTGCTCGTGGGATGGGTCTTCTTCCGGTCGACGAGCGTCGCCAATGCGATCGTCGCCCTGCGGAGCCTGGGCGACTTCGGTCCCATCTCCTATTTCACCCTGAAGATGCTGGATCTCGCGAGCGGCGAACTGGTGATGCTCGTCGTCTCGCTCGCACTGCTGTTCGTGATCGACTTCCACCTGTCGTTTCGGCCGCAGCGCCTTCGTGAATTGTGGGAGGTGCGCTGGCTGCCAACGGCTGCCGGTGTCGCGCTGGCTTATTACATCGTGCTGTTCGGCATTTTTGGACATGCCGAATTCATCTACTTCCAGTTCTGACCGCGGCCGACGCACGGCCGCGAAGGTTGGGCGTGAAGATCCTGATCCGAAGAACGAAAGGGGGGCGCAACCGCCCCAATTCACGGCGTCAGCGGCCTACGCGTCCGACAACAGCTTGGCATGCTCGCCTTTCACCACCAGGTACCTGCCAAGGCAGATGGCGTCGAGACCGGTGCGAAGGAAGCAGCTCATGGCCTGTTCGGGTGTGTCGACGATCGGTTCGTTCTCATTGAAGCTGGTATTGAGCACGATCGGTATCCCCGACAGTTCGCCGAAGCTGTGGATCAAGTCGTAGTAGAGTGGATTGGTGTCCCGCGCGATGCTTTGCAGCCGTCCGGTGCCATCGACATGGGTGATGGCGGGAAGTCTCTCGTGCCATTCCGGGCGAAGCTTGACGACATGCATCATGAAGGGACTGAATACATCCTGTTCAAAATAGGTCGATACCGCCGGCTGCAAGATGGTCGGAGCAAAGGGACGGAAGCCCTCCCTTCGCTTGATCTTGGCGTTGATCACATCCTTCATGTTGGCGCGGGTCGGGTCGGCGAGAATGGAGCGATTGCCGAGGGCGCGCGGGCCCCATTCGGATCGCCCCTGGTACCAGCCAACCACCAGCCCGGCGTGCAACAGGGATGCGACCGCCTTCGGAACGTTGCCGGGCGATAGTTCGCGCATGGGAGTTTTGGCCGATTCTGCTGCGCGCCGCATCGTCTCATCCGAGTGAGCCGGCCCCCAATAGGAATGCGTCATATGGAATCGCTCTCGTCCGCCCGCGACATTGTGCCATGTCCACAGGCCCGCACCGAGACACAGACCGTCGTCCGATGAGGCCGGCTGCATATATGCCTGCTGGAAGGGCGTGTCGCGCAACAGGCGCGCGTTCATGACGCCGTTGAGTGCGCAACCTCCGGCATAAACGACCTGCTTGCTCGGGACCAGATCGTGCAGCTTGTTGAAGCAATGCACCGCCACTTCCTCGAAGCGGACCTGACAGGAGCGGGCGATGTCCTTGTCCCGTTGCGTCAGCTCCTGGCCGCGCTGGCGCGGCGAACCGAACTTCTCGATCCATTTGTCGGTGAACAAGCGCAGCATTTCCACGTGATTTCGCTCGTCCATCTTTCCGCTTTCGCCGCCGCGGTGCATGCCAAAGAAGCCATCGGCGAGCTTGAACCAGCCATCGGGCCGCGTTTGGACGAGTTCTCGCATCGTTTCCGCAAAGCTGTCGACGCCGTATGGCGCCAGCCCCATGACCTTGTACTCTTCGCCATACTCGGCGAAGCCGATGAACTGACAGCACGCCGTGTAGAAGAAGCCCAGGCTGTTCGGCAGGTTGACGCGGTCGAGCACGTCGATCCGTGTCCCCTCGCAGCGCGCCGCCATCGCGCTGGTGAAATCGCCGCTGCCGTCATAGGAGAAGCCGGCCGTCAGCCCGTCGAACGGCGAGCAGTAGTAGGAGCTCGCAATGTGGGACAGATGATGCTCCACGTTGACGACTTTGGCCTTGACCATGTCCGGGGCCTGCCCGGACGCCTCGGCGACCTGCTCGCTGATGCTCAGCTCGTCCTTGGCCCGCCGGATATGCTCAAGCGCCGCTTTGCCGCCCGAAAGCGGATTGCGCAATACATACGAGACCTGGGCCGCGCGATTCTGCGACGGATCGCGCGCGACCGCGATGAAATCCAGATCCTTCGACGATATGCCGCCCATGGCAAGAACCGATTGGATCGCCTGCTGCGGGAAGGATGGATCATGCTTGATGCGTTTGCCGAAGCGCTCCTCAGCCGAAGCTGCGACCACCTTGCCATCGATGATGAGCGCCGCGGAGGCATCGGGATGGTTGAGGTTGAGGCCGAGAATTGCGGTCATCGGTACAGTCTTTCAGGTTGTGAAGCGGCTGCCGGAGAGGAATTCCGTTCGGCCACAGCGGGAGATCGCAGCCAGAGCAGAGGTTTAACTAACAACGGAACTTATCATTCCCGTGACTGATCGAGAGGGAGCGCGAGGCAGGGGCGGGCAGCGCGTAGCGCTATTTTTGGATACGGCGTTCCTCGACGTTCCTTCGACTGAGCCACCACGCGACGCCGCGATCAATCGTCAGACCGACGCGTGATGGCCCCATGGTGTTTCCTTCGACGACCACGTCGCGAACGCCAGGCGAGGTCGCGGCAAAGCCTTTGATTTCGATGTGGGCGTCCTGATCGAGGCGATTGCCTCGAACGATCACCGCCTGCACCATTGGCGGTCGACCTGGAGCCTTTGCGGTCTGGTTCGCCTGGACGAGAATTGAAGCCTCATTGGAGAAAATGCTCCGTTCGGGTCCGGCCCGGTAGACGTTTCCCTCGAGTATGTGATTGTCGAGGATCTGAATCCGCCAGCCGGGCTGGAAACTGTCGTAGGACAGTCCGAAGACGGCAAAGCCGCTGGTCCTGTTGGATCGATTGCCGGAGATGACATGCCCCAGCGCCGTCCCGTACGTCTGCGCGGCGACGCCCGTGTCCTCGAAGTCATTGTCGATGATCAGATAGTTTTGCTGCGCCTGGGTAACCGTGACCTCCGAATTCGAGTCCAGCGCCACCTCGAGTGGTCGATCGAGCACCACCGACAAGTCGGACAGCTTTTTCTCGAAGGCTTTGACCCTGGCGTATTGGCCGGCACCGCGTCCGTTGACCACCATGACGGCAGCGCCGGTCCAGTCCGTGCCGGCCGGATACGGATTGGCTGCATCCAGCAGCGACAACCGATCCGGACCGGCGCTGTTCGCGTGACCGAAATAGAATCCGCCTGGCCCGTCCGACGTCATGGCTTCCCGATCCCAGCCATAAATGGCCTTGAACGTATTGCCGCCGACGAAGATGTTCTCGGATGCGCTGACCCATTTTGACAGCGTCGATATTCCTCCGCCAGTTCCCTGGAGGTCGGCGGCAGTCACCGTATTGCCTTCAAAGACGATCTGACGCGATCCCACGATCGAGTACGAGCCATAGCGGCCGTTGGTCAGGATATTGCGGGCCACAATCGCGTTGGTTGCCTTGAAGAGGCGAAGCGAATGTCCGGATCCGAGAATGTCGCAATCGGATACTTCGATCCTGTTTCCGCTCAATCGAATGGTGTCGGGAGATCCATCGGGATAGATCCGACGGAAGTCGTTCATTTGCTGCAGGGTGGCTTCAGCCTCCATGAGACCCCGGAAGGCCGAACCGCGAATGCGGACATGTCGGATGGCGATATCGGCCGCGTCAGGAATCGGGGCGTCGCCGAACTGAAAGCCCCCCGCGATGATGTGCGGGTGGTTCGATGCGTAGATTGTGAGGTCTTCGACCGAGAACTGCGATCTTCCCTGTATCAGTGCGGCCGGAAGTGTTGCCAGACTAGGCCAGACCAGGTTGACCAGATCGATGCGTTCCCCCTGCAATTTGACGCGAGGTGGAATGACGATCATGTCCGAGATCAGATAGCGCCCGCGCGGGAAGTACACGGTCCCGCCTCCGGCCTGGCTCGCAGCTTCGATGGCGGCCTTGACGGCGCGAGTACAATCAAACTTGCCGTCGCCGTTAGCGCCATATGCCCGTACATCGAAGGATTGCACAGCGTTCGCCTCGGGAGAGCGCACGACGATGCTGCCCACATCGACCCATTCGGCGTCGCCGCCGTCTCCGTTGGAGAGGCGCAGCCGGTAGCGACCGGGTGAAACCTGATCAGGGATGCGAAACGCACCGCGCCACAGGTCGCCTTTGGTCAGAACGGCTTTCGTCGGCGCATTCCCGGCGTCGGGCAGCAGCAACAATTGTGCACGGCTTGCCTGGCGAACGATGTTGCGACCGAACACCTGGAGCCAGCCCGAAGGCGAGACCTCGTCGCCGAGGTTTCCCTGCGTCCAATAGATTGTTGGCAGGTTGATGCGGCCGCTGAGAGTGCCCTGGGGGTGGGGCAGGCTGAAGCGGTAGATCCCGGGCGTGAACTGCTCCGGGATCGTGAATTTAAGGGAGAGGGGATTGGCCTGCAGAATCGGAACGGAGGTTTCCTGTCCGCTCTCGCGGGAGGGGCCGTCGCCAATTCGGGCAACCGTCACAGATGTAATCTTGTCGAGCTCGGCGCCGGTGACGAGCACTGTTTCGTCCGGACCGACGGGATCGTTGAACCAGAACATCGCGGACTGTGCGGTTGCCTCCGCCATCCAAAGCAACTGAAACAGGGCAATGATGGCCGCGGCACTACGCGTCATGTACCGTGCCCGTTGAAAATCATTCTGGCGTTCGAGCGCATGTTGATCAGAGCTCGATGACGAGGCCGGTCAGGCGTCGCAGCTCCGCGCGCATTTCCGCCGGATCTTTCAGATGAGAGATGGCGGCTTCCAGCTCTTCCACCTTTGCGCCGACAAGGAAGCGATACCAGAGACCCTGCAATCCGTGATAGACAAGGCCTTCCTTGCCGTCGAGAAAACCGAGCTGGAAAATCAGGCGAAACAGGAAATAGGCCGGTGCGCTGATTTGATAAGGGATACGGTTGTACAGCCGTTCCTTGATCCAGCGCTTGATGGCTGCCTGGCGCGAGCCTTCCTCCGATATCAGATCAACATCGCGCCCGAACAGACGATGACGTTCGTTGATCACGTCGATGGCCTCGCGTGTGGCGTATTTGTTATGCTTGTCGGTGAAGAACGTCAGATCGTTGAGATTGTGATCGGCGAACCCGCCATCGAATGTAACGGTCTGGCCGCCCCACAGAATCATGTGCTCATCCATCCATCGGTCTTCGATGCGGCCGTGGCCGCGGCGCCAGATCCGCAAGAGGAGGAGCGGGTAGCGGCCACCATGGCGAATCCAGCGGCCAAGGAAGATGTGCTTGCGCTTGAGGTTGATTCCGACGACCTCGTTGCTCAGGCGCGGCAGTTCATCGCGAATTCTGGCGCCGAGATCGGCTTCGATGATTTCATCGGCATCGAGCCGCATGATCCACGAGGCGGTGATCGGGGCATTCTCGAGCGCCCACTGAAACTGCTTCGCGTAATTGACGAACCGGTTCTGCAATACGGTCGCGCCTTGGGCGCGCGCCAACTCGACCGTTCGATCGCTTGAGAAGCTGTCGACAACAAAAACCTCGGTTGCAATCTTGGCAACCGAGGCGAGAGCCCGCAAGATGTGGCGCTCTTCGTTGTGCGTCAGGATGATGACGGCAAGGCCCATAGCTTACTCACTGCCGGGATATCGCGGGATTGGCAGGCAGGGCAGGGGCGCTACCTGACTTTGGCGCCTTCCTTGTCTGCCTTATGAATCTGGTCCATGCGCTCGATCTTCGCCTCGGCGCGCACCTTATCCACGAGCTCGATCTGCGCTGCAGAGGCGACCATCGCGGCCAGGCGATCACGGATCTTGTCGTAGTCGGCCGGCTTACGTGGACGCGTATCCTCGAGCTTGAGGATATGCCAGCCAACTGCAGTCTTGAACGGCTGCGAAACCTCGCCCTTTTTCAGCTTGATCGCCACGTCGGCGTATTCCTTGCCCATTTCGCCGCGCTGCCGCCAATCGTAGTCGCCGCCCCTTGCTTTGGTGACGGGGTCCTCGGACGCGTCGGCGACGACGGCCGTGAAGTCCTCGCCCTTGTTGATCCGATCCATCGCCGCCTTGGCTTTTTGTTCGGCCGCCTTGACTGCGGCATCGTCCGCGGGCGGAGCGATCATGAAGACAAGGTGGCGCAGATGCAGTTCGGGCTCGGTTGTCACCCCATTGAGCACGACCTCCTGATACGCCTTGCGCATGGCCTCCTCGCTCACCGCCTGCTGACCTACGACATTCAGAAGATGGTTGGTGAGGCCCTGATTGCGCGCGAAAATGGCGCGGCGCTGAAGATCGGCCGGGTCTTCTATGTGTCGATCGGTCGCCACCTTTGCGAGCAGCACGGCGTCGGTCACCATCTTCAGGAGGGTTTCGCGCCTCTCGATGGGGTCCTGAACAAGCAGATTTCGACCGATGACTTCGTCCGCCAGTTCCAGATCGCTCTCATGGATCGGGCTTCCGTTGACGACGGCGACAACAGGATCGGCCGACGGCGATTGGCCAAATGCCGGTGCTCCGGCGCCGAGCATGACGGTCAGCCAGACGGTAGCTAAGCCGGCGCGTGCCGTCATTGCACGGTAAGGCATGCGGAAACCGGGCAGAGCGTTCATTTCGTAGATCCTTCTTGCTTGCTGGTCTTATCCGCGCAGCACTCACACGATGGCGAACGATATGGTTGTGATACGAGGCATCATGTGCGGCGCGGCCGGATTGCCGGGGTGCTTTTTAACGATGCGACATTAACGGTGATGTGATGTCGACAAGACAGGTCTGTGAAAGCACGCAGGCATTTGCTCACAGCACGTCGTAAGGAGATGATCGTCGAAATAGGGCGGGTCGATTGCGCCGCGGATGTTCGCGCTTCAAGCTTCGGGATACGTGCGAGACGTCCGATCCGACGGCGTCCACATATTTTACGATGCGCTTTGATGCGTGGATAACATTTGGGGAGGGCGAGAATTCCATGCTTCTGCTCGTGAAATCCTGAGCTTGTTGTCAGGTCGGCACCAAGATCGATCTCATTGTAGATGAGATGAGTATCATAATTCACAAAACAACAATCAAAGTCTCACATACCGTCGATAGCGTCCGCCTCGCTCCGGGGCCCGGCTGCTGATCGTAGCAGGCTTGGGGTATCCAAACAGGGAGACTGAGGTTATGCGAAACTTGAAGACTTTACTCTTGGGATCGGTTGCGTTCGCTGCGATGGGCGTTGCTTCCGAATCTGCTCAGGCGCAGTCGGTTGCGTTTGGCGCGGGCGCGACGTTCCCGCAGGTTGTCTATCGGCAGTTGATGGACTGCATCTACACCCAGGCGCAGGGCAGCCCCGGCAAGCCGGGTCCGATGGCCAAGGCTGCGAGCTGCGGTAGCTTCAACACCAGCGGCATCGGCGGCGCGATTCTCTATGCCGGTACCGGTTCGGGCAACGGCAAGACCGTGCTGCGCACCAACGACAAGACCCAGATCGGAACGCCTTCCTCTTCCGCTCCCGCCTACACCAGCAGCAACTTCGGCATCAACAACATCTCCGACTATGATGGCGTGCAGTTCATCGGCAGCGACGACGTCGTCAACGCCGCCGACATGACCGCCTGGAACACGGGCGGCGCCAGCAGCGCGCAGTCGAAGTTCGGCAATCTCATCCAGATTCCGGCGGTCATCGGCGCCGTTGCGTTTGGATTGAACGGCAAGGATGGTGCCGGCGCTACCCTGAACATTCTGCCGGCGACCCCGGCTGGCGGCAGCAGCGGCCTCAACCTGTCGCGTAACGCGTTCTGCGGCATCGCGTCGGGCCACATCACCAAGTGGAACAACGCGATCCTGACCACGCTCAACGGTGGCACGCTCGGCACCGGCAACATCACCTTCGTGCATCGTCAGGACGGCAGCGGCACCACCTTCCTGCTCTCCAACGCGCTGGTTGAGCAGTGCCGTTATGAGTTCGGACCGAACAGCGAAAGCGATGCGACCGTGGTGTCGTACGCTTTCCCCTGGACCGATCGTTCGCAGGCCTGCACCACTCCGCTGCTCGCGCGCGGTGCGAACCAGCTGAACTGGCCGGATCAGTTCCCTACCGACCAGTGCGGCAACGCCGTGACCAGCCCCGGCACGTTCGCCAACGCCTCGGGCAGCGGCGCCCTCGTCACCCTCGTCACCTCGACGAACGGTGCGATCGGCTACGCCTCCCAGGACTTCTGGCTGCCCGTCAAGGCCGGTGGCCTGAAGACCGCCAACCTCCAGTCGCAGTGGGACATCACCGGCGCGACCGGCAAGTTCCAGCCGCCGACCTTCCAGGGTGCGCAGAAGGCGATGGCGACCGCCATCCCGCAGTTCGACAGCGTCAGCCGTGCGAACCCGCTGACCTGGAGCTTGCAGGGTGTCAATCCGAATCCGGTGGTTTCCGGTTCGTATCCGATCTCCGGCTTCTCCTGGTTCGAAATCTACCAGTGCTATCAGACGCACGCGAACAGCAACAACGCGTTCATCTGGTTCAAGACCTTCCTCGACTACGTCTACGGCAGCGGCTCGAACGCCATCATGAACGACAACGGCTTCGCTCAGGTTCCGGCGGTGTGGCAGGGCGAAATCTACACGCTCCTCAACGACCCGGCCAACGGTCTGAACGCCAGCGGCTGCACCGGCAAGGTCGGCGCTTACTGATCGCTATCAGGTCTCAGCCTGATCGACGATCGACAACACTTTGCACCCGGCTCGCGCCGGGTGCATTTTTTTGAATCGCGCCCGGCTTTGATCCGACATCGTGCCGCCAGTAGATGCGATGGCGGCGGACGAAAGGGCGCGCGCACATTGATCTCCCCATGCCCTGCGATCTCGCGGACCGGCCTGGCGCATCGGTTCCCTGCTCGCAAATGTCACATGATTGATATTCATGACGGTTATCGCTCGGGTCCGATCAGGGACGGTCAGTGCCATGTCGACGCGCCTATTCATTGCTTTGCTCGCTGGCGTCCTTGCCGGGGGAAGCGTCCGGGCGTTCGCCGTCAGCGCGCCGGGGTCGATGGATTCTCCCTCCACCGAGTCACGCGATGATCTGTTTGCCACGAAGCCGGCCGGCCCGGCCCCGGCTCCCGCCGTCGGGCCGGCGCCCGGGACTGTCGAACGGTTGCCGACGCGTCAGCCGGCACAACGTGCGCTCAGCGACAACCCGCTGTGGGCTATCCCGCTCGGGCGCCTGACGGCCAGCCGCGAGCGGCCGCTGTTTGCGCCCACGCGACGGCCGCCGGCGCCTGCACCGGTTGTCGTGTCGGCGCCCGTGCAGGCAGCTCCGCCGCCGCCGGCCGAACCCGAGAGGCCGCAGCTCTTTCTGCTCGGCACCATCGTCGGCAGCGAAAAGATCGGCTTGTTCATTGATTCCGCCAGCAAGTCCGTGGTCCGGCTGAAAGCAGGCGAAAACCACAAAGGATGGACCCTTCGGGCGGTCGAGCGGCGCCAGGTGGAGTTCGCAAGAGGACTCGATATTACGGTGCTGGACATCCCGTCGCCCGACATGAAGGCCGGTGCGGTTCCGGGCGGGCCAGTGCTTGCGGGGCCGCCGCCCGTTCCGGTCGCCATGCCGGTCCCGTCTCCGCGAGGTGGGCCGACCCCGGCTTCCGACGTCCACCCTGGCGCCAGCAAGAACCTGACGATCAACAAGAGCGCGCAGCCGGCAAATTTCAAGCTGCCGCCGGGTCTGCTTAGCCCGTTTGCCAACCAGGGCCAGCGCTAGGGCAGCCCAATCTCGTCATGCTTTAGGGCCATTCCGGTCGGGCCGCCGCAGCTCGCATCGATGCGATATCGCGTTGATAACAAACAATAACATAATTAATCGCACGCTTCCTTGCTGAAATTGAAGCGATTTTGCCGCACCTTGGCCGGCGGAACGCGATGTCGCAGAGGCACATAGTGCTTCAATGCTACAAATCTGACATATGAATGTTAGTAAACGAAAAGTAAATGCGAGGCGCGAATGCGCCTGCATCAGCGGCGTGCTCGACTGGAACTTGCAATCAGAAAGTGCCGCAGCGTGCCCCATCGCGATATCCTTGTTTCTCCCCCCGGGATGCGGCGTGCGTTTGAACGGACGCTGCTCTGCGGCGTCAGCCTGCTGGCGCTGTCGGTCGCGGGCGGCTTCGGCCATGCGCGCAGCCTCACGCCCGGCGCCAGCACGGTGGTGCCGACGGCGGCCGCGCAGCAGGCGGCGATTTTGGCCGCGCAGCAGGCTGCCGGCGCAGCGACCCAGGCCCAGACCTCGCTTGCCCGCGCGGCAGCAGCGCTTGCCGCCGCGCGCAAGCTCCAGTCGGATGCTGCCGCCGCCGCCCAGGCCGCGGCGTCGTCCGTCCCGAATGGATTGACCCCGGGCGGATTGATGCCGTTCGGCGGCACCGCGGGCGATCCATTGGCGGGCATCAAGGCCGATGCCTCCAAATGGCTCGGCGCGAATTTGCCGAAGCAGACGACGAGCGGCTCGAAGGTCTCGGTCGATATCCAGCAGACCCAGAAGAAGAGCATTCTTTACTGGGACACGTTCAACGTCGGTACCAACACCACGGTCAATTTCAGGCAGTCCGCATCCGACTGGATCGCGCTGAACCGGGTGCAGGATCCCAGCGCCTCGCCGAGCCGCATTCTTGGCCAGATCAATGCCATCGGCGGCGTCTACCTGATCAACCGCAACGGCATCATCTTCGGCGCCGGCTCGCAGGTCAACGTTCACACGCTGATCGCATCCAGCCTCGATGTCGGCAAGCTCGGCAGCGACCTTGCGACACGCGACCAATTTTTTCTCAACAACGGCATCGCCGATCTCAACTCGTTCTCGATCTACGACAAGGACGGCGGCGCGGCGACCAAGCTGATCGCCGGCGACATCAAGGTCGAGCGCGGCGCGTCCATCACCGGCAATATCCTGTCCGACCAGGTTTCGCTTGGCTCGCCCGGCTCGGTCTATCTGTTCGGCGCCAACGTCTACAATTCCGGCTCGATCACCACGCCCGGCGGGGAGGTCGCCATGGTAGCGGCGCGAACGATCGATGTCGTTCCGAACGGCTATTCGGCGCTTCCCGACAGTGTGCTGGGCAAGGATGACAAGGGTAACACGATCAAATTCCGCGGTACCGAATTCAGGCTGTCGCAGTTTGCGTCGTCGTACTACGACGTAGCGGGAGATCCAGCGAAACCCTTTGGCTATCCAACTGCTGCTGCGGGCACTTACCTGGCTGGCACTGGTGCAGTCAAACATGACGGTGTGATCGACGCCTCTCGCGGCATCGTGGTGATGAACGGCGATACGGTTGCGATCGGCAATCCCAAGGATGCGAGCGGTCACGATCTGGCCGACAGCGCCGGAAAACTGATCCAGGGCGTGATCTCGGTCGATACGAGTATCGACCGCAACAGCTTCGTGCTGCTCCGCGCGGCGACCAGCGTCACCATGAACGGTGTGATATCGAGCCTGCCGGTCGACGACGGCGCGGCGGGATTGCCGAGCACGCAGAGCTTCGCGCCGGCCTATATCGAGGCGTCGGCGCAAACCAACGTCACTGTCGGGTCGAGCGGCCTCATCTCGGCGCCGGCAGCACAGGTCGTACTCCGCGCCACCGACTTGGTGGGCAGCCAAAACGCCTCGAAGCTGTACCAGGTAAGTGGCATGGACGGCGACACGAAGCTTTACGGCCAGCGCCTGTTCAATCAGGGTGCGGTAGGCAGCAACACCGGGGGAAATGCTAACGAGGTCAGGTCGAATTCCAGCGATCCGCAGAGCGTCTTGCTCGCGCCGGGGGCAACGATCGATGTCGCCGGGCTCCAGAACGTCGAGCTGCCGGCGAGCTACAACATCATCTCGTTCCAGCCGCGCGCCGAGTTCGCCGACATGCCTTTGCAGCGCAACGGCGCGTTGTACGGCCAGACGATGTACATCGACATCCGCAACACCGGCACCCGCAGCGATGGCACTACGTGGGTGGGAACGCCGCTCGCGGACGCCAGCGGCTATGTGGCCAAGGTCCCGCGCAGCATCTACCAGTTGATGACCGTCGGCGGCAGCGTGTCTCTCGCTACGGACCTCTCCACCAGCAACGGTGCCGCCAGCGTCAGGACCGACGGCTCGATCATGAATGTCGCGGGCGGCAGCGTGAAGTTCCTGCCCGGCATGGTGAACACCACGCGCCTGATCGGCAGCGACGGCCGTATCTACAGCATGACCAACGCCGACCCGAACATGACCTATCTCGGGATCGCGGGCCAGTTCATCGTCAAGCATGCGCGCTGGGGCGTCACGGAAACCTGGTCCACGCCGACCCAGATCTATTCGGCGGGCTTCACCGAGGGACATGACGCCGGACGCGTAAGCGTCGTGACCGTCAATCCGGCGCTGCTTGGGACGATGTATTTCGGCTCGACAGCCGGCGAGCGCCAGATCAGCGGTGGGCAGTTGCCGTTGCAGGGCTCACTCGAGCTGACGACACCGTCGAGCGTGCAGATCGGCGCGACGGCATCGGCCAATTACACGACGCAAAGCACCTACACGACGAATTTGTCGGCCGACATCCTGTCGGGTTACGGCCTCAGCTCGCTGAGGGTGACGGCGAACGATTTTGTGTTGTCGGGTGGCAGTGCGCTCAATCTCGCAGCCGGCGGCAGCCTCTCTGTCAATGCGGGCGGAGCGATCGATATCGCCGGAACGGTTTCCGCGGCTGGGGGAAGCGTCAGCCTTTCAACGGATCGTGTCTCGGTTGGAGGCAAATTCAGTTCTTTGTTCAAGGCCCCAACCGATCAATCGGGTCACGCGATCGCCGCGAACATTTTCGTCGAGGGCACGATCGATGTCAGCGGTCGATTTGTAAACGATATCGGAAGAGTGGCGGGAGTTGACGCGGCTGGTCCCGCCTTCACCAATGGCGGCACAGTTTCGATTACCACAACCAAGGACAGCACAGCTGTCCTTGGTGGCTACCTGGACGCGACCGGAAGCATATTGTTGGCAAACGGTAGCGTCCTTGATGTATCCAGTGGCAGTTACATCTCGCCGCAGGGTAAGGCCAAGACCGCAGCCACCGGCGTAATGGCTGGCAGGGCAGGCAGTATCTCACTCGCCCTGTACTCGGGTAAAGAGTGGGAGCCTATCAATGGCCCGCATCCTCCAACGCCCAATCTAGCGACGCCAGCTGTCATCGGGCTCGACGGCACTCTGCGCGGCTACGGCTTCGAGAGCAATGGGAGTCTGAGGATTGCCGCGGTCGGCACCATCCGGATCGAGGATAGTCAGACGTCGTCGATCCGCATCGGCGGCCAAGCGAGCACGCTGCCTGTCTCGTTGCTGACGAGCGGCGGCTTCGGCTCCTACATCATCGAGACGGTGAGCGACGACTGGTCCGGTGCGGGCGCCCAAATCATCGTCTCGGCCGGGACCAGCCTGACCCTTCAGCAGAAGAACCTGGCGAGTCTCGCCGACTACACCGCGACGCCGACCGGGACCAAGCTCGGCCAGCAGCCCGCGCCGCAACTGGCACTGCTTGCGGACGACCGGCGCAAGCCGGTCGATCTCACGCTCAGGGCCGACCACATCAAGCTCGATACGGGTTCGAAGATCATCACCGATCCCAAGGCGAGCATCACGATGGCTGCGGTCACAAAAGATCGCAGCGGGTCGACATCTACCAGTCCAAAGCCAAGCACTCCGGATTGGAGCGTCCCAGCGCAGTCCGTCGAGCTGCGTGGCACGATCATCGACCATGGCGGCTCCGTCTTCATCAACTCGCTGGCGACGCATCTTTCGTCCGACGCGAAGATCGACCTGTCCGGGACATTCGTCGCCAATTCCCTGTTTGGGACGGTCAACGGTCCAAGGACGAGCGGCAGCTACATCGCCGGCGGCACGTTTGCGGTGGAAGGTGGAGCGATTACTACGGTCAACACCTACACAGACCCGACAGATACCAACAAGAACAAGTTCTATTTCACTTATGGCCCTCCTGGCTCCGCCGGCACTCCGCAGCAAAGCTACCTTGTCGCCGACGCCGGCGCGGTGGTCGACGTCTCCGGCGCGGCCGGCAATATCCAGGTGGCAGGCGCGCGCGGCGCGACCACGTCGCAATGGTCCTGGAGCGACGCCGGCACGGTGAGCGCAGACGTCAGCGGATTTTCCTGGGGCGGCAGCTTCGCCGCGGCCGGTGGCCGTTATGTCGCCAACGATGGCACCTTGCATGCTGACGCGCGCGCCAATGGCGGGACCATCCTGCTCGGAGGCGGCAACATATTCTTGCAGCAGGGCGCCGCCGGCGTCATCAGCGCGCCGACGACGCTCACCGTTTCGGCCGATCAGCTCGCGCCGTTCGACAACGTCTATCTCTACGCAGCCGCAGCTGTGGGCGGTGCCGCGCGCATCTTCACCGACCTGCCCGGCACCACCTACGGCGACAGCGATCCGTCATGGAAAGCGCTCACGATTTCCAGTTCGCTGAACTGGACCGTGACCAACCGTCTGCACATTGCGGCAGGTGACATCAACGCGCGGGGATCCGGCTCGATCGATGCACGCATTGCGGCGCCCTATGTCGTGCTCACCGGCTTCTCCAGTAATAAGCCGGTGGCCGGCACCAGCACATTGACGGTGAATGCACAGACGATCGATCTGGAGAGTGGAAGACCGTCCAATTTCAAACCGGGCGACGCTCAGCCGGGCCTCGACTTCTCGGGCTTCAGCCAGATCAACCTGATTGCGAGCGGCGACCTCCGCCTCGGCACGCTCAAGGTTGTGAACGGTCTCAAGACCAATGGAAACGACACCAGCGCGACGGCGGAGCAGTCGAGTTTCACCGGCAAGCTGGTCTCGGCCGGCGATCTCCTGCTCTCCGCCCAGCGAATCTATCCGGTCTCCGCCGTTAACTTCACGATCGAGACGCCGGGGAACGTAAAGTTCGCCGCGCCCGCCAACAGCTACACCGGGATTCCGCTATCGGCCGGCGGCGGCATCGCCGTGTATGCCGGGACCATCGAGCAAGCGGGCAATCTGTTCGCGCCGCTCGGCAAGATCGCGCTCGGCAATACCGACAGCGCAGTGTCCAAGATCATCACGCAGTCGGTGGTGCTGGAGGCCGGGAGCCTCACTTCGGTGTCGCTGGCCGACACGACCGTTCCCTACGGTGCGACGTCCGACGGCACCAACTGGTACTACAACGCCAATCTCAATCCGCTGGCGCAACCGCCGTCGAAGGGTTTGATCCTGGCCGGATCGAACGTAACGCGCGCCGACGGTTCGACGATCGACCTGCGTGGCGGCGGCGATATCCAGGCCATGGAGTGGATTGCGGGCAAGGGCGGCTCGCGCGATAGCCTGACCACGACGCCTTCTGGCCAGACCGTCTACGCGCTGTTGCCGTCGCAGACCGATCCGATCGCTGCGTATGACATCCATTTTGCGACCGCGCGCAGTGCCGATGCGGGCAAGACCGTCACCGCCGGCGACGCGATCCCGCTGGCCGGCACCCAGATCACGATCGACGGCGGCAATGGTATCCCGGCGGGAACGTATACACTTTATCCCGCGCACTACGCGACGCTGCCGGGCGCAATGCGTGTCGTCGTCTATTCCAGCGACAACACCGGCAAGAACATTGCCACGGGAACCAAACTGCCTGATGGCACCGTTCTGGTGACCGGTCATTACACGCAGTCGACCGCGCCCGGAAAGCAGTCGTCCGGCCAGACGGTGTTCGCGGTGCAGACAAGCTCGGTCTGGCAGCAATACAGCGAGTACAGCTTCAACGGCGCCAACGCCTATTATGCCCAACTGGCGGCCAAGAACAATGTCACGGCGCCGCGGCTGCCGATGGATGCGGGCCGGCTGTCGATCTCCGCGCTCCAGTCGATCGTGATGAACGGCGTTGCGCGGACGCTGCCGGGACAGGACAAAAACGGCAACACCGGCCGCGGCAGCGAGCTGGACATAAGCGCGCCCAAGCTCGCGGTGGTCGGCCATGCCGGGTACGTCAACAACGACATTCCGGCCGGCTATGTCGGCCTCGACGTTGCCCAGCTCAACGGCTTCGAGAGCATTCTGATCGGCGGCAGCCGCAGCGATAGCCCCGCGGGCACGCTGATCACGCCGACGGCCAGCAATGTCGTCGTGGATACGCGCGGCGAGACGTTCAGCGCGCCGGAGATCCTGCTTGTCGCCCAGCAGGTCGGCCATTGGCAGGAAGTCACGCAATCGGTGACGGTCGGTTCGCAGTCCGTGCTGCTGGATCTTCCGGTCTATGTCCCGGAGGCCGGTAGCGGCACGGTGACCATCAATTCCGGCAGCATCATTAAAACCACGGGCGTCGTTCACGCCGGGCTCGGGCGCAATTACATCGTGGTATCGGACGGGCAGGCGCCCGTCACGGCCCAGAGCCTCGCCGCAGCCCTGGGCGGGACGCTCTCCGGAACGGAGATCGTGGGTGCCGATCTTGCAAAACTCCTTGACCCCAACAGCCTCGCTCGGCTGGCTCTCAGTTATTACGCCAACGGCGGCGCGCAACAGCCGGGGCGGGGCGCCTTGTTCGTGGCGAGCAACGACCCGACGCTGCAAGTGAGGGGGCCGAGCGCGACCGGAGTTTCGGCGCCGGCGCTCACGATCAAATTCAAGGATGTCGCGACCGCATCGGCCACGCTGCCGGCCGGGCCGGTGACCGGAAGCCTGACATTGGCGGGCGGTGACACCAGCAACAGCGGAAAGGTGGCGATCGCTGACGGCGTCAAGATCTCGACGAATACGCTGACACTGCAAGCCACCGCATCCAACAATGCGATCGCCCTCAATACGACGGACCTGCACGCCAATCTGGTCAACCTGATCGCGCCGAGCATCGGCGTCGGAGCCGCCACGGCGGTTGCCGGCAAGAGCCTGGTGCTGCCGGCCAACAGCACTCAGTTCGCCGACGTGCAGACATTGGCCCTGCGCGCGCTGTCTGGTCCGGTTACGGTCTATGGCGACTTCAATTCCGGCGCGCGCAGCCTGTCGCTGGATGCCACCGGCATCGCGCTCGGCAGCGAGGTGCTCAATCCCGGCACCAGCCTGAATCTGCGCGCGGGAACGGTGCTGGCGTTTTCCTCCTCCGCAACGGTCCAGTTCAGCGTCGGCGTCACCGTCACATCCGCCGCCGGCGTCGCCACGACCTACGCCGCCAACACCCAGATCGCGCTCGATCCCAACAGCAAGGTCCGCGTTGCGTCCGCCGGGACGATGACCGTCGCGGGTTCGGGTAGCGCCACCCTGACGCGGGACGGTCTGATCTCGGCGAGCAACAACATCACGCTCAAGAACACCGGGGCCAGCCCGCCCGTCAGCGCTCCGGCGGCAAACGGCAACAGCCTCGAACTGGCCGCAAAGGAGATCGACCTGGGCAGCGGCCGGGTCAATGGGAATGTCGTCAACGGCAACTTCACCATTGCCGGTTTCTCCAAAGTCAAATGGTCGGCCGACGACAGCGTGGTCGTCAAAGGCCCCGGCACGATGACGCTCGGCGCGAACGGCGACAAGACCGACCTCACCGTCAGCACGCCGCGCATTCTTGTCGCCGGCGCAACCGCGGGGACCCCCCAAGGTTTTGCCCTGACGGCGTCGGGCGACATCTCCATCGTCGATCCGGTGACGCGCGGCTCGGCCGCAGCTGCGCCTGCCGACAGCGACGAGACCGGCGGCATTCTCACGGTCACGGCGTCGAACATTGCCGTCGGCAGCACCATTCAGGCGCAGGCCGGCACGATTACGCTCGGTGCGATCGCGGGGAACGTCACCCTCAATTCGGGCGCGTATCTCTCGGCGCGCGGCTACAAGAAGACGCTGGTCGACGTCGACACGTATCTGTCGGGCGGCAAGGTCGTGCTTTATGCCGACATCGGGGCGAACGCCACGGGCGATGGCCAGGTCATCACCGACGCCAGCAGCACCATCGACGTCGCGACGACGAGCGGTGGTCGTGGTTATGGCGGGACGATCGAGGTGGACGCGCTCCGCGGTGGCGCGACGCTCGCCGGCCGGCTGCTCGGCACCGGCGGGCCCGGTCTCGGCGGCCGGTTCAAGCTCGATACCAAGGGTGCGGCCGACCTGACCGCATTGGCGGACAATCTGCTCGCAGGCGGCCTCACCGGCGGGATCGACATTCACACCCGCACCGGCAATCTCGAATTGACTGCAGGCCACACGCTGAAGGCCAACGCCATCACGTTGACCGCCGACGACACCGCCTGGGACAGCGGCGATGCAAGCAAGCAGTTCGGCCAGGTCAAGATTCGCGGTCGCATCGATGCCACCGGCTATGGCGGCAGCACGCTCGACGGCACCGGGCAGGCCGGCGGAAAGGTCGCGCTCTACGGCGCCAATTCGGTGTTCCTCGCAAGCAGCGGCGTGATCGACGCCTCGACCACGCACACCGACGAGCGCGGCGGCGACGTCACCATCGGCATCGGCTGGGACGCCAAATCAAAAATCTGGCTGCAACAGGGTACGCAGATCAACGTCTCCGGCGGCACCAAGGGCGGCCTGAGCGGCGGCACCGTGACGTTCCGCGCCCCACTGGATGGCAACAACGACGTCAAGATTGCCGCGATCAGCAATGTCGCCAACCCGTCGGGCACGCACGGCACGAACTTCTACGCCGACGGCGACAAGACCTTCGACGCGCTTGCCGTGATCGATGCCACGAACAACGTCAACGACCGCTCAAAGGTCAGCATCGTCGGCGCGCGCTCGGTCGCCGTGAACGGCTTCATCGCGTTCGACACCACCGCCGGCCGCTACGGCATCGACGGGTCGAGCCTCGGCTGGTTCGGGACGATCGACCCGGCCGGCTGGTACAAGGGCGTGGACCAGAACGGAAATCTGATACCTGCCACGGACGGGACCTGGACCAACGTTACGGGATTTCAGCTTGATAAGACGATAAGCGGTGGAACGGGGCTTCCCAGCGTGCCGACGTCCGTCGCGGTCAAAAACAGCGCAGGAATCCAGATCGCGACTATCAATGTCTCCGGCGGGATAGATACTTTTCTTCCGAACACGACGACGCTGTCGCAATACTTCGGTCAGAGCGATATTCCCATCACATTCCCGCCGCCAGCTACGCCTGGAGGCAGGACTGCCCAGGGCCGCGTGTCGTTCAGTGCAAGCGGTGACGCGACGGTCACCATCACGGATGCTGGTACCGGTTACCTTACACGAGTTACGAGCGTTCAAATCGGCAATGTCACGGACGTGCCGGCTGCGACCGGATTGTTCGGTCGTGTGCTGTCAACCGTCAAGATCGTTTCAGCATCCTTGTCGCTCGCGCCTGGTTCCACCGGTTATGATGGCACTTCGCTATCCGTTTCCCTCGGCGTCAGCGGTAACAACGGCCAAGCGACGGCGACATTCACAAAAGTATCGAACATGTCGGGCTCGACCACCTTGGTCAATGGCAGCCTGCAGTTCGTGCCAACCACAAACGACTACATTCCACTGACGTCGAGCGGCGTTTACGCGGCGTTCGATCCGGCCAACCAGGGCAAGCCGGGCGTTGCCTCCTTTACCGGCGGCGCCGGCACGGGCAATGCCTTCTTCGGCGACACGGTCTCCCAGATCACCAAGGGAACGTGGAGCTATAACGGGCAGAGCTACGGCTTCACCAACCTGTTCACGCGCCTTTCTCCATTGGTCAACAGCCTCGGCGCGGACGTCGTGCACGTGCAGCCGGGCGTCGACCTGGTGAACTCCAAGGGCGACATCACCGTCAGCAGCAACTGGAATCTGGCGGCGGGCGTGGTCGATCGCGGCAAACCATCGCCGACCATCTTCAATCCCGCTTCGGACTATATAGATTTCACCTACCGTCTCGCAACGCCCTGGGGCGGTCTGGACGCCGGCGTGCTTTCGCTGCGCGCTGCCGGAAACATCAACGTCAACGCCTCGATTTCGGACGGCTTCTTCCAGTTCGCGAACTATCTCGACCCGGTCTACGCGGGCAAGGTCAACGACTATTTCGCGTCAAATAGCGGTTTACGCGCGATCGATTTCAATTCGATCTATTTGAACGACCCTACCAGCAATACGCTTCTGATCGCGCCCTACAGGGCCGGGGACGTCGGCAACGGCATCAGCCCGACTTCGCAGGATCTTGCGAGTGCTGACCTGTTCCCGCACAAATTGCTGGTTTGCACGATCGATTGCAGCCAGGCGAACATCAAGGCGGTGACGGCGCCATCGTCCTGGTCCTACATGCTGACCGCGGGCGCCGATGTGTCGAGCGCCAATCCGACTGCCAGAGTCCCGCTTGCGAACGACAAGGGCGACGTGATCGTCGACAAGCACGCAAGCTACGACCAAAAGGTGGTGGGAAGTACCGCCCCTGTTTCTGTCAATATTCCGACCATGATCCGGACAGGCACCGGCAGCATTACTGTCGCGGCCGCTCGCGATGTGATCATGAAGGACACCGACGCGCCCGGCGTGATCTATGCAGCCGGCGTCAATACGGAAACTTACGCCAATCCGTACAGCCCGAGCCTCGCCGTCAACGATCCAAACGGCTTCTTCGAGCCCCGCCTCATGGCGTACGGCAACGCGGCTGCCATCGCCGCGCCTGAGCTCTACTACGGACCGCCAACCGCGGCGGCCTTCCCTGAAAAGGGCGGGGACGTCGTCATCGACGCGCAGCGCGATGTCGTAGGCGGCACCAAGGTAGTCGCAATAAAGGATGCGAACGGCAACACGGTCTACAAGAAAGTGCCTCAGTACTATCAGCCTTGGCTGCTATCCAGTTCCGGTGTGACGCCCAGCGCCGGTGCTTCGATCCTCGGAGCCGGTGTCTTCGCGCCGGTTGGAACGCAGATCGCCTCGCAAACCGCGTGGTGGATCCAGTATGGCAGCTTCCAACAAGGCTTCCTGAGCGCAGGCGGAAATGTGAGCGTTCTCGCCGGGCGCAATATGCTCGATGTGTCGGTGTCGGCTCCGACGACTGGGCGCGTCACCGGCGGCCTGTCGGCGAACAGCACGCCAGTGACCCATCTCTACGGCGGCGGGAACATGGTCGTGCGCGCCGGCGGCGACATCCGGGGCGGCTCGTTCTACGAGGGATCCGGCCACGCCAGCATCGTCGCGGGCGGCGACATCGGCCAGAACGATTATGTCTACAGGTACGCGAACAGCACGCTCAAGCTTCCGAACCTTCCGCTGCTCGCTGTCGATACCGGCCAGATCACGATGACGGCAAACGGCTCGATCGCGATGGCGGGTGTCGTCAACCCGGCTGCGCTGCACGCCCAGCAACCGAGCAAGGCGAATCCCCTGGAGCCGAAGCCCGACCCGACGCTACCACTGTATTTCGATGCCTACGGCTCCGCTAGCAAGGTTCGGTTGGTGGCGCAGTCGGGCGACGTGACGATCGCGATCGCGCCCACCGCGATCTCCATCAATCCCGCCAACAGCCTGAATGTTCAGGCAGCTCCGGCGACTTATCCTGCGAGCTTCGAGGCCATCGCGTTGCAGGGCAATCTGATAACGACCGGGATCAGCAACATCCTGAATCAGAATGCTTCGGGTGCTTCGGCTGCGGTTCCAGCGCCGGGCATCGTGCTCAGCCCATCCGAGCACGGCACTTTCAATTTGTTGGCGCAGGGCAGCATCGACCTCACGTTCGGTTACCCGCAGACATCGACGTCGCAATCGATCTCACGCCCGCTCATTTCCGCCGGGCCGTCTCTGATCGACGCTGCGTTCGATCCGTTCCGTCCCAATAGCGGCAATGACGAGTCGTCCAGCCGTGCGATCCTTGCGCATGAGAACGATGTAGCCGACGGTCTCGACACGACCGCCCGCATTTACGCCGCGACCGGCGATATCAAGGCAACGGGAAGCTACGGCAAGAGGACCACCAGTTCGACTGAAAATGTCTATCAGCGCATCGAGATCAATCGCCCGACCAGCATCTATGCGGGGCGCGACATCGTCGATCTCAACATCATCGTGCAGAACATCCATACCAGCGACGTCAGCACGATCGCAGCCGGCCGGAACATCACTTACACCGGCTTTAACAATGGCGGTGGCTTGCAGGTGGCCGGACCCGGCTTCCTCGTGGTTCAGGCCGGCGGCGATATTGGCCCGTTCCTCCCGGCCGCGTTTGACAATGCGACCCAGGCTCCGGTTCAGGAGGGCATCGTGTCGGTGGGCAATTCCAGCCCGACGCCGGTCGGAAACATCTATATTTCGGAAAAAACGGGAGGCGGTTCGGTCGGCATCTACAATCAGTCGCTGCTCGGGCCGGCGAACAACCCCCGGCGCAATGCGGTGCTGACGGATGTTGCCGGCACCAAGCAGGGTGCCGACATCATCACGATGTTCGGCACCAAGTTCGGTGTCGATTACGCCGCCGTGGCGGCTTCCTATATCGATCCGGCGAATGCCAGCAGCGTCAAACATAACTATGTGTCCGACCTGCGCTCCTTCTTGAGCCGGATCGGCAAGCCGGCAGGCGACAGTGACACCGATGCCAGCGTGTTCGCGGCCTTCCAGGCCTTGCCCACCGACCTCCAGCACGTCTTTATCGACCAGGTATTCTTCGCCGAGCTCAAAGCCGTCGGCATCGGCCAGAAGGATGGCACGTCGTCGGACACCCAGCGCGGCTACCGCATGATCGAGACGATGTTCCCGGCGAGACTGGGCTACACGGCAAACGTGCTCGGCAGCGGGAGCAACGGCGCCAGCCAGCTGGTCAAGACTGGCGACATGAACCTGCTGCATGCCACGGTTCAGACCCAGCTCGGCGGCGATATCTCGATGTTCGGCCCGGGTGGCAATATCATTGTCGGCTCGCTTGCGGCCGAACCCAACTCGGCGCTGAAGCTGCGGGATATCGGCATCCTCACCCTTGGTGGCGGCGCGATCAACACCTTCACAGACCAAAGTGTGCTGGTGAATTCGAGCCGCGTGCTCACGACCCAGGGCGGCGACATCCTGATGTGGAGCTCCAACGGCAATCTCGACGCCGGCCGCGGCTCCAAGACGACCTTGTCGGCACCGGCGCTGCAGGTGCTGTATGATCAGGATGATTATCAGTCGATCGATCTTGGCGGCTTCGTGACCGGCGCGGGCATCGGCACACTGCAGGCGTCGTCGCAAGCTGCTGCGTCCCAGCTTTATCTTCTCGCACCGCGCGGCACGATCGATTTCGGCACCGCCGGCGTGCGCGCCTCGGGCAGCGCAGTCTTCGTCGCACCCGTCATCGCCAACGCCAGCAATTTCCAGGTGCAGGGGAGCACGACCGGAATTCCGACCGTATCCGTTCCCAATATCGGCGCGCTCACGGCAGGCTCGAATACGGCCGGCGCGGCCGCCAAGACGGCGGAAACGCCGACCGCAACCGGCGCCCGCAGACAGGGTTCGATCTTCATCGTCGAGGTGATCGGCTATGGCGGCGGCGACGGTCAGGATGACCAGGCGACCGACAAGAAGGAGTCCGATACTACGCCATCGGGGAACGACAAGCAGTGATGGTCTGCGCGTTCAACTCGAGATTGATCGGCTTGCGGGATCGCGGTCGACAGCTCCGTGTCGCCGTCATCCATCACGATTGAGCGAGACGCCGGACAAGCTGAGCACACCCGCCACCGAATGAACGCTTTTCGTCCAGAAATCTGACTTCTTGTTTAGGATTGGTCACAGCAACGATAAGAAACAGACCTACAAGGTCGGCAACAGGCTTCTGGGAGACGGGCAGTGGGCTGCTGTCCGTCCCATTTTGGAGACGGCCTGTCTGTAATTTTGTTTTGGGGGTTGAAATGCGCGCGACGAATCCGACCGAACCGGTCTGCTCCGAGTCCGCGCTGCCTAGATTGAAGGCCAACGTCTACGATCTTGGTCTGAAACAGGACGAGGACGGCCGGCTTCGCCGCATCAGAGATCTCGAGCACGAGAATGCATTGTTGATGCGTATGGTCTCCGAAACCCAGATCGAGCTCGCGCGCCTGCGCGAGCTGTTGTCCTCGAACTGACGTGCTCCGGGGCCTTTTCGGCCGCCGGGCGTCGCGTCTTCGCCGATTTGAGCAATCGATGCACCCGAGCGACAGTTGCGGGGGCGGTGAAACGTTCGGTTGACCCATTCCATCGGGTTCATCGGCCGCGCGCGAAAAGCGCGGCGGTGTCCGCACGATTTGTGGCCCTGAAGTCTCGTCGGATGCCGTGCTCGTTTTCGCAGATGCGTTGCGCCGAGCGTCTACTCAGCAGGAACCGCACATCACCTGCGCCGGCGGCGCGGGAGGCATGCTCCGCCGCGAGGCGTCCCGCAAGCCGGTCCAGGTGTGCGTCAGCTTGGTGTGAAACGAACGGTCATGCGATTTCGGAAATTCTTGTTGATCGCATGCTGCCTGATCTCGTCGGCCGTGCTCGGCGGCTGTGGGTTCATTCCGATGTCAGGACCGGCAAGTCTCGACATCAGGAACGAGAACACGGCGGTGCTGCCCTTTGCGGTGGTCAAGCTCAATCCCGAGGTGCTGCAGGTGCTCGAAAAATACGAGCCCAACGGACTATCCGGAAATCTCGCCGACACGCGTCCGCCCTCGAGCATCAAGTTCGGCATAGGCGACGTCATCAGCGTCACGATCTTCGAGGCCGCGGCGGGCGGGCTCTATGTGCCGCTGGAAGCCGGCGTGCGCCCCGGAAATTTCGTGAATCTGCCCGATCAGGCCGTCGACAACGACGGGAACATCACGGTGCCCTATGCCGGCCGGATCCGCGCCGCGGGCCGCACCAATGTGCAGGTTCAGGAAGACATTCTCGCGCAGATCAAGAAACGTGCGATCGACCCGCAGGTCGTGGTGACATCCAGCCAGCAGCGCTCCTCGCTCGTCAGCGTGTTCGGCGAGGTCAGGACGCCGGTGCGTTTCCCCATGCCGTCGGCTGGCGCGCAGGACCGCATCACCGACGCGATCACGCGGGCGGGCGGCATCAGCGGCGCCGGCTGGGAGACGTGGGTCGTGCTCGAGCGCGGCGGAAAGCGCGCCACGGTGCCGTTCGGCAATCTGGTCTATTTCCCGGCTAGCAACGCCTTCGTGCAGCCTGGAGACCGCCTTTATCTCTACCGTGAGCCGATGAAATTCATCGCGTTCGGCGCCACCGGCCAGCAGGGCGAGTTCAATTTCGATGCCTGGCGTATCAACCTGACGCAAGCGGTCGCGAAGGCGCGCGGCCTGCTCGACCTCCAGGCCGATCCGGCATCCGTCTTCCTCTATCGCCGCGAGCCGCGCGAGGTGGCGCAGCGGCTCGGTGTCGACTGCTCCAGGTTCGACGGCGATTCCGTGCCGATCGTCTTCAACGTCAACTTCCAGGATCCGGCCGGATATTTCATCGCTACCAAGCTATCGATGCGTCCGTTCGACGTGCTCTACGCCGCCAACGCCGCGCAAGTGGATGTCACGAAGGTTCTGACCTTCATCAACACGGCACTCGTCACCGCGGAGAGCGGAGTGAGCCTCGTCAACAACATCCGCTTCCCGGGGCCGACCTCCTCGACGACCACCGTCCTGCAGTGAAGCGCGGGGCGGGCATTCTGATGACGGAGGCGGAGGGGGCGGCTTGACGGCGGGTCCGCAAATGTTACTCATCGTGCAGGATACGATCCGACGATATCGAATTATGTTAATGCTCGCCCGCGGCCCGGCCAACGAACCTGCCGGCTGGTGGAGGAACAGGGCTATGAGCCGAGTTTTGTATTGGTCCGGGTGGATGGGGGGCCGCGCTCTCGCGGCCGGTCTCGTCGCGCTCGCGGCGGCGGGAGGTGCGGGGGCCCAATCAGCTAATCCGGGCAATCCCCCGGTAGAACGCCAGACAATCATCGGCGGGCAGGCGACGAAGTCCACGTACGAACGCTGCGTCGATGTGCAGATCGGAAACGAGAGCGCGTTCGGTTGCATCAATCAGCAGCTCAAACGTGAGGTCAACAAGGTCAATCCTTCGCTCAACCTGCCACCGGTCGACGCGCGCTCGTCCGACGTGCGTGTCGGCAACCCGAACGAGGCGGCGATTCGCCAGCAATATGGCTCAAATTACGGTCGTTCGGCCGTTCCCTTTCGGCCATCCGCTCCCACCATCGTGCCGCCGCACCGCTGATGCCTGGATCTCCCTCACGTCTGCAAGCCAGTCGAAGCATACGCCGGTCGTGGCGGGTCGCAGCGCTGTGCCTGCTGATCGTCGCGAGCGGCGAGGGGCGCGCCCAGGAGCACGAAGACGGCAGCAAGGCCGAAATCAGCCACGTCGCGGCTTCTGTGGACGACGCGGATGATGGCACGGTGGAACCTCTGGCGCTGGAGCCGTTTGCGCCGCGTCCGCTTACCGCCTCCGATTTTCCTCCCGCAAATCCGCTGCTTGCCAATTTCACGTACCGCACCAGCGCCATGTTCGGCCGAGACTGGCGCGCCGGCCGTGCCGAGTACCGGCAACTGGTCGAGCGCGAAGCGCTGGCTTTCGGCCTGCCGCCCGCGCTGGTCGATGCGGTGATGGCGGTCGAGAGCCGATACAATCCCGCCGTGGTCGGCATGGATGGCGAGGTCGGGTTGATGCAGGTGATGCTGCCGACTGCACGGATGATGGGTTTTGCCGGGACGCCGGCTGAGCTGGCTTCGCCCGAGGTCAACGTGCATTACGGCGTTCGCTATCTCGCTGGTGCCTGGCGCCGGGCCAACGGCGATCTCTGCACCGCCACGATGAAATATCGCGCTGGCCATGGCGAGACGCGATTCTCGTATCTGTCGGTCGAGTATTGCACACGCGTCCGCGCGCATCTGGCCGCCAACGGCGTCGCCGTCACCGGCTCCGTTCCACCACCGACGTTCGGGCGGACTTCGGCAAGCAGCGCGCCCGCACGTGGTCGCGTCCTTACGGGCGGGAGCGCGATCAATTTCGCTGCTCTGAACGCGCGCCTGCGCAGCGTAGCCGACCGCAAGACGCCGTCTGATTTGCATTGACAGGCTGCAGGAGCAGGAACCTGCGGCTCGCAGGTCAGGCCTGAGGCATTAGGTGCGCACTTTGCCCTTCGATGCGCGCCGCCGCCGGCTTGCCGGCGCGGGACGGCCGGTTGCAAGCGCCTGGCCGATGGCGCGCCAGCACTTTACCGCATCGCGGAAAGCATTTTCATGCGCGGAACTTCGCCCGCGCCAGTCCATAAGCTGTTCGGCATCTGCAAGCGTCGCCTCGCCCGACTTGAGGCGCATGATCCATGAAAGGGCTTCACGGATTAAGGGATCCAAGTGATCGACCTGATGGCTTCGCTTCGTCACGATCCAGCGCTTTCCCGCACACGCCGGGCGTGAGCGGATGCTCGCGATCGGCATATCTATGTACGTAAGACGAAGCTGGACGTTGAAAACCGAATTTGGTCCGCACGGGACGTTTGAGACGATCAGCGCAATGCTCGACTGCCTGCTTGAGGTCGGTCTCGACAGTGCGGACGGTGACGCCGAGAAGGGCCGCGATCTCTCGGTTCGGCATGCCGTCGATGCGCGAGAGCATCAGCACGCGTCGGCGACGCTCGGGAAGCTCGGTGATTGCGTGCCTGAGCAGATTGACCTCGGAGCGATCCTCGATCACGCGCGCGGCGTCGGGCCGGTCGTCGGGAATTTCGAGCAGGGCATCGACCTCGTCGACGGTGAGGCGGCGCTTCTCGGCGCGGCGGCGGTCCGCAGCGATATTGAGCGCGATGCGGAATAAATAAGCCCTCGGGCTGCGCACCGGCCCAAGCTCGCGCATGCCTTCGAGACGAAGGTAGGTTTCGTTAAGCGCTTCCGAAGCAAGGTCCGAGGAGCCCAGTCGGCGCGTCAACCTGCGATCGAAGTCGACATACTCTGCGAGCAGAAGCGTCCGCAAGCTGCTGATGCTGTCGATGGTCATGCTACGCCCCACTTCACTCAGTCCCCAATTTGTGGCCGGACGGTAGTAAGGCCGCACAACGGTAATGTGACGAACTGTTATCGAGTAACAGGCATCGAGTGATAGTGGCGTTATGTTGCGTGAAATCATCACACGAACGACCGAGCGGTGTCGCGAGCATCGTAAAAAAGTTTTCGCTGCGCCTGCGCGCACAACGTCTATCGGATAAGGCCCTCGCAGACCGGCGTCTCGGTCGGTTTCGGGCTGTCCGAAGGACGCTGCGGTCGCCGAAGGGCGTCTGCAATGCGAGCATGATATCGAGGCTGAGGTGAATTCGCGTCGTCTGTATCATAATGGCGCGCGCCGTCATGCGCCGCCGCCGCTGCGCGCTGTGCGGAGTGGTCGGTCTGATGCGGCATGTGCCTCGCGTCTCGCCATCTGCGGCTTGATCATCTGCGCGATCTGCACGAAGCCGGCCGCGGCGAAATCCGAGGCCGACGCGAGCAAGCCGGCTGCGGCGAAGCCTGCTGCTGCTGCGCCCGCAAACGCCAAGCCGGCCAAGAGTGAGGCGGAGGCGGCCAAGCCGGCAGCACCGGAAACCCGTTTCGATATCGACGAGTATCGTGTCGAGGGCGCGGACAATCTGCCGCAGATCGAGATCGAGGCTGCGGTCTATCCCTTCCTCGGTCCGGACAAGAGCTCGCAGGATGTCGAGAAGGCCCGCGCCGCGGTGGAGAAGGCCTATCACGACAAGGGCCTTCAGACCGTCAGCGTGGCCGTGCCGCAGCAGGATGCGCAACGCGGCTTCGTCGTGCTCAAGGTTACCGAGAACCGGGTCGGACGCCTCCGCGTCAAGGGCTCGCGTTATTTCGACCTCGACAACGTCAAGAGCAGCGCGCCATCACTGAAGGAAGGAACGCTGCCGAATTTTCAGGACGTCACGAAGGACATCGTCGCGCTGAACCGCTGGCCGGACCGGCGCGTCACGCCGGCGCTGCGAGCTGGCGTCGCGCCCGGCACCGTCGACGTCGATCTCAACATCGAGGACACGCTTCCGCTCCACGGCAGCATCGAGCTGAACAACAAGCAGAGCCCGAGCACCACGCCGCTGCGTACCAGCATCTCGATGCGCTACGACAATCTCTGGCAGCTCGGTCACTCCATGACCTGGACATACCAGGTCTCGCCGATGAACCCGAAGGACGCCATGGTCGTGTCGGGGTCGTACCTGGCGCGAACCGAAATCGACTGGCTCAGCGTCCTCGTCTACGGCCTGACCTCGGACAGCTCGGTCGCGACAGTCGGCGGCTCGAACGTTGTCGGCCCCGGTCAGGTGGTCGGTGGACGTGCGGTGCTGACGCTGCCGTCCAGGGGTGAACTGTTCCACACGCTGTCCCTCGGGGTCGACTACAAGGATTTCAAGCAGTCGCTCAAGCTCGGCTCCGATGCCTTCGACTCGCCCGTGACCTATGTGCCGCTCGTCGGCACCTATGGTGCAACCTGGCAGGGCGAGGGGCGGCTCACGCAGCTCAACGCAACGATCACGGCAGGCTTGCGCGGCATCGGCTCCAGCCGCGACGAGTTCGACGCCAAGCGTTTCGACGCGACCGCGAGCTTCATCACGCTGCATGCCGACATCTCGCACACTCAGGATTTCGCCGGCGGGTTCCAGCTCTACGCAAAACTGCAGGGACAGGCGGCGGATCAGCCGCTCGTGTCCAGCGAGCAATTCAGCCTCGGCGGACAGGACACGGTGCGCGGTTATCTCGAATCCGAGGTGATCGGCGATTACGGCGTCGCCGGGATGCTGGAGCTGCGCACGCCCAATCTCGCACAATATCTCGAGCAGAAGCTGCCCAATCCGCTCGGCGAATCCATCAAGTACAACGCCTTCGACGACATTCGTTTCTTCGCTTTCGCCGACGGCGGCAATACCAGAATCCACAAGCCGCTCATCGATCAGGAATCGCATTTCGACCTCGCAAGCTACGGAGTCGGCATGCGCATGAAGACCCTTCGCTACCTCAACAGCATTGTTTTCGTCGGTATGCCGCTGACCAGCCAGCAGGTCACCGTCGCCAATCATCCACGGTTCAGCTTTCGGGTCTGGGGAGAATTCTAGATGTCGCTCCTTCGTTTTGGATCACGCCCCGGACTTCGCCTGAGCGCGCCGGTGATGCTCGCCTTCGTCTTCCTCGCCGCGCTGTGGCCATCGCCCGCGGCGGCGTGGTGGAACGATCAGTGGACGCTGCGCAAGAAGATCACGATCGACACCGGTCCGTCCGGCGCAGGGATCAGCGATGCCATCGGCACCACGCCGATTCTCGTGCGTCTGCATGTCGGCAATTTTCGCTTCGGTGGGGCGAAGGATGACGGCGGCGACCTTCGCTTCGTTGCCGGCGACGACAAGACGCCGCTCAAGCACCATGTCGAGAAATACGACTCGCTGCTCGGCGAGGCGCTGGTCTGGGTCGGCGTTCCCGACCTGAAGCCGGGGACCAAGAACGACATCTGGCTCTACTACGGAAACCAGAAGGCGCCGACCGCGGTCGACGCGAAGGGCACCTACGATCCCGACACCCTGCTGGTCTATCATTTCAACGACCGCTCGACGCCGGCGCAGGACATCACCGCCTGGGCGAACACCGCCCAGAACGCGGTCCCGGCTGCCGACGGCGCCATCATCGGGCAGGGCGCGCGCCTTGACGGGCAGACTGCGCTTACGCTTCCCGGCTCGCCCTCGCTCGTGACCGCGGAAGGCGGCGAACTCAGCTGGTCGCTTTGGATCAAGATGGCTGGGCCGCAGCCGGGCGCGGTGTTGTTCTCTCGTAACGAGGGCGCGAACGGGCTGACGGTTGGGCTGGACAACGGTGTGGCGTTCGTGGAGGTCACGAGCGGCGGCAATACGCAGCGTGCCGCCGGCGGGACGGCGATCGCGGCCGGGACCTGGCACCAGGTCGCATTCTCCGCGAAGGGCGCCCAGATCATCCTTTACGTCGACGGGAGCCAGGTCGCGACGCTTGCTGCGGCCCTGCCCACCATGACCGGCGTGGCGCAACTCGGTCGCGCCGCTACCGCGGCAGCTCCCGCCGCGGATGCAGCCGCGCCCGCAGCCGACGCGGCTCAGGCGACGCCGCCCGCGGCCGCGCCTTCTGGCTCTGCCGCTGGCTTTGCCGGTGACGTCGACGAGCTTGCGATCGCGAAGGTCGCGCGCTCGGCCGGGTTCATCAAGCTGTCGGCGGTCGGGCAGGGACCCGACCAGGCCAAGCTTATCTCCTTCAGCGTCGACGAGGAGAACGCGGGCTGGTTCAGCGGCGGCTATTTCGGCGTGATCCTGCGCTCGGTGACGCTGGACGGCTGGGTCGTCATCGGCCTGCTCGGGATCATGGCGTTGATCAGCTGGTACGTCATGGTCGATCGCATCTCGTATCTGAACCGCGTCTCGGCCGGCAACACGATCTTCCTCAAGCATTTTCGCGAGACCTCGACCGACATCGGAGGGCTGCTCCAGCTCGACAATCAGGAGAACGATCCCAGCTTCGGGGGCGAGCTTGGCAAGAAGCAGCGCAAGGTGGTTCATGCCGCGCCGCTCTACCGTCTGTTCGCGGCCGGTGCGCAGGAGATCCGGCGCCGCTTTGCTGGCGGCGGTTACCGTCGGCTGTCGCCGCAGGCCATCCAGTCGATCCGCGCCGTGCTCGACAGTGGCTACGTGCGGGAGAGCCAGCGCCTCAATCGCCTGATGGTGATGCTGACGATCGCGATCTCGGGCGGCCCGTTCCTCGGCCTGCTCGGCACAGTGGTCGGCGTCATGATCACTTTCGCGGCGATCGCAGCCAGCGGCGACGTCAACGTCAATGCGATTGCGCCGGGTATCGCGGCCGCGCTGGTCGCCACCGTCGCGGGCCTCGGCGTCGCGATCCCCTCGTTGTTTGCCTACAACTACCTGACGATCCGCATCAAGGATGTCAGCAGCGAGATGCAGGTCTTCGTCGATGAGTTCATCACGCGGATCGCGGAGTCCTACGAATTGCCGGAAGAGCCGGTGAAGCAGGCGGCGGAGTGAACCCATGCAAGTCCAGTCCGAAAGCAAGCCGTACGACGACATCAACATCACGCCGATGCTCGATCTCGCCTACGTGCTTCTGGTGATCTTCATCATCATGACCACGGCGACCGTGCAGGGCATGAAGGTGAACCTGCCGAAGGCGAGCGCGGCGCCGAGCCTCGCACAGCAGACCACCAAGGCGATCACGGTCGCCAACGACGGCAAGCTGTTCCTCGACACCATTCCCGTGACGCTGCCCGAGCTCGAGCAGCGACTGGTGCAGCAGCGTGCGCTGACGCCCGAATTTCCGATCGTCGTGCGCGGCGACAGCCAGACTCAGTACCAGAACGTCGTCGACGTGCTCGATCTGCTCGGCCGCCTCAACTTCACCCAGGTCGGCATGGCGACCAAGCCGTCGGCGCGATGAGACGGGACGATGGTGTGGGACGACGACAGCAACGACGACGACGGCCCGCCGGCATGGCGGCGCTATCTGCTGCTCGGCGGTTCGGCGCTGGTCGTGATCGCGTTGGTGGCCGGCGTCGTCATCATGGTCATGAGTGGCGACAAGGATCCGCCGCGCAAGGTGAACGAGCTTCAGGTGACGATGGTGCTTCCGCCGCCGCCTCCGCCACCACCGCCGCCCCCGCCCGAGCAGCAGCCGGAACAGCAGCCCGAGCAAAAGGTGATGGAGCAGACGCCGGTCAAGGATGTCGCCGAGGAGAAGCCGGTCGACATTCCAAAGGACGCGCCGCCCGATGCCGGACCGGATCCGACGCCGGGCCCGCCGGATCTCGGTCTCGGCACCGGGCCGGGCAGCGGCGGCTTTGCACAGGGCAAGGGGCGCGGGGGTGGTGGAGGCGGCGGCAACAGCCGCTTCGGCTGGTACGCGAGCATGCTGCAATCGCAGATCGACGCGGGACTCCAGGCGAATGAAAAATCTCGCGATGCCGCGTTCCGCACCGTCGCCAGGGTGTGGCTCGACAATTCCGGCCGGGTCAGTCGCGTGCAGTTGTCGCCATCGACGGGCGACAATGCGCTCGACGTGGCCATCCGGGACCAGGTGGTGGGCGGCCTGCGCGCACGCGAGCCGCCGCCGAAGGACATGCCGATGCCGATGATCATCCGCCTCACGGGCCAGAACCGGGGGTGAGTGCGGTGAGACGAGTGACTGTGAGTGAGTTGAGAGCAGCAGAGGTGATGTCATGTGGCGTGAAATGAAGACGCGAGAACTGGCAGCGACGGCAGCGGTGCTGCTTGCGCTCGCAGTCCCCGCCGCGGCGCAGGACGACGGGATGCCGCAGGGCAAGCGTCCGACCGTCTCGCGCGACGCGCCGCCTTCATCGAACGCGACGGTCAACCTGATCAATCTGCTCGTGAAGCAGGGAACGCTGAGCGAGGAGCAGGCCGCAGTCCTCGTCAAGCAGGCCGACGACGAAGCCTATGTCGCCCGCCAGGCGACGCGCGATGCCGCGGCCAAGGCGGAAGGCGCGGAGAAGAAGGCGACCGGCGCCGCCGATGCGACGTCGCCGCCCGGCACCAAGCGCGTCACCTACGTGCCCGAGATCGTCAAGAAGCAGCTCCGCGAGGAGATCAGGGCCGAGGTGATGGACCGCGCCCATAAGGAGGGCTGGGCGTCGCCGGGCTTGTATCCGGAGTGGGCGCAGCGGATCCGGTTCTACGGCGACATCCGCGCGCGGTATGAGGGAGATTATTTCCCGGCTGGGAGCGGTCCCCTTCAGAACTACAACGCCATCAATACCGGCAACCCGTTCCTCGAGGAAAACACCAACGCGCCGCTCAATCCCTACTTTCCACCGAGCTATAACACCACCCAGGACCGCAACCGCTTCCGCTTCCGTGCTCGATTGGGAGCCGACGTCGACTTGTTCGACGGGTTCAGCGCAGGCTTGAGGATCGCGACCGGCGAGAGCAGTTCGCCTGTTTCGACAAATCAAACGTTCGGTGGAAACGGCGGTAACTTCTCGAAGTACGCAGTCTGGCTCGATCGCGCCTTCATCAAGTATCAGCCGATGCAAGACTTCGTCGCGTCCGTCGGCCGCTTCGACAACCCGTTCTGGTCGCCAACCGATCTCGTCTGGTACAAGGATATCGGCTTCGACGGCTTTGCAATTCAGGCCAAGCAGGAGGTGGCGGAGGGCTTCACGCCGTTCTTCGTTGGCGGCGCGTTTCCGGTGTTCAACACCGATCTGAACGCGGGACTTAATACGATAGACCTTTCCGGTCCGATCAAGTCGGCCAGCCGTGACAAATGGCTGTTCGGTGCCCAGGGTGGGCTCGGTGCGAGATTCGATCCCGAAACCAACCTGACGCTGGCGGTCGCCTATTATGATTTCACCAACGTTCGAGGACGCCTGTCGAGCCCGTGCATCGTTTATGCCGCGAGCGATGCGTGCGATACCGACTTGCTTCGGCCGCCCTTCGCGCAGAAGGGCAACACCTATATGCAGCTGCGCAATATCCCCGTCATTCTGCCGCTTAACGCCAAGGACACAGGGACTCTGAACTATCAGTATTATGGCCTTGCGAGCGACTTCCGGCCGATCGTTGCGAGCGCTCAGCTCGATTTCGCTCAGTTCAATCCGATCCACGTCATCCTCGACGCAGAATACATCTGGAACACCGCCTTCGATCGCGCAGCAGTCGCCTCCGTCGCCGTGAACAATAAGGGCTCAACGACAGACGGCAGCGCGAGCGTGTACAACGGCGGCAACCAGGGTTGGCTTGCGCGCATGACCGTGGGCAACAAGGAGATCAAGCATCTCTGGGACTGGAACGCGCATGTCGGCTACAAATACCTCGAGTCCGACGCGATGGTGGATGCGTTCGTCGATTCCGACTTCGGCCTCGGTGGCACCAATCTCAAGGGCTATTTCATCGGCGGCAATGTCGGCCTCGGCGAGAACATCTGGGGATCGGTGCGCTGGATGAGCGCGAACAACATCGCCGGCCTGCCGTATAAGGTCGACATCGTCCAGCTCGATCTCAACGCGAGGTTCTGATCATGCGGCTGTTGCGTTTGTCGTCAATTGCCGCACTGGCGCTGATTGTCTCGCCAGTGGCGCACGCCGACCAGGAAAGCGATCGCTTGCGCGAGGCGTTGCGCAGCGCCACCGCGCAGGCGCGCGCCGCCGAAGACCAGCGCGCTGCGGTTCAGGCCAAGCTGACCGTTGCCGAGCAGGAGCGCGACCGCCTGCGTAAGCAGATCGAGGGCTATCGCGCCCAGGTCAAGGAGGCCGAGCAGTCGCAGCGTCAGGCGGTGAAGGACTACAACGAGCGGATCGCCGAGCGCGACGATTCACTAGAAAAATGGAAGGCCGCCTATGGTGAGGCGGCGAGCGTTGCGCGGACCAAGGACGCGGAGCGCTCCAAGTTCGAGGGTGAGGCGACGACGTGGAAGGCGAGCGCGAAAGCCTGCGAGGCCAAGAATGTCCGTCTCGTCAGGATCGCCGACGATACCGTCAAGCAATATGAGAAGATGGATCCGCTGGAGAAGGTGATCCACCACGATCCCGTGATCGGGTTCAAGCGGGTCGAGCATCAGAACGCCGCCCAGGATCTTCGCGATCAGATCATCGAACAGAAGGCCAAGCCATGACCCGGAACGTTTTCAAGCTCGTGCTGCTAGCCGGTGCGCTCCACGCCGCGGCGTCATCGCCGGCACTTGCGCAGACGCGCAATCCGCCCCAGCCCGCAGCCCCGCGCGCAACGCCTGCGCCGGCCACTCCGGCGGCGGCCCAGCCAGCTCCTGCGGCACAGGACAATGCGGCCGTGAAGGGCAGCGAGATCATCGCCCGCGTCGGCGACAGCGACGTCACCGCGGAAGAAGTGCGCGCGACCATCCAGCTTCTCGATGCCCGCCAGCAGGCTGCGATGGCGCGTGATCCGGCGCTGCTGAGCCAGACGGTGCGCGCGATCCTCGCCAACCGCCTGGTGCTCAAGGAGGCCGCGGCCAAGAAGTGGGACCAGCAGCCGGCCGTCGTGACGCAGCTGGCGCGTGCACGCGATACCTTGATTGTCGAAAGCTACCTGCAATCGGTCACGGCGCTCGGCGACAGCTATCCGGGCGAGGCCGACATCAAGAGCGTCTACGAGGCGAACGCCAGCGTGTTCCTCGTTCCCCGCCGCTTCCGCCTCGCCCAGATCGTGGTCAACCTCGCCAAGGACGCCGACAAGGCGGCTGAGGACACCGCGCGCAAAAAGCTCGATGACATCGTGCGGAAGATCAAGCAGCCCGGCGCGGAGTTCGGTCCGATCGCGAAGGCATCGTCCGACGATGCGGCAACCGCGGGGCGGGAAGGGGAGATCGGCTGGGTCGCCGAGCCCGACATGCGCAGCGAAATCCGTGGGCAGGTCACTGGCCTGCCGAAGTCGGGCATCGCCGATCCGATCCGGCTCGAGGACGGCTGGCACGTCCTGAAGCTGCTCGACACCGAGGCGTCGCATACGCGGCCGCTGGCGGACGTGCGAGAGGCTCTCGTGCAGCGGATGCGAGCCGAGCGCATCGAGGCCAACCGCCGCGCCTATGTGGCGGAGCTGCTGAAGCAGACCCCGCCCGTGGTTAACGAGATCGCGCTGTCCAGGCTGATCGAGCCCAAACCCGACGCCAAGCCGGACGCTGCGCCGTCGCGCTAGTCGAACAAATAGCCTGAAGCGCGATGGCAATTCAGCCTGATCTCATCGCGCTTGAGCACGCGGCGGATTGCAGATTCATGTCAATCGGATGACGAGGCGAAGGCGCCGTCATCCACGGATGATGCATTGGTTAATCGAAAGTAAAAGTATCATAATTATGGTACAATGTCCGTGGTATCCGGATCGCGAACCGACCCCGGGGGCGAATTGTGACCGATCTGACCAATGCGGGTGAGCCGATATCGGCGTTCGAGGGCCGATCGCGGGTCCGTCTGGCGCTCCCGTTCAGCTTCGTCGAACCCTTGTTCGCGGCCGTCGACGGCTCGATCATCGTCGCAGCGGGCGCGATCGGCGGCATCGCCTATCAGCGCGCGCTTGGTGGCACCGCCGACGGTTCCTTCTATGCCGGGCTCGGTTTGGTGGCGAGTTTCGCCCATGTCCTGGTCGCGCATTTCCTCGGTCTCTACCGGTTGAACCAGCTGCTGGACGACGAGCTCGACGGCGGACGGGTCCTGGCCGGCTGGTGTCTTGCTGCTCTCGTCCTCGCGGTCGTGCTGTTTCTGTTCAAATCCGGCGGCGACGCATCGCGTGGCTCGGTCGTCTGCCTCTTCGCGATCGGCGGCGCCGGCCTTCTCGTCGCGCGCTGGCTGGGCAAACGACGCCTTCGTTCGGCGCTTGTCGCCGGCACGATCCGCGGCCGGCGCGTGGTGGTGATCGGAACGCAAGGCGAGCTGGCCCAGTTCGGAAGGAGCGACCTGCTCGCCAGATTTGGCCTCCACGAGGTCGAGCGCATCGTTTTGTCGAGGAACGAAGCGCCAGAACTCTCTGCTCCGGGGAGGCACGAAGACGAGCTGATGAAGCGCATACGGGAGGCCGCTGCCGAGGAGATCGTGCTGGCGCTGTCCTGGTCCGGTCCCCGCGACATCGAGGCCTTGCTCGACCGGTTGCGCGTCATTCCGCTTCCGGTGCGCCTGTTGCCCGATCGCGCGGTGTCGACCGTGCTGCGCCACCAGACCTCGATGCCTCAACGGCTCTACATGGTGGAGGTGCAGCCGGCGCCGCTGTCGGTTCTCGATCGCCTGACGAAGCGGCTGCTCGACATCGTCGTGGCGGCGACGTCGCTGGTCGTGCTGTCTCCCGCACTGATCTTCGTCGCAGTCGCGATCAAGCTGGAGTCGAAGGGGCCGGTGATCTTCCGGCAGCGCCGCCATGGCTTCAACGGCAAGCCGTTCGTGATCTACAAGCTGCGCAGCATGAGCGTCCAGGAGGACGGCGGCACGGTCGTGCAGGCGACGAAGCAGGATCCGCGCGTGACCCGGGTCGGACGCCTGATCCGCCAGACCAGCATCGACGAACTGCCGCAACTCCTCAACGTGATCCAGGGCCATATGTCGATCGTCGGGCCGCGTCCGCACGCGCTGGTGCACGACTACGAGTACGGCAGCATGATCGCGAACTACGCGTTCCGCCATCACGTCAAGCCGGGAATTACCGGCTGGGCGCAGGTTCAAGGCTATCGCGGGGGCACGCCGCGGCTCGAGCTGATGGAACGGAGAGTTGCACTCGACTTATGGTATATTGATAATTGGAGCCTGATATTGGATATTCATATCATGCTGAAGACGGCATTCGAATTGATCCGGCCGCGCAACGCGTATTGACCGGAGCTTCCCGGCCGCAATCGGCCTCGAAGCGGTGTCGTCGCAAAAGTTAACATTGGTACATTTGGGAATGATCTGTTCGGCGGCGCGACCGGTTGGAGCACGGGACCGCACTTTATGATGTCCTCTCGCATCGGCGGACGCATGCGCTGACGGGCCTGCCGGCCGATAGCCGGTCCAGGATTTCTCGCCGGCCTATTGAAAACGTTCACGATTCGCGCTTACTAAGTCCGGACTGGCAAGATTCTGGCCGGAGAGGACCACGATGGTTGGCAAAAGGCATGCCTCGGAGGAGATTTCGGCCAAGCTGGCGCAAGCCAACGAACTTGCGGCCAAGGGAAAGACCCAGCGGGAAATATCGAAGGCGCTTGGCGTCAGCATCATGACCTACCACCGCTGGAAGAAGATGCCCGACTCGTCCGAACCAGTCGGTGGTCGGCGCGGCGAAGCCGATGGCCGGCCGCTCGGTTCGTCGGACGCCAGCAGTGTGGACACAATCAAGCGGTTAGAGCTCGAAAACGCGCAATTGCGACGTCTTGTGACCGACATGCTGCTGGAAAAGCTGAAATACGAAGAGGAACTTCGGGCGCGCCAGGGAACGCGCTTGCGACGCCCTGACAGCGGCTAGGGCCAGAACCGGCGTTTCGGGCCGCCCTATAATCCCTACTCGTCTAGCGCAAGACCTCAGACAGCTGGCGTACCGCGGCTGGATGGCTCGACACGTACGCCTCGTATGCGCGCCTCACGCCGTCCTCGAGTGAGGTCGTCGCGCGCCAGCCAAGCTTTGCGAGCCGGCTGACGTCGAGCAGCTTGCGCGGTGTGCCATCGGGACGCGAGGTGTCGAAGCTGATCTCGCCGCCGTAGCCGACGATGGCGGCCACGACCCGCGCGAACTCGCCGATGGTGATGTCCTCGCCGGTGCCGATGTTGACCAGCTCCGCGCTCGAATAGGTCTTCATCAGGTGCACGCAGGCATCCGCCATGTCGTCGACATAGAGGAACTCGCGCCGCGGCGTGCCGGTGCCCCACACGATGACGCTCTTTGCGCCTGCGACTTTTGCCTCATGGAAACGCCGGATCAGGGCGGCGACGACGTGGCTCAGCTCGGGGTGATAATTATCACCGGGCCCGTACAGATTGGTCGGCATCACGCTGATGAAGTCGCTGCCATACTGGCTGCGATAGGCCTCCGCCATCTTGATGCCGGCGACCTTGGCAATCGCGTAGGGCTCGTTGGTCGGCTCCAGCGGACCTGATAGCACCGAATCCTCGCGCAGGGGCTGCGGCGCCAGCTTCGGATAGATGCAGGACGAGCCCAGAAACATCAGCTTCTCGGCGCCGTTGAGATGCGCGGCCTGGATCACGTTCGCGGCAATCGCGATGTTGTCGTAGATGAACTCGGCACGCAGCGTGTCGTTGGCGACGATGCCGCCGACCTTGGCCGCGGCGAGGAAGATCACTTGCGGCCGCGCTTTCGCGAACCAGTCGAACACGGCGGCCTGGTTGCAGAGATCGACCTCGCGCCGGTCGACCGTGACGAGTTGCACGTCCTCCCGCGCCAGCCGGCGCAGCAGCGCGGCTCCGACCATGCCGCGATGGCCGGCGACATAGACGCTTTTACCCCTCAGCTCAAACGGTGCGTTTGCCACTGGCCGCATCCCGTTTTGCCTCCGCCAGGTCGCTCGTCATCATCTCCTCGACGAGCTGGGCAAAGCTGCGCTTCGGCGTCCAGCCGAGCACCTCGCGCGCCTTGCTGGCGTCGCCGACGAGGAGATCGACCTCGGTCGGACGGAAATAGGTCGGATCGATCTTCACCACCGTCCTGCCGCTCGTCTCGTCGACGCCGGTCTCCTCGACGCCCTTGCCGCGCCATGCGATGCGGCGGCCGACATGCGCAAAGGACAGCTCGACCATCTCGCGCACCGAGCGCATCTCGCCGGTGGCGAGCACGAAGTCATCGGGCTTGTCGGCCTGCAGGATCCTGTGCATGCCCTCGACATAGTCCCTGGCATGACCCCAGTCGCGCTTGGCTTCGAGATTGCCGAGATAGAGCGTCTGTTCCAGCCCGACCTCGATACGCGCGACGCCACGGGTGATCTTGCGGGTCACGAAGGTCTCACCGCGGATCGGGCTCTCATGGTTGAACAGGATGCCGTTCGACGCGAACATGCCGTAGGCTTCGCGGTAGTTCACCGTGATCCAGTAGCCGTAGAGTTTTGCAACGCCGTAGGGCGAGCGCGGATAGAACGGCGTCGTCTCCTTCTGCGGGATCTCCTGCACCAGGCCGTAGAGCTCGGAGGTCGAGGCCTGGTAGAACCGCGTCTCCTTCTCCATGCCGAGGATGCGGATCGCTTCCAGGAGGCGCAGCACGCCGATGGCGTCGGCGTTGGCGGTGTATTCCGGGCTCTCGAAGCTGACGGCGACGTGGCTTTGAGCTGCGAGATTGTAGATCTCGGTCGGCCGGATCTGCTGCACCAGGCGGATCAGATTGGTCGAATCCGTCATGTCGCCGTAATGCATCAGGAACGGCACGTTGCCGACATGCGGGTCCTGATAGAGGTGATCGACGCGCGCGGTGTTGAACGAGGACGAGCGCCGCTTGACGCCGTGCACGACATAGCCGAGCGACAGCAAATATTCGGCGAGATAGGCGCCGTCCTGACCGGTCACGCCGGTGATGAGAGCGATCCGCTTGCTCATCCTAGGGCTCGTCCCGCCGCAGCGGTGATCCGGCGCGGCGCCCTCTCAGCATCAATTCAACGGCACCTCTAGCTGCCACTTCTGTAGTATCCATTCTGATAAACACCCGGCTGCTCAAATTTTTCGAGAACCCTCAGATCGGCCTTGTTCAGCACCACACCAAGCAGGCGATCGTGAAGGTCCGGCTCGGCTAGCAGATGGCGCCGCACCGCCTTGATCCTGGTGCTTCCCCATTCTACCACGAACACGAAGGAGTCGATCACCGGGACGATCGCACGCACGTCGACGACAGGTGCGATCGGCGGAAGGTCGACGATAACATAATCATAGCTTTCGCGCAGTCGATCAAGCAGGGTTCGAAATCCCTGCGAGGCCAGCACCTCGTCGGAATGGACCGGAGCTTCGGTCAGCAGCAGAGGCAGCAGCGCCAGTCCCGTGGCGGCGTCTCGGCCCGTGGCCTGTGCGAGATCGATCTTGCCGCTCAGCACCTCCAGCCATCCGGCTGACGGCCGTGGCGTGAGCGAGCGGGCAAGCGTAGGATTGCGCAGGTCCGCGTCGATCAGGATCACGCGCCGACCGGCATCGGCCAACAGCGACGCAAGGTTCGCGGCAACAGTGGACTTGCCTTCACCCGCGACGGTCGAGGTGATGCCGATCAGCCTGTTCTCCCGGATGGTGGATTCCAGCCACGCTCTCATCTTGATTGCGCGAAACGCTTCGGTGAAGACCGAGATCGGATCGTCGACTGCGCGTCGTTTCAACGGATCGATGAATGCGTAATGGGGTGTATCCGCCGCCACGTTCTCCACGGTTTGCGGTGGCGGACCCAGTCGACCGGCCTCTGCATCGAAGCCGGTCGTGATCGATCGCGGAGGTGAGGATGCACGAGGTGCTTGTCCAGCCGCGAGCGGAATCACCGAAAGACAACGGACGCCCAATTCCTGTTCGGCCTGCGATCCCGTGCGGAAGACCCCGTCGACCGCCTCGCGCCAGGCTGCAATTCCAAAGCTCGCCATCAGCCCCATCGTGAGCGCGATGGCAAGAACGAATGACGCCACCGGCTTGCTCTTCTTCTTCGGCGCGACGGCTGGACTGATCACGCGTGCATCGGTGATCGGAAACGACTGCTGCTGTATCGCCTCCATATAACGCCGCAGGAAAGTGTCGTAGAGCGTGTGATATACCTTGGCCGAGCTTTCGAGCTCGGCCAATCCAAGCCGATCGCGGTTGGTGAGCTGGCCCTCGGATACCAGGCTGGCCAGCGACCGCTCCAAACTTTCTTCGCGCGTCTTGGCGATCTCGTAATCGCTCTTGTAGCTGCCAGCGATCCGTCCGAGCTCCCCGCGGATGTTTCGGCGCGTTTCCTCCATCTGGTCGCGCAGGTTGATCGCGGCCGTATGATCCGCACCATATCTCGTCGAGATGTTGGCCTCGCGCGCAGACAGGTCGACATACTGATTGCGAAGCCGCGTAATGACCTCGTTTTTCAGGATATCTGCGACGGCGCCCTCGCTAACGTCCATTTTCCGGACTTGCTCGATCCGGTCGAGCCGGGCCTTGGCCTCGCTGGTGGCGCCGCGCGCGGCGGCGAGCTGGCTGTTCAGTTCGAACAGCTGTTGTTCGCCGATGAGCCGGCTCGCGCTGCCGGCCGATACGTTCGGTCCGCCGAGGTCGACAATGTTGTTCTTTTCCTTGAACTCCAGGACGGCGCGATCGGCTGTCGCCGCCTTCGACTTCAGCTCGTTGATCCGGTCCTGCAGCCAGGCGCCTGCGCGGGTGACTGTCTGGTATTTTGCGCCGAGCTGGTCGTCGATATAGGCGTCCGCGATCGCGTTGGTGACCTTGGCCGCGGTCTCGGGGCTACGCGACGTGTATGAGATGTTCAGCGCATAAGTCTTGTCGCCGCGCGTGATGGAGCGGTGGGCCAGAAACTCATCGAGCGCCCTCTGCTCACGTTCTTCCACCGTGTTTGAGGTGACGTTCGGACGCGAGAACAGGCTCCAGCCGCCGGCGAATTCCGGATCGTCGGCGAGCTTGAGGCTCCTTACAACGTCGAGTCCCAGCTTGCGCGACGCGAGAATTTCGACCTGGGAGCCCACCTGAAGCGTGTCGAGCGGAATATCCCCCTGCGGCTGCAACTGGTTCTGCAGGACCCGCAGCGTGCTGCTGTCGATCAAAAGCGTAGCGGTCGCGGTGTATTGCGAGGGAGTGACCAGCAGATAGAGCAGGCCGATGGCTATGGCCACGGCGGGCACGATGAGAATGACCCGATACTGTCGCCGGGCCAGTCCGGACAGTTGGTCGATCAAGGCCGACATCGAGGACGAAGCTTCTTCCCGCCCACCGCTATAGTTGACGCGGGTTCTGTGCAACGGCATGTCCATCGTCGATCACATCCTCGGTGGGCGGGCGGTTGCTCGGAGCAAAAAGGCGCTACCACGACCGCAGCGAAACTCCACCTGACCGGGGCATCTCACCCTGTCTGGTCCCAAGGGCAGCGGGAGAGGCATTGATCGTCGCATAACTCTACCCAGCTAGGAGTATCTCGACTCATGGTCTTGCCATGACCGAGCCCGGCCCGCCGAGTTGTGACGCCAGCCCCCGTAACGTTGATGGCTTTCTCTAGCGAACAAATAATACACATTTGCAACAGTTTGATATGAACTGATGTAGGTGCGTCGTTCGATATGTTATGTGTTATCGCGGCGAGCGACGCCGGATGTCACGCGCCGTCGTTTCGCGTCGGCATGTCGAGGAAATGGCGCATCGGCCGGGGCGGGTACCGTTCCGTGATCTCGCAAGGTTCAGTGGCTTGCGGTCCATGCCTCGCGTCTTGCCGGGCTGCGTCTCGACGCGCGGAACGACGCTATCGCACTTCAGGGTGACCTTGTATTCGCGGGCATGGTTGGACGCGCCGCTCAACGTCGGTACGTCCGCGGCGGTGCTATCGCGTTCACCGGTCCTGGCGAACGCCATTTGCGCGCCGTTTACCGTCAAGGTCAGTGAAGCGGAAGGCCACACCCGATCGCCGCTCCCGCCCATGACCGGATCGCCCCGCCGTCCGCATGAACGCTAGCTTGCAGGGATTTAACTTGGTTCCAATTGAGTGCCACTTTAACGTTCCATTCGGCTGACCAGATGCCTCGGAAGAGAGTTGCGCCAACTTGCCGCTTTTTCGCCAGAGACGGCCGGGAACCAGGCGGCATAAGATGCGTAACTGCTTGAAACAAAAAGAGAATATGAGAAGTTGCGATGACCGGTGATAGCACGCGCAGCGCTCTGATTGGGTACCGGATCCGTGACGGCATTCGGTAAACTCGTCCGCACCACGGCATTCCGGCTGACGCTGGTCTACCTGTTCCTGTTTGCGATTTTCGCGGCCTCGCTGCTCGGCTATTTCGCCTGGAATACGCGGCGGCTGATCACCGAGGAAATCACGCAGACGGTCAATGCCGAGACCTCGGAGATCAACGAGATCTACGGCCGTCGCGGCCTGCGCGGCCTCGTGCTCGCGATCGAGTACCGGGCGCTGCGGCCGGGCGCCAACCTCTATCTCGTGACCACGCCGACCGGGCAGGCGATCGCCGGCAATGTCGGCTCGCTGGCGCCGGGCGTAATGGCGACGCGCGGCTGGTCGGAGACGGCCTACAAGCGGATCGAGGACGCCGACGAGCGCGACCATCGCGCGCTGGTGCGCGTCACCGAGCTCGAAAACGGTTTCCGCCTCCTGATCGGCCGCGACCTCGACGAGCGGCGGCGCCTGTTCGGGATCGTCGCCAAGGCCGCGCAATGGTCGATCCTGATCGTGGTCGTGCTGGGCCTCGGCGGCGGCATCTTCGTCGCGCGCCGCGTGCTCACGCGCATCGATGCGATGACCGGCACCGCGCAGCGCATCATGACCGGCGATCTCAGCGGGCGCCTGCCGGTGGGGCGCAGCGGCGACGAGCTCGATCGTCTTGCGGAAAACCTCAATGCGATGCTGGAGCGGATCGAGGCGCTGATGGCGGGGCTGAAGGAAGTCTCCGACAACATCGCCCACGACCTCAAGACGCCACTGACGCGTCTGCGCAACCGCGCCGAGGAGGCGCTGGCGAAATCGGGCAGCGAGACCGATTACCGAGCGGCGCTGGAGCGGACCATCGAAGAATCCGACGGCTTGATCCGCACCTTCAATGCGCTCTTGATGATCGCGCGCGCCGAGTCCGGCCAGGCGCGCGGCAACATGGATGATTTCGACGCCGCCGAAGTCGCGGGCGGCATCCACGAGCTCTACGAGCCGCTGGCCGAGGACGATGGCATGACCTTGAAGGTCAAGGCCGAGCCGACGCCGGTTCACGCCAACCGCGAATTGATCAGCCAGGCGCTCGCCAACCTGGTCGAGAACGCGATCAAGTACGGCAAGCCGGTCGCGCAGACCGGTGGAACCGTGGTCAGCATGGACTCCAGGCAGATCATCATCGAGGCGAAGCGCGAGGGCGACCAGGTGCTGCTCAGCGTCACCGATCGCGGCCCTGGTATCCCCGAAGCCGACCGCAAGCATGTCGTCGAGCGATTCGTGCGGCTTGAAGCCAGCCGCACGCTGCCGGGCTCCGGCCTCGGTCTCAGCCTTGCCGCCGCGGTTGCGACATTGCATGGCGGAGAATTGCGGCTGGGTGATGCCCAGCCCGGCCTCGTCGCCACGCTGGTGCTTCCGGCGCGCGCCGGCGACAGGGTTGCTCCGCCAATGCAGGATGTGCCACAGAAGGTGGCATGAACCACTCCGCGCCGGGAAACGCGGACAAGCATGGAGAGGGCCTGGCCGCGCGCTTCGCGGAAGCTCCCCATATTGCCGCTTCCACAACTGATGAACGACGTCTTGAAAACTGGCTGGCCGAGCTTGAGCCGGTTCAATTAGCCCGTCTTGGCGTGTTGCTGGCTCATCCCTTCGCGCGGGATATTCTGGCCGGCATCGCAGAATTCTCGCCCTATTTGTTCGATCTGGTGCGCACTGACCCGCTGCGGCTGATCCGGTTGCTGGAATGCGATCCGGATGCGCATCTCGCCCTGCTGATCGCAGAGGCGAGGGACGCGGTGCTCGCGGCAGGCGACGAAGCCGAGGTGATGCGGCTGCTTCGCAGGATGAAGGCCGAAGCGGCGCTTCTCACTGCGCTGTGCGATATCGGCGGCGTCTGGCCGGTGATGCGGGTGACGGCGGCGCTGACCGATGTCGCGGTATCCTCGGTGCAGGCGGCGCTCCAGTACCAGCTGCGGCAGGAAGCCGCACGTGGAAAGATCCTGCCGCCCAATCCCGAAGCTCCGGAAGAGGGCTGCGGCCTGATCGTGCTCGCGATGGGCAAGATGGGGGCGGGCGAGCTGAACTATTCCAGCGACATCGACCTCATCGTGTTCTTCGATCCCGATGCCACGACGCTCGCGCCCGACATCGAGCCGCAGCCGTTCTTCGTGCGGGTGACGCAGGGCGTGGCGCGCATTCTCCAGCAGCGTACCTATGACGGCTACGTCTTCCGCGTCGACCTGCGCCTGCGTCCCGATCCGTCCTCGACGCAAGTGGCGATTTCGCGCGACGCCGCGCTGAACTATTACGAGCGGGAAGGGCGCACCTGGGAGCGTGCTGCGATGATCAAGGCGCGTGCCTGCGCCGGCGATGCCAAAGCGGGCGAGGCGCTGCTCGCCGAAATCGGGCCCTTCGTCTGGCGCAAGCATCTCGACTTCGCCGCGCTTGCCGACGTCCACGACATGAAGCGGCAGATGCAGACCTATCGCGGCCAGAGCGAGATCGCGGTCGAGGGGCACAACGTCAAGGTCGGCCGCGGCGGCATTCGCGAGATCGAATTTTTCGCGCAAACGCAGCAGCTGATCGCCGGCGGTCGCCATCCGGAGTTGCGGGTGCGGCCGACGCTCGCCGCGCTCGATATTCTCGCCACCAGCAACTGGATCACCTTTGCCGCGCGTGACGAGCTGACCATTGCGTATGAATTCCTGCGCCGTGTCGAGCACCGCCTCCAGATGATCGCCGACGAGCAGACCCATGCGTTGCCCGACGACAAGGAGGCGGTCGAGCGCTTTGCGCGCTTCTTTGGCTATCCGGATCGCGAAGCCTTTGCGCGCGACCTGTTGCGGCAGCTCCAGATCGTGCAGGGACATTACGAAAAGCTGTTCGAGGGCGATGACCCGACCGGCACGGCAAAGCTGCCGGCGCTCGACTACAGCGCAGGTCCTGACGATCCGCGCCTGCTGCAATATTTGACGACGCTCGGCTTCAAGAAGCCGGCCGCGCTCGCGCAGACCATACGCGACTGGATCACAGGCGACTACCGCGTGTTCCGCAACGACCAGACGCGAAGCGCTTTCGTCGAATTCGTGCCGGCCCTGATCGACGGCCTCGCGCGGGCCGAGGAGCCGGATCGCGCCGTCGTGGCGTTCGATCAGTTCCTCCAGGCACTCCAGCTTGGCGGGCGGCTGATCACGCTGCTCGGCCAGAACCGCGATCTCGTCGCGCTCGTGGCGCTGGTGCTCGGCGCGGCGCCGCGGCTCGGCGAGATGCTGGCGCGGAAGCCGCAGCTCATGGACGGCCTGATCGATCCCAGATTCTTCGGCGCGATGCCGGACAAGCAGGAATTGTCGGCGCGATTGGCCGCGACGGTGCGCGACGCCGACTCCTATGAGGAATTTCTCGACCGTCTCCGCTTGTTCGGGCAGGAGAGCCTGTTCCTGATCGGCACGCGCATTCTCTCCGGTACTGTCTCGGCGCAGCAGGCCAGCACGGCTTTCGCCGATGTCGCCGAAGGCATCGTCCACACCGTGCACGATCTTGTCGCCGAACGCTTCGCCGCCCAACACGGACGTATCAAGGATCAGGAGACCGCGATCATCGCGATGGGCCGGCTCGGCAGCCGCGAGATGACGGCATCGTCCGATCTCGACCTGATCCTGCTGTACGATTTCGACAGCGACAATCCGGACTCCGACGGGGCCAAATCGCTTCAGGGCGCCCACTACTTCGCGCGCTTCACCCAGCGCCTGATCAGTGCCTTCACCACACGCACCAATTACGGTGTGCTGTACGAGATCGACATGCGGCTGCGCCCGTCGGGACGCGCCGGTCCGGTGGCGTCGAGCCTCGTCTCATTCGCGGACTACCAGGCCAACGAGGCCTGGACCTGGGAGCACATGGCCCTGACCCGCGCCCGCGTGGTATCGGCCTCGGATGAATTCCGTGAGCGGATCGAGCGTATCATCCGCGATGTCCTGACCCGCCGCCGCGATCGGGCGACCATTGCCAACGACGTCGCCGACATGCGGCGCGCCATCGCGCAGGAGAAGGGCGAAAGCGACCATTGGGATCTCAAATACGCTGCAGGCGGCATGGTCGATATCGACTTCATCGCGCAATATCTCCAGCTCGTGCACGCCCATGACAAGCCTGAAATTCTCGACGTCAGCACCCTTCAGGTTCTGGACAACGCCGCCAAGCTCAACGTGCTCCCGCAATCGGAGGCGGAGATCCTTCGCGCGGCGGCGCGGCTCTATCACGACCTGACGCAGATCCTGCGGCTCTGCGTCAGCGACGGCTTCAAGCCCGAGACCGCCGGCACCGACCTTCAGCGCGTGATGGCGCGCGCCGGCGATGCGCCCGACTTCTCGTCGCTGGAGGCGCGCGTGAAGGAAACGCAGAGCGAGGTGAGGCGCGTATTTACGGCGCTGCTGGAAGGGACGTTGTCTGCTTCAGCGAGGTGAGAGCCTCGCGCACGTTCGGCTCCAGGCCTGCGCCGCCCGCGTCGAGATGGGCGAAGATCGCGCGCTTCATCCGGGGATCCCAGAACTTCTTGATGTGGTCGGCGATCCCCGGCACGGCCTTGTCGTGGCCCTGGCTCTTGAAGAAGGTACCGATCTGGTTGGCCATGTAGACGAGGCGGTCAGGCGACGACATCGATAATCTCCTGAGCACGATGAGCCGTAACGCGACTCTGGTGCGTGAATACTTCAAACCCATCGCTGCGGGCAATCGCGATCAACGTGATGCCGGCGGCCTCCGCGGTGCGAACCGCGAGCGCGGTGGGCGCCGAGACGGCGACCAGCACCGGGGCGCCGATTGCGGCCGTCTTCTGCACCATCTCGACCGAGACACGGCTCGTCAGCAGCACCATGCCCACGCTAGCGTCCGTCCGGCTGCGCGCCAGCGAACCTGCGAGCTTGTCTAGCGCGTTATGGCGGCCGACGTCCTCGCGCAGGGCCACAATGCCATTCGATGGCGACCAGAAGGCCGCGGCGTGGACCGCGCGCGTCTGCATGTTGATCGATTGCAGGGGCGCGATCGCCTGCATCGCCGTCATGATCTGTTGCGGCGTGAAGCTGGACCCTGGTGGGACGACGGCCGCAGGCCGCACGGCCTCGGCGATCGAATCGATGCCGCAAATGCCGCAGCCGGTCGGGCCGGCAATGTGCCGCCGCCGCTCGCTGATGCGCGCGGCATCTTCCGACGCCAGCCACATGCGCAGCTCGATGCCGTCGTCGAGGCGGACCACCTCGAGTGACTTGACGTCATCGACCGACTTGATGATGCCTTCGTCCAGGCTGAAGCCGACCGCAAAATCCTCGAGATTCTGCGGCGTCCCCATCATGACGGCATAGCTGCCGCCATTATAGGTCAGCGCCAGCGGCGTCTCCTCCGGGATCAGGCGCGCGCCTTCGGACGCGACTCCGTCGCGCCAGATCTCGCGGTCTATGGCCTGGACCGGCACGTGCATGCCGTTACTCCGCGGCCTCGGCCGGCGCGATGCGGCGGGAGTGCTGCGCCTGCGCGTCGTAGGCCTTCTGCCAGTCGGACGGGCCGTTCGACGGCGAGATCTGCACCGCCGTGACCTTGTATTCGGGGCAGTTGGTGGCCCAATCCGAATAGTCGGTGGTGATGACGTTGGCCTGCGTGTCCGGGTGATGGAAGGTGGTGTAGACGACGCCCGGTGAGACGCGGTCGGTGATCTCCGCGCGCAGCGTGGTTTCGCCCGCACGGCTCGCGAGCCGCACCCAGTCGCCGTCGCGCACACCGCGCTGCTCGGCGTCGTGCGGATGAATCTCGAGCCGGTCCTCGGCATGCCAGACCACGTTCTCGGTGCGCCTTGTCTGCGCCCCGACATTGTACTGGCTGAGGATGCGGCCCGTGGTGAGCAGCAGCGGGAAGCGGGGGCCGGTGCGCTCGTCGGTCGCGACATATTCGGTGACGATGAACTTGCCCTTGCCGCGGACGAAGCCGCCGATATGCATCACCGGCGTGCCCTCCGGCGCCTTCTCGTTGCAGGGCCATTGCACCGAGCCGAGTTCGTCGAGCTTGGCGTAGGAGACGCCGGTAAACGTCGGCGTCAGTGCCGCGATCTCGTCCATGATCTCGGACGGATGGCTGTAGTTCATCTCGAAGCCCATGGCTTTGGCGAGGGCGATGGTGACCTCCCAGTCGGCCATGCCGTTCTTCGGCGTCATCACCTTGCGGACGCGCTGGATGCGGCGCTCGGCATTGGTGAAGGTACCGTCCTTTTCGAGGAAGCTCGAGCCGGGCAGGAAGACATGGGCGTAGTTTGCAGTCTCGTTCAGGAAGAGGTCGTGAACGATGACGCATTCCATCGACGACAGCGCCGCCACCACGTGCTTGGTGTTGGGATCGGACTGGAGGATGTCCTCGCCCTGCACGTAGATGCCCATGAACGTGCCTTCGATTGCGGCATCGAACATGTTGGGAATGCGCAGGCCCGGCTCCGGGTTGAGCTTGACGTTCCACAACGCTTCGAACTGGTCGCGCACGGCGTCGCCCGAGATGTGGCGATAACCGGGCAGCTCGTGCGGGAACGAGCCCATGTCGCAGGAACCCTGCACGTTGTTCTGGCCGCGCAGCGGGTTCACGCCGACGCCGGGGCGGCCGATATTGCCGGTCGCCATCGCGAGGTTGGCGATCGCGATCACGGTGGTCGAACCCTGGCTGTGCTCGGTGACGCCGAGGCCGTAATAGATCGCGCCATTGCCGCCGGTGGCGTAGATGCGCGCGGCTTCACGCAACACCTGCGGATCGACGCCGGTGAGGATCGCGGTGGCTTCCGGGCTGTGTTTCGGCTGGGCGACGAAGGCGGCCCATTCCTCGAACTCGACCCAGTCGCAGCGCTCGCGCACGAAGGCTTCGTTGGCGAGGCCCTCGGTGACGATGACATGCGCCAGCGCGGTCACGACGGCAACGTTGGTACCGGGCATCAGCGGCAGGTGTAGCGCCTTTACATGCGGTGATTCCACCATCTCGGTGCGGCGCGGATCGATCACGATCAGCTTGGCGCCCTGGCGCAGCCGCTTCTTCAGGCGCGAGGCGAACACCGGGTGAGCGGAGGCGGGATTTGCACCAATGATGACCGCGACGTCGGTGTCCTCGACCGAGTCGAAGTCCTGCGTGCCGGCCGACGTGCCGAAGGTCTGCGACAGGCCATAACCGGTCGGCGAATGGCAGACGCGGGCGCAGGTGTCGACATTGTTGTTGCCGAAGCCGCCGCGGATCAGCTTCTGCACCAGATAGGTTTCTTCGTTGGTGCAGCGGGACGAGGTGATGCCGCCGATGGCGTCACGGCCGTATTTCTTCTGGATGCCGCGCATCTTGGCAGCGGCAAACGAGAACGCCTCATCCCAGGACACTTCGCGCCAGGGATCCTCGATCCGCTCGCGGATCATCGGGTTGAGGATGCGCTCCTTGTGGTTGGTGTAGCCCCAGGCGAAGCGGCCCTTGACGCAGGAATGGCCGCGATTGGCCTTGCCGTCCTTGTACGGCACCATGCGCACGACTTCCTCGCCGCGCATCTCGGCCTTGAAGGCGCAGCCGACGCCGCAATAGGCGCAGGTGGTGACGACGGAGTGCTCGGGCTGGCCGATCTCGATCACCGACTTTTCCGTCAGCGTCGCGGTCGGGCAAGCCTGCACGCAGGCGCCGCAGGAGACGCATTCGGAGCCGAGGAAGCTCTCGCTCATGCCGGGCGAAACACGGCTGTCGAAGCCGCGGCCCGAGATGGTCAGTGCGAAGGTGCCTTGCACTTCCTCGCAGGCGCGGACGCAGCGCGAGCAGACGATGCACTTCGACGGATCGTAGGTGAAATAGGGGTTGGACTCGTCCTTCGGCATCCAGGCGGCGTTGACCTCGCCGTTGGACTTGCCAGGTGTCTTTGCGAAGACGTGGTTCTCGCCCTCATAGCCGTAGCGCACGTCGCGGAGGCCCACGGCGCCGGCCATGTCCTGCAATTCGCAATCGCCATTGGCGCCGCAGGTGAGACAGTCGAGCGGATGGTCGGAGATGTAGAGCTCCATCACGCCCTTGCGCAGCTTCTTCAGCCGTTCGCTCTGGGTGTGCACGACGAGGCCGTTCATGGCAGGCGTGGTGCAGGAGGCCGGCGTGCCGGCGCGGCCCTCGATCTCGACGACGCAGAGCCGGCAGGAGCCGAATGCATCGACCATGTCGGTCGCGCAGAGCTTTGGGATCTGGTGGCCTGCATCCATCGCGGCCCGCATGATCGAGGTACCCTCGGGCACCGTGACCTGGTTGCCGTCGATGGTCAGCGTCACCATCGTCGTCGATTTGGAGCGCGGTGTGCCGTAGTCGATTTCTTCGATCAGAGACATCGTCGTTCTCCTATTCCGCGGCCTGAAGCGTGGTCGGGGCCGGGATGAAATCTTCCCGGAAATGCTTCAATGCGCTGAGCACGGGGTAGGGCGTGAAGCCCCCGAGTGCGCAGAGCGAGCCGAATTTCATGGTGTTGCAGAGGTCTTCGACGAGTGCGAGATTTTCGCTCACGCGCTCGCCGCGGATGATCTTTTCGATGGTCTCGACGCCACGGGTCGAGCCGATCCGGCAGGGGGTGCACTTGCCGCAGGATTCGATGGCGCAGAATTCCATGGCGAAGCGCGCCTGCCTGCGCATGTCGACGCTGTCGTCGAACACGACGATGCCGCCATGGCCGATCAGGCCGTCGCGTGCGGCGAAGGCTTCGTAGTCGAACGGGGTGTCGAACAGTGCGCGCGGGAAATAGGCGCCGAGCGGGCCGCCGACCTGCACCGCGCGGACCGGGCGGCCCGTGAACGTGCCACCGCCGATGTCGTCGACGAGCTCGCCAAGCGTCACGCCGAAGGCGGTCTCGAACAGCCCGCCATGGCGGATGTTGCCGGCGAGCTGGATCGGCATCGTGCCGCGCGAGCGGCCCATGCCGAAATCGGCATAGGTCTTGGCGCCCTCGGCGAGAATGAAGGGGATCGCGGCGAATGACAGCACGTTGTTGATGACGGTCGGCTTGCCGAACAGGCCGTGATGCGCGGGCAGCGGAGGCTTGGCGCGCACCAGGCCACGGCGGCCTTCGAGGCTTTCCAGCAGCGAAGTCTCTTCGCCGCAAACGTAAGCGCCGGCGCCGACCCGCACTTCGAGATCGAAGCTGTAGGTGGAGCCGCCGATCTTGTCGCCGAGATAGCCGCCGCGCTTTGCTGCCTTGATGGCGGCATTCATCGCCTCGACCGCATGCGGATATTCGCTGCGGATGTAGATGTAGCCCTTGGTCGCGCCGACGGTGATGCCGGCGGTCGTCATGCCCTCGATCACCAGGAAGGGGTCGCCTTCCATGATCATGCGGTCGGCGAAGGTGCCGCTGTCGCCTTCGTCGGCGTTGCAGACGATGAATTTGCGGTCGGCCTTCGCTTGCGCGACGGTCTTCCACTTGATGCCGGTCGGGAAGCCCGCACCGCCGCGGCCACGCAGGCCGGATGCGGTGACCTCGGCGAGGATCGCATCCGAGCCGAGCGACAGCGCACGCTCGAGGCCTTTGTAGCCGCCATGGGTGCGGTAGTCGTCAAGCGAGCGCGGATCGATCACGCCGCAGCGGGCGAAGGTGAGGCGGGTCTGGCGCTTCAGCCAGGGGATCTCGTCGGTTGCGCCCAGCCGCAGCAGATGCGGCGTGTTGCTGGCGAGGGCGTCGAGCAGGGAGGGCACATCGGCCTCGGTGACCGGGCCGAACGCGATCCGGCCCTGCGGCGTCGCGACCTCGACCAGCGGCTCCAGCCAGTACATGCCGCGCGAGCCGGTCCTGACGATCTCGACTGCAACGCCGCGCTTGGCCGCATCCTGCTCCAGCGCCAGCGCAACCTCGTCGGCGCCAACCGCAATCGCACCCGCGTCGCGTGAGACGAATAGACGCATGCTCATCGCTGGGCCTCCGCAACGAGTGCATCGAGGCGCTTCTCATCGAGCCGGCCAATGAGGCGGCCGTCGAGCATGGCGGACGGTGCGGTCGCACACAGCCCGAGGCAGTAGATCGGCTCCAGCGTGACGCGATCATCGGCGGTGGTCTTGCCGAGGGGCACGCCAAGCTTCGCCTCGGCGCGCGCAGCGAGAGCATCGCCCCCCGCAGCCTGACAGGCTTCCGCGCGACAAAGCTTCAGGACATGACGCCCGGCCGGCTTGTGGCGGAAATCATGGTAGAAAGTGAACACGCCATGCACCTCGGCGCGCGACAGATTCAGCGCCTGCGCCACCATGGGGATCGCCGCCTCCGGCACGTAGCCGAACGCCTCCTGAAGGGCGTGCAGGATGACCAGCGTCGCGCCCTCTTGCTTCGCATGTTCGGCGATGATCTCGGCGCCGCGCGTCTCGTCCCAAGGCTCGTAAACCGCTGTCATTCTTTGTTCTCAGATTGAGCGTCCCTTGATCGCAAACTATTTGGAATCGTTCGAAGATCAATAAAGCTGTCTCATGCTGCGATTGCGAATTCCGATCGATTTGGAAGTGCAATCGGACGATACGGAAATGCAATTAATCGCGTTCCGCTTGCCGGTTTTTCCGTGTTGGTAATGACCTGCCGTGCTAGCTTGCATGCCACGATGGCATCCGAGGGGACGACCGGTTGATCGACAAGCTTGAACTGCTGCTGGCGCTGGCGAAGGAGCGGCATTTCGGACGCGCTGCAGAAGTCTGCGGCGTGACGCAACCGACGATGTCGACCGGGCTCAAGCAGCTCGAGGAGATCCTCGGCGTGATGCTGGTCCAGCGCGGCTCCCGCTTCCAGGGTTTTACCCCCGAGGGCGAGCGGGCGCTGGATTGGGCGCGGCGGATCGTGGGCGATGCCCGCGCCATGCGTGACGAGATCAACGGGCTGAAGCATCAGCTCTCCGGCGAGATCCGCATCGCGGCGATCCCGACCGTGCTCGGCATGGTCGCCCAGCTGACGACGCCGTTCCGCGCCAAGCATCCCGAGGTGCGCTTCCGCATCCAGTCGACGACCTCATCCGAGGTGCTGGGGCTGCTCGAAAATCTCGAGGTCGATGCGGGGCTGACCTATATCGAGAACGAGCCGATCGGCAAGGTGCGCACCATTCCGCTCTACAACGAGAGCTATCGCCTGCTGACCGCGCCGGACGGAATGTTCGGCGATCGCGAGACGGTGACGTGGAAGGAGGTCGGGCAGGTGCCGCTGTGCCTGCTGACGCCCGACATGCAGAACCGCCGCATCATCGACCGCGCGCTCCGCTCGGTCGGCGCGGAGGCGACGCCGACCCTGACCTCGAACTCGCTGCTCGTGCTGTTCACGCATGTGAAGACGGGCCGCTGGGCGAGCGTGATGCCGGCCAAGCTTGCCGAGACGCTCGGCCTGTCCGATACGGTGCGCTCGATCCCGATCACCGATCCTGATGTCAATTACAGCATCGGCATGGTGATCCCGCAGCGCGATCCGATGACGCCGCTGATCGCGGCGCTGGTCAACGTCGCGCGCGAAGTCGCGCCGTCACTGCAATTGTAGGGGCCAGAGCGGGAGGGCCCGAGCAAGCGCCTCGTCCTTCGAGATGCCCGCTCCGCGGGCTCCCCAGGATGAGGCTCCGTTGTATCGGTGTTCGTTGAAACAGCTGCCGCGTACTCCGCCCTCATCCTGAGGGCCCGCCGGAGGCGGGCGTCTCGAAGGATGGCCGCAGGCGAGCTTCCCGCCGTGCTCTAGGCCGCAGCCGACATCCCGGACGCCGCCTTGATCGCATCGCGCGGCAGGGTCACGCGGACGACGGTGCCCACCTCGATCTTCGAGCGCAGCCGCATCGAGCCGCCGTGGAGCTGCGCCAGCGAGCGCGCGATCGCAAGTCCAAGTCCGGAGCCGTGATAGGTCTTGGTGAGCTGGCTCTCGACCTGCTCGAACGGGCGGCCGAGCCGTGCCAGCGAATGCGGCGCGATCCCGATGCCGGTGTCGGCGATCAACAGCACGATCTTGTCGTCGAGCTGCCGGCTGCGCACCACGATGCGTCCGCCGTCGGGCGTGAACTTCACCGCATTGGAGAGCAGGTTGACGATGATCTGCTTGGTCGCGCGGCGGTCGGCAACGACCGAGATCGATTTCTCGATCCCGGCGTCGAGCGTCAGATGCTTGTCTTGTGCGCGGCCGGAGACGACACGGAGGGACTCCGCAAGCGTCTGTCCGAGGTCGAGCTCTTCCATGTCGAGCTTCATGCGGCCGGCTTCGATCTTGGACATGTCGAGGATGTCGTTGATGACTTCGAGCAGGTAATGGCCGCTGGTCAGGATGTCCTGGCAGTATTCCTGGTACTTCTCCGAGCCGAGCTCGCCGAACATGCCCGAGCCCATGATCTCGGAGAAGCCGATGATGGCGTTGAGCGGCGTGCGCAGCTCGTGGCTCATATTGGCGAGGAATTTCGACTTGGTCTGGTTGGCTTCCTCGGCGCGGGTCTTCTCGCGCTGATACTTCTCGGCGAGGTCGGCGAGCTCGTTGGTCTGGCGCTCCAGCGCCGCCTGGGAGCGCTTCAGGTCGATGACGGTGGCGCGCAGGCGCAGATCGTTGTCGACCAGCTTCTGCTCGTGCTCCTTGATGCGGGTGATGTCGGTGCCGACCGAGACGTAGCCGCCGTCCTTGGTGCGGCGCTCGCTGATGTGCAGCCAGCTGCCGTCGTCGAGTTGCGCCTCGAAGGTGCGCGCGCCTGGCCCCTGGCTGGCCGTCTCGTTGTGGCGGGTGCGCACCTCCGGCATCCGGCCGACCTCGAGCACGGTCTCGTAGGAGGTGCCGGGGATGACGGCGCTGTCGGGCAGCTTGTGCAGGCGCTGGAAGTGCGAGTTGCAGAGCACGAGGCGGTCGCTCGCATCCCACAGCACGAAGGCTTCCGGAATGGTCTCGATGGCGTCGCGCAGGCGGAGGTCGGCTTCGACGGTGCGTTCAGCGAGGCTCTTCTGCTCGGTGATGTCGACGGCGATCCCGATCAGGTGCACGCTGGAATCGGTCGCCCCGTGCGTCTTCTCGCAGCGGACGCGGAGCCAGATCCAGTGACCGTCGACGTGCTGCATGCGGAAGGTCTGGTCGATATGGTCGATCTTCCCGGAGATGAGCTGGTCGGCGATCTCGAACAGGTCGATGTCGTCGGACTTCACCAGCGCGTTGACCTCGCCGAAGGTGAGGAGCTCGTTACGGCCGTCGAGGCCGAGCATCGAAAACATCGACTGTGACCAGAAGATCCGGCCGCGCGACAAATCCCAATCCCACAGGCCGCAGCGGCCGCGGTTGAGCGCGGTGTCGATGCGGCCGCGCACGGCGTCGTTGATGAGGTCGCCCTCGCGGGCGCGGGTGGACTGCCAGTGGAAGGCGAAGCCGAGGATCAGGACCACGAAGCCGGTGGTCGCCGACAGCGTCACCGAGAGCGCGGCGTCCGAGCCCCAGATCGGCTCGTTGCGCTCCTGGATCACGGTGACGAGGCCCGGCAGCGACTTGATCTGCCGCGAGGTCACCATCGCGGCGTTGCCGTTCGGCAGCGTCATGTCGGAGACGTTGCTGTCGCGCGGCGGCGCCGCGACCAGTTGCGCCGTGGTGATGGCATCGAGCAGGCGGTCATTGCCTGAGGGGTCGCGGTCGATCGGAATGCGGGCGAGGATGCGGCGGTCGACGCCGGCCGAGGTGACGACGACGTGGCGGCCGGAGGCCGTGCCCCAGGACGGGATCAGATCGGGCAGCAGCGTCGGCAGGTTCTCGATGTTCTTGAGCCGCTCCTGCCGCGCGGAGGTCAGGCGATCGATCCGCTCAGCGAGCAGGTCGGCCAGCGCCGAGATGTCGTGGCGGAGCACCTGCCGCTTCTGGCGCGTCTGATCGACGACCTGCACGAACGCGCCGAGACAGATCGTGACCAGGAACGCGATGATCAGCGTCGGCACGGCGCGGCGCAGCGCCGGCTCCGCGATCAGGAGCCGATGGTAGGCAGGTTTCGCGATCGATTGCGCCAATCCCTTGATCGAATCGGATTGGACGCGCACGTTCGCGGCGTCTGCACGCGACATGCCTTCTGCCCCCTGGAAAACCTGCTTGCAACTTGAGTTCGGAAGCAGCCCCACATCGCTTCCGAATCAAGCCTGATTTGAATCCAGTTTTCGCAGGCTGTCGAGAGTCAACGAATCGTTAACGCGAATTTATTCTTATCCAACGCGCAGTTCGCGCGTTTTGCGTCCGCAAACTTACGTGCGCGGCGAGTCCGAAACGAGAACGTGTGACTCCCCGCACATTTCGCGTCACGCCCGCGGCGGCTCGGCGTGGCTGATCACGCGCTTCACGCCCGGGAACGCGCGGCGCAGCGCGCGCTCGATCGCGTCGACATGCTCGTGCACCTTGATCACGCTCATCGAGGGCGTGGCACGGCAGTGGAAATTGACGATCTCGCCGGCGTCGGTGTTGCGGACACGCACATTGTGGATGTCGTAGATCTCGCCGCCGGCGGCATATTCCGTCAGGGCGGAGGCGATGGCCCGCACCCGTTCCGGCACGGCATCGACCCCGAACGGCAGTTCCGGTTCCAATGGTTCGATATGGACGTCCACCTCGACGTCGGCGCCGAACTCCTCCTGGATGCTGCGCTCCAGCGTGTTGGCGATGTCATGGGCGGCGTCGAGCTGCATCCCGGCGTCGACCTCGAGGTCGATGCCGACGATCAGCTTGGCGCCTAGGTCGTGCACCGTGACGTGGTGGATGGCGAGGCCGGAATTGTGTGCGATGACCATGATCCGGTCGCGCACGGTCTCGTTGTCGCGCGCGACGGGGACGGCGGTGAAGGTAAGGTCGGCGTCGCCGAATGCCTTGTCGACCGCCGCCTGCGCCTTGCGCTTGATCTCCTCGACGCGGTCGATCGGATAGGTTCGCGGCACCTTCGCGATGGTGTCGATGAACATGGTCGCGCCCACCATGCGCAGCCGCAGCCGCTCGACGTCGATCACGCCGGGCACGCCAAGGATCGCGGCCGTGGCCTTCTCCTGCGCGCCCTCGGGGGCGCGATCGACCAGCGTCTGCACGGTCGAGCCGGCCATGCGCAGGCCGAGCAGGGCGATCATCACGGCGACGGCGGCGGCCGCCGCGGCGTCGCCCCACCAGAAGCCGAGGGCGGCCAGGATCAGGCCGATGATCACGGCGAACGAGCCGAGTACGTCGGAGGCGAAATGCAGCGCGTCCGCCGCGAGCGCCTGGCTGCGCGTCTCCCGCGCGGCACGATGCAGGGCGCGGGCACGCCACAAGTTCACGACGATGTCGATCACCAGCACCACGAACGGTACGGCCGAGATGGTCGGCGGCGGGGTTCCCTCGCGCAGGCGGCTGTAGGATTCGACCAGGATGCCCCCGGCCAGCACGTAGAGCAGGGCGGTGACACCGAGCGCGGAGATGCTCTCCAGCTTGCCGTGGCCGTAATGGTGCTCTTCGTCGGCCGGCTTGTCGGACACCCGCACCACCGCCCAGGTGATGATGGTCGCGACCAGGTCGATCGAGGAATGCAGGGCCTCGGAAATCAGTGCCAGCGAGCCGATCGCGATGCCGACCGCGAACTTGGCCGCCGCCATGCCGCCGCTGGCGAAGATCGAGATCGCGGCGACCGAGGTCTTGTTGTGCTGTGCGCTCATGGCCGGGGATTTAGCAGCCTAGGGCTGAACATCAAGCGACGATCCACAGCTGTAGTCGCGAGTGAGTTGCAGGAGCGAAACTATTGCGAATGCTTCCGAATTGAATGCTCGCTTATGCCACCGGCTCAGTCTCGTAGGGTGGGCAAAGGCGCGTAACGCCGTGCCCACCAACAAGTGTCTCCGGATCAACCGCTGTGGTGGGCACGCTCCGCTTTGCCCACCCTACGAGACCGGGCGCTCGTCGTCCGGCCAGGGATCACAGCGTCACGACGATCTTCCCCAGATGCTTGTTCGCCTCCATGTGCTCGAACGCCTTGTCGATGTCGGCGAAGGCATAGACCTTATCGATCGGCAGCTGCAGCTTGCGTGACTCGACCGCGCCCCAGATGTCCTTGCGGACCTCGTCGAAGATCTCGCGGACCTCCTCGATGGTGCGGGTGCGGAAGGTGACGCCGACATAGTCGATCCGGCGTGCGGCATGCAGGTCGAAATTGAAGTCGGCATGGGTGCCCCCGAGCCGGCCGACATTGACGATGCGGCCCTTGACCTTGGTGGCGGCGAGGTTCTGGCTCGCGACCTTGCCCGAGACCTGGTCGACGATGAGGTCGACGCCTTCGCCGTTCGTCGCCTTCAGCACCTCGTCCACCCATTTGGGGTCGGAAGAGTCGACGGCGAGGTCGGCGCCATACTCCCTAAGCCGGCCGCGGCGATAGGGATCGGTCGACGAGCCGATCACGAGCTTGGCACCCTTGAGCCGCGCGATCTGCATCGCCATCAGGCCGACGCCGGAGCTCGCCCCCTGGATCAGCACGGCTTGCCCGGGCTGAACGCCGCCAACGGTGACGACCGCATTGTGCATGGTCGCGAGCGCGACGGGCAGGGTGGCGGCTTCCTCGAAGTTCATGTTCGAGGGCGCGCGGAACAGCCGGCCGTGATCGGCCAGAGTGTATTCGGCGAACGCCGCGCCGCCCGAGCCCATGATGCGGTCGCCGACCTTCACGCCCTTGGCATCCGGTCCGAGCTCGGCGACCTCGCCGGCCCATTCCATGCCGAGCACGGTGCCGGCACCGCCGGCGGCGCCGTGGGCGTGGCCCTTGCGCATGCCGGTGTCGGCGCGGTTTAGCCCGCAGGCGCGGACGCGGACCAGCACCTGCGTGCCCTTAGGCTTTGGTTGAGCGACGTCGGAAATCTGAGCGCCGTCAGGGCCGTAGACATAAGCCTTCATGAATTACTCTCGCTTCTTGCAGTGATTATTCAGCGGCTTGTGCGCTCGGATGAGCGATCATGCCTTCGAGCCGGCTGCGAATGATGGCTTCGGCCTCGCGCACGATGCGGGAGATCAGCTCGGCGCAGCTCGGGATGTCCTGGATCAGGCCCTGCACCTGGCCCGCCGACCAGATGCCTTCGTCCGAATTGCCGGTCGCATAGACCATCTTACCACGGGCGCCCGCAACCAGCTCGCGGATGTCCTCGAACTTCGCGCCTTCCTTCTCCATGGCGACGACCTTGGTCGAGATGTCGTTTTTGGCAACGCGCGAGGTGTTGCGCATGGTGCGGAAGATCAGCTCGGTCTCGCGCTCGTCATTGGCGACGATCTTCTCCTTGATGAGCTGGTGGATCGGGCTTTCCTTGGTGGCCATGAAGCGGGTGCCCATGTTGATGCCCTCGGCGCCGAGCGCCAGGGCGGCGACGAGGCCGCGGGCATCGGCAAAGCCGCCCGAGGCGATCATCGGGATCTTGATCTTGTTGGCGGCGGCCGGGATCAGGATCAGGCCGGGGGTGTCGTCCTCGCCGGGGTGGCCGGCGCATTCGAACCCGTCGATCGAGATGGCGTCGACGCCCATGCGCTCGGCCGAGAGCGCGTGGCGGACGCTGGTGCATTTGTGCACGATCTTGACGCCATGCCTCCTGAACTCGTCGACATGCTCCTGCGGCTTGTTGCCGGCGGTCTCGACCACGGTGATGCCGGCCTCGATGATGGCGGCGCGGTATTCGGCGTAGGGCGGCGGCTTGATCGCGGGCAGGATGGTGAGGTTGACGCCAAAGGGCTTGTCGGTGAGGTCGCGGCAGCGCGCGATCTCCTTGGTCAGGTCTTCCGGGGTCGGCTGGGTCAGCGCCGTGATGAAGCCGAGCGCGCCGGCGTTCGCGACCGCGGCGACCAGCTCGGCGCGTCCGACCCATTGCATGCCGCCCTGGACGATCGGGTGCTCGACGCCGACGAGCTTTGTAAACCGTGTCTGCAGCATGATCTGTTTCCCCCGCCTCGCGTGGCGCTCTGTTATCGGTTGATGGCGGCAGGATGCCGCCGGGGGTGGCAAAAGTCTATTGCGGGGCCGTGCGGTGAGGGCGGGGCCTCATGCGGGAGAATGAAGCTGATTCCGTGAGGCGGATAATTGGTGTCGCAATCCGTCATCCTGAGGTGCGAGCTGCACGGTGCGAAGCAACGTGCAGGGAGCCTCGAAGGATGAGCGGCCACGCTACGTGAGCCGGGCTGTCGCCCTTCGAGGCTCGTTCAGCGGCGCGATGCGCCGCAGAGCGCGCACCTCAGGGTGACGGTCATGGATTTGTGCCCGCTGCTTCAACACCGTCATTGCGAGCGCAGCGAAGCAATCCAGACTGTCTCTGCGGAGGGACTCTGGATTGCTTCGCTGCGCTCGCAATGACGGTAGAGCTACTCCGCCGACAGCCGCACCATCTGGCGGCCGCCGTTCATTTCCTTGAGGCTGTTGACGAATTTTTCCGGGCGCTGCCAGCGGTAGGGGACCTGCAGGCCCATGAACTCGGCGATGTCGCCGATGAAGCCGGTGCAGTTGGTGGTCTCAGCGTTCCAGACCGGCGAGCTCGCCTGCAATTTCTTGATATAGGCGAAGACGCGCTTGGCGTCGGCTTCGTTCAGATAGACGCGATAGTTCGCAGTCAGATAGTCCGGATCGAGGTCGCCGTAGCTCGCGCCGGTTTCGGCTGGCACCCAGGTGAGGTGACCGAGCACATAGGCCCAAGTGTCGCCGGCGGGCGTGAGCCCCGCGACTTCGACGGCGCGCTCGCTGGTCTTGCCGTACCAGACGAACGCATGGCCCCAGCTCGCCGCCGTCCGCGCGCGGAAGTCGACGTAGTAGGGACCCTTCTCCGCGCGCGCGACGGAGCGCCGCGTCGATTGCGGCGCCGGTCGTGATGCGGCGTCGGTCGTAGCAAGCGCATTGGCGTCGGCAACGCGCTTGTTCGCTTCGTGGGCCGAGGCCGAGGGGGTGGTGCAGGCGAGCATCGCCGCGAGAGCGAATCCCGCGAGGATGCAGGATCCCGATCGATCAGATGTGTTCGTCACGTTGTGCCCCTCGACTACCGGCCGCTTACGCAGATTTCTTGCGCGTATTTCCGTTGCGCGTCAGTAGCGCGCAGCGACCGGGCCGGGCGCCTTGCCGATCGGGGCCTTTCCAATCGGGCTCTTGCCAATCGGCATCTTGCCGATCGGCGCCTGCTCCGCAGGATAGACGGGAACGGGCTGGCGACGCGGCAGATCCGCAGCGTTCGCAGCCGTCACCAGAGCAAGCGTCGCACCCAGAGCAATTACAATTTTCTTCACAGTCATACCCCTAGAAGGTTTGGTCCAAACACGGCACGGCCGTGCCCCCAGACACGCCTCATAGAAGGCGGCCGAATGCGTCCAAGTTGCGGCACCCGCGGGACATGTTGGCGGCATTGATCGGGTGTACAGGGATGTGATGTGTCTGGATGTTTCGGGGTGCGCGGCCTGGTCGGTAGGATGGGTAGAGCGAAGCGAAACCCATCGGCCATCTGCGCGGGGAGCGATGATGGGTTTCGCTGCGCTCTACCCATCCTACGCTGCTGCTACGCGTCTCTCACCCGATCCTGTTCAAGCTGTTCCGGATCGTCGAGAAGATGCCGCCGATGTCCTTGCGCAGCGCATCGAGCGCATTGAAATTGTCGAAGATGCGGGCGAGCCGGTCTTCGACCTCGCGCTTGCTCCTGGCGAGGGCATCGACGCGCGAGGCGAGGGTGACGTCGCCGTTCGCCTCGATCTCGCCGACGGTGTTCGCAAGGAGATCGCGGGTGGCGCCGACCTCGGCGATCATGGCCTCGATGCCGAACACCGGCGCCTTCAGCGGAACGAGGTCGGCCTGCGACTTCGACAACTCCGTCTTGAAGGCGTTCAGCGTCGCCAGCGTCTCCTGCAACACGCCGAGGCGCTGGCGCGACTTGAGGACGAAATCGTTCAGCGCGTTCTGGCGGTCGACGAGGGTCTTGCCGTCGGGGTCGGTTTCGACGTCGGCGAGCGAGCGTTCGAGCTGGGCCTGGCGCTGGCCGAGCTCCTCGAAATCGAGCCGGATCGCTTTCAGGATGTTGAAGCTGTCGTCGATGCGGGCGAGGCGCTGCGCGATCTCGATCTTGTTCTTCGACAGCGTCTCGACGCGAGTGTCGAGCGGCGCCTCGCCGCCGGTCTCGAGCTCGTCGATGCTCTTGGCCAGGCGGTCATGGCTGAGGCCGAGCTCGCCGATCAGGGCATTGATGCCGGCGTCCGACGAGCGCAGCGGGACCAGCTTGGCATGGGATTTCGCCAGATCTTCCTTGTACTGGTTGAGGGTCACGAACGTGTCCTGGACCGCGTTCACCCGTGACAGCAGCGCCGATACGTCGCGCGCCACATCTTTCAGGCGGTCGGCGAGGTTGTTCTTGCGGTCGTCGGTCTCGAGATCGAGCAGCGAGCGTTCAAGCTGGTTCTGGCGGTCGCGGATCTCGGTGAAAACAGGCTCGACCGCGCGCCGCTGATCGGCGACCTTGCCCACCATCTCTCGCACCCCCTGCTGGCGCCGGCGGATCTCGGCGAGCTGGTCGTGCATGTCGGTGGATTCGTTGCGGCCCTGCTGGAGCAGGGCGCGCTGCTCAGTCTCGCCCAGCTTGTCATGGAGGGCGGAGACGGCCTCGCGGGGATCGCTTTCGATCAGGTGCTGGACGGTGGCGTCGAGGTGGTTTTGCAGGGCGTGGGCGACGACGACGTCCTCGCGGGTCTTCTTGAGGCGGTCGCGCAGGGTATTGAGGCGCCGGTCCTGACGCGAGAGTCGCCAGGCGGGAGCGCCGATCAGCGCCAGCCCGAGCGTCACGATCGCGCCGGTTGCGATGCGCTGCGGCATCGGCAGGTCCGCAAACATCGCGGGCAGGTGCGCGACGTCATAGCCGAACGCCTGCTGGGCGAGGATCGCGATGGCGGCTAGCAGGACAAACCAGGCAACCACGAAAAACAGCCACATCGTGACTTCCCCACCCGGGACACATTCTTGCCATAGTTGCTATTGGAGAGCGGAACCGAGATCAAGGGGCGGGCGGGGTTGCCAGATGTTTCCGGTCGCGCGATCCACTGCTGGTTGCGTCAGTCGATTGGCGGAGAGCAGGGTGCCAGGTTTTCCCGGGGAGCGGGGCAAGGCCTGTAAGCCCGGATGGAGCAAAGCGCAATCCGGGGTCTGCGCGCGCAGAAACGCCCGTCCCGGATTAGGCTTCGCTCCATCCGGGCTACGGCACTGCGTGGGCCCCTTTCGGGGAGGCTAGCAGCAGGCGTCGGCGCGAGCCGGCGAGCCTCGGGCTATCATTTCCCGAGGAAGTTCGTGCGCATCTTGTCGGCGAACCAGACCACGAAGATCGCAGCGAACGAGAGAGCGAAGTACAGAGCCGCCCAGAGAAGTGCATTACTGGCGTTCGACATGACATCCTCCCTTGCATCAGAAATCGATCTGTTGCCGGGAAGGATAGCGGCAGCCGCGACCGCCGATTTGCGCAGGATCAATTTTTGCCGGGCTGCGGCGCAAATGGCCGGCGAGCCTTCATTCCGGGCCCACGATGGATTTGCGGCCTAGGAATGACGCAGCGAGTTACAGCCGAAACTCGTTCGTGAGCTCGCCGATGCCGTCGATCGCGACGGTCACTGTATTCACCGGCTCCTTCATCACGCCGACGCCGACCGAGGTGCCGACGGCGATGAGGTCGCCGGGAAGCAGGGTCATGTCGTGGGAGATTTTGCTGACCAGCTCCTGCGCGGTGAAGATCATGTCCGAGATCGGATAGTTCTGCCGCTCCGCGCCGTTGAGGATGGTGCGCACAACAAGCTTGGCCGGATCGAGGCCGGTTGCGATGACGGGGCCGAACGGGCCGTAATCATCGATGCCCTTGGCGCGGGCCCATTGCGGGAAAGTGGGATCGCTGGTCAGGATGTCGTTGGCGGTGATGTCGTTGACGCAGGTGTAGCCGAAGATGAAGCTGTCCGCTTCGGCCGGCGAGACACGGGCGCAGGTCCTGCCGATGACGATGCCGAGCTCGCCCTCATAGGTGGTCTTGCCGTCGTAGTAAGAGGGGCGGCGGATCACGGCGCCCGGCGTCGTGATCGTGGTGGTCGCCTTCAACAGATAGAGCGGCTCCGGAGGTTCGGGCTGGTTCAGCTTGGCGGCGAGCGCGTGGAAATTATTCCAGAGCGCGACGATCTTGCTGGGCGCGCAGGGCGCGAGCAGCTCGACCTCCGACAGCGCCAGAATCTTGCCGGTGGCTGCATGGCGGCCGAACATCTCGCCCTCATGCACGCTGATGCCTGATGGCGTCAGGGTGCCGAAGCCGGTCGCACCGGCATGGCGGAAGCGCATCCATTGTTTCATCTCGCCCGCCATCACGCCACCGCCAGTGCACGGGGATCGGCAGGCGCGGGGACGCCGTCATAGAGGCCGGCGATGCGGGCACGCTGGGTCACCATCGCCAGCACCGAGTCGAGCGCGGGCGTGGCGATGCCAGTGAGGCGGCCCATCTCCTGCACCACGGTGACGAGCGGGTCGATCTCCATCGGACGGCCGCGCTCGAGATCCTGCAGCATCGAGGTCTTGTGCGCGCCGACCTTGCGGGCGCCCTCGATGCGGCGCTCGACGTCGACGCGGAATTTGACGCCAAACGTCTCGGCGATGCCTTGCGTCTCCACCATGATCGCGCGCGACAGCGCACGCGTTGAGGGATCGGTGCAGATCACGTCGAGCGTTGCATGGGTCAGCGCGCTGATCGGGTTGAAGCAGACATTGCCCCAGAGTTTCAGCCAGATCTCGTCGCGGATGCGGTCGAGCACCGGCGCTTTCAGCCCGGCGGCGACGAACAGATCGGCGAGGCGCTGCACGTCCGGCGTGATTTCGCCGGAGGGCTCGCCGAGCGGAAAATTGTTGCCGTAGACGTGGCGGATCACGCCGGGCGCTTCGATCTCGGTGGCGGGATAGACGATGCAGCCGATGGCGCGCTCGGCGCCGATCTCGCGCCACTGCCGTCCGCCGGGGTCGATGCTCTCAAGCGTCGAATTCTCGTATTGGCCGCCGTGCTTGTAGAAATACCAATAGGGGATGCCGTTGACGGCGGTGACGATGCGGGTGTGCGGCCCGAGCAGCGGCTGCATCTTCTCGATCACGCCGGTGATCGAATGCGCCTTCAGCGTGATGATGATGTAGTCCTGCACGCCGAGTTCGGCGGGATCGTCGGTGCAGCGCGGATGCACGGTGTGCTTCTCCTCGCCCGCGAGCAGGGTCAGCCCGCGCTCGCGCATCGCGGCAAGGTGGGCGCCGCGCGCGACCAGGCTGACGTCGGCGCCAGCGCGTGCGAGCTGAACCCCGAGATATCCGCCGATCGCGCCGGCGCCGTAGATGCAGATCTTCATGAAATCCTCGCGGGTGTCCGGAATTTTGGGACGAAAGATCCGGTCCGGCTCGGAGAGGTCCGAGCCGGGGCCGGTAGTCGCAGGGGAAGTGTGACGCTTTAAGCTGCTGCTTGCGGCGAGCCGTTGATCGCTTCGTCAACGGCAGCAGCAATGTCGCGCATGCTGATGACGGAGACGAGGCTGTAATCGTCGATGACCGGCAGGTGACGGATGTGATTGCGGTTCATCAGATGCCGGACGTGCTCGATCGTGTCTGAGGAGCTGCAGGACACCAGCTGCTGCACCGACACGAGCTGCGAGACCTTGACGTTGATGGCGTTGGCACCATGCTCGGCGACGGCGCGCACCACGTCGCGCTCGGTGAACATGCCGACCGCGGTGTTGCCTTCGGAGCGGACCACGTCCTTGACCACCAGCGCGCTGATATTGTTGGCGCGCATCAGCTTGGCGGCGATACCCACCGTTTCGTTCATTCGCACCGTGACAACGCGCGGTGTCTTCTTGCGCAGAATGTCTCCGACCAGCATTGCAACCTCCCTAGGTGAATGACAGGGGAAGTGTGGTATACATAATGCCAATCGTCAAGCATTCGATTTGGCTGATCCGAAAATTCTTGCGGCAGCAATACTGACGTTTGTCATCGTGCCAAAAAGGAAAAGGGGCGCATCGCTGCGCCCCTTTCGACCGATTGAAAGGCGTGTGGTCGCTACGCTGTCTCGGTCTTGGCGTTGCCGGTCTTGGCGGTGCCGGTCGCGGCGTTGGCGCTCTCGGCTTCCTTGCCGAGGATGAAGGAGCGGCGCAGCGGCTTGATCACGAACAGCGCCGTCAGCGCCGCCGTCGCGTTCAGCGCCACTGCGACCACGAACACGGCCTTCCAGCCGTACGTTGCCGAGATCACGCTGGCGAGCGGGACGAGCAGGGATGCCGTGCCTTTCGCGGTGTAGAGCATGCCGTTGTTGGTGGTTGCGTATTTCGAGCCGAACGTGTCGCCGCAGGTGGCGGGGAACAGCGAGTAGATTTCGCCGAACACGCCGAAGTAAACCGCGGTCGCGAGCACGAACACGATCGGTATGTTTCCATAGGCCGACAGCGTCAGCAGCATTACCGCCGCGGTGCCGAACGCGATGAACATGGTGTGCTCACGGCCGATCGTGTCGGAGACCCAGCCGAAGAAGGGACGTCCGAAGCCGTCGAAGATGCGGTCGAGCGAGATCGCGAACGTCAATGCCGCCATCTGGAAGCCCGCGAGCGTCACCGGCGTGTCGGCGATCTTGAAGTCGTGCGCGATCGGGCCGATCTGCGCCGCGGTCATCAGGCCGCCGGAGGCGACCATGACGAAAACGAGATACATCACCCAGAAAATAGGGGTGCGCAGCACCTGCGGCGGGGTGAAGTCGATCTTGGTCTGCGGCAGATTGAGCTGCTTCTTCTTCGGCGGGATCGAGATCCGCGGCGGCTGGATGAAGAAGGCGAGCACGAACACGATCAGGCCCTGGCCGATGCCGAAGGTGAGGAACGCGTGCTGGTAGCCGCTCGTTACGATCATGGTCGCGATCGGCACAATGGTGAGCGCAGCGCCCGCGCCGAAGCCGGCAGCGGTCGCACCGGCGGCGAGACCGCGGCGATCGGGGAACCATTTCAGCGCGTTGCCGACGCAGGTGCCGTACACCGCGCCGGCGCCCATGCCGCCGACGACCGCGGCGGCGTAGAGCAGGGTGAGCGAGTCAGCGTAGGAGTTGAGCACCCAGGACAGCGCGATCATGACGCCGCCGAACATGACGACGATGCGCGGACCGTATTTGTCGACGAACCAGGCCTCGATCGGCACCAGCCAGGTCTCGGTGACGACGAAGATGGTGAAAGCGAGCTGGATCGCCGCGCGGCCCCAATGATACTTGGCGTCAATCGGATCGACGAACAACGTCCAGCCGTATTGCAGATTGGCGATCATCGCCATGCAGACGATGCCCATGGCGAGTTGGAACCAACGGAAACCGGTGCGAAGAGGCGCAGCTGTGACGGCGCCGTCCGTGCTGGAAATCATCAATAACCTCCCAACGCGCCTGATTGAATGCGACCTGGGATTGCAAGATGACCCAGTGTCGCAAATATTGTGGCTTATCGTCGCAAGCGCGGCGGGGACATTGGTATACCATATTCCAGAAGGCAAGCCCAATCTTGTGACGCAGCGCAAGAAAAGTGCGCGGTTCCCTTCACGTCAGCGGTAGCCAAGGCGGGTTCTGCAAAAACGAAAACGCCCGGCCGTGAGGCCGGGCGTCGTGCTTGAAGGAGTGGTGGAGTGCGTCAGGCGGCGGCGGTCGATTTCGCGACCACGACCTTGCGCCAGGGCTTGAGCACCATGATCGCCAGCAGCGAAGCGAGGATGTTGGCGCCGGCCGCGATGATGAACACGCTGTCCCACGTGCCCGACGATTGCTGCATGTAGTTGGCGATCGGGACAAGCAGCGCGGCGGTGCCCTTTGCGGTGTAGAGCAGGCCCGCATTGGTGGTCGCGAACTTGGCGCCGAACGTGTCGGTGCAGGTCGAGGGGAACAGCGAGTAGATCTCACCCCAGGCGAAGAACACGAAGCCCGACAGCAACACGAACCAGAGCGGGTCGTGTCCCCAGAGGTAGAGCATCCAGATGCCGAAGCCTTCCATGCCGAAGGCGATGAACATCGTGTTCTCGCGGCCGATCATGTCGGAGATCCAGCCGAAGAACGGACGCGTCAGACCGTTGAGCACGCGGTCGATCGTGGCTGCGAACGTCACCGCGGTCATCGTCACCGCCATCAGCGTCACCGGAACGCTGTCGACCTTCCAGTCGACTGCGATCGGCTTTAGGTTCGCCGTCACCATCAGGCCGCCGGCGCCGACGATCACGAACATGAAGTACATCAGCCAGAAGATCGGCTGGCGCAGCACTTCGGTTGGCTGATAGTTGCGGCGGGTCTGTTGCAACGCAGCGTTCTGCACAACGGGAGGCACCTGTCCGGCCTTCGGCGCGTAGAGGAAGAAGGCGAGGATGCAGATGATGATGCCCTGGCCGAGCCCGAAATACAGGAAGGTGGTCTGGAATCCGCTGTCCTTGATCATGGCCTGAATCGGCGCAACCGTGAGCGCGGAGCCCGCGCCGAAACCGGCCGCCGTGATGCCGGCAGCAAGACCGCGCTTGTCGGGAAACCATTTCAGCGCATTGCCGACGCAGGTGCCGTAGACGCCGCCGGCGCCGATGCCCGCGATGATCATGCCGAGATAGAAGCCGTTGAGCGTGGTGGCTTGCGCGTTGATCGCCCAACCGATGGCGCAGAGCACGCCGCCGACGAGCACGACGATGCGCGGGCCGTATTTGTCGACGAACCATCCTTCGACCGGCACCAGCCATGTCTCGAACAGTACGAAGAGCGTAAAGGCCCATTGGATCGAGGCGCGATCCCAGCCGAACTTTTTCTGGATGTCGGGGACGAAGAACGTCCAGCCGTATTGATAATTGGCGATCATCACCATCGCCGCTACACCGACCGCCAATTGCGTCCAGCGATACGTGTCGCTAACCCGCGCGGCGGTTGGAACCGTTGCCTGCACCATGTCCGTCATAAAGCCTCCCGTGGCGCCTCTAATTTTTCTGCGAGCGCTGGAGGGGCATTCTTGTATTCATTATGCCAAGGTTCAAGCGCTGGTCCGATCACCGTGCGCAAATGCCGCAGGACCTTCATCGGTTGCGGCTGTGACTCGGGACAACGCAAATAGAAATGGCCCCGTCCTGCGGGGCCATTCATCAAAAGTAGTATGTGGACGGTTCTGAAACCGGCGCGTCGCGCTTGCCGCGCGGGAGGCGCTGCTTACAGGCCGAAGCGGGGCAGGTCGCCGTTGTGATTCGAAATCTCGGCGCTCGCCATCAGGAAGCGGTCGAACGCAGCCAGGAAGCGGGTGAACAGCGAGGCGGAGGGGGCGAGCGCGACGGAAGCGGTCTTGGACATCTGAATTCCCTTTCTCGAGACGGTCAGTGATGCTGTCTCATTTCGAAGGGAAATCTACGTATACCAGATGCCAGTGTCCATGCATGCCATTGCATAGCAGCATGCATGCTCCCGCATTGCAGCATAATGATCCGTTAAAGGGACCGAACCGAGCTCAAAATTGCCAGCCGGGCTGCTGGAATTTCGAGATCGGCCCCAAAAGGCCCCCATTACGGAGGCAAAAGAGCGCGGACAGAGCGGCGCGCGGGTTCCAAATCCAACCGCACCGCAACATTCAAGGTCTTGGCAGGCCCAGCCAAAGCCGTTAGTGGTCTGCCCCCTTTTCCAATCAACTGTCAGAGTGGTTCATGTCGAGCGCCTCGGCCGCCGTCTCGATCGGCATCGATTTTGGGACCAGCAACACGGTCGTCGCGATCGCGGCGGACGATCGCCGGGTCGAGGCCATCCGCTTCGATCACGGCGGCCAGCGCCACAGCGTCTACGTCTCGGCGCTGTGCTTCTGGGAGGATCGGCCGGGCGCCGGCGCCCAGGCCGAAGGCGGTCCATGGGCCATCGAGACGTTCCTCGAAGGCCGCCACGTCTACCGCTTCCTGCAGTCGTTCAAGACGTTTGCGGCGAGCTCCAGCTTCAACACCACGCAAGTGTTTCGGCAGCGCTTCAAGTTCGAGGACATTCTGGCGGCGTTCCTGCGCACGCTGGCGCGCCATGGCGGCGAAAAGTTCGGCTTCGAGACGTCCAACATCACGGTCGGCCGCCCGGTGCGGTTCGCCGGCGGCAATCCCGACGAAGCGCTGGCGATGCAGCGCTATCGGGCCGCGTTCGAACGCCTCGGCGCCGGCCACGCGCGCTATGTCTACGAGCCCGTGGGCGCGGCGTTCTCCTTCGCCCGACGGCTGGAGCGTGATGCCACCGTGCTGGTTGCGGATTTCGGCGGCGGCACCAGCGATTTCTCGGTGATGCGCTTTTCGCGCGCGGGAGGAGCCTTGCGCGCCGAGCCGCTTGGACACGCCGGCATCGGCATTGCCGGCGACACCTTCGATTACCGCATCGTCGACCACGTCGTCTCGCCGCGGCTGGGAAAAGGCTCCAGCTTCCGCTCGTTCGACAAGGTGCTGCCGGTCCCCACCGGCCACTACACCAACCTCGCGCGCTGGCATCAGCTCGCGATGATGAAGAGCAATGGCGATCTGCGCGAGCTTCGGGAGCTCGCGCGCAGCGCGCTGAAGCCGAAGCTCCTTGAAGATTTCATCACCATCGTCGATCTCGACCTCGGCTTTTCGCTCTACCGCGCGGTATCCGACGCCAAGGTCGCGCTGTCGGCGCGGGACGAGGTGGACTTCCGCTTCAAGGGGGGCGGCGTCGACATCGGTGCGACCATCACACGGAAGAATTTTGAATCCTGGATTGCCGACGACATCGCCCGGCTGGGTGCCACCGTCGACAAGGTGCTAAGCGAAGCGGGCATCACCGCGCGCGAGGTGGAGAAGGTGTTCTTGACCGGCGGGACTTCCTTCGTTCCGGCCGTCAGAAAGCTGTTTGCCGAGCGGTTCGGTAACGAACGGCTGATGTCGGGCGACCAGTTCGAGTCGATCGCCTACGGCCTTGCGCTGATTGGACACAGTCCCGATCCGGACCGCTGGACCGCGGACGGGGGGCTCAAGTCGAAGGCGGGCGCGTGAGCATCACCATCACGCAGCCGTCCCTTTCGCGTGGTCTGGAAGCTATTGCTTGATATCGGGCTCGACGAGCTTTGCCAGATTTCGCAGCGATTCCTGCCAGCCGAGATAGCAGGCCTCGGGCGGGATGACGTCAGGGATGCCGGCCTGGGTGATGTCAACCTCGGTGCCGACCGAGACCTTCTTCAGCGTCACGGTCACCTGGATTTCGCCGGGCAGATTGGGGTCGTCGAACTTGTCGGTGTAGCGGAGACGTTCGCCCGCGACGAGCTCGAGATACTCGCCGCCGAAGGCGTGGCTGTTGCCCGTCGTGAAATTCCGGAACGACATCTTGAACGTGCCCCCGACCTTGGGCTCGAGGTGATGGACGGTGCAGGTAAAGCCGTTCGGCGGAAGCCATTTCGCCAGCGCATCCGCCTCGAGGAAGGCGCGATAGACTTTCTCCGGACTGGTCGAGAGAACGCGGTGCAGACGTACAGTGCTGGGCATGTTCCTTCATCCTCTTGCATCGATGGGTCCGACCTTGGCGTCTACGGCCCATTCATGTCTCAAGGACGACCGGGATGCCGCCGATCCGACATGGCACTGCAGATAAACGAGGGCCGCCGAAACCGGCGGCCTTTGATGTTGCCTTTGAAGTTGTTGGAAGTTGTTTTGGATCGGGTTGCCGCTCACCGCGTCCAGTCTTCACCTGCGCACAACGTTCCCATGCAGCCCCGGACGTTGAGACTGCCGGATGGCAGCAGGGTGACGGTGCTCGCATAGGTCTTTCCGTCGTCGGCGTTGTAGATCCTGCCCGACCATTGATTGGCGCCGGCCGCCTGCATGTCGATGAACAGGGAGATGCCGACGATCTTCCGGGCGCGCAATGCAGGATCGGCGTTATGGTCGTCGAGCTGCGCCTTGCCCGTCTTCTTATCGATCGGCTCCTTCAGCCAGACGACCCGACCGCATAGCGCATTGCCGCAACGGCTCACCTTGATCCTCGCGTCGCCCGACTGTGTCAGCCAGACGCCGGCGGGACCGCTGGCCGTTGCGGCTTCGGCGTTTCCAAGCGGGGAGATGGACAACAGCGCTGCGAGCAGGTGCCGGACGAGGGTGGAACGCATGGGGGCTCCATATTGGATCAATTGTCATGAAATATTTCATGATAAACGATCAATATATCGCGCTTAAGGTTGAGTCAATCGCGCGGAACATGCATATTGGGGGAGGGTGGTTGCCTGGAAATTGCGGAGTGCTTGGAGATGGGTGTGGTGGAGATATCGGTACGTGAGGCCCGGCAGAGCTGGTTCCGGCGTCTCGATCTTGCGTTCTGGGCGATCTGGGCGGCACTGCCGGTGGTGGTGTGGCTCGCCTATCTCCGGAGCACGACCGCCTCCGCCTCGATCGCGGCGAGCCTTGGTCCCGACCAGGTGAAATGCGCAGGCCTTGTCGCCAATCCGCTCGAGATGTCGCGCCCGGGACAGCTGTTGTTCTGGACGCTATTTGCGCTTCAGCTCTCGTTCTTCGCCGTGTTGATCGGCATCCTGCACCGTATGGTGCACCGATTCGCACGCGGCCGGATCTTCGCGTCCGAGACGCTTCAGGGCGTGTGGTGGATGGGGATCATTCTGGTGATCTGGCCGTTCATCGACCTGATCACCGGCAACGCGGTGGCTTATGCCTTGCACGAGATCGGCGACGTCAAGTTCTTCCTGCCGTCCTACAACGTCGACATCGGCACGATCGCGGGCGGGATGTTCCTGATGGCGCTGAAATTCGTCATCGAGCACGCCATCCTGCTGCAGTCCGAAAACGAGCTGACGATCTGAGGTGAATGCTTGTGCCGATCGTCGTGAACCTCGATGTCATGCTTGCGAAGCGGAAGCGCCGCCTCGGGGACCTCGCCGACGCAATCGGCATTTCCATCCAGAACCTGTCGGTCCTGAAAACGGGCAAGGCGAGGGCGATGCGCTTCTCGACCCTGGCCGCGATCTGCCGCGAGCTCGATTGTCAGCCCGGAGACATCCTCGAATATGTCGCAGGCGAGGAGGGCAGCGATGAGGATGCAGGCGAGGGGAGCTGAGCTCGCACCTGGCGTGCCTTGTCCGCCTTCGTGCTGCACGCGAGAACCTGAAACACATCCCCCATGTGCAACGGTTGGCCGTTTGCGCGCTCAATCGAATCGAGCTCGCCTGGTGCGAGATCTACCTCGCGGCCGGCCGGACGACCGATCCGTCAGATCGTTGCCACATCCTGCGGCGTCATCGTGAAGGCGAGCCGGTAGCGGCCGATCGTCGGATTGTCCTGCGCGCCCAGAGCGCCAAGCGCCGCCGGCGAAAGTCGGTCGGCGGTCACCTGCTCGATCGCGTCGGCATCGTAACCCGACAGCAGCATGATCCAGTCGGCGGCGCCGTCCTTGCCGCGGATCTGCTGCTCGGTGGTGGGCGAGCTGGTCCGGGGCGTGTCGGTCAGGAGGAGGTGGGCGCCGGTCAGTCCCGGCATCTGCGCCAACGGGCCGAGCGTCTCCGAGAGATGTGTCTGCAACTCCGCCTCGCGCCCGGCCTCCGGCGAAAGCCGGAGGGTGGCGAGCGAGGTCGCGACGCCACCGCCAAAGCTGGCGGCGACGCGGCACTGGCTGCGGACCATGCCGAGATGGTGCGGCATCATCTTGGTCGACCACGGCGTCGGCGCGTTGAGCCGGTCGAGATATCCCTTCGACGTGAGCACCTCGTACCGCTCCAGCTCGTACAGCACGAAGAAGCCGTCGGTGTCCGTCGTGCTGGTCCAGCGCGATCCGCGCCGGAAGCCGGGAATGCTCATCCGCTCGGGAAAATGTTCGTGGGAATGCCAGTCGCCGAACTCCGCGCGCTGCTCGCGGCGGACGCTCCACCACATCGCGACGGCGGCCTTGCCAAGCAGTGACATGCTGACCTCCCTGTTTTCCAGCACTTTGCCTTGACGCCGACGCCGGGAGCAAGTCGTTCACGCTTCCAATCCGACCTCGCACTGTCAGGTGCGATCTGCTATCTCAGCGCGGCGGAGGCGCTTGGCAGCCTTTCGTTGCCCGCAGTCGATTGGCTGGAGGGAGAGTGGTGCAATTCTTCCGAGAGCAGCTTGCTGGTGGCGTACGGTGAGCGCTCGATAGCGCGACATCGTCTCGGGCCAGCACAGTTGGCCGGCACCAAATCGCGGCTGCGAACGCGGAATTCACCTTGCCTCAGGCGCCTTTCGGGCCTGAATCCGCAAAGTCCGAATTGTTCCGCCGAAGCCCATGAGGCATTAAATCCCGCCAAGCCTTGCAACTGGCGCCGATGAGGTATACGTTGGTGCCGTTCGTTCAGCCGCTGTGCCTTGTTGAATGCGCCCGCGGGCTCCTTTTCCAGAGACATCGACGAATTGAATCTGGTTCTGCGTGAGTGTCACGCGGAATGTGCGCGTATGCGCTTTGGAGAAGAATAATGACGACAGGTACCGTGAAGTGGTTCAACGGCCAAAAGGGCTTTGGATTCATTCAGCCCGACGACGGCGGCAACGATGTGTTCGTTCACATCAGCGCAGTCGAGCGGGCTGGTCTCTCAGGTCTCGCCGAGGGCCAGAAGGTCAACTTCGAGGCCAAGACCGACAAGATGCGAGGCAAGGTCAGCGCAGAGAATCTCTCGCTGGCCTAAGATCCTGCGCCGTTTCACGGATGTACTGAAACGGCCACGCTGCCCGCTCGATCCCAGGGATTGAGCGGGTTTTGTCCGTTGCGGGAGTGGGTGAAGCATGAGCGGCAAGAAGTCGGCTGAACCGTCACCCCAAAGCATTGCGCGTACCAACCGTCAGCGTTTGGCTGCCGAGGAGGGAACGCGGGCCATGGCGGACGTCGAGAGACAGGCCGTCGATGTTCGCAAGAACATGGCGCGGCTTCGCGAACTGCGCGAAGCCAAGGAAGCGGCCGACGCAACTCTTCAAGCATCGCTGCCGGCACCAACCCTGACGAAGCGCAAGAGAAAGCTGACGCGATAGTCGAATTCAACTGCGTCGACGAAAATCTGGAGAGGGCCGGTCACATGCCAAAGAGTGCGGATCGTGCCTAGGATCAAGTCGGACAGCGGTGGTACAATCACCTTCTTTCTCGCGCTTGGCGCAGGCCGGCAGATGTGCCGCCTTGCGACCACGTTCCAGACGCAGAAGCAGGCCTTCAGCTATCTTCAGAAATACCGGACGGAATTCGAGCGCATCGCGCGGAGCCGACTGGCCTCCGGGGAGCTTGAAGACGGGATCGTCGTGCTCTCGATGCTCTAAAGCATGATCCGGACCCGAAGGGTCGCGTTGGCGCAAAGTGCGAAGCGGTTTTCCGAAAAGATCATGCTCAAACAATAACCTAAAGCGCGTTGACGATTCATTCCGATCTCATCGCGCTTTCGGTCAGGCGTCGATTTCGACGCGACGCGCTCAGCGCCAGCCTTCATCGCGCGGATGCAACATCGTGACCCGGCAGGGAACGCGTCCTATTCAGAGCGGTCCTTCGGCTCGGCCTCGCGGGCCAGTCGCTCCGCTTTCAGCCGCTCGCGATTCTCGTTGAAGGAGTGCTGGTCCTTCGCATAGTCATTGATCGGCTTCTGCGTTTTGACAGGCTTGAACGCCTTGTTGGCTTCACGCTTGGCCCGATCCGAGGATTGATCTCTCAACATTTCGACCTCGTTTTGATCAACAAGCTGTGACAGGACAGGTGCTGGCCGACGCCTCCCACCCGCAAACGCTGTGCGTGGGCTTGCTACCTTTCGGGGCGAGAAGAAGGCCAATTCTGCAGCGTTGCGCAGATGCTTTTGCGATGTGTTTCAGTCACTCGCCTTGGCGGCTGCGTTGCTCGTACGTCGGGATAGCACGCCGGCTTAGACAACAATGGCACGCCGCCGCTTTTGTTCCAAGGACCCTGCGGACTGGCGCCAGGTTTGCGATAGTGCGATTGTCCCGCCGCAATGTCAGGAGATGTGTAATGCTCGGTGTGAACGACGGGGAGACAATCCCCGCAAAGGAAAGGCCGCAAAGGTCTCAAAGATGGACTGGTGAAGATGCATGGGCGGCTTACCAGCTTCCCTTCAACGATCTGCTCTTCCGTTCACAATCCGTACATCGGGAGCATTTTGACCCAAATCGCGTGCAGTTGAGCCGGCTGCTGAACATCAAGACAGGTGGTTGTCCCGAAGACTGCGGTTACTGCAGCCAGTCGTCGCATCATGCGACCGCTCTTGCAGCCTCCAAGTTGATGGAGGTCGGGAAGATCGTTGCCGAGGCACGCAAGGCAAAAGACAGCGGCGCGACGCGTTATTGCATGGGCGCGGCCTGGCGCAATCCGAAGCCGCGCGACATGGATGCCATTGTCGAGGTCGTCGGGGCCGTGAAGGAGCTCGGGCTCGAGACCTGCATGACGCTCGGCATGCTCGACCGGGATCAGGCCGACCGGCTGAGTGCTGCCGGGCTTGATTACTACAATCACAATATCGATACCTCGGAGCGCTTCTATCCGAGCGTTACCTCCACCCGCACGTTCGCCGATCGTCTCGATACGCTGGAGCATGTCCGCGAGGCCGGCATGAAAGTGTGCTGCGGCGGAATTCTCGGCATGGGTGAGAGCGAACAGGACCGCGTCGACATGCTGGTCACGCTCGCCAACCTCCCGGAAGCGCCGGAGAGCGTGCCGATCAACATGCTGATCCCGATTCCGGGAACGCCGATGGCGAAGGCGACGCCGATAGGTCCGATCGAGTTCGTGCGCATTGTCGCGCTGGCGCGTATCATGATGCCGGCCTCTTTCGTGCGACTCTCGGCGGGGCGGTCGGCGATGACCGACGAGATGCAGGCGCTGTGCTTCTTTGCCGGTGCAAACTCGATCTTCGTCGGCGACACGCTGCTGACGGCGGGCAATCCGCAGGACGAAGCCGATCGAAAGTTGTTCCGCCGGCTCGGACTGGAGGCGCTCTGACCTTTTTGCAAGCCGCTGAGCCTCTTTCCCGATCATGCCCTGGCCGTTAGGTCGTTTGTCCGACGAACAACCCCTCGGCCGCTCTTCGCCGGGCAGGATATTGGCTTTGTCGGATCATGGCATAATGCCCCTGTTTTGCCCGACGTGTCAAAAGGAATTTCGTGAAATACGAAATCGTTTATGACCAACAGGTTAGCTACTGTGCATGGGGTTGATTTTCAATTTTTAGTCAGAGCCGCGACCGCACGGCCTTCTGAAGCAAAAAGGGCCGCCCCTTCGGGCGGCCCTTTCGTCTCATTCAACGTGGTGCGGCTTACTCAGCGGCCTGCTTCTGCGGCGGCTCGAGCGCGCCGGACTTGTGGATGTCGGCGACCTGGTGATCGCTGAAGCCGAGCACGCTGCGCAGGATCTCGTCGGTGTGCTCGCCGAGCAGCGGGGAGCGCTCCACCTCGCTCGGGCTATCCGACAGCTTGATCGGGTTGCCGACCGAGATGTACTTGCCACGGGTCGGGTGATCGACCTCGACCACGGTGCCGGTGGCGCGCAGCGACTGGTCTTCGGCGATCTCCTTCATCGACAGGATCGGGCCGCAGGGGATGTCGTCCTTGTTGAGGATCTCCATCGCCTCGAACTTGGTCTTGGTCATCGTCCACTGTTCGATGCGGGTGAAGATCTCGTTGAGGCGCGGCAGGCGGACGGCCGGCTTGGAGTAGTTCGGATCCGTCTTCCAGGTGGGCTCGCCGATCACGTCGCAGATCTTCTCCCAGACCGGGGCCTGGGTGATGAAGTAGATGTAGGCGTTGGGATCGGTCTCCCAGCCCTTGCACTTCAGGATGCGGCCGGGCTGACCACCGCCGGAATCGTTGCCGGCGCGCGGCACGGCGTCGCCGAACGGAATGCCTTCGCCGAACTGGCTGTATTCCTTGAGCGGACCATGCGCGAGGCGCTGCTGGTCGCGCAGCTTGACGCGCGCGAGGTTGAGCACGCCGTCCTGCATCGCGGCGGTGACCTTCTGGCCCTTGCCCGAATGAGTGCGCTGATAGAGGGCGGTGACGATGCCGAGCGCCAGGTGCAGGCCGGTGCCGCTGTCGCCGATCTGCGCGCCGGTGACGAGCGGCAGGCCGTCGCGGAAGCCGGTGGTCGAGGCGGCGCCACCGGTGCACTGCGCGACGTTCTCATAGACCTTGCAGTCTTCGTAGGGGCCAGGGCCAAAGCCCTTGATCGAGGCGACGATCATCTTCGGGTTGATCGCCTGGATATTCTCCCAGGGGAAGCCCATGCGGTCGAGCACGCCGGGGCCGAAGTTTTCGACCAGCACGTCGCACTTCTTGATCAGCTCGGTGAGGACTTCCTTGCCCTTGGGGTTCTTGGTGTCGAGCGTGATCGAGCGCTTGTTGTGGTTGAGCATGGTGAAATACAGGCTGTCCACGTTCGGGATGTCCTGCAGCTGGCCGCGGGTAATGTCGCCCACGCCCGGACGTTCCACCTTGATCACGTCGGCGCCGAACCATGCCAGCAGCTGCGTGCAGGTCGGTCCGGACTGGACGTGGGTGAAGTCGAGAATGCGAACGCCCTTGAGCGCTTTGGTCATCGTGTTGCTCCGTATACTCTGTCTGCCCCCGCAAACCGCAGGGAATTAAGGGTTGAAGGGGAGGACTTACTTTTTCTTCTGCAGAACGCTCTGCGGATTGAGGTTGCCGATGCGGCCGCTCTCCGAGCCCGCGGCCGGATCGATTACCGCGTTGATGAGCGTCGGCTTGCCCGAGGCCATCGCCTCGTTGACGGCGCGCTTGAGCTCGTCGGGCGAGGTGGCATTCACGCCGACGCCGCCAAAGGCTTCCATCATCTTGTCGTAGCGCGCGCCCTTGACGAACACCGTCGTCGCCGGATCGGCGTTGACGCTGTTGACGTCGGTGCCGCGATAGATGCCGTCATTGTTGAAGATGACGATGCAGATCGGCAGGTTGTAGCGGCAGATGGTCTCGACCTCCATGCCGGAGAAGCCGAAGGCCGAGTCGCCTTCCACCGCCAGCACGGGGTGACCGGTCTCGAGCGCAGCCGCGATCGCCTGGCCCATGCCGATACCCATCACGCCCCAGGTGCCGACGTCGAGACGCTTGCGCGGCCTGTACATGTCGATGACGCCGCGGGCGAGGTCGAGCGTGTTGGCGCCCTCGTTGACGAGGATCGCCTCCGGGTGATCTTTGATCACGTTCTTCAGCACGCCAAGCGCGCCGTGATAGTCCATCGGCGACTTGTTGTTCATGAGCTTCGGCGCCATCTTGGCGACGTTCTCGTCACGCTTGGACACGATGGCCTTGGTCCATTCGGCCGGCGGCGCGGTCCAACCCGTGCTGATCGCCTGATTGAAGGCCGATACGACCGAGCCGATGTCGCCGACGACGGGCGCGACGATCTCGACGTTGGAGTCCATCTCGCGCGGCTCGATGTCGACCTGGATGAACTTCTTGGGCGCTTCGCCCCAACTCTTGCCCTTGCCGTGCGAGAGCAGCCAGTTCAGCCGGGCGCCGATCAGCAGCACGACGTCGGATTCTTTCAGCACCGTGGAGCGCGCGGCTCCAGCGCATTGCGGATGCGTGTCGGGGAGGAGGCCCTTGGCCATGCTCATCGGCAGGAACGGCACGCCGCTCTTCTCGACGAACGACTTGATCTCTTCATCGGCCTGCGCGTAGGCCGCGCCCTTGCCGAGGATGATGAGCGGACGTTTTGCGCTCTTGAGCACGTCGAGCGCGCGCTTGATCGAAGCGGGCGAGGGGATCTGCGCGGGCGCGGCATCGATCACCTTGACCAACGACTTCTGGCCGGCATCAGCGTTCATCACCTGGCCGAACAGCTTTGCCGGCAGGTCGAGATAGACGCCGCCCGGACGGCCCGAGACCGCAGCGCGGATGGCGCGGGCGAGACCGATGCCGATGTCCTGGGCGTGCAGCACGCGATAGGCCGCCTTGCACAGCGGCTTGGCGATTGCGAGCTGGTCCATCTCTTCGTAGTCGCCCTGCTGGAGGTCGACGATCTCGCGCTCGGAGGAGCCCGAGATCAGGATCATCGGGTAGCAGTTGGTGGTGGCGTGCGCGAGCGCGGTGAGACCGTTGAGGAAGCCGGGCGCGGACACCGTGAGGCAGATGCCCGGCTTCTTGGTGAGGTAACCGGCGATGCCTGCGGCGTAACCGGCGTTCTGCTCGTGGCGGAAGGAGATCATACGAATGCCTTCGGCCTGCGCCATGCGGCCCAAATCCGTGATCGGGATGCCCGGCACATTATAGATGGTGTTGATGCCGTTCAGCTTGAGCGCGTCGATGACGAGATGAAAGCCATCCGTCAATTCCTGCTCGGTGCCCGGTGCTTCGGACTTGGTCGCGGTATTCAGCATGGGCCTTGTCTCCCTGGTCTCATATGCCGTTTTAGGCTTTGTGGGCGAATGGCTCGCCCTTCTGGTGAACGTTGCTAGGTGAACAGTTCTTGACCGTGCGCTTCGACGTAAGCGGCAAGGCCAAGGGTGTGGTCGCGGGCACGCTTCTCGGCGAGCTCGGTGTCGCGCGCTTCCAGTGCTTCGATCATGCTGAGATGCTCGGGCAGCGAAGTGGCGGTGCGATCCTTGCGTCCGATGGTGAGCTGGCGGTAGCCGCGCACGTGCAGCAGCAGGTCGTTGGTGAGATCGACCAGCACCGGCGATTCCGACAGCGAGATCAGCGCCTGATGAAAGGCGATGTTGGCGCGCGAATATTCCTCGACGTGATCCTCGGGGAGGCGGTCCTTGCCGAAGTCCTTGAAGTAGTCGCGCAGCGCCGTGATGTCTTTCTTGCGTGCGGTGGTGGTGATCAGGCGGGCCGCCATGCTCTCCAGCGCCGCCCAGGCGCGGATCATGTCGACGATCTCGCTCTTGGTTCTGCGCACCACCATGATGCCGCGGCGCGGAACCGTCTTCACGAAGCCGTCCTGCTCGAGCATCGCGATCGCTTCGCGGATCGGGGTGCGGCTCACACCCAGGCGTTCGGACAACGCGCGCTCGTCGAGCATCACCGGCTCGGGCGTCGAGTAGATGTCCATCTTGAGGATGGCTTCCTTCAAGGCGTCATACGCCTTGTTCTTGAAGCTGCTCTCCGGGGCAATACGAACGATTGCGATATCTGCCTCGGTCATGTTCGGCAACGCCTTGGTTGGTTTCCGCAGTGACACGACGAATCTCCTCCAGTGGGAGTCGTCTTTTACAGGATTATTAACGGGAAAGTTTTTGGCATACCACATGCCAGAATGTCAAGCTGGCTATTTTTTGCGGCGTTCTAAGTCATGCAGCAGCTTGACAAGTTGGCTTCTGGCATACCAAATGCCATCGCCAGCCATTTTTGATCCAAAGCGGCGGAGTAATGTGGGCTTTATGCCACTCCGTTCCGCGACATGGAACAGAGCGCGGCGAATGGCAAGCATCACGGGCAGCCGCTACACGCGCGCGCTTTGAAAGAACGAACTGAGGTCAAGGGAGAAGCCATATGTCCAATTCCAAAGATGCCGTCCGCAAAGTGCTCGACCAGGTCAAGGCGGACAACCGCACCAGCCTGACCGCGCCGGAAGGCAAGCTGGTCTGCGACGCCTACGGCATTCCGGTGCCGAAGGAGGGCGTGGCCAGGTCGGCGGGTGAGGCCGGCAAAATGGCCTCCTCGATGGGCTTCCCGGTGGTGATGAAGATCGTCTCGCCGGACATTCTCCACAAGACCGAAGCCGGCGGCGTCATCGTCGGCCTCAAGACGGCCGAGGATGCCGAGAAGGCCTACGAGACCATTCTCTCCAACGCCAAGAAGTACAAGTCCGATGCCAAGATCGAGGGCGTCCAGGTGCAGCAGATGCTGGCCGGCGGCACCGAAGTCATCGTCGGCTCGATCACCGACGGCTCGTTCGGCAAGCTGGTCGCCTTCGGCCTCGGCGGCGTGCTGGTCGAAGTCTTGAAGGACATCACCTTCCGCCTCGCGCCCGCGACCAAGGAAGACGCGCTGTCGATGCTCGACGGCATCCAGGCGCATGAGATTCTGAAGGGCGTTCGCGGCGGCGAGCCGGTGAACCGTACGGCGCTCGCCGACGTCATCGTCAAGGTTTCGCAGCTCGTCACCGATTTCCCTGAAATCGTCGAGCTCGATCTCAACCCGGTGTTCGCGACGGCCAAGGACGCGATCGCCGCCGACGTGCGCATCGTCGTCGACTTCGCCTATGTGCCCAAGCCGAAGCCGCGCCCGACCGAAGAGATCGTCGCGGCCATGAGCCGCGTCATGCAGCCGAAGGCGGTCGCCGTGGTCGGCGCCTCCGCCGAGGACGGCAAGATCGGCAACTCCGTGATGAAGAACCTCATCAACGGCGGCTACAAGGGCGACATCTATCCGATCCACCCCAAGGCCGCCGAGATCCTCGGCTACAAGGCTTACAAGAGCGTCAAGGACGTTCCGGGTGTGATCGACACGGCCGTGTTCGCGATCCCCGCGAAGTTCGTGGCGGCGGCGCTCACCGAATGCGGCGAGAAGAAAATCCCGGGTGCGGTTCTGATTCCGTCGGGCTTCGCCGAAGCCGGCGCGCCGGAGCTTCAGGCCGAGATCGTCGAGGTCGGCAAGAAATACGACATCCGCCTGATGGGGCCGAACATCTACGGCTTCTATTATACGCCGGCCAATCTCTGCGCGACCTTCTGCACGGCTTACGACGTCAAGGGCCACGCGGCGCTGTCGTCGCAGTCGGGCGGCATCGGCATGGCCATCATCGGCTTCTCGCGCTCGGCGAAGATGGGCGTCTCGGCGATCGTCGGCCTCGGCAACAAGTCCGATATCGACGAGGACGATCTGCTCGCCTTTTTCGAGCAGGATCCGAACACGAACCTGATCGCCCAGCACTGCGAAGACCTCAAGGACGGCCGCGCCTTCGCGGAAGCCGCCAAGCGCGTCTCCAAGAAGAAGCCGGTCATCGTGCTCAAGGCCGGCCGCACCTCGGCCGGCGCAAAGGCGGCCTCGTCGCATACCGGCGCGCTCGCCGGTAACGACAAGATCTACGAGGACGTCCTGGCGCAGTCCGGCGTGATCCGGGCCCGCTCGCTGCGGCAGCTGCTCGAATTCGCCCGTGGCGTGCCGGTGCTGCCGACGCCGAAGGGCGAGAACGTGCTGATCATCACCGGTGCGGGCGGCTCTGGCGTGCTGCTGTCGGACTCCTGCGTCGACAACGGCCTGTCGCTGATGTCGATGCCGCCGGATCTGGATGCGGCTTTCCGCAAGTTCATCCCGCCGTTCGGTGCGGCCGGAAATCCTGTGGATATCACCGGCGGCGAGCCGCCGATCACCTACGTCAACACGGTGAAGCTTGGCCTGTCGGATGAGCGGATCCATTCGCTGATCCTCGGCTACTGGCACACCATCGTCACGCCGCCGATGGTGTTCGCCCGCAACATGGTCGAGGTGAAGAAGGAGATGGAGGCCAAGGGCTTCGTGAAGCCGATCGTCGCCTCGCTCGCCGGCGACGTCGAGGTCGAGGAAGCCGCCGAATATCTCTATCAGAACGGCATCCCGGCCTACGCCTATTCCACTGAGCTGCCGGTCGAGGTGCTCGGCGCCAAGTACAAGTGGGCGCGCGGGGCAGGGCTGCTCTGAGACGACGATGACGCTTCGGTATGATCCGGAGCGGGTGGTTATTCACCTCTCCTCGCGCGCGGGGAGAGGTCGAATTGCGAAGCAATTCGGGTGAGGGGGACTCTCCACGAGTCTAACTGTCACCGTCCTTGCGGAGACTCCCCCTCACCCTGACCCTCTCCCCGCAAGCGGGGAGAGGGAAATAAGAATAGGGCGAGGGAGAACGGTCAGGTCGCGATGAGCAAGAACGTGATCCGGCGCAAATCGCTCGAGCCTCGATCGCCATCGGAGGCCGACCACGACGCGCGCGATGGCGGCGTGCAGTCCGTCGACCGCGCGCTGTCGATCCTCGAAACGCTGGCCGAAGACGACGAAGGCTATCGCCTCAGCGACCTCGCCGTGCGCACCGGCCTGTCGGCCTCGACCGTGCACCGCCTGCTCGCGACGCTGGAGAGCCGCCGCTTCGTGCAGTTCGACCGCGCCCAGTCCAAATGGCATGTCGGCGTGCGCAGCTTCACGGTCGGCGCGAGCTTTGCCCGGCGGCGTAATTTCTCCACGCAGGCGATTCCTTACTTGCGCAAGCTGCGCGATCTCACCCGCGAGACCGCCAATCTCGCTGTCGTCGACGACGAGTTCATCATCGTGCTGACCCGCATGGAGAGCCGCGAGATCATGCGCTCGCTGACCCAGGTCGGCGGCCGCGTCGCCATGGTGACGTCAGGCGTCGGCAAGGCAGTGCTCGCGACTTATTCGGACGAGGACGTCGGCGCGGTCATCCGCCATCACGGCATGCCTCGCCTGACCGAGAAGTCGATCGTGCGGCCGGGCGATCTGTTCAAGGAGCTCGAGAAGATCCGCAAGCAGGGATTTGCGCTCGACGATGAAGAAGCCTGTATGGGCCTGCGCTGTATTGCCGCAGTGGTCTACAACGACTGCGCCGAGCCGCTCGCGGCGATTTCCGTCTCGGGCATGACCAGCCGCCTGACCGACGACAGATTGCCGGAAATCGGCCAAATCGTGCGCGAAGTCGCCGGCGAATTGACCGTCGCGCTCGGCGGGGTGATGCCGAAGTCTGGCTAACAAGGAACCGGGCCTGTCGCTGGACAGCATCGGCCGTTTTGGCTGATATGCGACCAAACGACACAATGCGGCAACCGATCAACGACGTCCGCACGAGCCCGGAGAATACCCTCATGTTTCAATTTCCCGCGCGCCTTGTCGGCGCAGCCGTCGCGTTGACCCTTGCGGCAGCTACGTCGGCCTTCGCCCAGCCGCTGGAGCTCAAGCTGATGGCGCCGGCGGCCCCGGGCGGGGGCTGGGACCAGACCGCGCGCTCGATGCAGCAGGCGCTGGTTGCCGCGGGCGTCGCGCGCAGCGTGCAGGTCACCAACGTTCCCGGCGCCGGCGGCAGCATCGGCATCGCGCAGTTCGTCAACGGCGCCAAGGGCGATGGCAACCAGCTGATGGTCAACGGCTTCGTCATGGTGGGCGCGCTCGCCATGAACAAATCGCCTGTCACGCTCGAGCAGGTGACGCCGATCGCGCGCCTCACCGAGGAAATCCAGGTGATCGTTGTGCCGGCGAATTCGCCTATCAAGACCGCGCAGGATCTCGCCGCCGCGGTGAAAGCCGACATCGCCAAGGTGACCTTCGCCGGCGGCTCGGCCGGCGGCGTCGACCATGTCATGGCGGCGCTGTTCGCGGGCGCCGTCGGCGCCGATGCGAAGAAGATCAACTACATCCCGTTCTCCGGCGGTGGCGAATCGCTGGCGGCAATCCTCGGCGGCAAGGTCACCGCGGGCATTTCGGGGCTGAGCGAATATGAAGGGCAGATCAAATCCGGCAAGCTGCGCGCGATCGGTGTGACCTCGGAGAAGCGCATCGCCGGCAGCGACATCCCGACCTTTAGGGAGCAAGGCATCGACCTCGTGATCGCCAACTGGCGTTCGGTGGTCGCGCCTCCCGGCATCACGCCGGAGCAGCGCAAGACGCTGAGCGATGCGGTCGAGAAGATGGTGAAGTCGGACGCCTGGAAGGAGATCCTCAAGCAGAAGGGCTGGGAGGATGCCTATCTCGGCGGCGACGCCTTCGCCGACTTCCTGAAGAAGGAAACCGTGCGCGTCACCGACGTGCTGAAATCGGTCGGCCTGGTCAAGTCATGACCTCAGGCGATCCCGCCCAGCCGCGGCGCGTCGATCGCGCCGGCATCGTCATCGCTGTCTTGCTCGCAGGTCTCGCCGCGGTGCTGGTCTGGGACGCGCGCGGGCTGCAATCCACTGCGATGTACGGGATGGGACCGGAGGCGATGCCGGTCGTGGTCGCCACCGGCCTCGCGCTGCTCGCGATCGGCAATTTCATCGACGCGCTGCGCGGCAATCTGCCGGCGCGCGAGAGCGCCGATCCCGTGCCTGTGATTCTGATCCTGGTAGGCCTTGCGCTCCTCATTGCCATCATCGGCTTCGGCGGCGGCTTTATCCTGGCGACGTCGGCGCTGTTCGTGACGACGTCGGCAGCTTTCGGGCGCCGTGCCATCCTCGTCGACAGCATCATCGCCCTCGTGATGTCGACCCTCATCTATCTCGCGTTCGACCGGCTGTTGACGCTGAGCCTTCCGACCGGCCCGCTGGAGCGACTGCTGTGATGGACACCTTTGCGGCGCTGGCCCACGGCATGGCGGTCGCCGTCCAGCCGATGAACCTTCTTTACGCGCTGATCGGCGTGTTCCTCGGCACGGCCGTGGGCGTGCTGCCGGGCATCGGCCCGGCGCTGACGGTCGCGCTGCTGCTGCCGGTGACCTACAAGCTCGACCCCGGCGGCTCGCTGATCATGTTCGCCGGCATCTATTATGGCGGCATGTATGGCGGATCGACCACCGCGATCCTGATCAACACGCCCGGCGAGAGTGCCTCGATGGCAACCGCGCTCGAAGGCAACAAGATGGCCAAGGCCGGCCGCGGCGGGCCGGCGCTTGCGACATCCGCGATCGGCTCCTTCGTCGCCGGCACCATCGCCACCATCGGCCTTGCGTTTCTCGCGCCGTGGCTGGTCGATTTCGCCGTGCGCTTCGGCCCCGAGGACTATTTCGCACTGATGTGCGTCGCCTTCGTCACGGTGTCGGCGACCTTCGGCGATTCTCCGATCCGCGGCCTGACCAGTCTGTTCATCGGCTTGACGCTCGGTCTGGTCGGCATCGACAAGCTGACGGGGCAGGCGCGGCTTGCCTTCGGCGTCCCTGAATTGCTCGACGGCGTCGAGGTGACGACGCTTGCGGTCGGCCTGTTCGCGGTCGGCGAGGCGCTCTACGTCGCATCGCGGCGCCACCACACCGAGGAAAAGCTCGAGCCGGTGCGCGGCTCGCTGTGGATGACCAAGGAAGACTGGAAGCGCTCGTGGAAGCCGTGGCTGCGCGGCACGATGTTCGGCTTCCCGATCGGCGCGCTGCCCGCGGGCGGCGCGGAGATTCCGACCTTCCTGTCCTATTCCACTGAGAAGCGGCTCACAAAACATCCGGAAGAATTCGGCAAGGGCGCGATCGAAGGCGTCGCGGGACCGGAGGCCGCCAACAACGCCTCCGCCGCCGGCACGCTGGTGCCGCTGCTGACGCTGGGATTGCCGACCTCGGCAACGGCCGCGATGATGCTGGCGGGGTTCCAGCAGTACGGCCTCAACCCGGGGCCGCTGCTGTTTGCCGAGCGGCCTGACCTCGTGTGGGGCCTGATCGCCAGTCTCTTCATCGCCAATTGCATGTTGCTGGTGCTCAATCTGCCGCTGGTCGGCCTGTGGGTGCGGCTGCTCGCGATCCCGCAGCCCTGGCTCTATGCCGGCATTCTCGTGTTCGCGACCATGGGCACCATCGCCGCAAAGCCGTCGGTGGTCGAATTGTCGATGCTCGCCGGCTTCGGCGTGCTCGGTTTCCTGATGCGCCGGTTCGACTTTCCGATCGCGCCGGTCGTCGTCGGCCTGATCCTCGGTCCGATCGCCGAGAGCCAGCTGCGCCGCGCGCTCGCGATCAGCCTCGGCGATCCCATGACGCTGCTCCAGAGCCCGATCTCGGCGACGCTGCTCGGCATTGCGCTGGTTGCGCTGCTGGCCCCGTTCGTGCTGAAGGGGATGGGGCGCTTCAAGGCGAACGAGGACTAGCCGTCCCGGCGCGCGCGTCCTCTAATGCTGCGTCCAGCTCGTTGAGGAAACGCCATGCCGTCGGAACTTCGCTCGCCCCGTCTCGCCGTCCTGATCGATGCCGACAACGCCTCCGCCAAGATCGCGGATGGGCTGTTCGAGGAGATTGCCAAGATCGGCGAGGCCAGCGTCCGCCGCATCTATGGCGACTTCTCCAATGCGCGGTCCAGGGGCTGGGCCGACATCCTGTCCAAGCACGCCATCATCCCGCAGCAGCAATTCGCCTATACGACGGGAAAGAATGCCTCCGACATAACCCTGGTGATCGACGCCATGGACCTGCTTCACAGCGGCCGATTCGACGGCTTCTGCCTGGTCTCGTCCGACAGCGACTTTACCCGTCTGGCCGCCCGCATCCGTGAGCAGGGCGTCGACGTGTTCGGGTTCGGCGAGCAGAAGACGCCCGAAAGTTTCAGGCAGGCCTGCCGAAGGTTCGTCTACACCGAGAACCTGGTCTCCGTCCCGGCGACCACCCAGGATGCCGCCTCAAGATCGACGTCGCTTCAGCCGCCCGATGCCGCCACGCCCATCATCAAGAAGGTCATCACCCAGATGGAGAGCGAGGACGGCTGGGTCGCGCTCGGCGAAGTCGGCCGGCAGCTCGCTAATCTGGCCTCGGATTTCGATCCGAGAACGTTCGGGTTCCGCAAGCTGAGTGACCTCGTGCGCAAGACGAATTCGTTCGAGATCGATGAGCCAAAGGGCCGGTCGATGCGAATTCGGGTCAAGCCCGCTGCTGCAGCACCGCCGAGAAGGCGGAACCCGCGCAGGCCCGCAAGGGCGGGGACGACGGGCAGTTCGGCGCCTAAGGCGTAAGCAGGGCCTGCCGTTATATTTGCGCTTGCCCGCTATAGCGCAGGGCGTAACCATCGCTGGGCCGTAACGCCACGCGAGGGTCCCGATGACCAGACTTACCCGCTTCGCCGTCGCACCGCTGCATTCGATGACCCGGCGTCTGGCCGATGTCGCCTCCGCGCGCGTCGCACCGGATCTCGTGGTCACGGGGGCCCGGGTGCTTTCGACCTATTCGGAGCGCATCCATCCCGGTCGGGAGGTCTGGATCACCGGTGGCCGCGTCGCAGCGGTGAAACCGGCCGGGGCAGCGAAGAAGGTCTGGGGCGGGGTGCCGCTTTACGACGCCGCCGGCGGCATCATCGCGCCGGGGCTGGTCGATCCGCACATCCACATCGAATCCTCCATGGTGACGGCCTGCGCCTATGCCGAGGCTGCGCTCCTCAACGGCACCACCACGATCTTCTGCGACAGCCACGAGATCGGCAACGTCATGGATGTCGCCGGTGTCGAGGCGATGCTGGAGGACGCGCGCGAGGCGCCGCTCTCGATCTTTTTGACGGTGCCGAGCACGGTGCCGGCCACGTCGGCGGAACTGGAGACCGCGGGCGGCGACCTCACGCCGGACAAGATCGCCGGCCTGTTCGACCGCTGGCCCGAAGCGGTCGCGCTCGGCGAGAAGATGGATTTCGTGCCTGTCACGATGGGCGACGAGCGCAGCCATGCCATTCTTGCCGCGGCCTTGAAGCGGGGGCGGCCGGTGTCCGGACACGTTTATGGCCGTGAATTCGTCGCGGCTTATGCGGCGTCCGGCGTCACCGACACCCATGAGGCGATCGATCGCGACATCGCCGACGATCTGCTCGACGCCGGCGTCTGGGTGTTCCTGCGCGGCGGTCCGCCGACCACGCCCTGGCATTCGCTGCCGCAGGCGATCCGCACCATCACCGAGCTCGGTGCGTCGCACAAACGTACGGCCGTGTGCACCGACGACCGTGATGCCGACGATCTTCTGCTGTTCGGTCTCGACTGGGTGGTGCGCGAGGCCGTAAAGGCCGGCATGTCGCCCGAGCAAGCCTGGTCGATGGGCTCGCTGCATGGCGCCACACGCTTCGGCATGGAGGGCGATATCGGCGGGCTCGGCGGCGGCCGCCGCGCCGATCTCGTGCTGATGGACGATCAGCTCAGACCGCAATGCACCTGGTATGGCGGCGAGCTGGTGGTCGAGCACGGCAAGATTACAGAGCAGCTCGATCAGGCGCTGTCGCAACGCTATCAATATCCGAAGGCGGCCTATGCGACCGTAAAGCTTCCGGAGAAGGTCAAGCTGACGCCGGAATTGCCGGCGAAGGCGTGTACCGTCAATGCCATCAAGACCGCGCTGCCGGGCATTACGCTGATCCATGAGAAGGTCGCGATCGAGCCGGCCAAGGATTGGCCGTCGCTGTTTGAGCGCTACGGCCTGTGCTTCGTCACGGTGGTCGAGCGCCACGGCAAGTCGGCCGGCAATGTGGCTTACGGCCTGCTGAAGGATTTCGGCCTGAAGCGCGGGGCGGTCGCCTCCAGCGTCGGGCACGACAGCCACAACATCATCGTCGCCGGCACCAACGAGAGCGACATGCAGGCGGCGATATCGGCCATCAAGGCGGAACAGGGCGGCGTTTGCGTCGTCGCCGACGGCAAGGTGAGGGCGCTGGTTCCGCTGCCTATCGCCGGCCTGCTCTCCGACAAGCGCGTCACCGAGGTCGCCGAAGCGGTCAAGGTGCTGAAGAAGGAATGGGCAGAAGCCGGCTGCACCATCCCCTACATGGGCTTCAATTTGATTCCGCTATCGGTCATTCCGGAAATTCGTATCACCGACAAGGGCCTCGTGCTGGTGCCGCAGATGGAGCTCGCGCCACTGTTCGAGTGAGCGGCTTTCACGCCGATGTCAATCTAACCGCTTGAGACCGCCGCGTTTTTTCCGCGGCTGCCGCATCGTGGAAAATAAAATCGATCTCGTTGAGATCGCATCTTGCACGCCTGATGATCGCACTCGCTGACGCAACTCAAGCGAGGTCCGATATGGCGAAGATGCGAGCCGTCGATGCTGCCGTGCGAATTCTGGAGAAGGAAGGCATCTCGACTGCCTTCGGCGTTCCCGGGGCCGCGATCAATCCGCTGTACTCGGCGCTGAAGAAGCGCGGGTCGATCCGCCACATTCTCGCGCGCCATGTCGAGGGCGCCTCGCATATGGCCGAGGGCTATACGCGGGCGAAGGCCGGCAATATCGGCGTCTGCATCGGCACGTCGGGTCCGGCCGGCACCGACATGATTACCGGGCTATATTCGGCGATCGCCGATTCCATTCCGATCCTCTGCATCACCGGGCAGGCGCCGCGCGCACGGCTCTACAAGGAGGACTTCCAGGCCGTCGACATCGAGTCGATCGCAAAGCCCGTGACCAAATGGGCTGTGACCGTGCGCGAGCCGGCGCTGGTGCCGCGTGTATTCAGCCAGGCCTTTCACATCATGCGCTCGGGCCGGCCGGGTCCGGTGCTGATCGACATGCCGCTCGACGTGCAGCTCGCCGAGATCGAGTTCGACGACGAGACCTATGAGCCGCTGTCGGTCTACAAGCCCACCGCGACGCGCAAGCAGGTCGAGAAGGCGCTGGAGATGCTCAATGCCGCCGAGCGGCCGCTGATCGTCGCCGGTGGCGGTATCATCAACGCCGACGCCTCGGACCTGCTGGTGGAATTCGCCGAGATCACCAACGTGCCGGTCGTGCCGACGTTGATGGCGTGGGGTGCGATCCCCGACGACCACGTGCTGATGGCCGGCATGGTCGGCCTGCAGACCAGCCACCGCTATGGCAATGCGACCATGCTGGAATCCGACTTCGTGCTCGGCATCGGCAACCGCTGGGCCAATCGCCACACCGGCTCGGTCGAGACCTACACCAAGGGCCGCACCTTCGTGCATGTCGACATCGAGCCGACCCAGATCGGGCGCGTGTTCAATCCGGATCTCGGCATCGTCTCGGACGCCAAGGCCGCGCTCGAGCTCTTCGTCACCGTCGCCAGGGAGTGGCGCCGGTCAGGCAGGCTCCGCGAGCGCCAGGCGTGGCCCGCGGCCTGCCGCGATCGCAAGAAGACGATGCTGCGCAAGAGCCATTTCGACAATGTCCCGATCAAGCCGCAGCGCGTCTATGAGGAGATGAACAAGGCCTTCGGCCGCGACACCACCTATGTCACCGTGATCGGCTTGTCGCAGATCGCCGGCGCGCAGTTCTTGGGCGTCTACAAGCCGCGCAACTGGATCAATGCCGGGCAAGCCGGCCCGCTCGGCTGGACGCTGCCTGCCGCGCTCGGGGTGCGTGCGGCATGCCCGGATCGCGAGATCGTCGCGCTGTCCGGCGATTACGACTTCCAGTTCCTGATCGAGGAGCTCGCGGTCGGCGCGCAGTTCAATCTGCCCTACATCCACGTCGTCGTGAACAATTCCTATCTCGGCCTGATCCGCCAGGCCCAGCGCGGCTTCGACATGGATTACCACGTCCAGCTCTCCTTCGAGAACGTCAACGCACCGGAGCTTGGTGGCTACGGCGTCGACCATGTCGCGGTCGCCGAAGGCCTGGGCTGCAAGGCGATCCGCGTCACCGATCCCAAGGATACGCAGGCGGCGTTTGCGACCGCCCGTGAATTGATGGCGAAGCACCGCGTGCCCGTCGTGGTCGAGTTCATTCTCGAACGCGTCACCAACATCGCGATGGGCACGGAGATCGACAACATCGTCGAGTTCGAGGAGGTGCTGGATCTGCCGCTTGACGAGGTCTCGACCGCGCGGCCCGGCGTGCTGCAGCCGGCGGAATAGGGGAGAGCATCATGCCGAAATTTGCCGCCAACCTCACCATGCTCTTCAACGAGATGCCGTTCATCGACCGTTTCGCCGCGGCGAAAGCGGCGGGCTTCTCCGGGGTCGAGTATCTCTTCCCGTATGATTTCGACAAGGCGTTGCTGCGCGAGCAGCTCGAGGCTCACGGGCTGACGCAGGTGCTGCACAATCTTCCGGCGGGCAACTGGGCAGCGGGTGAGCGTGGCATCGCGATCCTGCCCGATCGCGTCAGTGAATTTCGCGACGGCGTGTTCCGGGCCATCGACTACGCCAAGGCGCTCGATTGCGAGCAGCTCAATTGCCTCGTCGGCATCGCGCCTGCCGATGCCGACCCGCGCGAGCTCAACGAAACGCTGGTTGGCAACCTTCGCTTTGCTGCCTCGACGCTGGCGCGCGAGAACATCAAGCTCCTGGTCGAGCCGATCAACACGCTCGACATTCCCGGCTTCTACCTCAACGGCACCGAGCAGGCGGTTCAGCTGATCTCCGAGGTGCGGTCGAACAATCTGTTCATCCAGTACGACATCTACCACATGCAGATCATGGAGGGCGATCTCGCCCGGACCATGCAGGAATATCTCCCGCAGATCGCCCATATCCAGCTCGCCGACAATCCCGGTCGCCACGAGCCCGGCACCGGCGAGATCAACTATCCCTTCCTGTTCCGCCACCTCGACGCGATCGGCTATCGCGGCTGGATCGGCTGCGAATACAAGCCGCGCACCACGACGCTGGAAGGCCTGTCCTGGCACGCCGCGCAGACATTTGAGACCTGAGGAAACGTAGACATGATCGACATCGGCTTCATCGGACTTGGCACCATGGGACGGCCGATGGCCGGCCATCTTCTGGCCGCGGGCCATCGCGTGCTCCTGCATGACGTCGCGCCGGTCGCGCCTGAGCTGATTTCCGCGGGCGGCATCGCCTGCAAATCGGCGAAGGAAGTCGCGGAGGAGGCGGATGCGGTCATCATCATGGTGCCTGACACCCCGCATGTGGAGGCGGTGCTGTTCGGCAAGGACGGCGTTGCGAGCGGCATCTCCAAGGGCAAGATCGTCGTCGATATGAGCTCGATCTCGCCGCTGGCGACCAAGGAATTCGCCAAGAAGATCGAGGCGCTGGGCGCGGACTATCTCGACGCGCCGGTGTCGGGCGGGGAGGTCGGGGCGAAAGCAGCGAGCCTCACCATCATGGTCGGCGGCCCGGAGCGGGCCTTTGGCACCATGAAGGCGATCTTCGACAAGATGGGCAAGAACGTCACGCATGTCGGCGCCAATGGCGATGGCCAGACGACGAAGGTCGCCAACCAGATCATCGTCGCGCTGACGATCGAGGCGGTAAGCGAAGCGTTGCTGTTCGCATCCAAGGCGGGGGCCAATCCCGCTCTCGTACGCAAGGCGCTGATGGGCGGTTTTGCATCGTCGCGGATTCTCGAAGTGCATGGCGAGCGCATGGTGAAGCGCAATTTCGAGCCGGGTTTCCGCATCGAGCTGCATCAGAAGGACCTTAACCTCGCGCTGGAAGGTGCGCGCGCGCTCGGCCTGTCGCTGCCGAGCACGGCATTGGCGCAGCAATTGTTCTCGTCCTGCGCCGCGCATGGCGGCAAGGCCTGGGATCATTCCGCGATGGTGCGGGCACTGGAACTGATGGCGGGACACGAGATCGCCGCAGCGTAAGTATTACGCAGTAACACTCTCCAGATCTGGTCTGTCTTTCGTCGTGCGGGAACCGGAACAATGGTCCGCCCCCGCGGTTGAAGGCGCAGAACAATCACTGGAGAGTGTGGACATGAAGAACCGTCTTGCGATTTCGCTGGCTGCCGTGTCGCTGCTGGCGTCGAGTGCAGCCTTTGCCCAGTCGACGACCGAACAGGGCGCCAGGGACGGCGCGCGCGCTGGTGGCGACATCGGCGGACCGATCGGCGCGATGGTCGGCGGCACCGTCGGTGCGGCCGTCGGCGCCGGCCTCGAAATTCCGAATGCCGTGCTCGGCGGAATCCCGCGCGACGATTCCGTCGTGATCCACGAGCGCGTCGTCGTCGGCGAGCCGCTGTCCCCGACCGTGGTGCTGCGCCCCGTGCCGAACTACACCGAGTATCGCTACGCGGTCGTGAACGATCGCCGCGTCATCGTCGAACCGCGCACGCGCCGCGTCGTCAAGATCATCGACTGATCGGTCAGAGCGTGAAGGCTTTGAAGAGCCGGGCCTCGCGGAGCGTCACTCCGCGGGGCCTTAGTTCGTCAGGGCCGAACTGGCGCGGAAGCGCGCCATGATCCAATCGGCGACGGCGGCGAGTGCAAAGCCGATACAGGCGGTGCCGGCATCGACCAAAAAATCTTCCAGCCGTGCATGCCGTCCCGGTGCCCAGAACTGCATCAGCTCGAGCACGCCGATCAGGACCACCGCGACGGCGGCGACGGCCCAGCGGCGATTCCGGTAGGCGAGGCCGAAGGCCAGTCCCACCAGGATGAAGGCGAGGGCGTGCTCGCCGTCCTGGCCGAGATCGGAATGGGGCCGCAGGCCGGGCGGGCCGAGGGTTGCGACAGTGACGGCGGCCGCGAGCAGCCAAGCAAAAAAGCGAACAAAAATAGGCATCCGGTGCCGATAGCACGGATTTGCAACGGCCTGTTGCGGGGCAGGGATCAGATCGCCGTGTAGTTAATGACGAAACGTTAAAGTGGCTCGCGCACGCCGAGGCCGTGCATGAAGCGTTCCCGGATCTGAACGGGATCCCTGCGGGTGGTACCCACGCCCGGCTTGTCGTCGATGCGGACCGCGATCAGGCTCGGCTCGGAGGCGGACAGGGCCTCGTCGACCAGCCGCTCGAAATCCTCCTCGTCCGCGGCCCAGACGCTGTTGGCAAGTCCCGAGCCTGTGGCTATGGCGACGATGTCGGCGACGCCAGCGGCCGGTGTCGGCTGCGCACCGGTGATCTGGTAGATGCCATTGTCCATCACGATCATGATGAGGTTCTTCGGCTTCAACGCCGCAATCGTCGCGAGCGCGCCGAGCTGCATCAGCAGCGAGCCGTCGCCTTCGAGCGCGAAGACGCGGCGATCGGGCTGGGCCAGCGCGACGCCCAATGCAATCGGGAAAGCCAGCCCCATGCTGCCGAGCATGTAGAAGTTCTGCGGGCGATGGCCGGCAGCCCAGAGATCGAAATTGGTGTTGCCGATGCCGCCGACCACGGCTTCCTCGTGCTTGAGCTTTCCGATCAGGCGCGAGGTAACGTCGAAGCGGTTCATGACCTTGGTATTGCGCGTGTTCATCGCCGACCTCACTTGTCGAACGTCTTGCCGCCGGTGAGCAGCGGGTTGAGGATCAACGCCACCGGCGCTTGCGTGGTGACGGCCTGCTTGATCGAGCGGTCGGCGATGAATTCGAGTTCGTCGAGCCGGGTGATGGTGTGGTGCTCCAGCGCGAGTGAATCCAGGACCGGGCGCATGGTCCGGCAGACCAGCGATTGCCCGTAATTGAACTCGCCAAGCGTGCCGCGCTCGGAGACGAACATGATCAGCGGGATCTGGTAGGGCACCGCGAGCGAGGCCAGCACGTTGGCGAGCGTGGCGAAGCCGGAGGTCTGCATCAGCACCGCGCCGCGACGTCCGCCCATCCAGGCGCCGGAGACGATGCCGACGGCCTCCTCCTCGCGGGCGGTGGCAAAGGTGGTGAAGAAGGGGTCGGCGTGCAGGTTCTTGATCAGCGGCGTCAGCACGCGGTCGGGCACGTAAGGGATCAGGCTGATCTCGTTCCGCTTCAGGGTCTGCAGGACGATGCCGTGCCAGCTCCTGTCGCTGGCGCCTTGTGCCGCCTGGGGCGAGGTCTGCTGTTCCGCAAGCGCCATTGCGTTCTCCCTAGAGCCGCGCATGCTTCTTGGTTCTGGTCGTCGCGGCGGTCTGCCGAACTTGACGCAGGCAGCGGGATTGTCAACATGTCCGGGCCAGCACCGTGATCTGCGCCAGACGGCCTGTCGTGGCCGGCACCGCCATGTCATAAGCGGCGATAATGCAAAAACGGGAGGAACGCATGGACGGGGCGCGGGGTGCGCTGGCCTTGCGGGTCTCCTTGAGAGAGCCGGAAGGGTCCTGATGTCCGTCAATAGCAAGCGCGTCTTCTACGTCAAATACCTGGCCAATCCGATCTATATCGACATCCTGAAGGCGCGGTCCGACGTCCGGCTCGATCGCATCGAGAACGAGAGCCCCGAAGATTTCTATGCCCCGATCCTGAACGCGGCGCATGTTTACCAGATCGGCGCCGCTCGCGACGAACTTGCCCCGCATTTCCATGTCGATGCCGCCTTCCTGAAGCGCACGCCAAACCTGTTGCTGGTCTCCAGCAATGGCGCGGGCTTCGACCCTGTCGACGTCGAGGCCTGCACCGATGCGGGCGTGCTGGTCGTCAACCAGTCCGGTGGCAACGCGCATTCCGTCGCCGAGCATGCGCTGGCGATGATGCTGACGCTGTCCAAGCGCATCATCCAGTCCGACCGCAAGCTCCGCAGGGAGGCCAACGTCAACCGCAACGAGCTCGTCGGCAACGAGGTCGAGCACAAGACCGTGGGCATCATCGGCCTCGGCAATGTCGGCCGCCGCATTGCCGCGCTGTGCAAGGGCCTGCTCGGCATGACGGTGCTGGCCTATGACCCGTATTTGTCGGCCGAGGTGATGGCCGAGCGGGGCGGGGAGAAGGTCGAGCTCGACGAGCTGCTGCGCCGCGCCGATTTCGTCTCGATCTCCTGTCCGCTCGACAAGAAAAGCCGCAACATGATCAGCACGCGCGAATTCGCGCTGATGCAGCCGCACGCCTATTTCATCACCACGGCGCGCGGCTTCATCCACGACGAGGATGCGCTGCTCCAGGCGCTCCGCGACAAGCGCATTGCCGGTGCCGGCCTCGACGTCTGGTCGAAGGAGCCGCCGCCGCCCGAGCATCCGCTGCTCCAGTTCGACAACGTGCTGGCGAGCCCGCACACCGCAGGCGTGACGATCGAGGCGCGCCAGAACATGGGCCGCATCGCCGCCGAGCAGGTGCTGGACACGCTCGACGGCAAACGCCCGCCGCGCATCATCAATCCCGAGGTCTGGCCGCGCTACGCCGAGCGCTTCAAGCAGGCGTTCGGCGTGACGCCGGGGTAGGGGCGTGCGAAGCCTGATCGCGCTCCGATCGTTGGTTACGCGGATGCAAATAGAAAGCGACGGATTTTACTGATGGCGTGAATGAACGTGTATCACTTGTCCTGTAGTTGAAAGTCCATGAGCATATTTTCGATTGCGACATCAGGACTTTCCGCGGCGAGTTTGCGTGTGAACGTGGCCGCGAGCAACATCGCCAATGTCCGCACGACCGGCCCGCTACCCGCCTCAAGCGGATCGAGCACATCGGCCGGTGCGGGCAGCTCGAGCATTGGCCCGACATTTCCAGCGGCCTATGTGCCGTTGCGCGTCGATCAGGTCTCCCAATCGAGCGGCTCGACGCCAGGCGGTACGGTCGCGACCGTGTCGACGGTTTCGCCGAGCTATACCGCACAATCCGACCCCAGCGCTCCCTTCGCAAACGAGGACGGCCTGGTCGCCGCGCCGAACGTCGATCTCGCCAGCGAGTTCGTTCAAATGGCGGCCGCCAAGTACAGCTTCATTGCCAATGCGAAGGTCATTCAAGCCTACGCCGAGACAGAACAGACCCTCCTCGATATCAAGACGTAATCGCTGACGGATTGTATCGACGCCTGCATTGGCGGCGGGAACCGTCACCGATCTTGATCCGCGTCAAAATCTCCTTTCCCGGTTCAGGCTAAATGGGATTAGAGTGCCGCCGGGGCAGGCTGGCGCAGGCAGGAGGTCCCATGTCAACTTATGTCGTCAGGTTCATGAAGGACGTGCTCGGCCAGTACGGCCGGCAGATCGAGGTTTGCCAGGGCACGCTCGAAATTGACGCCACCGACGAGGACGAAGCCAGGGAGCGGGCGAAGGCGAGGTTTTGCAAGGACCAGGCGCTGCATCACTGGTCGCTGCATGCCGACCGGATCCAGGTCAAGCCGGCTGACTTTCCCTCGTAAGGTTTAACGGCCCGGTGCCGGTAGCGTCGGCGGCGCGGTGACGCCCGCGCCGAGCGATCGCTGCACCATGACAGTGTCCGACCAGCGGCCGTGGCGATAGGCGACACCGCAGAGCAGGCCGGCGCGCGCGAAGCCGAATTTTTCGTGCAGCGCCAGCGAGGGCGCGTTGTCGGCATCGATATAGCCGATCATCTGGCGGAAGCCGGCCGCCGCACACGCATCGATCATTCCCTGGAGCAACAGCCGGCCGACGCCGCGACCAAGATGCTCGTGGTGGACGTAGATCGAATGCTTGGCCGTGTAGCGATAGGCCGGCCGCTTGCGGAACAGCACGGCATAGGCATAGCCGACCACCTCACCACGATAGGTCGCGACCAGATGCGGCAGGCGGGTCTGCTTCAGGTTCTTGCGGCGGTCGCGCAGATCGTCCGGTTCGGGCGCGCCGGTTCCCTCGACATCGCGCGGCACGCCATTGCGGACGTGATGGCGGTAGATCGCCAGCATCGCCTCGACATCGCTCTCCCGTGAGGGGCGGACCTGAACCGGCTCGTCATCTGTACGCGCAATCGCTGTTTCGTTCATCGGCACCTACTCGGCAACGACGTAAGTATAGAGGCCGATGCGGCCCTGTGCATCGATCTCCTTGTAGACGCCCTGGATTTCCACATCGAACCCCGGGAACGTGTTGAAGCAGGTTTCGAACATTTTGAGATAATCCACCATGGGCTTGGCCCGCTCCGTCAGCCGCTCGCCGGGCACGATGGTGGCGATGCCGGGCGGGTAGACCACGAACGGCGTGGTGGCGATGCGGCCCGCGATCGCCTCGATCGGCAAATAGTCGACGTCGTTCTTGAACAGATAGCGCGCGGCATCGCGGGGCGACATCGCGATCTCGGGCATGTGCTCGGGCATGAACTGCCGGGCCTGGAGGGCGCTGACATCGGCGGCGCGGAAGAAGCGGTGCATGTCGCCGCAGAGATCGCGCAGCCGCACGCCGGCATAGCGCGCCTGCCGCCGCTGGTAGAATTCAGGGATGACGTCGGCCAGCAACGCGTTGTCGTCATGCAACCTTTTGAATGCGACAAGCCCGGAGATCAGCGTGCCGGCCTTGCTCGCCTCGACGCCGGGGGTCAGCAGGAAGAGCAGGGAGTTGAGGTCGTTCTTCTCAGGGACGATGCGGTTTTCGCGCAAATACTGCGCGACCACAGGCGCGGGAATGCCGTGCTCGGCATAGGCGCCGGTGGTGCGATCGAAGCCGGGTGTCAGCAGCGTCAGCTTGTTCGGGTCGGTCATGGCAAAGCCTTCCGCGAGATCGGGAAAGCCGTGCCAGTTGGTATCTGGCGAGAGCTGCCACAGCGCCGGATTGGTGGCGAGCTCGTCGGTGGAGAGGGTCTCCCAGGCGACATTGTGCGCGGCGCCGGGGCGGCTGACGTCGGGAATGGCGACGCGATCGGGAACGAAGGGCTCGAAGAACCAGCGGCGATCCGGATTTTGCTCCTTGTCCTCGAACTCCCGGCGCATGGCGCGGATCTTCTTGCGCAGCTCGATGCCGAGCCGGATCGTGTCGTCCCACAGCACCTCGCCCGAGCGGCCCTTCATCATCTGCGCGCCGACGTCAAGGGAGGCGAACAGCGGGTAGAACGGCGAGGTCGAGGCGTGCTGCATGAAGCTCTCGTTGAAGCGGCGGTGTTCGACGCGCCGCTTCTGGCCGCGGATATGGCGGTCCTTGATGTGGATCTGGGAGGCCTGCGAGAAGCTCGCGAGCTGCTTGTGGGTGGATTGCGTCGCGATGATGCCGGGCGCTTCGGGAGGAAGGTTCGCCAGCCCCATGGCGAAGCGGCCGGCATAGAGCGGGTGGAATTTCATGAAGCCGGCCCAGGCCTCGTCGAACAGGATGTATTCGCAGAGATGGCCGATGCGCTTCAGGATCATCTCGGCGCTGTGGATCGAGCCGTCATAGGTGCACTGCTCGACGACGGCGACGCGGAACGGCCGCTCCTTGCGCCAGGCGTCCTTGTCCGTCACCAGCGGATGGTTCCGGATCGCCTCGCGCAGGGCTTTCTCGTCGAGCATGTCCCAGCGCATCGGGCCGATCAGGCCCCAGGCATTGCGGATGGTCGGCACGTAGACCGGGACGCCGCCATTGATCATCAGCGCGCCGTGATGGGCGGCCTTGTGGTTGTTGCGGTCGAACAGCACGAGGTCGCCGTCGGTGACGAGGGCGCCGAGCGCGACCTTGTTCGAGGTTGAGGTGCCGTTGAGCACGAAATAGGTCTTTTCCGCACCAAAAATCTGGGCGGCTTCCTTCTGCGCCCTCAGCGCGGGACCCTCATGGGTGAGGAGGTCGCCGAGGTCGAGCACGGAATTGTCGAGGTCGTCGCGGAATACGGATTCGCCGAGATGCTCGACGAAGACCCGGCCGATCGGGCTGCGGTTGTAGAACACGCCGCCATTGTGACCCGGACAGGTCCAGAGCTGGTTGCCTTCCTCGGCATAATCGACCAGCGCGCCGAAGAACGGTGTCTTCAGCGTCTCGGCATATTGCTTGAGCCGGCTGATCAAATTCTTGGCGATGAAGGTCGGCGTCTCCTCGGAGAGGAAGACATAGCCGTCGATGAAGTCGAGCACCTCGACCGGCAGGTCCTCGAAGCGCTTGCGCCGGATCAGGAGGATGATCGGGAAGTCGAGGCCGCGGCGCCGCATCAGGTTGATCAGCGCCGAGGTCTTCCCCTCGAGGCCCTTCTTGCCCCAGTCCACCACCATGCAACCGATCGCGGCGTCGGTCTGTACCGCGATCTCGGCGTCCTCCAACCTGCGGGCCCTCACGACCTCGAAGCCGGAGCGCTGGATCTCCTCGATAATCTGGTTGAAGCGGATGCCTTCCAGATCGTCGGCGTCGAACACAGGTGCGGCGAACAGGAAGTTGAAGCGCTTGAAATAATCCATGGTGTGTCCCGAATCTACAGAGACTGGCAGATCTCTGCACTTTCGATGACAGTTCTATGACAATCGCCCGATCCAGCGGGGATCGTGTGACGGGCGATCAATCCAGCAACTTGTCCAGCGTGATCGGGAAGCGCCGGATGCGCTTACCGGTGGCGTGATAGACTGCGTTCGCGATCGCCGCAGGTACGCCGACGATGCCGATTTCGCCAATGCCCTTGACGCCCAGCTTGTTGATCCGGTCGTCGGGTTCGTCGACGAAGATGACGTCGATGTCGTGAACGTCGGCATTCACGGGAATGTGGTACTCGGCGATGTTCGCGTTCATGATCCTGCCGAAGCGGTGATCCATCACCGTCTCCTCGTGCAGCGCCATTCCGATGCCCCAGACCACGCCGCCCATGATCTGGCTGCGGCCGGTCTTGGTATTGAGGATCCGTCCGGCTGCGACCGCGCTCACGACGCGCGTGACGCGGATGACGCCCAATTCTTCGTCGACCTTGACCTCGGCGAAGACCGCCGAATGGGTGTTGCGCGCGTGCGACTTGTCCTCCGCGAAATGATTGAGCTTCTGCTTCTCGATCCGCTCGAGCTTGCCGTGACGCATCGCGTCCGCGATCGAGACGGCACGGGCCTTGTCGCCGGCCTTGGCGATCGTGCCGTCGACCAGGATCACATCGGGCGCATCGACGCCGCCGAGGGGCGAGGCGGGCATCGCCTTGGCGAGCCGTGCGAGCTCCTGGCGAATGTCTTCGGCCGCGCCCAGCACGGCGTGCGCGGCCGACGCCGCCATCCAGGAACCGCCTTCGACGGGGGCCTGCGGCAAGGTCGAATCGGCAAGCCTCACGTCGATATTCTCGATCGGCAGCCCGAGGGCGTCGGCGGCCACCTGGGCCACGATGGTGTAGGTGCCGGTGCCGATATCGGACGCGGCGCAGGATACCTCGGCATGGCCGTTCGACGTCAACACGATGCGGACGGCGACCGGCATCTGAAGCGCCTCCCATACCCCCGTCGCCATGCCCCAACCGACCAGCTCCTTGCCGTCGCGCGTGGAGCGCGGCGCAGGATTGCGCCGGCTCCAGCCGAACGCTTCCGCGCCGCGGGCGTAGCATTCGCGCAGCTGCTTGCTGGTGTAGGGCAGGTCTTCACTCTGGTCGCGGTCCGAATAGCACTTCAATCGCAGCTCGATCGGGTCGAGCTTGAGCGCGACGGCCAGCTCGTCCATGGCGCATTCGAGCGCGCAGACGCCGGAGGCGGCGCCGGGCGCGCGCATGTCGCAGGGTGTGGAGAGGTCGAGATCGACGAGCTTGTGGGAGAAGAGGCTGTTCGGACTCTTGTACAGCTGTTCCGCCCAGCCGCTGTCATTGCGCGAAAAATCCTCGTAGCGCGAAGTCACGGCAGTGGCCTCGTGCGTGACGGCATCGAGCGTGCCGTCGGGCCTTGCGCCGAGCGCGACACGCTCAATGGTCATCGGCCGGTAGCCGAGCCCGTACATCTGCTGCCGTGTCAGCACGACACGGACGGATCGCTTGAGTTCGAGCGCGGCAAGCACCGCCAGCACCACCTGGTATTGCGGCCGCAATCCGGAGCCGAAGGCGCCGCCGACATAGGGGGAGACCACGCGGAGGTCATCGTGCTTCTTGTTGAACACATTGCATAGATATTTGTGGACGTTCTGGACACCTTGCGTCTTGTCATAGACGGTAAGCCTGCCGCTGCCGTCGCGGACCACCGTGGTCGCATAGAGCTCCATCGGGTTGTGGTGCTCGGTCGGCAGGACATAATCCGCCTGGTGCCGCACAGCGGCCCCAGCCAGCGCCGCGGCGGCGTCGCCGCGCGGCTTGTGCGGCCGATCCACTTTGCCGGTTTTGCCATGTTCGGATTCGAGATCGGTTGCAAATGCCTCCCGGTCGTATTCAACGCGCACGCGGGTCGCAGCGAATTTAGCGGTTTCCCAGTCATCCGCCACGACGAGCGCGATGGGCTGGCCGTTGAACCAGATCCTGTCGTCATAGAGCGGGCGGAAGGGCGAGCCCTTCTCCGGCGCCACCTCGTCCTTCCAGGCATCGTCATTGTCGGCGAGGGGCGGACGATGCGCATGCGTGAGCACGTCGACCACGCCCTTCACTTGCAGCGCGTCGCTGGCGTCGAGGCGAGCGATACGTCCGCGCGGAATCGTGGCCTCGACGACGAAGCCATGGAGGAGGCCGTCTGCCGGGAATTCGCCGGCATATTTGGCGGCTCCGGTGACCTTGGCGCGGCCATCGACGCGGGACGTTGGCGTTCCGACATAGGCGTTCATCGGTCCCTCACGCGATTTTCTTGTGAGCCTGTGATTGTGGCGTGGCGCTCGCGGCCTGTATCAGCGTACGCACGATGGCGCGGCGTGCGAGCTCGATCTTGAAGCGGTTATGTGCGCGGGCCGTTGCCCCGTGCAGCAGCAGATCGGCAGCGCGTGAGAAGTGATCCGGCGTCGCCGCCCGGCCGCGCAACGCCGCTTCGGCCTCAAGGCTGCGCCACGGCTTGTGAGCCACGCCGCCGAGCGCCAGGCGGGCTTCGCTGATCGCGTTGCCATCCAGTTCGAGCGCGGCCGCGACCGAGACCAAAGCAAAAGCATAGGACAGCCGGTCGCGGATTTTCATATAGCTGTAGTTGCGGGCAAAGCCGTGCTTGGGAAGTTCGACGGCCGCGATGATCTCGCCGGTGCCGAGATTTGTATCGACATGAGGTTTGTCCTCCGGGAGTCGATGGAAATCGGCCAATGCGATCGTGCGCTGGCCGGAGGGACCTGCGACGTGCACGAGCGCACCGAGCGCGGCAAGTGCGACGCTCATGTCGGACGGGTTGGTCGCGATGCAGGACGCGCTCGTGCCGAGGATTGCGTGGTTGCGGTTGAGGCCGTCGATTGCCGAGCAGCCGCTGCCGGGCTCTCGCTTGTTGCAGGGCGTCGCCGTGTCATAAAAGTAAGCGCAGCGCGTGCGCTGCATCAGGTTGCCGCCAACGGAGGCCATATTGCGCAATTGCGCGGAAGCGCCGGCGAGGATGGCGCCGGCGAGCAGGGGGTAGCGCTGCTCGACAAGCGGATGGTAGGCGAGGTCCGAATTCGGTACCAAGGCGCCGATGCGCAGCCCTCCGTCGGACGTCTCCTCGATGTCGCGGAGCGGCAGGCGGGAGATGTCGATCAGCCGGGAGGGCCGCTCGACATTTTCCTTCATCAGGTCGATCAGATTGGTCCCGCCGGCAATCAGCTTGGCGTCGGGATCGGCGGCCAGCAGGCGGATCGCATCGGCGACGTCGGTGGCGCGGGAATATTGGAAGTTGTTCATGGCCGGCCCATTGCCTGCTGGATCGCGGCGACGATGTTCGGATAGGCGCCGCAGCGGCAGAGATTTCCGCTCATCAGCTCTCTGATCTCGTCGGCATCCCGGGCGCGGCCTTCGGCCAAAAGGCCCGCCGCCGAGCAAATCTGTCCCGGCGTGCAATAGCCGCACTGAAAGGCGTCGTGGTCGATGAACGCCTGTTGCAGGGGATGAAGCGTTCCGTCCTTGGCAAGGCCTTCGATCGTCGTGATCTCGGCGCCGTCCTTCATGACGGCGAGCGTCAGGCAGGAATTGACGCGCCGACCGTCGATCAGCACGGTGCAGGCGCCGCATTGGCCGTGATCGCAGCCTTTCTTGGTGCCGGTCAGCGCAAGATGGTCACGCAGGGCATCCAGAAGCGTGGTCCAGGGCACGAGATCGAGCGTGTGGCCGACGCCATTGACGACGATATGAACTGGAATGCGTTCGGGAATCTCGTGCGTGACATCGCTCATGTCCTGCTCCCTGCGACGGCGATTGAGCCGAGACGTCAGCCGAGCTGACGCGGAGGCACCGTTGCCTCCGCTCGCCAATGGCCTCCAACTTACAACCGGCCGCTTGGTTCCCTGCCGGGAATTATGGCGCCCGCGACACAGTGTCAGCGCTTGGCTTCGCCGAAAACCACCGTCGGCACCGCGCGGTTGACGATCTCGCGCAGCGCGAAGCTCGATTGGACCCGCGCCACGCGCGGCAGGCGCGACAGTTCGGTGCGATGGATGCGCTCGAAATCCTGGATGTCGCGGGCGAGCACGATCAGGATGTAGTCGTCGGTGCCCGACATCAGGAAGCAGCGCACGACGGACGGGCATTTCACCACCTCCGCCTCGAACGCCTTCAGCGCCTCGTCGCTCTGGCTCTCCAGCGCAATGCGCACCAGCACCGTCGTGGTGAGGCCGAATTGCGCGAGATCGAGCGCGGCCTGGTAGGCCTGGATGTAGCCGTCGTCCTCCAGCGCCTTCTGCCGCCGCGCCAGCGCCGTGCTTGATAGCCCGACCTTCGTGGCGAGCTCGGTGTGGCTGGCCCGCGCATTGGTGGTGAGTTCCGCGAGGATGGCGAGATCTTTCCGGTCGAGGGCCAAGGTTTCGTTTCCAGCGTGAAAGGGCGTTTGCACGCCGGAAACCGGCGCGGGGAGGTCGAAGCTAGCGGATATTTGCACGAAACCAAACTGGCCCCATCGCTACGATGACGGGGTGAATCAGGACGTTGGAAGGAGCCCAAAATGCGCGTCGGTGTGCCCAAGGAGATCAAGGTGCAGGAATATCGCGTCGGGCTCACCCCGGGCGCGGTCCGCGAATATGTAGCGGCCGGGCACCAGGTGACGGTCGAGACCGGTGCCGGCAGCGGCATCGGCGCGTCCGACGAGGTGTACCAGCGGGCAGGGGCCGCGATCGCGGAGAACGCCCGCGACATCTTCGCCAGCTCCGACATGATCGTGAAGGTGAAGGAGCCGCAGAAAAGCGAGTGGGCCCAGCTTCGCGAGAGCCAGATCCTCTTTACCTACCTCCATCTTGCGCCGGATCCCGAACAGGCCAAGGGCCTGCTCGCCTCGGGTTGCACTGCGGTCGCTTATGAGACCGTCACCGACGCGGCCGGTCACCTCCCCCTGCTTGCGCCGATGAGCGAAGTCGCCGGCCGCCTCGCCGTCGAAGCCGCCGGCGCCGCGCTCAAGCGATCGGCCGGCGGCCGCGGGGTGCTGCTCGGCGGTGTGCCCGGCGTGCAGCCGGCGCGCGTCGTCGTGCTCGGTGGCGGCGTGGTGGGAACGCAGGCCGCGCGCATGGCGGCGGGCCTCGGTGCGGAAGTCACTGTGATCGACCGCTCGATTCCCCGTCTGCGCGAGCTGGACGATGTGTTTCTCGGGCGGGTGCGCACCCGCTTCTCGACCATCGAAGCGGTCGAGGACGAGGTGTTCGCCGCCGACGTCGTGATCGGGGCAGTGCTGGTGCCGGGCGCCAGCGCACCAAAGCTCGTCACGCGCGCGATGCTCAAGTCGATGCGGCCGGGCGCCGTGCTGGTCGACGTCGCGATCGACCAGGGCGGCTGCTTCGAGACATCGCATCCGACCACGCACGCCGATCCGACCTATCAGGTCGACGGCGTCGTGCATTATTGCGTCGCCAACATGCCGGGCGCGGTGCCGGTGACGTCGAGCCAGGCGCTGAACAACGCGACGCTGCCGTTCGGCCTGATGCTCGCGAACAAGGGATTTGCCGCGGTCCTGGAAAATCCGCATTTGCGCAACGGACTGAACGTGCATCGTGGCCGCATAACCAACAAGGCGGTTGCCGAGAGCCTCGGGCTGGAATTTGCTCCGGTCGAGAGCGGCCTCGCCGCGTAACGGCTACACTGATTTGCGGTGGCGGCTGCCGAGCGCGGCCTCGATCGTTTCCGGACGCTCGATCCGTTCGATCAGCATGTCGATGCGATCACCGCCCCAGAACAGCTCGCCGTTGAACACCATGGTGGGCACGCCGAACACGCCGAGTGCTTCGGCCTCGTCGATGATGCGGTCGTGCTCGGCGCGGGCAGGGCCGTTGACGTAGGCTTCGAACTCGCTCGCTGAGCCGCCGCACGCGGTGATGACGTCCGTGATTGCGGCGAGATCGTCGATCTCCAACTCGTGGCTCCAGAACTTGCGGAACACCGTGTCGTGATAAGGGCGGAAGAAGCCGTGCCGCTGTGCGAACAGCATTCCAACGCTGGAATAGAAGGCGTCGTAGATTCGACGCGGCCCCTTCATGACGAGCCCTTGCGCATTGGCATAGCGCCGCGCGTCCATATAGGCGTAACGCACCTTGCGCCAGAAATGCGGCGTGCGCTCCTCGACCGTCCCCATGAATTCGGCGACGCGCAGCGTATAGGGCAGCCATTCGAGCTCGACGCCGTGCGTCTCCTCGAGCGAGAACAGCCGCTTGTTGGCGACGAACGCGTAAGGGCTCTTGTAGTCGGTGTAGACGCGGACAAGCTGCTTGGGCATTGGCGCTCCTCTTTCTTCCTTCTCCCCTGCGGGAGAAGGTGCACCGTCATCGTGGCGCTATCAACCGATTACGACCTACCCCTTCGTCAGCCGATACTGCCCTAGATCCGGATCATGCGTCATGCGCCAGTAGTCCACGAACCGCCAGGGCATCGCCGAAAAAACGCGGCCGCTGGAATTGCGATAATAGGTGCTCATGCCGGGATGGGTCCAGATCATCGCCTCGTGCTCGGCATCGACCTTGCGGACGTAGTCGTCGAGCACGTCCTGACGGACGTCGATGGCGGCGACGTCTTGCTCGATCATGTCGGCAAGGCAGGCGGAAATATAACGGCTCTGACATTCCGACTGGAAGATGACGCTGCCGCCGTGGGCGGGGCCGGAGTTCGGGCCGAGCATGCAGAAGAAGTTCGGAAAGTCCGGCACGGTGAGGCCGAGGAACGCCGTCGGATTGTCGTTGGCCCAGGCCTCGCGCAGATCCTTGCCGCCGCGGCCGCTGATGTTGAGGCGCGCCGCCATCTCCGTGACCTTGAAGCCGGTGGCGACCACGACGATGTCGGCGGGGCGGTGCTCGCCATCCGCAGTGATGATGCCGTCGCGGTCGAAATGGTCGATCGTGTCGGTGACGAGCTCGACATTGTCCCGCGTCAGCGTCTTGAACCAGTTGTTATCGAGCAGGATGCGCTTGCCGTAGGGCGGGTAGGTCGGCACGCATTTGGCGATCAGGTCCGGCCGGTCCTTCAGCTCGGTGAGAATGAAGTCCGTCAGCTCCTGGCGATGCCGGTCATTGCCCTTGTTGACGGCGCGCTCGGGATGCGGCCAGGCCGGGTCCTTGCGCAGGAACGGCAGCAGACCGTCGCCATAGCGCCAGAACATGTTGAAGCGATACCACTGCACATAGAACGGCAGGTGCGCGAGCAGCCAGCGCGCGCCCTCGGTGATCGGATCGGAATAGCCCTTAACGGGCCGCGCCCATTGCGCGCTGCGCTGATAGACCGTGACGGAGGCGACGCGGCCGGCGATCGACGGTACCAGTTGCATCGATGTCGCGCCGGTCCCGATCACGGCGACATGCTTGCCTTCAAGATTGATGTCGTTCGACCACAGGGCCGAATGCAGGATCGTGCCCTTGAAACTGTCTTCGCCCTTGAAATGCGCGCGCGAAGGATCGTTGAGCTGGCCGATGGCCGAGACCAGCGCGGTGGATTCAAAAATCTCTTCGCCGCTCTTCGTCTTCAGCGTCGAGATCCAGCGCCGCTTGCCCTCGTCCCAGCGCGACGCTGTCAGCTCGGTATTGACCCGCAGATGCTTGCGGATGCCATATTCCTCGGCGACCTTCAGTAGATATCCAAGCAGCTCCTCGCGCTGGCAGAAATAGCGCGTCCATGCATTGCCCGAGCCGAACGAGTAGGAATAGGAATGGTTCGGCGTATCGACGCCGCAGCCGGGATAGCGATTGATCCACCAGGTGCCGCCGAGCTCGGCGTTCTTCTCGACGATGGTGTAGGGGATGCCGAGATGGCCGAGTGCCACGCCGAGCGCGATGGCGCAGACGCCGGCGCCGACGATCAGGACGTGCTGGCCGGCAAGCTTCTCGTCGGAAGGGCGCTGCGTCCACTGCGGCTCGCGCGCCACAAACCCCATCTCCTCGCGCATCAGGGGCGCATACTCCGGCGCGACGTTCTCGCCGAGGCAGGCGCGCATCATCTTCAAGAGCAGCGCTTCGCCGGGGTCGGTGATGACAGGTTTTGGCGTGCCGTCGGCAAACAGCCTGACCACTGCGGCGCGGATCTCGTCCTGGACCTCCCGAGGCACGCCGGCTTCCGGATCGGGAATGAGGCGGATGTCGCGCTTGGGCAAGTACGGCGGCTCGAGCCAGCGCTCATCGCCGGTCATGTGCACCAGCACCATCAGCAGGCAGCGGATATCGCCTTCGGCGATCGCGGAGACGAGATCGAGCGGCTTTTGTGGAGATGCGATGTTCATGGCGTGTCCTGATCTCCGGATGCACTGAAGAGGCCGCGCGTCATCAGCTTGCGATAGGCTGAGATGACGTGGTCGGGCACGGCGGTGACACCGCCTGCCGAATAGGAGTAACGGCGGCTGAGATAGCCGCGCGCACCCATCAGGATGTGGACGATCGCCTCGAATTCCTCGTCGCTGTAATCCTCGATCGCGCCTGCCGCTCGCGCGCGGCGCAAAATGCGGACATAGGCAACCGAGATGTTGTCGAGATGTTTCTGGTAGCCGATGGGCGCGAAGAATTCGGCCTCGTTGAGGATGCGCAGGAACTCCGGCACCTCACGGATAAAGTCGAAGAAGGCGGAGAAGCGGGCGATCTCCTGCCGCGCGGCATCGGCGGTGCCGGTGCGTGCGCGAATGAATTCCACCATGTCGAGGCCGATCTTCGGCAGCAGCTGGTCGAGCAGCTCCTGGCGGTTCTCGAAATGATTGTAGAAGGTGCCTTGCGCGACGCCGGCTTCTTCCGTGATGCGGGCGACGGAGGCTTCGGCATAGCCATGCTTGCCGACGACCTTGGTCGCGGCGTCAAAGATCTTCTGCTTGGTCCAGGCGTTCCGCTCGACGCGGTTGAGCTTTGTGACCTTGGCACTCGCTTGCGTCATTCAGAGGTCTCCAGCTCGGCGCGCAGCACGCGCTTGAGGATCTTTCCGCTCGGATTCCGCGGCAGGCTGTGACGGATGACGAGCTGTTTCGGCACCTTGAAGCTCGCCAGGCGCGTACGGCAGTGCTCGGTGAGGGCAGGGAGTTCAAGGCTCGCGCCTTCGGCCAGCACCACGATCGCGACCGGCCGCTCGCCCCAGCGTGCATCGCGCAGGCCGATCACCGCGACTTCGCGCACCTCGGGCAAATCGTAGATGACGCGCTCGACCTCGGAGGAGGCGATGTTCTCGCCGCCCGAGATGATCATGTCCTTCTTGCGGTCGGTCAGGTACAGGAAGCCTTCCTCGTCCAGATAGCCGACGTCGCCGCTGCGGAACCAGTCGCCGAAGAACGCGGTTTCAGTCTTCTCCGGATCCCTCCAATAGCCGCGCGTGATCTTCGGTCCGCGCAGGCAGATCTCCCCATTGACGTTCGGCGGCAGCGTCTTGCCGTCCTCGTCACGGATCTCGATCTCGACATGGGCGATGGCGCGCCCGGTTGAACCGATCTTCTCGATCTCGCGGCCGGCTTCCATGAAGGTGTCGCCGCCGACGGTCTCGGTGAGGCCATAGGCATCGATGTAGCGCGCATTGCGGAAGAACTCCGAGAACGCGCGGATGCGCACCTCCGGCGTCTTCTCGCCGCCGCCGATCGCCCATCTCAGGCTGGAGACGTCGTAACGATCGCGGGTGGGGCAGGTGAGCATCGCCGTGGTCATCACAGGCGCGAACCATGCCGCGTTGAGCTTGTCCTCCGCGATCGCCGCAAGCGCGGTCTCCGGCTCGAAATTGCGTTCGATGCGGATGAAGCCGCCATGCCAGAGCACGGCGATGCCGGGCAGGTCGAGCGCACCGACGTGATAGAGCGGGCCGACAACGAGCAGTCGCGTCTCGGCACCGATGCCGAGCGCGATCGTCTGGTCGGCGGACTTCCAGTAGAAATTATCGTAAGTGAGCATCACGCCTTTGGGGCGGTCGGTCGTACCCGAGGTGTACATCAACCGCATCAGGTCGGACGGCGTGCGGACGTGCATCGGCGCCGGCGCGGCCTCGTCCTCGAGGTGCGTGATGCTTTGCCGCGCGGCTTCGTTCAGCACTACGATTTTCGCGCCCGCTGCGTTCGCGGCGAGCTCTCCATCGACGATCAACAACCGCGCGCCGGCATTGCCCGCGATGTAGCCGACCTCGTCGCGCGACAGACGAAAATTGATCGGCAAGAACACCGCGCCGAGATGGCTGGTGGCGAAGACGAGCTCCAGGAACGCCGCGCTGTTCTTCATCAGCACGGCCACGACGTCGCCGGCGCCGATGCCCTGCGCGGCGAGCCAGCCGGCCGCTTGCCGGATGCGCGCATCGAAATCGGCGTAGGAGATCTCCTCGCCGCGATATTTCAGCGCGGGCCGGTCCGGCGTGCGCCGGGCATGAAAGGTGATGAAGCTCGAAAGATTGATCATTTTGCGGGTTTTGGGCCGATTACCGGCCTCGTTTCCTCCTTTGATGAATTATGACTCGTAATTCATCTTTGGCTTGACGTCACCCCCCTGCCTCTGAAATTGTTGGGAACACGGAGACGAGATGATCTCCGGCAAGGGACCAGGAAACGCCGACCCGAAAGAGGGAGGGGAAAATGACGAGAACCCGCATGCCGGGCATCAGCCGCCGTTCAACGCTGGCGCTGATGGGCGCCGGTGCGATGAGTGTTGCCGCACCGTGGGTGGCGCGCGCGCAAGCCAAGACCATCAAGATCGGCATGCCGACGATTCTGTCGGGCCGCGTCGCGCAGCTCGGCACGTCGTCGCGCAATGCGGTGATGCTCGAGGTCGACAAGGTCAACGCCGCCGGCGGACTTGCCGGCCGCCAGATCGAGATGGTGATCCGCGACTCCAAGGGCCAGCCGCAGGAAGCCGCCCGCGTCGCGCGCGAGCTCGTCAACACCGATGGTTGCGAGTGGCTGATCGACGGCGAGGCGTCGTCCGGATCGTTTGCGGTTCACGAAGTCGCGCGCGATCTCGGCGTGCTCTGCGTCCACACCTGTTCGGAGGCGTCCTCGCTCACCGCCGATCCGAAGCAGCACATCCCGAACGCGTTCCGTTGCGTCCGCCAGGGCATCCACGATTCCATCGTCGGCGGCAGCTACGCCGCCTCGATCGCGAAGGCCAAGGGCCTGAAGAAATGGGCAACCTGCTCGCCGGACTATGCCTATGGCCGCGACACCACCGGCGAGTTCACGCTGTACCTGAAGCGCTTCGCGCCCGACGTCGAAATCATCAGCGAGTCCTGGCCAAAGCTGTTCCAGCCCGACTACACCGAAGTCGTGACCAAGATCCTCCAGGCCAAGCCGCAGGCGCTGTACTCCTGCCTGTGGGGCGGCGATCTCACCTCCTACATCGACCAGGCCAACATCTACGCGATGTTCGGCCAGATGGAGGTGTTCGCGGTCAACATGGCCGACTACACCGCGCTCACTGTGGTGAAGAACCTGCCCAAAGGCATCCACTCCGGCAACCGCTACATCAAGACCTTCCCGACCACGCCGGAGAATGCCGCCTGGGGCGATGCCTACAAGGCGAAGTACAACGAATATCCGACCAACTGGTCGTGGCAGAACGCGACGGCCGTGATGTTCCTCGCTGAGGCCGCGAAGAAGGCCAACTCCACCGACGGCAAGAAGATCGCGGAGGTGCTGAAGGGCCTCACCATCAAGTGCCCGTTCGGCGCCGACGGTACCGTGACGATGCGCGGCGACGACCACACGCTGGTCGGCTACGCCATCGGCTGGGGCACCACGATCCCGCAGGAGCCTTATGTGCCCGAGGTCAAGGCCGGCGACTGGAAGACCATCTTCGAGCTCGAGGCCGAGTGGAAGAAGAGCAAGGGCTACACCTGATGTGACGCGCGGCGGAGACGGGCGACCGTCTCCGCCGTTTTTATTTGGTTCTCCGCGCCAAGTCCGGCGCGTCGCAATGAAAGTGCTCCCGTGGATCTCGACGCGCTCGCCGGCTGCCTCTCCAGTTCCGCCTGCCTGGTGACGCAGACCACCAGCGGCCTCATCATCGGCATGCTGCTGTTCCTGGTCGCAGTCGGGCTGACGCTGATCTTCGGCGTGCTCAAGGTCGTCAATTTCAGCCACGGCGCCTTCTACATGTTCGGCGCCTATTTCGCGATGACGGCCTATCAGCTCACCGGGAGCTTCGCGCTGGCGATGTTCGCGGGCGCGGCCGGGACCGCGATTCTTGGTCTGATCTTCGAGCGCGTCTTCATGAGCCGCGTCTATGGCGCCGACGTGCTGATGCAGCTTCTCGTCTGCTACGCCTTCGTGCTCATCTTCGACGATGTCGTGCGCATCATCTGGGGGCCGGAATTCAAGTCGATGGGCATGCCCGCGGCGTTCCAGGTGATGCCGCTGTTCATCGCCGGCGGCGTGGTGCCGCCTTACTACCTGCTGCTGATCGGCGTCGCGCTCGTTGTGGCGATCGTGCTCGGCATCGGATTGTCGCGCAGCCGGATCGGCAAGGTGATCCGGGCGGCGGCACATAATCCCGGCATGGTCTCGGCGCTCGGCATCAACACCGGTCTGATCTATGGGGGCGTGTTCGCGCTCGGCGGCATGCTGGCGGGCCTTGCCGGCGCGCTCGCGGCGCCCGTTCGTTCGCTCACCCCCGGCATGGGATTTTCGGTGCTGATCGAATCCTTCATCGTCACCGTGATCGGCGGCATGGGCTCGATCCTAGGCGCTCTGATCGGCGCGCTGTTGCTCGGCCTTATCAGGTCCTTCGGCTCGCTCGGCTTTCCCCTATTCACGGAAGGCCTGATGTACCTGTTCATGGTGATCGTGCTGGTCTCCAAGCCCACCGGCCTGTTCGGCAAGGAGGCGGCATGACCGAGCTCGAGGCTGGACGCGCCGAGACGCTGGCGCCGGTGCGTAGCGGTGTGGCGTTTCAACGCTATCGCGACGTCCTGATCGCGCTCGTCGCCTTTGCCGTGCTGGCGAGCCTGCCGCTGTTCACGGGCAGCAAGGCGCTGCTCGATTTCGTCATCCGCTGCTCGGCTTACGGCCTGTTCGCGACCTCGCTGAACTTGTTGGTCGGCTACACCGGCCTGACCTCGTTCGGCCACGGCATGTTTTTCGGCCTCGGCGCCTACAGTTTTGGCCTGATCATGCAGAAGCTGGGCGTGCCGATTCCCGTGGCGTTCGTCGCGACGCTGGCGATCACGGCGGTAATCGCCGCCGTCATCGGCGCGATCTGCGTGCGGCTGAAGGATATCTATTTCGCCTTCGTCACGCTCGCGTTTCAGATGCTGATCCACTCGACCATCCTGTCCTGGGCCTCCTTCACCGGCGGCGACCAGGGCCTGCGTGGCGGCATTCCGCGCCCCACATTCCTCGGCATCAATCTTGCGAACCACATCCATCTCTATGTCGCGAGCTGCGCGCTTCTCATCCTCGGCCTGCTCGCGATGCGCCAGATCGCGCAATCGCCGTTCGGTTACACGTTGCGCATGATCCGCGACAATGCCGCGCGCGCAAGCTTCCTCGGCATCGACGTCTGGCGGGCCAAGCTGACAGTCTTCGTGCTGGCGGCATTGTTTGCGTCGATGGGCGGCATGGTGATGGCGCTGTTCGTCTCCGGTGCCTATCCGGAATTCGCCTATTGGACGATCTCGGGCGAGGGCATCTTCATCAACATGCTCGGCGGCGTCTCGACCTTCCTGGGGCCGATGGTCGGCACCGTGCTGCTGCTTCTGCTCAACGACACCGTGACGCGCTTCACCGAATATCACGGCATTGTGCTCGGCGTGGTCATCCTGTTCTTCGCGCTGGGCCTGCGCAAAGGCCTGCTGGATTTCGTCGCCGACTGGTTCGCGCACCGGCGTGACGCGGGCGAGGGGCGCTAGCGATGCTCGAGATCCGCAACCTCGCAAAATCCTTCGGCGGCGTGAAGGCGACCAACGACGTCACGCTCGACTTCGCCGACGGCTCGCTCACAGCCGTGATCGGCCCGAATGGCGCGGGCAAGAGCACCTTCTTCAACCTGATTACCGGCGCGCTGAAGCCGGACTCGGGCCAGGTTCTGCTCGACGGCATCGATCTCGCCGGCTGCTCGCCGCCGGAGATCGTGCGCCACGGCATCGGCCGCGCCTTCCAGGTTGCGAGCATCTTCAAATCGCTGACGGTGCAGGAGACCATGCTTGCCGCCGTCAGCGCCGACCAGCGCTCCTCCGCGGTGCTGCACAAGCGCTTTCCCTTGCCCGAGACGCGCGACCGCGCCGAGCACGTGATGGAGTTGCTGGGCCTCGCGGGAAAACGCAATCGCACGGCCGCGACACTGTCGCATGGCGACCAGAAGCTACTCGACATTGCGCTCGCTCTGGTGCTCGAACCAAAGGTTCTGCTGCTGGACGAGCCGACTGCCGGCATGGGCCCGGAAGAGCGCTGGCGCATGATCGACAAGGTGCGCGAGCTCTGGGAGACGCAGAAAATCACCGTCGTCTTCATCGAGCACGACATGGACATCGTGTTCAAGATCGCCCCAAAGATCGTCGTGCTCTGCTACGGCCGCATCCTCGCGACCGGCACGCCCGACGAAATCCGAAGCAACAGCGCCGTGATCGAGGCCTATCTCGGCACTGAACATGCGGGGGCCGCCGCATGAGCGCGACCATTATCGAAGTCGCCGATCTCGACGTCTACTACGGCACGAGCCAGATCCTGTTCGGCGTCGGCCTCTCGGTGCGGCAGGGCGAGACCATGGCGCTGCTCGGGCGCAACGGCGCGGGCAAATCGACGACCATGAAGGCGATCATGGGGCTGGCGCCGCCGCGGCGGGGCAGGATCAGCCTGCGCGGCGCGGTGATCTCGGGCCAGAAGCCGCACCATATCGCGCGCGCCGGTCTCGGCTTCGTGCCGGAGGATCGCCAGATCTTTCCGGAGCACACGGTCGAGGACAATCTCGTCATCGGTCGCAAGAAGGGGCCGGAAGGCCAGGACGAGTGGCCGATCAAGCGGATCTACGACGTCTTCCCGCTGCTGGAGCCGCTGCGCCATCGCATCGCCGGACGTCTCTCGGGCGGGGAGCAGCAGATGCTCGCCATCGCGCGCACGCTGATGGGCAACCCGGCGCTGTTGCTGCTCGATGAGCCGAGCGAGGGCCTCGCGCCGATCATCGTGCAGCGGATCGGCGAGCTGTTGCGGCAGCTCCGCCAGCTCGGATCGACCGTCCTGATCGCCGAGCAGAATATGCATTTCTGCCTGGGGCTTGCGAGCCACGCCACGGTCATCGACAAGGGCCAGATCGTCTATGCCGCCGGGATCGACGAGCTGAAGGCCAACGACGCGATCCGTCGCCGCTATCTGGCGCTTTAACCGGGTTCCGGATCGCCAAACCGGCCCAAAGAAGAAAACTGTTGTCCCGGGTTCGTCAGACGGAAGGAGTTTCCCCGTCGAGGGCCAAAAACGCCAATCGCTTCCATTGCCGTTTGGGGCCGAAACGACGACATTCCATTCAGAATTTGATGGATTGACGGTCATGGAACGCACTGGATTTGAGCCCTTCGGCGAGCAGCTGGAGTCCGCAACGGACACCCAGCCGCGATCGCGCGCGTCAAAGCTCCTGCTGCGGGCCGGCACCACGGTGTTCTGGTCGCTGGTCGCGGGCATCGTGCTCGCGCGTGCGGCCTTCTTCGAGCCGGGCGTCTATGACAGCTTCAGCCGCGTCGCATCGCTCGCCAAAAGCCTGATCTTCTGAGCCGATTATTCCGGGCTGAGCATAGAACTTCCCTCGGCCCTGATATGCCGAAAACTTATTCCCCAATCGGACGGCACTGCGTATAAATATTTCTCCTCTGGGAGAGATTTGTGTCGCAGAATCAAGCATCCAACCCGGCCGACGCCAAGCCAACCACTGTCGTGAGCCGTATCGCGGCGCTGATTCCGGGAATCCTCCTGTGCATCGCCGTGGCCGGTATCTCGGCCTTGCTCGAACGGGCCGAGCTGGGTGTCTTCGAGCACCCCTATGTCGAAGCGCTGGTGATGGCGATCCTGCTCGGGATGGCGCTGCGCAGCTTCTGGAAACCGGCGCCGCGCTGGCAGGCCGGTATCGCCTTCAGCGCGAAACAGCTACTCGAAGTTGCGGTCATGCTGCTGGGGGCCTCGATCAGCTTCGCCGCCATCGCGGCTTCCGGCGTGGCGCTGCTGGCATCGATCGCCGCGGTTGTCGTGGTCGCGCTCTGCGTTTCCTTCGGCCTCAGTCGCATGCTGGGCCTGTCGACGCGGCTCTCGATCCTGATCGCCTGCGGCAATTCCATCTGCGGCAATTCCGCGATCGCCGCCGTGGCGCCGATCATCGGCGCCAACAACGACGAGATCGCGTCCTCGATTTCCTTTACGGCGATCCTTGGCGTGATGATGGTGCTGGGCCTGCCGCTGCTGATTCCGCTGCTGCAATTGTCGGCCACGCAATATGGCATCCTCGCAGGCCTGACCGTCTATGCGGTGCCGCAGGTGCTTGCGGCAACGGTCCCGGCCGGGCTCGTCTCGACGCAGATCGGCACGCTGGTGAAGCTGATGCGCGTGTTGATGCTCGGGCCCGTCGTCGTCGGTCTCTCCCTGGTCGCCTCGCGCTGGCAGACCGGCGCCAAGAAATCCAATGTCGGCTTCTTCCGCCTGGTCCCCTGGTTCATCCTCGGCTTCCTTGCGCTGGCGACCCTGCGCTCGCTGGAGATCGTGCCGGGCACGGTGGTCGGGCCGGTGACGAAGATCACGAGCTTCCTGACGGTGGTCTCGATGGCCGCGCTCGGCCTCGGCGTCGACGTGAAGGTGCTGGCGAATGTCGGGGGCCGGGTGACGGCCGCCGTGACACTGTCGCTGATGCTGCTGCTCGGCATCAGCATCGCGCTGGTGCACTGGTTCAAGTAAGGGGCGCACAGCGGCTGCGAACTCCTCTTCCTTCTCCCCTTGTGGGAGAAGGTGGCGCGAAGCGCCGGATGAGGGGTTCTATCCGCGAGTCCGAACTGAGAGGGGAGTTTGCCGAAGCAGACCCCTCATCCGCCTTGCCTTCGGCAAGGCACCTTCTCCCACAAGGGGAGAAGGGAAGTAAGAGCGCAATCGTCGAGATGGGGCGCTAAATCACATCCGCCAGCGAATGCCCATGCAGCTCGATGTTGAGCCCTTGCATGCCCATGTCGCTGATCTCGCCGCCCATCGCCTTCAGGCTCTCCTCGCGGATCAGTGACATCAGCCCGCGGCGGAGCGCCAGGAACTCCGACGACATCATCATCGATTGCTGCCGCGGCCGCTCCAGCGGGATCGGGATCTCCGCCTTGATCGAGCCGGGGCGGGCGGTCATGCAATAGACGCGGTCGGAGAGGAAGATGGCTTCATCGATGTCGTGGGTGACGAACAGCACCGAGATCTTCAGCCGTTGCCACATGTTGGTGAGGATCTGCTGCATAATGACGCGCGTCTGCGCGTCGAGCGCGCCAAACGGCTCGTCGAGCAGAAGCACCTTCGGTCCCGTCGCGAGCGCGCGGACGATGCCGACGCGCTGCTTCATGCCGCCGGAGAGTTTTTCCGGATAATGCTTCTCGAAGGCCTCGAGCCCCGCGAGTCCGAGCAGCGTGCGCGCCGCGCGCTCGCGCTGGGAGCGCGCCATGCCGCGCATCTTGAGGCCGAACTCGACGTTCTCCCGCACCGTCTTCCACGGAAACAGCGAATATTGCTGAAACACCATGCCGCGCTCGGCGCTGGGGCCATTCACACGCTCGCCGTCGACCGTGACTACACCGGTGGTCGGCTTGAGGAATCCCGCAACCGCATTGAGCAGCGTCGACTTTCCACAGCCGGAGGGCCCGACGATCGAGACGAACTCGCCGGGCTTCACATGAATTTGCGTGTCGGTGACGGCCTGAACCGGCCCCTCGATGCTTTCATAGCTGAGGGAGAAATTCCTGACCTCGATATGGCCCTGCGGTGCTTTGGTCAGGATTTCGTTCATTTCAGCCTCCACGGCATCACCAACTGCCCGGCACCCCTGATAAGCAGGCTCGATCCAAGGCCAAGCACGCCGATCGCGATCATGCCGAGCGCGATGTCGGCATATTGGACAAGGGAATAGGCCTCCCAGGTGAAGTAGCCGATGCCGTATTGACCCGAGATCATCTCGGCGGCGATCAGCGACACCCAGGCCACGCCCATACCGACGGTGAGGCCGGTGAAGATGTGCGGCATCGAAGCTGGAAAATACACCTCGCGGAAGATCGACCGTTCTCGCGCGCCGAGACATTGCGCGGCGCGCACCAGCACTGGATCGACCAGCGACATGCCATGCAGCGTGTTGACCAGGATCGGGAAGAACGCGCCGAGGAAGGTGATGAAGACGATGCTCTGCTCGTTGGTCGGCCAAAGCATGATTGCCATCGGCACCCAGGCGATTGCCGGGATCGGCCGCAGCACCTCGGCCACCGGGAAGATGATCTCGTGCACCAGCTTGAAGCGGCCCATGATCAGGCCGAGCGGCACGCCGACCACCGCCGCGAGCGAGAAGCCGAACAAGATGCGCCGGCAGCTCAAGAGGATGTGCAGCAGGAATTTGGGATCGTGGATCGCCTTGGTGAAGCTCGCATAGACCGCGAGCGGCGAGGGCACGTTGGTGAAGCGCACGAAGAACACGACGCGATAGGTCGTGAGCAGGTGCCAGACCAGCAGGAAGGCGAGCAGCGATATGATGCCGATCGCCGTCGCGCGTAGCCCCGCTCGATTGAGCCGGTACCAGCGCAGCGCAAGCGTGCCGAAGGAAGGCGGTGTCGCGGGCGGGGAAGGGGCGGGCACGGGGCCCGCCTCGGCGATTGCCGTTGCTGCCGGCATGCTGTCCTCGGGATGTCTGACGAGGGCGGGACTGCTCACGTCTTGCCTCCGCCGACCGCCGCCTTCACCGCGTCGTCGAAGCCGAGCACCTTGCCATTGATCTTGGCGGCATAGCCTTCCGCGTCCTTCTTCAGCAGGAATGGCGCGACCTCGCCGTTGCCGACTGCGAAGAAGGCTTGGTCGGCGAACAGCTTGATTCCACGGGTGGTGTCGAAGACGTAGGCGACGTTGATCTTCTTGCCCTTGGCCTTGTAGTCGGCATAGGCCCCTAACGTGCACGCTGCGGACGCAAACGGCAGGATGCCGGCTTCGTCGACCCAGACCTCGCCGGCCTTGCGCGGGTCGGTGATCGGCTTCTTGCAGAAAGAATCTTCGCCTGTGATCTCGTAATTCCTGGTGCTCGCAAGCTGCGCGTCATAGTCGAGCTTCATCTCGGCATAGGCCTTGCGGATGTAGCTGTCGTCGACCCACTTCTTCGGATCAAACTCCTTCATGCGGCCGAGATTTTGCAAAACCTTGACGTCGGTCGCGGCCGCGTCGATCAGCGCCGGCTTCACCGTGGGATCGGTGGTCATGTTGCCGCTGGGACCGAGGAAGATATAGACGACTTCCTTGTTGATGCCGGTCCACTCCTGGATCTTTTCGGCCGCGACCTTCGGATCGTCGCGCAGCCACTGGTTGGCGGCGATCAGCGCCTTGAAGTAGGCAACGACGACCTCAGGGTATTTCTCGGCGAAATCGGTGCGGACCACGATGCCGTGGAAGGTCGGCAGGTTGGTCTCGACGCCGTCAAAGATTTTTCGCGCAAAGCCGCGGAACGGCAACAGCTCGGCGAAGGGGACGAAGTCGGCGTGGGCGTCGATCTTCTTCTCCTGCAGATTGGTCGAGCCGACCTCCGGGCTCTGGCTGACGAGCTGGAAGAAGTCGGAGGCGTAACCGCGGTCCTGCATCGCCTTCAGCACCATGCCGTGCGCGGCCGAGCCGAACGGCACGCTGACGAGCTTGCCCTTGAGATCAGCGAGATCGTAATAGGGCGAGTCCTTGTGGACGACGAGCCCGTTGCCGGAGCCGGACAGGCTGTAGGCGGCCACGCCGATCAGGCGGCTCTTGCTTTCCGGATTGCTCTCGAAGGTGAAGCCGTTCACGATCAGCGGATAGTCGCCCATCATGCCGATCTGGAGCTTGTTCGCCATCATCGCGTTGGTGACGGGCGGGCCTGAGGTGAAATTCTGCCACTCCAGCTCGAACTTGATGCTGGCGTATTTGCCGTCCTTCGGCAGATATTTCTCGAGGAGATGCAGCTGCCGGATGACGACGCCGGCGGTCACGGTGTTGGTCGTGGTGTCCTGCGTTCCGATGCCGAGCGTGACGGTTTCCGCCAAGGCCGGCTGCGCAAGGAGTAGCGCCAGCGAGGTCACCGACATCGCGATCGAGAGCGTGGGAAGATGGCGGACCATTCTCATCCTCATTCGGTTGGATGTGCTGTGGTTGCCATGATTGGGTGAGGGCGTGGGCAGGGCAAATCCGGAATGAGCGCTGTAGTCGATTAGTTGCCGGGAAAAGCTGATTGCATACTCCTTGGGCAGTCCTGCACTATAAAGCCGCTTGCCTGTGCATCGACCCTAGTCGCCGCTCTGGCCGCGCATCTCCTCGAGAGCGTCGACCCGGCACACCACGATCTGCGAGCGCTTGGTGACGACGATTCCCTTCTCCTGCATCCGTTTCAGGCTGATCGTGACCCATTGCCTGGTAGCGCCGACCATGTGGGCGATGTCGGCATGGGTGAAGGCCGCCGCGATCACCCGGCCGTCGGCATCCTCGACGCCGTAGAGCTCGACGAGGTGCAGCAGCAGGTGCGCGAGGCGCTGGGTGATCGAGCGCGTTCCCAGCATCTGCGCCAGCGCCGAATAGCATTTGCCCTTGAAGGTGAGGCCTTCAATGAGGCCGATGGCGAGGTTCGGGATCTCCACGGCGAGTGACCGCAGTTCCTTTCCGGGAAGGTGCACGACGCTGCAATTGCTGGATGCGACGCCGGACCATTGATGCACGGTGCCCTCGAACACTTCGGGCCCGCCGACGAAATTACCGACATGCCAGTAGGCCAGCGTGATCTCGCGTCCGAGCGGCGAAGTGTAGAACACGCGGATGCGGCCGCTCTCGATCAGCCAGATGCCATCATGCTTGCCGCCCTGGCTGAACAGCGTCTGGCCGCGGTTGAGCACCTTTCGCCGGCCCTGCTTCAGCACCAGCTCCCGCTCGCGCGGCGACAGCTTGTCCATCAGCGGCGGCGGTCCGCCGATCCATTGCTGGTTCTCGGTCAGCAGCAGCGAGGAGCCTCCGGCAGGCCGAACCGTTGCGGGAACCGCCCCGCGAACCACATTGGTCGCCTGCAACATCGTCTGCCTCCGGAACGTTTAAATCGTTCTAAAGAGGAGCAATGTCCGTGCCAGCTTTACTCCGCTGTCGTCGCCCGGCTTGACCGGGCGACCCAGTATTCCAGAGGCAGCAATGGGTTATGGAGAGGCCGCGGCGTACTGGATTCCCCGCTTTCGCGGGGAATGACAGCGGAGCATGGGGAACGGTCGAGGCCCTACCGCCCCGCCAAACTCAGCAGATACGGCTTCGGGTAAATCCCCCTGTTATGCCCATCCGAAAACGAGATGTTCAGCCCGTAGCCGAGATCGCCGATCTCGGTGATCGCGATGCCGGGAAAGCGTTCAGGAAAGCGGTCGTCGAAGCGGGCGCGGGTGCAGTGAGCGCATTTGCAGGAGAGACGGAGCTGCTCGGCAGCGATCCCGACCACATCGTCCTGCGTGGTGCGGACGACGAGCGTCGCGAGATCGGCGCTGGCTTCATAGTCGGCCACCGTCGGTGCCACCAAGGTCATGGTCATGACGAACCTCCAGCTTCTTTCTATGTCGACGCGGGCGAGCGTGAATAGCAACTAATTGCCGGCGCGGATGCGTGGCGGGGGCCGTCGTCTGCCTCCTCTTCAGTCACCGCCTGCAAAATGTGAAACTAATCGACCGGGAATTTCACTTCCGAATTGCCGGACTCTGCTCTCTCCGAAACCTTGTGCGCCAACGATGGCTGAGGAGAGAGCATGAGCGCATTTCAGAAGGAAACGGTTCTGTCGGTCCGGCACTGGACCGATTCCCTGTTCAGCTTCACCGCGACGCGCGATCCCGGCTTTCGCTTCCAGAACGGCCAGTTCGCGATGATCGGGCTCGAAGTCGAGGGCAAGCCGTTGATGCGGGCCTACAGCATGGCGAGCGCCAATCACGAGGAGGCGCTCGAGTTCTTCTCGATCAAGGTGCAGGACGGTCCGCTAACCTCGCGTCTCCAGAAGATCCGGGAGGGCGACATCATCCTGGTCGGCCGCAAGGCGACGGGCACGCTGATCACCGGCAACCTCATTCCGGGCAAACGCCTGCTGCTGCTTTCGACCGGCACCGGCCTCGCGCCCTTCGCCAGCCTGATCAAGGACCCCGACGTCTATGAGAATTACGAGACCATCGTGCTCGCCCATGGCTGCCGCCAGATTTCGGAACTCGCCTATGGCGAGCACCTCGTCGACGGCCTGCGCAATCACGAGTTCTTCGGCCCCCTGATCCGCGACAAGCTCGTCTACTACCCGACCGTCACCCGCGAGCCGTTCAAAAACCGCGGCCGCATCACCGATCTGATCGCCTCCAATCAGCTGTTCGACGACATCGGCCAATCCGGCCTCGATATCGAGACCGATCGCATCATGCTGTGCGGCAGCCCGGCGATGCTCGAGGAACTCCCCGCGATGTTTGCCGCGCGCGGCTTTGTCGAGGGTAACCACAGCCAGCCCGGCCATTTCGTCATTGAAAAGGCCTTCGTCGAGCGCTGAGGCGCAAATCGCGTCCCGGCGACAACTAATTGCTATCGCCGGAACGCCCCCTGAACAAATCTGATGCAAAGGCGCCGGACCGGCGAACCAGGAGCAAGTGATGGCACTAGATGAGATCGTCGACGGACTTTCGGAGGTTTCCTGCGACGTGCTCGTCATCGGCGGCGGCACGGCCGGCCCGATGGCGGCGCTGAAAGCAAAACTGAAGAACCCGAAGGCCAATGTCGTCCTGCTCGAAAAGGCCAACGTCAAGCGCTCCGGCGCGATTTCGATGGGCATGGACGGGCTCAACAACGCCGTCATCCCCGGCTACGCGACGCCGGAGCAGTACACCAAGGAAATCACCATTGCGAACGACGGCATCGTCAATCAGAAGGCGGTCTATAAATACGCCCAGAATTGCTACAAGATCATCGAAGAGCTCGACAGTTTCGGCATCCGCTTCCTCAAGAACGAGAACGGCGACTACGCCGTCAAGAAGGTGCACCACATCGGCACCTACGTTCTGCCGATGCCGAACGGCGAGACGGTCAAGAAAGCGCTCTATCGCCAGCTTCGCCGCGCCCGCATCCTGATCTCCAACCGCTACATGGCGACGCGGCTGCTGAAATCCGCCGACGGCCGCATCGCCGGCGCGATCTCAGTCAACACCCGCACCGCCGAGATCCTGGTGATCAAGGCCAAGGCCGTCATCCTCTGCATGGGCGCCGCCGGCCGCCTCGGTCTGCCGACCTCCGGCTACATGTTTGGTACCTACGAGAACGCCGCCAATTCCGGCGACGGCTATGCCATGGCCTATCACGCCGGCGCCGCGCTCGCGAACCTCGAATGCTACCAGATCAATCCGCTGATCAAGGATTATAACGGCCCGGCTTGCGCCTACGTCGCCGGTCCCTTCGGCGCCTTTACTGCGAACAACGAGGGATCGCGCTTCATCGAATGCGACTACTGGTCCGGTCAGATGATGCTCGAATTCTACAACGAGCTGCTGTCAGGCAAGGGCCCGGTGTTCCTCCAGCTCAAGCATCTCCATCCCGACACCATCTCCGAGATCGAATCCACGCTGCACAAGGTGGAGCGTCCCACGCGCGGCCTGTTCCAGCAGGGGCGCGGGGTCGACTACCGCAGCGAGTCGATCGAGATGCACATCTCCGAGATCGGCTTCTGCTCCGGCCACAGCGCCTCCGGCGTGTTCGTGGACGATAATGCGCGCACGACGGTGCCCGGCCTCTATGCCGCCGGCGACATGGCAAGCGTGCCGCACAACTACATGCTGGGCGCCTTCACCAACGGCTCGGTCGCCGGCATCGACGCCATGGAGTTCGCCGACAACCACGACTTTGCGGAGTTCGATGCGGCCGATGTCGCCAGGGAGCGCGACCGCGTGCTGGCGCCAACGAAGCGCGAGGATGGCATTCCGCCGAACCAGGTCGAGTACAAGACCCGCCGCCTCGTCAACGATTATCTCCAGCCGCCGAAGGTCACCCGCAAATACGAGCTCGGCATGCGCCGCCTGGCCGAGACGCGGCAGGACATGCAGGAGCATATGATCGCCCGTAACGCGCACGAGCTGCTTCGTGCGCTCGAAGTGCAGTCGATCATGGATTGCGCCGACATGGCGGTGCACGCCTCGTTGTACCGCGAGGAAAGCCGCTGGGGCCTCTATCACTGGCGCACGGATTTCCCGGAGAAGGACAACGAGAACTGGTTCTGCCACACGCTGCTCTCCAAGCAGAACGGCAAGATGACCAGCGAGAAGCGCGCCGTGGAGCCCTATGTCGTGCCGATCGCCGAGGACGAGAAGGACCTCTACGACAAGCAGCGCATCCGCGCCTCCGCCTGATCCACCGCACCATCGCAACAGGAGACAAAAATGCCTCTCGCATCCTATCAGACGTCGGTTCCGGTGGTCGTCGACGACGCCAAATGCATCGCCGACAAGGGCTGCACCGTGTGCGTCGACGTCTGCCCGCTCGACGTGCTCCGCATCAGCGACATGACCGGCAAGGCCTACATGGCCTATGACGAGTGCTGGTACTGCATGCCCTGCGAGGCGGATTGCCCGACCGGCGCCGTCACCGTCAACATTCCCTATCTGTTGAGGTGATCATGTCGAGCCCGTTCGAATCCTACGACGATCTCGAAGACGCCGATGAGCGCCTTCAGGCCGCCGATCCCGCCGAGCGCCGTGTCGCTATCATTGCGCTCGGTCACTCCGGTGATCCCGCAGCTGTCGCGCATCTCGCCAACATGGTGTCCGATCCCGATGCGGGCGTGCGCCAGCAGGTCGCGATGGCGCTCGGCGAGTTCGACGGGCCGGAGGCCGCGAATGGGCTGGTCAAGCTGCTGGTCGATCCCGAAAGAATCGTGGCGGCGGCCGCGGCCGACAGCATGGCCGAGTTCAAGGATCCGGCCTGCGCGGAGATCATCCTGCCGCTGGTCAAGCACGCCCATGCCTTCGTCCGCATGGGCGCGCTGCGTGCGCTGAAGGAATTGCGCTGCAAGGATACGCTGAAGCCGGCGCTGGAAGCGCTCCTGGATCAAGATGCGGCCGTTCGCGTGCAGGCGATCGGCGTGATCGGCTTCCTCAAGCTGGAGGAATCCATCCCCGCGCTGACCGCGCTGATCAACGATCCCGACGCCCATGTCCGCCGCGCCGCGGTGAGCGCGCTGGCCTTCTCGCAGCTGAAGCCCGCGGCCGAGACGATCACACGCGGGCTGAAGGATTCGGACTGGATGGTGCGCGAGATGGCCGCGGAAACGCTCGGCCTCAACGTCAACGGTTCGCTCGCGGCCGATCAGCTTGTCGGATCGCTCGCCGACGAGTTCTGGCAGGTGCGGCTGAAGGCGATCCGCAGCCTCGGCAAGATGAAGATCGAGCGCGCGGTACGCCCGATCGGCAATTGCATCAATCACGACCAGGCCAATTTGCGGAAGGAGGCAGCCGCCGCGCTCGGCGAGATTGCCCATCCCGACGGCGAGGCATTCCTGGCCGTCATCGCCGACGATGCCGACCCTGACGTCCGCAAGAACGCGCGCTGGGCGCTCCAGCAGATCGCGGCGCGCAAGGCGCGAGCAGGCGCATGAAGGCCCGGGCAGGGGCATAGCGGCTCTTCGCTGCCGGTCTGGACTTCCCCTGCCAGACGTTTATTGGTCTTCGCCAATGGGATCGGCTGCTATTTCAGCGTGGCCGATCCGAGAAAGAGCGAGGACGCGGCCATGACGACACTGTCTGTAAAAGATCTTCTCCCCGAGGATGGAACGAAGGGGACGCTGGTCGGCCGCGTCTGGCTGCCGCAGGCGAACGGCCCGGCCGTTGTCGCCGTCCGTGGAGACGGCGTCTTCGACGTCACCGCCAGGTTTCCGACCGTCAGCGCGCTCTGCGAGGAAGACAATCCGGCCAAGGCGCTCGCCGCGGTCAAGGGCGAGCGCATCGGCGATCTCGAAGCGATCGTGGCCAACACGGCGCCAGATGGGCGCGATCCGAAAAAGCCGTGGCTGCTTGCGCCCCTCGATCTCCAGACCCTGAAGGCCGCCGGCGTCACCTTCGCCATCTCGATGCTGGAGCGCGTCATCGAAGAGCGCGCCAAGGGCAATCCGGCTTCGGCCGAAGCGATCCGGAAAGAAGTGACGCGGCTGATCGGCGACGATTTGTCGAAGCTCAAGCCGGGCTCCGACCAGGCGATGCATTTGAAGCAGGTGCTGATCGATCAGAACGCCTGGAGCCAATATCTCGAAGTGGGTATCGGTCCGGATGCCGAGGTCTTCACCAAGGCGCCGACGCTGTCGTCAGTCGGCACCGGCATGGATGCCGGCCTGCATCCGAAGTCGACCTGGAACAATCCTGAGCCCGAGCTCGTGCTGTTCGTCTCGAGCCGCGGCAAGATCGTCGGCGGCGCGCTCGGCAACGACGTCAATCTGCGCGACTTCGAGGGGCGTTCGGCGCTGCTGTTGTCGAAGGCCAAGGACAACAACGCCTCCTGCGCGATCGGCCCGTTGCTGCGTCTGTTCGACGACAGCTTCACACTCGACGACGCCCGCAAGCTCGACATCAGCCTGAACGTAAAGGGCGCGGACGGTTTCGTTCTCGACGGCCATTCCTCGATCAGCATGATCAGTCGCGATCCCACGGACCTCGTCGAGCAGACGATCGGCAAGGTGCATCAATATCCCGATGGCTTCGTGCTGTTCCTCGGCACGATGTTCGCACCCGTCAAGGATCGCGATGCGCCGGGGCAGGGGTTCACCCACAAGCGCGACGACATCGTCACGATCGCAGCACCCCAGCTCGGCAAGCTCATCAACCGCATGCGCACCAGCGACGAGTGCGAGCCCTGGACGTTTGGAATCGGCGCGCTGATGAAGAACCTCGCGCAACGGAAGCTGATTTAGTTTTCGCGCAGGCGAATTGTTGGAGGACGTCATGCCCGGGCTTGTCCCGGGCATCCACGTTCTTCGTACCGCATGCCAAGGCCGTGGATGGCCGGGACAAGCCCGGCCATGACGATGTGGCGTCGGCCGATCCCCCATCATTTCCTTCATCTCCCCGTTGCATCTCGGGAACAAAATCGCGCTGGGCGTGTCATAGGACCGTCCATCTCGCCGACGCGCGGTTCCGTGCAAATAGTCAGATAATATGACTAGTCGGAACCGATTTTCCGTGAAATAGTGCCTCCCGTCGCCCGGAAAGGGCGTCTTCGGGTGCCATGTTACCAACAGGCCCCCGAGACAACATTAAGACACGTCTTTTGGGAGACACGCCTGATGACCCTCAAAGCCCTCTTTGCGGCCAGCGCCACGGCCGCGTTGCTGCTCACGCTGCCGGCCAGCGCCGCCGAGCTCACCATCGGCTTCTCGCAGATCGGATCGGAATCCGGCTGGCGCGCGGCCGAGACGTCGGTCTCCAAGCAGGAGGCTGCCAAGCGAAAGGTCAATCTCAAGATCGCCGACGCGCAGCAGAAGCAGGAGAACCAGATCAAGGCGATCCGCTCCTTCATCGCGCAGAACGTCGATGCGATCTTCCTTGCACCCGTGGTCTCGACCGGTTGGGACTCGGTGCTGAAGGAGGCCAAGGAGGCCAAGATCCCGGTCGTGCTGCTCGACCGCGACATCGATCCCTCCGGCAAGGAGCTCTATCTCACCGCCGTGACCTCCGACAGCGTGCACGAAGGCGAGGTTGCCGGCGACTGGCTGGCCAAGACCGTCGGCGGCAAGGCCTGCAACGTCGTCGAATTGCAGGGCACGGTCGGCGCCAGCGTCGCCGCCAACCGCAAGAAGGGCTTTGACACCGCCATCGCCAAGCATGCGAACCTCAAGGTGGTGCGCAGCCAGACCGGCGACTTCACCCGCGCCAAGGGCAAGGAAGTCATGGAAAGCTTCATCAAGGCCGAAGGCGGCGGCAAGTCGATCTGCGCCGTCTACGCGCACAATGACGACATGATGGTCGGCGCGATCCAGGCGATGAAGGAAGCCGGCCTCAAGCCGGGCAAGGAGATCCTCACCGTCTCGATCGACGCGGTCCCCGACATCTTCAAGGCCATGGCCGCCGGCGAGGCCAATGCCACCGTCGAGCTGACGCCGAACATGGCCGGCCCCGCGCTCGATGCCATCGCGGCCTTCAAGGAAAAGGGCACCGTTCCGCCCAAGTGGATCCAGACCGACTCCAAGCTCTATACAGCGGCCGACGATCCGCAGAAGATCTACGACAGCAAGAAGGGCCTCGGTTACTGAGGCGGCGCCGCGCCGGACCGCTCCCCCGTGGTCCGGCGCTCCCCCCCTTCGAAACCGTTGCGCGAACGAATAGGCTGGGTGTCCGCAGCATAAGCGGACGCCGGTGGGAGTGACGTCGTTATGGAGAACAGCCCCGATCCTGCTCCTTCCCTGCTGGAGGTGCGCGGGATCAGCAAAAGCTTCGGTGCTGTGCGTGCGTTGCAGGAGGTCGACTTCACGCTTCGTGCCGGCGAGATTCATGCGTTGCTCGGTGAGAACGGCGCCGGCAAATCCACGATGATCAAGGTGATCACCGGCGTATTCCCGCGCGATGCCGGCATCGTCCGGCTCGGCGGCGAGGAGGTCGCGCCGCGCTCGGCCAAGGCGGCGCTCCTGGCCGGTATCGCCACCGTCTACCAGGAGGTCAATCTGCTGCCGAATCTCTCGGTCGCGCAGAACCTGTTCCTCGACCGGCAGCCGATGCGCTTCGGCATCGTGCGTGAAGGCGAGATGCGGCGTCGCGCCAAGGCGCTTCTCACGGACTTCGGCCTCGATATCGACGTCGCAGCAGCACTCGGCAGCTATTCCGTCGCCATCCAGCACGTCACCGCGATTGCGCGGGCCGTCGATCTCTCCGCGCGCGCGCTGATCCTGGACGAGCCCACAGCGAGCCTCGACCGTCACGAGGTCGAGATTCTCTTTGGCATCATGCGCCAGCTCGCCAAGCGCGGCATCGGCATCGTGTTCGTCAGCCACTTCCTCGATCAGGTCTACGAGATCTCCGACCGCATCACGGTGTTGCGCAACGGCCGCCTGGTCGGCGAGCGCGAGACCGCCTCGCTGCCGCGGCTCGAGCTGATCCGGATGATGCTCGGCCGCGAGCTGGCCGAGACCACCAGCACCCGGGCGTCGGCGGGAGAGCATCAGGCGCGCGAGGTCTGCGCGAGTTTCGAAAACTACGGCAAGGCCGGCTATGTCGCGCCGTTCAATCTCGAGCTGCGCCATGGCGAGGTCGTGGGTCTCGCCGGCCTGCTCGGCTCGGGCCGGACCGAGACGGCGCGGCTGGTGTTCGGCGCCGAGCGCGCCGATGGCGGGCAGGCGAGGGTGGAGGGGGCGCCCGTGCGGCTGCAGTCGCCGCGCGACGGCGTGCGCCACGGCTTTGGTTATTGCCCGGAGGAACGCAAGACCGACGGCATCGTCGCCGAGCTCACCGTGCGCGAGAACATCGTGCTCGCGCTCCAGGCCAAGCGCGGCCTGCACCGGCCACTGTCTCGCCGCGAACAGGACGAGATCGCAAGCCGCTACGTCAAGATGCTCGACATCCGCCCGCCCGATCCGGAGCGCGCCGTGGGGCTGCTGTCCGGCGGCAATCAGCAGAAGGTGCTGCTGGCACGCTGGCTCGCGACCTCGCCGCGCCTCCTGGTGCTGGACGAGCCGACCCGCGGCATAGACGTCGGCGCGCATGCCGAGATCATCCGCCTGATCCGCGAGCTCTGCGACGACGGGCTGGCGCTGCTCGTGATCTCCTCCGAGCTGGATGAGATCGTGACCTATTCCGACCGCGTGGTCGTGTTGCGCGACCGTGCCCATGTCGAGGAGCTCGCGGGCGAGGCGATCGACGTCGGCAACATTCTCGCGGCCATCGCCGCCGATGGCGCCGCTGTCGCGCATGAGGGTCGGGCATGACAGCGCTGTTGCCGCGCCGCGGCCTTGCCCAGATCCTCGCGTTGATCGTCATCCTGGCGGCCGATCGCATCGTGTCGCCGCAATTCTTCGATCTGCGTCTCCAGGACGGCCGGCTGTTCGGCAGCCTGATCGACGTGCTCAACCGCGGCACGCCGGTGGCGCTGCTCTCGCTCGGCATGGTGCTGGTGATCGCGACGCGCGGCATCGATCTGTCGGTCGGTGCGGTCATGGCCATCTCGGGCGCGATCGCGGCGAGCCTTGCCGACACGCACAGTCTGGCCGTGGTCCTCGCGGCCGCGCTCGGCGCTGGGCTGATCTGCGGATTGTGGAACGGATTTCTCGTCGCGGTGCTCGGCATGCAGCCGATCGTGGCGACGCTGATCCTGATGGTGGCAGGACGCGGCATCGCGCAGCTCATTACCGAGGGGCGTATCGTGACCTTCTCCTCGCCGGATCTGGTCTGGCTTGGCAATGGCGCGGTGCTCGGCGTGCCGATGCCGGTCGTGATCGCCCTGGGCATGCTGATTCTCACCGGCGCGGTGGTGCGCGGTTCGGCGCTCGGATTGCTGATCGAGGCAACCGGCGGCAACGCGCGGGCGAGCGAGCTTGCCGGCGTCGGCACGCGTGCGATGATCCTGGCGGTCTACGTCTGGTGCGGCATCTGCGCGGCGCTCGCCGGCGTGATCGCGGCGGCCGACATCATGGGCGCGGATGCCAACAATGCCGGCCTCTGGCTCGAGCTCGACGCCATCCTCGCGGTGGTGATCGGCGGCACCTCCCTGTTCGGCGGCCGTTTCAGCCTCGTGCTGGCCGTGCTCGGTGCGTTGATCATCCAGACCATGAACACCGGCATTCTGCTGTCTGGCTACCCGCCGGAGTTCAATTTGCTGGTCAAAGCGGTGGTGGTGATGACGGTGCTGCTGCTGCAATCGCCGAAATTTTCGGGGATTGCCGGGATCGCCGCGCGGCTGCGGAGATCCAAAGCATGAAAGGCCTGCCGCCCGTCCTCATCACCGCCATCGTGCTCGTGGCCGGCTTTGCGCTCTGCGCCGTGCAATTCCCCAACATCGCCTCGACCCGCGTGGTCGGCAATCTCCTCACCGACAACGCCTTTCTCGGCATCGTCGCGACCGGCATGACCTTCGTCATCATCTCCGGCGGCATCGACCTCTCGGTCGGCTCGGTGATCGGTTTCACCACGGTGTTCGTGGCGCTTGCGATCGAGCGCTGGGGCGTGCCGCCGCTGCTTGCCTTCGTCGCGATCCTCGCGCTCTCGGCGGCCTTCGGAGCGGCGATGGGCGCGGTGATCCATATATTCGACCTGCCGCCGTTCATCGTGACGCTGGCGGGGATGTTCCTGGCCCGCGGCGCGAGATTCCTGCTCTCGACGGAATCGGTGCCGATCACCGCGCCGGTCTATTCCACCGTGTCGGACTTCGCGCTGCGGATGCCCGGCGGAGGGCGATTGACCGCGATTGCGATCATCATGCTCGTGATCGTGATCGGCGGCGCCTTGCTGCTGCATCTCACCCGGTTCGGCGCCAATGTCTATGCGCTCGGCGGCAGCCGGGCGACCGCGAGCCTGATGGGCGTTGCCGTCGGCAAGATGACGGTGAGGATCTACATGCTGTCGAGCCTGCTCGCGGGCATCGCCGGCATCGTGTTCTCCTTCTACACGAGCGCCGGCTACTCGCTCTCCGCGGTCGGCGTCGAGCTCGACACCATCGCGGCCGTCGTGATCGGCGGCACGCTGCTCACGGGCGGGCAGGGCTCGGTGATCGGCACCTTCCTCGGCGTGCTGATCCAGGGCCTGATCCAGACCTACATCAATTTCGACGGAACGCTGTCGAGCTGGTGGACCAAGATCGCGACCGGCGTGCTACTGTTCGCCTTCATCGCCTTGCAGCAGGGGCTGGTCGCGCTCGCGCGGCGGCCGGCGGCGAAGCGCGCAGGAGCAGCCACATGACGTCGCGCATCGTCGTCATCCCGACGCGCCGGGCTCACTCCAACCATGCGGAAGTGGCCCGCTCGATCGGCGTCGACATCATCGCCGGCCGCTACGCCGAGGGAACGCGCCTGCCTGGTGATGCCGAGATGATTGCGATGTTCGGCGTGTCGCGGCCGGTGCTGCGCGAGAGCGTGAAGACCCTGGTCGCCAAGGGCCTGCTCACCACCAAGGCGCGGGTCGGCACGGTCGTGCGCGAGCGCGCCGCCTGGAACATGTTCGACGCCGACGTGCTGGCCTGGCATCTGGACGCCGGCATCGACAAGCGCTTCCTCAACGACCTCGCCGAGATTCGCCTCGCGGTCGAGCCGCGCGCGGCCATGCTGGCGGCGGCGCAGCGGTCCGAGGACGACCTCGCCGAGCTCCGTCGTTGCATGGACCGCATGCGGTTTGAGGCTTCCGATTCCGTCGGCTTTGCCGACGCCGACCTCGCGCTCCATGTTGCGGTGGCGCGCGCGTCGGGCAATCTGTTCATGCGCTCGATCGGCCACGTCATCGAGGCCGCCCTGCGCGCCTCCTTCCTGCTCAGTGCACCGGTCGAGCCGGAGGACCGTGACACCGTGCTGCTCTGGCACCAGAAGATCGTCGATGGCATCGCCGCGGGCGACGCCCAGACCGCCTCGGAAGCGATGGTTTATGTCATTCACAACGGTATGCGCCGCCACGAGGCCGAGGCGCTGCCGTCCGCGGATATTGGAGAAAAAGCGTGACCGAACTTCGCATTGCCATCGTCGGCTTCGGCAAGATCGCGCGCGACCAGCATGTCGGTGCGATTGCCGCGACGGCGGGCGCGACGCTCGCGGCCGTCGCGAGCCGCAACGCATCGCTGCCGGGTGTGCCGCATTTTGCGACCATCGAGGAATTGCTGGAAAAAGGACCGCCGATCGATGCCGTCTCGCTCTGCACGCCGCCGCAGGTACGGCGTGCCCAGGCCGCCGCGGCGCTCGCTGCGGGCAAGCACGTGATGCTGGAGAAGCCGCCCGGCACCGGCGTCGCCGAGCTCGATCCGCTGATCGCGATGGCGGAGGAGGCCAAGCGAACGCTGTTTGCGACCTGGCATTCGCGCTATGCGCCCGCGGTCGAGCCGGCGCGCGCGTGGCTTCTCGCGCGGCGGATAAAATCGGTGCACATCAACTGGAAGGAAGACGTCCGCGTCTGGCATCCCGGGCAGGGCTGGATATGGGAGCCGGGCGGGCTCGGCGTGTTCGATCCCGGCATCAACGCGCTCTCGATCCTGACCCGTATTCTGCCCCGGCCGGTGTTCGTCACCGCGGCCGAGCTGGCCTTTCCAGCCAATTGCCAGGCCCCGATCGCCGCGAACCTGACGCTGACCGACATCGGCGGCCTGCCTGTGACCGCCGAGTTCGATTTCCGCCAGACCGGACCGCAGAGTTGGGATATTCTCGTCGAGACGGACCAGGGCCGAATGACGTTGTCGGGTGGCGGTCGGCGCATGGCGATCGACGGCGAGACCGTTGCCGAGGCGCCCGATCAGGAATATCGCGAGCTGTACGGGCGCTTCGTCAAGCTCACCGCGACCGGCGCGCGCGATGTCGACCTGGCGCCGCTGCGTCTCGTTGCCGATGCCTTCCTGCTCGGCAAGCGTAACATCGTCGAACCGTTTGTGGACTGAACATGGCTGGCTCAAAAATAACAAAAGACATCTTCGGAACGCTGCCGGACGGCCGCAACGTCGAGCGCATCGTGCTGCGCGGGGAGGGCGGGTTCGAAGCCCGCATCATCACCCATGGCGCAGTGATCCAAGCGCTCATCGCGCCGGACGCCAAAGGCGGCTACGACGACGTCGTGCTCGGCCATGACGCGTTCCCCGGTTATCTCGCCGAACGAAAGTTCTTCGGTGCCACCGTCGGCCGCTACGCCAACCGCATTGCCAACGGACGATTTTCGCTGGACGGCGAAACGGTGCAGCTTCCGGTCAACAACGGTCCGAATGCGCTGCATGGCGGCCTCGACGGGTTCGATCGCAAGCTCTGGGAGATTGCCGCCATCGACGACGGCGCGGAGCCGGGCGTCACGCTCACCTATTCGAGTCCGCATGGCGAAGAAAATTATCCCGGCCGGCTCGACGTGCGCCTGACCTATCGCGTTACCGGCCCGGCCGAGCTGTCGTTGACGATGGAGGCGCGAACCGACCGTCCGACCATCGTCAACCTGACCAATCACAGCTTCTTCAATCTGGAAGGCGCGACCTCAGGCACGCCCATTCTCGACCACAAGCTGACGGTCGCCGCCGAGCATTTCCTTGCCATCGATCCCACCGCCATTCCGTTGGCTGAGCCGCCGCGCGCGGTGGCCGGAACGCCGTTCGACTTCCGCGACGGCGAAGCCGTCGGCGCGCGCATCCGCGAGAGCGATCAGCAATTGCGGAACGGCAAGGGCTACGACCATACCTACTGTCTCGGGCGCGATGGCAAGCTTGCTTTCGCGGCCCGGCTGGAGGCTCCGCGTTCAGGGCGCATCATGGAGCTCCTGACCAATCAGCCCGGCCTTCAGGTCTATTCCGGCAACTATCTCGACGGCACGATTTCGGGCAAGGGCGGCAAGCTCATCCGGCAGTCGGATGCCATGTGTCTCGAGCCGCACATCTGGCCGGATGCGCCGAACCGGCCGGATTTCCCGAGCCCGCGCCTCAATCCCGGCGAGGTCTACCGTCATCACACGGTCTATCGCTTTGGAGTGAGGACGCCATGATGGAAGAGGTGCCGACCTCGGTTCTCTCGGACGATCCATGCCACCTCGGCGAGGGGCCGACCTATGATTTGAGCACCGACACGGCCTGGTGGTTCGATATCCGCGAGGGGCGGCTGTTCGAGGCTCATCTCGGCAGCGGCAGCATTCGCGTCCACGCGCTCGGCCGGATGGCGAGCGGTCTCGGGCGCGTCGACGCCGAGCGCCAGTTGATCGTCGCCGAAGACGGCCTCTACATCCGCAAGCTCGCCGACGGCGCGTTGACGCTGGTCTGTCCGCTTGAAGCCGACAACCCCGCGACGCGGTCCAACGATGCCCGTGTGCATCAGTCCGGCACGTTCTGGATCGGCACCATGGGCCGCAATGCGGAGGCAGGAGCGGGCGCGATCTACGCGTTTCATCGCGGCAAGATCTCGATGCTGTTCCCGCGCATCACCATTCCCAATTCGATCTGCTTTTCACCGGACGGTGCGACCGGCTACTTCGCCGACACCGCGCGCGCCGTGCTCTACGCCGTTCCGCTTGATCCGGCGACCGGCTTGCCGCGAGGCGAGCCGGACGTTCTGTTGCGCCACACCGGCATCGGGGGCCTCGACGGCTCGGTGTGCGACGCCGACGGGCAGATATGGAACGCCTGCTGGGGTGCGGGCCGGATCGATGTCTACTCTCCGCAAGGCGAGCGTCTGCGCTCGCTGCGCGTGCCGGCAAAGCAGTCGAGCTGCCCGGCCTTCGTCGGCCCTGATCTGTCGCGCCTCCTCGTCACCTCGGCCTGGCAGGATATGGACGGGGCGGCGCGCGCCGCCGATCCGCAAGCCGGCTGCACTTTCCTGTTGCAGGCATCTGCGCGTGGCCGCGCGGAGCCTGACGTCAAGCTCGCATAGGAGGCTCGAAGCCGCACACGACCAACGTTCTCGACGAAACGAAGAAACAGTCTGACACCCAAGGGAGTAAAACATGCTGAAACTGAAGACGACATTCCTCGCGCTGGCGCTGGCCGGCGCAGCGACGATGGCCTCAGGCATCACCGCCTCCGCCCAGGACAAGGCGACGGTTGGCATTGCCATGCCGACGAAATCGTCGGCGCGCTGGATCGATGACGGCAACAACATGGTCAAGGTGCTGAAGGAGCGTGGCTACAACACCGATTTGCAATATGCCGAGGACGACATCCCGAACCAGCTCTCGCAGGTCGAGAACATGGTGACCAAGGGTGCGAAAGCGCTTGTGATCGCCGCGATCGACGGCACCACGCTGTCCGACGTGCTCAAGCAGGCGAAAGCAAAAGGCATCACGGTGATCGCCTATGACCGCCTGATCCGCGGCACGCCGAACGTCGACTATTACGCGACCTTCGACAATTTCCAGGTCGGCGTGCTGCAGGCGGAATCGCTTGTCCAGGGGCTCGGCCTCAAGGACGGCAAGGGCCCGTTCAACATCGAGCTGTTCGGCGGCTCGCCCGACGACAACAACGCCTACTTCTTCTACAACGGCGCGATGAGCGTGCTGAAGCCGCACATCGACAGCGGCAAGCTCGTCGTCGTCTCCGGCCAGATGGGCATGGACAAGGTCGCGACGCTCCGCTGGGACGGCGCCACCGCCCAGGCGCGCATGGACAACCTGCTCAGCGCCTACTACGGCAACAAGAAGGTCAACGCTGTGCTGTCGCCCTATGACGGCCTCTCGATCGGCATCATCTCCTCGCTGAAGGGCGTGGGCTATGGCAGCGCCGGCCAGCCGATGCCGATCATCAGCGGCCAGGATGCCGAGGTGCCCTCGATCAAGGCGATGCTGCGCGGCGACCAGTATTCGACCATCTTCAAGGACACCCGCGATCTCGCCAAGGTGACCGCCGATATGGTCGACGCCGCACTCGCCGGCAAGCAGGTCACCGTCAACGACACCAAGACCTACGAGAACGGCGCCAAGACGGTGCCGTCCTATCTCTTGAAGCCGGTCGTGGTCTACAAGGACAATTGGGAGAAGACTCTGGTCGACAGCGGCTACTACAAGAAGTCGCAGTTCCAGTAAGCTTCTTTCTTTCCCCTCTCCCCGCTTGCGGGGAGAGCCTCTTCTCCCTCTCCCCGCAAGCGGGGAGAGGTGAACTAGCAGCGATCGAGGGATGTGAAATCATGACCGCCATGCTGGAGATGCGCAACGTCAGCAAGAGCTTTTCAGGCGTGCAGGCTCTGCGTGACGTGAACTTCTCGGTCGAGGCCGGGCAGATTCACGCGCTTGTCGGCGAGAACGGTGCCGGCAAATCCACACTGATGAAAGTGCTCAGCGGCGTCTACCCGGCCGGCAGCTACGAGGGCACCATCGTCTTCGAGGGCGAGGAGCGCCGCTTCCGCGACATCAACGATTCCGAGGCGCTCGGCATCATCATCATCCACCAGGAGCTGGCGCTGATCCCGCTGATGTCGATCGCGGAGAACATCTTCCTGTCGCATCCGCCGTCAAAATTCGGCGTCATCGATCGCGACGAGGTCTACCGGCGCACGCGCGAGCTGCTCGCGCAGGTCGGCCTGAAGGAATCGCCGGATACGCTGATCACCGACCTCGGCGTCGGCAAGCAGCAGCTGGTAGAGATCGCGAAGGCGCTTTCCAAGCGGGTGCGGATGCTGATCCTGGACGAGCCGACCGCGAGCCTCAACGAGGCCGACAGCGCCGCGCTGCTCGAACGCCTGATGGCCTTCCGCGAGCAGGGCATCGGCTCGATCCTGATCTCGCACAAGCTCAACGAGGTGGCCAAGGTCGCCGACCACATCACCGTGCTGCGCGACGGCCGCACCGTCGACAGCATCGACTGCCGCAGCGAGCCGATCCAGGAAGACCGCATCATCCGCAGCATGGTCAACCGCGATCTCGCCCATCGCTTTCCCGAGCGCAGCGCGAAGATCGGCGCGCCTGTCCTGACCGTCGAGAACTGGTCGGTCTATCACCCCATTCATCCCGAGCGGCAGGTGATCAAGAACGTCAATTTCGGCGTGAAGCGCGGCGAGGTCGTCGGCATTGCCGGGCTGATGGGCGCCGGCCGCACCGAGTTTGCCATGAGCCTGTTCGGCCGCTCCTGGGGCACCACTATCAGCGGCCGGATCCGGCTGGAGGGCAGGGAGATCGTGCTGCCGAGCGTCGCGGCTGCGATCGACGCCGGCCTTGCCTATGTCACCGAGGACCGCAAGCAGCTGGGCTTGATCCTGGCCGATGACGTCCGCAAGAACATCACGCTCGCCAGCCTCGACCAGGTCGCACCCGGCCGGGTGATCGACGACATCGCCGAGCTGAAGGTCGCCAGCGACTACCGGAGCCGCATGCGCATCCGCTGCTCCGACGTGTACCAGGAGACCGGCCAGCTCTCCGGCGGCAACCAGCAGAAAGTGGTGCTGTCGAAATGGCTGATGACCGATCCCAAGGTCCTGATCCTGGACGAGCCGACCCGTGGCATCGATGTCGGTGCCAAATACGAGATTTACTGTATCATCAACGAGCTTGCGGAGGCCGGGCGCGGCGTCGTGGTGATCTCCTCGGAGATGCCCGAGCTGCTCGGTATCTGCGATCGCATCTGCGTCATGAACGACGGCGCCTTCGTCGGGGAGTTCAAGGGCGCAGAGGCGACGCAGGAGAAGATCATGCGCGCCATCATGCGCAACGAACGAAGCAACGGAAACGGCGTGCCTGAGGCCGCGGAGATGGGAGGATTGCAGCCATGACCGACAAGACGGTGTCGCTGCCCGAGGAGCGCCGGACCGGCAGCTTCATCAAGAACAATTTGCGCAATTACGGCATGCTGATGTCGCTGATCGCGATCATGCTGTTCTTCCAGGTCATGACCGGCGGCACGCTGCTCCAGCCGCTCAACCTGACCAATCTGGTGCTCCAGAACAGCTACATCGTCATCATGGCGCTCGGCATGCTGCTCGTGATCGTCACCGGCCATATCGACCTCTCGGTGGGGTCGGTCGCGGGCTTTGTCGGCGCGGTCGCCGCTCTGCTGATGGTGACGTACAAGGTCGACTATACGCTCGCCTTCATCGCCTGCCTCGTGGTCGGCGCTGCGATCGGCGCGGCGCAGGGCTATTGGGTCGCCTACTTCAAGATACCGTCTTTCATCGTGACCCTGGCCGGCATGCTCGTGTTCAAGGGACTTGCGCTCGCGGTGTTGCAGGGGCAGTCGCTCGGGCCGTTTCCGCCGACCTTCCAGAAATTGTCGTCGGGCTTCATTCCGGAGTTCCTGCCCGAAGCGGGCACGCTGCATCCGACCTCGATGCTGATCGGCGCCGTGCTGGCGCTGGGGCTGGTCTATGCCAGCGCCAAGAGCCGCGCGCGCGAGCAGTCGCACGGCATCGAGGTCGAGCCTTACGCGTTCTTCCTTGGCAAGAGCGTGGTGCTGGCCTGCGCCGTGCTCTACTTCACCTACCTGATCGCGACCTATCGCGGCCTGCCGAACGTGCTGGTGATCATGAGCGCCTTGATCGCGCTCTACGGCTTCGTCACCCGCCGCACCGTGATCGGCAGGCAGATCTATGCCGTCGGCGGCAACGCCAAGGCGGCAAGCCTGTCGGGCATCAAGACCGAGCGGCTGACCTTCCTCACCTTCGTCAACATGGGCGTGCTGGCCGCGCTCGCCGGCCTCGTCTTTGCCGCTCGCCTTAATACCGCAACTCCCAAGGCCGGCCTCGGCTTCGAGCTCGACGTCATCGCCGCCTGCTTCATCGGCGGCGCCTCGGCCTATGGCGGGGTGGGGCGCGTCGGCGGCGCCGTGGTCGGCGCCATGATCATGGGCGTGATGAACAACGGCATGTCCATCCTCGGCATCGGCATCGACTATCAGCAGGTGATCAAGGGCCTGGTGCTGCTCGGCGCGGTGTGCATCGACGTGTATAACCAGCGGCGGTAGGCGCAAAATCACGTCGCGGGGGAGGCTCTGGCGCCGCCCCGCGAGGCGACTACCATTTTCGTCAATTTCGATCACGGCATCGCGACCGGAACCGATGCCTCGCGATGACCATGATTTGGGGACTAGATCCGGGGGGCCGAGCAGGGCACGGGCAGGGCAGCACCAGTGGCGGCTCATATCCACGAGATGACAGACGATGAATTTGAGGGCCGGCTTCGCATCCTCTTGCGCATCGTTTCCGTCTGCACCCTCGGGCTAGGCTCCTTTGCTGCAGGTTTATTGATCGGGGCCTTTGTTCTGTTTTGAACGAGGCGATTCACGCCAGAGCCTCGGAACGAGAGGCGCCGGCGCGTCTTCTTGATCTAGATCAACCGATCGTCAATTCCGTGCTAATCTCATGTGGTCGACGCAAGGGACCACGGGGAACCTGAGTGACGAGTACAGTGAGGTCATCGCCGGCTTCGGAGTTGATGCTGGTCTCGACTTTGCCGGCGTTGCAGCTGATCTACGACACCGCCCCGATCGGGTTGGCCTGTCTGTCGCCGGACTGCCGCTATTTGCTGATCAACCAGCGTCTGACCGAGATCTGCGGCATATCCGTCGAAGGCCATCTTGGACATACGGTCAGGGACTGCGTGCCGGCCCTGGCGGATTCCGTCGAGCAGATTGTGCGCTCGATCGTCGCGACGGGTGAGCCCGTGATCGGTATCGAGGTGGCGGGACAGCGGGCCGATCAGGTCGAGGAGCGTTCCTGGGTTACTTATTGGCACCCGCTGCGAATGCCGGATGGCGAGATTGTCGCGGTCAATGTGGCGGCGGAGGAGATCACCGAACGCAAGCGCGCCGAGCGGGAGATTCGCAGCGCCAGGGACGCCGCTGAGACCGCGCTTCGCCATCTGCGCGATATCCAGGACACCCTGATCGAGGCGGAAAAGCTGGCGGCGCTCGGGCGCATGGTTGCCGGTGTCGCGCACGAGATCAACACGCCACTCGGCAGCAGTCTGACGGTGGCATCGACGCTCCAGCGCAAGGCGGAGCAGTTCGCAGCGGAGGTCGCGCGGGGTAATCTCAAGCGCTCGACACTGACAGGGTTTCTGGGACTGGTCAGCGATGCGTCGGCGCAGCTGGTCACGAATCTCGGTCGCGCCGCCGAGCGGGTGCAATCCTTCAAGCAGGTGGCGGCTGACCAGACCGAGTCGCTTCGGCGCAGCTTCGACGCAGGCGAGCTGGCCGGCCAGGTTCTGTCGCAGTTCGAGCGGCAGTTGCGGGTGCGCGACATCGCGTTCAGCCTCCACTGCGAAACGAATCTCGCCATGGACAGCTATCCCGGGCCTTTCGGCCAAGTGCTCACCAACCTCGCAGTCAATGCGATGACGCACGCGTTCTCCGATGGTGAGACCGGGACGATCAACGTCTCGCTCCGTGCGGTCAATGATGACCACGTTGAGCTGCTGTTTGCTGATGACGGCTGCGGCATGGCTCCCGATGTGGAACGGCGGGCCTTCGACCCATTCTTCACCACGCGCCGGCACGACGGCGCCAGCGGCCTCGGTCTGCATATCGTGCACAGCATCGTCGTCGACCGGCTGGGTGGGCAGCTCCGGCTCGAGAGCCTGCCCGGCGCAGGGACGCGGTTTCAGCTCATCCTGCCGAGAATGGCGCCCGACCGGCGATAGCTGATCGTCTCCTCATCGGTAGTGCCCGGCTACTGCGTCGTGAACAGCACCGTCGCGATCGCGACGGAGAGGCTCACCGCCGATACCGTCGCCACCGTCGACAGCACGCCCATGCGCCGGAGCGCGATGGCGAAGGCGATGATGATGGGTGTCGCGGTCATTAGCCCGATCTGTGCATCGCTCATGTCATTGCTCACCGCTCTTTGCGAACCCTGAGTCTGTTCGTACCGCGCTCCGGCGAGCGGGACGTTGCGTCGGCGCAAACATCTCCGCCGGTGGCCCCCCAGTTTGTCCTGCGACAAATTCCGAACTAGACGGTTGAGCTAAGTCTGGCCGGTGTCCTGATCCGGAAAGACGATGTCTGCGGCCGATTGCGAACAACAGGGAACCGGCTGGGAAATCTTGGAAGATCTCCCCGGCGATCCCATGATCTGGGTGCTGATCTTCAGCGAGCTCGTCGCCTTCGGCCTGTTCCTCGGCGCCTTCGTCGTTGCCCGGGCGATCCATCCCGTTGTGTTCGCGGCGGGGCAGGCGGCGCTCAACGCGAATCTCGCCGGCCTCAACACAATCGTGCTGGTGACCAGCGGCTGGGCCGCGGCGAGGGCGACCAGATCTGCGCGCGCCAGTGAAAAGCGGGCATCGCGCCGCTGGCTACTGATTGCCATGGCGCTCGGCGGCCTCTTCATCGCGATCAAGCTCGCCGAATATGCCGAAGAGATCGGTCGCGGGATCGGCCTGGAGACCAGCCCGTTCTTCACGCTCTACTTCCTCCTGACCGGCTTCCATCTCCTGCACGTCTGCCTCGGCATCGTGATTCTCGCGGTGGTCTGCCGCCGCGCCGAGATCTCGGGCGTCGAGACGGGGGCCGCCTTCTGGCACATGGTCGATCTGGTCTGGATCGTGATGTTCCCGATCCTCTATCTGGTGCGCTGATCATGCCCGGCCGTCTCGACATCACCTGGCTCGTGCTGATCGGCCTCGCGCTGGCGACCATCCTGGTGCCACAGCTGGTGCCGCGACCGCTGCTCGGCGACGCTTTGTTGCTGATCTTCGCCGTCACCAAGGGTCGCCGCATTGCGCTTGATTTCATGGATCTCCGCGCGGCGCCGGCGCTCTGGCGCGGTCTGGTGAGTGCATGGATCCTCATCGTGGTGCTGGTTGCCTGGCTCGCCTCCGCCGTCGTCGCATTGATCTGACGCCGCCAACGCAGCGCTCATTGCGCCCGGACAAAGACCCGACGGCACCAATCGGCAAGATACAGCATCACTGCTTCCTCACGACTGGACTCACAACGGAAAGGACTGGCAATGGCTGAACGCCTGACCAAGTCGGCGGCTCGAAACGTCTTCTACGGCGGCTCGGCCTTCTTCTTCGCCATCTTCATCGGGCTGACGGCGCACAGCCACTACTATATGGCCACGACGTCGACGGACGCGACGACGCTGACATCGTCGGTCGCCCGCGGCAAGCATGTCTGGGAGAGGAACTCGTGCATCAACTGTCACACCTTGCTCGGCGAGGGCGCTTATTTCGCCCCCGAAGTCGGCAATGTCTGGGATCGCTGGGGCGGCAATGAGGATCCGGCCGGTGCGCGCGAGACGTTGAAGGCCTGGATGCAATCGCAGCCCTCGGGCGCGGAGGGCCGGCGCCAGATGCCGCAGTTCAACCTCACCGACCAGGAGCTGAACGATCTCGCCGACTTCCTGCAATGGACCAGCAAGATCAAGCGCCAGGAGTGGCCGCCGAACAAGGCCGGCTGACGCCTTCCTCTTTCAAGACCTTGCCTCCTTCAAGGCCTTGCCTCTTTCAAGACAGAGAGAACCCGAAATGAAATATCAGACCCAGAAAGTCGCGATGCTGTATTTCTACGGCGCGCTGACCCTGTTCCTGGCGCAGGTCCTGTTCGGCCTCCTCGCCGGGACCATCTACGTTCTGCCCAACACGCTGTCGGTGCTGCTGCCGTTCAACATCGTCAGGATGATTCATACCAACGCGCTGATCGTGTGGTCGCTGATCGGCTTCATGGGCGCGACCTACTTCCTGCTGCCCGAGGAAACCGAGACCGAGCTTTACAGCCCGCTGCTCGCAAAGATCCAGTTCTGGATGTTTTTTGGCGCGGCAGGTGTGGCTGTGGTCGGCTATCTCTTCCATTACCATGAGGGCCGCGAATTCCTCGAGCAGCCCTTCATCATCAAGGTCGGCATCGTGGTCGTCTGCCTGATGTTCCTGTTCAACGTGACGATGACGGCGCTTAGGGGACGCAAGACGACGGTCACCAACATCCTGTTGTTCGGCCTGTGGGGTGTTGCGATCTTCTTCCTGTTCGCCTTCTACAATCCGGCCAATCTCGCGGTCGACAAGATGTACTGGTGGTATGTCGTTCATCTCTGGGTCGAGGGCGTCTGGGAGCTGATCATGGCGTCCGTGCTCGCCTATCTGATGATCAAGCTCAACGGCATCGACCGCGAGGTGGTCGAGAAGTGGCTCTACGTCATCATCGGCCTTGCGCTGTTCTCGGGCATTCTCGGCACCGGCCACCATTTCTACTGGATCGGCGCGCCAGGCTACTGGCAGTGGATCGGCTCGCTGTTCTCCACGCTCGAGGTCGCGCCCTTCTTCACCATGGTGATCTTCACGGTGCAGATGACCTGGAAGGCCGGCCGCAAGCATCCGAACCGCGCCGCGCTGCTGTGGTCGGTCGGCTGCTCGGTGATGGCGTTCCTCGGCGCCGGCGTCTGGGGCTTCCTGCACACGCTGTCGTCGGTGAACTACTACACCCACGGCACGCAGGTCACCGCCGCACATGGCCATCTCGCCTTCTTCGGCGCCTATGTGATGCTGAACCTGTCGGTGATGGCTTATGCGATCCCGCAGATCAAGGGACGTGCGCCCTATAACCAATGGCTCAGCATGACCAGCTTCTGGATCATGTGCACGGCGATGATGACCATGACTTTCGCGCTGACCTTTGCCGGCGTGATTCAGGTCCATCTCCAGCGCGTGCTTGGCCAGAGTTACATGGACGTGCAGGACCAGCTTGCCTTCTTCTACTGGGTGCGGCTCGGCTCCGGCGTGTTCGTCGCGATCTCGGCATTGATGTTCGTCTGGGCGGTGCTGGTGCCCGGCCGCGAGAAGCAGGTGACTATCCCAGGCGCCCTGCAACCGGCCGAATAAACACAAGGCGGCCGCGCAAGTCGCGGCCGCCGTTCCCGAATGATTTCCGGAGAAGAACCATGACAGCAGCACTTCACGCCTTGTCGGCACCCGCGCTCGTGCTCCCGGCTTACGTTCCGAGCGGCAACGAATGCGCGCTGTTCGAGCACGCCTGGCGGCACCAGCTCCCGGTCCTGCTGAAGGGGCCGACCGGCTGCGGCAAGACGCGCTTCGTCGCCCACATGGCGGCGCGGCTAGGACTGCCGCTTCACACCGTCGCGTGCCACGACGATCTCACCGCCGCCGATCTTACCGGCCGCTACCTGCTAAGGGGCGGCGACACCGTATGGACCGACGGTCCGCTGACACGGGCGGTGAGGGAAGGCGGCATCTGCTATCTCGACGAAGTCGTGGAGGCGCGCAAGGACGTCACGGTGGTGCTGCATCCGCTCACCGACGACCGCCGTATCCTGCCGCTGGAGCGGACCGGTGAGGAGCTGGTCGCGCCGAAGAGCTTCATGCTCGTGGTCTCCTACAATCCCGGTTACCAGACGCTGCTGAAGGCGTTGAAGCCGTCGACGCGTCAGCGCTTCGTCGCCGTCGAGTTCGGCTTCCTGCTACCGGAGCAGGAGATCGCGGTGGTCGCGGCCGAGAGCGGGCTCGCACCCGACTATGTGCGGCCGCTGGTCCTGCTGGCCAGCCGGCTGCGCGCGCTGAAGGGGCACGACCTGGAGGAGGGCGTTTCGACCCGTCTCGTCGTCTATTGCGCCACCCTGATTGCGGCCGGAGCTTCAATTGCGGATGCGGTGCTGGCCGGCATGATCGAACCGCTCACCGATGACGCAGACGTCAAGGCGGCGCTGCTCGACGTCGCACGCGCCGTGATCTCCTGAGGGTGATGCGATGCTCGATTTCCTCGAGCTTGAAGAAACCGTCGGCCGTGCCTGGCATCGCCTGGTCGGCGGCACCGCGAGCTATCCGGCCTATGCCGAATACGCGGTGTCGCTCGCGGAGGTGCGCAGCCGGATCGCAATCATGTTCCGCGCGCTTGGCGGGGAGACGGGCGTGCAGATCGCGAGCGCGAGTGCCCGCCGGACTGGGCATCGGCTCGGATGGCGGCAGCGCATCGGGCTCGGCGACGAGCGGCTCGCGCAACCCGGGCGCGATGCCGCGACGATCTTCCTGCCCGACAACATCGCGATCTTCGCCGATCGCGAGCTGAATGCTGCGCTGTACCGGTGGCTGGCCGCGTGGTTTGCCCTTGCGCCGGTCGACGCGATCGCCGAGGCCGATCCGCTGCGGCGCGATCTGCTGACGCTGCGGCGGGCCAGCGAGATCGCGGTGCTTGTGCTGACGGAATGTCCCGGCCTTGCCGAGGACTACGCCCGGCTGGCCGCGGCCACGGCCATGGCGCGGCCGCACCGGCCATTGTCGCGCATCGAGCAGGACATGGAGCAGATCGTGCTTGCTCTGCTCGGCGCCGATACGCCGCCGGTGGGAAAGCTGTGGCCGGCGATGATGGGGACGGGGCCACTGCCGGACAAGGCGCCGCCGGGTTACCGTTCGATCCTGCCATGCCCGCTCTGGGGCGATTGCTGGACGCGCGAGCTGTCGCCCGCACATGCGGGCGATGACGCGTGCGTGCCGACCGCCGCGCCAGCGCCATCGGACGATCGCAAGCGTTTTGCCGTTCGTGAGCGCGAAGACGGTACCAATCGCCGCGATCCTTTCGTGCTCAACCGCTTCGAAAAGATCCTCGCCATGGCCGAGATGGTCAATGTCGACCGCCCGTCTGACGACAGTGAGGACGAGGATGCGCAGAAGGCAGCCGACGACCTCGAGGAGATCACGCTCAGCCGCCGCAGCGGCAAGCCGGCGAGCCGGCTCAGATTCGATCTCGACCTGCCGCCGGAAGCCCTCGATGCCTCGCCATTGAACGCGGACCTAAGCTATCCCGAATGGAATTATCGCAGCGGCTCCTATCTGCCCGATCATTGCCGCGTGCTCGCGGGTGCGGCCTCAGAGCTGGGTGAGGGCTGGACGCCTGATGACGCCATGCGTCGGCACATCCGCCAGGTGCGCCGCCGCTTCGAGGTGTTGCGGCCGCGTCATGAATTGATGCGCGCCCAAGCCGATGGCCACGACCTCGACCTCGACGCACTCGTGCGCGCGCGGTGCGATCTCCGCGCCGGAAGTGGCGGGGGCGGTCTCGATCGGGTCCATGTGGCGATGCGACCGCGAGGGGACGATCTTGCCGTCACGCTGCTTGTGGATGTCTCGCTCTCGACGGATGCGTGGGTCGACGGTTATCGGGTGCTCGACGTCGAGAAGGAGGCGTTGCTGGTGCTTGCGCACGGCCTGTCGGCCTGCGGCGATCACCACAGCATCCTCACCTTCACCTCGCGCCGGCGTTCCTGGGTGCGGCTCGAAACGGTCAAGGCCTTCGGCGAGCCGATGAGTGGCGCGATCGAGCGCCGGATCGGCGCGCTGAAGCCTGGCTATTACACACGGATCGGTGCGGCGGTACGCCACGCCTCGGCCGAGCTGGCGCGCCAGCCGCAGCGCAAGAAGTTGCTGCTCGTTCTCACCGACGGCAAGCCGAACGATGTCGATCATTATGAGGGGCGCTTTGCGGTCGAGGACACCCGCAAATCCGTGCATGAGGCGCGGCGGCTCGGCATCGCGGTTTTCGGCGTGACGGTCGATGCGACGGCGCAATCCTACGTCCCGACGCTGTTCGGCCGCAGCGGCTACGCCATCGTCGGCAACATCCGTCGACTGCCTGCGGCGCTGCCGGCGATCTATCGACAGGTCGCCCATTGACCCCGGAGAACCCGCATATGTCCTCCACCGGGTGAACTATTGCTCAATGCATGGGTATATGATCGAATGGCCGGATGGACCGAAGCCGGCAAAGGCCCGATCTCGTCATCTTCGACTGCGACGGCGTGCTCGTCGACAGCGAGTTGTTGAGCTGCCAGTGCCTTGTGGACGAGCTGTCCGGATTTGGGATATCGCTGACACTTGCGCAGGCGCTCGAGCTGTTTCTCGGACGAAGCACGAGCGCGGTCACGCAGCATTATCGCGAACTCGGCCAGGCGGTGCCGGCCGATTTTCCCGTCCGGCTGAAGTCGCGCGTACTGACCGCCTTCGAGAAGGCGCTCCATCCGATTCCCGATACCGATACCGTCCTGTCCGGCCTGCGCGTGCCGAATTGCGTGGCCTCGTCGAGTGATCTCGACCGCGTCGCGCTGTCGCTGAGGGTGACCGGTCTCGCGCCCCATTTCGGCGACCGGATCTACACGGCGCAGATGGTCACGCATGGCAAGCCCGCGCCGGATCTCTTTCTCCACGCGGCGGAGAAAATGGGCGCGCTCCCTGCGCGCACGCTGGTGATCGAGGACAGCGTCAGTGGCGTGCTGGCCGCGAAGGCTGCCGGCATGACCGTCTGGGGATTTGTCGGCGGCAGCCATTATCGCGGGCGCGACGGGCAGGCTATATTGTCCCGTGCCGGGGCCGATCGGGTCTTCGCGCGCATGAGCGATTTCTGGGAGGCATAGGCCGCCATGGCCGTCGAGAACGAAAAGTCCAGGCTCGACGATGCCGCGCGTGCCGGCTGGCTCTATTTCATTGCCGGTCACACCCAGGACGAGATCGCAAAGATGCTCCAGGTCTCGCGGGCCTCCGCGCAGCGGCTGGTCTCGCTGTGCCTCGCCGAGCGTCTCATCACCTTCCGTCTCGAACATCCCATCGCCGCCTGCATGGAACTGGCGGCACGCTTGAAGGAGCGCTTCGACCTCAGCCATTGCGAGGTGGTGCCGGCCGATCCTGCCGCGCCGCAGGCCACAGCGGGCATCGCCGAACGCTGCGCCAATCTGCTGGATTCGACGTTGCGGTCGGAAACGCCCGTCATCGTCGCGCTCGGCACGGGGCGGGCGGTGCGCGCCGCGGTCGAGCGCGTGACGCCGATCGACCGGCCCAACCACCAGATCGTCTCGCTGGTCGGCAACATCTCCGCGGACGGTTCGGCGAGCTTCTACGACACTGTCGGCCGGCTCGCCGACCGCACCGGTGCGCGGCACTATCCGATGCCGCTGCCGTTCCTGATGTCGTCGGAAGACGAGCGCAACAAGATGGTGCGGATCGAGCCGATCGCGAAGGTCAAGGCGGTCGCGGCCAAGGCGGACTTGCGCCTCGTCGGTATCGGCCAGATGGACCAGAGAGCGCAAATCCACATCGACGGCTTCGTCACCCGCGACGAACTGTTCGAGATGATGCGGCAGGGGGCGATCGGCGAAATCACCGGCTGGGCATATGATTCCAAGGGCCGCCTGCTCAAGGCCGGTACCAACAAGCGCCTCACCAGCATTCCGCCGGAGGTGCCGGCCAAGACCACGACGATCGGCGCCGCGGTCGGTGCGGCCAAGGTGCCGGCGATCTCGGCCGCGCTGAACGGGCACCTGATCAACGGCCTGATCACGGACGAGGCGACGGCAAGGGCGATTTTGGAGCGGTAGGGCGGGCGCTACAGCCACTTGCGCCAATGTCATCATCCGCGAATGCGGATGATCCAGTACGCCGCGGCCTATCCGGAGCAAAACCAACCCACGACACGGCGTACTGGATGCCCCGCTTTCGCGGGGCATGACAGCTGCACGTGGGGGAACAGATCCTCCCGCACCGCAGCACTCATAAGTTGCGGGAACGCCCGCGCGCCTGCTTGACAAGCGCTGCACCTCGGCCGAACATACGCCCAACGCGTGGGCATATGCTCAGAAGCGCGATCCTAGGGAGGTCACCGTGAAACACGTCCTCGGCGCCGTCTGCGGCGCGTCTTGCCTGTTGCTGGCCGTCCCTGTGATGGCCGAAACGACCCTGACCATCGCCACCGTCAACAATGGCGACATGATCCGCATGCAGGGGCTGACCAGCGAATTCACCAAGAAAAATCCAGACATCACCGTCAAATGGGTGACGCTGGAGGAGAACGTGCTGCGCCAGCGCGTCACCACGGACATCGCCACCAAGGGCGGCCAGTTCGACGTCCTCACCATCGGCACTTACGAGGTGCCGATCTGGGCCAAGAAGGGCTGGCTGGTGCCGCTTGCCAATCTCGGCGCCGATTACGACGTCGCCGACCTGCTGCCGAAGATCAGGGACGCGGTCTCCGTCGACGGCAAGCTCTACGCCGCGCCGTTTTATGGCGAGAGCTCGATGGTGATGTATCGCACCGACCTGTTCGAGAAGGCCGGCCTGAAGATGCCGGAAAAGCCGACCTGGGATTTCGTCATCGACGCCGCCAAGAAGCTGACGGACAAGAGCGCCGGCACCTACGGCATCTGTCTCCGCGGCAAAGCCGGGTGGGGCGAGAACATGGCGTTCCTGTCGGCCATGGCCAATTCCTACGGCGCGCGCTGGTTCGACGAGAAGTGGGAGCCGCAGTTCAACACGCCGGAATGGAAGACGACGCTCACGACCTATGTGAACCTCATGAAGGAAGCCGGCCCTCCCGGCGCGAGCTCGAACGGCTTCAACGAGAATCTGGCGCTGTTCAACGCCGGCAAGTGCGCGATGTGGATCGATGCCACGGTCGCGGCGTCCTTCGTCACCAATCCGAAGGAGTCCAAGGTCGCCGACAAGGTCGGCTTTGCGCTGGCGCCGAACACTGGGCTCGGCAAGAACGCCAACTGGCTGTGGGCCTGGAGCCTCGCGATCCCCGCCGGCTCCAAGAAGACGGAAGCCGCCGAAAAGTTCATCGCCTGGGCCACCAGCAAGGATTACACCAAGCTCGTGGCGTCGAAAGACGGCTGGGCCAACGTGCCGCCGGGCACGCGCACCTCGCTCTACCAGAACGAGGACTATCTGAAAGTCGCGCCGTTCGCGAAGCTGACGCTGGCCTCGATTGATGCTGCCGACCCGAACAAGCCCACCGTGAAGCCGGTGCCTTACGTCGGCGTGCAATACGCGGCGATCCCCGAATTCCAGGGCATCGGCACGCAGGTGGGCCAGCAATTCTCCGCCGCGCTCGCGGGATCGATGACGGTCGATGCCGCGCTTGCCGCGGCGCAGTCCGCCACCGAGCGCGAGATGAAGCGCGCCGGCTACATCAAGTGAACCCGAGCTCTCCCTCCTGAGCTCAAACTGGCGGCCATCCACCAGCCAGCCCCGAATGGATGGCCGCCTTCTTCCTCCCAGCGGAGACGCCAAGGATGGCAACCCGGCAGACGCAGTTTCTTGCGCGCTCGCTCCTGACGCCTGCGGTCGGGCTGCTGTTCATCTGGATGATCGTTCCGCTGGCGCTGACGATCTATTTCTCGACCCTGCATTACAGCCTGCTCGATCCCGGCTCCGAGGCGTTCGTCGGGCTGGAGAATTTCCGCTACTTCCTCACCGATCCCGCCTTCCTCGCCTCGCTCCAGAACACGCTGGTGCTGGTCGGCTCGGTGCTGGCGCTGACGATCCTGCTCGGCATCCCCCTGGCGCTGCTGATGGATCAGCCCGTGATCGGCCGCAACATCGTGCGGCTGATGGTGATTGCGCCGTTCTTCGTGATGCCGACCGTGAGCGCGCTGGTCTGGAAGAACCTGTTGATGCACCCGGTCTCCGGCCTGTTCGCCTGGCTCGCCAAGCTGGTCGGATTGACACCGATCGACTGGTTCACCGACGCGCCGCTGTTCGCGGTGATCCTGATCGTCGCCTGGCAATGGCTGCCCTTCGCGACGCTCATTTTGCTGACCGCACTGCAATCGCTCGACGAGGAGCAGAAGGAGGCCGCCGAGATGGACGGCGCCAGCGCGGTCTCCGCCTTCATCTACATCACGCTGCCGCACCTGGCGCGTCCCATCACCGTGGTGATCCTGATCGAGACTATCTTCCTGCTCACGGTGTTCGCGGAGATCTTCGTCACCACCGGTGGCGGACCGGGCCTGCAAACCACCAACATCGCCTTCCTGATCTATTCGCAGGCGCTGATCCAGTTCGACGTCGGCAGCGCCTCCGCAGGCGGCCTCGTTGCGGTCGTGATCGCCAATGTTGTCGCTTTCTTCCTCGTCCGCATCGTCGGCCGCAATCTGGAGGCTTGAAACATGGCGCGGATGGCGACGACGCAGCGGGTGGTGGTCTCGACGATCGGAGCGTGGTTCTTCGGCTTCCTGATCTTCTTCCCGATCCTCTGGATGGTGCTGGCGAGCTTCAAGACCGAGTTAGAGGCCTTCGCCATTCCACCGTCCTTCCTGTTCTTCCACTGGACCACGGAAAACTACGCGACCGTGCAGGAGCGCAGCGATTATTTCCACCACGCGATGAACTCGATCATCATCGCCGGCGGCTCGACCTTGATCGCGCTGCTGATCGCAATCCCCGCGGCCTGGTCGATGGCGTTCGCACCGACCAAGCGCACCAAGGACATCCTGCTCTGGATGCTCTCGACCAAGATGATGCCGCCGGTCGGCGTGCTGGTGCCGATCTATCTCATCTTCAAGACCTTCGGCCTGCTCGATTCCCGCATCGGCCTCGTCTTCATCCTGTGCCTCGGAAATTTGCCGATCGTGATCTGGATGCTCTTTACCTACTTCAAGGAGATCCCGCGCGACATCCTCGAAGCCGCGCGCATGGACGGCGCCACCATCGGCCGCGAGCTCGTCTACGTCCTGACGCCGATGGCGATCCCGGGCCTCGCCTCGACCATGTTGCTCAACCTGATCCTGGCCTGGAACGAGGCGTTCTGGACGCTCAACCTGACGACCTCGAATGCCGCGCCGCTCACCACGTTCATCGCCTCCTATTCGAGCCCGGAAGGGCTGTTCTGGGCAAAACTGTCGGCGGCCTCGACGCTGGCGATCGCGCCCATTCTCGTCCTCGGTTGGTTCAGCCAGAAGCAGCTCGTGCGCGGGCTCACCTTCGGCGCGGTGAAGTAAAGGGGCTGGCGGATCATGGGTCAGATCACACTTCAGGACGTACAGAAATCGTTCGGTCCCGTGCACATCATCAAGGGCGCCGACCTCGACATCGCCGACGGCTCCTTCGTGGTGTTCGTCGGTCCCTCAGGCTGCGGCAAGACCACACTGCTTCGGCTGATCGCCGGGCTCGAGGACGTCTCAGGCGGCAAGATCCTGATCGACGGCAAGAACGTCGTCGACACGCCGCCGGCCAAGCGCGGGCTGTCGATGGTGTTTCAGTCCTATGCGCTCTATCCGCATATGAGCGTGCGCGGCAATATCGGCTTCGGCCTCAAGATGGCGGGTCTTTCCAAGGACGAGACCAACCGCAAGGTCGAGGCGGCGGCGGCGACGCTGAACCTGACGCCTTATCTCGACCGCAAGCCGCGCGAGCTCTCCGGCGGCCAGCGCCAGCGCGTCGCGATCGGCCGCGCCATCGTCCGCGAGCCCAAGGCGTTCCTGTTCGACGAGCCGCTGTCCAACCTGGATGCGGCCTTGCGCGTGCAGATGCGGATAGAAGTCACGCGGCTTCAGAAGCAGCTCGGCACCACCGCGATCTACGTCACCCACGATCAGGTCGAGGCCATGACCATGGCCGACAAGATCGTCGTGCTCAACGGCGGCAAGATCGAGCAATATGGCTCGCCGCTGGAGCTCTATGAGCGGCCCGCCAATCTCTTCGTCGCTGGCTTCATCGGCTCGCCGAAGATGAATTTCGTCACTGGCGAGCACGCCTTGCAGAAGGGCGCGGCGACGATCGGCGTGCGGCCGGAGCATCTCAAGATCGAGCGCGACGGTGCCGGCGGCTGGCAGGGAACGATCGCGGTCGCCGAGCATCTGGGCAGCGACACCTTCCTTTATGTCGATGCCGGACCGCTCGGCATGCTGACGGCGCGCTACATCGGCGAATTGAGCCTGCATGCCGGCGACCACGTGTCGCTGGTGCCGGATCCCGCGCGCATCCATCGCTTCGACGAGAGCGGCAACGCGCTTCGGGGCTGACAAGAAACGGCAAGAAACGGCAAGAGACGGCAAGAGACGGAAAGACCACCATGTACCTCGAAAAATTCAAGCTGAGCGGCAAGACCGCATTCATCACCGGCGGCGGGCAAGGCATTGGCCTCGCCTGCGCGGAAGCGCTGGCCGAAGCCGGCGCGAAGGTCATCATCGGCGACCGCGACAGCAAGGTTGCCGACAGCGCGAAGGCCAGCCTGAAGGCGAAGGGTTTTGACATCGAGACGGCGATCATGGACGTCACCGACACGAAGCGTGTGGCGGAGGTCGCGGCTGACCTCGTCGCCCGCCACGGCAAGGTCGACATCCTCGTCAACAATGCCGGCATCGCCCGTAGCGAGACGCCGGCCGAGACCGTCACCGACGAGCACTGGCTCAACGTCATCGACGTCAATCTCAACGGCACCTTCTGGTGCTGCCGCGAATTCGGCAAGCACATGCTGAAGGCCAGGAGCGGCGCCATCGTCAATGTCGGCTCGATGTCGGGCTTCATCGTCAACAAGCCGCAGGAGCAGTGCTTCTACAACGCCTCCAAGGCCGGCGTGCACCATTTGACCAAGTCGCTGGCCGCCGAATGGGGCGCCCGCGGCATCCGCGTCAACGCGGTGGCGCCGACCTATATCGACACGCCGCTCAATGCTTTCGTGAAAAGCACCCCAAAAATGTATGACGCCTGGATCGGCGGAACCCCGATGGCGCGGATGGGGCAGGTCGAGGAGATCGCCTCCGTCGTGCTGTTCCTGGCCTCGGAGGCCGCGAGCCTGATGACCGGCAGCATCGTGCTGGTGGATGGCGGCTACACTTGCTGGTAGGCTTGCGTCAAAACTGACGAGAGCGACCGGGAGCGACAATGCCGCGAGCGTATATCGGCGTCGACGTGGGGACCACGAGCACGCGGGCAGGGGTGTTTGACGAGGCCGGCACCCTCCTTGCCACCGCCAGGCATCCGATCCGGATCTGGCACGAGGCCGGCGACATCGTCGAGCAATCGTCGTCCGACATCTGGGACGCCTGCGTAAAGTCGGTGCGGGCCGCGATGGCGGAGGCTGCCATCGCGCCCGACAGCGTCGGCGGCATCGGTTTCGACGCCACCTGTTCGCTGGTTGTCCTCGATCGGCAAGGCGAGCCGGTCACCGTCAGCGCCTCCGGCGACCACCAGCGCAATGTCATCGTCTGGATGGACCATCGCGCCACAGCCGAGGCACGGCTGATCAACGAGACCGGGGACGCGGTGCTGCGCTATGTCGGCGGTTCGATCTCGCCCGAGATGGAGATGCCGAAACTGCTGTGGCTGAAGCGGCACTTGCGCGCGAGCTTCGATGCCGCCGGTCATTTCTTCGACCTGGCAGATTATCTGACCTGGCGCGCGACCGGGTCGCTGCAGCGCTCGACCTGCACGGTCACCTGCAAGTGGAACTACCTCGCACACGACGGTGGCGGCTGGAGCGCCCCGTTCTTCAAGCGCATCGGCCTCTCCGATTTCGTCAGCGAGAAATACGCCCGCATCGGCACCGAGATCGTCGCGCCCGGCACGCGGCTCGGCGAAGGCCTCACCCGAGCTGCGGCTGCGGAGTTCGGCCTGTCGCCGGGCACGCCGGTCGGCGCCTCGCTGATCGATGCCCATGCCGGCGGCATCGGCGCGATCGGCGGACGCGACGGATCGGCCGGAACGAGCGATGTCAGCGACCGCCTCGCCTACATCATGGGAACGTCGGCCTGCATCATGGCGACGACGAAGGAGCCGTGCTTCGTGCCCGGCGTATGGGGCCCTTATTATTCCGGCATGGTGCCGGACTTCTGGCTCAACGAAGGCGGCCAGTCGGCTGCGGGCGCGGCGATCGACCATCTCCTCAAGTCGCATCCCGGCCATGTCGAGGCGAGCGCGGCGGCGCGGAGCGAGGGCGTCGACCTCATCGAGTACCTCGAGCGGCGCATCATCGCGCGCGCCGGTGACGTCAGCCGTGCCGCGCTGCTCGCCCGTGACGTCCATGTGCTTCCCGAATTCATCGGCAACCGCTCGCCCTACGCCGACCCCGACACCCGCGCGGTGATCGCGGGCCTCGATCTCGACAGCGACGTTGGTGCGATGGAGCGGCTGTTCGTCGCCGGCCTCTGCGGTCTGGCTTATGGCCTCGCCGAGGTGATCGAGGCCTTTGCCGCGCACGGCGTCCATTCCAGCATCATGATCATGGGTGGCGGCGCGAGCCGCAGTCCGCTGGTGCGGCAGATCATGGCGGACACCACCGGTCTCACCGTCGCGCTGCCGCAAACCAAAGAACCCGTGCTGCTGGGCGCCGCGATGCTCGGCGCGGTGGCCGGCGGTGCCTATGCCTCGATCGGCGAGACCATGGCGAAGATGTCGGCGCTGGGACGGAAGAGCGAGCCGACTGTACCCGAGATGGCCGCGTTTCACACACGCAAGCGCGGCGTCTATAAGCTGCTCCGCGAGGTCGATCGCGGCAGCCGTGCGGCGATGCGCGACATCGCCAGAGGTTGAAACGGATGCTGATTTCCTGCGGCGATGCGCTGATCGATTTCGTCCCGACGCGAAACACCGAGGGGCGCGAGGCGGTGATGCCCGCGGTGGGCGGCTCCTGCCTCAACGTCGCGATCGGCATGGCGCGGCTCGGCGCGCCGACAGGATTTGTCGGCGGCGTCTCGACCGACATGTTCGGACGAATGATCGCCGACCACGCCACCGCGTCGAACGTCGAGCTAGGGCTGGCCACCCGCAGCGACCGCCAGACCACGCTTGCCTTCGTGCGCATCGTTGCGGGCGAGTCGCACTACGCCTTCTACGATGCCGAAACCGCGACACGAAACTGGACCTACCGGCGCGGCACAATTCCGTTCGCGACGGTCGAGGCCATCCATGTCGGATCGACCACGCTGGTGAACGACCAGGGCGCCGCCGAGACGAACGCCCTGATCGCGGACGCGCGCGCGTCGTCGACGATCTCCTTCGATCCGAACTGCCGCCCCAATCTGGTCAAGAACAAGCCGGCCTATCTCGCGCGCATGGCCGAGTTCGCAGGCCAAGCCGATCTCATCAAGATGTCGGATGTCGATTTCGCGTATCTCTTCGGCGACGAGCCATATCAGCAACGCGCGAACGCGTTGCTGGGGCAGGGCACGAGCCTCGTCGTCATCACCCGCGGCAACAACGGGGCCATTGCCTGGCACGCGAGCGCAGGGCAGGTCGAAGTTCAGGCGCCGAAGGTCGAGATCGCCGACACCATCGGCGCCGGCGACAGTTTTCAGGCTGCGCTCCTGTTCGCCCTGCACAAGCAGGGCCGCATCAGCCGGCAGCAGCTGAAAGACATCGGCGCGGACGAGCTTCGCCGCGCGCTGTCCTTTGCCGCCAAATGTGCCGGCATGACCTGTACCCGCCCGGGCGCCGATCCGCCGTGGAGCCATGAAGTCACGTGGGGCGTCTAGCGGCTGCGCATCACAGCCGTGCCACGACCTTCTCGGCGCATTTGAGGAAGGTGCGGATCAGCGGACTCTGCGAATCCCGCCGCCAGCACACGGCGATATCGATGGAGTCGGCGGCATCCCGCAGCGGCCTGAACACGATGCCCTGCGGCGCGCCGAGCTTCGCGCAGGCCGGCAGGATCGCAAGCCCCTCGCCGGCGAGAACGAGGCTCATCGCCGAATGCACCGTCTCCACCCGGCTCGCGATCGGCATCACGATCTGATGCCGCCGCAGCAGGGCTGCGACCGCGGAGGAGGCGGGGTCTTGCTCCGGCGGCGGCAGCGCGATCAGCGGGCGGCCCTGGAGTCGCGCCATCGGCACCGCGCTCAGGCGCGCTAGCGGCGAGCGCTTCGGCATCGCCAGCATGAACGGTTGTGCGCCAATCCGCGCCACCTGGATCTCGGGATGGTGGATCGCCGGCATGCACAGCGCGACGGTGACGCTGCGGTCGAGCAGCCGCGCCTCGCGCGTCGAGGCGCTGAGCTCGGCGAAGTCGAGATCGACGCCGGGAATGGATCGCCGCAGCTCGGGGATCAGGCGCGGCAGCATCGCGTTCGCCAGCACAAACATGTATCCGACGGAAATCCGCCCGCGGCTCCCGGCTGCGACTGCGCGCGCGGCTTCGACCCCGTCGGCCGCAAGCGCCAGCGCCTCGCCGGCGCGCACCAGCAGGGCCTGGCCCGCTTCCGTCAGATCCATGCCGCGCGTGCCGCGGCGGAACAGCGGCGCGCCAACCTCGGCCTCTAACTTGCGGATCTGGACCGACAGCGGCGGCTGCGCCATCCGCAGCCGTTCGGCGGCCTTGCCGACGCTGCGCGCCTCGGCCACGGCGACGAAATAGCGGAGCCGGTGAAGATCCATTGGCATACCGAAAACGTATGGGTTGACCATCAAAATGGTATTGGACGCTGAGTTAACAGAAGTGTCATTCTCGCTGTCAATGCCATCGGCCAACGAGGGCCGGCTTCGGAGCGATGATTTGACGATGAACGGCGATCCCTGCCTGCTGTCCGCAACCGAGCTGCGCGGCCTTATTGCCACGAAGAAGATTTCGCCTGTCGAGGTCACCCGCGCCGTGCTTGGGCGGGCCGAGGCGCTTCAGCCCGAGCTGAACTGTTTCATCACGCTCTGCGGCGACGAGGCGATGGCGCAGGCGCGCGCGGCCGAGCGCAAGGTGATGGCGGGCGAGCCGCTCGGCCTGCTGCATGGCCTTCCCGTCAGCGTCAAGGACATCGTCAACACTGGCGGCGTGAAGACCACGTTCGGCGCCGTTCCCTACAAAGACAACGTGCCGAGCGAGGATGCCGTTGCGGTTGCAAAGCTCCGCGCGGAAGGTGCGATCCTGATCGGCAAGACCACGACGCCCGAGTTCGGCAGCAAATGCCTGACTGACTCGCCCTTGTTCGGTCGCACCCGCAACGCCTGGAGTGCAGAGCGGTCCTCCGGCGGCTCCAGCGGCGGCGCGGCCGTGGCGGTGGCGAGCGGCATCGCGCCCCTTGCGATTGCGACCGACGGTGGTGGCTCGACGCGAATTCCCGCAGCCTGCAATGGCGTGGTCGGGCTGAAGCAGAGCAACGGCGTGATCGCGCACAGCCAGGCGCTCGACGCCTTCGGCAACCAGACCTATGTCACGCCGACCACGCGCACGGTCGCCGACACCGCGCTGATGATGCAGGCGATGGCCGGTGAGGACTCCTGCGATCCCTGGTCGATCGGCGTGCCCGTGCCCGATTTCATCGGCACCGCCGCGCCGCGCGGCGATCTGCGCGGGCAAAGGATCCTGTTCTGTGCGTCGCCGCCCGGCCGCCCGGTGTCGTCAGATGTCGCGGCCAGCTTCAAGGCGAGCCTCGACCGGCTGGCCGGTCTCGGTGCCGAGCTCGAGGAGTTCTCCGGCGAGGGGTTTGACATCGAGCCGATCTGGCGCGCCATCAACCACACCGTCTGGCGTACGCGTTTCGCCAAGCTGGTGGCCGAGCACGGCGACGTCCTCAGCGAGGCCTTCGTCAAGCAGGTCGCGCTCGCGACCAATGTCAGCGGCGTCGCCTATCAGGAGGCGATGTTCGCGCGCACCGCGCTGTTCCGCCGCGTGCAATCCCTGCTTGCGCGCGGGCATCTTTTGGCGATGCCGACCCTTACCCGCACCGCACTGCCGATCGACCAGGACCTGTTCGGCACCATCGAGATCGACGGCAAGCACTTCGACAGCGTGCGGCCGCACTGGTTCCCCTGGACCATGCCGTTCAACATGACCGGGCACCCCGCGATCAGTCTTCCCTGCGGCTTCGGCCGCGACGGCCTGCCGATCGGGCTTCAACTCGTCGGGCGCTTCCGTGCCGATGCCGAATTGCTGCGGGTGAGTGCGCTGTTCGAGGCCTCGCACGATCTTCTGTCCCGCCGGCCCGGCTGAGGTGAGGCACATGCCGCAAAGGACTTGCCTCCGGCGCCCGGACATGTTGATCGTGCGGCGGATGAGCCCTGAAGCCGAGCGCGCATGAGCGTATTCTTTCTTCGACGTCTGTTGACCTTGCTGGCGACGCTGGTCGGCGCATCCGTGATCATTTTCCTGGTGCTGGATGCGCTGCCGGGCAACGCGGCGCAGATGCTGATGGGCGCCGATGCCTCGGCCGACGCGGTGCGCGCGCTCACCGTCAAGCTTGGGCTCGACCAGCCGCTGGCGGTTCGCTATCTGCAATGGATCAAGGGCCTCCTCGTCGGCGATCTCGGCAACAGCTATGTCTATGGCACGCCGGTCGCGAGCCTGATCGCGGAGCGGCTGGTGCTGACCGTTCCGCTCGCGATCATGTCGATGCTGATCACGGTGACGCTGGCGCTCTCGGCCGGCATCTACACCGCGGCCAACCACAACAAGCTCGGCGACGTCGGCGTGATGTCGTTGACGCAAGTCGGCATCGCGCTGCCGAACTTCTGGTTCGCGATCCTGCTGGTCCTGCTGTTCTCGGTGCGGCTGCAATGGCTCTCGGCGGGCGGCTTTCCCGGCTGGGAGGATGGCATCTGGCTCGGCATCAAATCGCTGCTGCTGCCGGCGATCTCACTCGCCGTGGTGCAGGCCGCGATCCTCGCGCGCGTCACGCGCTCGGCCGTGCTCGAAGTGCTGCGCGAAGATTTCGTCCGCACGGCGCGCGCGAAGGGTCTCGGCAAGCGCGAGGTGCTGTGGAGCCACGTGCTGCGCAACGCCATGATCCCCGTGATGACGGTGATGGGGCTGCAATTCGCCAATCTGCTCGCCGGCACAATCGTGATTGAGAACGTGTTCTACCTGCCGGGCCTCGGCCGCCTGATCTTCCAGTCGATCGCCAACCGCGACCTGATCGTGGTGCGCAATTGCGTGATGCTGCTTGCGACCATGGTCGTCATCGTGAATTTCGTGGTCGACGTGCTCTACGCCTTCATCGATCCCCGCATCAAGGTCCACGATTTGTGAGCGCGCCACTGACCACTTCGGTCGACGCCCCGATCGCAACGCGTCCGCTGCCGGCCCGCACCTTCTGGGCCCGCGCGCTGCGTCACCGCAGCTTTGTGCTGGGCGGCGCGCTGAGCCTGCTGGTGCTCGCCTCGGCGCTGCTGTCGCTGGTGTGGACGCCGTGGTCGCCCTACGAGATCGACATCGCCTCGAAGCTCCGGCCGCCGTCTGCGGCGCACTGGCTCGGCACCGATTCCTTCGGCCGCGACATCGTCTCGCTGCTGCTCGCGGGCGCGCGCTCGACCATTCTGGTCGGCATCATCGCCGTGAGCATCGGTCTCACCTTCGGCGTCTGCCTCGGCCTGGTCGCGTCGGCCAAGCGCGGCTGGACCGAAGAGATCATCATGCGCTTCTCCGATTTCACCTTCGCCTTTCCGGCGGTGCTCTCCGCAATCATGCTAGCCGCGGTCGTCGGGCCGGGCATGGTGACCTCGATCATCGCGATCGGAATCTTCCAGATACCGACGCTGACCCGGCTGACGCGCGGCTCCGCCAACGCGATCTGGGCGCGCGAATTCGTGCTGGCCGCGCGCGCCTCGGGGAAGGGCAAATTCCGCATCACCATCGAGCATGTGCTGCCCAACATCCTGTCGATCCTGATCGTGCAGGTCACCATCCAGTTCGCGCTCGCGATCCTGGCCGAAGCCGCGCTGTCCTATCTCGGCCTCGGCACGCAGCCGCCGCAACCGTCCTGGGGCCGCATGCTGAACGATGCGCAGACGCTGCTGTTCCAGTCGCCGATGCTCGCGGTCTATCCGGGCGCGGCGATCGCCATCGCGGTGCTCGGGCTCAATCTGCTCGGCGACGGACTGCGCGATCTGCTCGATCCGCGACTGGCGCGGGAGCGATGACGATGGGGGAGCGCTCAACCCTGCCGCTGATCGAGGTCGCCAATCTCGGCGTTCGCCTCAACACCAGCCGCGGACCGGCACAGGCCGTGCGCGGCGTCAGCTTCACCCTCAAGCGCGGCGAGACACTGGGTCTCGTCGGCGAATCCGGCTGCGGAAAGTCGGTGACGGCGCTGTCGCTGATGGGCCTCTTGCCGGACAGTGCTGTCGTGACCGGCAGTATCAAGCTTGATGGCAGCGAGCTCGCCGGTCTGTCGGATGCGGATTATTGCAAGCTGCGCGGCAACCGCATCAGCATGATCTTCCAGGAGCCGATGACGGCGCTCAACCCGATGCACACGATCGGCCATCAGGTCGCCGAGCCGCTGCGGCGTCACAAGAAATATTCGGCGGCGCAGGCGCGGCGTGAAGCGATCGCCTTGCTCGACCGCGTCGGATTGCCCGATCCCGCAAGGCGGATCGACGCCTATCCGCATCAGTTCTCCGGCGGTCAGCGCCAGCGCGTCACCATCGCCATGGCGCTGGCCTGCGAGCCCGACCTCCTGGTCGCGGACGAGCCGACCACGGCGCTCGACGTCACCATCCAGGGCCAGATCCTCGACCTGATCGCCGATCTCGTCGAGGAGCGCGGCATGTCGATGATCCTGATCTCGCACGATCTCGGCGTCATCGCCGAGAACGTGCAGCGCATGATGGTGATGTATGGCGGCACGGTCGTCGAGAGCGGGCCGACCGACGAGGTGTTCCGCCGCATGGGCCATCCCTACACGCAGGGCCTGTTCCGCGCCCGGCCGAAGCTCGGCGCGCGCAAGGGGACGCGGCTGACGACGATCTCGGGAACGGTGCCCGAGCTTGCGGACTTGCCTGCCGGCTGCACGTTCGGCGACCGCTGTCCGCTGGTCGAGGATAAGTGCCGCGTGGCGCTGCCGCCGATGATCGAAGTCGGTCCCGGTCACGGCGTGCGCTGTGTGCGCACCGATGTCTCCATGGCCGCGAATGTCGGAGCGCTGCCCGCATGACCGCAGCGCCGCTTCTCGACGTCAAGAATCTCGAGCAGCGCTACACGCTGCCGCGCGAAAGCCTGTTCCGTCCGCCGGGCCAGGTGCGCGCGCTCAACGGCGTCAGCGTGCGGGTCGATGCCGGCAAGAGCCTCGGCGTCGTCGGCGAGTCCGGTTCGGGCAAGTCGACCTTCGCGCGGGTGGTGATGGCGCTGGAGCGACCGACGTCGGGGCAGGTCGCGCTGCTCGGGCGCGATCTCAACCGCATCTCGCCCGATGAGCTGCGCCGCGCGCGCCGCGATTTCCAGATGGTGTTCCAGGATCCTTACGGATCGCTCGATCCGCGCCAGACTATCGCGCGCATCGTCGCCGAGCCGCTCACCGTGCTGGAAGATGCTGACCGGACCACTTTTCGCGCTCGCGTCTCTGCGGTGCTGCGGCAGGTTGGCCTGCGCGATGCCGACATGGACAAATATCCGCACGAATTTTCCGGCGGCCAGCGCCAGCGCATCGCGATCGCGCGCGCGCTGATCACCCAGCCGAAGCTGATCGTCGCCGACGAGCCGGTTTCCGCGCTCGACGTCTCCGTGCAGGCGCAGGTGCTCAATTTGATGCAGGACCTTCAGGAGCAGTTCGGCCTGAGCTACATCCTGATCAGCCACGATCTCGCCGTGGTCGACTATCTCTGCGACGAGGTCGCGGTGATGTATCTCGGCCGGATCGTCGAGCAGGGCAGACCGGAGGACCTGTTCGAGCGCTGTGCCCATCCCTATACGCGGGCGCTATTGGATGCCGTGCCGCGGGCGCGCGCCGGCGGCGGCCGGCGGCGGCGCGGGGCCCAGGCGATCGCCTCGCAATCGGAGGCCGCTGCCGGATGCCCCTATGTCGCGCGCTGTCCGCTGGCCGACCAGCATTGCCGCGAGGTTCCGCCCTTGCTACGCAAGGTCGGCGATGTCCACCTCGCCGCCTGCCACAAGGCGGAGGCCGTGATGGCATTGCCGCACGCGGCCATGGAAGGTTAGTGTCCCCCATGGAATTGGCGTAGGCTGAGACAAGAGAAGGCCGGGGAGTTACGCATGTTCAGGAAATTATCGATCGTCGCATTTGCCGCTGCGCTTGTCGCAGCACCGCTGCCGGTGCTGGCGCAGAGCAAGAAGGACAGCGTCGTCATGGCGATGGCGCTGGAGCCGCCGGGGCTCGATCCCACCATCGCCGCCGCGGCCGCGATCGCCGAAGTGACGCTCTACAACGTCTATGAGACGCTGACCAAGATCAACGAGGACGGCTCCGTCTCGCCCTTGCTGGCGGAGAGCTGGACCGCCTCGCCCGACCTGAAGACCTACACGTTCAAGCTGCGCAAGGGCGTCAAATTCCAGAACGGCGAGCCGTTCGATTCCGCGGCGGTGAAGTTCTCGTTCGAGCGCAACGCGATCGCGACCAGCACCAACAAGGACAAGAGCCTGTTCCAGGCTTTCGAGAAGGTCGACGCGCCCGACGCCGACACGGTCGTGATCACGGTGAAATATTCCGAGCCGAACCTGCCGTTCCTGCTCGGGCAGGCGAGCGGCTCGATCGTCGAGCCGAAGAGTGCAGCCACCAACGGCACGCAGCCGGTCGGGACCGGGCCCTATCAGCTCGGGGCCTGGGCCAAGGGCTCCTCGATCACGCTGAACAAATGGGCCGACTATCGCAACGCCGCCACGATCAAGCTGTCGAAGGTGACGATCCGCTTCATCTCCGATCCGGCGGCGCAGACCGCGGCGCTGCTCTCGGGCGACGTCGATGCGTTCCCACGCGTTGCGGCAGCGCGCGCCATCGGACAGTTCAAGGCCGATCCGCGCTTCAACGTCATGGTCGGCGGCTCCCGCGCCAAGACCATCGTCGGCATCAACGAGCGCAAGAAGCCGCTCGACGACGTCCGCGTGCGCCGTGCCATCCTCGCCGCGATCGACCGCAAGGCGATGGTCGACGGCGCGGCTGACGGTTTCGGCACGCCGATCGGCAGCTTCTACGTGCCCGGCGCGCTCGGCTTCGTCGACACCACCGGCATCAATCCCTACGATCCCGAGAAGGCGAGGAAGCTGCTGGCGGAAGCCGGGGTCACCACGCCGCTCGAGCTGTCGCTGAAGCTGCCGCCGCCGTCCTATGCGCGGCAGGGCGGCGAGATCCTCGCGGCGCAACTCGCCAAGGTCGGCATCATCGCCAAGATCGAGAATGTCGAATGGGCGCAGTGGCTGTCGCAGGTGTTCGCCGGCAATGGTCCGCACAATTTCGACCTCACCATCGTCAGCCATGTCGAGCCGTTCGACCTCGTCAAGATCACCGAGCCGGACTACTACCTCGGCTACAACAACGAGGCCTTCAACGCGCTCTACAAGCAGATCGTGTCGACGCCGGACGAGGCCGGCCGCGCCAAGCTGCTCGGCGATGCCCAGCGCATGCTGGCCACCGACGCGGTCGCGGGCTTCCTGTACCAGCCGCAGCTCATCACCATCACCAACAAGAAGCTGAAGGGCGTCTGGAAGGACGTCCCACAATACGAGAACGATTTTTCGACCTGGTCCTGGGAGTAGGGGCCGTTCGATCAAGTCGAACCTGTCGCTTCAACGTTGACCTCTCCCCATCGGGGAGAGGTCAATCTTTTTGGGCGGCCCAAAACAAAAACCTGAAAAACAACCTCATGCACAGTAGCCGGGGTTAGACTTTTCAATGGCTTGCACGGTCCGCTCGATGGCTTGCTGAGCCATGCGATGCGGTTGACCCGTCGGGCAAAACACCGGCAATATACGATCATCGCGGCGTCATGGTTCGGGACGCGCCGTCAGGCGAGGCACGCCATGAAGAAGCCATCCCGCCGCGATGCCGGCATCGCCGCGGCTGTCGTCAACGCTGAAGCACCGATCACCCTGAAGCTCGACAATGCGCCGATGAGCGATATCGCTCATGCGCTGGCCAGCGGGCAGGTCACTGCCACGGCGCTGACCAAAACCTATCTCGCGCGCATCGAAGCTTATGACCGCAACGGGCCCGCGCTCAACTCCGTGCGCGCGGTTAATCCCGACGCGCTTGGGATCGCGGGCAAGCTGGACGACGCCAGGCCGTCGGCCAAGCGGCCGCTGGCGGGCATCCCGATCCTGGTGAAGGACAACATCGCGACCGGCGACAAGCAGCCGACGACGGCAGGCTCGCTGGCGCTGGAGGGCGCGCGCGCCAGGAGAGACGCCACAATCGTCAAGCTGCTGCGAAAGGCCGGTGCGGTGATCCTGGGCAAGGCGAACCTGACGGAGTTCGCCAACATTCTCGCGGCCGACATGCCCGCGGGCTATTCGTCGCTCGGCGGTCAGGTGAAGAACCCTTACGTGCCGGCGCTGATGGATGATCACGGCATCCCGGTCGTGCCGCCGGGCGGATCGAGCGCGGGCTCGGCCGTCGCCGTAGCGGCCGGCCTCTGCGCAGCCTCGATCGGCACCGAGACGTCGGGCTCGCTGCTGTATCCCGCGAGCCAAAACGGCCTCGTCACCGTGAAGCCGACCGTTGGGCTGGTCAGTCGGGCCGGGATCGTGCCGATCGCGCACAGCCAGGACACTGCAGGGCCGATGACGCGCACGGTGCGCGACGCGGCGATGCTATTGAACGTGCTCGCGGCCGAAGACCCACTCGACCCCGCGACCGAGCGGCAGCGGCGGCCGGTCGACTACAGCGCCGACCTCGCAACCGACGCGACGAGGGGCGCACGCATCGGCGTGCCGAGCGACCCGGCCGATCCGCTGAACGATCGCTACTACGGCAAGCTGCCGCCCAGGTCGGCCAAGGTGATGGCCGACGCGATCAAGGTGCTGGAGGATCTGGGCGCCGTCATCGTGCGTGCCAACATGCCAACATCTGGCTGGATCGGCGGGCCGGGCACGAGCATGAACGTGCTCAATCGCAATCCCCTGAGTCGCAATAGGGGTAATCCGGCAACGCCGCCGATCGTCTTCCTCTACGAGCTGAAGCGCGATCTCAACCTTTACCTCAGCGATTGGGCGACGAATACAGAGATGAAGACCATGGCCGACATCGTGGCCTTCAACGAGGCGAATGCTGAGACTGCGCTGCGGTTCGGCCAGGACCTGTTCCTCGCCGCCAACATGACCAGAGGCGATCTCAGCGAGCGCGAGTACAAATCGGCACGGGCCATGGACCTGTTCTCCGCCAAGACGCGCGGCATGGACGCCTACATGAACCAGCACAAGCTCGACGCGGTGCTGTTTCCCGGCGCCGCAGGCTGCGTGATATCAGCGAAGGCGGGCTATCCCAGCGTCATGGTGCCGGGCGGTTTCATTTCGGGAGCAGACGACAAGGACACGCCTGACTATCCGCTCGGCGTTACCTTCGCAGGCCGTGCCTGGAGCGAGCACAAGCTGCTGCGCCTGGCCTACGCCTATGAGCAGGCCACCAACATGCGCAAGCCGCCGCCCGGCTTGCCCGCGCTTTAGATGTCACTGGCCGAGAGGATCAGGCGGAAATCCCTGCTCGCGCGTCGGACCGCGTTTCTGACCAGTTCCGAAAGTTCAGAGTGACAAACTGCGCGACACGCCCAAGGCGTCGACAAGAAAATCGATGAACAGGCGGGCTCGCAGGGGGAGTTGTCGTCCGAATGCGTGCAGGACGTAGACCGGTGTGGTGAACATCGGTATGCCCGGCAGCACGACATTCAATCGTCCGGCGGCAAGCTCGTCCTCGATTGCGATGCGCATGAACTGCGTGATGCCAACGCCTTTTATGACCGCCTCAATCAACGACTGGGCATCGTCGCTATCGAAGGGGCCATTGGGGATGACCCGTGTGCCGTCCGCAAAAGTAAATGCTTGCGGCCGGCCGCCAAGCAGATGGCGAAGGCAGGCATGCTGCGTGAGATCGTCGATCGACTGCGGGATTCCTCGTCGCTGAAGGTATTCCGGCGATGCGCCCAGAACATATTGCAGGACACCTAACGAGCGACCAATCAGGTTTGTGTCTTCCAGTTCGCCAATTCTGACAGCGAGGTCGAAACCCTCGCGGATGAGATCGACACGGCGGTCGGTGACGCTGAGATCAAGCTTGATGTCCGGATAGCGCTCCAGGAACGAGCCCGCCCATGCGGAAATCAACGGGCGTCCAAATGTACTCGGCACAGTAACCCGAAGCAGGCCACGGACGTTTCCTGGAACCTGCACGATGTCGTCGGCTTCCTCTATCGCGCGCAGATGGGGAGCGACGTGCTCGTAGTAAGCGGCGCCTTCGGACGTTGGGCTGAGTGTGCGCGTTGAGCGCTGCAGCAAGCGCACACCGAGACGTTGTTCGAGGCGCGAAACGCTTTTCGATACCGCTGAGGGGCTGGCGCCGATCGATCGCGCGGCGCCGGCGAAAGAACCCGCGTCAACCGTCCGCACGAAGGCCAGCAGACCGGCCGTTCTTTCTAGAATCGTTGTCATTCAGGACTTTGGATCGCGAAAGAACCGAACGAAAGACGGCTAATCGGCCATTTATGAACGAATAGTCTGACTTTCGCAATGGGGGCCCCGGCGACCGAGTTAGTCTTCCCATGCCTTCCATCGCTGAAGTTCGTGCAAAAAAGGAAAAGCAGTATGTCTGCGCAAACCAAGCCAACGATCGTTTTCTGTCACGGCATTTGGGCCGATGGCTCCTGTTTCAGCAAAGTCATTCCAGCATTGCAGGCCGACGGGTACGAAGTGATCGCCGTTCAATATGGCCTGGACTCCTACGAGGAGGACCTGGCGACGGTGAAGCGCACACTCAATCGTGTTGGCAGCCCGGTCCTTCTCGTCGGCCATTCGTATGGCGGCGCCACCATCACAGGCGCGGGCACCGATGAACGCGTGGTTGGTCTCGTCTACATTGCAGCGGTCGCTCCGGATGCCGGCGAGACCGTGCAGGACCAGCTCGACAAGTATCCGTCGGATATTTTCTCTCGCGTCGAGGTCGCCGATGGGCGTGCCTGGATGCTTCCGAGCGGCACCGAGTTCTTCGCAGGAGACCTCTCCGAGGAAGACCAGAAGCTGGTTTGGGCCACCCATTATGCGCCCGTCTACAATCTGTTCCAGCAACAGAAACTCAGCGCCGACAAGATCGCGTGGAGGTCGAAGCCGAGCTGGTACATTCTGGCCACGCAAGACCATACTGTGCATCCGGATCTGCAACGCTGGGTGTCGAAGCGCATGGGAGCGACGGTCACCGAAGTGGCGAGCAGCCACGTGCCGATGCTCTCCCAGCCAAATGTGGTGATCGATGTGATACGCAAAGCCGCGGCCGCCGTTCAAAAAAGCTGATCGCAAATAAGCATACATTGCCGGACACGAAGGAGAGGTCGTTCGCGAAGCGACCTCTCTTATTCATGGGCTGGCGTGCGACGGCCGCTCTTGGCCCTTCGCTGACGTGGCGTTTCTCGATGCTGATTTCGGCTTGTGACGCCGAGCTGGCGTGTTGGGGCATTGGCGCTGTGTCGGCTTTTGACCCGAAGCGGACATTTTCCGAACGAATGAGCATCAACGTATTGGAAAATGCTCATGAAATCGGATTTCGATTGTAGTTCAGCGCGATTTGGCCTGACAGATGCAAGCTGTTCGTTTTTCCGTAGTCCGCTGAGACTATTTCGTGAAATGATGACCCAGCTTCCCGGGTGTCTATTTGGCGCCCTTTCGCGCGTGGGTGGTTCACATGAACATTCGATCAAGTGTATTGGCCGCCGCTCTGACGGGCTCGATATTCGCACTGACGCCAAGTGTGTCGCAGGCGGAATGGCCTGACATCCGCGAGGCCAAGGCCATCGCCGAGGAAGGCTTCATCTACGGGCTGCCGATCGTGATGAACTACGCCGTCATGTACGAATATGCCGTCGACAGGAACTCTGGGCAATTCAAGGCGCCGTTCAACCAGATCAAAAACGAGGCGCGTGTCTATACATACAAAGACACGGCCGTAATAACTCCCAATAGCGACACGCCCTATTCGCTGTTATGGCTCGATCTGCGCGCCGAGCCGATCGTTCTTTCCGTGCCGGCTGTTGACAAGAGTCGCTACTATTCAGTGATGCTTTGCGACGGCAACACGTTCAATTACGGATATATCGGTAGCCGCGCGACCGGAAGCGAGGCCGGAGATTATATGGTGGTTGGGCCGAACTGGCAGGGTGCCACTCCGCCTGGCATCAAGAAGATGTTTCACTCCTCGACACAATTTTCCGCCGCCGCCTACCGCACCCAGCTCTTCCATCCGGCAGATATGCCGAACGTTGAGAAGGTCCAGGCCGGCTATAAGGTGCAGCCCCTGTCGGCCTATCTCAAGCAGCCCGCGCCCCCCGCCGCAGCGGCCGTCGACTTTCCCAAGGCTAATGCGGAGTTGGTGAAGAAGAACTTCTTCGAGTATCTCGACTTCGCTCTCCAATTTGCGCCGGCCGGGCCGGAGGAAAAGGAAATCCGCGCCAAGCTCACGCGCATCGGCGTCGGCCCCGGAAAGACCTTCGACTTCAAGGATCTTCCGCTGACGCACAAGATTGAAATCGGGCTGGGGATGAAGGACGGCGAAGAGAAAGTTGAAAAGTATCTTGCTAGTGGACAGAAAGACGTAAATGGCTGGAAAATCGGATCGCTGTTCGGAGACCGGCAATTCTACAGCGGCGACTGGCTGAAGCGCGCTGCCGCAGCCAAGGGCGGCATTTATGGCAACGACGCAATCGAGGCCGTCTATCCAATGACGAAGGCGCTTGCTGATGGCGAGGTGCTCGATGGTTCCAAGCACAAGTACACAATCACTTTTTCCGCCGGACAATTCCCGCCGGTAGAGGCTTTCTGGTCGGTGACGATGTATGATGGCAAGAGCCAATTGCTGATCGAGAATCCGATCAACCGCTACCTGATCAACTCGCCGATGCTGCCGGACATGAAGAAGAATGCCGACGGCTCTCTCACGTTGTATATCCAAAAAGATTCGCCCGGCGTCGACAAGGAATCCAATTGGTTGCCGGCGCCGAATGACGAAATCTACCTCGTGATGCGTTTATATTGGCCGAAGACAACGGCGCCTTCGATCCTGCCGGCCGGTGGGGGCTCATGGCAGCCACCGGCCGTTGTGCGCGCAGCCAACTAAGCAATCTGAGGTGATCGAGTGATGCTGGCCAAGGTCCGCTTGTGGCCCTTCGCAGACGTGGCGTTGCTCGATGCTGATATCGGCTTGCGACCCCAAGCTGGCGTGTTGGGGCGGTGTCGGCCTTTGACCCTGAGCGCAAGCCGGTATCTGGGCCGCCAAGCGGCTCGCGTCGACCAATTTCCAACCGACCGTCCACCGCTCCCGGAGGTCGACATCATCCGACCGATCGGATGCCTCGCGGGTCAGTATTTCGGTTCGAGGCCACGTAGTCGATCTCGCCATACGTCATCCCGATATCCTTCAGCTCCTGATCACTTAGGCTGTAAAGATCGCGCCTCAGCCGCTCCCATTTCCGCCACTCTTGAAAAGCGTTCCAGCAATTCCTGAAAACGCTGACATTGCGTCGCTGAGAGTCTGTCGTCTGGACCAAGCCCGTTGTCTGATAAATCATGCTCATCGCAGCATCCTCGGGCACCTTGTTTCCACCCTGGCATGCTGCCAAAATCCGGCCCAGCGCGCTTGATCTGCTGCTTACATTTTCCTTACGGACAGCTTATTCTTTATATTCCAAGTGGTTGCCGGGCCTGACCGGAGACCGTCCAAGGGATTTCGCGTCTTGCGCTATCTCTTCGAAGACTACGAACTGGATTCCGGCCGCCGCGAGCTGTACCGCGACACAAACGTCGTTGCCCTGGCGCCACAGACGTTTGACTTTCTGGACTACCTCATCCGCAACCGTGAGCGCGTGGTTTGCAAGGATGAGCTCATCACAACCATTTGGAAGGGGCGGTGCGTATCGGATGCCGCGCTGACGACCCGCCTGAATGCCGCTCGGTCCGCAATTGGCGATTCCGGGGAGAAACAGCGGTTGATCAAGACGCTGCCAAGGAAGGGCTATCGCTTTATCGGTATGGTGCAGGAGGCTGACGGCGCCCCCACTGTGGCGGTCACAGAAATCCAGAAGGAGACGGCTAAACCCGCCCTCCCGCTTCCCGACAAACCGTCGCTCGCTGTTCTGCCATTCACCAACCTGAGCTCCGATCCAGAGCAGGAGTATTTCGCCGACGGCATGGTCGAGGACATCATCACCGGCCTTTCACGGTCCAAATCGCTGTTCGTCATCGCGCGACAGTCCACTTTTACCTACAAAGGCAAGGCTATCGACATCAGACAGGTCGGGCGCGAGCTGGGCGTTCGGTATGTGCTTGAAGGCAGTGTGCGCAAATCCGGCGATCGGGTTCGCATTGCCGGGCAGTTGATCGAGGCCACGACGGGTGCTCATCTTTGGGCGGACCGGTTCGACAGCCAGCTCAAGGACATCTTCGATCTGCAGGACCAAGTGACGAGTAGCGTGATTAGCGCGCTCTTTCCTCAATTGGAGCGCGCCGAGATAGAGCGCGCAAAACGCAAGCCAACCGAAAATCTTCAGGCCTACGATTACTATCTGCGTGCACTCTCGAGCTTCTATGAATTCACGCGCGAACAAAACATTGAAGCCCTCAGACTGATCCGTCTTGCGGTCGAGATCGATCCCGGATTGGCCTCAGCATACGCGCTTGGTGCTTATTGCTATCTGCAACGAAAGATCTTCGGCTGGACCATCGACGCTGATCAGGAACTGAACGACACCCGACGGTTGGCGAGGCGTGCGATCGAGCTCGATAAGGATGATCCAACCGTACTTGTGAGAGCCGGGCAGGCAATTGGCGCCGTATTATATGAGATGGACGATGGCGTGGCCCTCGTCTCCCGAGCGTATGAACTTAACCCGAACCTGGCTGTCGCACGGTATACCATCGGCTGGGAACACATACGGCGCGGCGACATAGAGGCGGCGCTTAAGCAGTTCCACGCCGGGGGGCGTCTAAGCCCGATGGATCCGTTTCTTTTTCTGACGCAGACCGGCATAGCGTTTGCGCATTTCCTGACGGATCGATACGAGGACGGGGCATCATGGGCCAAGTCGGCTGTGCTGCACCGGCCCAACTATCTCAACGCACAATTCATTCTGGCGGCATGCCACGCAATGTCTGGAAGGGTCGAGGAAGCCCGGATGATCGGTGCACGCCTGGTGGAAGCGAGGCCGGCTCTCCGCGTCTCCACACTCGTTCCAAAGCTCGCTCGATTTTACAGGCCGGAACACCTCGAAAGGGTCATGCGAGCTTGCTCCATCATGGGTCTCCCCCCATGAGTGCTGCGGTTGCCGGGAAATACTGGTCTCATTCCAATTCCCATCAACGGCGCAGTATGCAATGTCGGCTTGTGGCCCTTCGCAGACGTGGCGTTGCTCGATGCTGATTTCGGCTTGTGACCCTAAGCTGACGTGTTTGGGCGTTGGCGCGGTGTCGGCTTTTGACCCATAGCGGACCTTGCCATTTCGAGCGGCGGTCAGTTAGCTGCGCTATCAGATCAGAGCGTTCCCGCAGAAAGGATGAATTAAATTGCACCCGGCGCGCGCGCCCGAGCACGGATGATCTTGTTGAGAGCCATCAGGACCGAGGGGCGCAGGATTTGGATTGCGTCACGGATCGTTGCGCCGAGTGGCTGCCGGCCGATCCGTCCGCGTAGTCGAGCAACCCGCAACGCACGCACGACCGTTTCAGGATCGGGAAGTTCTCCTTTATCTTCCAAAAGGCTCCAAGTGAGGCGTTTGAGATCGACTGTCTCTTGGTCAATGTGAGTGAACGACCCGTCTGCCGTGATGCAGGGGTGGTTGGTCATGTCGTAAAAGATAAGACCATCGTCTATCGCTACCATGTCACCATGGCAGGCCAGATCAATGAAGAACAGTTGGTCGACCCCCCAACTTATCGACTTGTAGTTTCGCATCAGGCAGCCGGCTTTGACGACGTTGCTATTGACCAACAGCGTCGATGGGACAATTCCGAGCGACCGCGTTTTGCCCACCAAATAGAGATCAGTCAGGCACTGTTGGCCCGAATACACGTAAATCTCACCCCCTTGCCGGTACTTTATGCCTTTGTCTTGCACCAGATGGCTTGTGGAGGTGATGACTGCCGCGGCGGGGTAGGCCAACGCAAGTCTCGCGAAAGACGTAAGCGCCCCTGGCGCGAGCCAGTCGTCGTCATGCAACAATTTGATCCAGGGACCGCGACACGCAAGCATCGCATTGTTCGTGTTCTCGACCTGACCACGGCCTCTGCGGTTCTCGACGACTCGGATGCGCGGTTCTGCGCTGACATATTCGGACAAGAGGCGACAACTCTCGCCCACTAACCCTTCGTCGTCGCTGATCACCATTTCCCAATCGGAGAAGTCCTGCTGCAGCACGCTTTCGATCGCGCGTTGCAGCCCAAAAGGACGTCGAAAGGTTGGGATCGCGACCGAAATGAACGACCGGAGTTCCGCCTCGCTGCTCGACAGTTCTGCTGGAGACACAATCATCATCCCCTAGACGCAAGACCGCTCAACAATAACAGTTCTCGGGGAGCGGCAACATCCTAGATGTCCGGATGTGGCCCTTAGCGGACAAATCCGCGTCCTGAACAGTTGGACCGCTCTTGCCGCTTAGCGGACCTAGCCATCAGCTCAAATGTCCGCTTTGGCCCATAAGCGGCCATCCTCTCCTTACAGCTGTAACCGTCTCCCCCAGAGGAGACATCGTTCGGTAGCGCGCGCCGCTCCATTCTTGGCGTGGCCCGCGCGAACACAAGCGCGGCCACGCGTCCGTCCGGAAGCCTGCATTGGGTTGCGTAGGATGGATTGCGACAGCGCATTCGCAACCGTGACGAAAGGGTTCTACGATGTCTTATAATTTTCTGCTGGCGTCGTGGGGGACCCTCGGGAATTTGAGCCCGCTGCTGACTGCGGCGCGGAGGCTGCACCGGAATGGACATCATATCCGGGTGATGGCGGATCCGGCGATGCGCGCTGAAGTCGAGGCCTCCGGCTTTGCATTTGTGGCATGGCGCCGCGCCCCGACCGGAAAGGCTGCGGATCCGGTGGACGTCTCGGATGTGAAAGACTTTCTACGCCAGGCCATCTTTGATCCTGCGGCGCTCTATGCGGCCGATGTCCGGGATGAGGTCGGCCGTATGCCGACGGATGCCGTTCTCGTGCTTGACGTGCTGTTTGGCGCCGCGCTCGGGGCGGAGGCGTCTGGCGTGCCTTTCGCTCTTCTGTCCCCTCATGTCAGCATTCGGCCCCTGCCGGGCATGCCGCCAGCGACCAGCGGATTGGGCCAACCGAAAACGCCGGAAGAGCGCGCCGAGGTCGACGCTGCCAATGCCAGGCTGGCCGAAACACTCAATGTGTTTCTGCCAAGTCTCAACCGCGCGCGTGCCGATCTGGGTCTTCCGCTTCTGGCAGATGTCTACGATCTGTTCGATCGGGCCAACCGGCTTTTGCTCGCGACCAGTCGAGCGTTCGACTTTCAAGCTGACTCGCTGCCCGAGAATTTCCGCTACGTCGGACCGCTGCTCGATGTGCCGAACTGGTCCAAATCTCGGCAGACGGAGGCGTGGCGAGCGCCATGGTCGGCTCAGTCGGGGCGTCCTCGCGGGCTGATCGCATGCAGCACGGGCGCGCAAGGTCAGCGCGAGCTGTTTCAGCGCATTATCACAGCGATGGAAGCGGTCGAGATCGATGCCCTTGCAACAGCCGGTCCCAATGTCGACGTCGCCGATCTCAGGGCTCCGAACAATGTGCATTTGGTCCGCGGCGCTCCCCATGACCTCGTCATGAAGGATGTTTCCGTGGTGATCTCGCAAGGCGGCCACGGAACGACCACGCGTTCACTCATCAACGGACTGCCGCAGCTCATCCTGCCGATGGGGCGGGACCAGGCTGCCAATGCTGCACGCGTCGAGGCGAAGGGGGCAGGGCTTCAATTGCCTCCAACCGCCTCCGAAGCGGAAATTGCCGCGGCGGTGAACCGATTGATTGCAGAGCCGGAATTCAGGAAGGCGGCCCGTCTGCTCGGCGAGGCCATGAAAGTCGATATCGATCGGTCCGGCCTCGTCGACGAGATGGAGGCGATCGCCGCCATTGGCCGCGCGGCGAGACCGCAACCGAAGAAACAACCGCTTCGAAAATCTGCCTGACGGATCGCAAGGCGAATGAGCGGCGCATCGTTCGTGAACGATGCGCCGCTCGTTGATTCATGCCGCTTTGGCGTCTACGCTGCCGATCCAGTTGCGGGCGAGGGTTACGTCAGCCTGCGACAATTGATGGCCCGCCGGCAGGACCTTGTGGTCGACACGCGCTCCGGCTTCCGACAACAGCGCCGCAAGCTTTGCCGAATTGCTCGCCGGCACGATCGGATCGGACTGCCCGGACAGCAGCAGAACCGGCTTGCCACCAAGCTCCGCCTTCGGCGGATCCGACAGCGGCACCATGGCACGCAGCAGGATCGCGCCTGCCAGGACGTCCGGCTTCAGCAGCAACAGCGCGGCTGCGATGTTGGCGCCGTTGGAGAAGCCGACCGCAACCGGCGCGGCGATGCCGTATTGCTGCCGCGCATCCGCGACGAAGTCGCCGAGCTCCAGCGCGCGCCGGCGCACGTCGTCCTCGTCGAACACGCCCTCGGCGAGACGGCGGAAGAAGCGCGGCATGCCGTGCTCGAGCACGCGGCCACGCGGCGAGAGCAGCGCGGAGCCGGGCGAGATCATCTTGCCGAGCCCGAGCAGGTCGTTCTCGTCACCGCCGGTGCCGTGCAGCAGCAACAGCGGAGGGGAGCCCGCGCTGGTCGCGGGCTCGAAACGATGGATGAATGTGCTCTCGGTCATGACGCGCTTTCTTCCAGGCTCGGCAGAACATTTTCGATCTGCTTGCGCTGCGCTTCGAGGAAGCTCGGCAGCTTTAGATCACGTCCCAGCGTTGCGACCGGTTCGTCGACGGCGAAGCCGGGGATATCGGTCGCGATTTCGAACAGCACGCCGCCGGGTTCGCGGAAGTAGATCGAGCGGAAGTAGTTGCGGTCCCTCTGCTCGGTCGGATGCAGGCCGTGATTGCTCACGAGCTTTTGCGCCATCCTGCCCTGCTCGGCGTCATCGGCCGCGCGGAAGGCGATGTGGTGGACGGAGCCGCCGCCCTGATGTCCGCGCAAGAAGCCCTTGGCCTCGTAGATGTCGACGACGCTGCCTTCGGCATCGCCCGGCGCCTTGAAGCGGATCACCGAGCCCTCGCGTCCGGTCTCCTTGAAGCCGAACACGTCGGTGAGGACGGCAGCCGTCTTCGCGGCGCTGTCGAGCAGCAAGGTCACGCCATGGAAGCCGCGGATCGCGTGCTCGGCCGGGACGTCGCCATTGCTCCAGCCGGGCTCGTTCTCGGCACCGGGGACACCCACAAGCGCGAGCGCCATGCCGTCAGGGTCGGTGAACGGCAGGACGGACTCGCCAAAACGCTTCTCCAGCGCCTCGTAGGCGATGCCCTTCTCGGTGAAGCGCTGCGTCCAGTAGCCGAGCGAGCGCTGCGGCACGCGGAAGGCGGTCTGATGGGTCTCGCCGACGCCGCGGCGGCCGGCCGGCACGCCGGCCCAGGGGAAGAAGGTGAGGATCGTGCCGGGGCGGCCGGTCTCGTCACCGTAATAGAAGTGGTAAGTGCCGGGATCGTCGAAATTGACCGTCTTCTTGACGAAGCGCAGGCCGAGATCCCGGGTGTAGAAGCCAAAATTGCGGATTGGGTCGCCGGCGATCGCGGTGACGTGGTGCAGTCCAGACATTGTCGTCCTCCAGAATTAGGGGAGCGGTCTTGCTCTGGCTGGAAATATCGTTCCGCTTTGGATTGGAGACAATCCATGCAAATATGACGTCTATGTCTACGATTTGGAAACAATCGCCGGGGCCGGCCCTTGGATAAGGTCGCCAGCCTCCGGGCCTTCGTCAAAGTGGTCGAAAGCGGCAGTTTTGCCGAGGCGGGCCGGCAGCTGCGGCTGTCGCGCTCGGCGATCAGCAAATACATCGCCGACCTCGAGGAGAGCCTCGGCGTCCAGCTCCTGAACCGGACCACGCGCCACGCCAGCCCGACCGAGAACGGCCAGCGCTATTTCGAGCGCGCGGTCGTGATCCTCTCGGAGATCGAGGCCGCCGATCAGGCGGTGGCGCAGGCCCAGTCGGCGCCGCGCGGCCTGCTGCGGGTCAACGCGCCAATGTCGTTCGGCACGATGCGGCTTGGACCGGTGCTCGCCGATTTCATGGCGCGCTATGGCGAGCTTCAGCTCCAGATCGTGCTCAGCGACGATCTGCTCGATCCCGTCCAGGACGGCTTTGACGTGACGCTGCGGATCGCGGAATTGGAATCTTCGAGTTTGATCGCGCGAAAAATCATGCCGGTGGCGCGCATGATCTGCGCCTCGCCCGATTATCTCGCGCGTCACGGCACGCCAAAGCATCCGCAGGATTTGCGCGAGCATGCCTCGCTCACCTACGGCTTCCTGCTGACCGGCAATCAGTGGAAGCTCACCGGCAGCGACGGCGATCACTGGATCCAGCCGGCCTGGTCGCTCTGCGTCAACAATGCCGAAGTGCTGCGCGACGTCGCGATCAAGGGCAGGGGGCTCGCGCTGCTGCCCGAGTTCATCGCGGCCGATGCGTTGCGGAAGGGCGAGCTGCGGACGGTGCTGGAAAATTACTCGGCGCCGCCGCTTGCGCTCTATGCGGTCTACCCGCCGACGCGGCATCTGTCGGTGAAGGTGAGACTGTTCATTGATTTTCTGGTGGAGCGGTTTGGGCGCGAGGACGAGGCGGGCGTGCGGTAACCGACCGCTGCTCGGCGGGCCGGAGCAGATTGTCAAGCGCACTCATCGATGCCTCTCGAAGCGCGGCGAGCTCGTGCGCGGCACTCTCGCTCTCGGCGGGCGACATCGAGGGCGCCGCCAGCTCGATCTCGCGGCTGCGCTCGAACAGGCGGACGAGGCCGAGCGCGCCGGCGGCGCTGCCGAGCTGGTGCGCGGATCGCGCGAGCTCGTTGTGATCGCCAATCGCTGCTGCCTTGGCGATGTCTGCGATCAGCTTGCCGCTGGTCTCCCCCAGCAAATGATGCAGCTTTTCGATTTGCGCGGGGCCGAGCAACTCGCGCTGGTCGTCGAGGAAATGCCGGTCGATCAATGCGCCTGCAGCGAGTTGCGCGGTGGCCGGCTCATCCGGATCGTCCTCGATCGCCTCGCGCAGGGCGTTGATCAGGATCGGCTTGCTGACGACCTTGGCGATGCCGGCGCCTGCGAGCCGCTCGCGGGCGCTGGTGGAGACGTCGGCGGTCACGGCGATGATGCGCGGCATCTTTGGCAGACCGAGCTTGCCGATCCGCGACGCCGCCTCGACGCCGTCCATGTCGGGCATGTGCAGATCCATCAGGATGATGTCGAATGCCTGATTGCGGGCGAGCTCTATGGCCGACGCGCCGTCTCTCGTAATCGTCGCGCGATGGCCGAGCCGGTTCAGGATCGCCTCGCCGACCTCGCAATTGACGGGATCGTCGTCGACCAGCAGCACGCGGAGCTGCCGCGACGGCGGCGGGACCACGCCTTGCGCGACGCCGCTTGCGGCGAGGCCGAGCGGCACCTGAAGCGTGAACGTGCTGCCCGCGCCCGGCGTGCTCTCCACCGTCAGCTCGCCGCGCATCAGGCGCGTGAGCCGGCGCGCGATCGCGAGTCCGAGGCCGGTGCCGCCGAACCGCCGCGCGATGCTGTCGTCGGCCTGGACGAAATCGTCGAAGATGCGCTCGTGCATGTCGGGCGCGATGCCGATGCCGGTATCGCGAACGGTGATGCGCAGCAGGACATGATCGTCGCGTTGCTCGGCGGCCGCCGCGAGCGCAATTCCGCCGTGCGGGGTGAACTTGATGGCATTGCCGATCAGATTGAGCAGGATGCGGTTGAGCCTGACCGGATCGCCGTGCACCGATGTGTCGACCGTCGCATCGCAGGCGAGGTCGAAGGTCAGGCCCTTGCCGAAGGCTTGCGGACACATCAGCTCCGCGGCGGTCTCGATCAGCTGGCGGAGGCGGAAGTCGCGCGTCTCCAGCGTTTCGGTGCTGGCCTCCAGGCGGGCATATTCCAGGATGGCATCGACCAGCGCGATCAGCGTTTCGCCCGATGCCTCCGCGGTCGCGAGGTGGCGGCGCTGGGCCTCGCCGATGCTGCCGTCGTCGAGCAGCTGCAGCACGCCCATGACGCCGTTCAGCGGCGTGCGCAGTTCGTGGCTGACGACGGCGAGGAAGCGCGACTTGGTCTCGTTGGCCAGCACGGCGGCCCTGCGCGCGCGCTCGGCCGCGTCATGCTCGGCCAGGGCGTGGTCGCGGGTCTTTTCGAGCTCCGAGGTGCGCTCGATCACCTTGCGCTCGAGCGTCGCGTAGGATTCGCGCAGGTGCGCGGCCATCCGGTTGAACTGGTCGCCGAGCGCTTCCAGCTCGTCGCCGGTCTTGATCGCGAGCCGCAGGCCGAGATCGCCGCTGCCGATCCGCCGCGCGCCCTGCGTCAGGATCTGGATCGGCACGGTCATGCGCCGGCTCAGCCAGAGGGACACCAGGATCGCGCAGGCGAGCAGGACGACCAGGAGAAACGTCGCGCGTCCGATCGATGCATAGATCGGGGCGTAGGCCTCGCTGAGCGGAAGCTCGACGAACACCAGCCAGCCGAGCGAGGGGACCGTCGCATAGGTCGAGAGCACGCGCTGGCCTGACAGATCCCCCTTGACCAAGCCGCCCGAGGGCGGCCCCACGCCATCGAGCGCGGCGCGCACGTCCGCATGTCCGGAGAGATCGCTCCGTTGCAGCGCCGGCCACAGATCGGGATGCGCGATCAGGACTCCCATGCGGTCGACCACATAGGCCTTGCCGGTGTTGCCGACCCTGATCCCGGCGACGAGGTCCCAGATGAAGCGCAGATTGACGTCGGCCACGATCACATTGGGATTCCGCCCGGTCCCGCGCGTGGCGAGCGTCATGAACGGCTCGGTGTCGCCGAGGAAGTACACCGGCCCGTAATAGGCCCGGCTTTCATTGGCACCGCGGAAGGCCGGCGAGGCCGAGAGATCGGCCTTGCTGCCGACCCTGTCCGCGACGCGGCGCGACACGCGCACCTGCTCGCGGCCCTGCGAATCGAGCTCGGCAATTTCCGCGATCGCGGGCGAGAGGCGCAGGAGCCGGATCGCGTTCAGGCGGTCGTCTTCGTTGCTCGACAGCTCCGGAGGCAGCCGCGAGAGCCATCTGATCTGGCTTTCGATCTGGCCGATGAACTGGCCGATCTGAATCGCCGCGCTTGCTGCCTGCTCGCGCTGGGTCGCCGCGAGAAGCTGCTTCTGCTCGCGATAGGAGAACCAGACGTCGAAGCCGGTGTTGATGGCGAGCGCGGCAAAGGCGAGGGCGACGATCGAGTAGAGATATTTTCGGAACAACCGGCCCGGGGGCGTCCGCAAATGTCCCTGGTCGATCGCCTCGTTCACTCGCGGATCTCGTCGGCGCGCGCCAGCAGCGTGAATGGAATGTTCAATCCGAGCGAGCGGGCGACTGTGCGGTTGATCAGGAGTTCGTATTTCCGCGGCGATTGCACCGGAAGATCCCCGGCCTTGGTGCCGCGCAGGATGAGATCGACGTAATCGGCCGAGCGCACCTCCAGCGTCGGCCCGTAGCTCATCAGTCCGCCCGCATCCATGAAATAATGGAACGGATAGATCGTGGGGACGCGATGCTTGGCCGCCGCCGCCACGACCGCCTGACGGTGGACCACGAGGAAGCTGTCGACCAGCGCAACCAGCGCCGCCTTGGGCGGTTCGGAAAAGCGCCTGATGGTTTCGTCGATGTCCGTTGGCGCGTTGACGGGCGCGGGGGCCACGGACACCCCTGATGTCGCAGCCTCCTGCTCGATCGATTCGAGGAAGAAGCGCCCGGCGCGGGGCGTGGTCGCCGGGTTGAAAAGGACGCCGACGCGCGCGAGACCCGGCACCGCCTCCCTGATGAGCTGAAGCCATTTGCCGCCCATTTCGGCGGTGCTGTTGGTGAAGCCGGTGACGTTGCCGCCGGGATGCGCGAGGCTTTCGACGAAGCCGTTGCCGACGGGATCGTTGGCGGTCGCGAAAACGATCGGGATGGTTTTGGTGGCGGCAAAGACTGCGGCGGTTTCGATGGTCGAGCCGGTCAGGATCACGTCCGGCTTGAGCTCGAGCAACTCCTGGACCGCGGTCTTGAGCTTGTCCGGTCCGCCGAAGGTCGAACGAAGTTCGAGGCGGAAGTTGACGCCTTCGACCCAGCCTCGCTGCCTCAAGCCGACGATGAGACCACCCAGGCGGGAGGTCGGGCTGTCGGTCATGCTCCGTCTGGTCAGTTCGTCGTCGAGCGGCAATCCCGTCAGCGAGGCAACGATCCGCATGCGATCTGACGTTGCGCCGAGCGCAATCCAGCCTGCGGCGGTTGTGCCTGCGAGGCGAATGAAGCCGCGGCGATCGAGCGCGAACGCGGAAGGCCGTTCGGTCATGGAATTCTTTGCACGATGGTCTGTCCCAGCCGGATGCTTAACGCGAAAGGGCGGTGTCCACAATTGATGAAAAAATGCGCTTATGAATGTTCATTCGCAGCATTCGGCAGTCCGATACCGTATTCCTACCCCGCCAAAGAGTCGCTGTTTCGAGCTTTGTCTGCTCCGTGACGATCTGCAACGCATTGTGGCGTTGCAACATTTTCCGTCTCGTTGAGACGACGGTTCGGAGAAGTCGATTTCTGAGCGGCTGATTTTTTGAAGCGTTGTTTCAGGTTTGTTTCGAAGGTTGTCGATGCGCAAAATCTATCTTCTTCCGGCCCTCGTGGGCCTGCTGACCTCTGTTGCAGCCGGGCCGCTCGCGGCTCAGGGAGTGGTGCCGAAGCAGAAGGCTGCGCCGGCACCCAGAGCCGCCGCTGCCGGTGCGGCGCCAGCTGCCGCCGCCGGTGCACCGGTCGCTGCTGCGACCGAGACGCCGACCACCGGTGCGGACGACAAGACGACCAAGGCGATCGACGGCTTCCGCTCCGCCAAATTCGGCATGAACGAAGCCGACGTGCGCGCGGCGATGACCAAGGACTTCAGCGCCAAGCCCGACGCGATCAGGGCGCAGGACAACGCGTCCGAGCTGACGCACAGTCTGCTGCTCTCCGTTCCCGAGCTGCTGCCGAACGGCGGGACTGCCGAGCTCTCTTATGTGTTCGGCTACAAGTCCAAGTCGCTGATCCAGGTCGGCTCGGTCTGGTCGAAGGGGACCGACACGGCGATAACGCCGGAGAAGCTGTTCTCCAACGCCAACATCCTGCGCGCCCATTTCATGGGCGAAGGCTTCAAGCCCGATTCGATCGCGATGAACATGCCGGTTGCCGGCGGCATCGTGATGTTCCGCGGCAGCGATGCCAAGGATCGCTCGGTGATCCTGCTTCTGCAGGGCACGTTCGAGAACAAGGAGAACAACCAGCGTGTGCTGACCCCGACCAGCCTGCTGCTGTTCTACGTGGCCGACGCCAAGAGCCCCGACATCTTCAAGCTGCCGCCCGGCCAGTTCTGATGCCGGACGACCTCACGACATTCTCCCACCCGGTTGTGGATCGGCGCGAATGCCGATGAAGAGGATATGAAATGCGCGGACCATCTGCGACGCGACACAATGACGAGCTGACGACGCTGCGGAGGCTGGCACGCTTCCGCTCGATGTCGCTGCTCTGCGCGATGCAGATGGTCTTCCTGCCGGTGTTCAGCGTCCGCCTGCAGGCGCAGACGGCGAACGTGATCACCCCGGACGGCCGCACCGGGACGAGCCTTCAGACATCAGGCAGCGTGACCAACGTCACGACGTCGACGATTTCGGGCAACAACGCCTTCAACTCGTTCTCGCAGTTCAGCGTCGGGCAGGGCAACACCGTCAATCTGCAGCTGCCGACCGGCACGCAGAACCTCGTCAACATCGTTCGCGACGCCCCGGTCTACGTCAACGGCACGCTGAACTCCTACATGAACGGCGCGATCGGCGGTAACGTCTATTTCGCCGACCCCAAGGGGTTCGTGGTCGGCCGCAGCGGCACGGTGAATGTCGGCAGCCTCAACGTCTCGACGCCGACACGCGAGTTCACCGACAGCCTGATCGGCGCAGGCGGGCAGATCAACCAGTCGGCGGTCGGCAATCTGATGGCGGGCTCGTTCCCTGTCTCGCCCGACGGCAACATCCGTATCTATGGCCGCATCAACGCGATCGACGGTGTGCGCCTGACCGGGCAGAACGTCTTTGTCGGCGGCGCCAACCAGCGCGACATCGCCAATCTCGACCACGCCGCGAAGTTCGCAGCCTCCGTCAACTCCAAGGGCCTGCGCAGCGCCAGCGCGATCACCGTGAGCAACGGCTCGATCCATATCGGCGCCGTCAACAACGCCAGGATCAACGGACGCCTCACTGCGCAGAGCAAGAGCGCGACGCCGAGCAACATCACGGTTCAGGCCGGCAACAACATCGATGTCGGCAAGAAGGCCAATCTCAACATCGCAAGCGCAAACGGCAATGCCGGAGAGATCCGCCTGAAGGCGGCGCAGAACCTGACCGTCGCGGGCGGCGCCAGGTTCGATGCCAGTGCGAAGACGGGCAATGCCGGTCTCGTCGACTTCAGCGCGAACGGGATCATCGACATTGGGAAAGGCATCAAGGTCGATCTCAGTGCGGACAACGGCAAGGCCGGCACGCTGCTGATCGACCCGACCGACGTGGTCGTGGGTGATGCCGCTCAGGGCGACACCGGCGTGACGCTGTCGAACAGCTCCATCGTGAATGCGCTCGCCGGGCTCAGCGCCGGTGCCGACTACCTCATCCAGGCCGATCATTCCATCACGCTCGCCGCGCATGCGATGATCGATGCCCGCCGTCTCGATGGCTCCGGCCATTCGACCGGCAACGCCAACAACGTCATCATCGACGCGCCGAACATCGAGATCATGAATGGCGCGCAGATCCTGGCCCAGTCGGTCAACTTCGGCGGGACCACCTACGCCGACGGCAACGTGACGCTGAGGGCAACCGCGAGCGACATCAAGCTGTCCGGCCAGGCCACCGCCGCGACGTCGATCACGGTCGACGGCAAGATCACCGGCGGCATCATCTCGATCAGCGCAACCTCGACGGCCGTGTCGAGCTTCCTGAACGGTTCGGTGGCCGGTGATTTCGCGCTTGTCGGCTCGACGCTTGCCGCCTCGGTGCTCGGGCTCAATGGCGGCTATCTCGCCGCAAGCGCTACGGCGACCATCAACATCAACAGCCATGCCGACATCAACGGGCGCGGCGATGTGACCATTTCGGCGCATGCCACGGAGACCGTGTCGGATCCGGCGGTCGCTACCACCTTGCTCGGCAGCCTCACGCCGGTCGCGGCCGGTGTGGTCGTCGGCAAGATCGACGGCACTGCCACGACCAACGTGGCCTCGGGTGCGACGGTCAACGCTGGTGGCAACCTCGAGATCAAGGCGCTCAATGATGCGACCATCGCCGTCTCCGCTGTCGCAGCGTCGACCAGCGCGCAGATCGTCCCGACGGTGGCCTATTCCACGGGATCGGTGACGACGACCGCCAACGTTGCAACCGGCGCGCATATTGCGGCGGGCACGGTGAACACGAGCGGCAGCACCCTGAAGGTCCGCGCGATCAACAACAATTCGTTCTCGACCAGCGCAACGTCGGTTGCGGCGAGCGGGCCGAATGCGAGCGGCGCTGTCGGCGCCGCGGTCGCCATCAGCGACGTCACGACGTCTGCGACCGCGACGCTCGGCGCATCGCTCGGAACCAGTGCCGGCGACCGGATGAACGGTTCTGTTCTGGTCGAGGCGACGTCCCACACCACGAGCAATTCCACGATGGCCTCGGCCATCGCCGGCCTGCCGGCGCTGGTCGCGGCCATCCAGGAATTCGCGGTCTCGAACGTCGCTTCGCCGACGCACTTCGTCATGGACCACATGACCTCGCTGGTGCCGCTGAGCTTCGATTTCAAGGTCGCAGGCGCACTCTCGCTGGCCAACAGCACGCAGAGCGCGACCGCTGCGATCGCGCAGAATCCGAGCGGCGGCGCGCCGAGCATCTATGCCAGCGGCAACGTCGCTGTCGCCAGCAACGTCATCGATCGCGGCGTTCGCAGCAATGCGACGTCCAGCGCGATCACGAAGGACGTGTCGACAGGCGAGGGGACGGCGATCAGCGCAGCCGTTGCCTGGGGCAATTTCACCCACAATTCGAACGCCTATGTCGGCAACGGCACGCTGATCAACGCGGCCAATATCGCCGTCGATGCCACCACCGAATTGCCGATCACCAACACCTGGCTGAAGTGGGACGGGCTGGGTGCGGTCCTGAGCCATCTCAACGGCAATCTCGGCGTCGGCGGCAACATCCTGACCAGCTATGCCAACGCAACGGCCGATGCCGGAGACACGATCGGCATCGCAGGTTCGCTGAACCATTTCGTGGTGAACAACAACACGACGGCGTGGGTGGCCGGCTCCGCCAGCCTGACTGCGACCTGCACGACCGCGACCTGCGGCAGCAGCTGGTCGGCCGGCATGGACAATGGCGACGTCCATACCTACAACGCCAGCCTCCAGATCGCGGCCACCACGACCACGGCGTCGATCGACGCCGCCGGCAATGTCGGCACGCTCGGCTTCCTGTTCGGCAACACCTCGGGCGGCTCCTCGGTCGGCGGCGCGCTCAATCTCGTCCAGTTCAACACCAATACCATCGCCGGCGTTTCGGACCGTGCGACGCTGCGTGCTGCGGACGACATCGCCGTCAACGCGATCACTTCCGACCGGTTCGTCGCTGTCGCACCGTCGTCCGGCAAGGCTGCCGGCACGCTGGCGCTGAACGGCATCACTTCGCTCGGTTTCCTGAACAACACGACGCACGCGTCGATCTCGAGCCAGGCCACCGTCTATGCCCCGACCGTCGGCATTCTGGCGCAGCAGGATCTGTCGGTCGTGACGCTGTCCGGCGCGATGAGCTATAACGGGAGCGGCGGTTCGGCGGTCGGCTTGTCGGTCGCCTATCTCGGCGCAAATACCGACACCTCCGCCTATATCGGCGACAACCATTCCGACATCCGGCCCGGCGTGTTCAGCGCCAACGATCCGTTCGCCGGCACCAGCGGCGGAAGCGGGGCGGTCAATGTCGACAATCTGACACTCAGCGCGACCACTTCGGGACGCATCACGGCGGCCGCCGTCGCGGCAGCCGTCTCCGACCCGGCGTCGTCGAGTTTCTCCGACAAGGCAGGCGCTGCCGGCGCCGCCTCGACCGGAGGCACCGCCGGCGTGACGACGGCGGCGGGCAAGATTGGTTCGACCTCGGGATCGAGCACGAGCGGCTTCAGCCTCGATCTCGCCGGCAGCTCGTCGGTGAGCGACGTCTCGCTCGGCACCAGCGCCTATATCAGGAACACGACGGTCAACAAATACACCACGACCGGCGCCGTGCTGACCAACACGATCGTTCAGGCGCTGAACGACACCATGCTCAACAATGGTTCCGGCTCCGCGGCGCTCAATCTGGCCGGAGGGTCTGCCACGGGGGCTGCGATCGGCGGCGCGATCGCGGCGGCGATGTCGAACAATGCGACGCTCGCCTATATCTACGGCACCACCATGAACAACCAGAGTTCGGTGACGGTGCAGGCGCTCAATGGCGGCTCGGAGACCGTCGTTGCCATCGGCGTGGCGGGATCGAAATCCAATTCAGCGTCGCTGTCGGCCTCCGTCGGCATCATCACTGACAGCGCCAACGCCTATATCGAGAGCTCGACGATCACGGGGCAGGCGTCCGGCGTCAACCGGGCGCTCGAGGTCGATGCCTACCAGACCACGAACATCGCGATCGGCGGCGGCTCTCTCTATATATCGGGCGGCCAGGCCGGAGTCGGCATCGGGCTGACCTATGCCTCGATCGCCGATCCCACGGGCGGAAACGCGACCGACGCGCATATCCGCAGCACGGCGATCTCGAATTACGACACCCTGTTGGTGATGGCCGACAGCGCCAGCGTGATTGCGGCCGGTGCGGCCTCGGGCGGGGGCGGGGCCAGCGCCAACGGACTTGCCGGCGCGATCGTCGTCAGCGAGATCACGCCGACCACGACAGCCTATATCAACAGCGGCTCGACGGTGAGCATCAATGTCGGCCGCGTGACGGTGCTGGCGGACAGCGGCGCGGTGTCGGCGCTCGACACTGCGCTCGGCAACCTCGTCAAGAAGTCGAACAACAATCTTCTCGCGTCGGATACCTGCACGGTCGCCGGTGGCACGGGCGGGCAGAACTGCATCGACTTCAGCGCGGCTGCGCTCAACGACGGCACGGGGAACGGTCCGGGCGCCAGCATCGTCTCCGTTGCGGGCCTCATCCAGGCCGGCAAGAACAATGTCGGCGCCTCGATCGTCTACAACACGATCGCGACCACGCATTCGGCCTATATCGCCAACGTCCTGATGACGGCCGGCAGCAACGGCAATGTCAGCGTGAGCGCGGTCGATTCCTCGAAGATCCAGGCGGTCACGATCGGCTTCGGTCTTGCCACCGGACAGTTCGCCGGCGTCGGCGGCACCACGATCAGCAGCATCTCCAACACCGTTTCGGCGGCGATCGGCAACAACCAGTCCAGCACGACGCAATCGTCCGTCACGGCCCGCAACATTTCAGTCAACGCGACCGACAATTCCAGCATTACCGGAACTGCCGCCGTCGCGGGCGCCTCGACGCAAGGCAGCGCCGCGGGCCTTGCGCTCGTCTACAGCAGCATCGCCAACAATGTCAGCGCCGGCGTCATCGGGTCCAAGCTGACCGCATCGGGCAACGTCGCGGTCGGTGCGAACTCGAATGCCAGCATCTCGACCGTCGCCGTCGGTATCGCGATGTCCTCGCAGGTCGGGCTGGCCGGTTCGGTCGCCACCAATCTGATGGGGACCAACGTCACCGCCAGCATCACCGCCGCCGGCACCAACGGGATCAACGGCGCCGACGTCACCGCCACCAACAATGTCGGCGTGACCGCCGGCAACAATGACAAGGCGGCCGTGTTTGCGGGTGCCGTTTCGATCAGCAAGGGCGCAGCCGGCGGCGCAGGCTCGCTGGTGACCAACCAGATCACGGGAACCACCGCGGCCTATATCAGCGGTGCCAACACCAAAGTCGACGCGCTCGGGACCAGCACCACCGATACGCTGTCGGTCAACAACGGCACGCTGGTGCATGCCTTCGATCTTGGCGCCGCCCACGCGCCGACCGACTCGACGCCCGATCTCTCCGAAAATCAGGACATCCTGCGCGGCCTGGCCGTGGTCGCGAGTTCGCACCAGGCGGTCGTGACCAACGTCGCCTCGGTCGCCGCGAGCAGCGGCATCGCCATCATGATCAACCCGATCACCAACGTGATGAGCGGGGCGACGCGGGCCTATATCGACAGCGCTTCCATCGACACACGGCTGACCTCGTCGACGCTGGCACCGCAGATCGAGGTCGCGGCGTCGAGCTTCTCCTATTCCGGCGCGTTCGGCGCCGGCATGGTCGCACCCACCGGCAACGGCGGCGGCGGCGCCACCATCATCAGCACCACGATGCAGCGCGGTACGTTCGCGTACATCACCAATGCCACGGTCGGCGGCGTGCAGTCGTCGAGCGCGACGGTCGGCGCCGTCACCGTGAAGGCCAATGCCGAGCAGGACGCGTCCTCGATCGCGATCGGCTTCAACACCGGTTCGGTCGGGCTGAACGTCTTCCAGGCGACGACGGAAGCCTATGTCGATGGTGGCGCGCTGACGGCCGCATCGCTGACGGTGAACGCCACCAACAACACCGGCATCTTCTCCGCGAACGGCTCCGGGGCCTATGGCAGCCAGGCCGCGATCGGCGCGGCGTTCCTGGTCCAGGTCTCCTCGAACCGGACCGAGGCCTATGTCGGCGACGAATTCCACTATCAGGGCAATGGCGCTGCACACACGACCGCGCTCAATCTGAGCGGCGCGCTCGACGTCGAGGCCACCACCAAGAACCGCTTCGAGGCCTATGCGATCGGCGGTGCGCTCTCGACCGGCACGGCGGCGATCGCCGGCATGGCGAACATCGAGATCGCCAACAACACCACCATCGCCGGCGTCTACGACACCACATTGCAATCGGTGACGGGTGGTGCGGCCGGCGCGGTCACCATCAACGCGACCGAGGACGTGGCGATCAAGGAGATCGCGGGGGCGCTCGCGGTTGGCGCCAGCGGGGCAGGGGTCGGCATCGGCGCCGCCGCCAACGTCATCAGCTTCAAGAGCCAGACCATTGCGGAAAGCCGCAACAGCAATCTGAACTCGGCCGGCGCGATCAACGTCAATGCGCTCAGCACCAAGGAGGTGCTGTCCTACGCGGTCACCGCGGGCATCGGCGGCAGCGTCGGTATCGGCGCGACGGTCGGCGTCATCATCATCGGCACCAACACCGCCGATGCCGACACCCAGGGCCAGCAGACCGGTCAGCTCAATCAGGGCAACAACGGCACCATCGCGTCCGTGAACAGCGGCACCAACAATGCGCATGGCAGCAACGCGGTCGCCAGCGGCACGGCCGGCAATCCGAACAGCGCCAATGTCAGCTCGACCTACGACGTCAGCAGCGTGCTGAGCGGAGGCAACGACGCCGTCGTCGCGCAGATCGCGGGTGGCAACGTCACGGGCACGCAGGTCAACGTCACGGCCACCAGCGCCAATGCGGCCAAGATGTATCTTCTCGGTGCCGGCTTTGCGAAGAATGTCGGCATAGGAGCCGGCATTGGCTACACCAGCGTCAACAGCACCGTGTTCGCCAATTTGAGCGACTATGGACGCAACGGCTCCGGCGTGCTGGTGGCCGCAGATACGCCCTTGGCCGTCTCGGCACCGATTGTCACCGTTGCGGCGGTGGTCAAGGACGCAACCACCGGACCGTATGCCGGCAAGACCATCGACACCGAGGCGATCGCCGGCGGTGCCGCGCTTTACTTCGGCGCCGATGCGGCTGTCGCGGTCGGCAATGTCAGCAACTCCGTGGTGGCGATGCTTGGCGGCCAGATCACCGGCACGGGCGGCACCGGCACTGGCGCCACCGTCATGGCGATGGATTCAACGACCCAGGTGGTCTTCACCGGCGGCGTCACCGCCGGCGCCGCGGCTGTCGGCGCTTCGGTCGCGTCGGCAAGCCGAACGAGTTCGGTCGCTGCGAGGGTTCTGAACGGCTCCACCGTCAACGTCACGACTCTGGCAGTTGGAGCAAGCGGCGCCGGCACCTTGACCACGACGTCCACAGCACTTGGTGGCGGCATCGTCGCGGGCGTCGGTGCGGATGCGGAGGCCCACGAGAACTCGTCCGTGTTGGCGGAGATCGGCAGCAGTGCCTCGATCACGACGTCGGCGGCCGGCGTCGGCACGCTGGTGTCGGCGGCGATCGCGCCCAACCTGTCGAGCGAGGCAATCGGCGTCTCGGTCGGTGGCGGTGCCGTCGGCGTCGCCATCGCGAAGTCCACGGTCGGCGCCACGGTTACGGCCGATGTCGGCGACAACGTCAGCTTCTCGGGCGGTGCGCTCGCGGTAACCGCCATGGCACTGGTTCCGACCGTCGGCACTACGACGTGGGCCAAGGCGCTCGCCGGCGGCGGCGGCTCGCTGATCGGCGCACAGGGCAGCCTTGCCGTGGCGTCCGAGAACGCGACGGTGAGCGCCTATGGCGGGACGGGGATCCGGCTTCCCAACGCCGATGTCACCATCGCGGCCGAGAACGACAGCGCCCAATACGCCGAGGGGACGGGCCTTTCGAGCGGCTTCCTGGCGCTCGGTGCTACCGTCGCGCAGACGTCGTCGAACGCGCACACCTACGCCTATCTGGGTGCGCCGGCGGACATGGATAATCTCAATCACGGAAGTTACACGGGCATCCTCCGGATCACGGCCACCGGTACGGATACCAACGTCTCCAACGCGACGGTCGGCGCGGGTGGCACCTATGCCGGCGCCGCGGCGGTCGCGACGACCAGCTCGACCGCCGTGACCAACGCACGGTTCGACGGTGGCGCGACGGACGACACGCTCTACTTCGGCGGCCTCCGCATCAATGCCAAGCACACCACGAATTACGCCGCCAGCGGCGACGCCTATCAGGCCTCGACGGCCGGTGTCTCCGCCGGCAAGGCGCAGAACGACGTCGACTCCACCACCACTGCCGAGATCGGAACGCACCTGATCATCAATTCGGCGGGCGGCAACATGGTCGTCATCGCCAACGACATCGTCAACCAGGGCGGCGGCGGCGCGCGGTCGGGCTCCGGCGGCTCGTTCTCGGGTGCAGCCGCACTCAGCACCTCGACCGTCACCCAGCACGTCAACACAAATATCGGGGCCGGCACGGTCCTGAGCCTCAACGGCGATCCGCGGACGTCGGCGGCGTTCATCAATATCGAGGCCTACAACACGCTGAACACCAACGATACGGCGAGCCTGGCCACGGCCAGCTTCTTCGCCGGCGGCGGCGCCGAATCCAACATGACGGCGAACGCCACGCTCGCGGTCAACATCAATGCGCGCGGGCTGTTCAGCGTGGGCAAGATCTATATCGGCACGGCGGCGAAGATGGCGGCGGCGAACAACGCCAATGCCAGCCTCTACGGCGCGATCGCGGGCGTCGGCGCCAGCACCAACAGCTGGGTCCACGCCAACCAGTCCGTCAATGTCGGCGACAACGCGAAGATCGCGGCCTGGCGCGACATCACCATCTACGCGGGCCTCGCCGGTGACGGCAGCGTCTTCAGCAGCGTGCAGGCGACGGCAACGACGGTCGTCTACAACAACACCGCTATTCCGATCTCCGCGCTCTATCGCGGCACGGCCAACGCCGACGACACCACGAGCCTGACGCTTGCGCCCACCTCGAGCGTGCTCGGTGTGCGCGACATCTACCTGGGCGCAACCCAGGGGCAAGTCACGGCGGCCGGCAACGGCAGCAACTACAATCCGTATCTGGACATCTTCAGCGCCAAGAACAGCGACAATCACAGCCACACCAGCGGAACCGGCGATGTCGCGCTCAATGGCACGGTGGTGGCCGGCGTCAACAACGATGTGACGATCACGATCGAGCTCGGTGCGGCCGCGCCGACACTGAGCACGACCAGTCCGTATACCCTGCTGACAAACGGCTCTTCGTCGGTCCTCGAGCTCGTCCCCGACGTCAATCACTTGAGCCCGGTGATGAGCTGGAACCACCAGACGGTCCAGTACGCCGTCGTCGGCAACTTCAATCCCTACCAGCTGGTGGTCAACCAGCTGGCGTCGCTGACTGGCCTGACCGAGTCGCAGGTCCGCTCCCAGCTCGCGGCGGCGACGCCCACGGCGCCTGCCAGCATGTTGCCGTCCGGCACCGATCCGACCGGCGACATCCAGCGCCAGATCGACACGCTGATCAAGCAGGCGCCGTTCACCTCCGACGCGCCCGGCAACGCCTTCGCGTTCGGCGACATCCTGGTGTCCGCCGGCAACGTCTCGATCCTGGCGCAGAAGCTCACCGGCAACAGCGGCACGAATCCTGCCGCGCCCGCGGTCATCGCGCGCAGCTCGCCCTTGATCAAGATCGAGAACAAGGGTCTCGACTTCATGAGCCTGGGCAATCTCACGGTCGCCGATGTGACCGGAGGCAACATCACTTACCGCCAGATCGACCATGTCGACCCGGATTCGCACTCCAACGTGACTTTCACCGCGATGCCGAGCGCGACGCCGGTCATCGACGTCTCCGCCACCTACAACCGCCTGGATCCGGACTCCGGCCAGGGTATCGACCAGAACGGCAACGTGCTGACCCGCACGCCCGACATCTATTTCAACGGCGCCGTCAACAACGCGAACGGCCTGCTCAAGATCATCAACAATCTCGGCAGCGTCGTCGCATCGCAGTCGCTCAGTGCCGCGACCGTCCAGATCGTGGTGCCCAAAGGCACCTTCACCTTCCTCGGCGGTATCGGGAGCTTCTACGACAGCGGCAGCGCGGTCACCTCGCAATGGGCCACCACTGAAAACAGGCCGGAAGACACGCTGACCGCGGTGATGACGGCGGCGACCTATCTCGGCGCCTACGGCGACTACTATACCGCTCCGCATATCGCTTCGGGAACCGATCACCCCTATTTCTATTACTGCTGCACCGACGGCAGCCACGGCGTGTATCAACCCGTCGGCAACGCCGACGCCAGCACGATCTTCACCGCGCGCATGCTGATGACGTATTACGACGGCACCTCGCTCTATTCATCGATCTTCCTGCCGGTGGGCAGGGGTACGCCTGGGAACACCAGCACTCCCGATGCCGGCAGCGTGCCTGACATCGCGACCCTCAAGATCATCGAGGGGCAGTCGCAGGACTCGTCCAATGTCGTGCTCGCGCAGTGGAAGAAAACGACTTATGACGGCCGCAACGTCTACACCGATAGCGGTCCGTACAAGACGCCGTTCAACTGTGCGTCAGCCTGCGACAGCTCGGGCTTCTTCCAGGTGATCAACATCCAGCCGGATGCGATCACGCCGAAGACCGCGGACGCGCCGGCCACCGCGACTGCCACCCGGACCATCAGCGGCCAGGCGGTCATCATCTCGGCGTCGGTGATCAACATCAACGGCACCATCCAGGCCGGCTCGAGCAGCAATTACTCGGTCGACATCGGCGCCGCGGCGTACGATGCCATCTACGGCAGCAACGGCCTCAAGAACCGCAACGGCGGCGCGGATTTTGCCGCGGCCCAGGCCAATGCGCGGAACGGCGTCTATTACGACATCTCGGGCTCCGTGACGGCGTCGGCCAGCGGCGACGCCAAGATCGGGGTCAGGTACAACGCTCTCACCGACCAGCTCATCCTGAATGGCGTGGCGCAGGGCGCCGGCGGCTACGTCTACCTCAACGGCAAGATCATCTCGACCTCGACCGACAGCACCCAGACCCAGGGTAACATCGAGATCAAAGGCGGCGCCGGCACGGTCACCGTCAACAACACCAGCGGGCTCCAGCTGGTCACCAACACCATCAATACCAGCGTCACTGCCCAGAGCGTGGTCGAGATCGTCGACCAGCTCAAGGGGAAGACGACGTGGTGGGTTTACGATCCCAAGGCTGCAAGCAGTCAGCAGGTGTCGCGGTACGAGACCAACAGTGTCACTGCGGCCGCGATCGACCCGTCGATGCTTACGGCCAGGACCGGTACGGCGGGCGTCCAGTACCGGACGCAGGAGAACATGCTCTATCAATGGGTCGACACCGCGACGCTGGATCGTCTACCCACCAGCACGCAGTTCGACTACGGCTGGAGCTTCACGCCCAATCAGGTCACCGGCGAGAACTGGACCCGCTCGACCAACCTGGTTTCAGGCACGCAGAGCAGCAACTATCAGAAAGTCACCACCGCCACAGGCAGCTATCACTGGGCGGGAGGCGTGAACCCGGATGGGAGCCCCGTTGGACTCAACACCCATTCCAACGCGTGCTGCGGCGCGGACGCCCAGTACAACTGGTACCAGGCGATCTATGATCACCTGACGCTCACGCTGACCAACACGGTCAAGGCGTCGAACCCGATCAACATCAAGTTCATCGGCGGCAGTAGCAGCGACGTCGTGGTCAATTCGACCTCGGGCATCGTCATCAACGGGTCGATCAACAACCAGCAGGGCACGACGACGCTTGCCGCCACCGGCGCCAACTCGTCCATCACGGTCGCCGCCAATGCCAACAACCCGGTGATCTCGGGGACGAGCGTGACGCTTCGGGGTGACGGCGGTATCGGCACGCTCGGCACCACCAAGGCGCCCGTCCAGGTGCAGCTCTATGGCGGCAGCCTGACCGCCAGCTCGATCGACCGCGACATCGCGATCTCGGCGATCGGCGCGCTGTCGATCAATCAAGTGAAGGTGAATTCGGCAGGCACCACGCCGCAAGGCAGCGTCTTCCTCTCGGCGACCGGCGACATCAACTCGGCGTCCGCCTACAACATCGCCAATCCCGTCGTGATCGGCAAGAACATCGAGATCAACTCCACCTCCGGCGCGATCGGCGCGAAGAGCGCCGTCGTCAACGGCGCGTCCACCCTGACCAACATCAATCCGCTGGTGATCCAGGCGACAGGGACGATTCAGGCCAACGGCACGGTCGATGGCGGCGTGCTCGACAGCGCCTCGGCCACCGGCACCTACATCATTCAGTCAAAGGGCGATCTGCGCCTCGGCACGGTCCAGTCGACCGGCGGCCCGGTCTTCCTGGAGGCAGCGGGCTCCGACAACAACCCGGCCAACATCCTGAACGGCCGGGCGGCGGTTGGTCTGACCCAGGCGCAGAGCCAGCATCTTCAGGACGTTCAGGCGAGCCTCGACCTGCTCAGCGGCAATGCCGCCACCAACGCCGTCAACAGCTACCAGTCGATGGTGACGTCGGCCTACAACGATTACTTCCAGCTCAAGAACATCGCCTTCCCGAACGGCAGCACCTACAACCCGACCTCGGTGGGGCAGACGGTGCTGCGGGCGCAGGTGGCTGCCAAGCTCGGCATCGATCCCGCGAACGTCACGACGATGCAGATGAAGACCGAGGCCACGACGCGGTTCCTGAGGGACCAGTTCCTGCTCGGCAAGATCACCACCGACGAGCTCAAGACCTCGCTGACGACGTTGCTCGGCACCGCGCCCACGGATCCGCTGGGGACCGTGTTCGGCAGCTCGCTGTCGTCGACCCTGTTCACGAAGCTGTTCGACGGCGTCTCGACCGCCAATCAGCGGATGCCGAGCAATACGGCGCTGCAGACGGCGCTTGGCGCCTACAATGCGAATTACAGCTACACGCTCGCATCGACCGAGCGGGTCTACAGCATCATCACCGCGGGCTCGCAGTGGACGCAGAGCCAGCTCGCCTACACGGTGTCGTCGTCGGCCGTCGGTGCGGCACCGCCGCCGATCGACGAGAACGTCGTGGCCAATGTCAGCGCCAACCAGATCATGCTCTACGCGCCGCGCGGCTCGGTCGGCAATTCGGCAGCGCCCCAGACGTTCACCTTCACCAGCGTCGATTCCTCGTCGCTGACGCCGGAGCAGAGGGGATTGCTCGCCACGGCCGGTCCCGGCCAGCTCACCGTCGGCGCGGTCACGGACCCGACGACCCATGTCACGACCTATACGGTCAGCCTGTCGCAGCACAACCTCGTCGTCGTCGACAACCCGATCGCGATTTCGGCCAAGGCGCTGTCGAACATCTATCTCGGTAGCAAGAACAGCCTCGCGCTCGGCGGCGTCACCGCCAATTACGGCCCGATCGCGGCCGCGCAGGCCAACGGCATCGAGGTGACCGGCCGCGGCGACGTCAAGCTCGACGCCGTCAACAGCATCTCCGCCAACGCAAGCGGGGCCGTGATCTCAGGCGATATCGGCAACCTGACCCTGATCGCCGAGCACGGCAATGTCGGTGCCCCCTCGGGAACCGCCGGAAGCAACCCCGCGAACAATACGAACGCGCTTCAGATCGCATTCGCGGATCCGTCCAACGACCAGCTCGACCAGGTCTCGTCGGCGCAGGGCATCTACCTGAAGCAGACCACCGGCGATCTCATTCTCGGCAACATTGCCGCCGGCAATGCGATCCAGCTCGCCGCGACCGGCAGCATCTATGCCGAGGCCGGCTTCACCGATCGTACGGCGATCCACATCCTGGGCGCCGACCTTGATCTGCGCGCCGGCGGCAACATCGGCTTCAACGGCTCGACCTTCCAGCCGCTGCAGGTGAATATCTCCGGCGCGGTGACCGGCTCGGCGGTCGGCGACCTGAGCATCCTCGCCGTCACCGGCGATCTCATGGTCGGCACCAGCGGCACCTATGGGATGCTGACGGCCGGCGGCGCGCTGACGCTCAACGCTGCGCGCGGCGGGCTCACCGTCAATGCCGACATCACCAGCGGCGGCCTGATGCAGCTGCTCGCCAACCGCGGCATGACCTTCGCGGCCGGCACCAGCGCGGCGCCGGTGGTCGCGACCAGCAGCTCGAGCGGTGTGACCCTGGTGGCCGCGACGCTGACGATGGGCGCCTATTCGGCCATCAACGCGGCCGGATTGATCTCGCTGACCACCACGGGCGATGCGACGATCGGCCAGCTGAACTCGTCGCTGTCATATGCGGCGGCCTCGAACGCGCCCTCGATCATCGTCACCGCCGGCGGCGTCGCCTCACTGGGCGCGATCATCGACAATGGCGACGGCCAGACCAGGTTCGTCGCATCCGGCGCGGGCGCCGAGCTGTCGCTGAGTGCATCGAACGGTATCGGAAGTGCCACGAGCCGGCTCGCCTTCAACGCCGTACAATTGTCGGCGAGCGCGAGCGCCGGGGGCATCTACCTGAAGGCGCTGACCGACACCGAGGCGAGCCTGCTCTCCGCGGTGAAGGGCAACGTGGACATCATCGGCACCGGCGCGCTGACGCTCGACCAGGTGCTGGCGGGCACGGCGACCGGCGCGAGCGGCAGCTTCAGTGCCGTCGCGAACAACGGCAGCATCGTCATCGGCACCGCCGACAGCAGCGGCTCGCAGACGGTCCACGCGACCCAGAACGTGACGTTCAAGTCGCTGACGACGGCCGGAAATGCCGGCGACACCGGCAACATCGGCGTCACCGCCGACAACGGCTTCATCCTGGCGCAGACCGTGGTGTCGGGCGGCGTGACCACGCTGGGCTCGGTCTCGGCCCACGGCTCGGCGACGCTGCTGGCGGCCACGACCATCACCGGCAACACGCTCGCCGCCACGACCGGCTCGGCCGTGCTGACCGCGACCGGCCCGATCGACTGGAACATGCTCAACGTCGGGACGACGCTGGGCGCGACGGCAAGCCAGGGCAGCATCACCTTCAAGACCGCGCAGAGCGGCGGCACGCAGACCCTCCGCGCCCATGACAATGTGACGTTCAATGCGTTGACGACGACCGGCATCGCCGGCGATGCCGGCAGCATCAACGTCACCGCCGACAACGGCTTCATCCTGGCGCAGACGGTGACGTCTGGCGGCGTGACGAGCCAGGGCTCGGTCTCGGCCAACGGCTCGGCGACGCTGCTTGCCGCCACGACCATCACCGGTAACACGCTCGCCGCCACGACCGGCTCGGGCCTGCTGACCGCGAGCGGTCCGGTCAACTGGAATGTCCTCAATTTCGGCACGACGCTGGGCGTGACGTCAAGCCAGGGCAGCATCACGTTCCAGACCGCGCAGAGCGGCGGCACGCAGACCATCCACGCCCATGACAACGTGACGTTCAACGCGCTGACGACGACGGGCATCAACGGCGACGCCGGCAGCATCAACGTCAACGCGGACAACGGCTTCATCCTCGCGCAGACGGTGATGTCAGGCGGCGTGCCGACGCTCGGCTCGGTCTCCGCCAATGGCTCGGCGAGGCTGATCGCGGCGGGGACCAACACCGGTCATAACCTCACGGCCTCGACCGGCAATGCGGTCCTGAGCGGCACCGTCGTTCATTGGGATAATCTTAGCGCGGGCGGCACGCTCGACGTCACCGCGACGGCCGGAGGGATCACCGTTGGCACCGCCATCAGCGGCGGCACGCAGACCCTGCATGCCGTCAACGATATCGTCTTCAGCCAGCTCACCACGACCGGTATCCCGGGCGATGCCGGCGACCTCTACGTCAAGTCCGACACGGGCTCGCTCCGCGGCGGATCGATCACCGCCAACGGCGAGACGCGTTTCGATGTGGCCGGATCGGTCTCGTTCGACCGGATCAGTGGCGACATCGTCAAGATGACGTCGTCGGGTGACCTGACGATCAACTGGGTCAGCGTCGTCCGGGAGCTCGACCTGGCGGCAGACACGATCAACGTCAGGGGCGAGCAGATCCGTTCGAATCCGGCGATCCCGCTGATCATGAACATCACCGGCTATAACGGCGGCGTCGCGAAGTCCGCCAACATCTCGATCGACCCGGACAGCATCATCGTCAACCAGTTCAGGGTGGTGGACGCGAACTTCTGGACCGACGCGCATGCGGTCACGATCCTGAACGGCTATGTCCCGGGCCAGCTCATGCTCACCACCGCCACCCAGCAGGTGTTCCTGAACAACCGGACGCTGGTGCCGACCAACGGGCCGACGCTCCAGCTCTACCAGCCGGGCGGCGTGTTCACGATGAGCCAGATCGGCAACGCCAATGTCAGCAACGCCTACGTGGTGTTCTACACCGGCGACGTCTCGGCGAGCGTCACCAATTACGGGCCGACGCACACCTGCTGCTACGACTTCACCGGCGCCAGCATGGTGCGCAACATCCCGGTCGACGGCGAGGGCAAAGAGAGCATCGAGACCTGGATCGCGAAGAAGGACGGCGGAACGTTCTACCTGCTTGGTCTCTCCGGCCAGGCACGGCTCGACGCGCTGCTGACGCCGCGGCCGGTCGAGACCATCGGCTCCGGTCCGGCCGTCAACATCGAGGGACTAAACGACCTGCGCAAGCTGCGCCGTCAGGGGCAGCGCATGGGGCGCCCGGGCTGGAAGGACGCTTCTGTTGAGACGGCGAAGCCGGCCGTTGGTCGTCTCGCACAGGCATGGTAACGGGATTCGGGATGCGGATCTGGGGGGCAGCGTTGGGGGTCGGGCTTGCAGCTTGCTGCATCGCCCCTTCGCGCGCGCAAGTGCCCTCGATCAATCCCGGCGTGATCCAGAACGACGTCGACCGGCAGCGCCGCCAGCTCGAGCAACAGAGCGCGCCGCCCAAGCTCACCGGTCCCGCGGTGATCGGCGGCGAGCGGGAGAAGTCCGGGCTGCTGAAGCCGGGTGGGCCGAAATTCCGCCTGCGCAAGGTCGAGTTCGACGCGTCCAAGTTCATCACGCCGGCAGAGTTGGACGAGATCGCGAAGAAATATGTCGGCAAGAACGTCGACATCGCCGCGCTGCTGCAGCTCGTCGCCGACATCAACGCCATCTACACCGAGCGCGGCATCGTCACGGGCATCGCGACGCTCCCTGACCAGGATGCAAAGGGCGGTGTGGTCAAGATCAAGCTGACCGAGGGCCGGCTCCAGAAGACGACCATCGAGGGCAACAAGCAGACCCGCACCGATTACATCCTTCAGCGCGTGAAAGAACCTGAAGGCGAGGTCCTCGACGTTCCAAAACTCAATCGCGACGTGATCTGGTTCAACCGGACTAACGACGTGCAGATCAAGGCGCTGCTCCAGCCTGGCACGAGCTTCGGCCTGACAGATCTCCAGTTCGCGGTGATCGAGCCGCCGATCGACACCTTGCAGCTCTTCACCGACAACCAGGGCGCGGAGAACACCGGGCGCTGGGAGGGCGGAGCCTTCTACAAGCGCCACGGCCTGTTCGGCGTCGACGACCGCCTGACCTTCTACGGCGTCCGCGCCGACGGTAATCTCAACGGCAACGCCGCCTACAGCATTCCGGTCAATCCCTGGGGTGGCCGCGTCGGCGTCAGCTATACCGAAGGCAAGATCAAGATCATCCAGGGACCGTTCGTCGCGCTCGACGTCACCGGACGCTCGAGCCAGGCCGCGGTCAATTTCAGCCAGCCGGTCTGGGTGACGCAGAACTGGCTGATATTGCTCAACGCCGCCGAGACCGAGGGCAAGACGGTCAGCCGCTTCGCCACGGTCTCCGTGACCGACGACCATTACGACAAGGCCACCGCCGGGCTCTCGGTGACCAATTCCGGCAACACCTATTCGATCACGGTCTCGCCGGCGGTGAACTACATCACCTGGCATGATTATGTGCTCGGCAACAACCGCGCGTTCAACACCTATACCGGCTCGCTGATCGCGACCAGCGCGGCGGGGCCGCAGAATTTCAGCGCCAACGTGCTGGCGAGCTGGCAGTACACGCAGGAAAAGCTGCTGCCGGGCGACCAGATCTTCTCGATCGGCGGTCCCACCACCGTGCGCGGCTATCCCTCCAACTCCGCATCCGGCGATAGTGGCTACTATTTCAACGCCGAGCTGCACTACAATTGGTCGTCGTGGCTCAAGGGGTTCGACACCTACATCTTCACCGACTGGGGTGCGGTGTATTCGACATTCCCGGGGATTACCGAGCTCGCTTCGGTCGGCGTCGGCTTCTCATGGACCTATGCGTCGTTCATGACGTTCGAGGCGAATTACGCGACGCCGTTGAAGATGGCCGTCTCGACCCAGAACCACTACGAGGCCTATGGCCGCGTCATCTTCCGGCCGTTGTTGATGTTCCAGAAGCAGGAGAGCCCTGCGCCGGTGGCGGCTGCTGCCGGCAAGAGCAGGTCGTAGCGACAAGCCGCCTCTCTCTCCGTCGTCATTGCGAGGAGCCCGCGACAAAATTGCAAAGCAATTTTGCGCTGGTGCGACGAAGCAATCCAGAATCCCTCCGCGGAGACAGCCTGGATTGCTTCGCTACGCTCGCAATGACGGAGGATGGCGCGGGGGCGCGGCGTCTCAACGCCGCAGGGTGAATTCCTCCGCGCCGCGCCGGTGTTCCCATTTCGCCTGCTCGAGCTCCGGCTGGTCGCATTCGACTTCCGGATAGCCGATGCAGAGATAGGCGATGAACTTCCAGGTCTCAGGCACGTCGAGAGTGGTGTGAACGCGCTCCGGATTGAGGATCGACACCCAGCCGATGCCGATGCCGTCGGCGCGCGCGGCGAGCCACATCGCGGTGATCGCGGCCACCACGGAATATTCCGTCGTCTCCGGCATGGTCGCGCGGCCGAGGCCGTGGCCGATGTCGCTCGCCTTGTCCGCGAACACGGCGAGGTGACCGGGCGCCTGTTCGAGACCGGACAGTTTCAGCGTGGCATAGCGCGCGGCGCGTTCGCCGGAGTAACAGTTCAGCGCATCGGCGTTGCATGCCCTGAAGTCGTCGATCACGGCGCGGCGTCGTGCGGCATCTTCAACGACAACGAAGCGCCAGGGCTGGCTCAGGCCGACCGAGGGCGAGAGACAGGCCGTCTCGATCAGGCGATCGATGGCGCCGGCCGGCAGCGGATCGGCGCGGAAGCGGCGCACGTCGCGGCGCCATACGAACAGCTCGCGCAAGTGCTGACGGAAGGTGTCGTCGAACTCGACCATGAGATCAGCCTCCCATCCGGAAGGATGCCGCCACCAGCAGAATGAGAATCTCGCCGGTCTGCTCGAATGCGCCGAGGATGTCGCCGGTCTGCCCGCCGATCTGGCGGATGGCAAGCCGCGCCAGCATCAAGCCGGCGAGGGACAGCAGGATCAGGCTGACCAGCGCCTTGCCAGGCCCGAGCGCGATGGCGAGGGCGAGCGATCCGACAGCGAAAGCGATGGCGACGCTGCGGCCCGGCGGCGATCCCGCGCTTGCCGACAGTCCATCAGGTCGTGCCGGCGGGACCAGCGACATGAAAGCCGGCACGCCCGCGCGGGCGGCAGTGTGCGCAGCGCACAGCGCGAGCGCGACGGCCCAGGGATTGGCGATCGCTGCGAGCGCGCTCCAGCGCAGACCGAACGACAGGATCAGCGCGCAGACGCCATAGGTGCCGATCCGGCTGTCGCGCATGATCTCGAGCTTGCGCTCGCGCGTCCGGCCGCCGCCGAGCCCGTCGGCGGTATCGGCAAGGCCATCCTCATGCAGCGCACCGGTGATGAGCGCGGTCGCGGCCAGCGTGAGCAGGGCGGTGAGGTTCGGTGTCAGTCCGAACCGGCTGGAGACCTTGTAGACCAAGGCGCCCGCGAGGCCGACCAGCAGTCCGGCGACGGGGAGGGCCCAGGTCGCGCGCGCGATGGCGCCGTCAGCGGTGGACTTCGACGATGCGACGGGGAGGATCGTCACGAACGATGCCGCCATCCTGAGATCGGCGATAATCTCTTTGAAAAGCTCGGCGCGCGGCATCATTTCAGTTTCATCGGCAGGCCGGCCACGACGAACTCGACTTCGTCGGAAACCGCCGCGATGACCTGGTTCATGATTCCGGCGGCGTCGCGATAGCTGCGCGCCAGCGCGTTGTCGGGCACGATACCGAGGCCGACCTCGTTGGTGACGAAAATGACGGGGCTCTTCTGGCCGCCCATGAAAGCGGCGAGCTTCATGAGTTCGTGTTCCCAGTCACGCCCCGCATGCATGATGTTGGAGAGCCACAAGGTCAGGCAATCCACCAGCCTTGGGCCGGCGCCATCGGTCTCGATCAGAGCTTGCAGGAGATCGAGTGGTACCTCTCGCTCGATCCAGTCGACGGCCGCGCGCTTGGCTCGATGCTTGGCGATGCGCACCTCCATTTCGGCATCGAGCGCCTCGGCCGTCGCGATGTAGATGGGCTGGCCCGGAAAGCTGCGCGCGCGCTTTTCCGCGTGGGCGCTCTTGCCCGATCGTGCTCCGCCGGTGATCAAGATGACGGCCATAAAGGTCTCCTGTGGGCCTGACTAATCACCAATCGCGGCCAAAGACAAAGCCGAAATCAGGCGGCCGGGGGCTTGCGCTCGGGCTGTGCTTTGCGCAACAGGGGCGGGACAGGAGGCGTGCGTGGGTTTTGCGGGGGCGATGGCGGTGGCGATGGCGGTGGATGCCCTCTTGGGCTGGCCGTCGTGGCTGTTCGCGCGGATCGGCCATCCCGTGACCTGGCTGGGCCGGCTGATCTCTGCCATCGACGCCGCCTGGAATCGGGATTCCGATCCGCCGGCATTTCGCCGCGCTGCGGGCGTGGCTGGAGCGCTTCTGGTGATTGCGATCTCGGTCGCAATCGGCTGGGTACTTCAGTCCTTGCTCCCCTGGGGATGGATGGAGATCATACTCGTGGGTGTGCTGGCCTGGCCGCTGGTCGCCTTGCGCTCGCTCCATGATCATGTCGCTGCCGTCGCGAAGCCGTTGCTGGCCGGCGACATCGCTGCTGCGCGCGATGCGGTTTCGCGCATCGTCGGACGCGATCCCGCAACGCTCGACGAAGCCGGCATCGCGCGCGCGGCTATCGAGAGCCTTGCGGAAAACGCCTCCGACGGCATCGTGGCGCCGGTGTTCTGGGGCGCGCTGTTCGGACTGCCCGGCATTTTGGGCTACAAGGCGATCAACACGCTGGACTCCATGATCGGCCATCGCAACGAGCGCCACGAAGCTTTTGGCTGGGCCGCCGCGCGCATCGACGATGTCGCAAACTTCATTCCGGCGCGCCTCACCGGCTTTCTGTTCGTGCTGTTGGCAGCGCGGCGATCGGAGGCGCTGTCGTGCATGACGCGCGATGCCCGCCGTCACCGCTCGCCCAACGCCGGCTGGCCGGAAGCGGCGATGGCGGGCGCGCTCGGCGTGCGGCTCAGCGGCCCCCGCATCTATCACGGCAGCGCGACCGATGAGCCCTGGCTCAACGAAGGCGCGCGCGATCCGCTTGCCGCGGACATCAGCCAGGGGTTGACGATCTACCGCCGCGCCATGCTGCTGATCGCCGGCCTCCTTGCGATCCTGGCCTTCGCGTGAAAGAACGGGGCATGCGCGAGCACGGTGGAAATCTCGATCTGGCCCAGCAGCGTTTTGGCGGGCGCGCGGAGGACTGGATCGATCTGTCGACCGGGATCAACCGCCTGCCTTATCCCGTGGGTGAGGTGAGCCCGCGCGCATGGAACGCGCTGCCGTCGCGCGCCGAGATCGAGAGCCTGCATCAGGCGGCGCAGCACGCTTACGGCACAAGCGCGCCGATCGTCGCGATGGGCGGTGCCCAGGCCGCCATTCAATTGCTGCCGCAACTCGCGCCACCCGGCCGCGCGCGCATCCTTGCGCCGACCTACAATGAATATGCCGGGGTCTTGTCGATTGCGGGTTGGGATGTCCAGGAGGTCGGCGAGCTCGACACGCTGGCGGGCGCGGATCTCGCCGTCGTCGTCAATCCCAACAATCCCGATGGCCGGCGTTTTGCGCCAAAGGATTTGCTGGCGCTGCTGCCGCGCGTCGGCCGTCTCGTCATCGACGAGAGTTTTGCCGATGCTGCCCCGCAGCTGTCGCTCGCATCCGAGGCGGATCGGCCTGGACTGCTGATCCTGCGCTCCTTCGGCAAGTTCTACGGTCTTGCCGGCCTGCGGCTTGGGTTTGCGCTCGGCCATGCGGCCGACATCGCCAAGCTCGCGGCGGCGTCAGGTCCGTGGCCAGTGTCAGGAGCCGCGATCGCGATCGGCTGCCGCGCCTTGCATGACGACGCCTGGGTCGAGGCCACGTCCGCGCGGCTTGCGCGCGACTGTGTCCGCCTCGACGACATCGTGCAGTCGCAAGGCTGGCGGCTGGTTGGTGGTGCGCCGCTGTTTCGTCTCTACGAGACGTCTGATGCGCTTGCTGCGCAGGAGACGTTGGCCCGCGGTCAGATCTGGTCGCGCGTGTTCGCGAGAGAGCCAACATGGCTGCGCCTCGGGCTTCCCGGCCGCGAAGCCGAATGGACGCGCCTTGCCGAGGCGCTAGCGCGCTAGCGCGAGCAGGCCGCCGACGTCGAGATGCTGTTCGATGTGATCGGCGAGGGCGTCGAGCGCGCTCTCGACCCTCGCATGATAAGGCTCATCACCTGCCGGAATGTCGAGCTTTGCGAGATACGCCTTGCGGAAATCATCCGAGGTGAACAGGCCGTGCAAATAGCTCCCTTGCACGCGGCCATCGCGCGAGATCGCGCCTTCGGGCTCGCCGTTCAGTTTCGCAAATGGGCGCGCGCGATCCGGCCCATCGGTGCGGCCGATGTGGATTTCGTAAGCCTCGATCGGCTGGTCCGTGGCGGCATGCACGGCCGCGACGCGCGTCAGCGTCTTCTGCGGGCTCATCATTGTGGCGACGTCCAGAAGTCCGAGGCCCGGCGTGTCGCCGGCAGGGCCTTCGATGCCGTCGGGGTCTGCGACGCTGCGCCCGAGCATCTGATAGCCGCCGCAGAGGCCAAGCACATGGCCGCCGCGGCGATGATGCGCCAGGAGATCGATGTCCCAGCCCTGCGCGCGCAGGAAGGCGAGATCGCCGCGGGTGGACTTCGAGCCGGGGATGATGACGAGGCTGATATCGCCGGGGATGGCTTCGCCCGGCCGCACCATGACGAGATCGACGCCAGGCTCGAGCTTCAACGGATCGAGATCATCGAAATTGGCGATCCGTGACAGCGCGAGGCAGGCGATCTTGCATTGGCCCGGCTTGCGCGCATCACTCAGCCCCAGCGCATCCTCGGCCGGCAGCTCGCCGGCGCGCGCGAACCAGGGCAGCACGCCAAGGCCGCGCCACGCGGTCTTCTGCTCGATCAGCTTATAGCCGTCGTCGAACAGCGAGGGGTCGCCGCGGAACTTGTTGATGATGAAACCCTGGATCATCGCGGCATCGTCGGGGTCGATCACGGTCTTGATGCCGACGAGCTGGGCGATCACGCCGCCGCGGTCGATGTCGCCAACCAGCACGACCGGCACGTCGGCCTTGCGCGCAAAGCCCATATTGGCGATGTCGGCCTTGCGCAGGTTGACCTCGGCCGGGCTGCCGGCGCCTTCGACCAGCACCAGATCGGCGCGCGCCTTCAGCCGCTCGAAACTCTCCAGCACCGCGCCCATCAGCGACGGTTTCATCGCCGCATATTCACGCGCCCGCGCGGTCGCGATGCGCTTTCCCTGGACGATGATCTGTGCGCCGACATCGGTCTCGGGCTTCAGCAGCACCGGGTTCATGTCGGTGTGCGGCTCGACGCCGGCGGCCAGCGCCTGAAGTGCCTGCGCGCGGCCGATCTCGCCGCCGTCGACGGTGACGGCCGCGTTGTTCGACATGTTCTGCGGCTTGAAGGGCAGCACGCGCAGGCCGCGCCGCGTGAAGGCGCGGGCGAGGCCGGCGACGATGAGCGACTTGCCCACGTCCGAGCCGGCCCCCTGGATCATCAATGCGCGCGCCATGGTGTTTTCAGAACCTGGGGCCGTGCTCAGAACTCGACGCCGGCTTGCGCCTTGATGCCGGAGCGGAAGGGGTGCTTGACCAGCGTCATCTCGGTGACGAGGTCGGCGATCTCGATCAGCTCGTCCTTGGCGTTGCGCCCGGTGAGCACGACATGCGTCATCGGCGGTTTGTGCGTTTTCAGGAATTCGACGACCTCGGCGAGGTCGAGATAGTCGTAGCGCAGCGCGATGTTGATCTCGTCGAGCACGACCATGCGCAGATTGGAATCTGATATCAGCTCCTTGGCCTTCGCCCAGCCGGCCTGCGCCGCGGCGATGTCGCGGGCGCGGTCCTGCGTCTCCCATGTGAAACCTTCGCCCATCGCATGGAACTGGCAGAGCTCGCCGAAATGGCCGGTGAGCAGGCGCCGCTCGCCGGTGTCCCAGGCGCCCTTGATGAACTGCACGACCGCGCAAGGGAAGCCATGGGCGACACAGCGGACGATCATGCCGAAAGCGGAGGAGGACTTGCCCTTGCCGGCGCCGGTGTGGACGATGATGAGGCCCTTCTCGCCGCTCTTCGTCGCCATGATCTTGTCGCGGGCGACCTTGATTTTCGCCATTTTCGCGGCGTGGCGGGCGTCGGTTTCCTCGGCCGTTTGGGTATCCGGTTCAGGCGTCATCTGACAGGGTCCTTCGGCTTGACAAGAGGCGGCCGGGGGCAAATGGTGGCCCGGCGTTGGTTCCTGTCCTATGACAGGCGAAGAGGGAATGCGATAGGGTCCGAATCGACAAGATTCGGGTCCAAACTGCAGCCGCCCCCGCGACCGTGACCGGAGAGATGCCCGAAGCCACTGATCCCCCAGGGGATCGGGAAGGCGGGGATCGAGGGGCCAAAAACCCTGCTCCGCAAGCCGGGAGACCTGCCAGCGCGGACGAGTTTTGGACCGGCGGACGGGGTGTTCCGCGACGGGGAAACGGACCTTCGGGGGAATGGTCCGTGTGCCTCTTCGCCTCCCGCTGTTTATCCTGGAAGAGGCGATGAGCGTCACACTTCACGTCTGTATTACCTGCCGTGCCGGCCAGACGCTCGACGAGGGTGAGACGACGCCCGGCAAGCGCCTGCATGGTGCGATCCTCGACGTCGGCGTGCCCGAGGGCGTCAATGTGGTTCCCGTTGAATGCCTGTCGGCATGCAGCCAGGGTTGCTCGGTTGCGCTCAGCGCGCCCGGCCGCTGGTCCTATGTCTATGGCCGTCTGTCAGAGGCCCATGCGAGCGACGTGGTCGCGGGTGCTGCGGCCTATGCCGCCGCGCCCGACGGCCTCGTGCCCTGGCGCAGCCGTCCCGAAATCTTCCGCAAGCAATCGCTTGCCCGCATTCCCCCCATTGCCGTGTTGCCGGAGGCCGCCGAATGAACTCGCTCGCAAAAGTCCCGGTGACGGTGGTCACGGGTTTTCTCGGCTCCGGCAAGACCACGCTGATCCAGCATCTGCTCGCAAACCCTGGCGGCAAGAAGCTCGCCGTGCTCGTCAACGAGTTCGGCAGCGAGGGTGTCGATGGCGAGATCCTGAAATCCTGCGCCGATGCGAATTGCCCGGAGGAGAACATCGTCGAGCTCGCCAATGGCTGCATCTGCTGCACCGTTGCGGACGATTTCATTCCGACCATGGAAAAGCTTTTGGCGCGGCCGGTGCGGCCCGATCACATCCTGATCGAGACTTCTGGCCTGGCGCTGCCGAAGCCGCTGTTGAAGGCGTTCGACTGGCCGGAGATCCGTTCGCGCATCACGGTCGATGGCGTGATTGCGCTGGCCGATGCCGAGGCTGTCGCCGCGGGCCGTTTTGCGCCGGACCCGGCTGCGGTGGAAGCGCAGCGCGCGGCGGATGGAAATCTCGATCACGAGACGCCGCTGTCGGAAGTGTTCGAGGACCAGATCGCCTGCGCCGACATCGTGCTGCTGACCAAGGCCGATCTTGCGGGGGCCGCAGGGATCGAAGCCGCCAAGGCCGCCATCACAGCCGAGATGCCGCGCCGGGTGCCGATGCTATCCGTTACCGATGGCGCTATCGATGCGCGCGTCATCCTCGGGCTCGGCGCCGCCGCAGAGAACGATCTCGCCGCGCGCCCCTCGCATCACGACGGCGAGGAGGATCACGAGCACGACGATTTCGCCTCCGTCGTGATCGATCTTCCTGAAATCAGCGACATCGACGCACTGGTCGCGTCGGTGCAGCGTCTTTCGCGCGAGCAGAACGTGCTGCGCGTCAAGGGCTATATCGCGGTCGCGGGCAAGCCGATGCGCCTGTTGCTGCAAGCGGTCGGCGAACGCGTGCGCCACCAGTTCGACAAGCCCTGGGGCGTAGCTCTCAGGCAGTCGAAGCTCGTCGTGATCGGCGAGCACGGCGATATCGACGAGGCCGCGATCAAGGTCGGACTTGGGCTTTCAGGATCTGGTATCTGATGCACGTCGTCTTCCGCGAGAGCCGCGGTCTCGAGGAGACCGCGACGCCAAGGGACATCGGCCAGGACCCGGCCGATCTCGTGGTGCTCTCGTACTCGGATTCCGACCTTGCCGCGTTCGCGGCCGGCTGGCGGCGCGGCCGCAACAGCCTGCCGTCGCTGCGGCTCGCCAATCTCGCGGAGCTGCGTCATCCGTTGTCGGTCGACACCTATATCGAGCGCACGCTGTCGCAGGCGCGCGGCATCCTGGTGCGCCTGATCGGCGGTGAATCCTATTGGCCGTACGGGCTCGCGGCCCTGCAGCAGCTTGCGAAGGATCGCAATATCGTGCTGGCCGTGTTGCCGGCCGACGGCCGCGACGACACGCGGCTCGATGCCTATTCGACCCTGCCGGTTTCGACGCTGCGCCGGCTCAAGGTGCTCTGCGACACCGGCGGTCCCGTTGCAGCCCAGGCCGCGATCGCGCAGCTCGCGCTGGCCTCGGGCCTTTACGCGGGCCCGGTCGTCGGCGAGATGAACGTGCCTGAGATGGGCTTTTACGATGCCGCGCGTGGCGTTATTGCTGCGCCGATGGCAGGCGAGGGAAAGCCGCTCGCGCTCGTGACCTTCTATCGTTCCTATCTCACCGCCGCGGATACCGGGCCGGTCGACGCCCTGATCGCGGCGCTGCGCGCGCGCGGCTTCGACGCGTACGGCGTGTTCGTCACCTCGCTGAAGGCTCCGGGCGTTGCGGATTGGCTGCGGACGTATTTCGCGACGAATCCTCCCGCCGCGATCGTCAACGCGACGGCGTTCTCGGCGATGGGCGACGACGGCACGACACCGTTCGATGCTGCATCGTGTCCCGTCTTCCAGGTCGCGCTCTCATCGGCACGGCGCGAGGACTGGGCGGAGTCGCTGCGCGGCCTGTCGCCCGGCGATCTCGCGATGCATGTGGTGCTGCCGGAGGTCGACGGCCGCCTGTTCGCGGGCGTGGTGAGTTTCAAATCGGCCGCGGAGCGTGATCCCGATCTGCAATTTTCGCATCTGGCGCACCGGCCCGATGAGGAGCGCGTCAAGGCCGTCGCCGCGCGCGTTGTGGCCTGGCGGCGCCTCGCGGAGACGCCAGTCGCCGAGAAGCGGGTGGCGCTCGTGCTCTCGAACTATCCGGGCCGTCCGCATCAGATCGCGCATGCGGTTGGTCTCGATGCGCTGGCGTCGGTCGAGGCGCTGTTGTCCGATCTGACGGAGGCCGGCTTCGACGTTGCGCCGGTTCAGGCGCTCGGCGAGATGCTGCTCAAGCAGAACTTGACCTGGAGCGTCGCCGACTATCGCGCGGCGCTCTCGCGCCTGCCGCAAGCCTTGCAGGATGATCTCGCGCAGGCCTGGGGCGCGCCGGAGACCGATCCGAGCTGCCGCGACGGCGCGTTCCATTTCGCTGCGATCCGATGCGGCCAATCGATCATCGCGGTTCAGCCCGAGCGCGGCGATGCGACCACGCGCGATGCCGACTATCACGATCTCGCCCGCACGCCGCGCCACGCCTATGTCGCGTTCTATCTCTGGCTCCGCGGGCAGGCCATCGATGCCGTCGTGCACATGGGCGCGCATGGCACGCTGGAATGGCTGCCCGGAAAATCCGTGGCGCTGTCCTCACATTGCTGGCCGGAAGCCCTGATCGGCGATCTGCCGGTCATCTATCCCTTCATCGTCAACGATCCCGGCGAGGCCGCGCAGGCCAAGCGGCGCTTGGGTGCCGTCACCATCGGCCATCTGCCGCCGCCGCTGGAACAATCCGCGGTGCCGGACGGCCTGCGCCGGCTCGAACGTCTGCTGGACGAATATTCGACCGCCGATGGCCTCGACCCCGCCAGACGTCAGCGTCTGATCGCCGCGATTCGCGACGAAGCGCGTGCGGCGGGCCTCGAGGACGATCTCGGTCTCGATGCATCGGCTGCACCGGCGGAAGCGATCCCGCGGATCGATCGCTTCGTCTGCGATCTCAAGGAGAGCCAGTTCGGCGACGGCTTGCACGTGTTCGGCCGCGGCGCCTGCGCCGATGCGGAGCGCGATGCGTTGCGTTCCGCCCTGGCGGGACAGCGCGTTGCGCCGGGGCCATCGGGCTCGCCGTATCGCGGACGCCAGGACGTTCTGCCCACGGGGCGCAATCTCTTTGCCGTTGATCCGCGCGCGGTGCCGACGCCGTCGGCGCATGCGCAAGGCATCAGGCTCGCGGAAGAGCTGCTGCGTCGCCATTTGCAGGATCACGGTGACTGGCCGAAAGGCCTCGTGGTCGATCTCTGGGGCTCCGCGACGATGCGGACCGCCGGCGAAGAGTTTGCCATGGCGCTGCATCTCGCCGGCCTTGCGCCGCGCTGGGATCACGCCTCCGGCCGCGTCACCGGCTATGACATCATCGCACCGGCGGAGCTCGGGCGCCCCCGTATCGACGTCACCCTGCGCGTGTCGGGCCTGTTCCGCGATGTCTTCTCCGGCCTTGCGCAATTGTTCGAGGCCGCCGCCGAGGCGCTCGCAACGCGCGAGGAGGAGGGCGACGAGAATCCCTATCGTCACCGCGCCTCGCGTGTGTTCGCGCCGCGCCCCGGCCAATACGGCGTGGGTCTGTCCGCGATCCCCGATGCCTTTACGGCCGAGACGCGTGATGCCGCCGGCGAAGCCTGGCTGTCGGCATCGTCCTGGGCGTTCTCGGCGGACGGTGCGATGCAGCCGGATCGTGCCGGCATCGAGACGCGGCTCGCATCCGCCGATGCTTTCGTGCACGTCCAGGACTTGCCGGAGACCGATCTTCTGCTTGCCGCCGACTATGCCGCACATGAAGCCGGCGTCGCGGCGGCTGCAGCGCATCTCGGTGCGGCAGGACCATCGCTCTATCACCTCGATACGACGCGGCCCGAGCAGCCGCACGCGCGGACGCTGACCGAGGAAATCTCCCGTGTCGTCCGTGCACGCGCGGCCAATCCGGCCTGGATCGCCGGCATGATGCGGCACGGTTTTCGCGGCGCCGCCGAGATTACCGCGACGCTGGAGCACATGGCCGCCTTCGCGCATCTGGCCGGCGCCGTACCGCCGCATCTGTTCGATCTCTACTACGATGCGACGCTCGGCGACGCCGATGTCCGCAGCTTCATGGCCCGCGAGAATCCGGCGGCGCTCGCCGCGATGGAGATTTGCTTCACACGCCTGCACGAAGCCTCGCTCTGGCGAACGCGCCGCAATTCGATCGCGGCTGCGCTGAAGGAGGCTTCATGAGCGCGGCCGCAATCAAGGGCTGGTGTCCCGGCGCGTTGCGCCCGATGCAATCGGGCGACGGGCTCGTCGTCCGCGTGCGTCCGTTCGGTGGAAGGCTTGAAGCCGCGCAAGTCGCCGGGCTTGCCGAGCTCGCCGAACGCTACGGCAATGGTCTCATCGATGTGACGAGCCGTGCCAACCTCCAGATCAGAGGCGTCAGCGAGCAGGGCCATCGCCGGCTGCTCGATGGACTCGCGTTGCTACGGCTGCTCGACCCCGATACCGACATCGAAGCCCGGCGCAACATTTTGGTGACGCCGTTCTGGAACGACGGTGACGAGACACAGGCGCTCGCCGCGGAGCTTGAGGAAGCGCTCGCGGACAGCACGCTCGATCTTCCCACAAAGTTCGGCTTCGCCATCGACGATGGAAAGTCGCGCGTACTCGCCGGCGATCCCGCCGACGTACGCATCGAGCGCGATCGCGGCGGCCGGCTCCTGGTGCGGACTGATGGCGCAAGGCTTGGCCGCTCCGTCGCACGCGGAGAGGCCGTGAGCACGGTGCTCGCGCTCGCAAGCTGGTTCATCTCGTCCGGCGGCGCGAAGGGCGGGCGAGGGCGCATGGCGGCTCATATCGCGGCCGGCGCGGAATTGCCTCAGTCGTTGAGCGGCGAAACCGAGCCTGCTCCGGTCATGGCCGCGTCACGACCCGGGCATTATCCGCATGGCGCCCTGGTCGGCGTCGCGTTCGGGCAGATGCTGCACACGACGCTCCATCAGTTTTCCGGCTGCGGACATGCGCTGCGCATGACGCCATGGCGGATGGTGCTGAGCGAGGGCAAGCGCGAGATGCCGAGCGGGGCAGGCCTCATCACCGAGCCCTACGATCCGGCGTTGCGCGTGATTGCCTGCAGCGGCGCCCCGCGTTGCCGCGAGGCGCATGCCGACACCCGCGCGCTCGCTTCCGCCCTTGCGCCGCGCATCGCCCTCGATACGCGCCTTCACGTCTCGGGCTGCGCCAAGGGCTGCGCGCGTTCCGGCGCGTCCGCGGTGACGCTGGTTGCGACCAGCGCCGGATTCGATCTCGTCCGCGACGGCTCGACCCGCGATGAGCCGGTTCTGCGCGGCCTGAATGGTGCCGACATCGTCAGCGATCCCTCCATCCTGGTCGGAGGCCACTGATGCCGCACACCTACGAGACCGACGGCGCTGCGATCTACCGGCAGTCCTTCGCCACTATCCGGGCCGAGGCGGATCTTGCCCGCTTCACGCCCGACGAGGAGCAGGTGGTGGTGCGGATGATCCATGCCGCCGGCATGGTGGGCCTCGAGGCGCATATCCGCTTCACATCAGGCATGGCCGCCGCCGCACGCGCTGCCTTGCAGAGAGGCGCGCCGGTCCTGTGCGACGCGCGCATGGTCTCGGAAGGAATTACGCGGGCGCGACTGCCTGCGGCCAACGCCGTGATCTGCACGCTCGGCGACGAAGCCGTTCCCGCGCTCGCGCAGTCCATGCGCAACACGCGCTCGGCAGCGGCGCTGGAGTTGTGGCGACCGCATCTCGACGGCGCAATCGTTGCGATCGGTAACGCGCCGACCGCGCTGTTTCATCTCCTCAACATGCTCGAGGACCCGGGCTGCCCGCGGCCTGCGGCGATCATAGGTTGCCCCGTCGGCTTCGTCGGCGCGGCCGAATCCAAGGCCGCGCTGATGGCCGATCCGCCGGTGCCGGCGCTGACAGTCGAGGGCCGCCTCGGCGGCTCCGCGATCACGGTCGCCGCCGTGAATGCGCTGGCGAGCCGGAGCGAATAGCCATGGGACGCATCATCTGCTGCGGTCTCGGCCCCGGCGATCCTGATATGATGAGCGTGCGCGCTGACCGGACGGTGCGGGCTGCGAAGCATGTCGCCTATTTTCGCAAGAAGGGCCGGCCCGGCCAGGCGCGCCGCATCGTCGAAGGCATGTTGGCTTCCGACGTCACCGAATACGCAATGGAATATCCTGTTACGACGGAGCTCGCCTTCGATAGCCCGGAATATGTGCAGCTGCTCGCCGGCTTCTATGACGAATGGGCCGAACGGCTGGCGCGGCTTTCACGCGCGGTCGATGTCGTCGTGCTCTGCGAGGGCGATCCTTACTTTTACGGCTCCTTCATGCATCTGCACACGCGCCTGCAAGGCCGCGTCGAGATCGAGGTGATCGCGGGGATTCCCGGCATGGTCGGCTGCTGGAACGGCGTCGGACAGCCGATCGCGCTTGGCGACGACGTGACGACGGTGCTGATGGGGACGCTCGCCGAAGACGAGCTCGAGCGGCGCATGCGCGATTCCGATGCGCTGGTCATCATGAAGACCGGCCGCAATCTTTCAAAGGTGCGCCGCGCGCTGGCTTCCGCGGGCCGGCTGGACGATGCCTGGCTGGTCGAGCGCGGCACCATGCCGGGCGAGCGCGTGGTGCGGCTCGCCGAGATCGATGCCGCCGACTGTCCTTATTTTGCGATCGTACTCGTGCACGGCAAAGGCCGGCATCTGGACGCCGCCGAATGATGGGCACGCTGACCATCGCGGGCCTCGGGCCGGGCAGCGATGCGCTGGTGACGCCTGAGGTCTCCGCCGCGCTTGCCGCCGCGACGGATATTCTGGGCTATGCGCCCTATGTTGCGCGCGTGCCGCCGCGGGCAGGGCTCTCCTTGCATCCTTCCGACAATCGCGAAGAACTGCAGCGCGCGGGTGAGGCCCTGCGGCTTGCGGCCGAAGGCGGGCAGGTCGTCGTCGTCTCCTCCGGCGATCCCGGCGTCTTCGCGATGGCGTCGGCCGTGTTCGAGGCGCTCGAACAGGCGCCGCAATGGCGCGAGCTTCCCATTCGCGTTTTGCCCGGTATCACAGCGATGCTGGCGGCGGCCGCGCGCGCTGGTGCGCCGCTCGGCCATGATTTCTGCGCGATCAATCTCTCCGACAATCTCAAGCCGTGGGCGGTGATCGAGAAGCGCCTGCGGCTGGCCGCGGAAGCCGATTTTGCCATTGCGATGTACAATCCGCGCTCGGCAAGCCGGCCGGAGGGTTTTGGCCGCGCGCTTGTGGTGTTGAAGGACGCCGGCTGCGGCGAGCGCCTCGTGATCTTCGCGCGCGCGATCAGCGCCGCTGATGAAAGGATCGAGACCGTCACGCTGAACGAAGCGACGCCTGAGATGGCCGACATGCGCACGTTGGTCATCGTCGGAAATTCGCAGACGCGCCGCGTCGGCCGCTGGGTCTATGCCCCGAGGCAGGCGCGATGACCGAGCCACTGCATGATCTCGGCCACGCTCTCGACCCGCAGACGCTCGGGCAGTTTTGGCCGCGCGATCATGATCACGGGCAGGCCGAGCATGCGGGCCGCGTCGATCTTGGCACGTGCGCCGTCGCCGCCGGAATTGCGGGCGACAATCCATGCGATGCCGCGCGTGCGCATCATTTCGAGCTCGCCGTCGAACGTGAACGGCCCGCGCGACACGATCACGTCCGCAGCGAAGGGCAGAGGTGCTTCGGGCGGATCGACGAACCGCAGCGTGTAGACGTGCTGCGGCTTCGCCGCGAACGGTGCGATGTGCTGGCGGCCGATGGCGAGAAACACGTTTGCCGGTGTCTCGGGCAGCGCGGCGGCCGCGGCGGTGACGTCGGTGACTTCGATCCAGGTGTCGCCGGGCGCCCTCGTCCAAGGCGCGCGCTCGAGCGCGATCAGCGGCGTGCCCGTTTGCGCGCACGCCTGGACCGCGTGGCGGCTCATCTCGGCAGCGAAGGGATGCGTGGCGTCGATCACATGCGTGATGCGCTCACGGCGAATATAGTCGGCGAGCCCGCTCACGCCGCCGAAGCCGCCGATGCGGGTCGGCAGCGGCTGATCGGCGGGCGTGCGGGTTCGGCCGCCATAGGAATACACGGCGTCGATGCGCGCGCGTGCGACTTCCGCGGCGAGCAAGCTCGCATCGGCGGTTCCGCCCAGAATGAGGGCGCGCGTCATGGCTGATCCCTGGCTGACCATCATCGGTATCGGCGAAGATGGCCTTGCCGGGCTGTCCGAGGCAAGCCGAAAGGCGCTTGCCAAGGCAGAAACTGTTTTTGGTGGCGAGCGTCATCTCGCGCTTGCTGACGTGGAGGAGCGCGGTCGCCCGTGGCCGGTGCCGTTCGACGCAGACATCGTGGTGAGCTGCCGCGGCCGGCTGACGGTGGTACTCGCCTCCGGCGATCCGTTCTGGCACGGCGCGGGTGCAAGTCTCGCCGAGAAGCTCGATGCCAACGAGTGGATCGCGCATTCGGCGCCATCAACCTTCTCGCTCGCCGCCGCGCGGTTGGGCTGGCGCCTCGAAGCCATTGCCTGTCTTGGTCTTCACGCCGCACCATTCGAGCGTCTCGTGCCGCATCTGGCGCCCGGTGCGCGCATCATCTGCCTCGTGCGCGACGGGAAGGCGGCCGGTGATCTCGCCAGATGGCTGAGCAAGCGGGAGTGGGGCGCCTCGGCATTCTGGACTCTCGCCGCACTCGGCGGGCCGCGCGAAAGCATCGCTGAGCATCGTGCCGACAGCTTTGTGGGCGATCTCGCCGAAAACCTGGTCGCAGTGGCCGTCGAGGCGAGGGGCGGGCAAGGCATTCCCCGCAGCTCCGGCCTGTCCGACGATCTCTTCATGCATGATGGCCAGATCACCAAGCGGCCGGTGCGTGCGCTGGCGCTCTCGGCGCTGGCGCCGCGACCCGGCGAGCGGCTGTGGGATATCGGCGCGGGTTCTGGCTCGATCTCAGTGGAATGGGCGCTGTGCGGCGGGACGGCGACCGCCATCGAGGCGCGCGAGGATCGTGCCGCGAATATCCGCGGCAATGCTGCAGCGTTTGGATTGGCGCATCGGATCACCGTCATCACGGGGAGCGCGCCGAAAGCTTTTGCTGCGTTGGAAGCGCCGGATGCCGTCTTCATCGGTGGCGGTCTCGATATCGCAATGTTCGATGCCATCTGGTCACGGCTCTCGCCGGGTGCGCGGCTCGTCGCGCATGCGGTGACGCTGGAGACGGAGGCGCTGCTCGGCGAACTGCACCAGCGTCACGGCGGCGAATTGATGCGGGTTGAGATCGCACATGCCGGCCCGCTCGGCCGCTACCGGTCCTGGGAAGCGTCGCGGCCCGTGGTGCAGTGGAGTGCGGTTCGATGAAAGTCGCCGGACTCGGATTCAAAAAGGATGTCACGCTGGCTTCGCTGCGCGAGGCGCTGCTGGCAGCCGGTGGTTCCGAAGGCCTCGCGGCGGTCGCGACTGTCAGCGACAAGGCCGACGCGGAAGTGCTGAAGCAGCTCGCGCGTGAATGCGGCGTACCGATCAAGCCGGTTCCGGCGGACATGCTGGCCGGCATCGAGACGCCGACGCAGTCAAAACTCGTCGCGGAAAAGTTCGGCACGGGCTCGGTCGCCGAAGCCGCGGCGCTCGTTGCGGCTGGCCCCCGCGCGCGATTGATTGCGCCGCGGGCGGTCTCGCGGGATCGCACCGCGACCGCCGCGATCGCGGAAGGAGACGGCGCATGACGGTGCACTTCATCGGTGCCGGGCCGGGCGCTCCGGATTTGCTGACGTTGCGCGGGCGCGACCTCATTGCGGCCTGTCCGGTCTGCCTCTATGCGGGCTCGCTGGTGTCCGAGGGCGTGCTGGCGCATTGCCCGCCCGGTGCGCGCATCGTCAACACCGCGCCGCTGTCGCTCGACGAGATCATTGCGGAGATCGCCGCCGCGCATGCCGACGGCAGGGATGTTGCCCGCCTGCATTCCGGCGATCTCGCGATCTGGTCGGCGATGGGCGAGCAGCTCCGTCGCCTCCGCGCGCTCGGTATTCCCTACACGGTCACGCCAGGTGTTCCGTCGTTTTCGGCTGCAGCAGCTGCACTAGAGATTGAGCTGACGCTGCCCGGTCTTGCCCAGTCAGTCGTGCTGACGCGCACGCCGGGCCGCGCCAGCGCGATGCCTGAGGGCGAACAGCTCGCGGCGTTCGCCGCCACCGGTGCGGTGCTCGCGATCCATCTGTCGATCCATCTGCTCGACAAGGTCGTCGCCGAGCTGACGCCGCATTACGGCGCGGATTGCCCGGTCGCGATCGTCTGGCGCGCGAGCTGGCCGGACCAGCGCATCGTTCGCGCCACGCTGGCGACGCTCGATGCCGCCGTCGGCACCGAGATGGAGCGCACCGCACTCATTTTGGTTGGCAAGACGCTTGGAGCGGCGGATTTTGACGAGAGCCGCCTCTATGCCGTCGACTACGACCGCCGCTATCGGCCGGTCGGCGCCGAACCGCGCTTTCCGGAGGCATCGTGATGCCGGCAGGGCTCGTCATCTCCGCGCCGGCCTCCGGCGTCGGCAAGACCACGCTGACGCTGGCGCTGGCGCGCGCCTGGCGCAATCGCGGATTGAACGTGCAGTGCTTCAAGAGCGGGCCCGACTATATCGATCCCGCCTTCCATGCCGCTGCGACGGGGCGCGCTTCCGTCAACGTCGATAGCTGGGCGATGGATCGCGGGACGATTGCTCATCTCGTCGGTCGCGGGACTGATGCCGATGTCGTGCTCGCGGAAGGCTCGATGGGCCTGTTCGACGGCGTCGCCGCGCGCGGCGTCTCCGGCACCGGCGCCACCGCCGACATTGCTGAGATGCTGGGCTGGCCGGTGCTGCTGGTGATCGATCCCTCCGGACAGGCGCAGACGGCGGCGGCGATCGCCGCAGGCCTTCGCGACTATCGTGCCGGTGTGCGCCTTGCCGGCGTGGTGCTCAACCGCGTCGCCAGCCCGCGGCATGAAGATCTGGTGCGGCGTGCACTCAACGACGCCGGCATCGCCGTGTTCGGCGCGCTGCCGCGCCATGCCGAGATCAGCCTGCCGAAACGGCATCTCGGCCTGGTGCAGGCCGAGGAGCAGGCCGAGATCGGCAAGCTGATCGACGAAGCCGCGCGCTTCGTCGCCGAGCATGTCGATCTCGATGCGGTGCTGCGGGCGGCAGCAAGCTGGTCGCCGCAACCGGCGGCAAACGGCATGAACGTGACGCCGCCCGGGCAGCGCATTGCGTTGGCCCGCGATGCCGCGTTCTCCTTCATCTATCCGCACATGCTGGAGGCCTGGCGCGCGGCCGGCGCCGAGATCTCGACATTCTCGCCGCTTGCCGATGAAGGGCCTGACGCGAGCGCCGATGTCTGCTGGCTGCCCGGCGGCTATCCCGAACTGCATGCCGGCACGATCGCGGCCAATGCGCGCTTTCGCAGCGGCTTGCGCGCCTTCGCTGACACACGGCCGGTGCACGGCGAATGCGGAGGCTATATGGTGCTGGGAACCGCTCTGACCGACGCCGACGGCGTCCGTCATGAGATGACGGGCCTGCTCGGACTGGAGACGAGCTTTGCCAAGCGCCGCATGCATCTCGGCTATCGTCTCGCTGCACTCGCCGCGCCGATGCCGGGGCATCAGGCCGGCGCGCGCCTGCGCGGTCATGAGTTCCACTATTCGACGATTGTCGCGCAGCCGGATACGCCGCTCGCGGTCGTGCACGATGCAACAGGCGCGATCATCGCCGAGACCGGCTCGCGCCGCGGTCATGCCACCGGCACGTTCTTCCATCTGATCGCGGAGGACCGGTGAGCGGTTTTGTCACTTTCATCTCGGCCGGCCCCGGCGACCCCGAGCTCCTCACGCTCAAAGGCGCGGCGCGGCTGCGCGATGCCGACGTCGTGCTCTATGACGACCTCGCCTCCGGCGCGATCCTCGATCTGGCCCGGCCCGGCGCCAATCTCGTCGCGGTCGGGAAGCGGGCAGGGCGGCCCTCGACCAAGCAGCACCACGTCAACCGCCTGCTGGTCGACTACGCCGCGGCTGGCGTCCGTGTGGTGCGGCTGAAATCGGGCGATGCCGGTATCTTTGGCCGGCTCGAGGAGGAGCTGGAGGCGCTGCGCGAAGCCGGCATCGGCTACGAGATCATTCCCGGAATCACCTCGGCCTGTGTCGCCGCCGCGCAAGCCGGCATTCCCCTGACCCGGCGCCACACCTCGCGCCGGGTGCAGTTCGTGACCGGGGCCGATGTCACCGGCGAGCTGCCGCAGAATTTGAACTGGGCGGCGCTGGCGGATCCCGAAGCGACCACCGTGGTCTATATGGGCCGGCGCACCTTTCCGGCGCTTGTCGCAAAATTGATCGAGCACGGCCTCGCGCCGGATACCCCGGCGCTGTTCGCCGAATCCCTCGGTCGTCCCGACGAGCGGCTGGTCCGCACCACCATTGCCGAGCTTGCCGAGCAGCTTGCGCGGGGTGGCGCTGCCTCGACGGCCGCTGTCATCCTGTTCGGAGCGCTGGCGGGCGATTATCCGTCATGACCGTCCCGGCCGCCCTTCGCCCCTTGACGCCCGGCTGGCGAAAGGGGCACACAGGAGACGCATGGTGCTCGAGGCGGCGCAAACCGCCGGAGCATAATCGGGAATGGGGGTGGGCGGACAGTTGCGCCGCCCAAAACCCCAGCCGCCCCCGCGACTGTAAGCGGTGAGGGGCTCCGAACCGCCACTGGGCCGCGAGGCCCGGGAAGGCCGGAGAACCCCAGTGAACCGCGAGCCAGGAGACCGGCCGTGCATGTCTTGTGGCCAAGGCCGTCGGGTGTGACGGCAGGAAGGAACTGAACCATGCATATCGAACCCGGAGTCGTATCGGGCGCCAAGCTCGTGTTGAGTTACGCAACCGGCATCGCCGTCGGCGGCGTTGCGCTGAAGCTCGCGGTCGAGACCGTGCGCGAGCAGGGCATCACGTCGTTCGCGGCGCGGACGCTCGCCACCACGGGCCTCGTGTTCGTCTTCTTCGAGATCCTGCCGCACTTCCCGGTGGGCGTCTCCGAGGTGCACTTCATCCTTGGCTCGACCCTGTTTCTGCTGTTTGGGGCGGCGCCCGCGGCCTTCGGCCTCGCGTTCGGCCTGCTGTTCCAGGGCGTGTTCTTCGAGCCACCCGACCTGCCGCAATACGGCATGAACGTCACCACGCTGCTGGTGCCGCTGTTCGCGATCCAGGCGATCGCCACGCGGATCATTGCCCGCAACACCGCCTATGTCGATCTCAGGTATCGCCAGGCGCTGGCGCTTTCGACCACGTATCAGGCCGGCGTCATCGCCTGGGTTGCGTTCTGGGCGCTCTATGGCTCCGGCTTCGGTGCGACCAACCTCGTCAACATCGCGACCTTCGCGGCCTCCTACGCGCTCGTCATCGTGATCGAGCCGCTGGCCGACCTCGGTGTGCTGGCGCTGGCGAAGTCGCTGCGCGGCGTCACCGCGCCCGGCCTCGTTACCCCGCGTTTGCATAACGCGGCTTGAGAGACAAGCGAACGGGCGGCCGTGATGGCCGCCCTTCGCACTCACGATGCTGACACTCTCCCTGATAGGCATCGGTTGCGGCGATCCCGAGCAGCTCACGCGCGCCGCCGTTCAAGCCATCAACGCGGCCGATCTCATCCTGATTCCGCGCAAGGGGACGGCGAAGTCCGATCTCGCGGATCTCAGGCGGACGATCTGCGCGGATGTGCTCGCCAATCAAACGACGCGCATTGCCGAGTTCGATCTTCCCGTGCGCGATGCCGGTGAAGCGGACTATCACAAGGGCGTGGACGATTGGCACGACGCCGTGGCCGCGGCCTGGTCGCAGACGATCGCGAGCCACCTCGAAGGTGAAGGCAAGGTCGCGCTGCTGATCTGGGGCGATCCCTCGCTCTACGATTCATCGCTGCGCATTGCGCGGCGGCTCGATCCCTTGCCTGATATCGAGGTCGTGCCGGGCATCACCTCGATCCAGGCGCTGTGCGCGGCGCATGCGCTGCCGCTCAACGACATTGGTGAGCCCTTCCTGGTCACGACGGGGCGCCGCTTGCGCGAAGGCGGCTGGCCGCAGGGCGTCGACACCGTGGTGGTGATGCTCGACGGCGGCACGGCGTTCCAGTCGCTCGATCCAGCCGGGCTGCACATCTGGTGGGGCGCCTATCTCGGCATGCCCGATCAGATCGTCATGTCGGGCGTTCTGGCCGAGATCGCCCCGCACATCGTCGCCGCGCGACAGGATGCGCGCGAGCGTCACGGCTGGATCATGGACAGCTACATTCTCAAGCGCAGGCCGTAAGCGAGGCAGCATGTTCCCCGATTGGGTCACCCGGAAATGCCCCGATGTCTCCGCCGCCCACCGCGAGGCGGCGCTCGCGCGTCAGGCGCAACTCACAAAACCGGCCGGCGCGCTCGGCCGGCTGGAGCAGCTTGCGGTCGAGCTTGCGGGTCTGCAGGCGACCGAGCAGCCGCGCGCCGCGCGGGTGCCGATCATCGTCTTCGCCGGTGATCACGGCATCGTCGCGCAGGGCGTGTCGGCCTATCCGCAAGGAGTGACCATCGCGATGATGGCGAATTTTGCCTCGGGCGGTGCCGCGATCTCGGTGCTGGCGCGTGAGCTTGGCTCAAACCTTGAGGTCGTCGACGCCGGCACGCTGGCACAGGAGGCGATGGCAGGAATCGTCACCGACAAGCCGCGCCAGGGCACGCGCGACTTCAGCGTGGAAGCCGCGCTCACCCCGACGGAGCTGGCATACGCCTTCGAAGCCGGTCAGCGCGCAGTCGCGCGCGCAGACGCCGGCAGGCCCGATCTTCTGATCTTCGGCGAGATGGGCATCGGCAATACCACGACGTCGGCCGCGATTGCGGCGAGCCTGCTTGGTATCAGTGCCGAGGAGATCGCGGGCAGCGGTACCGGCGTCGACGCGGCCGGCCGTGCGCACAAGGCGCGCGTGATCGACGCTGCGATCGCGCGGCATGGCGTTGCAGGTGCTTCGCCGGAAAAGATCCTGTGCGCCGTCGGCGGCCTCGAAATCGCGGCGATTTGCGGCGCCATCATTGCGGCTGCGCAAGCCCGCATTCCCGTGTTGATCGATGGCTTCATCGTATCGGTGGCAGCGCTGGCGGCGGTGCGGCTGAACCCGTCGTGCCAGCCATTCCTACTGCCGTCGCATCAATCGGCGGAGCAGGGGCATCGGCTGGTGCTGCGCGCGCTGAACGTGCAGCCGTTGATCAGCCTCGATCTCAGGCTCGGCGAAGGATCGGGTGCGGCCATCTCGCTGCCACTGGTGCGGCTCGCGTGCAGCCTTCACAACGACATGGCGACCTTCGCGCAGGCCAATGTGCCGGATCGCCCGGCCTGATCCGGCTCAAGCCGCGCGCTGATTGACCGCGATGACGCGCCAGCCCGTGGCGAGCCGGTCGATCCGGGTCAGTGACAACGGATCGATCACGAAGCGTAGGGCCGCTTGTGGTGTCAGATCCAGCGCAATGCAGAGCGCGGCGCGGATGGTGCCGGAGTGAACGACGAGCGTTGCGGAGCCGGCGCCGATTTGCGCGAGACCCAGCCGGACGCGCGCGACCTGATCCTCAAAACTTTCGCCGCCCGGCGGCCGCCCGTGCGCCGGATCGCTCCAGAACTGCGCATAGGCCTCCCCGCCGGTCGCAGCGAGCTCGTCATGCCGCCGGCCGGTCCAGTCGCCAAAATCCTGCTCGCCAAATTCGGGCACCAACGCGGGTTCGAGTCCGAGTGCGCGCGCCGTCTCAACCGTACGTCGCGCCGGGCTCGCCAAGCTCGCAGCATCTGGCGGAAGCCTCTGCCGCAACGCCTCCAGTTGCACGCGATCGCCGAGATCGGCGGGCGCGTCGGCCGCGTGGATCGTCCCTTTGACGCCGTCGACGGGCGCATGCCGTATCAGCCAGAGGAAGGTCTCGCCTTCCATGCCTATCTCCAAGGAAGTTGGTCGCTGTGGTAATAACGTCGCACCGGCACATTGACTCTGTCTTGTCGGTAATCCTAGATGGCTTTGACGGTTTCCCCGAGTGGGGATGAAAAGGGAATGCGGTGCGGGGATTTTGTCCCCAATGCCGCGGCTGCCCCCGCAACTGTAAGCGGCGAATCTTGCGTCACGAGCCACTGGGTATCTCGGTCCCGGGAAGGCGATGCAAGGTACTGACCCGCGAGCCAGGAGACCTGCCGTCAGCCGTGGTCACACGCGAAGATGTCGGTCGGGGAGTACAGACATTCGGCTTCATCGGAAGGCTCAAAGGCCGGAGGTGGGACCTGGTTCGCTGTGACGTGCCACTGACGTCATACCGAGGTCCCGAACTGTGTCTTCCATTCGTCTTGTACGACCGCGTTGCTTCCTGCTCGCTTCCGCCGCGCTTACGTCATTTGCAGTAGCCGATCTGCCCGCAGCGCTGGCGCAGCAGGCCCGCGAGCCGCTGCCGCCGGTCGAGGTGTCGCCCGCCCAATCCCGCAAACCGGCAAAGCCGGCGGTCCGGGACGCGCAGAGCCCACGCCGCGTAGCATCGCGCAGGCCAGCGGCCGCATCGGCCGCGGCCAAGCCCGTCGTGCCGACCGCGGCGGCGCAGACGCCGCTCAACACCAATGTGGTTGCCGAGAGCGCCTCGCGCCTCGGCCTGACCGTGCAGGAGACACCCGCGACCGTCGAAGTCATCTCGGCCGAGACCATGCGGGAGCAGGGCTATCGCACCGTGTCGGAGGTTGCGCAGGGCGCCGTCGGCGTCACCTCCGGCGACAATCCGGCCGAGCCCGCGGCTTTCTCCATGCGTGGCTTCACCAACAGCCAGATCAACATGCTCTACAACGGCATCAAGATCGGTCCGCAGAACATGACCTCGCGGATCACGGATACGGCCAATCTCGCAGCCGTGGAATTTTTGAAAGGTCCGGCCTCGCTGATGTCGGGCGAAGGTGCCGCCGGTGGCGCAATCAACTTGATCACGAAGCAGCCACACACCGGGCCGATCCGGAATGAAGCTGACTTTTCCTGGGATTCGCTCAACTCGTTCGGCGTCCATTACGGCTCGGGCGGCAGCACTAACGTGCAGGGGCTCGACTACCGCTTCGACATCAGCCGCGCCTCGCTCAATGGCTTTGCCGACGACACCAATACCAAGACGTTGGATGTGTCTGGCCAGCTCAATTACCGTATCTCCGACAGCCTCAAGATCTGGGGCGCGATCGAGTACCGGGAAGATCGCTCGAAGGCCTATTGGGGCGCACCGCTGGTACCGATCGCCTTCAGCGGCTCGCATGCGACGAGCGGCATTGTTTCGGGCAATTACGTCTCGAACTTCAACAAAACGAATCTCGGTGCGATCACGATCGACGATCGTACCTTCAACACCAATTACAACGTTCTCGACAACCGCAACGTGGCACAAGAGGTGTGGCTGCGCGGCGGCTTCGAACTGAAGCTGGCGCCTGACCTGACGCTGAAGAGCCAAGCCTATGCCTATGGCGCGGAGCGTACCTGGTTCAACAACGAGATCGAGGCTTTCAATGCCAGTACGGGCCTGCCCAACTCGAACATGGTCGATCGCGAGCGCTTCTATGTTGCACATAGCCAACGCCTTGTCGGCAACATTACCGACCTGATTTGGGACGCTAATATCGCAGGCTTCGACAACCGCCTGGTCACGACACTTTCGTCCAGCTATCTCGATTTCGTCAGGCCAGGCGCGGCCAACTTCCCGGACGATTACGTTTCGCTCGTCAATCCCGACCGTGGCCTTTACGGCCTGCTCACGACGCAGCAGCAGACCGCGCGCATCGACAACGAGGCGCTGTCGTTCGAGGACCGGGTGAAGCTCACGCGAACCTTCGCGCTGGTCGGCGGCCTCCGCGTCGAGCATATCGGGCTTGACCGCAACTCGACCGACGCCGCCGGGCTGGAAAAGGCGAACTTCCCGTTCTCGAAGTCCTGGGCACCAGTGACGGGGCGCATCGGCTACACCTGGGACGCCGTTCCCGGCGTGACCTTCTTCAGCCAGTACGCCACCGGCGCCGACGTCTCAGCCAACAACATCTTCCTGCTTGGGCCAGCCCAGCCGCTCGACCTGACGACCTCGCGCACCTATGAGACGGGCGTCAAGCATCTGTTGTGGAACAACAGGGCGGAATGGTCGTTCTCGGCCTACGATATCCAGCGCAAGAACGTCTATGCGGCGGCTGGCGGCATGCAGCTCAACATCGCGGGACGGCAGGAGTCGAAGGGCGTCGAGCTCGCCGCGGCCGTGCGCCCGATCGAGCCCCTGCGGCTCTGGGGCAACATCGCCTATGTCGATGCACGGTATGCCGACTACAATTTTGCCGGTGGTTCGTTCTCCGGCAACACGCCGCCGAACGTGCCGCGTGTGGTGGCCAATGCCGGTGCGTCGTACCGGTTCTTCACGCCCTGGCCGGTGGAGCTCGGCATCACGGGCCGCTATGTCGGTGACCGCTACAACACCGATGCCAACGTCGTGACGATGAAGGCCTACACCGTCGCCGACGTCTACGCCTTCGTCGACATCCCGAAGACGGTGTTCAACGCGGTCGACCAGGCCCGTCTGGGCTTCCGCGTGCGCAACATCACCGACAAGCGCTACGCGATCTGGGGCGATCCGTTCTATCCCGACCAGATCCTGCTCGGCGCGCCCAGGACCTATGAGCTCTCGGCCGCGTTCAAATGGTAGGGCGCTGACCACATGATGAACGCGATCGTGCTGCTGCATCGCTGGCTCGGGATCGCGTTCTGCCTGCTGTTCGCGATGTGGTTCGCGAGCGGAATCGTGATGCACTTCGTCCCGTTTCCGTCATTGACGGAGGCGGAGCGCTTTTCCGGACTTACGCCGGTTGATCGCGGAGAGGTGAGGATTACGGTCGCGGATGCCGTCGCCGCGAGCGAGATCGCGGACGCCACGCGCGTTCGCCTGGTCCAGCGGAGCGACGGGCCGGTCTATGTCGTGTCGGACCGGTCGCGTGTGGGCGCGGTCCATGCCTCCGACGGACGGGGTGCATCGGTGACGTCCGCCGACGTCGCGGTCGGTATCGCGCGGGATCATGCCCGGCAACGCGCGCTCGATGCCGCGCGGGCGGCGATGATTTCGGGCGCGGATTATGATCAATGGAGCGTACCCAACGGCTTTGATCGACACCGGCCTCTGTTGCGCGTCGCTCTTGGCGATGCGGCCGGAACCGAGGTCTATGTCTCCTCGCGCAGCGGCGAAGTCGTGCTGGATACGACCCGCAGCGAGCGCGGGTGGAATTGGGCCGGCAGCGTCCTGCACTGGATCTATCCGACGGTCCTGAGGAGCAACTGGTCCCTTTGGGATCAGGTGGTCTCGACATTGTCGCTGGTGGCTTTTAGCGCCGCGACGCTCGGCGCGGTGCTCGGAATTATCAGGATCAGGATTCGAGGGCGTCGGGTCTCGTCGCCTTATCGCGGCTGGCACGCACTGCATCACATCATTGGTCTCGTCGCGACCGTCTTCGTGCTGACCTGGAGTTTCAGTGGCTGGCTCTCGATGGATCACGGCCGGCTGTTCTCGCGCGGGGAGCTGACCCCGACCGAAGCGGGCGTGGTGTATGCCGCGCCTGACTGGACGACGGCCCCACCGGTCGGTCAGCCGTCGGCTCGCGAAGTCGAATGGTTCGCCGTCAACGGTGTTGTCTACCGGCGCGACCGGACTGGCCTTGCCAGTCAGACCTTGACCAAAACGGGGGAGGCGATCCGCAGCCGGCAGGTGGCATTCCTCGGCGAGAAGGATGTCCATGACCTGACGACGCGCCTTGCGCCGGGCTGTGGCGACCCATCCGTTCTGGCCGACAATGACGATTATCCCGCGCACTCCGATGTCCCGAGAGCCCCGGTCTATCGCTCCCGATGCGGCGACCTCTGGTTCGACATCGACGGTGCCGACGGCCGCGTGCTGCAAAGACTGGATGCCTCGCGGCGCGCCTATCGCTGGTTCTATAGCGCGCTTCACACGCTCGATTTTCCCGTTCTGACGGCGCATCCGCGTCTGCGCGATATCCTGGTCGTCGGGCTCTGCTTGCTGGGGCTGGCATTTTCCGTCACCGGCATCGTGATCGGCTGGCGGCGCTTGCGGTCGACCTTCGCAGCTTGAGCTGCGTATCGAACAAATCATAAGCGCCATGCAAATAGCGGGTTGCGCGGGCGATGGCAGGCGCGGATGATCGCCCGAGGGGGCGCAGCGGTGCGCTCTCTCAATGGGGCGATCGTGATCGATGTCAATTCAGCGCAAGCGCCTCGGCATGATGACCCCGTCGTCCAACTCGGTGCTGGAGCCCGTCACCAATTCCATGCTGCATGGCGTGGCCGGCGTCACCGCTCATTTCTCGCGCTTCCGCGTCACCGAGATCGCGCTCGATGCCGCGGCGCTGAACCAGTTCGATGCCTCGGTGATGCTGCCGGCGGCGGATCTGCTGGCGGACGCCAGGGTCGATGCCATTGCCTGGAACGGCACCTCGGCAAGCTGGCTCGGTATCGGCCGCGACCGGAGCCTGTGCGAAGCGATCGCGGCGCGGACCGATATCCCGGCGACGACCTCCACGCTCGCCTGCATCGACGCCGTCCGCGCGCTCGGCGCCGGACGCGTCGGCCTGGTCACACCCTATACGGACGACGTGCAACGGCGTATCGGCGATGTCTGGGCCGAGGAGGGGATCGCCCCTCACGCCGAGCGGCATCTCGGCCTGCGCGATAACTTTTCCTTCGGTGAGGTCACGCCCGCGACGATCGCCGACATGATCCGCGCGGTCGCGGCGGACGGCGCCGATGCCGTCGTCATTCTCTGTACCAATCTCGACGGCGCCGCGCTGGCTGCAGCACTCGAACGGGAGTTGGGCATCGCCGTGCTGGACTCGGTCGCGGTCACGCTGTGGCGGACGCTCGAACTCGCCGGTGGCGACATCGCGGCCCTTGCGGCGTGGGGCCGGATCTTCCAGACATCAGCGATCATCAAGTGACGGAGACACCTGTGACGCAGCTAGATCTCGCCATTCGCGGCGGCACCATCGTGACGGCCAGCGACGAGTTTCGCGCCGATATCGGCATTCGCGACGGACGCATCGTCAACATCGCCGACCGCATTGAAGGTGCGGCGCGCGAGATCGACGCGACAGGTCTGCTGGCGCTGCCGGGCGGGATCGACAGCCACGTCCACATCTCCCAGGCCTCCGGCCCCGACGTGGTGATGGCCGACGATTTTGCTTCGGCAACGCGCGCGGCGGCGGCCGGCGGCAACACCATGGTGCTGCCCTTCGCGCTCCAGGAGAAGGGGACGTCGCTGCGCACCTGCGTCGAGAACTACCGCAAGCTCGCCGAGGGCGAGTGCTACATCGATACCGCCTTCCACCTCATCATCTCCGACCCCACCGCAGTCGTACTCGGGCAGGAGCTGCCGGCTCTCGTCAAGGATGGCTACACCTCGTTCAAGGTGTTCATGACCTATGACGACCTCGTGCTCAGCGACAAGCAGCTGCTGGAAGTGTTCGATGTCGCGCGCCGCGAGGAGGCGCTGGTCATGGTCCATTGCGAGGGCTACGACGCGATCCGTTTCCTCACCGCCAAGCTCGAACGCGAGGGCCACATCGCGCCCTATTATCACGGCGTGTCGCGGCCGCAGGCCGTCGAGCGCGAGGCGACGCATCGCGCCATCAGCCATGCCGAGGTGATCGGCGTTCCCATCATGATCGTCCACGTCTCCGGGCGCGAGGCGATGGAGCAGGTGCGCTGGGCCCAGCAGCGCGGACTGCCGGTGCATGCCGAGACCTGTCCGCAATACATCACGCTGACGGCCGACGACATGAAGGGCCTGAACATGGACATCACGGGCGCGAAATATGTCTGCTCGCCACCGCCGCGCGATGCCGAAAGCCAGCAGGCGATCTGGGAAGGCATCACCACCGGCGTGTTCCAGACCTTCTCGTCCGATCACTGCCCGTTCCGCTACGACGATCCCAAGGGCAAGCTGACGCCGAATTCCCGCACCTCGTTCCGCTGGGTGCCGAACGGCATCCCCGGCGTCGAGACCCGGTTGCCGATCCTGTTCTCCGAAGGCGTGTCGAAGGGGCGGATCAGCTTGCAGAAATTCGTCGAGCTGACCGCGACCAATCATGCGCGGATCTACGGGCTCTATCCGCGCAAGGGCTCGATCGGCGTCGGCTTCGATGCCGATATCGCGCTGTGGGACCCGAAGCTGACCAAGACGATTCAGCAGGCCGACCTGCACCACGGCGCGGACTATACGCCGTGGGAAGGCTTCGACGTCACCGGCTGGCCCGTCACCACCATCGCGCGGGGCCGCGTGGTGTACGAGCAGGGCAGGATCGTCGGCGACAAGGGCGCGGGCGAGGTGCTCAGCCGCGGCAAGTCGAGCCTGGTGTGACGGAAAAATAGTCGTATCGGGACGACGCCATGTCGTCCGTTGCGCATACCATCCTCGCGCTGCTGCGACATCATTGATCCCTTTCCGCCGGCCGCCTTTCGGTGTAGCTCTGCGCCCACTTATTAGGCGGTGGGCGCCAATGCTGATCGCCGCCGAAATCATGCAGGAGACACCAGGGATGTACCCGAAAGTTCAGATGTTCATCGCCGGCGAGTGGACCGACGGCACCTCCGGCAAGTCGGAGGACATCCTCAACCCCGCCACCGGCCAGCCGATCGGTAAGACCCCGCACGCCTCGCGCCAGGACCTCGACCGCGCGCTGGAGGCCTCCAAGGCCGGCTTCGAGATCTGGCGCAAGACTTCGCCGTTCGACCGCTACAAGCTGATGCGCAAGGCCGCCGACATCATCCGCTCGCGCGCCGCCGAGATCGCACCCGTGATGACCATGGAGCAGGGCAAGCCGGTCGTGGAAGCCCAAGGCGAGACCATGCTCGCCGGCGACCTCATCGACTGGTTCTCGGAAGAAGCCCGCCGCGCCTATGGCCGCATCGTGCCGCCGCGGATGGGCAATGTCTCCCAGCTCGTGACCAAGGAGCCGGTCGGCCCGGTCGCAGCGTTCACGCCCTGGAATTTCCCGATCAACCAGGCGGTCCGCAAGATCTCGGCCGCGCTTGCCGCCGGCTGCTCGATCATCGTCAAGGGCCCGGAAGAGACGCCTGCAAGCTGCATGGAGCTGGTGCGCGCCTATGCCGACGCGGGCATTCCGGCCGGCGTCGTCCAGCTGGTGTTCGGCGTGCCGTCGGAAGTGTCGGAATATCTCATTCCGCACCCGATCATCCGCAAGATCAGCTTTACGGGCTCGACCGCGGTCGGCAAGCATCTGGCCGCACTCGCGGGCCTGCACATGAAGCGCGTCACCATGGAGCTCGGCGGCCACGCGCCGGCGATCGTGTTCGCGGACGCGGATCTCGACAACGCCGCCAAGATTCTCTCGGCCAACAAGTTCCGCAATGCCGGCCAGGTCTGCGTCTCGCCGACGCGCTTCCTGGTGCATGAGAGCGTCTATCAGCCCTTCGTCGACAAGTTCGTGGCGGCGGCCAAGAGCCTCAAGGTCGGCAACGGCCTCGACAAGGACACCCGCATGGGTCCGTTGGCGAACCCGCGACGCGTCGACGCCATGGAAGGTCTGGTCTCCGATGCTGTCCAGCGCGGCGCCAAGGTGCAGGCTGGCGGCAAGCGTATCGGCAACGAAGGCTTCTTCTTCGAGCCGACTGTCATCACCGACGTGCCGCGCGATGCCCGCATCATGAACGAAGAGCCGTTCGGCCCGCTTGCGCCGATCACCTCCTTCCGCAGCTATGACGAGGTGGTGGCCGAGGCGAACCGCCTGCCTTACGGCCTTGCGGCCTATGCCTACACGACCTCGACCAAAACGATGCAGGCGATCGGCTCCGACATCGAGAGCGGCATGGTGTCGATCAACCACCACGGCCTCGCGCTGCCGGAAGTGCCGTTCGGCGGCATCAAGGATTCCGGCTACGGCTCCGAGGGCGGCCTCGAGGCGATCGAGGGTTATCTCAACACGAAGTTCGTGACCCAGGCGAGCGCGTAAAGAAAAGTCGCGTTGTCATTCCGGGGCGCGGGAAGCGCGAATCCGGAATCCATCGCGCAACACGTGATGCAGACAAATGGATTCCGGGCTCGCGCCAAGTGGCGCGCCCCGGAATGACGGTGGATAGGACCTGCGTTGCCTGACGGGCGAGACATGGACAACAGCCGTCACCCGAGCAAGCGCGTGTCCCTTGCCGGGATGCATATCGACCGGAATTCGGCGGTGCCGCTGCATCTGCAGATCGCGGCGCACATCCGCGACGGCATTTTGCGCGGCACCTTTCCGGCCGGAACGCAGTTCCTCGGCTCGCGCGAGATCGCGCGTGAATTGGGCTGCTCGCGCACGGTGGTGCTGACCGCCTGGGATCTGCTCTACGCCGAGGGTTATCTTGAATCGACGCCGCGGGGCAGCGTCATGGTGGCCGCCGTTGCAGCCCCGCATGCGGAGCTTTCGTCCGTTACGTCGCCTGCGAGCAAGCCCGCCCACATGTCGGAGCGTTGGCGATCGCTGCTTGGTCTGGATTACGAGACCAATTGGCCGTCCGTGTTCGCGCCCGGCGCACCCGACGTCTCGACCTTCCCGTTCAAGGAATGGTCGCGCCTGCTGCGCCAGTCCTGGCAAAATCCGAAAGAGCAGGAATGCCTCGATCTTCCCTCGGAAGGCCATCCGCGATTGCGGAGCGAGATCGCGAACTTCCTCGGCTCGGTGCGCGGGCTCGTCTGCTCGCCGGAAGAGGTCGTCGTCACCTCAGGCACATCGGGCGCGCTTGATTTCTGCAGCCGGATGATCCTCGATCCCGGCGACGAGGTCTGGGTCGAGGAGCCCGGTTTCGTCGAGGCCCGGTGGGCGCTGACGGCCGCCGGCGCGAAGCTCGTTCCAATTCCCGTCGATGACAAGGGCCTCGTCGTCTCCGAAGGTATCAGGCGCGCGCCGGGCGCGAAGCTGATCGTGGTCACGCCGTCGCATCAATATCCGCTCGGCGTCAGCATGGGGCTGGAGCGGCGGCTCGAACTGCTCGACTGGGCCAACAAGAACGACGTCTGGGTGATCGAGGACGACTACAATTCGGAGTTCAGGCACCAGGACAGCATGATCGCCTCGTTGCGCTCGCTCGATCGCGAGGGGCGGGTGATCTATTTCGGCACCTTCTCGAAGATCATGATGCCGAATTTGCGGCTCGGCTACATCGTTGCCAACAGGCATTTCATCGAGGGCTTTTCCAGGGGCCGCGCGCGCATCGATGTGCATACCTCCGGCATCGGTCAGCTCGCGCTGGCCGAGTTCATGCGGGAAGGGCACCTGCTGCGGCATCTGCGCGGGATGCGGCGGATCTACGCCGCTCGCCGGAAGGCGCTGATCGATGCGATCACAGCGCTGATGCCTGACGATCTCACCGTATCCTCCGCCGTCACCGGATTGCACCTGGTGGCGCTGTTTACCGATGCAATGCAGGCACGGATGAGCGACCGCGAGGCGGCCGCGGTCCTGAAGCAGGCCGGCATCCACGTCCAGCCGCTCTCGCAAAACTTTCTGGAGCAGCCGACGCGACAGGGCCTGGTGTTCGGCTACGGGCGTCTGCACGTCGAGGACGCCGCACCGCTGCTTGCGAGAATCGCGGCTTGCATCGGCAGCGGTCGCCGCGCCGCACCATCCGACCCGGTAATATCCTCTCTTACTGTTCGTACAATAAAGAGAAGCTGAGCCGACCGTCGTGCATAGCTCGTAGGCATGCGGCTATCCCGCAACGCCGTTCAATCGCCTGCAAATTAGACAGACGTTTTTGAGTGCTCCGATTGCAGTGCAGCGGGCGTCACGATTTGCGCGGAGAAATCCGTGGTGCGCTGCACGATTGTCGCATGGAGCGGCTCGCGTTCGCGTGCTCTCTGCGCGTGCACTGCTGCACCAAAACGTGCAGCCGGTGTTGCACCGCATGATGCCGGTCCTGCGCTGGTCTAGTGGTTTGCGACAGCTCTGGCCCTATCCCGAGCCCATCGCTCTGTCGCACGCTCGCTGGCGGTGGCATGACAGGGGATGATGATGAGCGCTCTCGGATCGGCATTGGACGTTGCGATGGACGGCAAGCACCCGGCGTCCGGTTCGGACGTCATCCGTAACTGACCCCGCACATGAGTTCCTCCGAAAATCACTGGGAAGTCGGCACCGATATCGGTGGCACCTTCACCGACATCATCGCCATCCGGCGCGACTCCGCGGAGGCGCGGATCGCAAAGGTGCCGTCGCGCCCCGACGCGCCGGTTCAGGCGATGCTGGAGGCGATCGAGGCGGTGGGCCTGCGCAAGAGCGAGGTCAAGCGCTTCGTGCACGGCACCACGCGCGTCACCAATGCTATCGTCGAGAACCGGCTGCCGAAGGTCGCGCTGGTCGCGACCGAAGGGTTCGCCGATGTGCTCGAGATTGCGCGCTATCGCCGCCGCGATCTCTATCGTCTCGACATTCCGCCGAAATCGCCGCCTTTGGTGCCGCCCGAACGATGCTTTGGGCTCGCCGAGCGCCTCGATCACGAGGGCCGGGTGCTGAAGGCGCTGGATGAGACCGAGATCGAGCGCCTGGTGGCCTGGCTGAAGCAGACCGGCGTACAGAGCGTCGCCGTGGCGCTGCTTCACGCCTATGCCAATCCCGTCCACGAAAAGATGCTCGGCGAGCGGCTCAAGGGCGTCGTCGCCCACGTCTCGCTGTCGCATGAGGTCAATCCCGAGGCGCGCGAATACGAACGGACGTCAGCGACCGTGTTCAACGCGGCCGCGATGCCGATCGCGGTCGAATATCTCAGCGAGCTCGAGCGGCGGTTGCCGATCAGCGCCGGCTTGCAGGTGTTTCATTCGGCCGGAGCCATGGTCCCGATCTCGGCCGTGAAGCGGCGGCCGCTGGTGATGGCGATGTCGGGCCCGGCGGCCGGCGTCTCCGCATCGGTCAGCATCGCGCGCCAGCTCGGTACATCGCGCATGCTCACCTTCGACATGGGTGGCACCACGACGGACGTCTGCCTGATCGTCGACGGCCAGGCCGAGATGACCGACGGCCGCATGCTAGGCGACAAGCCGCTGCGTCAGCCGATGCTTGCGGTCCATTCCATCGGGGCCGGCGGCGGATCGATCGTGCGAAACGGTCCCGGCGGCCTGACGGTCGGGCCGGAGAGCGCCGGCTCCGAGCCGGGGCCGGCCTGCTATGGCCGCGGCGGCCTTGAGCCGACCATCACCGACGCCAATGCCGTGCTCGGCTATCTCAATCCCGAGACCAAGCTTGGTGACCGCATCGGCATCGACATCAAGGCCGCGGAACGCGTCATCGACCCGATCGCGCGCGCCCTGGGGCTGAGCCTGACCGAAACCGCGCTCGGCATCATCAAGGTCGCGAACGCGACGATGGCCCGTGCGCTCCGCCGCGTCACGGTCGAGCGCGGTATCGACGGACGCGACTGCACGCTGCTTGCCTTCGGCGGCGGCGGCCCGATGCATGCCGCAGGCCTTGCCGATCTCTACGGGATCGCAGAGGTTGTCGTGCCCAGTGCATCGAGCGCGTTCTCTGCGCTGGGCTGTCTCACCGCCGATTTCAGCTTCCTCCAGCAGCAGACCCTTCGCGCCGCCCTCGACGGTATCGATCTCGCCCGGGTGTCGGAACGGATCGGGACGCTGATGGACGATGCTTCGGCGCCGCTGATCGCTAACGGCGTTGTGCAGGCGGAGATCCAGGTCGAGCTGGTGGCGCTGATGCGCTACGCGGCGCAGAACGATGCCATTCCGGTGCCGTTCACGTTGCCGCTCGACGTGACCAAGCTGAAGAAGGACTTTCTGGCGCGGCATCACGAACTGTTCGGCTATGCGACCAGCGAGCCCTGCGTCATCGAATCCGTGCGCGTGCAGGCGCGGCGCCCGTCAACGACGGTGGTGAGCCGGCCGGCGACTGCGGTAAGGGCGGTGTCGTCAGGCAAGCGGGCCTGCTCATTCGACGGCCTCCACGATATCCCGACCGCCATCATCGATCGCGCCAAATTGACCGATGTCGTCAGCGGCCCCGCGATCATCGAGGACGCATGGTCGACGGTGGTGGTCCCGCCCGGCTGGCAAGCACAACCCGATGCCGCCGGCAACCTGTTCCTGACGCGGAGGGCGGCATGAAGCTCGATCCGTTCGTCGTCGAGGTTATCCGGCACGGGCTCTCGGCCGCGGCCGAGGAAATGAGCCTGGTGATGACGCGCTCGGCGCGCTCGCCGCTGCTGCGTGAGGCCGGCGACCTGTCGTCCGCGATCACGGATGGCCGCGGCGGCCTGGTCGGGCAGGGCCGCGACATCCCGATCCATCTCGGCGCGATGGCCTACACGATCCCGGAACTCTTGAAGGTCGTACCGGTCGAGAGCCTGAACGACGGCGATGTCCTGATCTACAATGTCGGCGCGCTCGGCGGCAACCACCTCAACGACGTCAAGGTCGTGCGTCCCGTCTTCGTTGACGGCGAGATCGTGGCGTTCGCGGTGAGCCTCGCGCACTGGCCCGATATCGGCGGCACCTGGCCGGGCAGCTATTTTGCCAAGGCGATCGACACGTTCCAGGAGGCGATGCGGATTCCGCCGGTGCTGATCGCGACATCGGCCGGCGTTATCACGCCGATCGTGCAACTGCTCAAGGCCAACGTCCGCGACCCCGAATCCTGTGAGGGCGATCTGCTCGCTCAGATCGCGGCAACCAAGGCCGGGGAGAAGCGCATCGTCGAGCTCTGCCGCGAGCACGGCAAGGCGGTGTTCACGGCGACGCAATCGCGCCTGCACGATCTCTCCGAAATCGAGATGCGGGAGGCGCTCCGCGACCTGCCCGATGGCGTCTACGAGGGCGAAGATTATCTCGACGACGGCAGCGTCAACAATGCACCTGCGCGCATCCATGTGAAAATCACCATTCGCGGCGACGAGGCGACCTTCGACCTCTCCGGAAGCTGCGATCGCGTCTCCAATTTCTGCAACACGACGCCGTTCATGGCGCGCTCGGCGGTCGCCTATGCGGCACGCATCATGAGCGGGCGCGACATGCACCAGAACGCGGGTGCGCTCCGGCCTTTGACCATCATCACGCGCCCGGGCTCGATCCTCGAGCCGGGCTGGATGGCGTCCGTGGCCGCCGGCAACCACGAGACGTCCATGCGCATCGTCGACGCGATTTTCCGCGCGATGCAGGACACCATCCCCGAACGCCTGTCGGCCGGCGGCGCGACCACCGCGGGCGTTCTGTTCTTCGCCGAGCCGCGGCCGAACGGCTCGTGGAAGATGCTCTACGAGGTCCACGGCGGCGGCGAGGGCGCGCGGCATGATCGGGCCGGCATGTCGGCGACGCGCGTGCATCTCTCCAATACGTCGAACACGCCGGTCGAGGTGATCGAGGCGAGCTACGCGATCCGCCTGGAGCAGCAGGCCATTCGCCGGCAGTCCGGCGGCGCGGGCGCCCATCGCGGCGGTGACGGCTCCGTTCGCACCTATCGCATCCTCGCGCCCTCGATGCATCTGACCACCTGCATCGAGCGCATGGTGATTGCGCCATTCGGCATGCAGGGCGGCGAAGCCGGCAAGGCCTGCCGCATCTCGCTTGTCAGACAGGGCGCGAACGTCGCCATCGACGGCAAATCGAACCTGGTGTTGCAGCAGGACGATCTCGTCACGATCGAGATGTGCGGCGGCGGCGGCTATGGCGCCGCGGCTGCGGAGTGAGGGGATTGCGATGAGCAGATTGTTGCGAACCGGGTTGAACGCAGGCGAAGCCGCGCCGATGGCCGTCGTCGGCGGCGAGGGCGTCTACTTTCACCTGTCCGATGGCCGCAAGCTGATCGACGGCAGCAACACCGGGGGTGGCCTCGGCCATCGCCATCCCGCGATGGTGGAGGCGATCCGCCGCGCGGCCGATACGCCCGTCGTGAACGAAGGCTGGACCTGGGTCGGCCGTGAGCAGGCAGCTGACGATCTGATGGCCAGCGCATTTAAAGGCGAAGACGACTGGGTCGGCGCGGTGCGCTTCTGCATCAGCGGCAGCGAGGCCAACGACATGGCGCTGTCACTCTGCCAGGCGCTGACGCAGCGGTCTGCGCTGGCGACGCGCGAGCGCGCCTATCACGGCATCACCGGCCTGTCGCGCAGCATGACGGTGCAGCCGCAATGGCACGGCGGCCTCGCGGTGCGCGCCGGCGGCTCGAAGCTCCCGGCGCCGATGGCACCGGTGCGGATCCTGCCGGCGCCGGATGGAGCCATCTATGGCGCGCCGGCCAACAACGCCCCACCCAGCGAATATCTGGCGGATGCCACGCGCCTGCTTTCGGACACCGCCGCGACCATCATCGACTACACCCAGGGCGGCATCTACTACGACGGCGCCTATCAGGACGAGGTGGCGCGCCACGCCCGGCAAGCGGGATCGTACTGGATCGCGGATGAGGTCGTCACCGGCGCAGGCCGCGCAGGCCGCTGGTTCGCGTTCCAGGGCGCTGAAAGCCGCCCCGATATCGTGACGCTCGGAAAATCGCTCGGCGGCGGAGCGGCTGCGGTTGCGGCGGTCGTGGTGTCGAAAGACATCGTCGAGCGGCTCAAGGGCACGAGCTGGCAGAATTACGGCACGCTGCGCGGCCATCCGATCAGCATGGCCGCGGTGAGCGCCTATCTGAAGGTCGTCTCCGAAGAGAAGATTCTGGAGCACGTGAAGAACCTTGAAAAGCTCTTTACCCGCCGCCTGCTCGCAATCGCGCAAAAACATCCGAGTGTACAGCGCGTGGCGGGGCAGGGGCTGCACTGGACGGTGGAGCTGCACGGTCCGGATTGGCGCTCCTGGCATGCCGACACCACGGAGGTGCCGATCGCCTCGCGGGTGGCGGAGCGGGCACTGGAGGCCGGCGCGGTGATCGGCACCAGCGGCGAGCAGACCTCGCTGTTCCTGGCGCCGCCGCTGGTGATCTCGGAGCAGGAAGCCGAGCGGCTGCTGGATGCGCTCGACCACGGCCTCGATATCGCAGACGAGGAGCACGGGTGAGCGCAGACCCCGCAGCGTCCTACCGCTCGCCGGCCTGGCCGGCGGACGAGCCCTGGCATCTCGCGATGCCCGAGGGGACGCTCTACGACGCGCTGGCGCGTGCGGCGACGGATCGCCCATCGCATCCGGCGACGGTGTTTTATGGTGCGAGCCTGAGCTATGCCGAGCTACGCGCGCGGGTCGATGCCTTAGCCGGCTTCCTGCAGAACGCTTGCGGCGTGAAGTGCCGCGACCGCGTCATGATCGCGCTGCAGAACTCGCCGCAATATGTCATCGCCTACTACGCGGTGATGCGGGCGGACGCCGTGATCGTGCCGGTCAATCCCATGAACAAGACGGCTGAGATCGCGTATCTTGCCGAAGACAGCGGCGCCAGGGTCGCGATCATTGGAAGCGAACTGAGCGAAATATTCGCGCCGCTGGTGGGCGAAGCCATCTCCCATACGATCGTCGCACAATATCGCGACGAAGTGCCGGCCGCCACGCCCTATACGCTGCCTTCATGCATCACCGAGGCGCCGTCGAAGATACCGTCGTCGCTAGGCTGGCATTCCTGGTCATCTGCTATCGCGCAAGGCGTGCAGCCAGGCGCAATGACCGCGGGGCCGGATGATCTCATGATCCTGCCCTATACGTCGGGGACGACAGGCAAGCCAAAGGCCTGCATGCATGCGCATCGCAGCGCGCTGTTCACCGCCGTCCTGCAGGCACGCTGGTACGGACTCGACGGTAGCGACGTGATGACCGGCTTCATGCCGCTGTTCCATGTCGCGGGCATGCAGGGCTCGATGAATGCCGCGGTGGTGACAGGCGCCACGCTGCTGTTGATGGCGCGCTGGGACAAGGATCTGCTGCCGGATCTGTTCGAGACCTACGGCGTCACGTTCTGGAACGCCGCGCCGACCATGATCGTGGACGTGCTCGCAAGCGTCCGGTTCCGCGACCGGTGCTTTGCAAAACTCAAGGTGCTGACCGGAGGTGGTGCGGCAATGCCGACCGCGGTGGCCGAACGGCTCAAAGGCCGCTTCGGCCTCGATTTCGTCGAGGGCTACGGCATGACCGAGACGATGTCGCCGACCCATCTCAATCCGATGGCTGCGCCGAAGCGCCAGTGTCTCGGCATTGCCGTGCACGAGACCGATGCGAGGGTCGTCGATCCCGAGACCTTGATCGAGCTCGACGACAATGTCGTCGGCGAGATCGTTGTGCACGGGCCGCAGGTGCTCCAAGGCTACTGGAACAGGCCGCAGGCCAATGCCGAGTCGTTCATAGAACTGTCCGGCAAGCGGTTCCTGCGCACGGGCGATCTCGGCTATCGCGATGCCGACGGCTATTTCTTCGCGGTCGACCGCCTGAAGCGGATGATCAATGTCAGCGGCTTCAAGGTGTGGCCGGCCGAGGTGGAGGCGGCGATGTACCAGAACCGCGCCATCCGGGAATGCTGCATCGTCTCGACCCCGGACGACTACCGCGGTGAGACCGTCAAGGCGCTGGTGGTGCTGGACGAAGCCGCGCGCGCGACGATTTCGGCGGACGACATCGTCGGTTGGGCCCGCGGCGCGATGGCCAGCTACAAGGCGCCGCGCGCCGTCGTCTTCGCCGATGAGCTGCCGCGCACCGCCAGCAACAAGATCAACTGGCGGCTTTTGCAGGATGCCGAATGGGGGCGGACGGCATGAAAGCTGCTTGGCTGGAAAAACGGCGCAAGACCGCGTTATGCTGCGCGCGCCGGCACGTCCCTCAAGCTGCGATCCCCAGCCTCACCAGGAAATCAGGAACTCGCTGATGCGTATCGTCACTGTTGCCGCCGCCCAGATGGGCCCGATCCAGAAGGCCGACAGCCGCGAGGCCGTGGTCAGGCGCATGATCGCGCTGATGGACGAGGCGAAAGCCAAAGGCGCCGACCTGATCGTCTATCCGGAACTGGCGCTGACGACGTTCTTCCCGCGTTGGTATTCGGAGGACCGGGCGGACGCCGACATCTGGTTCGAGCGCGAGATGCCGAATGCGGCGACCAAGCCGTTGTTCGAGCGCGCGGCGCAGCATCAGATGGCGATGAATTTCGGCTATGCCGAGCTGACGCCGGACGGGCATCACTTCAACACCGCGATCCTGACCGACAAGTCCGGCAAGATCGTCGGCAAATATCGCAAGGTCCATTTGCCGGGCCATGTGGACTACGACACCAAGCGTTCGCACCAGCATCTGGAGAAGCGCTATTTCGAGCCAGGCGATCTCGGCTTCAACGTCTGGCGCGAGCTGGGCGGCATCATCGGCATGGCCATCTGCAACGACCGGCGCTGGCCCGAGACCTATCGCGTCATGGGCTTGCAGGGCGTGGAGATGGTTCTGATCGGCTACAACACGCCGTCGGTGAATGCCGAGAAGAGCGAGGAGGGCGTCGAGAAGCGGCTGTTCCACAACCGTCTCTCGGTGCAGGCCGGCGCCTATCAGAACGCGACCTGGGTGGTCGCGGTGGCCAAGGCGGGTGTCGAGGACGGCCATCCGCTGTTCGGCGGCAGCCTGATCGTCGATCCCGATGGCGAGATCGTCGCCGAGGCCAAGACGGAGGGCGACGAGGTCCTGGTTCACGCCTGCGACCTCGACGCCACGACGTTCGGCAAGACCACGATCTTCAATTTTGCCCAGCATCGCCGCATCGAGCATTACGGCCTGATCACCAGCCAGACCGGCGCGGTGCCGCCGCCGGAGAAGTGACGCCGATGGCAGGCAACAGCACATCCGGCATTTCCTTGCGCGAGCTCGATCCGCGCGACCGCTACAAGCTGCTCTGCGGCGTGGTCGTGCCGCGGCCGATCGCGCTGGTGACGACGCTGGACGCGAACGGAGCGGTGAATGCCGCGCCCTTCAGCTTCTTCAATGTCTTCTCCGAAAGCCCCGCGCTGATCGTGCTCGGGCTCCAGCACAAGCCGGATCACGGCCCGAAGGACACCACCCGCAACATCCATCGCGACGGCGAGTTCGTGGTTCACATGGTGGATGAGGCGCTGTCTGCCGCGATGAATGATTGCGCGGTCGATTTTCCCTCTGGCGACAGCGAGGTCGCGGCGACCGGGCTTGCGACGCTTCCCTCAGTTGACGTGAAGGTGCCGCGCCTTGCGGCTGCACCATTTGCTCTCGAATGCCGCCGTCACGTCGTGCTGAATTTCTCGCCCGATCGCGAACTGCTGGTCGGCGAGGTGCTCCGGGTTCATGCCCGGGAGGGCCTCGTCGACGAGACCAACATGTATGTCGATCTCGACGCCTACCGGCCGATCGGGCGCATGTTCGGCAATCTCTACACGACGCAGCGGGATACGTTTGCGCTTGTGCGCGAGAGCCACGCGCAATGGCTCGCGCGGCAGGACGCCAAAGAGCTGAAGGACGCCTAGTGAGTCGAGAACTGCACCGTACCCAGTGCCATGGTGACGGCCGCCTGCGTCGGGTCGATCACGGCAACCCCAAGCGCGTCCTCCAGCGGACGGCGATGGCGCGCCATTCCGGCGCAGCCCATCACGATGGCGCGGGCGCCATCCTCGTCGCGCAGCGCGCGGCCGACCTCGATCATCCTGGCGAGCGTGCCTTCGCCCGAGGCGGTTTCGGCAACGCTCATGTTGAGCGGCCGCTCGCCGGCGAGGCGATCGGTCAGTCCCATTTGCCTGAGATAGCGCATGTGGCGTGGGATCGAGCGCTGGGCAATGGCGATGACGCCGAAGGTTTCGGCACGGGCCAGCGCCGTCAGCACGCCGCACTCGGCGATGCCGAACACCGGCCGATCGGTGCCTTCGCGGCAGACCTGAAGCCCGGGATCGCTGTAGCAGGCGATGACAAACGCAGCCGAGCTGTTGTCGCCTTCGACCAGCCGGCGCAGCGGCATCGCAACGCCGTCGACGTCGGCCTGGCTTTCAATGCCGAACGGACCCTCGGCCAGCGACTGGCAGACCAGTTCCGGGCCACCCTCGAAACCGAGCGGCTTCAACGCATCCTCCAGCCCTTGCGTGACCGCAGGGTTGGAGTTCGGATTGATGACGAGAATGCGCGGCCGGGGCATGTTGGTCTTCCCTTGAAATGGCGATCACGTAGCTCAGGCATATCATGGAGTGCCTCATGACTGAACCCACTTACGACCTGATCATCCGCGGCGGCCGCGTCGCCACCACGACCGACGTGTTCGAGGCCGATGTCGCGGTCTCCGGTGAGACCATCGCAGCGATCGGCCGCGGGCTTCCGGCGGCAAAGCGTGAGATCGATGCGCGCGGCAAGCTGGTGCTGCCCGGCGGCGTCGACAGCCATGCGCATATCGAGCAGCTGTCCGCGGCCGGCATCATGAATGCCGACACCTTCGAGAGCGCGACCGTCTCTGCCGCGTTCGGCGGCACCACCACGGTGATCCCGTTCGCGGCCCAGCATGTCGGCATGAAGCTGCCGCAGGTGGTTGAGGATTATCACGCGCTCGCCAAGAAAGGCGCCGTGATCGACTACGCCTTTCACATGATCATCGCGGATGCGACCAAGGAGACGGTCGAGGAGCACATTCCGGCGCTGGTGAAGCAGGGCCATGGCTCGATCAAGATCTTCATGACCTATGACCGGCTCAAGGTCGACGACGAACCGCTGCTCGACATCCTGCTCGCCGCGCGCCAGTCCGGCGCGATGTTGTGCGCCCATGCCGAAAATCACGGCATCATCGCCTGGATGGTGAAGCGGCTGCTTGCGCGCGGCTACACCATGCCGAAATACCACGCCGTCAGCCATGCCCGCGTCTCGGAAGCGGAAGCCTTTACGCGACTGATCGGCATGGCGGCGCTGATCGACCAGCCCATCATGATCTTCCATGTGTCCACGGCCGAAGGCGCCAAGGTCATCCGCGATTCGCGCGGGCAGGGGTTGAAGGTCTTCGCCGAGACTTGTCCGCAATATCTGTTCCTCACGGCAAACGATCTCGACAAGCCGGGCGCCGAGGGCGCCAAGTGGATGTGCAGCCCGCCGCCGCGCACGCATTCCGACCAGGAAGCGCTCTGGCAGGCGCTGTCGCTCGGCGATCTCCAGACCATCTCGTCCGATCATGCGCCGTATCGCTACGACGAGACCGGCAAGCTGCGCGCCGGCCCCAATCCGAACTTCAAGCAGGTGGCCAACGGCCTGCCGGGACTTGAGCTGCGGCTGCCGCTGCTGTTCGACGCGATGGTGTCGAAGGGTCGGCTCGGCCTGGAAAAGTTCGTCGAATTGACTTCGACCGCGCCGGCAAAAATCTACAATCTGCATCCGCGCAAGGGCTCGATCGCGGTCGGCGCTGATGCCGATATTGCGATCTGGGATCCCAATCGCGAGACTGTGATCGCCGACGAGATGATGCACGACCTCGCCGGCTACACGCCGTTTGCAGGCCGCAAGCTGAAGGGCTGGCCGGTTAGCGTTCTCTCGCGCGGCCGGGTGATCATCGACGGCAACAAGTGCCTCGCGTCCGCCGGCAGCGGAAAATTCCTGGCGCGCAGCGGCGGCGAGGCGGCAAAGCCGACGGGGCGGCTCGTCGCCGACATGGATCCCGAGCGGAACTTTGGAGCGAAGCTGCTGTGATGGCGGATCGCGCGCGATGAAGGTTCTCATCTTCGGCGGCACCGGCTTTGTCGGCCTCAATCTTGCCGAGGTGCTGCTCGCGCGCGGGCATGACGTCACGCTGTATGACCGCGCAGAGTTGCCGCCATCCGCGCGGCGAACTCTCGCGGATTACGGCGCACGGCTCAAAGCCGTGCAGGGCGATATCACCGACGCAGACGCCATCGACGCCCTCATTGCCGCGGGTTGCGATGCGATCGTGCTGGGCGCCGCGGTGACGGCCGGCGATGAACTCGAGCGAGCGTCGACCTCGCGCGTTCTCGAAATCAACGTGATGGCGCAAATCCCCATCCTGCTCGCGGCGATCCGTCATGGCGTTCGCCGTGTCGTCAATCTCTCGTCGGCTTCGGCCTATGGCGCCGCTGGCGCACGGGTCGAGATTCTGGACGAGGAAACGCCCTGCGATCCGGTCTCGTTCTACGCCATCAGCAAGTTCACCTCGGAGCGATCGGTGGCGCGCCATGCCGAGCTCTTTGGCGGCGATTTCCTGAGCGTGCGGTTGACTGCGGTGTTCGGGCCGTGGGAGCGACCCGGTTCAGTGCGAGATACACCGAGCCTCCAGTATCAGATCCTGGCCGCATTCGCTCGCGGTGAGCCGGCGATCATGCCGGGGCCGGGTGTGCGAGACTGGACCTACGCGCTGGACGCTGCCGAAGCGGTCGCGATTCTGGTCGAAGCCGAGCGCCCTCGTCACCGGCTGTACAACATTTCGAACGGCGGGGCGTGGCCCGCATTGCAATGGGGCGAGGCGTTCGCGGCGTTGCATCCCGGCCTGGAGTGCCGGCTCGCGGCACCCGGAGAAAAGACCGCCATAAAGCTGCACGGGCCGGCTCGCGCGCCGCTCGCGGTGAACCGGATGGCGGACGAATTCGGCTGGCGCGCACGGTTCGGCTGCGCCGAGTCCGCCGCGGCGATGAGCGCCTGGTTGACCCAGCACAAGGAGTGGATCTGAGATGCGGCTGCAGGGGTGCACGGCCATCATCACGGGAGCAGGTTCGGGTATTGGCCGCGCCAGTGCAAAGCTGTTTGCAGAGGAAGGCGCCCAGCTTGCTTTGGTCGATCGCGATGCCGCCGGCCTCCAGGAGACACTGAGTTTGGTAGGTGAGGCGACGACACATGTCGGTGACGTCGGCGATGCCGGTTTCGCCGCGACTGTTGTCGGCGACGTCGTGGCGCGGCTCGGCCGGCTCGACATCCTGATGACGGCCGCCGGCTTCTCTTGCGGCGGTACCGTGCTGACGACGAGTCCGGAAGACTGGGATGCGGTGTTCCGCGCCAATGTCGGGGGCACGTGGCTGTGGGCGCGCGCGGCGGTGCCGCAGATGCAGCAGCAGAAGAGCGGCTCGATCATCACGCTGGCGTCGCAGCTTGCGATCGCTGGCGGCAAGGGCAACAGTGCCTATATCGCCGCCAAGGGCGCGATCGTCAGCCTGACGCGCACCATGGCGGTCGATTTCGCGACTGACGGCATTCGTGTCAACGCGATTGCGCCCGGCGCAATCGACACGCCGATGCTTCGCCGCAGCTTTGCCCGCCACGCCAATTCGGACGAGGTGCGCGAAGCCTCCCGCAATCGCCACGCCATGAAGCGGTTCGGCCAGGCGGAAGAAATCGCTCAGACCGCGCTGCATCTTGCGAGCGATGCGTCGTCGTTCACGACCGGCACCGTGATGGTGGTGGACGGAGGCTGGCTCGCGGCATGAGCGTCACGCTGACAGAGCTCGAAGCGACCGTTCGTGCCGATCTCTCCATGATCGCGCATCCCGGCGCCTCATGGCTCGAACCGAAGATCGGACCGGACGGCAAACCTGCGCTGGATGTGCTGATCATCGGCGCCGGCCAGTCCGGTATCGCCATCGGCTTCGGCCTGATGCGCTCGCGCGTCAGCAACATCCTGCTGCTCGACAAGGCCGAGGAGGGGAAGGAGGGCCCATGGCTCACCTATGCCCGCATGCCAACGCTGCGCAGCCCGAAGAACTATACGGGACCTGACCTCGATATCCCGAGCCTCACCTATCAGTCCTGGCACGAAGCCCGTTTCGGCAAGGAGAGCTGGCAGACACTCGACTTGATCCCACGCGGGCATTGGGCGGACTATCTGCTCTGGCTGCGACGCACGATCGGTCTGCCCGTGCGTAACGGCTGCGAGCTTCTGGAGATTGCGCCTGCATCAGACGGTCTGCTCGCTGCGCTCGTGAGACGCGCCGATGGCGTCGAGACGCTCTATGCCCGCAAGATCGTGCTGGCGACGGGGCAGGAGGGCATGGGCGACTGGATGATTCCCGAGCCGCTGCGCGACCTGCCGGAGAGCTTGGTCGCGACTGTCGCCGATGACATTGACTTCGAAAGCCTGCGCGGCAAGCGCGTGGCCGTGATCGGCGCCGGTGCGTCCGCCTTCGACAATGCTGCAACTGCATTGGAGGCGGGTGCCGCCGAAGTGCATCTGCTTTGCCGCCGCGCTGAGATCCAGGTGATCCAGCCCTATCGCTGGCTCACTTCTCGCGGCTTCCTGCGCCATCTCAGCGATCTCGACGATGCCTGGCGTTGGCGCTCCATGCGCAAAATCCTCGAAATGCGCGAAGGCTTTCCGCAACCGACCTACGATCGCTGCGCTCGTCATACCAACTTCACATTGCACGAGGGCGCGCCGGTCGAGGACGTCAGGCAGATCGAAGGCGGTATTGAACTGCAGACGCCGCGCGGGGCCATCACCGCGGATTTCGTCATTTGCGGCACCGGCATCGACATGAACTTTGCCGGCCGCGGCGAGCTCGCCAGATTTGCCGGCAATATCGCGACCTGGGCCGATCGCTACCAGCCGCCTGCGAGCGAGCACAACGCGCGGCTCGGCCGCTTTCCCTATCTCGCCGACGATTACGCCTTCACCGAGCGCGTGCCGGGCGAGACGCCGTGGATCTCCGACGTCCATCTCTTCGCGATCGCCTCCACCATGAGTTTTGGTCCGTCGGGATCGTCGATCAACGCGATGACGACGGCCATTCCCAAGCTGGTCAATGGCCTGACGCGCGGCCTGTTTCGAGGCGATGTTGAACGTCACTGGGCTTCGCTCAGCGCCTATGACGTGCCGCAGGCCGTGGTTGCGCGGACCGCGCGAACAATGGAGGAATCGCGATGATCATCCATGCACCGCCGCGACGAAGCGCCTCTGCGGGATTGGCGCGCAACTTGCTTCTTTCTTGACCTGCCTTGCTGGTGTTCTCGTCGAAATTTTGGGGAAAACGAATGCGTTTTGTGTCTTTCAGGCCCGCGGCCTCAGTCCTCGCCACCACTGCGCTGTTGCTCATTGCCACCGCGCCTTCGCAGGCACAAACTAGGGCGGAGACGTTGCGCTATGTCACCGGCTCGGCCGTCAACACGCTCGATCCCAACATCCCCGGATCGACGCGCGAATCCTTCGCGCTCAGCATGAGCACCTATGACCGGCTGGTGGCGTTCGGCCGCAAGCAGCTCAACGGCAAATGGGTGTTCGATCTCGACACGATCACCGGCGAGCTCGCTGAATCCTACGACGTCAGCCCCGATGGCCTGAAGCTGACCTTCCGCCTGCGCAAGGACGCCAAGTTCCAGGACGGTTCGCCTGTCACGGCCGAGGACGTGAAATGGTCGCTCGATCGCTGCGTCACCGCGCCGATCCTCGGCAAGGCGCAGCTCCTGACGGGATCGTTGACGTCGGCGGACCAGTTCAAGGTGATCGATCCCCTGACCATCGAGGTGACGCTGCCGAAGCCCGACAAGCTCGCGCTGCCCAATCTCGCCACCGTCTATCCCCTGATCATCAACTCGAAGGTGGCAAAAGAGCACGCGACGCCGGATGATCCCTGGGCCACCGCATGGCTGAAGGAGCATACCGCCGGTAGCGGTGCTTATATGGTCGAGACCTTCAAGCCGGGCGAGCAGGTCATCATCAAACGGGATGAGGCCTGGAATCGCGGTTCGGCCAACAAGCCCGCATTCTTCAAGCGCGTGATTATTCAGTCCGTGCCGGAGCCGGCGACCCGCGCCAACCTCGTCGAGCGCGGCGATGCCGACCTCGTCGTCGATCTCCAGGCCAGCGACGTGCAGTCGCTCGAGGCCAAGGGCAAGCTCAAGGTGGTCTCGACCCCGCAGTACAATGCGATCACCTATGTCTCGATGAACAACCAGATGCCGCCCTTCGACAACGTCAATGTCCGCCGTGCCATCGCTTACGCGCTGCCCTACGACGACATGTTCAAGGCCGCCCTGTTCGGCCGCGGCGCGCCGCTGTTCGGCGCGACCTGGCCGGACGGCAAGCCGCTGAACGGCATCTATCCGTTCCAGCAGCCGGTGAAGCTCGACCTCGACAAGGCCAGGGAATATCTCAAGGCTGCCGGGCTCCCCGAGGGTTTCTCGACCACCTTCAGCTTCAACGTCGGCCAGTCCTCGACCGCGGAGCCGATGGCCGCACTGGTGAAGGAGTCGCTCGGCAAGATCGGGATCAAGGTCGACATCCAGAAACTGCCGGATGCACAGATGTCCACACAGATCAACGAGAAGAAGCTTCCCTTCTACACCGAGGGCATCGTAGCGTGGCTGCCGTCGACCGATTACTTCTATCGCAACTTCTACACCGGCAATCAGCGCTGGAATTACAGCTCGATCAACAACCCTGATCTTGCCGCAATCGCGCAGGAGGCGCGTTTCGAGCCGGACAAGGCCAAGTATGAGGACGCCGGCCGCAAGCTCAACGCGATGCATGTCGATCTGATGCCGCAGATCATGCTGTGGCAGCCGAACCAGGATGCGGTGATGGCGTCGTCGGTCGAAGGCTACACTTACGAGTTCCACCGCCAGGTCGACTATCGCGACGTCAGCCGCAAGTGACATCGGACAACGAGAGGAGCTCTCAGAGGTGACGACCGGTTTTGGTGCAACCATGGTGCGGGCGGGCAGGCGGCTTCTGTCGTCGCTGCCGGCGCTGTTCGGTGTGCTGGTCTTCACCTTTCTGCTGATGCGCGTGTTGCCCGGCGACCCCGCGGTGTTCTTCGCCTCGGGGCCCAATGCCGGCAAGGAGGAGATCGAGCAGATCCGCAAGCAGATGGGGCTCGACAGGTCGGTGCCGGAGCAGCTCGTGTTCTATCTCTCCGACATCGGCCACGGCAATCTCGGCCGCTCCATGATGACGGGACAGCCGGTGCTGAAGGACCTGCGCGAACGGCTGCCGGCTTCGCTGGAGCTCACCTTCACGGCGCTCCTGATCGCGATGATCGCGGCGGTACCGCTTGGCGTGGTCGCGGCCTTGAAGCCCGGCTCGATCGTCGATCACGGCGTGCGGCTGTTCTGCGCGCTCGGCGTCTGCGTGCCGACGTTCGTCTCGGGCCTACTGCTGATCTACGTGTTCTACTACCTGCTCGGGCTGGCGCCTGATCCGACCGGGCGGATCGACGTCTTCACCTCGCTGCCGCCGCAGCGCACCGGCTTCCTGTCGATCGATTTCCTGCTCGCCGGCGATGTCGAGGGCTGGTGGGCGGCCTGCAAGCAGCTGATCCTGCCGGCGGTGAGCATGGCCCTGTTCGTGATCGCGCCGCTGGCGCGGATCACGCGCGCCTCGATGCTGGTCTCGCTCGGCAGCGATTTCGTCCGCACCGCGCGCTCGGTCGGATTGTCCTGGCACAAGGTGGTCGTCACTTATGCGCTGAGGAACGCGATCCTGCCCGTCATCACCATCGCCGGCATCGTGTTCTCGACCATGCTGGGCGCCAATGTCCTGGTGGAGAAGGTGTTCTCCTGGCCGGGCGTCGCTTCCTACGCGCTCGACGCGCTCTTATCCTCCGACTATGCGCCCGTGCAGGGTTTCGTGCTGCTGATGGCCAGCCTGTTCGTGCTGGTCAATCTCGTGGTCGACATCTGCTACGGCATCGCCGATCCCAGGGTGTCGATCGAATGACCAGCGCAACTCTCCGCCATTCGGTCTGGATCCTGCGCGGCAATCCGCTCACCGCCGTTGCCGCGGCCGGCGTTGCGCTGTTCGTCCTGATTGCGATCTTCGGGCCGTGGATCGTGCCCTATGATCCCGTGGTCTCCAATGTCTCGGAGGCTCTTTTGCCGCCGAGCGCGGCGCATCTCGCCGGCACCGACCAGCTCGGACGCGATGTGTTCAGCCGCCTCATCATCGCCGCGCGCCTCGATCTTGCCATTGCGGTCTCCGCGGTCGGTATCTCCTTCGTGATCGGCGCCGTCGTCGGCGCGTTCTGCGGCTATGCCGGCGGCAAGCTCGATCGCGGCGTCGGCCGTTTTGTCGATGTGATGATGGCCTTTCCGCTGTTCGTGCTGGCGATGGCGATGGTTGCCGCCCTGGGCAACCGGATTGAGAATATCGTGATCGCGACTGCGATCATCAATCTTCCGTTCTACATCCGCTTCGCACGCGCCGAGGTCAACGTTCGCCGCAATGTCGGCTGGGTCGAGGCCGCGCGTGCCTGCGGGGAGAGCCATTTCTCGGTGGTGCTGCGCTTCCTGCTGCCGAACATTCTGCCGGCGATGGCGGTGCAGATCTCGCTCAATCTCGGCTGGGCCATTCTCAATGCCGCCGGCCTGTCCTTCATCGGCCTCGGCGTCAAGCCGCCGACGCCGGAATGGGGCATCATGGTCGCGGAGGGCGCGCGCTTCATCTCGACCGGGCGATGGTGGCTGGTGGCCTTTCCGGGCCTTGCGCTGATGATGGCCGTGCTGTGCTTCAACCTCCTCGGTGACGGGATGCGGGACATTCTCGATCCGCGGATGCGCACATGAGCGAGGAGCTGCTAGGGATCAACGACCTCCACGTCTCGTTCTCGACGCGGCGTGGCATGGTCGAGGCCGTGCGCGGCGTGACGCTCTCGGTCGAGAAGGGCGAGATGCTCGGCCTCGTCGGAGAGAGCGGCTCGGGCAAATCAGTCACCGGCTTTGCGACCACGCGGCTGCTCGATGCGGCCGGGCGCGTCACCGGCGGAAAAATCCTGTTTCGCGGGCAGGACGTCACAAAGCTCAGGGGCGATGACCTCCGTCAGCTCCAGGGCGCCGCGATGTCGATGATCTTCCAGAATCCGCGAGCGGCGCTCAACCCGATCCGCGCGATCGGCCTGCAGATCGCGGATGCGATCCTCACGCATAAGAAGATATCGAAGGACGCCGCGCGCGCCGAGGCGCTCGAGCTGCTGCGCGCGGTCCAGATCCGCGACCCCGAGACGCGGATGAACGCCTACCCGCATGAGCTGTCCGGCGGCATGTGCCAGCGCGTCATGATCGCGATCGCGATTTCCTGCAATCCTGCACTGCTGATCGCCGACGAGCCGACCACCGGCCTCGACGTCACGACCCAGAAGGTGGTGATGGATCTGCTCGCAGACATTGCCGCCGCGCGTGGCATGGCGACGATCCTGATCACGCACGATCTCGGTCTCGCGGCGCGCTATTGCCGCCGCATCGCCGTGATGGAGCGCGGCCGCATCGTCGAGGAAGCGAGCCCCAAAAAGCTCTTCAGCGCACCGCAGCACGCCTATACCCGCCGCCTCGTTGCGGCATCGCCGACCGCGACGTCGCGGATCGAGGATCTCGTGACGGAGGAGGAGCGGGAGCGGCACGCGACGATCGTCAGCAGGCCAAGGCAACAGCTCCCGCACGGGACGCCGCCGCTCCTTGAGGTGCGCAAGCTCGCCAAGCGTTTTGACCAGGGCTCCGCGGCGGTCGCGGATTTCTCGATGACGATGGCCGGCGGCGAGAGCGTCGGGCTCGTTGGCGAGTCCGGCTCCGGCAAGAGCACGACGTCGCGGATGATCTGCCGTCTGATCGACCCGAGCGAAGGCGATATCGTGTTCGACGGGCAGTCGATCGGCCATGTCGCCTCGCGCGACTTCCATCGCTCGCCGCTGCGCAAAGACATCCAGATGGTCTTCCAGGACCCGAACGAGAGCCTCAACCCGCGCTTCACGGCGTTCGACTGCATCGCCCATCCCCTGATGCGGCTCGACGGCATGCGTGCGGGCGATGCGCTGCGCAAGCGGGTGGAGGAGTGCGCGGAGCGGGTGGGCTTGCCGCTCGATCTGCTGCCGCGCTTTCCGCACCAGCTCTCCGGCGGCCAGAAGGCCCGTGTCGGCATTGCCCGCGCCATCGCCTGCCGGCCGCGGCTGCTGGTGCTGGACGAGCCGACCGCCGCGCTCGACGTCTCGGTGCAGGCGGTGGTGCTGCAACTGCTCGACCGTCTCAGGCGCGAGAACGACATCGCGCTGCTGTTCGTCAGCCACGATCTCAATGTCGTGCGTATGCTCTGCGACCGCACCATCGTGCTGCGCAACGGCGGCATCGTGGAGCAGGGGGAGAGCCGGGCGCTGTTCGATAATCCCAAGACCGACTACACGCGCAAGCTGGTCGAGGCGATTCCGCATATCGAGACCGGACCGGCACTGGCGGCCGCGCTTTGACGCCTGAACCGGTCGAAATCCCGAACAGATCCTGCTGGCGAAGGCCCGGTTAGTGGCATACCATTTGCACGCCAATGGGTTCTGGTTTCACCTGCCTTTGGCCAACGATGGCCGGCATCACGGCACTACTGGGAGGATTTCATGGATCGCAGGACCGTTTTGAAGGGACTGGCCGGCGCGGGCGGTCTGGCATTGACCGGCCTCTCGGCCCCGGCGATCGCACAAGGCGCCTCTGCGCGCACCCTGCGCTTCGTGCCGCAAGCCAACCTCGCCAATTTCGATCCCATCTGGGGCACGCAATATGTCGTGCGCAATGCCGCCGCGCTGGTCTGGGACACGCTCTACGGCGTCGATGCCAAGCTCCAGCCGCAGCGTCAGATGGTCGAGTCCGAGGAGACCACCGACGACGGCAAGACCTGGACGTTCAAGCTGCGCCCGGGTCTCAAGTTCCATGACGGCGAGCCCGTGCTGAGCAAGGACGTCGTCGCGAGCCTGTCGCGCTGGGCCGCGCGCGATCCAATGGGTCTGATGATCCTCGCTATCCAGCAGGAATTGACTGCGGTCGACGACCGCACCTTCAAATGGGTCCTGAAGCAGCCTTTCCCGAAAATGCTGTACGCGTTGGCCAAGAACAACGCGCCGTGCTCCTTCATCATGCCCGAGCGCATCTCGAAGACCGATCCGTTCAAGCAGATCACCGAATATGTCGGCTCGGGTCCGATGAAGTTCGCCAAGAGCGAATGGGTGCCCGGCGCCAAGTCGGTGTTCGAGAAGTTCACCGATTACGTGCCGCGACAGGAGAAGGCGTCGTGGCTTGCCGGCGGCAAGAACATCCTGGTCGATCGCGTCGAGTGGCTGGTGATGCCGGATCCGGCCACCGCTGCCGCCGCCTTGCAGAACGGGGAGGTCGACTGGTGGGAGAACCCGATCTCCGATCTCGTGCCCGTGCTGAAGAAGAACAAGAACATCAGCGTCGATATCGGCGATCCCCTCGGCAATATCGGCTCCTTCCGCATGAACCATCTGCACCCACCCTTCAACAATGTGAAGGCACGGCGCGCAGTGCTGATGGCGTTGAGCCAGGAAGACTATATGCGTGCGCTTGTCGGCGACGACGATACGTTGTGGAAGCCGCTGCCCGGCTTTTTTACGCCGGACACGCCGCTCTACACCGAGTTGGGCGGCGAGATCCTGAAAGGAAAGCGCGATTTCGATGCGGCCAAGAAGCTGCTCGCCGAGAGCGGCTATTCCGGCCAGCCGGTCACATGCGTGGTCGCGCAGGACCAGTCGATCACGAAGGCGCAGGGCGACGTCACCGCGGATCTGCTCAAGAAGCTCGGCATGAATGTCGATTTCGTCGCGACCGATTGGGGCACGGTGGGCGCGCGCCGCGCGATGAAGACACCGCCGGGGCAGGGCGGCTGGAATATGTTCCACAGCTGGCACGCCGGCGCCGATTGCATCAATCCGGCCGCCTACACCGCCATCCGCGCCAATGGCGACAAGGCCTGGTTCGGCTGGCCCAACAGCCCGAACACCGAGAAAGAGATCACGGCCTGGTTCGACGCCAAGAATCTCGAGGAGGAGAAGGCCGCGATCGGGCAGGTCAACAAGGCGGCGCTCGAGGATGTCGTCTACGCGCCGACCGGTTTCTTCCTGACCTACACGGCATGGCGCAAGAACGTCTCCGGCATCACCAAGGGGCCGCTGCCGTTCTTCTGGAACGTGTCGAAATCCGCATGATGGTACGCTGAAGCCAGATGCTCTCTTACATCCTCCGTCGTATCGTCTCGACCTTGCCGGTGATGGCAATCGTCGCGCTGTTCGTGTTCAGCCTGCTCTATATCGCGCCGGGTGATCCCGCCGTGGTGATCGCGGGCGACCAGGCGAGCCCGGAGGATGTGGAGCGCATTCGTCAGAGTCTGGGTCTCGACCGTCCTTTCCTGATCCAGTTCGGAAGCTGGGTCTGGCGCATTCTGCACGGCGATCTCGGCACCTCGATCTTCACCAACCTTCCGGTCTCGACGATGATCGGACAGCGTCTCGGGCCGACACTGTCGCTGATGATGGTCACGCTGCTACTCACCATCGTGGTCGCGGTGCCGCTTGGCGTCGTGGCCGCGTGGAAGGCGGGGAGCCTGATCGACCGCGTCATCATGGCATTCGCCGTGTTCGGCTTCTCGCTGCCCGTCTTCGTCGTCGGCTATATCCTCGCCTATGTCTTCGCACTCGAGCTCGAATGGCTTCCGGTGCAGGGCTATACGCCGCTCACGGAAGGCTTCTGGCCGTGGCTGCAAAACCTGATCCTGCCATCGATCGCGCTCGGCTGCGTCTACATCGCGCTGATCGCGCGCATCACGCGTGCCACCATGCTTGAAGTCTTGCAGCAGGACTATATCCGCACCGCGCGGGCCAAGGGCCTCGGGCAAGGCGGCATCCTCTTCGTTCACGCGCTGAAGAACGCCGCGGTGCCGATCGTCACGGTGATCGGGATCGGTATCGCACTCCTGATCGGCGGCGCCGTCGTCACGGAAAGCGTGTTCGCGATCCCCGGCCTCGGCCGGCTCACGATCGATGCCATCCTGCGCCGCGACTATCCCGTCATCCAGGGCATCGTGCTCCTCTTCAGCTTCGTCTACGTCCTCGTCAATCTGATGATCGACGTCGTCTACACGCTCGTTGACCCGAGGATCCGCTATTGACCGATACGACCGTCAATCCGCAAGCGCTGCCGGCGGGCTTCGTTCTCGCGCCGCAACTGCCTGAAATCCTGCGGCCGGTTAGGATCCGGCGCGGCTTCATCGGCCTCTTGCGTGGCCATCCCACGGTCGCGATCGGCGGCGCGCTGCTGCTGACGCTCGTTCTGATCGCGATCTTCGCGCCCTATCTCGGGACGGTCGATCCGACGGCACTTGCGCCCGCCAAGCGCACCCGCGCGCCGTCCGCCGCGTTCTGGTTTGGCTCCGACGTGCTGGGCCGCGACATCTATTCGCGCGTGCTCTTTGGCGCGCGGGTCTCGCTCACGGTCGGCCTGTCGGTTGCGATCCTCGCATCCGCGGCGGGCCTCGCCATCGGCATCGTCTCCGGCTTCATCCGCTGGGCGGATGGCATCTTGATGCGGTTCATGGACGGCCTGATGTCGATCCCGCCGATCCTGCTCGCAATCGCGCTGATGGCGCTGACGCGCGGCAGCGTCGGCAACGTCATCCTGGCCATCACCATCGCCGAGATCCCGCGGGTTTCCCGTCTTGTCCGTAGCGTGGTGCTGTCGCTGCGCGAGCAGCCCTATGTGGACGCCGCGGTCGCCTGCGGCACGCGGACGCCGATGATCATCCTGCGCCACATCCTGCCCAACACGCTGGCGCCGATGCTGGTTCAGGCGACTTATATCTGCGCCAGCGCCATGATCACGGAGGCGATCCTCTCCTTCATCGGCGCGGGTACGCCGCCGACCATTCCGTCCTGGGGCAACATCATGGCCGAGGGCCGCGCGCTGTGGCAGGTCAAGCCCTACATCGTGTTCTTCCCGGCGGCATTCCTCTCCGTCACCGTGCTCGCCGTGAACCTGCTCGGCGACGGCCTTCGCGATGCGCTCGATCCGCGCATGGCCAAGAGCCTCTGATGTCGAGGGGTTGATCGCGATGGCTTTGCTCGAAGTCGAGAACCTCCAGACCCACTTTCGCACGCCCGGCGGCATCAACCGCGCTGTCGACGGCGTCTCCTTTCATGTCAACGAAGGCGAGACGCTCGCCATCGTCGGCGAATCCGGCTGCGGCAAGTCGGTGACCTCGATGTCGCTGATGCGGCTGATTCCGGAGCCGCCGGGCAGGATCGCAGGCGCTGTCCGCTTTGCGGGCAGAGACCTACTGCAACTGTCCGATCGCGAGATGCGTGCCATCCGCGGCAATGACATCTCGATGATCTTTCAGGAGCCGATGACGAGCCTCAACCCGGTTCTGACGGTCGGCCGCCAGATCCGCGAGACGCTGATGATCCATCAGGGCCTGGACAAGCAGGCGGCCGAGGCGCATGCGATCGAGATGCTGACGCTGGTCGGCATTCCCGAGCCGAAGCGGCGCGTGCGCGAATATCCGCATCAGCTTTCCGGCGGCATGCGCCAGCGGGTGATGATCGCGATCGCGCTGGCCTGCAATCCAAAACTCCTGATCGCGGACGAGCCGACCACGGCGCTCGACGTGACCATCCAGGCGCAGATCCTGAAGCTGATGCTCGATCTCAAGCGCCGGGTCGGCGCGGCGATCATCCTGATCACCCACGACCTCGGTGTGGTCGCCGAGATCGCCGAACGCGTCATGGTGATGTATGCTGGCCGCAAGGTCGAGGAGGCGCCGGTGGCCGAGCTGTTCCGCTCACCCCGTCATCCCTATACGCAGGGCCTGCTCGGTGCGGTGCCCCGGCTCGGCTCCTCGCTAACAGGCACCGCGAGACGGCTGGCCGAAATCCCGGGGCAGGTGCCTGATCTGCGCAAGCCCATCATTGGCTGCGTCTTTGCCGGCCGCTGCGCGCTCGCGACCGATCTTTGCCGCCAATATGCGCCTGGACTTGAAGAGAAGGCGCCTCGCCACGTCGCCGCCTGCCACTATTCCGCCAAGGGGGCCATCGCGGCATGAGTCCTCCGCTGCTCCAGGTCAACGACCTCAAGAAGCATTTTCCGGTCAAAAAGGGCCTGTTCGGCCGCAAGTCCGAATATGTCTATGCCGTCGACGGTGTGTCCTTCGAGATCGCGCGCGGCGAGACGCTGTCGCTGGTCGGCGAGTCCGGCTGTGGCAAGTCCACGGTCGGCCGCGCGATCCTGCGGCTGTTCGACATCACCGCGGGCCAGGTGATCCTCGACGGCCAGCGCATCGACGACGCACATCCGAGCACGATGCGCCAGATGCGCCGCCGCGTGCAGGTGGTGTTCCAGGATCCGTTCTCGAGCCTCAATCCGCGCATGCGCGTGCGCGACATCCTGGCCGAGCCGATCCGCAATTTCGGCCTCGCCAAATCCGCCGCCGATCTCGAAACCCGCGTGACGGCGCTGATGGACACCGTGCGGCTGCCGCGCGAGGCGCTCAACCGCCGGCCGCACGAATTCTCCGGCGGCCAGCGCCAGCGCATCGGTATCGCGCGGGCGCTCGCAGCCGAGCCCGAGCTGATCGTCTGCGACGAGGCGGTCTCCGCGCTCGACGTCTCGGTCAAGGCGCAGATCGTCAATCTCTTGCAGGACCTCCAGCGCGAGTTCGGCCTGGCGCTGCTGTTCATCAGCCATGACCTCGCGATCGTCGAGCACATGACCCATCGTGTCGCGGTGATGTATCTCGGCAAGATCGTCGAGGTCGCGCCGCGCCGCGAGATCTTTGCCGCGCCAAGGCATCCCTATACCAAGGCGTTGCTCTCCGCGGTCCCGCTGCCCGAGCCCGGCGCCCAGCGCAATCCCATCATCCTCAAGGGCGACGTGCCGAGCCCGATCAACCCGCCGAGCGGGTGCCGCTTCCACACCCGTTGCCCATACGTCTTCGATCGCTGCCGCACGGAGGAGCCGACGCTGCGTTCGACCGGACCCGAGCAATGGGTGGCCTGTCACCTCGAAGAGGCGCCGTAGGCCCTTCAGCCCTGGCGGCGCAGGAAGCCAGTGATCGTGACTTTCTCCCAGATGCCGGCTGCGGCGAAGGGATCGGCGCGGTTGAAGGCTTCGACCTCGGCGCGGCCGGGCGCCTCGATCAGGAACAGGCTGCCGATCATGTTCGCGCCGTCATCGGAGACCAGCGGCCCAGACATCACGATCTTGACGCCGAAGCGCGAGGTGTCGCTCAGAAAGGCCTTGTGGGCGTCGTAATTGGCGAGCCGGGTCGGCAGCGCGCCGGCGCGGTCGAGGGCGTGAATGGCGAACAGCATGATGTCTCCGTTGACGTGTCCGTTTTCTTGGGACGGCCGCGGAGGCGGCCGTCCGTGCTTGTGATGAGCGGTTGGGCTATTTGGCGCCGAGCTTGCTGGCGTCCTCGAAGGTCGGGCAGGTCCGTTGCTCCAGCGGTACGTCGAACGGCTGGTAATTGTCCTTGGTGATGACGGTCGGCTTCAGCACGATCTCGGAAATGACAGGCTGGTTGCGCAAGCTGCGGATCGCCATCATGGTGCCGAGACACCCTTGCGCAAATCCGTTGTAGTCGCCGCTGGCGAGCAGCTTGCCGGACTTGATCGCATCGATCGCCTCCTTGGTACCGTTGATGCCGATCACCTGGGCCTTGCGATTGGCACCGTCGAGGGCCTCGATCGCGCCGACTGCCATGGCGTCGTTGGCCGCGAGGACGCCGTCGATCTGCGAGTTCGACTGCATCAAATTCTCCATGACCTGGAGCGCCTGCAGCCGCTGGTAGTTGCCGGGCTGCGAGGCCAGCAGCTTGGCGCCCGAATTCTCCTTCAGTGCGTCGTTGAAGCCGCGGACGCGGTCGACATTGGTCAGCGAGCCCTTGACGCCCTCGATGATGACGATGTTGCCCTTGCCGCCCAAGGTCTTGAGCAGGAAGCGCGCGGTTTCGAGGCCAAGGCTGTAATCGTCGGCGCCGACGAAGGAGAGGAACTTGCCGCCGGCGGAGCGGTCGGTGATGTTGACGACTGGGATTTTCGCCTCGTTGATCTTCTCGACGCCCGGCACCATCGCCTTGTAGTCGACCGGCGTGAACACGATCGCGCTCGGCTTCTTCACCACGACGTCCTCGATCTGGCTGAGCTGCTCGGGGATCGAGTCCGGCTTGGTCGGGATGTACTGCAGCGTCTTCGCGTTCAGCGCTTTCGCCATGTTGTCGGCACCGACCCGCACCGTCTGGAAGAACGGATTGGTCTGGTTCTTGGTGAACACGGCGATGGTCTCGCCGTCGGCGCGCGCCTGCGTCGTGAACGCGGCCGCCATCAGCAGCGGCAGCGCCAAATAACCCAGTGTCTGTTTCATGTAGCCTCCATCCCTCATTTTGCTTGTTGGATTTCTAAGAGCTCATTGCGCGCGGCGGCGGGTCTTCATGTCGAGCCAGACCGCGAGAATGACGATGATGCCGGTGACGAGCGGCTGCCAGTTGGCGCTGACCGACAACAGATTCATGCCGTTCAGCACCAGCGTCAGGATCAGCGCGCCGATGAAGGTGCCGAACACGGTGCCGACACCGCCGAACAGCGAGGTGCCGCCGATCAGCACGGCTGCGATCGCAGGCAAGGTCAGGCTTTCGCCGATGTCAGCTTCGGCCGAATTGAGTCGCGACAGGAAGATGATCGAGGCCAGTCCCGCCATGGTGCCTGATACCGCGTAGACCAGCAGCAGGCGCCGCGCGACCGGAATGCCGGAGAGGCGGGCGGCGACCGGATTGGCGCCGATCGCATAGATCTCCTGGCCCCAGATCGTTCGCTGCGCAAACAGCGTTCCGATCCCGAGGAACACCAGCAGCAGATAGACCGGGATCGGCAGGCCGAACAGATAGCCGCTGCCGATCTGGCGGAAGCCTGCCGGGAAGCCGTGCAGGGTTTCGCCCGCCATGTACCAGTAGGTGAGGCCGTTCAGCACCCAGAGCATGCCGTAGGTGGCGATGAAGGAGGGGATGCGTAGCGCGGTGACCATGATGCCGTTGAGGAGACCAACGATGCCTCCGCAGGCGAGCCCCGTGAGGATGCCGAGCGCCGGCGAACCGGTCTTGTGGATCACGGTGCCGGCGATGCAGGCCGACAGCGCGACATTGGCGCCGACGGAGAGATCGAGGCCGGCGGTGAGCACCACCAGCGTCAGTCCCGACGCGATGAAGAAGGTCAGGCTCGCTTGTCTCAGCACGTTGAGGATGTTGCCGAGGCTCAGGAACGAGTCGCTGAGCACGGCAAGCACCGCGCAGATTAGCAGAGTTGCGAGCAGGCGGTAGAACACCTGGATTGCGTCCTGCGACAGGAACGAGCGGGGCGGCGAGAGGGCCTCTTTGGAGATGTCGGTCATGCGCGGCTCCGGAGGCCGTCGAGGAAGAGAGCGACGATGACGAGGACGCCGACGCTTGCGACCTGCACCGAGGAGGGCATCGAGATCAGGTTGAGCCCATTGCGAAGCACGCCGACCGCGATCACGCCGAGCAACGTGCCGAGCAGCCAGCCATTGCCGCGCTCGAACGAGGTACCGCCGACCGCGACCGCGGCGATGGCGTCGAATTCGAGACCGAGGCCCGCGGTCGGGTGGCCGGAATTCATGCGCGCGGTCATCAGCAGGCCGGCAATGCCGGCCATGGCGCCGCCGATCGCGTAAACCGCGATCAGCAGCTTGTTCGGCGAGAGGCCGGCATAGCGCAGCGCCTCGCGGTTGCCGCCGAGCGCGAAGATGTAGGTGCCGAAGCGGGTGTGGTAGAGCAGGCCGTGGAAGGCGGCATAGGTCACCAGCGCCATCACGATCGGCACGGGCACGCCCAGAAGCGTCGCCGAATAGATGTCGCGCACGCTGTGGGGGATGCCGACCACGCTCTGGCCGTCGCTGACGATCAGCGACAGGCCCTGCGCCATGCCGAGCGTGCCCAGCGTCGCGACGAAGGGCGGAATTCCGACGATGGCGACCAGCCAGCCGTTGGCGAAGCCGAAGGCTGCGCCGACCAGCAGGCCTGCGCCGAGACCCAGTAGCATCGATTTGGTTGCAAGCGACACGATGGCGACGCAGAGCGAGGTCAGCGTCAGCACCGCGCCCATCGACAGGTCCAGCCCCTCGGTCATGATGATCAAGGTCATCGGCAGCGCCAGCATGGTCAGGATGGTCGACTGCACCAGCACGTTGGAGAGGTTGGCGACCGAGAGGAAGCCGGGCGCGATCGCGCTGAACAAGGCGATCAGCAGCACCAGCACGATGGCAACGCCGGGAATGCGCTGCAGGGGATTGGGTTGTGAGACGACCGCGGCTTCACGCATGATGCATCCCCAGTCGCACGATGTTCTCCTCGGTCAGTTCATTGCGTGTCAGGTGTCCGGCGATGCGGCCTTCGCGCATCACATAGGCGCGGTCGCAGACATGGCAGATCTCGACCTGCTCGGACGAGATCATCAAGGCCGCCGCGCCTTCGGCGACCAGCCGGTCGATCAGCGCAAAGATCTCGGACTTGGCGCCGATGTCGATGCCGCGCGTCGGCTCGTCGAAGATGAAGAGCTTCGAGCCGGCCGCCAGCCATTTGCCGATCACGACCTTCTGCTGGTTGCCGCCCGAGAGCAGGCCGACAATCTGGCGCGCGCTTGGCGTCGCAATGCGCAGCTGCCGGATCAAGCCGTCGGACGTCCGCTGCGCGCTGCGCTGGTCGAACAAGCCGCTCGGGAACAGCTTTCGCAGTGCCGAGACCACGAGATTGTCGCTCACCGACCGCAGTAGCGCGAGGCCCTCGCTCTTGCGGCTCTCCGGGATCAGCGCGATGCCGCGGCGGGCGGCAAGGTCAGGCTCGCCGGAGATGGCCTTGCCGTCGAAAATGATCTCGCCTGACGTCACGGCATCGGCGCCGAAGATGGCGCGGGCGACCTCGCTGCGGCCGGAACCGACCAGGCCGCACAGGCCGACGATCTCGCCCCGGCGCACCTCGATGTTGATGTCGGAGATACCGGTCGACGAGCTCAAACCCTTGACCTCGAGCAGCAGCTCGCCGGGCTTGTCGGCAAAGTTGCGCGGATAGGTCATGTCCACGTTGCGGCCGACCATCATGCGGACGAGCTGGTCCGGCGTGACGTCGGCAGGGCGAACGCCGTCGATGCGACGGCCGTCGCGCAGCACCGTGATGCGGTCGCCGAGCGCGAACACCTCGGCCATGCGGTGCGAGATATAGACGATGGAGACGCCGTCGGCCTTCAGCCGCGCGATCAGAGCAAACAGCAGCTCGGTCTCGCGGTCGGACAGCGCCGCCGTCGGCTCGTCCATGACCAGGATGCGCGCGTTCTGGCTGATCGCCTTTGCGATCTCGACCATCTGCTGCTGCGCCACCCCTAACTTGTCGACGGTGGTGGAGGGATCGATGTCGAACCCGATCGTGCCGAGCACGCGCCTGGCGTCGGCCAGGATCTTGCGGCGGTCGATCGTGCCGGGAATGCGGCCCTTCGGCTCGCGGCCGAGGAAGATGTTCTGGGCGATATCGAGATGGGGGACGAGCGAGAATTCCTGGAAGATCACGGCGATGCCGAGCTTCTGCGCATCCGCGGTCGAGGAGATCGCGACCTTGTCGCCCTTGTAGTAGAACTCGCCAGCATCAGCGCGGTAGGCGCCGCACAGCACCTTCATCAGGCTCGACTTGCCGGCGCCGTTCTCCCCCAACAGCATATGGACTTCGCCGGGGTAGACGGCAAAGGAAACATCATCCAGCGCCTTGACGCCGGGAAACTCCTTGCTGATGCCGCGCAGCTCCAGCAGAGGCGCGGGTGAGGCGGGCTCGATGGCCAATGCGGCGCTGCTCATGCGTGCACTCCGCTCGCAAAGATCTTTCCGGGATTCATCAGTCCATCAGGATCGAGCGCGGTCTTGATCGACCGCATCACATCGACGGCCTCGCCGAGTTCATCGGCGAGATAATCGATCTTGCCGAGCCCGATGCCGTGCTCGCCGGTGCAGGTGCCGTCCATGGCGATGGCGCGGGCGACCATGCGGGCCTGAAGCGCCTTGGCGCCTTCGGCCTCATCCGGCTTGGCCGGGTCGATCAGGATCAGCATGTGGAAATTGCCGTCGCCGACATGGCCGACGATCGGGGCGGTAAAACCGTGCTCGTCGGCGTCGCGCCGCGTCTCGGTCAGGCATTCGGCCAGCCGCGAGATCGGCACGCAGACATCGGTGATCACGGCGCGCGCGCCGGGCCGCAAGCCCAGGCCCGCATAAAGCGTGTTGTCGCGGGCGTGCCAGAGCCGGCTGCGGTCCTCCTGCGCCTTCGCCCAGGCAAAACCATGGCCGCCATGGTCGGCCGCGATCGCCTGCGCGGCTTCGGCCTGCTCGGCAACGGACGTCTCGGAGCCGTGGAATTCAAAGAACAGCGTGGGGGCTTCGCGATAGCCGAGCTTTGCGTAAGCGTTGATGCCGCGCATCATGACATCGTCGAGCAGCTCGATGCGTGCCACGGGGATCGCGGACTGGATCACGGAGATCGCGGTGTCGACGGCGTCGTGCAGGGTATCGAAGCTGCAGACCGCAGCCGAGATCGCCTGCGGCACGGGATGCACCTTCAATGTGACTTCGGTGATGACGCCGAGCGTGCCTTCGGCGCCGACGAACATCCGCGTCAGGTCATAGCCGGCGGCCGATTTGCGCGCGCGCCTGGCGGTGCGGATCACGCGCCCGTCGGCCAGCACCACCTCCAGCGCCATGACGTTGTCCTTCATGGTGCCGTAGCGCACCGCCATGGTGCCGGACGCGCGCGTGGAGGTCATGCCGCCGATCGAGGCGTCGGCGCCGGGATCGATCGGAAAGAAAAGTCCGGTGCCGCGCAGCTCGGCATTGAGCTGTTTGCGCGTGATGCCGGGCTGCACGACGACATCCATGTCGCTCTCATGCACCGTCAGCACCTTGTTCATCCGGGCGAAGTCGAAGCAGACGCCGCCCGCGACCGCGGCCGCATTGCCTTCGAGCGAGGTGCCCGCGCCGAACGGAACGATCGGCATGCCTGCGCTGGCGCAGAGCTTCACGATTTCGGCGACCTCCTGCGTGGTTTCGGGGAAGACAACGATGTCGGGCGGCAAATTGCGATAATGCGATTCGCTCTGCCCGTGCTGATCGAGCACGCCGCGCGCAACGCTCGCGCGCGGGCCGATCATGCCGGTGAGGCGATCGGCCAATATGCTCGTGCTGACCCGCGGTCCCATCCTTAGCTCCCGTCTGCTCCCTGTTGCCGGACTCTTGTTGGTCCGCCGTCGCTCAAGCTTAGGCGGCTCTCGCGTTGCTCGCGACCTGCTTCAGGCCGAAATCGTAATTGAGGTGGAAATAGTTGCGCTCCACCATGCGACCATCCGGCGCACGGCCGGCTGGGTGGCCAGTGAATTCGCGGATCAGGCTGTCCTTGACGCCGAACACCACGTCGCTGTCGAGATATTTGTCACCGGCGACGAACACATGGGTCACCAGCTGCTCGAAACCGGGCGCCGAGATCATGAAATGCACGTGCGCCGGACGCCAGGGATGGCGGCCCTGCACCTCCAGCATCTCGCCGACAGGGCCGTCATGCGGGATCGGATAGGCGGCCGGCTTGATCGACCAGAAATGGAAGCGGCCGTTGGCGTCGGTGTGGAAGCGCGCGCGCATCGCGAGATAGCCGATGTCGTCGAGCTGCTGCACGTCGTAATAGCCGTCGTCGTCGGAATGCCAGACATCCACGATGGCGCCCGCAAGCGGTTGTCCGTCGACGGTCGAGACCGAGCCGGTGACCAGCATCGGATCGCCTTCCATCGGGCCGGAGATATCGGCGCCGCTATCCTTCTCCGGCGCGGCCTGGACGAAGAACGGGCCGAGCACCGTGGTCTCGGTCGCGCCCTCCGGCACCGGATGGTTGATCGCGTCGACCAGCATGGAGACGCCGAGCGTGTCGGACAGCAGGATGAACTCCTGCCGCTTGTCGTCGCACATGTGCCCGGTGCGGGTCAGGAAATCGATGCCGTATTCCCATTCCTTCTGGGTCGGGCGGATCTCGCGGACGAAGGCATGAAGGTGGCGCACCAGCGCTTCGCTGACCTCCTTGATGCGCGGATCGGTCGCGTCCTTGATCCGCTCCAGCACCGCGTCCGTGATCGTGGTCTCGTTGAAGTTACGCATAGCTGTCTCCGCGATCAGAGTTTGGGTTCGCCAAGCCCGGACAGACGTTCCAGGTGCTTGACGGTCGCGATGAAGTCGGTGTCGCCGTCGCCCTGCGCGACCAGCGAGCCATAGGTTTCACGCACCTGCGCGGCGAGCTGCAGCGGCACGCCCACGGCGTGGCCGGCGCCGAGGATGAGATCGAGATCCTTGGCCATCTGCTTGCACGAGAAAGTCGACTCGAAGTCGCGCGTCCGCAGCGGCGCGGTCTTGTATTTCACCATCGGCGAGGCCACCGCGCTGTCGTCGAGCACCTTCAAGATGTCCTGCCAGGCGATGCCGCCCTTGCGCGCCAGTGCCAGGCTCTCTGCCATCATCGCGGCTGACACTGCGATCATCAGATTGACGGAAAGCTTTGCGTAGCGTGCTTCCTCGGCCGGCCCGAGATAGGTCTGGGCGCGGGTGAAGGCGGCGAACAGCGGCTTGGCGTTCTCGAAGGCGTCCTTCGGCCCGGAGACGAAGCAGGTCAGCGCACCGGTATGAACGATGCTGGCATTGCCCGAGACCGGCGAACGCAGATAGGCAATGCCGCGGGCTTGAGCCGCGGCCGCAATTTCGGTGGAAGCCTCGACGCTCACGGTGCTGGTCTCGATCAGAACAGATCCAGCCGCCATCGCGGCGATCAGACCAGCGGGGCCGAGCAGCGCGCCGCGCAAGGCGGCGTCATCCGGCAGGGACGTGATGACCGCCGCCTTGCCGCTCACGGCCTCGACCGGCGAAGCGGCAATCGAAATGCCTTGCGCACGCGCCTCGTTGATCCGGGCTGCGCTCTGATCGAATGCGGTCACGGTATAGCGGGCCTTGGCGACGAGCGCCGACATCGGCAGGCCCATCTTGCCAATCCCGATGAAAGCGACATTCCTTGAAGCGTCGGTCATTGATCTCATCCATTGGCGCCTTCAGGCGGCGCGTCCCTGTCGTTCGATATCCTGCACCAGCCGCCGGCCGGATTGGGCCAGCAGGTCCTTCTTCGTCTCCAGCCCCTCGACCAGCAGCCGGCCGTCCCGCTTCTTCCAGGTACCGCCGATCATGACGGCCTCGATATTGGCAAGGCTCGTCTGCATCACGACGGTCGCGACGGGATCGTGCACCGGGACAAGGTTGAGATCGGATGCGTTGACGATGACGAGGTCAGCGAACTTGCCCGGCGTCAGCGAGCCGATCTGGCCCTCGCGGCCGAGCATGCGGGCGCCTTCGGTCGTGATCCAGCGCAGCGCCTCGCGGACGGGGATCGTGGTCGTTGCCGGAATGGCGCCGCTCACTTGACGCGACTCCGCATTGTCGAGCGCCCGCTGCATCGATAGCGCGACGCGGGCGACGGAGAAGAGATCGCCGGGCAGCACGGATTCGAGGTCGATCCCGATGGTCGGGCGCACGCCGCGCTTGAGCAGCCGGCCGGTGATCGGAAAACCGTGGCCCTGGATCATCTCGTTCTCCGGCGTCACCGAGAAGGAGACGCCGAGGCCGACCATCTTGTCGAGGAGATCGTCGGGCAGGTCGTTGCCGTGGACGATGTTGATGCCGGCGCCGACGAGGCCGGCCTCGATCAGCTTCTCCCAGCCGCCGGGCGTCTTGGCCGGACCGCCGCCTTGATGCATGGATGCGATCAGGTTGAGCTCGCGCGCCAGGCGGAAATCGTGCATGGCGACGTCGAGCGTCGAATAATGCGGGCCGAGAATGGCAAGCCCGAGCGTGACGAGGCCGTCGCGATCGGCGAGGGGGCCTGCCAGCAGCCGCTCGACTTCGCGGCGCGGATGCGGAATCTCGGAGAAATGCGGCTCGCCGGGCTTCGGCTCCGGCTTGGGCGAGCCGTGGAAGAAGGCGGCGCGGATGCCACTCTCGAGCAGGCCACGCACGGCAGCGTCGGTATGGTCGGGCGTTGGATTGTTGTGGCACCAATCGACCAGCGTGGTGGTGCCGCAATTGATCTGGTTCAGCGCACCGACGAGGGTCGCAATGTAGATGTCGTCGGGCCGGAATACGGTCGCGAGCCCGGCATGCATACGGCGGAAATATTCCAGCAGCGTCCAGTTCGCGGCATAGCCGCGCAACGCGGTTTGCCAGGTGTGCATGTGCGCGTTGATCAGGCCGGGGATGACGATCCGGCCGTTGCCGTCCACGATCTCGGTCTCGGCTGCACCGCTGCCGAGGTCGATCGATGGGCGGACGTCGACGATGCGGCTGCCCTCGACCAGCACATCGCCGGTGTTAAGGTCGCCAATCGCGTCATCCATGCTGATGATGACAGCGGATTTGATCAGCGTGCGCCGCATCGCTTCAGGCCGCCGCTTTGATGGTAACCGGCGGCTCGCCGGCCCAGGCGCGGGCGATCAGCTCGCGGATAGCGTTGCGCTCGAGCGGGCGCGGGTTCCAGTAGGCGTTGGTGACGGCGAGATCGGCGGCCTTGTCGATGCCGCTCTCGGGCATGCCGATGTCGCGCAACGCCAGCTTCGCGCCCAGCCGCTTCGCGAGGTCGTAGAGCCCCTGGGACGCATCGGTCGCGCCGATCGCGCGCGATATCCGCGCCGTCGCATCGGGCACCGCCGGTGCGTTGTAGGCCAGCGCATGCGGCAGCACGATGGTGTGGGTTTCGGCGTGCGGCAGATCGAAGGTGCCGCCGAGCGTGTGGCAGAGCTTGTGATGCAGCGCCATGCCGACGGTGCCGAGGCAGACGCCGCACAGCCAGGCGCCGTAGAGTGCCTCGGTGCGCGCCTCGCGATCGTCGCTCTTGGCGGCAATGGCGGGCAGGGCGCGGGCCAGCGCGCGGATGCCTTCTTCCGCCATCAGCGATGTCACGGGATTGGTGTCGCGCGCATAGAGCGCTTCAACGGCATGCGCGATCGCGTTGATGCCGGATGTTGCGGCGAGGCTCGCCGGCAGCGTCAGGGTGAGGTCGACGTCGTAGATCACGGTCTCCGGCAGTATCGCTGCGTCGCGCACGGTGGTCTTCAGGCCGTTCTCGGTCTGGCCGACGATCGGCGTCATCTCCGAGCCGGCATAGGTGGTGGGAATGCAGAGCTGGTTGACGCCGGTGCGCAAGGCCAGCGCCTTGCCAAGGCCGGTGGTCGAGCCGCCGCCGAGCGAGACGACGCAATCGGCCTCGCATGCCTTCATCGCCGCGAGCGCGCGCTCCGTGACCTCGACCGGCGTATGCATGGTCGCGCCGGGAAAGATGCCGGCATAGAGCGGGCCGAGTGCGGCCCCGAAGCTCTTGCCTTGCGCCTCCTGCTGCGGCGTCGTCAGCACCAGCGCGCGCTTGCCGCCGAGCCGCTCGACCTCGGCTTTGGCCGAGGCCAGCGTTCCGCTGCCGAACACGACGCGGCAGGGCAGGTTTTCAAAGGTGAACGAACCGATCATGCGCCGGTCTCTTTGATGGGATAATCGACCTGGAAGCGTCCGATCCGCAAGTCGCCCAGCGCCTCGCGGACGCGCAAATGTTCGGGGTGGGTGGCATAGGCGGCGAGTGCGGCCTGGTCGGCAAATTCGGAGAAGAGAACGACGTCGCAGGCGTAATCGACCTCACTGACGTCAACGCCAACCTCGATATGGGTGAGGCCCTCAATCCGGCCGCGCAGTCCCTCGAACAGGGTCTTGACCTTGGAACGGGCCGCGGAGCGCTCCTCGGGCGTCTCCCCGCGCAGCCGCCACATCACGATGTGCCTGATCGGGCCCGACATTTCCCAGTTTCCTCGCCTGCTATCTTGCTTGTATTCTGGCCATTTTGACTTGCGGGATGTGGAAATAAAGGTCAATATTTGTAAGTCTCTTTTTCTAAAAGTGGAAAAATGGATCGCCTGCTGCAATTGGAGGTGTTCTCCAAGACGGCCGAGCTCGGCAGCCTGTCAAAAGCCGCCGAGGCCTTGCGCATGTCGAATGCGGCGGCGAGCCGCCATCTCAGCGCGCTCGAGGAGCGCCTTGCGGTCAGGCTGATCGAGCGCAACACACGCAGGCTGTGGTTGACGGAGGCGGGGCAGGAGCTGCTGGAGCGCTCCAGCCGGGTCCTGAGCGAACTGGCGGAGGCCGAGGACATCGTCAGCGATCGCGCGCTGTCGCCGCAGGGCACGCTGCGGGTCACGAGCTCGCTGTCCTTCGCGGTGATCTATCTGGCGCCGATGCTGCCGGCCTTCCGCGCGCGCTATCCGAAGCTCAACATGCAGATCACGACCGCCAACCGCTATCCCGATTTCATCGAGGCCGGCATCGATGTGGCGATCCGGACGCGCGAGCAGGAGCCGGATTCGAACATCATCGTTCGGCGCATCGGCCAGATGCGGCGCGTGCTTGCCGCCGCGCCCTCGTATCTCGCAAGCGCCGGCGAGCCGGAGCAGCCCGCCGATCTCGCGCGCCACAACATGCTGGTCTACAATCTCGCGAACGATCCCTATTCGCTGCGCCTGCGCAAAAGCCATGGCGCGCAGACCGTCCGCATCACGCCGACGCTCGACAGCAATGACGGCCAGGTCATTCGCGGCGCGGCGCTGGCAGGGCTCGGCATCCTCATCCAGCCGCTCTACATCGTCCAGAGCGACATCGCGGCGGGCCGTCTCGTCCCGGTGCTGGTGGATTGGGAGCTGCCGCTGCTCACCATGAACATCGCCTACCAGAACCGCGCCGGGCTGCCTGCCAAGATCAGGGCCTTTTCCGATTTCCTCGTCACCCATATCCGCGAGCATTCGGAGCCGGGCATCTGGATGGACGCGACGAAGTGAGCGGGTAGCAGCCATGTATCTCGGCATCGATCTCGGCACCTCGGCGGTCAAGACCGTTCTCGTCGACGGCGCCCAGCGCGTGATTGCAAGCGAGAGCCGGCCGTTGACGACCACCTCGCCGCTATCAGGCTATTTCGAGCAGGACCCCGCGCAGTGGATCGATGCAACCTTCGCCACGCTGGATGCCTTGAAGGTGACGCATGCCGGCGCGTTGGCGGCTGTCGAAGGCATTGGACTGTCAGGGCAGATGCATGGCGCCACGCTGCTCGATGCGAGCTCGAGACCGTTGCGGCCCTGCATCCTCTGGAACGACGGACGCTCCGCCGCCGAGTGTCGTGTCCTGGAACGTCGCTGGCCCGACTTGCGCGCGACGTCGGGCAACAAGGCGATGCCGGGATTCACCGCGCCGAAGCTGCTCTGGATCGCGACGCATGAGCCTGAAATCTTTGCGGCGACGAAACTCGTGCTGCTGCCAAAGGCCTATCTGCGCCTGGTGCTGAGCGGCGAGGCCATCGAGGACGTCTCGGATGCATCGGGATCGCTGTGGCTCGACGCCGCGCGCCGGGACTGGTCGGACGCAGCACTGGCAGCGACCGGCCTGTCGCGCGATCACATGCCGCGTCTGGTCGAGGGATGCGCGCCCGCGACCACGCTGCGCGGCGAGCTGGCACGGCGCTGGGGCATGACCGGACAGCCGGTGATCGCGGGCGGTGCCGGCGACAATCCGGCAGGCGCCGTCGGCATCGGCGCGATCCGGCCGGGAACCGCGTTCGTGTCTCTGGGAACCTCGGGTGCCTTGTTGGCACCGACCAGCAGAATCGCCGCCAACCCGGACCGCGCGGTGCACACCTTCTGCCACGCCATTCCCGACATGTGGATTCAGGCCGGCGCGATCCTCTCGGCCGCCTCCTGCCTGGCCTGGATCGCGCGCCTGTTCGGCGCCACCGAGGCCGAGTTGCTGGCGCCGCTTGGATCGCGCCCGCAGGCGCCGTCGCCCGTGAGCTTCCTGCCTTATCTGGCGGGTGAGCGGACACCGCACGACGACCCCGCCGTGCGCGGCATGCTGGATGGTTTGAGCCATGGCACCGATCGCGGGTCGATCGTGCAGGCGGTGCTCGAGGGCGTTGCCTTCGCGCTTGCCGATTGCCGCGACGCGCTCGCGGATGCCGGCATTGCGATCACGGAAGCCGACGCCATTGGCGGTGGTTCACGGTCCGGGTTCTGGCTCTCGGTGCTGGCAAACGTGCTGAATGTTCCGGTCCATCGCTTTGCCGGAGGCGAGACCGGCGCGGCGTTCGGTGCGGCGAGATTGGGGCGGCTTGCTGTCACCGGTGAGGCGATCGCCGCCGTATGCACGCGGCCGCAGCGCATCGAGACGTTCGAACCCGACGCAAGACTGGTCGATGCCTATGCCGAGCGGCTTCCCGCTTGGCGTGAACTGTATCGGCCGCGCCACTAGCATCGCCTTGACGTTGCATTCCCGTGTGTTCGGTATTGCTCTGCGCCGCGGCCTTTTGTTTAATGCGTGAACCGCGCTGACAAAATCATTGAGACGCGGGTAGGAAACGCATTGTGCGTCGGGAGGCACGATGAACGATCCGATCCTCGAGATGCGTGGGGTCTCAAAATCCTTCTTTGGCATCAAGGCGCTGCGTTCCGTCGATCTCACCGTCTATGCCGGCGAAATTCATGCCCTGATGGGTGAGAACGGCGCCGGAAAGTCGACTCTGATGAAGATCTTGTCCGGCGCCTACAGGCCCGATCCCGGCGGCGAGATCCGGATCGAAGGAAGCCCGGTACGGATCGAAGGTCCGCTCGGCGGCCGCGCGGCGGGCATCTCCATCATCTACCAGGAGCTGTCGCTGGCTCCCAATCTCAGTGTTGCCGAGAATATCTATCTCGGCCGGGAGCTATCGCGAGCAGGCTTGCTGGCACGCGGCGCCATGCGCGAGGGCGTCGGCCCCATCCTGAAACGGCTGGGCGCAGACTTCCTGCCGTCGACGCTGGTGGCGCACCTTTCCATGGGCCAGCGGCAACTGGTCGAGATCGCGCGTGCGCTGCACGTCAGATCAAAAATCCTGATCATGGATGAGCCGACCACTGCGTTGTCGGCCGGCGAGAGCGCGCGGCTGTTCGCGCTGATCCGCCAGCTTCGCGCCGAGGGGCTTGCCATCATCTACATCTCGCATCGCATGGACGAGGTCTACGCGCTCGGCGACCGCGTCACCGTGCTGCGCGACGGCCGGCTGGTCGGGGCGCTCGACAGGCAGGACATCCGCGCCGACACCATCGTTCGGCTGATGGTCGGGCGTGACGTCTCCTCGTTCTACAAGAAGGATCATGATCCGGAGGCGGGGCGGGGGCATCCCGTGCTCGCGGCGATCGACATGGCCGATGGCCGGCGCGTCAAGGGGTGCTCGCTGACCGTGCATGCGGGCGAGGTGGTCGGCCTCGCCGGCCTGATCGGCGCGGGTCGCACCGAGCTTGCGCATCTCATCATTGGTGCGGCGCCCAGGACCTCCGGCCGTGTCGAGCTGGAGGGACGCCCGGTCGATATCCGCACGCCGGGTGAGGCGCTCGACATCGGCGTCGCCTATCTGACCGAGGACCGCAAGGCGCTCGGCCTGTTCCTGGACATGTCATGCCTGGACAACATCAACCTCGCGGTGCTCGGCCGGGATGCCCGGATCGGTTACATCCTCGACCGCGACAAGGGCCGTGATCGCGCCAACAGGGCGTTCGCGGCGCTCGGTATTCGTGCCGCCGATATCAACGTCACCGTCGGCGCATTGTCCGGCGGCAACCAGCAGAAGGTGCTGCTGTCGCGCCTGCTTGCGACCACGCCAAAGGTCCTGATCCTCGATGAGCCGACCCGCGGCGTGGATGTCGGCGCCAAGTCCGAGATCTATTCGATCATCGACAATCTTGCCAAATCCGGCACCGCAATCCTCGTCATCTCGTCCGATCTGCCCGAGATCATCGGCATCTGCGACCGCGTCGTCGTCATGCGGGCAGGACATATCGCCGGTGAAATCGAGCGTGGCGCGACGTCGCCCCTGAACCAGGAAGACATCATGGCGCTCGCCACGGGGATGGAGCAACTCGATGCATGACGGCTCTTCAAAGACGGACGCCGCCGCCGCCGCGGGCCTCGCGGCCGCACAAGAGACGAAGCGTCAGCGCATAAGGCTTCTGATCCGCGCCGCCGGCATGCTGCCGGTGTTGTTGATCTTGTGCGGCGGCTTCCATTTTCTATCGGAGGGCCGCTTCTTCACCGGACAAAATCTCGGCATCGTGCTGCAGCAGGCCGCAGTGAACACCGTGCTTGCAGCAGGCATGACCTTCGTCATCCTCACCGGCGGCATCGACCTCTCGGTCGGCTCGATCCTGGCGGCGTCCGCGATGGCCGGGTTGACGCTCTCCAAGCTGCCGGAGCTCGGGATGCTGTGGCTGCCGGCCGCGCTGGTCACCGGCCTCGGCTTCGGCGTCATCAACGGCGCGCTGATTGCACTCCTCCGCCTGCCGCCTTTCATTGTCACGCTCGGCTCTCTCACCGCCGTACGCGGCTTGGCGCGACTGCTCGGGGCCGACACCACCGTCTTCAATCCTTCGATTCCCTATGCCTTCATCGGCAACGGCTCGTTGACGCTCGTTCCCGGCGTCGCGTCGATCCCGTGGCTCTCGGTGATCGCCTTGCTCGTCATCCTCGTCTCGTGGCTGGTGCTGCGCCGGACCGTGCTCGGCGTGCACATCTACGCGGTGGGCGGCAATGAAAGCGCGGCGCGGCTTGCCGGCATCAAGGTCTGGGCCGTGCTGATCTTCGTCTACGGCGTCTCGGGACTTTTCGCCGGGCTCGGCGGCGCCATGCAGGCGGCGCGGCTCTATGCGGCCAACGGTCTCCAGCTCGGTCAGTCCTACGAGCTCGATGCGATCACCGCCGTGATCCTGGGCGGCACCTCGTTCGTCGGCGGCATCGGCTCGATCTGGGGCACGCTGGTCGGCGCGCTGATCATCGCCGTCCTGTCGAACGGCCTGATCCTCGTCGGCGTCTCGGACATCTGGCAGTATGTGATCAAGGGCCTGGTGATCATCGGCGCCGTGGCGCTGGACCGCTACCGGCTGCAGGGCTCCGCCAGAACCTAAGAGGGTTCGGCGCGCACCTGAGTGCGCATGGTGTGATGCGAGGTTCCGCTGCGGCAACTGGTCTGCCGTGCCGGATAAGAATACAGACCAGGGAGGAAGCCAATGTTGAAGACGATCACGCTCGCCGGCGCCGCGATGGCGCTTGCCCTAAGCACCGCGCCATCCTTCGCCAAGGAACTCAAGTCGATTGGCGTCTCGCTGGGGTCGATGGGTAATCCGTTCTTCGTCGCGCTGTCGAAGGGCGCCGAGTTCGAGGCCAGGAAGACCAACCCCAATGTGAAGATCACGACGGTCGGCTTCGAATACGACCTCGGCAAGCAGGTCACCCAGATCGACAATTTCATTGCCGCCGGCGTCGACCTGATCCTGTTGAACCCCGGCGATCCCAAGGCGATCGGGCCGGCGATCAAGAAGGCGCAGGCGGCGGGCATCGTGGTCGTCGCGGTCGACACCGCGGCCGAAGGCGCCGACGCTACCATAACCACGAACAACGTGCAGGCCGGCGAGATCTCATGCCAGTACATCGTCGACAAGCTGGGGGGCAAGGGCGACGTCATCATCGAGAACGGGCCGCAGGTCTCGGCCGTGATCGACCGCGTCGTCGGCTGCAAGAACGTTCTCTCGAAGAATCCCGGGATCAAGGTGTTGTCCAGCGACCAGGACGGCAAAGGCTCGCGTGAAGGCGGTCTCACCATCGCGCAGGGCTATCTGACGCGCTTTTCCAAGATCGACGCCATCTTCGCCATCAACGATCCGCAGGCGATCGGCACCGATCTCGCGGCGCGCCAGCAAGGCCGCAGCGGCATCGTCATCACCGCGGTCGATGGTGCGCCCGACATCGAGGCCGCGCTGAAGGATCCGGCGGCGCCGCAGGTCCAGGCGTCCGCTTCGCAGGACCCGTTCTTCATGGCGCGGCGCGCGGTGCAGGTGGGCGTCGGCATTCTCAATGGCCAGAAGCCGGCCTCGACCGTCGAGCTCCTGCCGTCGAAGCTCGTGACCAGGGACAACGTCGCCGAGTATAAGGGCTGGACCTCGGATCGTTCTCAGTAGAACGCCGCCTCCTGCGGGAGCGGTCGAAACACGAGATGACGGGCGGCGTTGTGATCCACGCCGTCCGTCGTGCCACGCGCTAGCAGGCGGTGTGGGGACTGGTTCGCGGCGACAAGACGACCGATGGAAATTTGCTTGCGAAGGCGCGGGTCTTGGGTTGAACACGCGATCCGTCGATCACCTCGAGCCGGCCGCAGCGGTTCAGCGTGTGCAGCTTTCTGCCGGGCCATGCCGGTCCGGGTCTGAGGGAGTGGCGCACGACCTGCTTGAACGTCGTCGGAGACAGTTCGACCACTTCCGCGAGGCCGAGCGCGGCGCCATATCCGTCGGCGCAATCCTGCACCGGCCGCCACAATTTGCCGTCGATAGTGACGAAATTCCCCGCGGGTCGCGCGCTTGCGCGATCGATCAGGACCGGGTTGCTGGCATGTGGCAACCAGGGGCCGAGCAGGTGCTCGGCGTAATAGATCGCAAGCGAATCCGAATAGCCGCCGGTTCCGTCTCGCCAGGCTCCGAACAAATAGTTCAGACCGTTGTGCTGCGTGATGGTCACATCGGCCAGTTCGAGGCCTGACAGCAGCGTGGCGTGTCGCTCCCATTTGTCCGGAAACCGAATGCATTTGTAGAGCGCGACGTCCCCGTGGAGCGAGCTCTCCGGGATCATCCACAACTCGCCATTGTCCTCGATCAGGAACGGATAGGACAGGTGCCAGGCCTCCTCCAGCACGGGCACGACCTCTCCGACCGGGCCGGCGTCGCCGAACTCGACTGCCGAAATGATGCCTTTTCCAACCCGATGATCGAGATCCTCGAAGTAGACGAATGTTCGCCCCTGCCATGTGATGGGGAAGGGATCGGCGTAGAAATGATTTCCGGGATCGGCGAGAACGTTCCAGCCAGGCCCGGAGAGATCTCCCGTCTGCCAGACACCCGCGCCATCATTGAAGCGCCATCCGACATGCCAATGCGGCGCATAGCAGCAGAGGCGGTAGATCTCCTTGGCGATCGATACGGCGAGGCCGCGCACGACATAGGCCGCCGGCGGCCGGCCGTTGCCGGCTCGGGCCCGGCGTGCCAGCTGAGGCACGATACGCGGCCGTCCCGACAGGATGGCCGCCACCATGGTCAGGGTTCGCGCCATGACCGTTTCGAGCCCACCGCTCAAACCGGCCGCGATTTCCGCGGAGGGATGGCCGCGATCGAGCACCGCACCGTCGACCTCGTTGACGATCTCGATGACGGGCAGGTCGCCGGCGAGAATCGCCGCGAGTGCCGCGTTTTCACCTGCAGTTCCGTTGAACAACGGGCGGAGATACAGCCGGGCCGAACAGTCCCGATCGCGCGCGGCGCTCGTGAAATCGACGATCACGTCGGCCATGCCGGTGCGGGCCTGCGTCCGTTCCGGATCGATCTTCAGCCCGTCGGCGCCGCTGTGCCTGCCCTTGTGCAGCACCACGCGCTCGAGCTCGAACAGGGCGTTGAGCCCTGCCGGTCGTGGCTCCGCCGTTGCGGTCCACGCGATTTGAACCGGAACGTCCCGGCCGTCGATCGACAGCGTCTGGCGGTGCATCCACCGCCGCGCATGGTCACGTTCGCAGCGAAACTCGATGATCATGTCGAGCCAACCTATTCCAACGCATCGGCTCAGACGACCCGATTGAGGATTTGAACGTATTCCTCAACCATCGCATCGACCGAATAGCGCAACCTCAGGCCTTTGGCGTTCTTTTGCAGTTCGTCGCTCAGTGCTTGGTCGGTCAGAAGTCTGGAGACGGCAGCCGACAGCTTCGCTTGATCTGAAGCATCGACAAAGAGGGCAGTGGGCATTCCTTCGAAGGACAGCACCTCGCGCAGCACGGGAAGATCGGTGACGACCGAGGGAACGCCGGCGTTGGCGGCCTCGACGGCGGCGAGGCCAAAGGTCTCGGCCTGCGTCGGAAACACGAATATGTCGAGACAGGCGAGAAAATCCGCGATCTGGCGTGGCGCGATTTCGCCGAGCAGATGCAATCGGTCCGAGACCTTCAAATCGTCCGCAAGCTGCCGCAGTCGCGCTTCGTCGGCGCCCTGGCCGGCGAGTGCAAGGTGCCACGACGGTTCATCCGGCAAGAGGCGTATCGCTGCATCGAGCCGCTTGTGCGGATGCAGCCTCGCCGCGCAGCCGAGCAGGACGCGGTCCGGCGGCAGGTTGAATTTCTGTCGTGCGGCGCCCTTCGGCAGGATGAGGGCCTTGTCCTCGAAGCCGTGCGGGACATGCACCATGCGCGACCGATAGGCCTGCGGGTAGCGCGAATACTCGCGCTCCATGTCCTTTGAGTTCAGCGTGATGCGGTCGAAGAAGCCGACGCTGCCCATGACGATGTCGGCCGTGCGGATCGGCCAGCTCATCGACAGCGCGGATGAAACCTGATTGGCGACGACAGGGGCGCGGCTGACGAGGCGCGTCACGCCCGCGCCGATGACGTTGCCGAAATGCTGGAAGGTCAGGACGGCGTCGGGCCGCGTGGCTCTGATATGACCGCCAAGCGTCCACAGCATCCGCAGCAGCGCAACCGGATTGCCCGGCCGGCTCGATGCGCAATAGAACGTCTCGGGCGGCTCGTCGAACGAATCCGATTTGCGGAAGAAAAACAGGTTGGAGACGCGATGGCCGCGCGCGGAGAGGCCGGCGCCGAGAAGCCTGGAGATCTCCTGCGCACCCGCGTTTTCGGCCTGGGTCTGTACGAGAAGGACGTGCAGCTTTCGTTCGCTGCCGTTCAGCCGCGCCAGTTCTGTCGCGGTCGTCTCGCCCAATTCCTTGTTCGGCTGGTAGTGGAGCACGGATCCCGACCGCTAAAGAAACGAAATCTTCACCTTCTTAACCCCGTACCTATCATGCAGGCATCGGGCAGACACCGACTAGCAACAAACGGAGTTAATGCGCGAGCCGCCGATTGCCGCGTTCTCGCGGGAATTCTGCTGGTTCCCGGATGGTGCGCAGCGAGCGCGTTAACCAACGGGACCTGCACGCGCCGTCGCGGATCAACCAAGCCGATCGTACGGCTGACGCCTATTCGGCGGAGTCGGCGCCGCGAACCGCATAGCGGCCGCGCCGCCACGCCGAGAAGCGCAACAGCACGAGAACCGAAGGATCGACCCCGGTTCGCCGGCGGCACAAGATATTGAGCGCGATGGTCGTGAGCGCCAGCGACACCGTGGCGGCAATCGCCGCGCCAAGCACGCCGAGCCAGGGGATCAGGACGAGGAATCCGACCAGTCTCAATGCGACATTTGCGGCGACGACGGGGACGTAGATGCGTTCATGGCCGGTCAATTGCAGGATCGCCGCCGACGGACCGCCCGCGGCCTGGATGGCCGTTCCGATCGCCAGCACGATCAGCACCGAGTGCTGCTCGGTGAAATGAGGCCCGAACAGGTTGAGGAGATAGGGGCCGCCGATCCAGATCATGGCGAGCCCCGCGACCACGCAAAGCGCGGTCACTTCCGCCATGAGCTGCAGCGTCCGCTCGAATTCCTGGTGATTTTTGCTGAAGTAGAGCGAAGGAAGCCGGCGCGCGCCGAACGAGTACAGCGCGGCGGAGAGCATGGCGAAGATGTTGGCGAGGCGTGACGCCGCGAAGTAGATGCCGGCGGTCGCCGGATCCAGCATCCAGTAGACCAGAATGACGTCGAAATACTGGTTTGCGACTTCAAGGATGGACGCGAGCCAGAAATGCAGCGCGCTCGATCGCCAGCGCGTTGCTTCGGAATTCGCTGCTGTGGCGCGCAAATCCGGCAGCGCCCGTACGATCGCAATGATCTGCGCGACGAGGCCCACCGACATCGCAATCGTCATTGCGGCGATCAGCTCGGCGGGATCGAGCTGCCGATGCCCGAACAGCATGGCGAGCAGAAACAGGACGACGAAAACCCGCCAGAAGAACTCGCGGTTGCCTTCGCCCATGATAATGCTGACCAGCGAGCGCGCGATCTGGCTGCCGAGCATCAATCCGGCACTCACGGCGGTGTAGGCCGAGACGGCGAGGATCAGCAGCCACAGATCCCCTCTGAAATGCGCAACCAACGCAACTGCGGCGATCGCGATCAGCATCGCGACGGCGGAAATCCTGAAGCTGGAGAGCAGGAGGCCCTTGGTGAGGTCGGGCCTGTCGCCGACCTCATACTCGTTCAGGAACCGCACCAGCAATGCTTCCTGACCGACCAGTCCTACGACTGCGGCGATCTGGGCAACCGAAAGCCAGGTCGCAAAGATACCGAATCCGTCGGGCGTCATCGTTCGCGCGGCCAGCGAGAACAACGCAAACGCGAGCGCGCCGCTGCCAACCTTCAGGAGGATGGTCCCGACGACACCGCGCGTGACGTCACGCCGCAGAAATTGAACAATGGAATCGATCATCGAAGATGCGGAGCGTTCCCCGAAGATGGGCGTTGCAAGGACGGCGAGAGCCTAGCATGCCGGAAAAATGCGAGTGTTAATGCGCGGTCTTCAGGTCCCGCCGTCTGTCGTCGACGAAGGTCGTACGCCGCTGCTTCACTGCGGAACAGCTGCGTCCGTGATGTGCCAGATTGAGCGGGCACCGGCTCGATCGAAAAGCGGCGCGATGTCGTGCCGGTGCAAGATGCGGGGCGAAGCCGGCCGGCCTGCGGCCGTTCGAGCATTGGAATGACCTCTCTGGAATGAATTCGGACGCTTGGTCCGACGAGACAGCGGTATTTCGAGGTCGTTCCGAGCAAGGCGCGTGCCGGGACGGATGTGTCCGGCGACCCGTTAACCTCAATCGCCGGAAATGATCGCGTTTGGCTCTGCGATACGACATCAGGCGAGGGAATTGCACATGGAACCACCGTTAACCGTGGAGCCCTAAACCATGACGACGGATAGACCCGTGACCGAGCCGAGCGCTGCAGCTGCGACTGCGGCCATCGTCGCAGACATTGCGATCGTCGGTGGCGGCCTTGCGGGATCGCTCGCCGCGTCCGTGCTAGCGCGGGCGGGGCATCGCGTCGCACTCGTCGACAAGCGCGCGGTGCATCCGGACGAATTCCGGGTCGAGAAGCTCGGTGGCCAGCAGCTCGAGATGTTCCGCAAGCTGGGCTTCCTCCGTGCGCTCGAGAACGTCGCCTGCCGGTATGACCGGGTGCTCAATATCCGGGAAGGCAAGGTCGTCGATGTCAGCGTCGGCCAGGCTTACGGGTTTTCCTATGCCGGCCTCGTTGCCATGGCGCGCGGCCAGCTGCCTGATCCGTCCAATCTGATCGTCGACGAAGTCACCGCAATCAGACCCAGCGACGATGTCCAGCATATCGAGCTTGCGTCCGGACGGCGCCTGGACGCGCGGCTCGTCGTGCTCGCCACAGGCATGGCGGGAGCGCTCGGCTACAAGCTCGGCATCAAGCGGCGTGTGCTGGCCGAGCGCCATTCGGTGTCGTTCGGCTTCACGATCGCCCGCCGCGATGGCGCGCCGTTCGATTTCGAGGCGCTGACCTGTTACGGCGAGCGCACCGCTGACGGCATCGACTATCTCAGCCTGTTCCCGGCGCCTGCGGGCATGCGGGCCAATCTGTTCATGTTCCGCGACCCGACCGATCCGATCATGCGCGAGCTGCGCCGCGAACCGGAAGCGACCGTCCTGCGGCTGCTGCCGGGACTGCGGCCTTACCTCGGCGATTTCCACGTGACCGACAAGGTGCAGAACTGGGTGATGGATCTGACCGTGGTGGAGGGACACCTTCAGCCCGGAATCGTTCTCATCGGCGATGCGTTCCAGACCAATTGTCCCGCCGCCGGCACGGGCGTCGCCCGCCTCCTGGTGGACGTCGATCGCCTTTGCACGGAGTACGCGCCGCGCTGGCTCGCAAGCGCCGGCATGGGCACGGAGAAGATCTCGCAGTTCTATTCCGATCCCGACAAGCTCGCGGCAGACCAGCGGTCGCTGAAAATGGCGCGCTTCCGTCAGGCCCTGACGTCCCGCAACGATATCGAATGGGATGTGCGGCGCCGGTTGCACTTCCTGCGGCGCAGTCTCACGCATCGTGTCGATCAGATGCATCCGGGCTGGCTCGGACGCGTCCGCGGCGCGCTCCGCGCCTGAGCTCTGCGCTCCCTCGCTTGCGCTTCGGTTAGCGCGTAGGCGTCGGGGTACGGGCCGGTAGGAGCCTGAAATCCGACAGCCGCTTGGCCGCCAGCTTGAGCCAGGGAGCCTGCTTCAGCGCGAACAGGCTGATGGCGCCCGCGGTGCTGCCGGCCTGCGTGACCATCCACATCGGCGAGGGCTGGCCGCCGAACAATTTCTTGTACGGCTCGTCGCCAATCGTGAAGTCGAGCATCTGATCGCCGCGCTCGATGCAGTCCCTCGCCACCTGCTCGAACATCAGAGAGCCCAGGGACTGGCTCTTGTACCCGTCGATATCGAAGGCGCTCATGATGACGAGGAAGCTGCCGCGATGGCGCAGTCCGAGCACGGCGGCGATCACGCCGCCGTCCATCTTCATGGCGTAGAGTCGGACGAACGAGCCGGAACCACGGGCCGCCACGTCGGAATAGAAACTGTAATATTCGGGGCGCTGGAGCAGGTCGCCGTCGCCCTGGGCGTGAAAGCGCGGGCCGCGATATTGCTTCATCGCGTCCATCGCCTCGGAGATCGAGGCGCTGTCGTCGCAGCATGAGAAGCTCAATGCTCCCTTCTTCTGGAGCTGGCGATATTTCTTGGCGAGCTCCTTCTGATAGGAGCGATCCAGCGCGCTGGCGCGCCATTGCTCGAACGGGGCGACGAGAACGGTCGCGTAGGCGTTCGTCTCCATCGAGACCCGGCGTGGCGCGCCGAGTAAGCTCTCGATCGGAAGCCGTCCGTCGGGCAGCTTGGTCATGCGGAGCAGGTCGAACGGGCGGACGAGGCGCCGGATCTCCGCGCAGGCCGCTTCGTCCTCCAGCAGGCTGGCAAACACCTCGGGGCTGCAGACCGGCGCCAGATAGTCGGATACGCGCAGATCGGCGAATTCGATGGTGCGGATCGGGCCGCGGCGGATCCGGAGCAGGGGCAGCACCATCGCCAGCGCCCCCGTCGTACGACGGCGGACCACGACGACCAGCGGCGTCGCGCCTGCATGGGATGCGAGCCTGGCGTAGAGGCTGTCCAGCCAGAGCGGATGCTGAAACGCGGTCGCGGCAGAGCTGTCGAAAAGCGCCGCGTATTCCGGAGACAGGAAGTCGAACGCCTGCTCGATGGCGATATCGAATGTATTGCTCGGCTTATTCATGCGTGACCACGGAAACCAGATAATCCGGAGAAGTCGATCGAGCCGGATCCCACGCTTGTATAGCAGGGTCGTGACGGCCGAGGCACCAGCGGGGTGCGATTTGCATTAACGCATCGAGCAGGGGCCGTATCGTTATCAATGCCCGAAGTTTCGAGATTTCGTGGTGCCGGGGCCCGGCAGATCAACTCGCAGTAGTAGATAATTAACCAAGCTTAAGGGAAAGTCACCGCATGGCCATCCTGCAGACCGAGAGAGACTCCGAGGCACTCACGAGCGCGATCTGGAAGACGCGCAGTGCCGGCGTCGAGAAGATCGCCAGGCTCGTCATCTGCGTATCGATCACCGTCAATGTCGTCGCGTCGATGGGGACATTCAATACGGCGATACTGCCGGCGGGACTGACTTATCTGCAACAGGCGGTCGCTCTGCTGATGTGGAGCGTCCTGATCTACGCAAGCGCATTCGTGCGCCCGCGTCTGCAACTGGCATTCAACCCCGATCTGATCGCGCTCCTTGCATTCTACACGCTGGCGGTCGTCTCGGTGTTGTGGACCACCCTGAATGCCGCAGCCATCATGAAGAGCGCCGCTCTTGCAATGACGACGTTTGGCGCGTTCTGTATGATCACGCGGATCGATATCGACGATGTCGTGAAGGCAACATCCTTCGGGCTCTTCATATTGGTCGCCGCGTCGGCGCTTTGCGCACTCGCCGTGCCCGATATCGGGGTAGACCATAGCTGGATGCACAATGGTCAATGGCAGGGCGTCTATGAATCGAAGCAGACGCTGGGCTTTGTCGGCGCGTATCTGATGTTTTTCTCCTGCTACCGGAAGATGACGGGGCAGGGGTGGTTGGCGTTCCTCGTCGCGTTCCTGCTGGCGTCGACCTGCGTCCTCGCGTCGGAATCGCGCGGCGCCGGTGCTGTCGCCCTGGCGGCTTGCGCGCTGCTCGTGACGTCGATGTGGTCGGTCGGCTGCATGAGGCTCTATGCGATCCTGCCGTTCGTCATGTGCATTCTGGCCGGCCTCTTGATCGTCTATTTTTACGCGACGGGATACGACGCCATCCACATTGGCGATGCGACCGTCAATTTCACCGAACGGACCTTCATCTGGCACTACGCGATAAGCCATTTCGACGATGCGCCGCTGCTCGGCTTCGGAATCAACGGCTTCTGGACGATCCCGTCGATCTACGATTATTTCGAGCAGAACCACGGTTGGGTGCTCGACAACTATCATAGCGGCTATGTCGCGATCCTGATGGAAACGGGGTTCCTGGGCTACGTGCTTTTCGCCGCGAGTGTTCTTCTGTTCTCGAACAAGGTGCTCTATTTGATTTCCGCGCGATCGATCCACCGGGCGCACTGTGCCCTCATCATCGGATTTGTCGCCCTCAGCTTTCAGACCAATTTCACCGAGACGACGTTCCTTCGCTCGACCATGTTCACGTCGGTGCTCCTCGTGGCGTTCCTCCTTGCAACGTGCAGGCCGGTGCCGGAGACCGATTTCTAACCCTTACGGAATGGAAGCAGGATGACCGCCCCCCGCGCTCGCTGGTCGAGAAGCTTCAATCTTGCCGCAGCGGCTTTCGTCTTCGCATCGCTCTGCTCCGACGCCCATGGCGCGGGGCAGGTCGTGCCTCGCGATGCGGCAAAATTGGGACGCGGGATCAACATTCTTGGTTATGACGGAATCTGGGAGGGCGGTCAGAACGCGCCGTTCCGTCTGGACAATTTGACGGCGATCAGAAAGGCCGGATTCTCGCATGTCAGGATCAATTTCTTCGGCTTCAAGTTCATGGATCGCGGGAACGTGCTGGATGAGGCCGTGCTGAGAAGGCTCGATGCCGTCATCGAGGAAATTCTCGCCAGGAACCTCGTTCCCATCGTCGACGAGCACGACACGCATGTCTGTCAGCGTGATGTATCCGAATGCGGCGAGAAGCTCAGGGCATTCTGGCGGCAGATCGCGGAGCGCTATGCCGGAAGATATCCCGGGCTCGTCTTCGAGGTCTTGAACGAGCCGGGGGGACAGATGACGTCCGCCAGCTGGAATTCGCTCCTCAACGACTGTATCGGCATCATCCGCCGCACCAACCCCGAGCGGCGGGTCATTGCCGCCGTTCTCAACACGGACGAGATTCCCATCGACGATCTGGCTCTCCCCGCCGACGACAGGAACCTCATCGTCACCTTTCATTATTACGCGCCGATACGCTTCACGCATCAGGGGGCGCCATGGTCCGAGACGTTCGCGCGCATCGGGCCGCTGGATTGGGGCAGTCCGGACGATGAAGCCAAGGCGGCCGCTGATTTCGAGAAGGTCAGCCGGTGGTCGGAGAGAGAGAAGCGCCCGGTTTATCTCGGCGAGTTCGGGGTATACGAACGGGCTCAATCCGAGAGTCGCCAGAGATACCTGTCGTTCGTGGCACGAAGCGCCGACAGACGTGGCTGGGCATGGGCCTATTGGCAGTTCGACCATGATTTCGCGGCCTTTGACAGCGCCCGCCAGGCCTGGAAGCCCGACATCCTGCGCGCCCTGATCCCGCCGGTCCGTTGAAGCCGCGATTCACAGCCAATATCGGCCAGATCACGATCGCCTAGCGGCGATGGCTAACCGCCGTCCCTCGCCCGGCAGAACAAATCGATCCCGCCGACCTGTCCGCCCTTGAGCGCGATCTCGATATTCGCATGCGCGCGATCCGATGATGCGCGGTTGAGTGGCGCGCCTTCCGCGAGAGGAGCGATCGCGGTCAGGGCATAGATGCCCATCGCCTGCAGCGCATGTCCGGACGTGTCGCCGCCGGCGACCACGGCGCGAGGGAGCCGCGCGGTTTCCAGAATGGAGCCCAGCGCCTGGCCGAGCCCCGCGCCGATGCGCTCGTTCACTGCGCTCGCCGTTGCGCCGCTCGCCTCGATGGCTGCGTTGAGCGCGCCGATGGCGGGATCGTCGGGGCCGCTTGCGGTGATCAGGAGCGCATCGCGCCCCGACGAGAGTGCTGCGAGCGCACGTTCGGCAGCGCGGCCGATCTCCCTGGTCCATTCGGCCGCGTCGACGGCGCGCGTCGCATCGAGCTGCTCGATATCGAAGCCATTGTCCGCGGCATGCGCGATCTGCGCCGCGGTGACGGGCGAGCAGGAGCCGGAGACGCACGCGATGCGCTCGACGCCGGCAAGGCGCAGATCGGGCTTGCTGTCGGCAATCAGGCCGGCCGACCGCCAATAGGCGACCAGGGCCTGCTCGACACCTTGCGAGCCGGCGACAAAGAGCCGCTCGCCGCGATATTCCCAGATCAGGCGGCCGGCTTCGATCAGGGATGCCTGGTCGAGCACGTCGAGCGAGATGATCTCGGTGCCGGCGCCCCTCGCGCGCATCAGCGCCAGATCCGCGCCGCCATTGGCCATGGTGACGAAGTCGATCAGTCCGATCGATCGCGCCGTCTGTTTTGCAAGATGCCGGCCGAGATCGGACTCGTCCATCGGCGTCACTGGATGACGCGACATGGTCGGGTGCCGGTCGAGACGATGGCCGACGCCATTCACGGCCGCGAACAGATGGCCGAACATCTGATAGCGGCCCATCGCCGGCGATCCCACGAGGAGCGGATGCCAGGCGCCGCCGAGCTGCGGCACCGCGAGGTCGATCGCCCGCCCGATCGAGCCGATCTGCGGCGAGGAGTCGAAGGTCGAGCACACCTTGTAGTGTGCGATCGGCGCGCCGATCCCTGCGAGCACCGCGAAAGCCGGTGGAAGGTTTTGCTCCATCCAGGCCGGATCCTTCGCGCGCGCCGTGCCGGCGATGCCGATGCCGCGGAACTGGCTCGCGGACGCGAGACGTTCGGGCGTTGGAGGTTCGAGGAACAGGATGGTCGGCAGGCCCGCGAAGGTGAGGGCCTCCATCGCCGCGGACGAGCCGGTGTAATCGTCGCCGTAGAAAGCAACGAGTGGACCGTCGGGCAGGGCGGACGCGCCGCTCACGGCTGTGGACTCGCCATCGCGGCGTCCCATGCTGCGCGCAAATCGGCAACGCCGGCGGCAGGTCCATCGGGGTGGGCGAGAATGCCGCCGCCTGCTGCGAAGATCAGATCTGTCGAGCCGAGTGCGCGCCAGGTCGGCGCGGCCTGCGCCGGCGTCTGGCCCGAGGAGAACACGGGCATCGCGATGCACGGCTTGTGCGCGAACATCGGCGTCAGCGCCGCCTTTGCGGATGTGACCACGCTGTCATCGGTCTCGCTGAACTTGTTGCCGATGCCGTTGACGTGCATGTGGTCGGCGCCGGCCAGCCGCCAGATCTTGTGCCACGCCGTATAGTCCCAGCCGAGTGCCGGATGACGGTTCAACGCGCCCCAGCCGTTGCGATGCGCATGAACGGGAAGCTGCGTGTGGCGGCCGAGCTCGACCATGCCTGTGAGCCCGACCGAGTTGATGCTCGCCATCACACACGTGCCGCCCTCGCTGAGCACCAGATCGTGACGGCGGCGCATCTGGTCGATCTCGCCGGTCAGGTTGAAGGCGATCATGACCTTCTTGCCGGTTCGATCAGCGTGGTCGTTGACGACGCGCATCACGGCGCGCACGCGCGCGTCGAACGGACAATAGGCGCCGTCCGATTGCAGCTCATCGTCCTTGATGAAGTCGATGCCGGCCGCGCAGAGCGTGGCGACCAGATTGGCCGTCTCGGTGGGGCTGAGCCCGATGCTCGGCTTGATGATGGTGCCGATCAGAGGACGACCTCTGACACCGGTCAGCTCGCGCGTGCCGGCGACGCCGAACTTCGGCCCGGGATAGGCGGCGGCAAACGCGAGCGGCAGGCGCAGGTCGAGCAGGCGCAGGCCGGTCAGCTGGCGCAACTCCCAGAGATTGCCGGCGATCGCCGTGACCAAATTGGGCAGCGACGCGCCGATATTGTCGAGCGGCCATGACAACGTCACGCGCGCGCGATTCCAGGGGCCATCGGGGTTGATCGGGCGGGCGACCGGGAGCGACGGCGCGGAGATCGCATCAAGCAACGCGATGCTCTCGACTCGGGCGGCCGCACGCGCTTTCAGCTCCGGCGTTTCGCCGGGCACCGCGACGAACGTGCCGCTCGACTGCTCGCCCGCCATGGTTTCCGCGGCAAGACGCGGATCTTCAGGCGTTTCGATCAGATAGTCGGCTTCGATGCGAACGGGATTTTGCGTCACGGGAGCGCAGGCAATCTAGAGCTTGGTCAGATCGGGGAACGGCCGCACGGGGTCGCGCCCGTCCCAGCCTTTGGCGGCTGCGCGGATGAGATCGAACATCTTGCCCTTGGGTCCGGAGACCTCAGACAGTTCGATCACCGTTCCCGGATGATACTCCGTGTCGAAATAGACGAAGCGACCGCGCGCGCCGACTTCGCCGCTCATGACCGGCTTGAAACCCTCGGCTTCGAGACGGGAGAGATCGGCGTCGTAGTCTTCGGTCCAGTAGGCGACGTGCTGCAGACCCTTATGTCCGGCTTTCAGGAAGTCGGCATACATCGACGGCGCATCGTTGCGGATCTGGATCAGCTCCATCTGTAGCGGACCGGAATTGGCCAGTGCCACCGAATTGTGCGGCTCATAGGCCTTGCCGCGATAGTGGTAGTTCACGATTGGAACCCGCGGATTATAGAACCACGGCCCGATGCCGAGCTCGCGGCTCCAATAATCCATGGCCTTCTCGATATCGTCAACGACGTAGCCGGCTTGCCGGATCTCACCAAAAAAACGGCTCATTGCATGATTCCCATGATCTTCAGAATTTGAGGAAGCCGATCGACAGCCACGGCACGGCCGCGACGATGGCGAGGCCGATGAAGAGCGCCGCGACATAGCCCCAGATGTGCTTGAGGCCTTCGTCCGGCGATATCTTGCTGATTGCGCAGGCACCGTAATAGCCGACGCCGAACGGCGGTGCGAACAGGCCGATGCCCATCGCGAGGATCACGACCATCGCATAGTGCACTTCATGTACGCCCGCCTGCTTGGCGATCGGGAACAGCAATGGACCGAACAGCACGATGGCCGGAATGCCTTCGAGCACGCTGCCGAGCACGACGAAGGCCACAATCGAGATCGCGAGGAAGCCGTAGGCGCCGCCGGGGATCGCCGCCATCGCCTTCGCCAGCTGTTGCGAGAAGCCGGATTGCGTCAGTCCCCAGGCCATCGCCGTGGCGCAGCCGATGATGAAGATGATCGCGCCCGTCAGCGAGGCCGTCTCGACCAGCATGGATTTCAGCCGCCGCCAGGGAAACTGGCGGTAGACCACAAGGCCCATCAGCACGGCGTAGGCGATGCCGATCGTCGAGACCTCCGTGGCAGTGGCAACACCTTCGACCACGGCAGTGCGGATCACGAAGGGCAGCAGGATGGCGGGCAGAGCGATCATTGTGAGCTTTGCGATCTCGCGCTTCGAGGCCCGCCGCACATGGCTCAGATCCTCGTTCCGGTAGCGCCGCCACACCACGACGCAGAGCGCGGTGCCCACCACCAGGGCCGGCAGCAGCCCACCCGTGAACAGCGCCGCGATCGAGACACCGGTCACCGAGCCGATGGTGATCAGCACGATGCTCGGCGGAATGGTCTCGGTCTGCGCGCCGGTGGCCGACAGCAGCGCGACGAGGTCGCCGGGCTTGGCGCCACGCCGCTGCATTTCCGGCAGCAGCACCGGCGCGATCGCGGCCATGTCGGCGATCTTCGAGCCGGAGATGCCGGAGACCAGATACATGGCCCCGATCAGCACGTAGGACAGTCCGCCCCTGACATGCCCGAGCAGGCTGGCCAGAAACTGGATCATGGCCCGCGCCATGCCGGTCATTTCGATCAACGCGCCGAGGAAAATGAACAGCGGCACCGCGAGCAGGATCAGGTGCGACATGCCCTCATCGAGACGGCCGACCATCACCATCATCGGTACGCTGGTTGTCAGCGCCAGATAGCCGAAGGTAGCGAGCGCAAAGGAGAAGGCGATCGGTACGCCGGCGAACACGTTGGCCGCGACCACGCCGACGAAGAAAATGATGAGATTGTAGCGTCCGAGCGGGGCGAGCAAGGGTCCGGCAAGCCAGAATGCGGCGATCAGGACGGTGATGGTGATGAGGGCCGCGACGATCAACGCGGGGCGGTGATGTGTCGCGAGCCGGATCGCGGCGACGACGGCCATCAGGGTCATCCCGACGGGAATTGCGGCTGCGCGCCAGGCATTGCTGATCTCCAGCGCCGGGGTGACGATGACCTGTTCCTCGCTCGCATAATCGAAGGCGGGATGCAGGATCAGCGCCAGCAGGGCTAGCGGCGCCACCGCCGCGATCGTGTCGAGAAAGGCGCGCGCGCCCGGGCCGACATGGCTGACGAGCCCTGTCATGCGCATGTGCTCGCCCCGGCGCAGCGCGATCACCGCGCCCAGCATCGAGAGCCAGAGAAACAGGATCGAGGCCAGTTCGTCCGACCAGATCAGCGGGCTGTGGAAGACGTATCGCATGATGACGCCGGCGAGCATGATGCCGATCTCGACCAGCACGACAGCGGCCGCGGCGGTCTCGACCACCGCACCGAGCCAGCGGTCGACGGTGCCCAAGGCGCTCGCAAGCTTGCGCGTGCCCGCATCGGAAGCAGGGTGCGCGGCCGCCGCCAGATAGTCCGTCATCTGATGCTCTGCGATCGTCATCGCGCTCAGGCCAGCTTGCCGACGGCGCCTTCGAGCAGTGCCCAGGCTTCGTCGCCGAAGCGGCCCTTCCATTCGCCGTAGAAGCCGGAGTCGCGCAGTTTTGCGCGGAACGAGTCCGGTGAAGGCGTGGTGAATTTCATTCCATTGCTCTGGAGATCGGCCTGCACGGTCGCATTGAACGTCTTGATGTCCTCGCGCTGCTTCAAGCCGGCATCGTTGATGGCGTTGCTGACGATGGTCCTGAGATCGGCGGGAAGGGCGTTGAAGGCGCGGCCGTTGGCGATGAACCAGAAGCCGTCCCAGATGTGGTTGCTGATCGCGCAGTACTTCTGCACCTCGTAGAGCTTCGCCACCTGGATGATCGGCAGCGGATTTTCCTGCGCGTCGACAATGCGCGTCTGGAGCGACGAATAGACCTCGCTGAATTGCAGGCTGGTCGGCGAGGACGAGAGCGCCTTGAACATGGAGATGCTGAGCGGAGACACGGGCACGCGGATCTTGAGGCCGTCCATGTCCTTGGCGCTCTCGATCGGCTTGGCGCCGCTGGTGATCTGGCGGAAGCCGTTGTCCCACATCTTCTCGAACGTATGGAGGCCGACCTTGGCCATGGCGGCACGGATATGCGCGCCGAGCCCGCCGTCCATCGCTTTCCAGACCTGATCGTAATCGGCAAAGGCAAAGCCGACCGCATTGATCGCGGCGATCGGCACCAGGGTCGCGACCACGAGCGCGGAGGGCGTGAAGAAGTTCAGCGCGCCGTTGCGCACCTGGGCGAGCATGTCGGTGTCGCCGCCGAGCTGGTTGTTCGGGAAGATCACGATCTCGACCCGGCCATTGCTCTCCTTGGCGACGCGGTCGGCGGCTTCCTGGGCGCGGATGTTGAGGGGGTGCGTCAGCGGCAGGTTGTTGCCGTATTTCAGCGAGAACTCGGCCGCCCGGGCCGGGCGCGAGAGACCGCCGATCAGGCCCGCGGCGGGGAGGGCGGACAGGGCTTGCAGGGCGCGCCGACGGGTCACGGACATGGGCTTCTCCTCCAACAGCGATTTGATGTTATTTGATGTTTATGCGACAATGTTGATGCGAAAATTGCGACTTTGAGCTAGCATGTCAAACGATAAAGATGATGGTTTTTGAGGTATTCGACGATTGGGCCCCGGAATGAATAAACCAGTGGCTCCTTCGCTGAGCCGCATCGTTGACGTGGCGCGCCGGGCCGGCGTCTCCACGGCGACGGTCGACCGCGTGCTGAATCGTCGGCCCGGTGTGCGGGCGATTACGCAGCAGCGGGTGCTCGCCGCCGCGTCCGAGCTCGACTACATGCCGGCCGAGAACATCCTGGCGGCGATGCGGCCCAAGCCGATGCGGCTGCTGTTCCTGCTGCCGGCCGGCACCAACCGCTTCCTGTCCACGCTCGGGCAGCTGATCGCGCATTCCGACGGCCGGCTCGCGCCCTTCAACGTCCATTGTCAGGTCGACACCATCAAGGGCTTCAATCCCGACCTGCTGGCACGTCAGCTCTGGCGGGCCCGCGACAAGGCCGACGGCATCGCTTTCATGGCGCTCGAGCATCCCGTCGTGAGGGAAGCCGTCGACCGATTAGCGGAGCACGGCGTGCCGACGGTGACGCTGATCTCGGATATCCTGAATGCGCGCCGCGCGGCCTATATCGGACTGGACAATCGCTCGATTGGGCGCACCGCCGGCTATCTGATCGCGCGCTTTCTGGGCGAGCGTCCGGCCAAGGTCGCGATGATCGCGGGCAGCCGCAGCTACCGCGCGCACGAAGAACGCGAAATGGGCTTTCTGCACGTCTTCGAAGAACTATTCCCGGCCATCAAGGTCGTGGGCCTGCGCGAAGGCCATGATGACGCCGACCGCAACTATCGCCAGACGCGCATGCTGCTGGGCCAGCATCCGGATCTTGCCGGAATCTACAACATCGGCGGCGCCGCCGATGGTGTCGCTCGCGCCCTGAACGAAATGAACCGGGCGCGTGACGTGGTCTTCATTGGCCATGGTCTGACCTCGGATACGCGCAGCTTTCTGCTCGACGGGACGATGGATGCCGTCATCACTCAAAATCAGCTCAACACGATGATGAGCTGTGTCGGCATCTTCGACAATCTGCGCGCCGGCCGCAGCGCCATGCACGGCATCGAGGCGCCGCGCAGCGAGATCATCTTTCGCGAAAATATTCCGGCGCTTGGGGGCTAGGATCCAAGGAGGCTTGCTGGACCCATGGTCGGCCTGGTCGAGCGCATCCTTGGCCTGATTGCCACGATACAATTTTGCCAGTGTTTTGCCCGACGAGTCAAATGACCGGCGTCTGAAGTCAGCGGGCTCGTCGAGCAGCTCACCGTGCGTTGCAGGAGAGATGCCTCTCGTTCTGCGCGCGCAAGGCAATTCAACCAAACCTCATCTCGACTTAAGCCGCGCCACCGCGACCAACCAGCCAGGGGCGGTTCTACTGTGCATGGGGTTGTTTTTCAGTTTTTTGTTTGGCGAGGCGCCGGCAGGCGCTCTACAGGCCGGCGGCGACGCCCAGGCGGCCGATGCCGGGGAGCTTGAGCGCCGGCCGCCGGATGTCGATGCCCAGCACCGCGCCGAAGAAATTGATCTCGAACCCTTCGACCCAGCCAACCGTCATGCCGAGGTAACCCGACAGCGAGGCGTAGGCGCCGGTACGGGAAGGGGTGATGCCGGCCCAGCGTCCGCTGTACGGATAGTCCTTGCCGACCGCGGTGGGTGGAAGGACGGCACGAAGCTCGGGAACGGCGTCCAGCGCCGCCTGCACGAAGGTGTTGGAATTCGGTCCGGGCCAGGCGCTGTAATCGCCGTAGGCGCGGAACTTGTAGGTCTCGACGACGTGGCGGATCTTGGGGATCAGCGCTTCGGCCCGCGCGCCGTCGACCGCCACGACGGTTTCGGGCATGGCGCCGAACCAGCGGCCGTCGGGTGCAAATCCGTTGCTCCGGATCGGGTCGCCCCACGCCGTATAGTCGTATCGGCTGTAGGTGCTGGCACCTTTCTCCTTGACGACGATCCAGCTGTGGACCGCGAAAATGCTGCGCCACCGCACCGTGCGCGCGGCAAAGATCCGGATCAGCGCGTCCGGATTGGCGGATGCCGGCGGCAGCAAGCCGGCGCTCGAGCGATCCGCCGTCTGCCAATTGCCCCGGCCATCGCCGAACAGATAATAGCGTCCGGCCGACAGTCCTATCGGCACGGAGACCAGCAGCAGGAAGAGAATCAAGAGTTTCCTCAAGGGCAGACGGGGGCAGGCGGGACAACACGATTAATATAGTTCGCCCGGCGGGTCGCGCCAGCACGCTTCTGCTCTTGCATTTGGGAGGTGCGCCCCCATGTTCCCGATTATGATGAAACTGTCCCTCATCGAAGACCAAGCCATCCAGGCGCGAATCGCGGGCATCGCGGGCGCCGAGACGTTTGATCGTCTTTTTGCCGGTATCCGATTCGACGAGATCGACGGCAATCTGCTGTTCGCCATTGCCAGGGACGAAGACTGCGCGAGCGAGATCGAGGACGAGTTCTCGCATCACCTCGCGGTGGTCGCGACGCAAATCCTCGGGCAGAGCGTCGACGTGGTCGTGGTGCTGCCGAAGGTCCTGCAATAGGCCTTATTTTGGCGTGCAGGCCGGTCGTCCGGGCTTGCATCCGTGCTTTCCAACGCAATCGTGAAATTGTAATGACGTGCTTGGGCGCTTAGGCCCAGTCCGCGTTGTCGACCGAGCTCTACGGCAGGGCTCGTCGGCGCGCGACTCTATTTCTGAAACAAAGTTGGATACACATTGGCGTCCACCAAAAAAGCCCGGGCCGCGACCGGCGCGAAAAAGACCAAGGCCAAAAGCTCGAAAGGCGAGAGCCCGAAGACCAAGAGCTCGAAGAGCAAGGGTTCAAAGAGCAAGGGTTCGAAGAGCACAGAGAGCAAAGGCTCGAAAGGCAAGAGCGCGTCGCGTTCTGCGGTCTCGTCCACATCGCCGCTCGGCATGCTGGCGCTGCATCTGCGCGAGCAGTGGGAGAAGTCCGGCCGCGACGGCCTCGTCTTCCTCTGCGACAATGAGAACAGGGCGGAGCGGCTGGGTGGCGTGATCCACGCGCTCGACCCTTCGGTCGACGTGCTGGTGTTCCCGCGACTGAACAATCTGCCATTCGATGGTCTGGAGCCGTCGCGCGAGATCGCGGGCAGGCGGAGCTCGGTGTTGCGGCGCCTCGCCAAGGCAAGGAAGCCGGTCTTCCTCGTATCGACCGCAGAGGCCATCATGGAGCGGCTGCCACTGCCGGCGAGCTGGTCGAAGACCAGCCTCAGCCTGAAAGTGGGCGCGGCCTATTCGGAAGCCGAGCTGGAGCGCCGTCTGGAAGCTCTAGGCTACGACCTCGACGAAGAGGCGGAATATCCGGGCGGCGTCCTGTTCCACGGCAAGACGTTCGAGGTGTTTCCCGCGGGCGGACTTGGTCCTTTCAGGATCGAACATTCCGACGGTGTTATCCGTAAGATCGTTGCCGTCGATCCGGTCGAGCATGAGGTCGTCTACGAGACCAGGGAATTGCTGATCGATCCGATGTCCGAACAGATTGCGCTCGGAGGCAAGCGTGGGCAGCGGGCGACGCTGCCGGATTATTGCGCTCGCGCGCGGTGGATCGTGGATGCCGGCGTACCGGGCCACGCCGATATCTGGCTGGGCACCATCGAGGAGGCCGCTGGCCGCAGGGATGCGGAGCGCGAGTATCTCGGATGGGCGGACTGGAAGCGGCTGAAGAAGAGCATCAGCGTACTTCCGCAAAAATCGGCCTTCACGCCGACGCCCGATTTCTCGAAGGCCTCTTCGCCAAGAAAGATCCTCCGCGCATTTATTGACGACATGCAACGCGCCGGGTCGCGGGTGCTGTTCGTCGCGGCCGTCGAGGATGACCTTCGCGCAATGGAGCGGATGAGCGGCATCAAAGCGGAGCGCTGCGCCGATTGGAGCGAGGCGACAGAGGGACGGGAGCGCGAAACAGCGTTCCTTGCCGACTTCGATGCCGGCTTCGTCGGGGCCGGCCGCAAGCCTCTCGTCATCGTCACCGCGTCCGACGTGCTCGGCAGCAGAGCCCATCATCCGCAGCCCATGGCGAGAGCGTGGACGGCCGCGTTCGACCATCCTGACGTTCCGGAACGCGGCGCGGCGGTGGTCCATTTGCAGCGTGGGCTCGCTCTGCTCGACGGCTTGCAGACCCTAGCCATGGGGACGGGATCGCGGCGCGAGATGGTCAGGCTTGCGTTCGCGGGAGACAACGCCGTTCTCGTGCCGCCGGCCGATCTTGCCTTGATCTGGCCCTATGCCGCCGAGCCCGGCAAGCTGGCGCGGGACAAGGCGGACGGAAGCACATGGTGGGCGCGGCGGACCGAGGCCGAGGCGGAGATTCAGGTCGCCGCCAAGGCGCTCGCGAAGCACATCAGCCAGCGCCACCGCCGCCGCGCGCCGAAACTGGTCGCACCCGGGCCACTCTATGAAAGGTTCGTTGCGCGTTTTCCGTATTTCCCGACCGTCGATCAGGCGAAGGCCATTCAGGACGTGCTCGATGATCTCGCGGCAGGTCATCCCATGGACAGGGTGGTGTGCGGCGACGTCGGGTTTGGAAAGACCGAGGTCGCGTTGCGCGCGGCAGCCGCGGTGGCGCTGTCCGGGAAACAGGTGGCGATCGCGGTGCCGACCACGGTCCTGGCGCGGCAGCATGTCGAAACCTTCCGCAAGCGCTTCGGTCCTCTCGGTATCGACGTCGGAAGCCTGTCGCGAGCGACCTCCGGCCCGGAGACGCGAGGGATCAAGGAGGGCTTGCGAAGCGGCAGGCTGAAAGTCGTCGTCGGCACGCAGGCGCTCTCTGCAAAGGATGTGAAGTTCGCCGATCTTGGCCTCGTCATCATCGACGAAGAGCAGCACTTCGGAGCGGCGGAGAAGGCGAAGCTTTCTGGGCTGGCAAAGAATGCCCATACGCTCTGGATGAGCGCGACGCCCATCCCGCGCACGCTCGCTGCTGGTCTTGCGGGCTTCCGGGATCTCAGCGTGATCGCAACGCCGCCGGTTCACCGGCTTCCGATCGTGACCAAGATCGCTCCGCTGTCGGATGCGGCCATTGCCGGAGCATTGCTTCGCGAGCGGCGGCGGCACGGACAGAGTTTTCTGATCTGCCCGCGCATCCAGGATCTGGAGCCGATGCTGGCGCGCGTGCAATCACTGGCGCCCGACCTCCGCATCGTCTGCCTTCATGGCAAGATGCCCGTCGACGACCTCGACGACCGCATGATGAGTTTCGTCGATGGCGAAGCGGACGTCCTCCTGGCGACCAACATCGTGGAAAGTGGTCTCGATATCCCGCGCGCGAATACCATTGTGGTGTGCTGGCCCGAAAAGTTCGGCCTCGCACAGCTCCATCAGCTCAGGGGGCGGGTGGGACGCGGCGGAACGCGCGCCTTCGCCTATCTGCTGACGGAGTCGACCTCGGAGCAGTCCGAGAAGCGTTTGGCCGTCCTCGAGGAGTTCAGCAAGCCCGGCGCCGGCTTTGCCATCAGCGAGCGCGACCTGGACCTCAGGGGCGCCGGCGATCTGTTTTCCGAACAGCAGTCCGGGCACGTGCAGGTGTTCGGACCGGTGCTCTACAGTCATCTCCTGAAGCTAGCCTCGGAGAGAGTGAACGACTCGGGCGCCTTTCTGTGGGTGCCGGATCTGAATCTGCCTGTCGGCGACATGTTGCCTGAAGGTTATGTGCAGTCGGAAGCAATGCGGCTCGAGATCTATGGTCGCGCCGCCAGGTGCCGGAGCGACGACGATCTGGAAGATCTGGAGGAAGAGACCTCGCGGCGTTTCGGCAGGCTCCCGCCGGAGGCGCGTGATTTCTTTGCGGCCGCCAGGCTCCGGATCGATTGCAAGCGGCGTGGCATCGTCAGGCTCGATGTCGGGCCCGAGGCCGTCGCTGCCACTTTCCTCCCCGGGCGGCTGCGGAAATCCAGAGCGCGATCGCTCCAGCGCGACGGCGATCGCGTCGTCTGCGCCGCCCGCGGGCATGCGGACCCGTTCGGCCGGATCGAGGAGTTCCTGGAGCTTCTGGACGAGTGAAGAAGGCCTACTGCGGTTCGATTCCGGCTGCCTTAATGATCCGGCCCCATTTGGTGATCTCCGCCTTCAGGAAGGCTTCGAGCGCAGCCGGCGTCGCGCGCTCGGCCTCAACCGGAGCCATGCTCAGCTCGGCAAAGCGGCTGATCAAAGCAGGGTCTTTGAGCGCCGTCTGCAGCGCACCGACGAGCTGGTCGATCACGGGCTTCGGCGTGCCGCGCGGCGCGTAGAGGCCATACCAGGTCGTCACATCGAATTCGGGAACGCCGGCCTCGGCCGAGGTCGGCACGCCGGGCAGTGTCGCGACGCGCGTCTTGCTGGTGATCGCGTAGCCCTTGATCGTGTTCGACTGGATATAGGGCGTCGGTCCCGTCGCGGGATCGCAATAGACGTCGATATGGCCGGCGATGACGTCGTTCAGCGCGGGCCCGCCGCCCTTGTAGTAGATTTGCGAGAGTTTCGTATCGGTGGTGCTCATGAACATCAGGCCGCAGAGCTGCGAGGCTGAGCCGAGACCGACATTGCCGAAAGTCATCTTGTCGCCTTCGCTGCGGATGCGCGCGATCATCTCGCCGAGATCCTTGGCCGGGAAATTCGGCCGGGCCACCAGGATCATCGGGACATCAGTGACGAGCCCGATCATGGCGAAGTCGCCGACGGGATCGAACGGCAGCTTGGCATAGAGCGCGGGCGCGGTGGCCTGGCCGACATGCATCAGGAGCAGCGTGTAGCCGTCAGGCGCGGCCTTGGCGACGCGGTTGGTGCCGAGTGTGCCGCCGGCACCGACGACATTCTCGATGACGATGGACTGCTTCAGCGTCGCGCTCATGGCGTTGCCGAGAATTCGCGCGATGACGTCGCCGGGGCCGCCGGCGGAGAACGGCACGATCATCGTGACCGGGCGGGTGGGGTAGTCGTCTGCGATTGCCGCGCCGCAGGGCGAGAGCAGGAGACACAGGATCAGCGATCGTACCAGAGACAACATCGAACACTCCCTGAATTCTTGTTTTTCTAGTCGTCGGAAGGCGCCGCCTCCTTGGCGGCGTTTCGTTCAATCATGTCGAGCGCGGCCACCGCAGCCGCATTGATGTGATCGACGCAGCAGCGCTCGGCGAGATCCGGATCGCCGTTCTGGATCGCACGCCAGATCGCGGTGACCTCGCGCAGGCTCTTGTTGATCCGTTTCGGCTGCGACATCGACGTGATCCGCAACAGTTGGATCCGGTCGTGCAGCGGCTTGAGCATGCGCTCGATGAAGGCGTTGCGGCAGCCGCCGATCAGCGCGGCGTAGAAGTCGGTCTTGGCTTCGAGGCTCCCGACGAGATCCTGCTTGGCTGCGGCCGCCTTCAGCCGTGCCAGGGCTTCCCCGATCCGCCGGGCCACTTCCGGGTCGTGGAGTCTGGCGCATTCGCGGCCGGCAAATCCTTCGAGCACCGCGCGCGCCGCGTAGAGCTGCCGGGCTTCTTCGAGGCTGATCGTGGAGACCACGGGGCCGCGGTGCGGGACGATGTTGACGAGGCCGTCGGCTTCGAGGGCACGCAGCGCTTCACGGATCGAAGGCCGGCTGACGCCCATCATCTCGCAGAGCTCGCGTTCGACCAGGCGCTGGCCCGGTTTGAGTGTTCCGGACATGATCGCCTCGCGCAGCTTTTGCGCGACCATCGCCCGGACGGTCGGGACGTCCTCGATGCGGAGTGTCGACTGCAATTCGCTACGTCTTTCCATGTCCGGACCCTGGTTGGGAAAAGTCAGTACCGGTTTACAGGCAGAATCATCATTTCGGCAATTTGAACGTGCGCGGGCTGGTCCAGGGCGAAGACGATCGAACGGGCAATATCGGCAGGCTCGAGCGCCATCCTGAACTGGTCGAAATAGTCTTTTTCCTTCTGCCTGTCGCCGCGGTAGCGGGTCAGGATGATGTTGGTCCGGGTCAGGCCAGGCTGGAGTTCGGTGACCCGGATCGCGGTTTCCGCCAGCTCGCCCCGCAGCGTCTCGGTGAACATGTGGACGCCCGCCTTGCTGGTGCTGTAGGCGGCCATATCGGGGACGATGCGGACGGCGTTGATGGAGCTGATGTTGACGACATGGCCGGCGTTGCGCCTGACCATGTCGGGCAGGATCGCGCGGGTAACGCGCATCAGGCCGATCAGATTGGTCTGGATAATGTTGGACCAGTCGTCGGCGGAGCCGGCATCGAACCGCGTCCGCCCGCCGATATCGTGCCCGGCGTTGTTGATGAGGACGTCGACCGGCTTGAATTGCGGGGGAATGGCGTCCGGCAGGCGATCCACGGCCTGCCCATCGCTAATGTCGAGCTGGATCGGAAACACCGCGTTGCCCGCCGTGGACGCGAGTTCCTGAAGCGCCGTGGCGTCGCGATCGACCAGCACGACGCGGCGGCCGCTTTCCAGCAAGGCCTTGGTGATGGCGCGTCCCATGCCGCCGGCGGCACCCGTCAGCACGACGCTCTGGCCCGATTGTTCAGTCATCGCAACACTCCCAATGTTTTCATGCGACCGACCAGCCGCCGTCGATCGGCAGGCTGGCGCCGGTGATATCGTTTGCAGCGGGCCCACAGAGAAAGACGACCATGGCGGCGACCGCATTCATTTCGATGAAACGCTGCGTCGGCTGGCGCTCACCGAGATATTCCTTGGTCACGTCGTCGACCGGACGGCCGCTGTTCGACGCGATCGTTGCGATCTTGTTCAGGATCGCGGGCGTTGGCAGTGTGCCTGGGCAGAGCGTGTTGCAGGTGATGCCGCTCCGCGCCGTCTCGATCGCCACCGCGCGGGTCATACCGAGGATCGCAGTCTTGGTGGTGACGTAGTCGATGCGATCCTCGACCGCGCGGCTGGAATAGATCGAGCCCATGTTGATGATCCGGCCCCAGCCGCGCTGCTTCATGGCTGGCAGCGCCAGGCGGATCAAATGGAACGGCGCCGACAGGTTGACGGCCAGCGCCTGCTCCCAGCGATCGGGCGGAAACTGCTCGATGGCGGAGAAATGCCTGACCACGGCGTTGTTGACGAGGATGTCGATGGCGCCGCAGCGGTCGAGCAGATCGGCCATCATGGCCTCGATCGCCTCGCGCTGGGCGAGATCGGCGCCGGCCGAGACGACCTCGACGCCGAAGCGGGCGCGGAGGTCATCCGCGGCCTGCTTCGGCGCGACGAGATCATGAAGGACGATATTGGCGCCCGCGCCGGCAAGGCCTTCCGCGACGGCGAGGCCAAGGCCCGCGGTCGCACCGGTCACGAGTGCCCATTTGCCCTTCATCGTCGTCACGCTCCGTTATTTCTTGTCGAGCTCGGAGAAGACTTCCTTCGCGTTCCGGAACGCATCCACGCCGGCCGGCACGCCGCAATAGATCGCGACCTGCATGAAGACCTCGCGGATCTCCTCCTTGGTGGCGCCGTTGGCGAGCGCGCCGCGGACATGGGTTTTCAGCTCGTGCGGGCGGTTGAGCGCGCAGAGCATCGCCAGATTGAGGAAGCTGCGCGTCTTGCGCGTGAGGCCGTCGCGGCCCCAGACGTAGCCCCAGCAATACTCCGTGGTGAGGTCCTGCATCGGACGATTGAACTCGTCCGCGGATGTGATCGCCTTGTCCACGAACTCGTTGCCGAGCACGCTCTTGCGGATTTCGAGCCCGCGGTCGTAGGTCGCCTTGTCCATGTTGTTCTCCGTTTCTCTTTCGGGCGTTGTCAGTTCTCAGTCAGTTTTTGGGCCAGAACGGCTGCGCCAGCGCGAGCTGGGGCGGGAACACCGTCACCGGCACGCCGGATTGCCACTGCACGATGGTCATGCCGGCGCCGACGCGGCGGCCCTTCTCGTCGAACTTGATCTCGCCAAGCGGATAGTATTTCGAGGGGCCGGCATCCATGGTGCGCAGCGCCTCGCCGACGGCAACGCGGTCGGCCTTGCCGGCCTTCTCGAGCGCGTCCTTGATCACCCACATGTCGCCATAGGTGGAGATCGCGTTCTGCGTCATCCATGGCTCCTTGTAGCGGGTCTTCAATTCCGCGATCAGCGCCTCGTGGCCCTTGGCGCCCCAGCTTGCAACGCAGGTCAGCACGCCCTGGAGCAGTTCGGGGCTGACGGTTTGCAGCATGTCCGGCTCGGCGATCGCGATGCCGAACGAGATGGTTGGAATCTTGCCCTGGCCGAGGCCAAACTCGTTCATCTTCTCGAGCAGCAGCTTCGCGTCCGAGATCACCGTCGGCAGGAAGAACAGCAGATCGGGTTTCGCCGAGCGGATCTTCTGCACCAGCGACGTCGCATCAGCCAGCGGCGGCGTGAACGTCTCGTCGACGATCAGCTGCAACTGGTTCTCCGCCAGCAGGCCCTCGCGCATCGCCTTTGCGGAGGCGATCGAGGCCCCCGTGTTGTCGGTCAGGATCGCGACCGTCTTCGGCCGCTTGCCGGAGGCCGTCTCCGCCAGCTTGATGATCTGGGGCAACGCCTGCCGTGCCTGCGAACCTGCGGTAGCCGCGGTCTGGAACACGTATTTGAAGCCGCGGTCGGTGATCAGGTCGGAATAGGAGAGGGTGAGGACGGGCAGGCTGGCGCGCTCGGTGACTTCGGTCACCGCGAGCGTGAACGAGGACAGGTACGCGCCGCTGGCAGCAACCAGATCGGTCTCCTGCGCGACCATGCGCTGGGCGGCGTTCTTGGCCTTTTCCGTAGTGTCGCCGGAATCGAGCACGACCAGCTTCAGCTTGGCGCCGCCGAGGGCCTTGATGCCGCCTTGCGCGTTGATGTGGTCGACCGCCATCTCGGCGCCCTCACGCATCACCGTTCCCGGGCGGGCGTAGAGGCCGGAGATCGGCACCAGCAGGCCGACCTTCACCTCGGAAGGTTGCTGCGCCCAGGCCCGGGATGCGATCAGCGTGCCGGAGGCGCCGGCCAATAGCGTTCGCCGCGAGATCGTGAACTTGCTTTTTGCAGTCATGACAATTCTCCTCCCTGAAAAATCGCGCGGCGCTTAGGATTTCTTCGGCCAGAACGGCTGCGCCTGCGCGAGTTCGGGCGGATAGACGGTGACAGGCACGCCCGATTGCCATTGCACGATGACGACGCCGGCGCCGACGCGGCGGCCCTTCTCGTCGAATTTGAGCTGACCGCCCGGATAGTATTTCGACGGGCCGGCATCCATGGTGCGGAAGGCCTGTGCGACCGAATTGCGGTCGGCCTTGCCGGCCTTCTCCAGCGCCTCCTTCATCAGCCACATGTCGCCATAGGTCGAGATGACGTTCTGCGTCATCCAGGGCTCCTTGTATTTGGCCTTGAGCTCGGCGATCAGCGCCTCGTGACCCTTCGAGCCCCAGTTGGCGACGACGGTCATGATGCCCTGCACGGTCTCCGGGCTCACGCTCTGGAGCATGTCCGGCTCGGCGATGGTGATGCTGAACGACACCGTCGGGATCTTGCCCTGGCCGAGGCCGAACTCGCTGATCTTCTCCAACCCCAGCTTGGCATCCGACACTGCATTCGGCATGAACAGCAGCAGATCGGGCTTGGTCGAGCGGACCTTCTGGATCAGCGGGGTGGCATCCGACAGCGGCGGGGTCCAGACTTCCTCGACGACAAGCTGGAGGCCTTCCTGTGCGAGCAGCTTTTCCTTGAGTGCCTTGGCGGTGGCGACGGATGTCGCGGTGTTGTCCATCAGCATCGCCACGGTCTTGGGCTTCTTGCCCGACGCGTTCTCGGCGAGCTTCATCAGCGTCGGCAGGCCGAGCTCGGACTGGCGGCTCGCGGTCGCGGCGGTCTGGAAGATGTATTTGAAGCCGCGATCGGTCAGGAGGTCCGAATAGGACAGCGTCAGCACCGGCAGTTCGGCGCGCTCGGTGACCTCGGTGACGGCGAGGGTGAAGGACGAGAGATAAGAGCCGGTGGCGGCGACCAGATCGGGCTCCTGTGCCACCATGCGCTGCGCCGCGTTCTTGGCCTTCTCGGTGGTGTCGCCGCAGTCGATCACCACCAGCTTCAGCTTGGCGCCGCCGAGCGCCTTGATGCCGCCCTGCGCGTTGATGTGCTCGATGCCCATCTCTGCGCCCATCTTCATCACCTGGCCGGGGCGGGTGTAGATACCCGACAGCGGGACGATCAGTCCGACCTTGACCTCGGCCGGCGCCTGCGCACGTGCCACGCCGGCGAGGCCGACGGCGGCGGCGCCCGACAGCACGGTCCGGCGCGTCAGTCCTTTTGATATGCTGCCCTTCGATGTCTTGTTCACCTTGTTGTCTCCCTGCTCTTTGTTTTTTGCTCGTCACATGCCGAGATAGGCTTTGCGCACGCGATCATCGGCGCGCAGCGTGCCGTTGTTGCCTTCGAGCACGACGTGTCCGGCTTCGAGGACGTAGCCGTGGTCGGCGGACTCCAGTGCTTCCGCCACGCGCTGCTCGACCAGCAGCATGGTCAGCCCGGACTGACGCCGGATATCGATCAGCCGCTCGAAGATGAAGTCCGCGGTTGACGGCGCGAGCCCCATCGAGGGCTCGTCCAGCATCAGCAGCTTCGGCGAGGAGGCGAGGCCGCGGCCGATCGCGAGCATCTGCTGCTGGCCGCCGGACATCGTGCCGGCGAATTGGTTGCGGCGTTCCTTCAGCACCGGCAGCCATTCGAAGATGCGCTCGATATTGGTTTGCCAGTCGCGCCGGCCGCTTTCGGTCATGGCGCCCATTTCGAGGTTCTCCATCACCGTCAGCGACGGGAACACCTGGCGGCCCTCGGGGACATGGGCGATGCCGAGATGGGCGCGCTGCGGCGGCGGCACTGCGAGCAGATCGACGCCGTCGAACGTAATTGCCCCGCTGCTCGGCTTCACGATGCCGGAGATCGTCTTGAACAGGGTGGTCTTGCCGGCGCCGTTAGGCCCGACGATCGCAACGAACTGGCCCGCGCCGACATTGATCGACACGTCGTTCAGGACGGGCTTGGCCGAATAGCCCGCGCTTAATCCCTCAATTCGCAGCATGGCCCGCCCACTTCTTGCCGAGATAGGCCTCGATCACCCGGTTGTCGCGCGTCACCACTTCGGGCAGGCCCTCGGTGATGACGGCGCCATGGTCGAGCACGAGGAATCTGTCCACCAGGCGGACCATCGCCTGCATGGTGTGCTCGATGATGGCGATGGTCATGCCGTCGCGTGCGAGCTGCTGGATCACGGCGACGACCTCGTCCGCCTCGCCGTGGCCAAGGCCCGCGAGCGTCTCGTCGAGCAGCAGGATGCGGGGCTGGCCGGCGATCGCGCGGGCGAGCTCCATCAGCCGCAGCTCCTTGGTCGAGAGTTCGCCGGCGACACGGTTAGCCACGGCGGAGAGCCCGACGCGGGCGACCGCGTCGGCGGCAAGCTTGCGGGCCTCCGCGTCGGAGCCGGCGCGCACATAGGCCCCCACCACGACATTGTCGAGGATCGACATGCGCAGGAATGGGCGCATGACCTGGAAAGTTCGCCCGATGCCGGCCTCGCAGATCACGTGCGGCCGTTGGCCGGACATGTTGCGGCCGTCGATCAGCACCTCGCCCTCGCTCGGTTTCAGGAAGCCGTTGAGGAGGTTGAACAGCGTGGTCTTGCCGGCCCCGTTGGGACCGATAATGCCGAGGATCTCGTTCTTGTGCAGCTTGAAGCTGACGTCCTGAACGGCTTTGAGTCCGCCGAACGAGCGCGAGAGGTTGCGAACCTCGAGCATCACCTCGCCGGTGGCCGCACGCTGCCGCGCGGCGGGCTTCAGCGCCGTGACGTTGGCGACGGCCGTTTCCGGAGTGTCGCTAGCCGTGGCCTTGGATGCACTTCGCTTGCGCAGGAGATCGCGCAGTTTCCAGAACAGGCCTTCCGGCGCGAGCAGGATGACACAGACGATCGCTAGGCCGAAGATGACGCCCTGAATGCCGGGGATGCGCGCACCGGCCTCCGCGTGCAGGATCTCGGCGAGTGGGATCAGGATCACGGAGCCGATGACCGGCCCCCACACCGTGCCGACGCCGCCGAACATCGCGACCGTGAGCGCCTGCGCCGACACCAGCATGCCGAACACCGATTGCGGGGTTACGACCAGCAGCACCTGCACATAGAACCCGCCGATGGCTGCGGCGATCGCGCCGCTCAGCGTGATCGCGCGCAGCTTCCAGGCCAGCGTGTTGATTCCGGCCGCTTCCGCCGCAGCCTCGTTCTGCTTGATCGCGAGCAGCGCCATGCCGAAGCGGGATCGCTCGATCACCTGCGTCAGCACGATGGTGGCAAGCATGATGGCCAGCCCCAGCAGCGTGTAGATGTGGGGATCGGAGAACTGCATATAGGCGATCGGCGCGTCACGTTTGATCGGAAGCGTGACCTCCTGGAAGCCGAGCCACTCGAACACGTAGAGAATGGCGAGCGGGTAGGCGAGCATCGCGAGCGCGAAGTAGTGGCCCTGGAGGCGGAAGGTCGGAAATCCGATCAATAGCCCGGCAATGCCGCCGAGCATGGCGGCCACCGGGATCAGCAGCCAGGGGGAGATATCAAAATAAATCTGCCCGAGCGCGGTCGCATAGGCGCCGATTCCGAAGAAAGCGGCGTGGCCGAACGAGATCAGCCCGGTGTAGCCGCTGAGCAGATTCCAGGACAGGCCGAACACCGCCCACACCGGCACCAGCGTCAGGATGAGCTGGTAGTACGAGTTGGTGACGCCGAGTGATATCCCGGCGTAAGCGAGCGTGAAGAGCAGGGGAGGCAGCAGTGAACGCATCCGGAGCATGGTCACGTCCTCTCGACCATGCGTCCGAAGAAACCTTGCGGACGGAAGAAGATGATGAGGAGGAAGACGGCGAAGATCGCGGCGTTCTGCAATTGCGTCGGCAGGATCAGCGTGGACATCTGCTGCACGAGCCCGATCGTCATGCCACCCCAGAAGGCGCCGATGATGCTGCCCATGCCGCCGAGCACGACGCCGGCATACATGACGATCACGTATTCGAGGCCGACGAAGGGGTGGAACGGATAGTTGGTCGCGAGCAGGCCGCCGGCAATCGCGGTGATGCCGCAGCCGAGCGCGAAGGCCGTGCGGTGCGCGCGGTCGACGTCGATGCCCATGTAGGTCGCGGCGGTCGGATTGTCGGCCGCGGCGCGCAGCGACTTGCCGATCCGGGTGCGCGTGATCAGCAGCGAAAGCAGAATCATGATCGCGAGCGAAACGATCGCGTCGATGCTGCGCGCCTTGTTGAGGAAGATGCTGATGTCGAAGAAGGGAACGAACTCCCAGGCCGAGCTCGACAGCGGCGTACGGATCGAGGCCAGCACCGATCCGAAAACGATGAGGCCGCCATTCTGCAGGATCAGCGCGATGCCGAGCGTCAGGATGAGCTGGGCGTAATGGCCTTCGCCTTCCAGCGAGGCGGTACGTGTGCCCGAGACGCGCGAGATCAGGGCCAGATGGACGAAATAACCGAACACGGCGAGCACGGGTCCGGCCAGCAGGATGGCGACGAACGGCCCCACGGTGTTGCCGAACAGCGCCTGGATGCCGGCGGCGGTGAAGAGATAGAAGGCGGCATACATGCCGAGCATCATGAAATCGCCATGGGCGAAGTTGATGACGCGCATGACGCCGAAGATCAGGCCGAGCCCGACGCACATCAGGCCGTAGACGGCGCCGATCAAAAGGCCCGCAGCGAGCGCTTGAAAGAAGCCTTCCATCAGCCCCGCCTCCGCGCGGCGCGAGCGCCGGCTTGCTGGCGATTGTGCGCCGTCGGCACTGCTAGGCTGGTCTCCCGGTCGACCATGTTTCCCCCGTATTGTTTGGCATTTCTTATGATGCCGATCGTAAAACTCGTTCCGGCGCATCCAGACGACACTGCGCTGCGATGTCGCCGGCATTGCCTAGCTGCTCGCAGCCGTCGATGAGTTGCTCGAGCCGGTGCGCGCGATCGTCGCCAAGGACTCTGGTTGCGGCGGCGCGGAAGCGCGCACGAATATCTGAAGGCGTTGCGGCGATGACGTCGGGCAAAGCGTGCCGGATGGTCCGGCCGCTGCGCAGATGCACGGTCACCTCCGCGCCCTGCTTGCCGGGGAAGGCGGCGGTGAAGCCTGGATCTGCCCCGAGATCGGTGACCGCGACCAGGCGAATGATGTCGGCATCATCGAGTTCGGAATAGTTCTCTTCCTCGATCTCGCCCCGCGTCAGCGTCGCAGCAACGCTGAAGGGAATGCTCATCTTGGCCTGGAGCGCGTTGCGATAGGGCCCCATGGAGTCGCAGCCGGGATAGCGAACGGCGGCATCGGGTGCGCGAATGATGACGCGGTCGATCTCCTCAGTGCTGGCGAGCTCGTGCGAGACGCGAAGCGCTGCTTGGGCCGCGGTCTGCGCGAAATTGCAGGCCGGGACCGGCTTGTTGTAGACGGCCATGATCTCGCTCTCGCCATCGGGGAAGAGCGTGATGCTGTCGGGCGCGGCCTGGCGTCGATAGGCGGCGAACAGGCCGGCTTCACCCTCCAGTATGGTTTCCGAGCCGAAAGCGCCGGCTGCCGCAAGACCGATCGCCTTGATGGCGTTGCTGGCCGCAAAGCCCGGATGAAAATACATGTCGGAGCCGCCGGCATGCGGCCACTCGTTCAGCCCGCTGGATGTATTGGCCGCGATCGCGATGGCGCTGGTTGCCTGGTCCTCGGACAGGCCGAGCGCAAAGCTTCCCGCCAGCGCCGCGCCCGGAGGTGCGACCAGCCCAGTCGGGCGATAGAGGCGTGCGAGGTCGGAGGTCAGGAGCGCGCGGCCGATCCGCGCGCCGGTCTCATAGCCGATGATAGCGGCAGCGAGCAGCCTGGCTCCGTGCAGCGGCGTCTGCTCCGACAGCGCGAGCAACGTCGGCCAGATCACCACGCCGTGGTGCGCGATGCTGGCCGCATGCATGTCCTCGCGGACGAGGCCGTGCCCCATGACGGCATTGGCAAAGGCGGCATCGGCCGACGAGGAGAGTTGTGACGTCCCGATGATCGTTGCGTTGCCGCCGGCCTGCGCGATCGCAACCGCCTGACGGCTCCAGGGATGATGGCCGGCCTCGAAGGCGCAGGACAAGAAGTCGAGCAGACAGAGCTTTGCCTTCGCGACGACCTCCGGCCCGAAATCTCCAAGATCAAGCGCAAGCACGCTCCGCGCCATCTGGCGCGCGAGCGAGACCTTGCCTGATCCGGTCGGGCCGATCGTCATCGCAATCGCTCTCCCTGAAGGCTTGCGTGATCAGCCGCGCATCTCAACCCCGGCCCACTCCTCGAGCACCTTGGCGATCGAGGTGAAGTCGGACGAGGCGCCGTACTTGGCGTTGGTGATCGCGAGCATCTGCCGCACCACCGCGCCGCAGACCATCGGCACGCCCATGGCCTCGGCCTCGTCGACGCAGAGCCGGACGTCCTTGTAGGAGAGGCCGGTGGCGAAGCCGAAATCGAACGTGCCGGGCAGCACCGCGCGGGGGAATTTGTCTTCGGAGGCGCTGTTGCGGCCGCTGCTGGCGTTGATGATGTCGATCAGCACCTTGGCGTTGACGCCGCCCTTGACGCCCATCGCGACGGCCTCCGACGTGATGACGAGCGCCGCGGCCGCCATCAGGTTGTTGGCGAGCTTGGCCGTCTGCGCCACGCCGGGCTTGTCGCCGGTGTAGAACAGCTTGCCGAAATTCTTCAGGATCGGCTGCACGGTCTCGTAGGTCGCCTGCGGGCAGGACACCATCACGGCCAGCGTGCCGTTGACGGCGCCCTTGATGCCGCCGCTCACGGGCGCATCGACCAGCGTCATGCCCTTGGCCTTCAGGCCTTCCGCAACGATCTTCGCGGCACCAGGCCCCGAGGTCGAGAGATCGATGACGATCTTCGCGCGGCTGCCGCTGCTGATGCCGTCTTGTCCGAGCGTGACCGCCTTGACGATGTCGGGTGTCGGCAGGCTGGCGAGCACGATGTCGGCGCGGGAGGCGACGTCGGCCGGCGACTTTGCGAGCTGCGCGCCGCGCTTGACCAGCGGCTGGGTCGCCTCGGCTTGCGTGTCATATATGACGAGCGAATAGCCCGCGTCGATCAATCGCCCCGCCATGGGGCCGCCCATGCGGCCCGTGCCGATTACGCCGAGAATCTCTCCCGCCATCGTCTACTCCCTGTCGCGCGATCCCGTGACGGGCGCGCCTTCTTGATCTCGTTGGTCAAACGCTTTCGCCGGCCGGCCTTCTCGGCCGCCGTCGTCGTGGCAGCGGGATCCCGCGCCAACGGGCCGGATTGTTATGATTGTCAGACAAGCTGTCAAGCATAACATTTGGGGTCGACAGTTTGCCGCGGATCGTCATATGGTCCGGGAAAACGAGGAAGACGCCCCGCGTGCCGCAAGCTTCAATTCCGAGTGTGAGCAAGACGCTCGCCGATGTCGTCGCGTCCTCGTCGTGGGCGGACGTGGAGGCGCAGAGTCTTGAAGCGCGGCGATCGATCCTCAATTTCTTTGCGACCGCGCTCGGCTCCGCGCGCGATCCGGTGGTCACGGCCGCGATGCGCACGCTGTCGCCGTTCAGCGGCGCCGCGACATCGACAATCATCGGCCATTCGCAGTCCATGGACGCGCTGTGCGCGTCGTTTCTCAATGCCATCTCGGCGAATCTGCTCGACTTCGACGACACGCACCCTGAAACGATCATCCATCCGGCCGCGCCGGTCGCCGCGCCGATATTGGCGCTCGCAGAGACGCGCAAGCTGACGGGACGCGCGGTGCTGACCGCGTTCATCCTTGGCGTGGATGTGGAGTGCCGCATCGGCAATGCAGTCTCGCCGCGCCATTACGCCCGTGGCTGGCACATCACCTCGACCTGCGGGATTTTTGGCGCTGCGGCGGCGTGCGCGAAGCTGTTGGGGCTGCCAGCGGAAGGGATCGCGAACGCGATCGGACTTGCGGCGAGCCAGTCGGCCGGCAATGTCGAGAATCTGCCAAGCGCCGCCAAGAATGTCAGCGTCGGCAATGCCGCACGTAACGGGTTGTTCGCCGCGCTGCTGGCGCAGCAGGGCTATGAGGCTGCGCCCCGCGCTATCGAAGGTCCGCTCGGCTGGGCGCGTACCATGGGGGATGAGCCGGATCTCGCCCGCATGCTCGATGGCCTCGGCAAGACCTGGGAGATCGCGAAGAACACCTACAAGCCCTATCCCGCCGGCATCGTGTTCCATTCGGTCATCGACGCCTGCCTGCTGTTGCGCGAACGGATTGGCCGGCGCGTTGACCAGGTCGAGTCGGTGGCAGTGCAGGGCTCGGCACTGCTGCTCGCGCGCGGTGATCGCCCCGTGAACAACGAGCGCGATGCGCGCGTCAGCATCCATCATTGCGCGGCTTGCGGACTGTTGCTCGGCGCGGCCGGTGTGGCCGAGTTCGCGCAGGAGACCGTGGTCCGGCCCGATATCGCGCGGCTGCGGCAGAAGGTGAGGGCGGAGCTTGATGCTCAGATGCCCGATGGCGCTGCCCGCGTCACCTTGCGCCTTTCGTCTGGTGAAATTCTCACAGAGACCGTGACTTCGCCGCGCGGCAGCCAGGCTGCGCCGCTTGCAGACAGCGATCTCGAGGCCAAGCTGCGCGAAGGCGTGAGGACCGGTCGAAGTGACTGGGACGCGGACCGCGTCATCGATGCGGTCTGGCGGCTCGACGCGGCGGACGACGTCGCCGCGCTGCTGCAATCACTGCGGCCGCCATCGGCGTCGCGCCAAACAATTTCCAACTAGAATCTCTCAAGACCGGAAAGGGACGATCATGAGCAAGACCGAACTGTTCGAAAAAGGCCTCAAAGTTCGTAAAGAGGTGCTGGGCGAGGACTACGTCAACAAGTCGATCGCCGGTGCCGACGAGTTCACGCGCACGATGGCGGAGTGGTCGACCGAATTCTGCTGGGGCGCGCTGTGGACGCGGCCCGGCGTCGATCGGCGCACGCGCTCGATCGTCAACCTGGCGATGCTTGGCGCGCTGAACCGCCCGCACGAACTGAAGCTGCACGTCAAGGGCGCCCTGAAGAACGGGCTGACCAAGGAGGAGATCAAGGAGATCCTACTCCAGGTCGCTGTCTATTGCGGCGTTCCCGCCGGTATCGACGCCTTCCGCAACGCGCGCGAGGCCTTCAACGAGGTCGACGCAGCCGGTTCCTGAGCGCAAGTCCCATGGCCGATCCGGAATACGAGCTCTTCGCCATCCGCTATGCAACGCGGGATGCCCAGCGGAGCGAGCACTTCATCGGCGGCGACCCGCATGACGGGCCGATGCCGATGGACTATTTCATGTGGCTGGCGAGGGGAGGCGGTCGCACCTTCGTCATCGACACCGGGTTCAACGCCGAAATCGCAAGGCAGCGCAGGCGAACATTCCTGCGCTGCCCGGTGGAGACGCTTGCCGCGTTCGATATCGACGTGGCCGACGTCAAGGATGTGATCCTCACGCATCTGCACTACGATCACGCCGGCAATTTCGACCGGTTTCCGAATGCGCGGTTTCATCTCCAGGAGCGCGAGCTCGCCTACGCCACCGGGCGCTATATGCAGTATCCGAGGCTGTCGCATTCCTTCGAGGTCGAGGACGTCTGCGGGATCGTGCGGCTGAACTATGCGCGCCGGGTGCTGTTCTACGACGGCGACGCCGAGATCGCGCCGGGACTGACGGTCCACGCGGCTGGCGGACATTCAGCCGGTCTTCAGTTCGTCCGCGTCAACACGCGCCGCGGCCCGGTCGTGCTCGCCTCCGACGTCAGTCACTTCTACGAGAACATGACGAGCGAGCGTCCGTTCACGACAGCATTTCATGTCGGTGACATGCTGGTGGGATTCGACAAGCTGCGAGCCGCAGCACCGGATGCTGACCACATCGTTCCCGGCCACGATCCGCTCGTCATGAAGGTCTACCCGGCGCCAAGCCCGGATCTGAATGGCGTAGCTGTTCGTCTCGACGTGGCGCCGTCCAGGGCCGCGCATTCCCAGGACGTTGGGCAAGGCGTAGCGTAACCTAAGCTAGAAAAAATCGATTTTCGATTTTCTGTTGACCCGCGGCCGCCGCCTTGCAATCATCCGACCATGGGTCCGCTTCAGTTCCAGTTGTCCGGAAGCCCCGGGGATGGTCCGCGCAGCCTGACGTCGGCGCTGCACGAACGTCTGCGTGCCGACATCTTGGCGACGCGGCTGCCTCCGGGCCAGAAGCTGCATATCGCGGGGCTCGCCAAGCAGTTCTCCGTGAGTCTCGCCGCCGTGCGCGAGGCGCTGTCGCGACTTGTCGCGGACGGGCTCGTGCAGGCGTCAGACCAGCGTGGCTTTCGCGTGAGCCCGGTGTCGCTCGCCGATCTCGCCGACGTGACGCAGACCCGGATCGACATCGAGGGGCTTGCGCTCCGCCGCTCGATCGAGCGGGGCGATGAGGCCTGGCTCGCATCGGTGAAATCCGCCTGGGCGGATTTGAAGGCCGTTCCCCATCGTTATCCCGACGATCCGACCGTGCACTACGAGGAGTGGGTGATCCGTCACCGCATCTTCCATCGTGCGCTGGTCAACGCGTGCGGCTCGCCATGGCTACTCGGCTTCCGCGACGTGCTGCACGAGCAGAGCGAGCGATATCGCCGCCTCTCGATCCGGCGAGAGGCCGGTGGCAAGCCACGCAACGTCGAAGCCGAACACAAGGCGATCGTCGCCGCCGTGATCAGGCGCGATGCGGATGCGGCAGTTCGCGCCTTGTCAAAGCACTTCGGCACCACCAAAGAATTCGTCGAGCTCGCCGCCTCTCGCATTGCGGAGGTGAGCCGTACGACCTGACGATCCGGAAAATTCCGGCACACAAAAAACAGAGACCGGGAGGAAACCAATAATGAAGATCAATCACGCGTTGATGTCGCTGATCGCCGCCGCAATTCTGGCGGGGCCTGCGAGCGCCGCCGACACCATCCGCGTCGGCCTGCCGACGAAAACCTATTGGCCGACGACGATTGCCGAGACGGCGGTGCGGCAGAAACTGTTCGAGAAGGAAGGCATCCAGGCGGAGTTGACGATCTACCGCAGCGGCGCCGAGACGTTCGAAGGCATGGCTGCGGGCGCGGCCGACATCATTCTCGATCCGCCGTCGCTGGTCTCCGCCGGACGCAAGAAGGGTGTCATGTCGCGGATCGTCGCCAATGCCGCGATGGGCAATTTCGGCTGGCAATTGATGGTCCCGACCAAGTCGACGCTCGACGTCAAGGACCTCAACGGCAAGAAGGTGGCGATCACCGCGGCCGGCTCCGGCTCCGACCTGCTCGCGCTGTGGACCATCCAGGACAAGAAGATCGATTTTACGCGCGTTCCCGTCGGCGGCGGTGGCTTGGTGCCGAACCTGCTGGCCGGAAATGTCGAGGCGGCCGTGGTCTATTCGCCTCTGAGTTTCCAGATGTCGAAGTCCGGCGAGGCGAAGCCCATCCTCGATTACGCGACCGCGGTCCCGCCGAACCTCACTGCGGGCTGGATCGTGCTCGACAAATTCGCCGAGGCCAAGCCCCAGATGGTGCAGAAGGCGGTGAACGCCCTCTACGGCGCGGTCGCGTTCATGCGGGCCAACCGCGACGTCACGGTCAAGCTGATTGCCGAGCTCTATGAAATGCCGCCGGAGATCGCGGGCCTGGAGTACGACAACACCATCATGAAGCTCGAGACCAGCGGCGACATGGGCGCGGCCAACGTCAATGCGGCCGTGCAGCTGTCGCTCGATCTCGCCAAGCTCGGCGGGCTCAAGGACATCGTGCCGGTCGAGGATGTGATCTCGGCCAAGTTCAAGCCGGTTCCGACCAAGTAGTCACGATGCAAAGCACTTTCGTCATCAACCTTGCGCGGATCGCGATCATCATCGCGGTCCTGGCGCTGTGGGAGGTGCTGTCGCGCACCGGCATCGTCAATCCGCGACTGCTGCCGTCGGCGTCCGACACGTTTGCAACGCTCGGCGATCTGCTGCAGCGCGCGGCCGTGCAGAAGGATCTGATGGTGACCGCGTCCGAAGTGTTGGCCGCGTTCGCGCTGGCCGTGCCGTTCGGTGCAGTGATCGGCTTCCTAATCGCGGAGAACCGCTACTTCGCGGACGTCGCCAAGCCGCTTTTGTTCTTCGCTTTCAGCATCCCGAAGTCGATCTTCCTGCCGATGTTCATCCTGGTGTTCGGCGTCGGCTTTGCCCAGAAGGTCGGCTTCGGCTTCTTCTCGACGATCTTCATCGTGATCATGTCGACCACGACGGCGGTGGAATCGGTCAAGGTCGAGCATCTGACGGTGGCGCGTTCCTATGGCGCTACGCCGATGCAGACGGCGTTCCGGGTTTATCTGCCGAGCATGCTGCCGGTGCTGCTGGAGGCCTTGCGGATCTCCATGATCTTCAACCTCACCGGCGTAATTTTGGCCGAGATGTACGCCTCGCGCGACGGCATCGGTCACCAGATCGCGACCTGGGGCGAGAACTTCCAGATGAAGCAGCTCCTCGCCGGCGTCGTGATGGTGGCCGCGATCGCCATGACCTTCAACGAACTTGTCAGATGGGTGGAAACGCGATGCAGCCATTGGCGAACGTGACCCCGTTGAAGCCCGCTGCGCGGGCCGGCGCGATCGAGGTGAAGAACGTCGGCCAGGTCTTCAAGACGAGATCGCAGGACGTCGTCGCGCTGGAGGACGTCTCGCTCGAGGTCAAGCCCGGCCGCTTCGTCGTGCTGGTTGGCCCGAGCGGCTGCGGCAAGTCGACCCTTCTGATGATGATGGCGGGTCTGCGCCAGCAGACCTCCGGAACGATCACCATCAGCGGCGCGCCGATCCTGCAGCCCGACCCCGACCGGGTCGGCGTGGTGTTCCAGGAGGCGAGCCTGTTTCCCTGGCTGACGGCGGAGGACAATGTCGAGTTTCCGCTGGCGCTGCGGGGCGTGCCCAAGGCCGAGCGTCGCGCCAAGGCACAGGATGCGCTCAAGCTGGTCGGCCTCGACGGCTTCGGCAGGCGTCATCCGCACGAACTCTCCGGCGGCATGAAGCAGCGTGTCTCGATCGCGCGCGGGCTGGTGCAGGACCCGCCGGTGCTGCTGATGGACGAGCCGTTCGCCGCCCTCGACGAGCAGACGCGCATGACCATGGGCGACGAGCTGCTGCGGATCTGGGCTGCGACCGGCAAGACGGTCGTCTTCGTCACGCACAGCCTCACCGAAGCCGTTTATCTCGCCGACGAGGTGATCGTGATGTCGGCGCGGCCCGGCCGCATCGTCGACCATCTCCAGGTCCAGCTGCCGCGACCCCGCACCTACGAGATGCTGAGCGGGGACGCCTTTGGCGCGCTGCGCGACCGCATCTGGCGGCACATCCGCAAATCGGCGTGAGGCGGAGATGAGCGCCAGAATAAGTGCGAAAGCGCTGCGACAGCTGATCGTGATCGGCCTGATTGCGCTGTGGGAGCTGCTGCCGCGCATCGGTCTCATTCCTGAGCTGTTCCTGCCGTCGCTGTCGTCGACGCTGATCGCCGGATGGACCGATGCCGCCGAATACGGTCATGCGCTCGCGGTGACACTCTACGAGGTCGTGGTCTCCATGGCATTTGCCTGCGGCGGCGGCATCCTGCTCGGTGCCATCGTCGGCAGCCTGCCGCGTCCGCGCGTGCTGATCATGCCGATGGTGTCGAGCCTCTACGCGGTGCCGCTCGTGATCCTCTATCCCGTCTTCACGGTATGGCTCGGCATCGGCTCGGAGTCCAAGATCGCGTTCGCCTCGATCTATGGCTTCCTGCCGACGATGCTCGCCACCGCCGCCGGCATCCAGACCATAGATCCGCAGCTCCTGCTCGCGGCACGTAGCATGGGCGCCACGTTGAGCCAGCGGCTGATCCGCGTCATCATCCCGGCGGCGATTCCGACGGTGCTGTCGGGCCTGCGTGTCGGCGGTGCGCTGGTCATCGTCGGCGTCGTCGTCTCGGAGATGCTGATCTCATCGGCCGGCATCGGCTATCTGATCTCGCGCTACCGCACAATTCTCGATAGTCCGCACGTGTTCGCGGGCGTGCTGCTCGTGCTGTTCCTTGCCATCGCCTTCAATGCCGCGATCCGGTGGATCGAGCGCAAGGCGGCGATCTGGCAGACCGGTACGCGGGCCGGTCAGGCCAATGACGAGATCGCGTCGCGCGCGATGCAGCCGGCGACCTGAGGTATTTGCGTGTACGATTTGACCCTGACATTCGACAACGGCCCCGATCCCGATGTGACGCCGCGCGTGCTCGATGTTCTCGCCGGGCGCGGCATCAAGACCACCTTCTTCGTCATCGGCGAGAAGCTCGCTGACCCCGAGCAGCGCGGCCTTGCGGTGCGTGCGCACGGGGAGGGGCACTGGATCGGCAATCATACTTTTACCCACAGCATTCCGCTCGGTGAGCAGGCGGATCGCAACGCGGCCGAGAACGAGATCGGCCGCACGCAAGGAGCGATCGGCGATCTCGCGCATCCCCAGCGCTGGTTCCGGCCGTTCGGTGGCGGCGGCAATCTGGATGCGCGGCTGCTGAAGCCATCCGTCGTCGACTATCTCACCCGCAACAAACACAGCTGCGTGCTCTGGAATGCGATCCCGCGGGATTGGGACGACCCTGATGGCTGGACCGAGCGCGCACTCGACCAATGCAGCCGGCAACCCTGGACGCTGATGGTGCTGCACGATCTTCCGACCGGTGCGATGAATCATCTCGAGCGGTTCCTAGACCGCGCCGAAGCCGGCGGCGCCCGCTTCCGCCAGGACTTCCCGCCGCAATGCGTTCCGATCCGCAACGGCGAGATCGCGCTTCCGATCAACGACTATGTTTCCTCCATCGAAGAGAGTGTTTGACTGATGAAAGTTGCAAGCTTCACGATCGCCGGCACCGCGAGCTATGGCATCGTCACCGACAAGGGCGCCATCGATGCCGGCAAGCGCCTGAAGGCCTATCCGACGCTGAAGGCGCTGCTTGCGAAGGGATCGCTTGACGAGCTCAAGAAACTCGCCGGCGAGAAGCCCGATTACGCGCTGCAGGATGTCGCGATGCTGCCGACCGTGCCCGATCCCGACAAGATCTTCTGCATCGGCGTCAACTACGCCACGCATCTGGCCGAGAGCGGCCATCCGACGCCGGCGCATCCAATGATCTTCACCCGCTTCGCCAACAGCCAGGTCGGCCATGGCCAGCCGATGATCCGGCCGCTGGAGTCCGAGCGTTTCGATTACGAAGGCGAGATGGCCGTCATCATCGGCAAGGCTGGCCGTCGCATCTCGCGCGAGGCTGCGCTGAACCATGTCGCCGGCTATGCCTGCTACAATGACGGCAGCATCCGTGACTGGCAGCGCCACACCTCGCAATTCGCGCCGGGCAAGAATTTTGCCGGCACCGGCGGCTTCGGGCCCTGGATGGTCACGACCGACGAATTGACCGACGTGACCAAGCAGACGCTGATCACCCGGCTCAACGGTGTCGAGGTGCAGAAGGCCCCGATCTCCGATCTCGTTTTCGACGTGCAGGCCTTGATTGCTTACTGCTCGACGTTCACCGAGCTTGCGCCCGGCGATGTCATCGTCACAGGCACGACCGGCGGCGTCGGCGCCTATCGCACGCCGCCGCTGTGGATGAAGGGCGGCGACGTCGTGGAGATCGAAATCTCCGGCATCGGCATCCTGCGCAACCCCGTCAAGGACGAGGGATCGGCCACGGCGACGCGCGCGGCCTGAGAGCCGCGCTCCATAACAATAAGAAGGAGAATCCCATGCCCATGCCAACGCACATCCTGACGACCACGGTGGTCGGCAGCTACCCGCAGCCGGAATGGCTGGTGAATCGCGCCATGCTGTCGAAGGTGGTGCCGCGCACGCGCCTGCACGACATGTGGCGGTTGCCGGCGGAGCATCTGGAGGAGGCGCAGGACGATGCGACCATCGTCGCGATCCGCGACATGGAGCGCGCCGGCATCGACATCGTGACCGACGGCGAAATCCGCCGCGAGAGCTACTCCAACCGCTTCGCCACTGCACTCGACGGCATCGACGGGGACAATCCCGCGATGATCGTGGCGCGCACCGGCAACACCCAGACCCCGGTGCCGCGCGTCGTGGGTCCCGTGAAGCGGAAGGGGCCGGTCGAGCTGCACGACATGCAGTTCCTGCGCAAGAACACCGATCGCGCCGCGAAGATCACGTTGCCGGGCCCGTTCACCATGAGCCAGCAGGCCAGGAACGAGTTCTACAAGGACGAGGAGGAACTCGCGATGGCCCTGGCCGAGGCCGTCAATGCCGAGGCGCTCGATCTGCAGAAGGCGGGCGCGGATGTGATCCAGCTCGACGAGCCCTGGGTGCGCAACAATCCGGATCTCGCCAAGCGCTATGCCGTCAAGGCGATCAACCGCGCACTGCAGGGCATCACGGTGCCGACCGTCGTGCATCTCTGCTTCGGCTATGCGGCGGTCGTGCCGGGCTCGAACAAGCCGGCCGGCTATTCCTTCCTCGCCGAGCTCGACGACACCATTGCCGACCAGATCTCGATCGAGGCCGCGCAGCCGAAGCTCGACCTCGGCGTGCTCAAGGATCTCTCGTCGAAGAAGATCATGCTCGGCGTGCTCGACCTCGCCGATCCTGCGATCGAGAGCGTCGATACCGTGGCCGACCGTATTCGCAACGGTCTGAAATATGTCTCGCCGGACCGCCTGGTCCCGGCGCCTGATTGCGGCATGAAGTACATGCCGCGCGCAACCGCGTTCGGAAAGCTGAAGGCGATGTGCGATGCGGCAGCCATGGTCCGGCGGGAGATCGGCTGAACAAAGCTGGGCCGGCGAGGATGGTTCGTTCGCCGGCCATCGCCTGGCTGTGGCCAGCCTGGTCGAAATCTGCGCTGTCGTCGGCTCAAGGACCAGTTTCACAACGTTGAACATTCGTCGTCATCGGCGAGGACGACATCGCCGCGGAAGTGACGGCTGCCGTTCAAGCTGACAGGAATTTGGTTAGAAGCTCCGTTGTGTCGGTGGGGTTTTCCTCAGGAAAGAAGTGACCGCCCTTGACGGCCCGACCTTGTACGTTGTCGGCCCACTTCTTCCAAATTCCCAATGCGCCGCCATTCTGCTCGTAGAATGTATCGAGTGGCCCGCCGGAGGCCCACAGGTGCAGCATTGGGCACTTAATGCGCCGGCCTTCCTTCTGGTCCGCCTTGTCATGCTCGATATCCAGGGTTGCGGCCGCGCGGTACTCTTCGCAGATCGCATGCACTCGAGCCGGATCGCGGTAGGTTTCGATGTATTCCGCTTTCACTTCGGGGCCGAATGAGCCCCGGCCGAAGGGATTGTCGAATACCGCGTCCGGCGCACCGATCAGGTATTTTTCGGGAAGCGGTGCCTTCTGCGAGAGGAGGCTCCATGGCCAGTAGGTCATGGCGAACTTTGCGTCGGCGTGGCCCCAGGCTTCCGAGATCGGCAGCACGTCAAACACAGCGAGACGCTGCACCTTCTCCGGGTGATCGAGCGCAAGGCGGTAGGATACGCGACCGCCGCGATCGTGTCCAACCAGATCGAATTTGGAAAAGCCAAGCTTATCCATCACGGTGACGAGCTCATTCGCCATCGCCCGCTTTGTATAGGGATAGTGATCCTCCGCAGAGGCGGGAACGCCGCTGCGGCCATATCCACGAAGATCGACGCAGATGACAGTGCGATTACCGGCGAGATGCGGCGCGACATGACGCCACATCAGGCTGGTTCGCGGAAATCCATGGACCATGAGCAGTGGGGATCCGCTCCCGTAGCGCCTGATGAAAATGGTGTTGTCATCGGTCTTGATCTCCTTTGTCTCGAAGAGATCGGAAGCGTTCGAGGCGGAATTGTTTGGGGATTGGCCAGCCGCGCGTCGCGGTAGAAGCGCCAGTGATAGAGCGGCGCTCGATGCAGCGGTCATCACCTGGACGAAGGTGCGGCGCTCGATGTTTGTCTTTTCTGCCATCCCTGAGGTCCTTCGAGGTTCGCGCGACGCTCCTGGCAAACGCCCCCCTCAATGACGACGCGGTGAGACATGTTAGCACCCGCGTGGAAGCGCGCTTTCGCAGGATTAGCGTCACTGAACCGTTCGTGCTGATGATTTCGGTCATCCCGCTGGCGCGATGGGGCAGAGGCGGGGAGCAGTCGGGAAGTGATCGCTGGAATGATCCTCCGCCTGTAACCAATTTGGTCGCGTCGCCGAATAGCGGGAGGTCAGGGTAAGCGGAGGTGCGTCAACGCAAGCCGCCAGAGCAATGGAGGATCCATGTCCGACGAAATCAACCACGATCGCCGGCGTTTCGTTGGTGCTGCGGCAACGACTGTTGCGGCAGCACAATTCGGCGTAATCGCGCCGGCGGTTGCAAATGCCCGAGCGAGCAAGAAGATCGCCCGCGACGTCAGCAGAAGATCGGAAGCTGCGGGGACGGACGCCACCGTCGTTCTCGTCCACGGCGCCTGGGCAGACGGTTCAAGCTGGGCGCACGTCATTACGCTACTGCAGTCCGAGGGACTGAAGACGATGGCGGCGCCGATCCCGCTCACATCGCTATCGGATGATGTTGCGGCGCTTGAGCGAGCGTTGGAGCGGACCGACGGGCCGGTTGTCCTTGTCGCGCATGCCTATGCCGGCGCCGTCATTGGTGCGGTCACGCAGGACAGAGTGCGGTCGCTGGTCTTCATTTCGGCTCTCTCTCCCGACGAAGGCGAAACAGTCGCGCAAATATTCTATCGCGACAAGCCGTCGCCGGAGGCGCCGAAACTCACCCCCGACAGTCATGATTTCCTCTGGATGCCGAACGACCGGTTTGGCGCGGCCTGGTGCCAGCATGCCCGACCTGAGCAGGCTGCGCTCCTTGCTGCGATCCAGCGTCCCATTGCCGTCGCGGCAATCCAGGAAAAGGCTCCGAAAGCCGCATGGAAGGCAAAGCCGTCGTGGTACCTTGTCGCCGAGGAGGATCGAATGATCAATCCGGCGACACAGCTATTCCTGGCACGACGGATGGGTGCGCAGGTTCGCTCCGAGAAAGTCGATCATGCATCGCCGATCACCGCGCCGAAGCTGGTCGCCGGAATGATACGCGAGGCCGTCGCCAACGCAGGTCCGAACGCCACGCAGCAACACGGCTGAACTATCGCTATCGGTGCGATATGGTTGAAAGTGCCATTGGCATCTTTTCCAATAGGCTTCGCGACCTCGGCTTGTGCAAACAACTGGACGGAGTCACCAGCTGAATCTTAGTCAGCGGGGGGACCAGGTTCGAGCTCTGGTCCCGCCCACGACCCTCAAAGCATCTCACACCCAGCCGCCATCCACGACGTAGTGCTGAGCGGTGCAGGCGGAGGCCTCGTCGGACGCGAGGAACAGAGTGAATTTCGCGACCTCGTCCGGTACCAGCCGGCGCTTCAGGCACTGTCGCTGCTGCAGTTCGATCTCGCCCGCCGGCGTCATCCATTTCTCGAGCTGGCGCTCGGTCATGATCCAGCCCGGCGCGATCGCGTTCACGCGGATGTTGTATGGACCGTAATCGCGCGCGAGGGAGCGCGTCAGTCCGACCACGCCCGACTTGCTGGCCGTGTACGCGGCCATGCCGCCTTGACCGGCCATCCACGACACCGAGCCGAAATTGATGATGGCGCCGGCATTCGCCGCCTTCATGTCCGGCAGCACGGCTTGGGCGGCGAAGAACTGGTGCTTCAGGTTCACCGCGATGCGGTCGTCCCAGTATTCCGGCGTCATCTCCTCGGTGTTGTGCCGTTCGTCATGTGCGGCATTGTTGACGAGGATATTGATCGCGCCGTGTGCTTTGCGCGCCTCGGCGACGCCGGCGCGCAACGCGGCGATGTCAGTCAGGTCGACGCGCTGGAAATGCGCAGCCAGACCCTGATCCGACAGTTCGCGTGCGAGGCGTTGGCCCTCGTCGGCCTTGATGTCGAAGAACACGACATTGGATTTCTGCTGCGCGAAGCGCCGCACGATCGCAGCCCCAATCCCCGATGCGCCACCGGTGACGAGAACGACCTTGCCGGCAAGGTCGGAATAAACGGCGGCCATGGGCACCTCTCGGCTTGCTTGATGGCGAAGCGACGCTCCGCCCAGTTGTCCCACCAACCTTAGCCATTCCCCGGGTGAGGTGCATAGATCAGAATTTTAGTTGCGTACCTCAAAAATCGAAGGCAGGATTGCAGCCAAAGAATAAGAGCCGGTTGGGAGGAATGTGATGAGACTTCTCGGGAAGCTGGGACTCGCCGCCGCCGCGTGCCTGCTTTGGGCCAACTCCGCCGCGGCTGACACGACGGTCAAGTGGTTGCACATCGAAGCCAATCCTGCCCAGGTGAAAATCTGGGAGGAGGTTGCGCGCGCCTATGAGGCGTCGCATCCCGGCACCAAGATCGAGATGCAGTTCCTCGAGAACGAGGCCTACAAGGCCAAGCTGCCGACCATCCTGCAATCCAAGGACCGGCCGAACATCATTTACAGCTGGGCCGGCGGCGTCCTGAAGACGCAGATCGAGGCTGGCGTCCTCGACGACATCACCGATCAGGTGAAAGGGTACAGCGACAGCCTCACGCCGGCAGCGCTCGCCGCCTTCACGGCCAACGGCCGCGTTTACGGTCTTCCGACCGCGCTGTCGCAGGTCGGCTTCCTCTGCAACAAGGAGCTGATGGCGAAGGCGAAGGTCGATCCCGCAGGGATCAGGAGCTGGGACGATCTTCTTGCCGCGGTGAAGACGTTGAAAGCCGCCGGCGTGACCCCGATCGTGGTCGGTGGCGCCGACAAATGGCCGCTGCACTTCTATTGGACGCATCTTGCAGTGCGCGTCGGCGGCAAGCCGGCCTTCGACGCGGCGCTGCGCGGCGAGAACGGCGGCTTCGCCGGCGAAACCTTCCAGAAATCCGGCGAGCTGTTCAAGCAACTCGTCGATCTCCAGCCGTTCCAGAATGGCTTCCTCGGCTTCAAGAATCCGCAGGCGGTCGGCTATTTCGGCGATGGCAAGGCGGCGATGACGCTCGCCATCAGCACGGTCTATCATTTGCAGCGCGCGCTTGCCGCCGACAAGGTCGGATTGAGCGAAGACAAGATCTGCTGGTTCGACTTCCCGGTCGTAGCGGGCGGCAAGGGCGCGCCAACCGATACGCTCGGCGGCATCACCGGCTGGCTGATCACCAAGGGCTCGCCGAAGGAGGCGGTCGATTTCGTGAAATACTTCGTCTCCAGGGACGTGCAGACGCGGCTTGCTGCGGGCAACTTCATCATCCCGGTGGTGCAGGGCGCGGATGCCGGTCTCAACAACGCCTTCATGAAGCTGATCGCGGCCAATCTGGCGAAGTCGAACTACCACCAGAACTTCTATGACCAGAGCCTCGGCCCCTCGGTTGGCCGCGTCGTCAACGACGTCACCGCCGAGATCGCCGGCGGCAGCATGAGCCCGCAAGACGCGGCCAAGGCGATCGAGGCGGCGTGGAAGCAGGGTAACTGACGGTGGCACGCCGGGCCGCGAGCGTGTCGGCGATGGACGTTGCCGGTGAGCTCCCGCAGGTCGCCGAGCGCGGCCCGAGCTGGGACGGCAGGCTGACGGTCCTGATCCTGTTCCTGCCGCCGGCGCTGCTGTTGTTCACGCTGTTCGTGGTGCTGCCGATCGGCGAGGCGGCCTGGTACTCGGCCTTCAACTGGAACGGGTTCGGCAGGCCGACCAACTGGATCGGCTTCGACAATTACCGATTCGTGCTGGAGACACGCGCCTTCTGGCTCGCGCTGCGCAACAACGGGCTGATCATCGCTGTTTCGCTCGCCATCCAGCTGCCGCTTGCGCTCACGCTGGCCTTGATGCTCGCCGAACGCTTTCGCGGGGCGGTGGCGCTGCGCATGCTGTTCTTCATGCCTTATATCCTGGCCGAGATCGCGACCGGGCTGATCTTCAGCTTCGTCTATGACGGCGATTACGGCCTTGTCGCCTCGATCTGGCGTACCTTCGGCGCCGAGCCCCCGCATCTGCTGGCCTCGACCGACACGGCAATGCTGGCTGTGCTGATCGTCGTCGTCTGGAAGTACTTCGGTTTCCACATGATGCTGTTCATCGCGGCGCTCCAGGGCCTCGACAAGAGCCTGATCGAGGCCGCGCGCATCGACGGCGCGACGCGATCGCAAGCCCTGCGACACGTGGTCATCCCCTTGCTCTATCCGACGATTCGGCTCTCGGTGTTCTTCGCCATCGTCGGCTCGCTGCAGCTGTTCGACCTCGTCATGCCGCTGACGCGCGGGGGGCCGGCGGACTCCTCCAACACGCTGGTAAGCTTTCTCTACAACAACGGCATCTCCCGCATGCGGGTCGGCTATGGCAGCGCCATCGGTGTCATTCTGTTCACGATCTGCGTGACCTTTGCCTTCACGTACAAGCGATGGTTCATGCGCGATGAGTAGCACCGAGACCAATCGTACGCCGTTCGATCCCGCCGTGCTGTTCAAGGCGGTGTTCCTCGCGGTCGTTGCCGTCTTCGTGCTGGTGCCGCTGCTCGCGACCTTGCTCGGCGGCTTCAAATCGCTCGGCGAACTGCGCGTCAATCCGTTCGGCCTGCCACGTCACTGGGAGTGGCAGAATTATGCCGACATCCTGTTCTCTACGCGCTACTGGCAGCTTTTGCGCAACTCGCTGATCATCTCGACGCTCACGGTGACCCTGACCCTGATCGTCGCCTCGATGGCGGCGTTCACCTTCGCCCATGTCAGGTTCTACGGCTCATCGATGCTGTTGAGCTACCTGACCCTCGGCCTGCTGTTTCCGGCCGCGACCGCGGTGCTGCCGTTGTTCATCAAGGTGCGCGATCTCGGGCTGCTCGATACCTATTTTGGCGTGGTGCTGCCGCAGGTGGCCTTCAGCCTCGCGATGAGCGTGTTGCTGCTGCGGCGTTTCTTCAAGGACATTCCCTATGAACTGCTCGAGGCCGCGCTGGTCGACGGCTGCAGCTACATCAAATTCTTCCGCTATGTGACGCTGCCGTTGTCGCGACCGATCCTGGCGACCGTCGGGACCATCACCTTCGTCAACAGCTGGAACGCCTATCTGTTGCCGCTGGTGATGCTCAACACCGATGCGCTCTATCCCTGGCCGCTCGGCATCATGGTCTATCAGGGCGAGTATTCGTCCGAATGGCACCTGATCCTGGCCTTCATCACGCTGACCATCCTGCCCACCATCATTCTGTTTCTTCTGGCGCAGAAGCACATCGTCGCCGGCCTCACCGCAGGCGCGGTCAAGGGATGAACGATACCTTACGGAGATTACAATGAGAAAAGTCGGCATCGGAATCATCGGCTGCGGCAATATCAGCACCGCCTATCTGAAGGCGGCCCAGCGCTTTCCGGTCATGGAAATCAAGGCGCTCGCCGATATGCGCAGCGATGCGGCAGAGCGGCAGGGCGCCGCCTTCGGGCTGCCGGCGATGCGGGTCGACCAACTGCTCAAGCGAGAGGATGTCGAGATCGTCATCAATCTTACGGTCCCGCTCGCCCACACCGACGTCAGCCTCGCGGTGCTGAACGCCGGCAAGCACGTTCATTCCGAGAAGCCGCTCGGCATCGACGTCGCGGAAGCTCGCAAGGTGATGGATCTCGCCGCGCAGAAGGGCCTTCGCGTCGGCTGCGCGCCCGATACGTTCCTTGGCGGTGGCCACCAGACCGCGCGCAAGCTGATCGACGATGGCGCGATAGGCACGCCGGTCGCGGGCAGCGTCTTCTTCGGCTGTCCTGGCCATGAGCGCTGGCACCCGTCGCCGGGCTTCTATTACCTTCGCGGCGGAGGGCCGATGCTCGACATGGGGCCGTACTACATCACGGATCTCGTGCAGCTGCTTGGCCCGGTCGCGAGCGTGATGGGCTCGACCGCGCGCCCGAAATCCGAGCGGTTGGTCACCAGCCAGCCGATGAACGGCACCCTGATCCCGGTCGAAGTTTCAACCCATGTCGCCGGCACGCTCGAATTCGAGAGCGGGGCGGTCGTCTCGATCGCGATGAGCTTCGACGTACCGAAGCACCGGCACGCGCCGATTGAGATCTATGGCGACAAGGGCAGCATGCTGGTGCCGGACCCGAACCGGTTCGGCGGCGAGGTGCAGGTCGCGAAGACTGGCGGTGAATGGGAGCCGGTGCCGCTGACCCACGGTCATGTCGACGGCGAGTTTCGTTCCATCGGTGTCGCCGACATGGCCTCCGCGATCCTGAACAACCGCCCGCATCGCGCCAGCGGCGCGCTCGCTTTCCATGTGCTCGAGGTGATGGAGGCGTTCCAGACCTCCGCCGACGAAGGACGCCGCGTCAAGATCGGGAGCTGCGTCGAGCGGCCGGCAATGCTGCCGGCCGGACGTGAAACCGGACAGATCGATTGAGGGAATGACCATGCGCAAGGCAATGATTGTATGGGGCGGCTGGCCGGGACACGATCCCGATCTCTGTGCCTCGATGATCCGCGGCTGGCTGAAGGCGGAAGGCTTCGAGGTCCGGGTCGAGACCACGACGGCGGCTTTCGCCGATCCTGCGATCCACGATCTGTCGCTGATCATCCCGATCTACACCATGTCGAAGATCGAGAAGGCGGAAGCGCTCAATCTCTGCGCGGCGGTGCGTGGCGGCGTCGGGCTGGCCGGGCATCATGGCGGCATGTGCGATGCATTCCGCGAGTCCGTCGACTACCAGTTCCTGTGCGGCGGGCAGTGGGTCGCGCATCCCGGCAACATCATCGACTACAAGGTCGACTTGACGAAGCCGGATGACCCCATCATGAAGGGGCTGAAGAGTTTCGAGCATCGTTCCGAGCAGTACTACATGCATGTCGACCCCGCCAACGAGGTGCTGGCGACGACGACCTTCACCGGCGAGCACGCGCCCTGGATCGACGGCGTGGTGATGCCTGTGGTCTGGAAGAAGCGATACGGCGCGGGCAGGGTGTTCTACTCCTCGCTCGGTCACCGCGCTTACGAGCTCGACGTACCAGAGATTCGAACGTTGATGACCCGTGGCATGCTGTGGGCCGCGCGGGAATGACAGCCGGTGCGACGCAGCCGGCGGTTCGCGCCACGCTGGAGGACGTCGCGCGTGCGGCGGGCGTTTCGCTCGCAACCGTCGACCGCGTCGTCAACCGGCGCGAGGGCGTGCGCGCCAAGACCGTCGCACGTGTCGAGGCCGCGGTGGCAAAACTCGGCTATCGGGGCGACGTCGCGGCCGCGCGGCTCGCCCGCGGGCAGACGTTCCGCTTCGCCTTCGTGCTACCGAGCGGCAGCAACAGCTTCATGACCAACCTGGCCGAGCAGGTCCAACGCACCGCGGACTGGCTCGCCGGCCACCGCGGCTTCATCGATATCCTCCATGTCGACGTGTTCGATCCGGATGTGCTCGCCGGTGCGCTGGAAAACCTGTCGCCGGCCTATCAGGGCGTCGCCGTCATCGCACTGGACCATCCCAGGGTGCGCGCCGCGATCGACGAGCTCGCCGCGCGCGGGGTCGCCGTGGTGACCCTTGTGTCGGACGCACCGAGTTCGCGCCGGCTCCATTATGTCGGTATCGACAACCCGGCCGCGGGGCGAACTGCGGCAACGCTGATGGGACGTTTCCTCGCCGGCCGCGAGGGGAAGGTTGCTGTGATCGCGGGATCGTTATCGCTGCGCGATCACACCGAGCGGCAGTTCGGCTTCCACCAGATCCTGTCCAGCGAGTATCCGAACCTGCTCGCGCTGCCGGTGATCGAAGGCCGCGACGACAGCGAGCGCACCCGGGAGCTCACGGTCGCACTGCTGGCGCGCCACGCCGATCTCCGCGGCATCTACTGCTGCGGCGCCGGGAACCGCGGCATCGCCAATGCGCTGGAGGCCTCGGGCCGCGCGCGCGAAGTGGTCTGGATCACGCACGAGCTGACCCAGTACACGCGGCGTTTCCTGGTCCGCGGCACGCTCGATGCCATCATCAACCAGGATCCCGGTCACGAGGCGCGGTCTGCGGCGCGAGTTCTGCTCGCGCATTGTTCGGGTGAGCCGATCAGCCCCGACCAGGAGCGCATCCGCATCGATATTTTTCTGCGGGACAACCTGCCGTGAGTCGCGTACGCAGGTGATACGCAGCTTGCTTCGATAGATGTCGCGAAGCGCCGGAGCGTCCTCAACAATGCTCAGAAGTTCGCTGCCATTGCGGCGAGGTGCTGATGGGCTCTTTCGCGGGCAGCCTCGATGGGCTGTTGCGGTCCGGTGGTCGGCCCGATCGGCACGAAACGGACATTGCTGATGCCGATAAAGCGCAAAATTTCCCGCAGGTAAGGCGTTGCCATGTCGATGCGCCCGCGGTTCATTCCGGTGGCGAAATCGCTGCCACTGGCGAGGATCACCGTGGTCGGCCGGTCCTTCAGCAGCGGGAGATATCCCAGGGAGGGATCGAACCGAAAGGTGAGCCCGGGCTGGACGATGATATCGAACCATTGCTTGAGCTTGTAGGGAATGCTGAAGTTCCACATTGGCGTCGAGATCAGAACCCGATCGGCCAGTGAAAAGCGCAGCGCCATCCGCTCGGCCTCCGCAAAGCTGTCCCGTTGCGCCTCGTTGAAGGGCTGCGCCTTCATCCGCGCATATTTGGCCTCGACGATGGGACCTGCGAATTCCGGCAGCCGCTCGCGCCAGAGATCCACGACGTCGATATCCCAGTCCGGACGGGCCTGCCGAAACCCGTCAAGAAAGACGCGCGCGCCGGCGCTCGAGTCGGAGTCGGCGCGGGGCGAGCAGGAGAGGTGCAAAAGCTTTGCCACCACTCATCCCAGCGCTCTGATGACGGCATCCGCCCGGGTGACGACGGCGACGTTCTGCATGGCAAAATTGATCGAGGCATTGTGCCAGTCGGCATTCATGGTCGAACAGCAGTCTTCCGGCACGATCATGAAATAGCCCTTGTCGGCGCCGGTGCGCGCGGTGTGCTCGACCGACATGTTGGTCCAGGCGCCCGTGTTGATGATCATGTCGCGGCCGGTGGCTTTCAGGATCGTCTCCAGTCGGGTGCCCTCCCAGGCGCTCATCCGCATCTTCTCGACGACGAAATCGCCGGGCCGCGGCTCGAGGCCGGAGACCGGGGCGGCGCCCCAGCTGCCGCGCACCATCGCCTTGCTGTCGACGAGACCCTCGAACAGCGGTGCGTTCAGCGTCACGCCGGGGGCGCCGGGCTCGACCACGAACCAGACGTGGATGATGGCGACGCCGCGCGCGCGAGCTGTCTCCGCCAAGCGCCGGACGTTCTCGACCACATGCTGTTGCTTCGCATGACCCGGTGCGCCTGACTCGGCGAACGCGCCGCCATCCATGATGACGTCGTTCTGAAGATCCTGGATGATCATGGCGCAGCGGCTCGGATCGAGCCGCATCTCGCCGTCAGCGAGGATGGGCGCGGCAGCCGCGGGGCCGGCGCTTGCGCCGCCGCTGCCACGTTTGCCGCTCATATAGGGCTCATGACGCGGCCCGGCCTTGGTCGGGATGGCATAGACCGAATGCGTCGACGTCAGATAGAGCGTGCGGAAGTCCGGGCCACCCCAGGCAAGGTTGGCGACGAGCTCAGGCACGCGGACCCTCCCCAGCAGCTCGCCGCGCGGTGAATAGACCCAGACGCCGCCGGGCGCGGTGACCCAGACATTGCCATGCTGGTCGCACTTCATGCCGTCGGGCAGGCCCGGCTCCAGCTCGGAGCGGATGCCGCTCGCGAACACGTGCGCGTTCGACAGCGAGCCGTCGCCGTTGACGTCGAATACGCGGATCAGCGCCTCCACGGTGTCGTTGACATAGAGCAGTTTCTCGTCGGGCGAGAAGCACAGCCCGTTTGGCTGGTCAAACAAATTGCGGTCCACCACGAGCGTTGGCTCGCCGCCGGGCATGACGCGATAGACGCCCTGGAAGCCGAGCTGGCGCGGCCGCTCGACACCATAGACCGGCATGCGGCCATACCAGGGATCGGAGAAATAGATGGCACCGGAGGAGTGCACGCAGACGTCGTTGGGGCTGTTGAGCTCCTGTCCCTGGAAGTGCGAGGCCAGCACCTCGCGCCGCCCGTCGGGCCGCTCACGGATCAGCGACGAGGTCGCGTGCTCGCAGACGATCAGATTGAGCTCGGCATCGTAGGTCATGCCGTTGCATTTGTTCGACGGGCGCTTGACCTCCGCGACGCCGCGCCGCGCATCCCAGCGCCGGCGCACGTCGCCCGGCATGTCCGAGAACAGGAGATAATGATCGACCGGATGCCAGATCGGCCCCTCCGTGAAGTCAAAACCCGTTCCGACCTGCGCGACCGGCGTGTAGGGGTCGATCAGGGTCTCGAATTCGGAGCGCAAGGTGACATGCGTCATCGGTCGATATCCTCAGCTCACGTCAGGCAGGGAACCAGTTGCGCGCGGGCAGCGACTGCACGATCGGTCCGGGGACCTGGTCGTGCAGGCGTCCAACGACCATGCCGCCCTCGATCTTGGCCGGCCTGTCGTGCACCGGCAGCAGATAGCGCGAATTGCTGAGCAGCTTCTTGATCGACGCCTTCTCGGCCCGCTTGCTGGTGCCGTGGTTTCCCGTCGTCCGCGGCTCCCAGTCGTGGATCTCGTTGAATGGCGTGACGATCTGGTCGTTGAAGTCGTAGATCACGTCGCCGCAGATCGTCGCGATCCCGTCGGCAGTCTCGACGATGACGTTCATCGATCCCTCGGTATGTGCATTGGCCGCATCACAATAGACGCCGGGCATCAGCTCGATAGGACCTGTGATCTCGAGGTCGAGGAAGCGCAGCGCACTCTTGGTGTGCAGTCGGTCGATGAGATGCTTGATGTCGGGCGCCGGATATTGCGGATGCATCAAGCCGGAGACGGAATATTCGAGTTCTTTCCGGTTGAGGACGACGGTCGTATTCATCGGAAACAGATCGTCCTTGCCGGCGTGGTCGATATGCAGATGGGTGTGGCAGACGAAGCGGACGTCGCCCATGCGCACGCCATGGCGGGCGAGCTGGTTCTCGATCATGTGCTCATGGTACTGGAGGCCGCGCATCCCAAGCGTTTCCATGATCTGGTTGGAGCGGTAACCGGTATCGACCACGACCGGATATTTGCCGCCGAGGATCAGAAAGCCGAGGGTGAGGACGCGGCGCGTGCGGCCGCAGTCGCGGCCGAGGACCAGAAAGCTCGATTCCAGCTCGATATCGCCATAGTCCAGGATCTTGATCTCCAGCGCCATTCGTTTCCCTCCCTGTTCTGTTCTTGTCTGTCAAAGCCGGTAGACGCGCGTTGCCGTCGCCCTGAAAACTGCGTCCTGCTGCTCGGTCGTCAGCCTCGCGGCTGCGGCACGAAAGGCGTCGACGAGCTCCCGATAGCTGGTCCACAATTTCTCAATCGGAAAATTGGAGCCGAACAGGCAGCGCTCCGCGCCGAAAATCGCGACGGTATCGGTAAGGACGGCCGCAATGTGCGCGGGATCGTTGCGATGGATGAAGGTGCCGAGCCCGGAGAGTTTTGAGACCACGTTCGGACAGACCGCGAGCCGGGCCATCCCGGCGCGCCAGGCGGCCCGGCCCGCCGGCGAGAGGTCTTCCAGCATGCCGGCATGCTGGAGGATGAAGGTCACCCTGGGGCAAGACTCGGCGAGTTGCGCCGCGTCCGGCATCTGCGGCGTGAAGACCTGGAGGTCAAAGCTCCAACCGTAGTCGGCCAGGCGTGCGATGTTGCGGCGGACCATGGGATCGACGCAGAGATCGGGCTTGGCCGCGAAGCGATAGAGCGGATTGTCGTGCCAGTGCAGCTGCATGCGCACGCCGCGCACGAGCGGGTAGCGCTTCAGGCGATCGAGTTGCGGGCGCACGTCGTCGACGGCGAAATCGGCGTAGGCGACGATGGCATGCGGCCAGCCGTGCTCGTCGGCAGTCTGCTGGACCCAGGCTGCTTCGTCCTCGAAACGGTCGCTGGCCCAGTTGGTCTGGACATAGACCGAACGGGTGACGCCGGTGCCCTTGAGGTCGTCGAGATATTCCCGGATCGGATAATCGCGACGGATCGGCTCGTAGGGTCCAAAGATGCGCGGCTGCATCGGGCCGGTCAGCCAGGGCAGGTCGGCCTGTCGCCAGATGTGATGATGGCCGTCGACAATGTCGCTCACGCCGCTTTCCTCCGTCCCAACGTCAGAATGTGCGCGACAATCGACGCGCTTGAACCGCCATCCACGAGATCATCGACGAAGCGCTCGATGGCCACCAGCGCCTCGGTCTGCGGACGGAAGTCCGGGCCCGTCGCGAGCGGCGTCAGCCAGCTTACGCGCCAGGCGCGCCGCGACAGCTTTGCGACCGCGTCGCGCAACGCATCGACTTCGCCGCGCTCCAGCCCGTCCGACACGACGACGACGGCCGCGCCTCGCGCGTAACCGCCGAACCGCGGCACCGCGAGGAAGGCTTGCAGCGCGTCGCCGATGCGGGTGCCGCCATCCCAGTCGCTGACGAGGTGCGCCGCCGCGTTCAACGCTTGCTCGCGACGCTTGAGACGCAACGGGCGGGTGACGCGGGTCAGCCGCGTGCCGAAGGTGAAGACCTCGACATTGGGCGCGGCCTGCACCAGCGTATGCGCCAGCTTCATGTTCTCTTCGGTGCGAGTCTTCATCGAGCCAGAGACGTCGATCAGCAGAAGGAGTTTTCGTCGGCGCTGGCGCCGCTTCAGGTGCCCGAGCCGCAGGATCTCGCC